>OY998181.1:70043362-71321994 GCA_963921935.1 Galeruca laticollis
TTGTTTTAAATGTTGCTGTTCATACCTGTTCTACAAAGCTTGGATAATGACGTCATAGCTAGGGTTGCCTTGGGGTAATAATTGCAGAATGCATGCGGCTTGTCCATGAAGAGCAATCATAAGGGAGATGGCTTTCTCTTGATCATTCCACCCATTGGCACTAGCTGCTGCTTCAAATTGGCGTCGATATGTCTCCCAAGATTATTGACCCAGGGCCGCGCCAAGCTATTCGGCCGCCCGTGTGCAAACCATAATTTGCCGCCCCTTTTTAATATTTTAAGTGAAATTTAACATTTAAAAAATCGTCACTCCTTAACCCCTTTAGCAAAAAATTGATACATAGGTAAGGTAATAAATAAAATTAAATAAATGCTAATAATTATATTTAATTTCGATATTAGACATATATAATATACTTACATGACATTTTAAACATGTGTAATATATGTAACTTTTAAAGTAAACATACCACAGAAAGCAGTGAACAATCAGACTAAAAAATCGAGAGATCTATCATCAAATTCGCCACTTTGAGGATTAACTTGTACGGACGAGCCCGTCTGACAGTGAGATCATTTTTGTAAAGTTAATCGCTATTTAGCGGTGAATATTTGACTGTATTTCTACTTTGGTGAGAGATGAAAATTAAAAAAGTAAAAATAAAAATCACAGAAAGTACCAAAACAAATAAAAAATGTTTATAATAGTTAACAAGGAAAAAATAAATTATTGAAAACATGCTTTTCTTGCCTGTTTTTCGGCAAAATCTTTAATTAACTCGTCGAAGGGAATAGAATCCATAATGTCACTTTCTATGGACATAATTGCTAAATGGCTAAGTCTTTCTTGTGCCATACTCGATCTTAAAAATGTTTTTATCAACTTAAGTTTTGAAAAGGACCTTTCCCCCGATGCTACGGATACTGGTAGTGTTGAAAAAATTCGAATAGCCACTGCAATATTTGGAAACGTCGAAATTAATTGATTTTCTAAAATGTATTGAAGAATCACTTGGGGGTCTAAATCATTTTCCTCTGGCTCTGGTATGTGACATTTTAAACAATTAATTTCATCAAATAAGCCATTTGCGTCAATATCTGATTCTTTATGGGATTCGTCTTTTAAATGTAATGCTAAATTTTCACAAGATTTCTTTAATTGTTCTTGAGTTAAGCTAAATATTTTATAAACAAATCCAAAAATATTGTTGAATCGGTCCAATCCCTTAAATCTTTCATCAAGAGATGATAAGGTTGTATCTAATATAGAAAAAAATACGTTCACTTTGTAATGAATATTGGTTCGTCATTACTTTCATAATCAAACTGTTTTTTCTTGTTTCTTTGCCGAACAGTTTGTGCCAATGGAAAAGTGGGCTTAATTTCTAATTATTCTGCCAGTTCACTGACGTCAACAAGAATTTGATTAAATCCTTTATCACTTCTTAAGTCTGTTAAATATGTTTTTATTTTGTTTAGGCTCTCTAAACAAACTTTAAGATTTATGCTTTGATTCTGCATTAATTTACTAAGAGAATTAATTTTAAATAATATATTATACCAAATTACTACAGAGCATAAAAAATTGTAATTCTGAATTTTTGTTGCTAACGATCGAGCTAGGTGTGATGTGGTAAAATCTTTTGAAGACGTGGATGCTTCTATTACTTTGAAAATAGCATCATAAACTTGCCCAATCTGATATCTCAAAGGTTTGATAGCGTCTATTCTACTGGACCAGCGTGTATCAGATAGTGGTTTTAATATTAAATCTGAAATGTACGTTTTTAAAAATTGACCATCTGATACTTCAAAAGAAATCGTAGCAGCATCATTAACAACTAAATTTAGCGAGCGCGCTGAACAAAGAACAAAACATGCCCGCGGATTTATATTTAAGATTCGAGTCTGTTAGCCACTATGTACTCCGCTCATATTTGCGCCATTATCGTATCCTTGACCGCGCCAATCGTGTATACTTAAATTCAGTTTTAGCAACAAATCTGTCACATAGTTACATAAACCAGCACCAGTAGAATCAGTAATAGGACAAAACTGAATGAAATGTTCACGTATTTCAATTCTTTTCGTTAACTCATTTAATACAACAAACCTCAAAATTACACTTAATTGCTCTGTATGACTCACATCTGGTGTACAGTCGAGAATTATAGAATAATATTTATATTTTCTTACTAGATCTAAAATAGTATTTTTAATTTTTAAACCGATTAAATCGATTCATTTTGAATTTTATCACCTAAATAGTTTCTCGTTACGATATCATTGCTTTGATTTTTATGTGTGCGACGAACATGCTCCCCCATTACAGAATCAAATTTTGAGAACGTTTCTATTAATTTTAAGAAATTTCCATTATTATTTTCATACAATTTGCTAGATGAACCACGTAAACCTAGACATTGGCGACATAAAAACTGTATTGCTGAAATTATTCTTTCAATTATACGATACCAGTATTTTTTTTCTACATCCAATAAACGTAATTGACTCTGATTCATAGCAACTCCCTTAGATACCATAGTTGACAAATTTAACCAAGATCCGATATTGTTTTTATGAGAGTTGCTCTTTTCGTGTCTGCTTAGTACTAGTGACAAATGTTTCCAATCAGAACACCCTTCCCTATTAGACAAGCTAGTTAAAGACTTACCAAAAAGTTTACAGCAGAAACAGTAAACTGAATCTTTTGATATAGAGTACATAAGCCACTCTCTTTTAACTTTCTCTCCATTGGTGAGGTTCCGATAAAAATAGCTAGGAGAAAACTTTCGGCCATGTGAATCTGCTGGATAAATCCAGTTCGTTACTTGACGGGGTCCTTTTTGCGTTAAAAATCTTGCATCTGTAGATGTAATTATTTCAGGCCATTCTCCAGGATCATCAGATATTACGATGGAATTGGAAATTGGTACAGCTACATCTGATGCTGATGCGAAGGCAAGATTTTCAATATTATGTTCCTGGCTAACATTTGTCTCACTATCAGAAACAAACGAGGTATTTGAAGAGCAACTAGGGCGAGCATCATTGCCGGTATTCTCAAGCTCAGGAAAACCACTTGTTTGTTTTTCTGACGGCTTCAAGTATTTTTTCAAAGAATCGGCTAATTTTTCCTTCGCTTCCATTTTCTGCTGTCATTGTTTGTGATATTGGTAACCTGATAGTCGTTTTCTTTTTCTGTCCTTAAACAGAAAATTTCATATTCAAATCAAAGGTGATAATTAGGTAATTAATCATATTAGTGTCGTCACAGGGTTGTATTAATACTTTGATAGTTACTTACCATTTTTACAATTAAATGAATTCACAAACTTTTAAATCTCCACTACGCTACTAACTTAATTGAAAATATACAGAAACTGGTTCTTGTTTAAAGAATAAATTGAAATGACCCTTTCTGCAAAATCAACACAAATTTATATTCATTTTCACATTTGTATGGTTTCCGACTTTTTTACCCTGCCCGCTGCCGCTAAATAGAATCAAGTATCGACAAAGCAACACCTGCTGTCGGTGTCATAAAAAGATCATCACTTCGAGCAGCGGTGACGTTAGAGAAGAGAGAGACGGTTAGTCAAGTGTCTGGTCTAGCTGTTTTGCCGCCCGTTGACTTGGCCGCCTGTGTGTTTTGCACACATTCGCCACATAGTCGGCGCGGCCCTGGATTGACCATCATATATAGGTGGCTTGATAACCTGGTTGTGTCTCAAATTTACTATTTCAGTTCTGGCACTATCACTAATGAAACTGCTATCATTGGGATTAAATTCTATTTTCTTTACTAATGCATCTAATTTTTGTCTCAGCTCAAGCTGGTTCTTTCTCTGTCGATTTTAAATCTTTCTCTACTGTTTTTAAATCTTTTTCTACTGTTGCCAAATCTTCCTTAACTATTTTTATGTCTGTTTTTAGGCCTTCTTCCATTGTATCTATCTTGTTATCTAAGGCCGCTATTATACTTTTAAAGGTAGAACTAAAATCGGACAGTACCTCTAATATTTGCTTCCTTTCCTCCTTCTCCACGTTCCTCCTGTGTTCCTCTTCTTCCTTCTCTTGTTTTCTACCATTTTCCTCTTCCTCTTTTTCTTGCTTTCCTTTCTGTTACTCTTCCTCCTTTTCTTGTTTTATTTCTTGTTTTTCTTGCTCCATCATCTGAAGAAACCACTATTAGCTTCCATATCGGTGTCGTAATTTGTACTTCTAGTATTGACTATAAATTACTTTTTCCACTGACACCACTGTTATAACTTTCACAACTGTATTCAATACTTGGCAAAATAAAATACTACTTTTTAACAATTCAACTTATTAACACTTCAAACTATTTACTGACTGACTCTGGCACAACTGATCTCTATTTATATATAAAAAGAACTTTCCAGAAAAGACTAGAATATTCTATAACATACTAGTACGTCTATATGGAACACAAAAGAATAATCTTGAAAATTCTAGACTGTCACCTTGACAGATGACTGTGACTACTCCGCCTATTCAGCCCTCTTCTTACTTTCAGTCCAAGCTGTCATTCTGACATTCATAGAACAGGTGTAACACTATTTTGTTTTTATATGATTCTTGTCGAGTTGGTTTATTGCTATAGGAAAGTTTTCGCTTTTTTTTTAAATATTGAATAGAATGGATTTGGATATTTATTTGTCAGACAATATACATACAGGTTGTCTCGTGTAGCAATATAAAATATTGTTACAGTGCTAATGAAGAACATGAATCGCAAGTTATGTTGCAGGATTTGATGAGGTGTCTAACGAATGTGGGACAGCAGATAAAAGACAGTTACACTAAGTTAGAACAAAATAATCTGAATGTGGACAAGAGATTTGAAGACAATAACAGGAAAGTAGAAGAAAATATCAGAGTAATAAATGAGATTAATGATAATTTAAAGAAAGCACAGATTAGATCTACACAAGTAGTAGTGGAAATTAGAAGAGAAGTAGCAATTAGAATATATCAAGAAGCACAAGAAAATGAACAGAAAATTGACAATTTAAATCAAAAAATGGAAATGGCTGTAATAAACTTAAGAGAAAATATGGAAACCAAATAAAAGAATTGATGAATATAAAACAGAGAGTAACGGAAAATGAACAGCGAATATGGGAGTTAGCAAGTGGTGTTACAGAAGCACAAATTGTCGAGGGAATAGAAGACAGGACAGAAAATAGAATAAGACAACTAGAGGAATATTTAAGAAGAGAAATGGAGAATAGAATAAAAATGGAAGAGAAGATAAAGAAATATAGAATAGAGCAAGAGAAGAGAAGAAAGAAGGACATACATGGAACAAAAAAGAAATCCAGGGAATAATAAAGCATATTGTTCCAATCAAAAATTCAGCACAGTCCAAATAAAAACCGTTAGTTTGTACGAAATGGTACTGAATGATCGTCGACTGAAACTAAGCCAGCAGACATAGTTGGCATTTCAAAAAGTGTGGTACATGGCATATTATTTGAAGATTTGCACATGACAAAGTTCTGTGCAAGATAGGTGCCGTGTATGGGTTCATCACTTCACACCAGAGACAAAATAACAGTCAAAACATTGGACTAAAAAAGGGAAACGACTCAAAAGAAAGCAAAGGCTGTTCCATCTGCAGGCAAGATCATATGTCAGTTTTTTGGGATGCGTGCGGGATAATTTATATTGACTATCTTGAGAAAGGAAAAACTATCAACGGCGAGTACATATTGCAATGTTTGAGCGAAGAAATCAAGCAAAAATGACCGCATTTGGGTAAGAAGAATGTGTTGTTCCATTTAGCACCAGCTCACAAATACATTATTGCAACGGCCAAATATTTGAATTACTACCTCATGATTTTACTCCCATCGGATAATTTTCTGTTCCCAAACTGAAAAAATAGCCCAGTGTTCAATGATTTTCCAACAATGAAGAAGTGATGTCTGCAGTTAATGGCTATTTTGAGGGGTAAGAGAGTTCTTATTGTAAAAAGAGTAACAAACTTATTGAACATTACTGGGAAAAGTGTATAGAGCTGAAAGAAAATGATCTTGAAAATAAATATTTTCTGTGTTGGGTCGGGTACTTCTGGAACCACCCTCATATACAGGGTGTTGTAAACTATTTATATTTGTTTGTATGTATTTAATGAGCCAGTTACATGCTTTCAAATAAACCTTTTTTCTGATCACCTTCAACTTCTTATCACCTACTAATCTATTTGGTTGATTTAAGGTTTCAAAGTAGGACCGCCTAACATGATGCCGCCCCAACTACCTTCGTTAGAAAACAAAGCGAACGTTGCCGCTGACGCTAATCTTCATAGTATCGGTGAATCATTAATGAACATCACGCAATCGTTTGGTATCATACCTCAGCCGCCTGCTCCGCACGATGACACCATGGACATCGAAATGGAAGACGCCGATTCCAAACTGTCGGAAAACAAAACTTTTGGCGAAAATACACCCGCCGGCCAGTTTAATAGGTCTAATAGGGATGACGACAGAAGGGATAGGAGGGACGATAGGGATAGGCGTAACAGGAGTAGAGAGAGAGATAGAGATGGCAGGGATAAGTAAGCAATTGTACACTATAAATTACATAGTAAATTAAAATATCCTTTTTTTTTTCTTTAGTAGAGATCGAGATAGAGACAGGAGTCGCGATCAGCACAGTCGCGACAGAGACAGGGGTGACAGAGATCGGGATCGGCGTTACAGAAACGACAGAGAAACCAGCCGAGGGAGAGATCGAGACCGAGATAGACGAGACGATCGTCGTGATAATAGAGATAGAGATCGCGGTAACCGTTTCGGCGATAGAGATAGAAGAGATACCAGAGATCCGGAAAGAGATGATAGAAAAGACAAGGAAAAGACGCTCAACGATCGTTTAAGAGAAATGGCCGGTATGGGTGGAGGCTACGACGATAGAGATAGAGGCAGAAATGATCGATTTAACAGAGATAGAGATCCATCGTTTAAATTTGGACCATTTAGAAATAACGGAAGATCCGAGGACGAATTTGGACGCGACAGAGAAAGTTCGTTTAGACAGAGAGATCAGTTAAATAGAAACAGTAGAGATAGAGACAGATCCAGTGAGAACAAAAACAGATCCGAAGGTACACCGAATATAGAAAACAAAAAAGCAGACAATGAAGATCAAAAAGATAAAAATATTGTTGAAACTGTCAAACTCAAAGACGAAGAAAAAGAAAATAACGCTATTGATAAGGGTAACGACCACGGAGAAAGACCAACAGAAGATACTAAAACTGAAAAAGAGAACAAATCGAACAGTAAGTCTTTTAATAATAATAATAATCTATTTTTAGTAAAATAATTTAACGCATATTCCAGATTCCGAAGACGTTAACACATCTGACGAGGCAGATAAGAAGGAATCACTCCATTTTGAAGCTCCTACTTTCGAAACTCCACCATCGTTCGATGCTCCACCACCATTCAATGGACCACCCCCGTTCAACGGTCCACCCCCATTCGATGGTCCACCCGGAGTATTTGATTTTCCTCCCAGAGGTATGTTCGACGCTCCACCGATGTTCAATGACGGAGCACCACCTCCCATGGGAATGTTCAACGAGGGACCACCACCAAGAGGTACGTCGAATTAAAAACTATTTTAGATTCTTGTTTGAAACTTTTTTTCCTTAACAGGTTTTTTCAACGAAGGGGGTCCGCCGATGTTATTCGACGATGGTATGCAGATGAGAGGCAGAGGTAGAGGTCGAGGTAATAGACGCGGCGGTCGCGATATGAATATGATGGATGGACCGCCGATGGGATTCCCCGATGGACCTCCTCCTATTATGGACGGAGCGCCACCGTTCAATGACAGATTTATACGAGGCGGAAGAAGGGGCGGTATGAGAGGTATGCCACGTGATGATTTTTACCCTAGAGATGATTTTGCACCCAGAGGTAGGGGCAGGGGGCGAGGAAGAGCAATGTTCTTCAGAGGTAGAGGTAGGGGTAAGTAAAATTGAATCAATCACTATTCTTATCGTATATATTAAGTGGCAAGGGTAAATTTGAGAAAATGAACCTTTTGATTGAGTAAACTAAATAGTAGATGAGCTAAGCCCTTCCAAGAATGGAAGTGGCGAAAAGTTCTACCCTATGAATGACTGCAAATGTATATTTCCAGTGAGCATAAGATGGAAAACAGAACATTAAGGGGATGTGGTAAAAGGGCATTAGTATGTAGTTTCGTAAATAGTGGTTGGATTTGGCTTGGTAGAAAGTGAATAGTGGAGAAAAGAGGATGTGGATTATGGAGAGATGGTAAAATCCTGGGTGGTAGTAAGGCCAAAGGGGTGTAGCTTCGTTAATAATGGTCGGATTGGCGTGGGAAAAAATGTATGGTGGAAGTAAGGGGAGATTTATGTGGGACAAACGGATTATGATGACCACGCGACGTCATTTTGAAATCGAATGTCTACGTCATATCCTTTGAAATCAGGGCCGGCCTGGCCGACCGGGACGGATCCCGGTAATGTTGCAATAAAAAGTTACTGCAGCGAAGACATTTGTTTGTGTCGCCTTTTCTCGTATTTTTATTCAGAATTACCATTCATTTTTTTGTGATTGTGATTGCAACGGTCCAATAGCGACTGCTACTGAGTCCATACTTCGATTCGACGACCTTGAAAAATATCCAATTATAAAACTGGTCACTTGTATATACTCCGGAGGCTATATCGTGCTAACAAACTGAAATTTCTCAAAAAATGACAAAAATGCCTTACTTCAAGTTACCCATTGTACTGGCTCTAGGGAGCTGAAAATCAATAGGGTTCATCTGTGAGATGTCTTAAACAATATTCAGTCATAAAATTGGTGACTTGTTGCACTCTGGAGGCTGTATCTTACTAACAAGACATGTAACGAAAAGTGGCCAACGACATCATACACAGGATTTTTTTCTAAAAACCGTTTTTTCGTGTTGCTCTTGATGAAAAACGTAAAAATATATAAAAAAAAATTTCATATATTGAATCCCAACAAGGGAACAATTTTTAACAAAATTTAAAATTCTAGTATGTTTTATCATTTTAAACATTAGTGCTTTGCTACAATTTTATAAATAATAGTATATTCTACATGAAAAACAAAAGTTTAGTTTTTATATTTATATCGACATTTGTACACATCTTGATAATTTTATTTTAATAATAACATGCCATTGCTTTTTTTGCCATCGAACATCTATGTCATACCCTGTATAATCAATGAAGGTCATGTGGTAATCATATTGCCGTTTCTTCCACATAAATCTCCTTTTTCATCCACTATACTTTTTTCTCTGTTCCCTGTTTCTCTGTTTATTGTAAGCTTCTTCATTAGGATAAAATGGTATGTAAGACAACCTGGGCAGTAGTTAACCAAGCTTTAATAACCGAATACCAATCTTTCTGCAGTTGTAGAACTACCACTCTCAAGAAAAATACTAATTAACCAAGTCAGAGCAGTAGAACTTCGAATAGTACTGGAATTTGAAGTGATTGTTCCAAATGTGGTCTCAAACGAGTAGCTTTTCCTTGTTTCATGTTGTCCTAATGCAGTGGGGGACAAATTTTCTTCATAGGGGACAAGAGTTAAAGCAAAAATGCATTTTTTTTTAAATCTTTATAATACAATATTATTAACATTACACACAAAGGCTCCGTTACCTACGCATCTATTTTTCTACTTTATACTGCTGGACCTTCAAATTAGAATTATCGCATACCATATACCACTATTTTTGAATGACTGTCAGTGGGCTGGAGCTGGCCCTCGGGGTGTACTTTGCCCATCACTAATCTAGTGCATTTAAATATAGGAAACTATTAACCTTAACCTGAGAATCGCCTAAAAAATCTTCTGAAATCGTGTCGAAATTTATTACAAATTATATTTTGGTCAGATATATGGTGAACAAAAAGAATTCATCAAACCAGAACAACTATCAGATAAAAAAATATTTTTATGTGATCAAATACCAAATGAAGTCGATTAATTTGGGGTTTAAAAGGTGTTAATTACGTTGATTCTTAAAAAAAATAGTACACATTTTATCTATTTTTTATATATTTTTTTGTAATTACATACAAATTTGTTCCAGTTTTCTTGTCATTTATTTCTTCTGCTTAATACATCTATGCTGTCCTATGTTTGTATGTGCCTTACTCTCTTGACTGAATATGGTTGCTATTATGTTGTCCCTTATTTCTTTATGCTTTACTCTCTTTTTATTGTTTGCAAATTTCCCATTTTCTTGATTTCTATTCATATTGTTCCCTATCTGCTAAAGATAACTTCCTCTATGTTAGCGTAGCTATCTATTTTTACATCTTTTCATATTTGTTCTGTCATTTTCTGTTTCTAACAATTTTGTTCTGGTTAATATGTTTGCAACTATGTTGTCCCTTGTTTGTTGTGCTTTACTCTTTTTATATTGTTTGCAAATTTCCCATTTTCTTGATTTCTATCCATATTGTTCCCTGCCTGCTCAAGTTGACTTCCTCTATGCTGTCCCATATTTGCGTTAGTTCCCTCTTTTTATATCAAATTTGTTCCATTTTTTTGCCATTTTCTGTTTACAATTTTGTTCTACTTAATATGGTTGCCGTTATGTTGTCCCTTGTTTGTTTTTGGCTTACTCTCTTTTTATTGTTTCCCATTTTCTTGACTTCTATCCACATTGTTCCCTATCTGTTTAAGATAACTTCTTCTATGTTGTCCCATATTTATGTACCTTTCCTCTTTTTATAGGTTTTTACATTTTTTCTGCCTCTAACGATTTTTTTCAGTTTCATATGATTGTGCTCTGTTTGAAATTACAAACTTTCTTATTTCCTTGTAAAACAGAAATTATTTTCTTGTGTTAGAAGTCAGTTTTGTTAAGATGGTTCGGCTTTTCACTGAAAAAATGTATTAGTTCGGACAATGTCCACTATATGACACCAGTTATGCAGTTTTGACGTATACTTGGCACCAAGTTACTTAAGTAAGTGTCTAGATACTGGGAGAGTGGTAGTGTGGTGTGTATAGCCGACACTCTATATCAAAATTTCAAACTTTATTACTTATAGCTGACGCTCTATTTCAAATTATAAACTTTCTTATTCTCTCGTAAAACAGAAACTATGTTCATGTGTTAGAAGTCAATTTTGTTAATCTTTTTCGGCATTTCACTGAAAAAATTTATTAGTTCAGACAATATCTTCTAACAATATTGTTCAGTTTAATATGGTTGATTTTATGTTGTCACTTATTTGTTTGTGCTTTACTCTCTTTTTATTGTTTGCAAATTACCCGTTTTCTTGATTTCTGTCCATATTGTTTCCCATCTGCTAAAGATAACTTCCTCTATGTTGTTCCATGTTAGCATAGCTTTCTATTTTTACATATTTTCATATTTGCTCTGTCATTTTCTGTTTCTAACAATTTTGTTCTGGTTAATATGTTCGCAACTATGTTGTCCCTTGTTTGTTTGTGCTTTACTCTTTTTATATCGTTTGCAAATTTCCCATTTTCTTGATTTCTATCCATAGTGTTCCCTATCTGCTTAAGATAACCTCCTGGGTTGTCCCATATTTGCGTAGCTTCCCTCTTTTTATAACTTTACAAATTTGTTCCATTTTTTCTGCTTCTTACAATTTTGTTTAATATGGTTGTGCTCTGTTTCAAATTACAAACTATTTTCGTGTGTTAGAAGTCAGTTTTGTTAAAAAATTTCGGCTTTTCACTGAAAAAATTTATTAGTTCAAAGAATATCTTGCTCAGTTTAATATGGTTGCTATTATGTTGTCCCTTTTTGTTTGTGCTTTACTCTATTTTTATTGTTTGTAAATTTCCCATTTTCTTAATTTCTATTCATGTTGTTCTCCATCGCTTAAGTAATTTCTTCTATGTTGTTGCATGTTAGACCTTTCCTCTTTTTATATATTTGCAAATTTGTTAAATTTTATGCTATATTCTGCTTCTTACAATTTTGTTCTACTTAATACGATTGCAGCTCTGTTGTCCCTTGTTTGTTTCTGTCTTATTCTCTTTTCATTGTTTGCAAATTTCCCATTTTCTTGACTTCAATCCCTGTCTGTTCCAGATGATATCCTCTATGTTGTTCCATGTTTGTGTAGCTTTCCTCTTTTTGTATCCTTTTAAATATGTTCCATTTTTTGATGTTTGTGTTGTTTTTGCCTGCCTTCCCTTATTTCTTAGTACATTCGTTCCAGTTTTTTCTCCCAGATCCAAATTTTTCTTTATAAGAAAATAAGCGAAAATATTTCGATTTTCTATTATTATTAATTTCTCACAGGTGGTTTTAATCCGCGTTTCGATGGACCTCAATTCGACGGTCCTCCACCTTTCGAGGATTCCTTTGACGGGCCATCTGGTCCACCACCATTCGATGGACCGCCATTTAGAGGTGGTCCAAGATTTAGAGGTGCTCCTAGACGAGACGATCGTTCATGGGGGAGACAAGAGTTTAATACGTCCGATAGAGGTAGTAGAAGAAGTAGATGGGGATCTTCACCTCCACCTGGCGAAGACGGAGATGGAGACGGCGATGGTAATGGAGAATATAACGAAGCACCTTTCATGGAAGAAGGTAAGAATTCTGATAAATTTTTTATTCTCATGGAACGTGGTACATTTTTTAAGGCAGATCTCTCAGGTTTTCAAATTTGATCAAATTTAATACTGTTTTAAATAATCTCATTTAATGTATATTTAGTAATGTTAGAGATTTCTTCGAAAAATGAAGGAATAGTCTCCTTATTCACAGTTTTTTTATGTTATCAAATTTTACATTGAAGAAGTCTTTGTATTCCGAAATAATAACAAACAAAAAGTTTACATTTGAGAGTTCGTTGAATCTGTGAAAAAAAGATTATAGACTTTCCCAGCATTGTTTCGAACAAGAAGAAGCATTGAAGAGATATGTAGATTGGATAAATTAATGAAAACCCACATTTATATCAAGCAAATTTTCCATAATTTTAGAACATGATTTGATTTGCAAATTTTTTTTGAAGGTGGTGGTGGTGATGAATCGGCGACTGAAGGGCCGAACGGTCCTATAATGAATGAAATTGGCGATAGTGAGAATAACTGTTATGACAAAGGTGGAGACGGTGGTGAATTTGAAGATGGTGGTGAATTTGAAGATGGTGGTGAATTTGAAAATGGTGGTAAATTTGAAGATGGTGGTAAATTTGAAGAGGGTGGTAATATGGAAACCGAAGTACCTCAAGACGGTAAATGTACACCAGTTGTGGACGAAATGCCGCTTCCGCAAGAAGGCGGCGGTACAGAAGAAGTACCAGAGGGCCCTCCGGGCGAGTAAAAAATGTTTTTAAAGATAGACGGTTTTCAAAACTTTTTATATATAATAGTGTAGGTGAAATAACGAAGTATCAAATGAATAATAATAAGTTGCAGATCTTGAAGGGATTAAACTTTTTTTTATTATAGAACAGTTAAAAATTTGAAAATAAATAATTTATTAAGTGATATTTACTTGTATAATAATTATGAAGATAAAGTGCAAATTTTTCTATATTTATAGTGATAATATAATTGATCATATAAAATCATCTTGGAGATCTGTACATTATTATTATTTCTCTATACGTTTACCTAAGAAGGGAAATTTAAAAAAAATATAATATATAGAATTGGTTCGTCATATATGACGCAATAATTATGTGTATAAACAATTTGGCCGACCTTTGTTTTGAATATAAGTGCTTTAAATAATTGTACATAGATTTTAAAAGATATTGCGAGGAAGGAACACTGTTTGTATAATTTTCTTTTTGTAAAAATTAGATAAAGGGACGCTTTTAGCTGTGATTCGGGTGAATGTGAACACAGGTGAACAATCGGGACAATATTTTTATTGTTTTCCAATTTTTTTGTCTAGATTCCTTTGTACAGTCAAATAAATGTTTTATTTATTTATTTAAATTGTATTTTAGCTTTAACCAAAAAAAAGAAAGAAAACGTTGATGTTATGTACAAAAAAATAATGTTAGGTTAAACGAAATATATTTAAATGTGTTTATTATTGGGTATATTTAAATATTGAGTAGACGAAATTTTGATTCTTAACGTTTGGTCAAATATTCTCATAATTTGGTGTGTCAATATCATTATCTAATAACTTGCTAGCATTGAATAATACTAAAGATTTAGTATCTCTCCTTTGTGTTGTCAATCTTTATGTTTGGTTTTACACATCCTAAATATATACAAAATGCCGGGAAAGAGTGCAACAATTTAATTTATAGTTCATGGCTGATAGTCAAACATATCGAGTGCTGAAATCCATATAGTTCCAAGCGACATTGATGCAAATTTCCAGAGGACGAATTTTAAATTTTGTTCTTGGATAGAACGGTTCATTTAAAATTTATTATTTCTAAATGTGGTTTACATTTTAGCCTAAGAATCTAAAAAAATAATGGCACAAAATATGCTTTAGGTAAAATACAAAATGCAACTTCTATTGATTTTTTTGAACACTACATTTGTACTTTGAACCTTTGACACTGTACTGCTGTCCTAACAAAAAAGGTCCTATTTGCAATATTTAAGTTTTGAGAAAATCAGGTTTTTGTTTTATTTTATTCTATTGTATTGTAAGAAACTTTTCATAAATTATGTCGAAAAACAGAATCTAATTGCTAGTCATAATTTTGATTTACCTCTTCCCGATTAGAAGATATATGATAATATTGTCACTTAGGACAATGTAGTTTAGTATATGCAATTAGGCTATTTCCAATTTTACTTACCGAATTTGTCCTAAGTGAAACTAATATTTCAATACTGAACACTAGTTAAATTATAATACATAAAAACTAAACATATTATTTATATGATGATATAAATGATAGGAACATGAAAAAGGGATAATAGGGATACTAATCATTTTCTTCATGAAAACCATCTTAGTTAACCGGCAAGTCTTTCCAAAATTTCAAACGATTTTGAGGAATGTGCGCTTTTACTCTAGTTATATCATTTTTTCGATCTAAAGACACACCGCGGCATGTGTTACAAGCCAGCGGATTCGTTAGCGTGCCCTTAACGTACTTCATTATAAAAATATCCTTTAACTCAATAAATTCGTTTTCACATTCTGTTTTGTAAGAAAAAAATAATTTATTCTTTTGAAATGAAGACAAACCAAGTCTTAACTAAACGCGAGAAGTAAGTTTTCGTAACTTGTATTTAGAAGTGTAGTGTGTAAAGGAAAAAAATTGTCCAATTTGCATTTTTACTAAGTCAACTTTTGACGAATTGGCTTGTTGTACCACATCACAAAAATCGTCAAAATGGTATACCTTCTTCTTTCTTTTTAGGGCAAGTTCAACTTGATGGTGAAAAGAGTCAGCTGCCGTAAAATTATGGCTTGTCTCAAAAAATTTGATTATTAAATTTTCTACAGCAACTTCTAAACTGTTAACTAGATGATACATAAAGAAATTGAAGACCGACCAATTTTTGTTTTGGCTCAAACAATTGTCAAGCCAAATTGTAATGTGTTTAATGTCCCTATTTGCCTTGAAAAATGCATAAAACGTTGAAATATTGTCATCTTTGGATCTGCCAGCAACTCCCTCATACCACAACACAGCCCAAGAGTAGGTTTTAGACTTCTTTCTAAGCGAGACGAAACTCTCGTTGTATGCTACGATACGTGGCGTGAATATAATTTCTTTAAATGTGTCTAAACGAGGCAGAATAATAACCTAAAAATTGAGGAAATTGTGTTACCTAAATGCTAAAAAGTTTCCTCATTAAATTTTTTTTACCTTTTGCAAATCATCATTTTGTTTTATTTTCTCTGCATCTTCCTGATAATTTTGTCAGCTTATGAATTTTCCATTTTTTACACACATCGCAGTTAGCAAGATTAGATTTTCTGTATCAGCTTCATGAGACGTGGCTTTTTTGTGTATTTCAAATTCTTCGCATTCTCAGCATTCTTCATTTCCTAGATTGGCGAAGGATATATTTAGATCATTAATTACAATTTTTTTGTATTTGGATCTTTTAGTAAAAAAATCTTTATATATAAGTGTTATGTTTGTATCACTGAGTAGGTATTTTCTATTAGGAGCGAGTTCTCTTCTGTAATGGGATATCATAGGGTTAAATGAATTAATATGTTCAATTATTATGTTTCTGTTTACTTTGCCTGGGTATGCCATCTTTTTTAGGTACTATTAATTTCGGATCCGTTTTTCGTATATTTTTCAACATATTGTCATTTCCATTTTCATACCCCAATGTTGCTAATAAAAATTTCTTACAACCGAGTACCTCCTCGACTTTCTCAGATGTTAAATAGTATTTATAAGAATACACTCTCGGTGATCTTTGATTTTTGGTTGTACCTCTATTTTCTTTTACTTTGTTTTACTCTCTCCCAAAACAAACCGTTTTTGTTGTTCCTTTGATAATAGCCAGGTACTTGTTATTAATGTCTCTTTGTCTAGTATACGAAGTTATTTGAGTGTAATTGAGTTTGCATTTACGAGATTTAAAACATTTTAAAATCCATTCAATTCACTTCATAAGAAACAAGATGACTTTTCTTAGTCACAATAATATAAATAAAATTATACTTTTAAAAGTGAAAATGTAGATAAAAAAATTTAAACAGAGACAGTCTAGTTTCCGGATGTGATATGTCGCCAGATGTAGTAATCTAAAATAGATGACAGCACTTACCAATAAAGTAAAAATTATATTTGCGGTTTGGATTTTAGAGAAATCTAGACATTTTTATGAAAAATCTAAACAGTAAAAAATAAAGCATGTTTTGTTTTTTGTGCAGGAACTTCAAAATTATTTCATAATAATCCATTTTAAAAATTATGTCGTCATGACATACTAGCTAGCTACATATCTTTGAAGTTCCTACACGCAGAATTATAAATTAATCTATCCATTGAAAGGACTAGAACTAATTTCATTTATTAAAGCCAGTAATTGTAATCTCATATTTTCCAATATGGAGGTTGTATTCAGGCCTCTTAAACCTTCTGCAAGCCAAAGTTGTGCAAACGTATCACAATCAATCCAATGAGCTGTTACACCCAGATAACTTCTTCTAGATGATGACCATATATCAGCAGTAGTGCATATAAAATCGACCGTCTTCAATGCTTCTTTTGTATTATCTTCCTATTCAACATATTGGTCTGCTATTCTTTTATTACATGTTTGCCTGCACATCATTTTTTACTATTTGTTTTTAATTAAATTAACGTGCTCAGCTACAATGGCCACTTGTACGGGTACAGTTTATTAATGGTAATAGAACATAATATATTGTATTGGATTAAATTTTGTGGTAAAATTGAACATTTTTTAGTAACCGAAGAACGGTATTTGCTTCGTTGTGTTACTCAGCAATTCTTGTAAATTGGAATTAATGTGAAGTTGCCGGTTTTCAGGTAGGTATTGGTGACATTCAGTGTTTGATTGTGATGTTGCATTAACAACTTTGACAATATGATGGGCTGCCTCGTGACATCAGGTAACTGTGTTTATGTTGGGTGTGTCCTATTCGTAGTCTTCTCATCACTGCTAAATTTTACTTCAAAAGTTCTGAAGGTTTCGGTAAGGTATGGGTGATTTATTAAAGGCATCATCAGTACTATTGATATAGGGGACATGGTATCTACTACGAAATTCACAAGTAGTCTGTCGAAATTTACTGACTTCGGTGACAGCTGGAAGAGTTAATTGTTTCGATATTATAGATGGAATTGACCCTTCACCAGAATACTTTCTCGTCCTGTTGAATTTTCAATTTCTCATACTCTGCTAGTAGAGTATAGAATATCTGTGGTTAGATTTTTTGGTAAGTAGTAGAATCTTATTTTATTAGATACAGTAATACCCCGCTTAACGCATACGATATGCTCCATCAAAGTAGAGCGTAATGCGAAACAGCGCTAAACGAGACTATCTTAACATGTAAATAATGGGGTTAGGAGAAGATGGATAGAAAATGGGTTAGATATTAAATTTTAAAATTATGTTTTTTATAATAATAAAAGCAAACATTTATTTCTTACAAAAATAAAAACAATATAAACGAATAACTTATAAAAACTTATAAAATTCTGTCAGTCAAATCATTCAGACTATTCTGTGTTTCCAATTTACTGTTGTTTTGTCAAGAAGGCATCTAATATAGTTTGCGTTCTGTTAGAAGTTGTTAATAAGGGGTTAAAGTTTCTATAACACCCCGTCTTGCTTTTGAACTCCTGTCAAAATTTGGATCATTTTCAACAAATTGGTCCATAATTTCAGTTATAGTGGTCAAAATTCTTTTTACAAACGTCATCGAAAGTTCTTTTTGCTCTTCTTTGAAATCACTACTATCAATATTTTTGTTTTCTTCTTGCTCAGTTAATTCCTTCAGCTCATCATTAGAAAGACTAGCTGCTGTTTCTTGAACTATTTCTTCGGCATCTTCCACTTTTACCTCATCTAAATCGGTGTGTTTCGCTAATTTTACTATTCCACTATTTCATCCATATAGACAGAGTGTTCAATATATTCGCTCTTACTTCAATCTGGCCAAATGTTGTTCCATACTCCTTTCAAAAATCGTTCTGTTATCTCATTCCAAGAAAGGCTTACGTTTTCTACAGCATTCATGATATTGTAGTTTATCCAAAATTCTCTTATTGATTGCTTCTCTTCTCTGTCTGTTTTTTCAAACATCTGCTTAAATGTTCGCCCCGAATAATAAGCCTTAAAATTGGTTATAACGCCTTGGTCCAGTGGTTGGATTAATGCAGTTGTGTTAGGCGACTGGAATGCATGTTGTTAAGTCTGATAAATTTGTTGGGTGGCTTTGAGCACTATCAATTAATAGTAGTGCTTTTTGTTCAAGTTTTTTAATTTCGCAATAACGTTTAACAGACGGGCTTAAATGTTCAGTGAACCAATCCTGGAAAATTTTCATAGTTATCCATGGTTAAATTTTCATAGTTATCCATGGTTAAACTCCCAAATTACAGGTAAAGTTGATTTAGATATATTTTTCTTCGCTCTTGGGTTTTTCGAGTGGTAAACTAGTAGTGGTTTTAATTTGAAATCTCTGCTTGTGTTACCACCCAGTAGAAGTGTTAAGCGATCTTTTGCAGCTTTAAATCCTGATGCTTGTTTCTCTTGATGGGATAAAAATGTTCATTTTGGCATTCTTTTCCAAAACAGGCCTGTTTCATCAACATTAAAAAATAATTCTGGAGGATAGTTAGCTTGTTCAATTATTATTTTTAATGTCACAGAGAATACAGCCGCCGCTTTTAACACTGCTTGCTGCTTTTCCCGTAATCTTTATGTTGTGAAGATTATTTCGATGTTTAAATCTATTAAACCATCCTCGACTAACAACGAGTTTCACTTGTGTCACTTGCCTCAGCCTGAATGTAATTAAAAATTCTTCTAACTTTTTTCATTATGATAGATTGGCTTAATGGCATATTGCGTTCAATTTCGTCGTCAATCCATATAGACAGTCGTTTTTCCATTTCTTCTATGTTATTTCTAGAACTGGTAATTCTAATTGCAGAGCTTGACGTAGTTGCAGTTGCCGATGACAGTATTCTTAAGAATTGTCCTTATTGTTGAAGTTGCCAAATTCAATGCAGTACTAATTTGAGATTATCACTCATGATGAAAACTAAAAATCATAATATTTGTCACTATTAATCGTTATAGTATTATATAAATTTATACTTACAATAATGTCAAGAAATGTTTCAAATGATAAAGATGCGTCCGTACAGCACCGCACCAAACAAGACACACAACTACACTGTTTCAGATACAGTGCTTTTCCGTCCTGCTCGTCTCATATCGGTAGAAAAGTTCGGCAAAATTCAGTAGATTTCGGTAGATCAAATGTACACACTTTCAAATTTGAAATAAAATGAAACAATATTGTTTATT
Source organism: Galeruca laticollis (assembly GCA_963921935.1). Taxonomy (NCBI): domain Eukaryota; kingdom Metazoa; phylum Arthropoda; class Insecta; order Coleoptera; family Chrysomelidae; genus Galeruca; species Galeruca laticollis. Next base: position 70,063,377 of record OY998181.1, read on the forward strand.
AAATTTATAAAGGTGTATATTTCACATTTAAATTGATAATTTAAAAATTATTCTTTCAATTGTCTCACCCCAGACAAATTAACATTAAAGTCGGTGATTCTTAGCTGTTTGCAAACAATTTTTAATTTATCACAATGAAATTTAGAATTGTTATGTTTAATTAAAGAATCTTTTCCACTGGAAATGTTAATGTCTTGGTGAAACTGCTGCACCTAGCAAAGTTTTTTCCTTTTGCTTCTACAAAGCCATCCCTTAAATTAGTCAATTTTGTCCCATTCTTCTTTGTAATTTTGGGTATATTTTGGTTTTTTTTTGGCCAAGAAGGACCTGCTACAGATTCACTGTCACTAATAATTTTTTTAATTTAGGCTCTAAATAACTTATTAAATTATTCTTCAACAATACTTGAAGCAATAGGTATTCAAATTTAACACGAGTAAAATGACGAAGACACTGCTATTGGCTATATCTATAATCTCATGCCTAACACATCACATATAAGTTTTGGGGGACTCTCTCATTTATTCGACAGTAATTCAAATAAAATACCCTGTTACAAATTATTCAGACGACAAAGATTTTAAATCTCTGTTAATAAAAATTACAGCAACTGGTCAATATATGTCGTGAGAAGATCTATGCTTTCAAGTCTAGCAATATTATTAAAAAAATCGTTTTTAAATACAACTTTTTTATTAATTAAATATATTTTTTCAGTAAAAAATTAGGATATTGAACAATTTTTAGGAATCGGTAGATTCAATGAACATTTCGGTAGATCGGTAGGTAGTCTTGAAATTCGGTAGGTCTACCGAGAAATCGGTAGACGGATATGTTATGTATTTGGAAACCTAGCGCTGCGCACAATTTCGGGCAATCCCCGTAGTGTTGCGAGCAATTTCGGGGAATCCCTGGGTTGAAATAAAAGAGCGCTACACCGAAACAGCGTTAAGCGGGGTCTTACTGTACTGAATCAAAATTAATTTTGTTCTACAGGTTAAACCTTAGTTTTACTTACTTTTAAACGGTTCAAAAAAGTTTGTTGTAGCGTTCAAATTTTTTATCATCGTTTTTGAACACTTATTGCAAGCTGCTGATACATGCGTGTCGTTTTCAGGATCAATTTTGATTATGAATCGAAAAATTTAACAAAACTATTTTGCGTTTTATAAATACTAAATATGTATATAAAGTATTTCATATAAAACTCTTTAATACATTTTGAAAAAAAAAGTTTTTGCATTTTAAATAATTCACATCTCTGTAAGCAATTACAATATCTCCTCTATATGAATTATTTTCATTAACTATAATTTCTCTACCCATTCTGGTAATTTTACAGTATGAAAATATAATTCCCGTCTGAAAAGTTGGTGCTTCTGTACATATATAGTTCAAGTCGGAACTGCAAAAATTTTTCCAAGATTCACTTATTACATAACTTGAAACTATATTTCCTTTATTATTCTAGTTCCATCTATGGGCATATTAAACAAATTTATAGAACGAAAGATGCGAACTTTTTAATAGAACAAATTTTTGTAAAAAATGTCGTTTGGAACCTTGATATTATGATGTCCAGAATTATATTCAGATAATTCTTATATCGAAGACTAATATTCCTTTTTGTAGGTATTTACACCTTCTTTTAGCCACTTATTTCTTTGATATTTGCTCAATTGTTTGATTCAATCCAGAACGATCCATGTGTTTAAGTTTTATGACACTATTAATTTTTGTACATGAAAAGAAAATTAAAAAACAAGGTCTATTGAAAACTATTAAATTTAATTTAATATCTTATTACGTTTATTATTATTGACAAATTTAACAACTATATTCAATTAACGTAATATTTAGTTCCAAAGTGTAAAAATATTTGACCTACAGTTTTTTCATTTATTGCAGTGTCTTATTTCGAAAGATATACACATATTTGAATAATGGATCTGGATCATATATTATAAATATTTTAACTGAATAATCTTGAGCACAAAATATAAAGATTCGAACCATATAAAGCAGACACAAAAATTTATTGGGCGCCAAAAGTAAACTTTACATCCTATTTCTTGTTGTCTAACTTTTATTTTGTGAGAAAGATCCATTGTTAAACTTTATACAAAATACGAATGCCATTTATTTTTTGAAAAATTTCGTCTAAACTCTTATAATTACATAATAGTGTTTAATTGTAACGACCTTCATTGATGGAGGTGTGTATTCATCTAAAAGGTAGGTCCATCTGTGTTCACGAACAGCTGAGAGGAGGGATCCACGTGCCGTCCTTCAAATGGAAGGAACGGTGCAAGGTTAGTCCAACTTTATTTATTCAAAGGTTAGGTTTTAGGGTATTTTTGCACATATGAGAATAAGTAACTTTAAAAAAAATTCAATACTTTATTGATGTATAACGGAAAGTTCTGTTTCTAAAGTGAAGAAATAAATTAATTATTGGTTCCATGAGATAAAGTTTAGAAAGGAGGATAATGTGTTTAAAACTAAATTGGTGATATGAAACTTTGTGGGTACTTGAAGATATATAAAACAAATATATTAGTTACTTTTTTTATTAACCGACACATATTTCCATGACATGCGTATATTTTTGCTAGATTTTAATATATCTAGCTCTTTCTAATTCATAAACACATTCAAAAAGGTCCACTTGTTCCTTCATTTATTTGTTTTAAGTTTAATATTGTCTTTTTCGTTTAAAACATATTCAACTGTTTCTATTCTTTAATTTTGTTTTCTAATATTGTTAAAAATTGTTAGGTTAGTACTAGTCACGGAGGTTAGAGAGAAGGAGAAGAACTATCACTATGTGCTAAAGTATTATCCCGCCTGTCCCTTTAAATTTGTAGAATTTATAATTTATTTTTCACCGCAGTAGTATACTAAACCTTGAAGATCATTTTAAATTAGCGCACAATAGTCCAATTTAATCGCAGCACTTCACTTTCTCAATATTTGTGGGACACTTTTTTCTACAGTGATCGTTCTCCTCTCTAAAGCTGATATCAGACGGTTCACTTTCTTTTCATTTCTTTCTTTTATTCAGCATCTTTTATTAAGACTGACATGTCTAGGCATTAAATAAATCTAAAGTGGTAAATGGATTCATTAGTGATACAATCCAGTGATGTTGTATTTTGCACTCCAAAAGAACGAAAAATGAAACGTATGAACACAAAAAGAATGTTAACCCTGTATAAATATTCCAATCATTTAAGGTATCTCAGTATTATTTGAAGTTTATTTTATTTAGCCTATGTCATCTGGTATATATTTCTTGAAAAGTAAATATGGATCCGTTAGGTCAGTAGTCTCATCTACTTCGTTTATCACATTTTGTGCTTCAATAGGTGGACGGGTAAAATCAGTTGGTTTCCTTTCATAGTTAGTGACTTTCTTTTTCGGTTTCTTTACTTGTTTATTGCTTTTCTTTGTGTTCTGCTTTCCGTTCTTAGCTTGTTCCGTAACTTCATAATATGAATCTGCATCTATGTCATACTCTTCATCTGCTTCCAAATTATATTCTTCGGTAGTGTTTCTCTGCATTGGGATCTCCCATATTGTCTTGATTTTCACGTTGCTTAGTGTAACGTTCATATAAATATAATTCGTCTTCACTTTCTGATAATTCGACATCAGATTTATCTCCACTTTCTAGCTCTTGAAGGACATTTTCAATTTTCTCATACTTCTTGATGATAAAACTTCACAATGATAAAACATAGTTTTGACGTAATCTTTACGAAATACTGTTATAACTAGAGATATAACACTTTTGAAGCAAAATCAGCAATGGTTTTTCTGTTACATTCTCATTTGTAACTCTCTTCGACAACTAAATCATTAAAAAAAAACTTACCGATGATGGTCACTATACCGTTACATCACAAAATATCACTGTTTCGTCCCAAGGCAAGAAGTCGAATTTTATTATATCTGGAAATGTAACTCTATTTGACCTAACAAGCGAGGTTTTCTTCGTCAAAGCTAGAGGCAAACTAAAATGTACCTGTCTTTCCGATCATGCGCGCAAAAATTCTGTCGATATTAGACAGTTACATCCTGCCATCTATCGGTTCCCAGGTGAAACTCACATATAATTGTTTTCTGCCCTGAAGAACACACAATGTTTGATTGTTACCATCACAATTGCGGAAATCTCATGATTTTTGAGATGTAACTAACTCTCTTCTTCCGGATGAACGATATGTCGGAGCCGAAAGGGTTAAGGTCCGTGAAGTTAGCCCCCAAAGTTTTCACGATTTAACTAAATTTGGTGTCATTGGTTATGCCTCTTAGTACTTCTATGAATTTCGTCAGTGCTTCCATGGTTTGGTAGATATTGGATATTAATTTATCTCAAGGTCAGCCCCCAAAGTTTTTAGGGTTAATTCCAAATTGGTGTCATTCGTTAGTGCACTTGAGTGCTTCAATTATTTTCGTTAGTGTTTTATTGGTTTTCGAGATATTTGTTTTTATATTTTCACGGTCAGCCTCCAAAGTGTTTACGATAAATTCCAAATTAGTGTCATTCGTTAGTGCACTTTAGTCCTTCAATAATTTTTGCTAGTACTTTATAGCTTTTCGAGATATTCCATGTTCTTTTTTGGAGGTCAGTCGCTAAAGTATTCACGATTCGACTAAATTTAGTGTCATCCGTTAGTGCTTCAATCATTTTCATTAGTGTTATCTTGATTTTCGTGATATGTGATATTAATGTATTGGTACTTCCGTGAAGTTATCCCCCAAAATGTTCACGATTTAGTTGAATTTAGGTAATTCGATAGTGCTATTTAGTGCTTCAATAATTTTCATTAGTACTATCTTGATTTCGAGATATTTAATATTAATATATTGACACTTCCGTGAAGATAGTACCCAAAATGTTACGAATTAGTCAAAAGTTAGTGTCATTCGTTAGTGTTCCTATAAATTTCGTTAGTGCTTTCTTGGTTTTCTAGTTATTTGCTATTATTTATTTCAATATCAGCTTCTAAAATTGTTTACGGTTGATTCCAAATTAGTGTCATGCATTCATTAGTGCTATTTAGTTCTTCAATAATTATATTCCTAAGTGCTTTGTTGGTTTAAAAATATTTGGTTTTTTAGTAAATCCCTGAGTTTTCCAGGATCGAATATGTCTAATGTCATTAATTTCGTTTATACAGGGTGTACAATTTTCGTGTGTTTCATGTACCAGCTTCCTTGTTATAAAAGATAGAAAGATGAGGTTTGCGGCTTACTGTTTTATTTTTTAAGGATCTTACTTTGCTGCTAACTAAATTTTCATAGCTCTCTTTCAGTTTCTGACTTGCAAGGCGATTTTGAAAATTTGTCATTTGTGACGCCATCCTGTATCTTAATTATTTGATAACTTATTAATAAGATAAAAACAGGTTATTATAGTTTTTTTATGTAGAATTAAATGGTGTAGTTAATTTTTTCTAAAAAGTTTGGTTTTTGAGTTATATTATTCCTGTTTCATTTCTCTTTTTAATAGCTTTTCTAAAATATGGATAGTCTAAATATATTTCTTTTAGAAAGGGATAATTTTAACATTTTTTTGTAAAATTGATAATGTTTCGTATGAAGACTATAACCGACAATAAAAACTAAATTTTTAACATTATATTTATATGTTATTACATAACCTTAAATTAACAATAAAACAAAAATATATTATTTTATTAAATTCCGTCAAAAGATGGAAAAATAATTAAATAAAAAAAAGTATACACTATTATATATTTTGGTAAACCTCTTAAAAATATGAATAAATCAAAGAAATATAAAAATACAAGTTTGGATCATAACTCAAAAACAAAACATTTTAGAAAAAAACTATTGAATTCTACTTAAACCCTATAATAACCCATTTTTATCTTACACAAATGACACATTTTCAAAATCGTCCCAGAAGTCTGAGAGGGCTATGAAATTTTAGTTAGCGGCAATGTAATTTTCATAAAAAATAAAACAGTAAGTCGCAAGTCCCATCTTTCTATTTTTTATAATACGAAGCTTGTACGTGAAAGCACATAAAAATTGGACACCCTGTATAAATGAAATTAATGGCACTAAACTTAGATCCCGGAAAACTCGGGGATATACTAAAAAACAAATATTTTTAAACCAACAAAGCACTTAGGAATATAATTATTAATAGCACTAACGAGTGCATGACACTAATTTGGAATCAACCGTAAACAATTTTAGAAGCTGATATTAACATAAATAATAGCAAATAACTAGATAACCAAGAAAGCACTAACGAAATTAATAGGAACACTAACTTTTGACTAATTCGTAACATTTTGGGTACTATCTTCACGGAAGTGTCAATATATTAATATTAAATATCTCGAAATCAAGATAGTACTAATGAAAATTATTGAAGCACTAAATAGCACTATCGAATGACCTAAATTCAACTAAATAGTGAACATTTTGGGTGCCAACTTCAGGGAATTGCCAATAAATTAATATCAAATGTCTTGAAAATCAAGATAGCACTAATCAAGATTATTGAATCATTAACGAATGACACTAAATTTAATCGAATCGTGAATACTTAGGAGCTGACCCCAAAAAAGAACATGAAATATCTCGAAAACCAATTATTGAAGCACTAAAGTGCACTAACGAATGACACTAATTTGGAATTCATCCTAAACGCTTTGGGAGCTGGCCTTGAAAATATAAAATCAAAAATCTCGAAAACCAATAAAGTACTAACGAAAATAATTGAAGCACTAAAGTGCACTAACGAATGACACCAATTTGGAAATAATCCTAAACACTTTGGGGGCTGACATTGAAATAAATTAATATTCAATATCCACCAAACCACAGAAGTAATAACGAAATTTAAAGAAGCACTAACTGATGACACTAAATTTAGTTAGATTCTGAAAACTTTGGGGGCTAACTTCACTTCATCGCAGCTATGATCTAGGCCTATGCCAGCTTGCTCGACGGAGAAGTCACCCGGAATTGTTTGGCTTATTTTGTTGTATAAAAGTCGTTCCAGCATCTTGTACGTTGCACTAAGTAGGACGGTAACTACTTGGAAGGTGATCTGGTATCCTCGGTTTTAGGAGACCAATAATTTTCGATAGTATGAACTCGGAAGGGACGGTTCCTGATTGAAAGATACTGTTTAGAAATACTTGTAACCATTTTTTAGCATTTGAGCCTGTATTGGCAAGGAACTCATCGTGTATTGCGTCAAAGCTTGGGGCTTTTTCCGTCTTCAGACTTCCAATGGTCTCATTCATTTTATCTAATGTGAACTGAGCAGTTTTCCTCAAGTTTATGAATTCGCGCTTCACGCGGTGAGAGTTTTCCTTAACTGATGGTGCTCTACATGTGTAGATTATTTTCTCAGCGATTTTGTTGGGCGAGATTGTTTCCTTAGGCTTAGTGACGACGGTGCTGCCACCAAGTTTTCTTAAGAGAGAACAGGCCTTGCGGTTGGAATATTTAAAATCCATTTCCTCCACGGTCTCCCGCCATTGCTGCAATCTTCCATTGTTTAGATTCTCGATTAGTTCGTCGGTTATCTCCGTTTCGCCTGATTCGATTAACTCCTTGTAGAGTCTATTGCTGTCCTATGTCAAGCCTGGGATATATTCCTTCCGAAAACCTCTTGGTACATGTTTCTTACCTACTGCAATCACAACTCCAACGAACTGACGATAGGTCCCGGGGATTAGTGTGAATCTGGATCTTCATCCGCTAATTCTTTTAACAATGAATATGAAGTTCTAAATTCATTTCTCCTAGCAGTGTTGCTTCTTTTTTACAATTCTTCCATCAAATGATCGCAATTTTAATCAATTCCACAGTGCATATTTCGTTTGACGACTTATTCGAACAAATAACATTCATTTGTTTGTCATTTTTCTTTGTGTCGTGTAAGCTTGAAATGAAAAGAAAGTGATCATTAATCTGAGTGAACCGTCTGATATCACCATAATCTCTATAGTACTAGCATTCCTGACAAGTGACATTACTGGATATATTTAAGCAAACAACCCCATAACTTCCTCTAACGATACTCATTTTGGAAACATAATTTTTATTATTAGTCTAATTTTACTGAAATTATATGTCTAATTTACAATTGCATGAAATCTTATATAAAGCTCGTTTATTCCACTTTTTTTGCTTTATTATAAACAGAAAATGTTATGCATTATAATTTTTAATATATATATTTTAATTATTTCACATATGTCTCATATGTGTTGAAAATCTCATTAATATTGTGTTTTTTTTTCTGGATATATTTAGCAATAATTTGTATGTACATTGTATGGGATCTAATGTAAATTATTTATAGAATATCATCAAGGTGAAACTTTAAACATCTTATGCCCTTGTAGAATAAACAATATACATATTAAGGGACTCCCTAGTATTAATTTGTTATCAAATAGATCCCAAGCATAAAAATTGAATATTTATATAAAATGTAAAAAAAATCTCTATTTTTTGCTAAATGTATAGTTACGAGACGCTAAATTCATAATTGCTCTGAGTCAAAGCGGTGACTGGTACATCAATTAAATATCAACTATTTAATTAATATTACTAATAAATGAAGGGTTCGTCGCGTTTTTCAGATATTATTCTATTAAATAATACTAAGAAGAGTAATAGTCCAATAAAATGAAAATTTAAGTTGAATCTGTTATTGGGAAAAGGACACAAGTGACTGAAATAAAATCTTATACCAGACATAAAAACTAATTGAATATATAAGGTCGTGACATGTTTTGCATATTTTATAGATATGTACATCTAAATATGCTGATTTATTGTCAAATATGTCATAACTAATGATGAAAAAAAAATTTAATCGTTTCGATAACTTATGTCCAAATATTATTCCAAGTGCAGCATTAGCGGAATTTATTGTTGATAAATGTTCAAATACAACATTCAATTTGTTTTTATTATACACAAAAAACAGTATAGTTACTTCTATATTCAACGGCCTAGTGATTTTCTTCCACAGGTTCATCGGTTGCAGTTGTTGGATATTCAAAGATCATTGAGTAAAACAATTCTTTGTTCTTTGGAATATAAGATTTCAAATTAGCCATTTTCTTTATATTAATTGAAGGTTTTTGTTGTATGTTCTGAATTTCTCTTCATTGGGTAGTTCTGGTCAAGATCCAGAAAGCTTTGCCAATGAAAAGTAAGAAATGATGAATCCATCAATAAAATGTAAGACAATAAGGACTCCGAAATTCGTTGTACTGTGAGATATGAAAAGAAACCTTTCTTATATTTTCATGGGAATATTTTTCTAATTGTAGTAAAATTAATTTTCTCTACGGGATTCCGTCTAATTCTAGAGTGGAAATGCAGAACGGTCTATGTGCCAAAAATAAAATTCGGAGTAAATGCAAAAAACGTTTATTAACTGGCTAAATCACAAAAAAATTATCCTCTATAAATATTTACCTAAACATCTGAACTTAATGAACACAAATATGAACAAATAAACAAAATCAAAAATTTCAACCGGCTACAATATAACATCAAAAACAAAAACCTCTGGAATGTTCTAAGTCCTTCAGACTGTAGCAAGTCAAAATGGTCTAACTCCAAAGACACATTCTATACTATAGTTAAGCACTACTTCCGAGATGTTCTTTAGTAGCCGCAATAAGATTTTCGTAATAGGCATGATGTTGTAAAGGAATGTAGTCAATCATTGCTTCTATATTTCTAAGTTTTTCGGCCGTAACCCTATTTTGGCACTGTAGCGGAAGTAAGATATGCTCTGTAATTTGATTTAGCTTTTTGCCTTTTTTTAAATCGTTACATGTAACCCATGATTCAATGTCGCTGAATGTTTTTTTTTTTGTTTTTATGAGTGTTGGGTTGTCCCTGTCGATTCGCAGCCACGAAACTTGTGATATTTGTAATTTGGTCGTGTTAATAAATTCGTTCGATGCTTGTGCAAAATCTTTAAAATCATTTTTTTCTAGAAGTACAGTCTTAAAAGGATTTTTGTGACGGGCTGCAGCAATCATTTTTTCCAAATCATTGAGGACGAAACATTTTGATACCCTTTTCCGCTTTTCTATCTGAGCGAAATCGCGGTCACATGATAGATAGCTGTGACCGCTTACCAAAAATTTGTGATCTATTTGCTCAAAAACTCCTGTAGCAACAAGGTAAATAAGGAACATTAAAAAGATCCTATTTTTATGTTGGCCAGTGCAGTTGTCGCTCCAAAATACAACCTTTTGCTTTTTGGCAAACATTTCGGTATGCTGGGTGAGAACTCTATATAAAGCCGATGCAATTTCATTACCGCCCCTTCCTGTAACAGTTTCATCCCACAGACAAATTATACCAGTTTCTGTATCAGATATGTGTATACCAAAATTGAAGCAAGAAATTTGGCGACTGTAAAACATATCAGAGTGGGTATAAATAGTACTTGTTCTAGGTCTATTGAGATCACATTGCGGTCGTAAGTAATAGACTGAGAGGCAATAATGTCTTTATTCATAGCGGTTCTTGTACTCTCGGCCTTTCTGTGATGTAGCTGCAATCGTGCCGAAAGTGCTTGTTTTTCTCCATCTTTGTTTGAGCTAGATTTAATTTTGTTGCTCAGAGAATCGCATGTTGAACAGGTATCTGACTTAGGACGGCCAAATCGAAGCATTGGAAAATCTATATGGAAAATGGACGAATACAGCTTATATGTTGCGATAGTATTCGGAAATGTCTGTTTGAAAGCAAGAAACATACGATTTAAATCAGAGCTTAGAAATTCTCTGATCGATTTGCTGCGACTGTAATGATTGCTCTCTCTGGGGAAACTATTTATAAGATATTTGATCTGCTGCTTTAAATCTGTTGTAAATTTCATGCGTTTACTGTTTTTACCACGTCCATCTGTAAATGACACCTTTCCCCGTTTTTTTCTTTCAATAAGCTCCTGAACTTTTCTGTGACTAAGTGAAAAAATGTTTTACGACATACTTGCTTGTGCTGACCTTTACCATCCGGGATTGTATAATAAACAGTACACTGTCTATGGCTGGCTTCTGGACTCTCGTATGCTCCGTGACGTCTTCTGTTCACCTTACTCACTTGGATTAGTCCCAAAAGAAACGTACCCTGTTTCTCGTAATCAGCGGTTGCATACAAATCTCGAAAAAGCGACGTTTTCTGCTCAAAAGATATCGAGTTGCAATGGTATCGGCAGGAACAGACCGCCTAAAACAAAAATATTAAGCTTAAAAACCGCATTTTAGTCAAAGAGGTTAAGAAAATTTTATTTACCTCAGCTGTTGGTGCTTTTTTTGCTGAAACCTCGACGCCCTTGTAGTTTTTGTATGATAATCCAACTAATTTTAACTTTTTCTTTCTTTTCTAATATTATTTCTTTGTTTTTTTTCACATTTGTTGATATTGTCCGTAACATCTGCAGTGGCATCCATCTTGTATCAAACTAACGTGTAATAACTGACACATAGACCGTTTCAACCGAAAATGCTCTGGCGGACTTAGACCTACCCCCACTTTCGAACTAATATTTCCTACCTTTAACTCTCGTTTTGGCACATAGACCGTTTTGTAGGTTATTGGTCATGGCACGTAGACCCTAAAATTGATAAAATATAAAATTTCGAGTATGTGGCACTTAGACCGTTTTGCATTTCCACTCTAGAATTACTTTTCCTCTGTTTAACAGGCTTTCTAAATATAATAAAACATTTTTTTCATTACGTCTAATTTTCCAAAATTTCGTAAAAAACTGCTCGTTTTCAACAGAGACACTGGAAAAAATTTGAATTGACATCATTACATTACTTTTCCTTTGGCTATTTTTCTATGTCCTAAATATTCCTCTCCTTTCCTTCTTTTTGTCTTTTGTTTTTCAGACAACAAATCTGTTTTCACAGATTTTCCTCGCTTAGCCCTTTTCCGTTCGATATTAGTTATAGGCAAAGGCGAATTTATTCCATTTGCTGAGTCCTCTCTTAATTAATTGTCCGGCTCTGTTATACTATCTAAGTCAGATAAATTTGGTTCGAAAATTGGATCAGCAATAGAGTTATCATCGTCTTCGGAAAAATCTAAGGGGATATGTTGGCAGTATCTCTAGATGTAGAAGCTTTTTCTAAAGGCACTGTTTTAGTTGTGAAGCTAGATGTCGAAGGTGTTTCAAAAAGCATACTTTCATTAGGCAAAATTCTATAAAAATCCCATTTTTCTACTTTGTGTTGGTTGTTACGCCCTCTAGCGGACGTTTGACAAACTCGAAAATAATTTCCAGCAATTTCTCTTGGCGACTTTTATCATGATTTTTTTTTCTAAATCTGTACGACCAATATCTTATGAGATATGGCCGCTCGCTACCCTTAACTGATCACCCGGTAGTTTATTGTCTTGTTAATGCTAAATCTAATATTCTCCCTCCTTTGGAAAACGCCCTGTAATAAAATGGTATCTCAACTTATACAGGTTTTCGTTGTAAATATTGCGGTACTGTGATTGAATATATCAGAATTTTTAAAAAGTTATGTTTTTTCTAAATTTATACATATTTTTCAAGAAATAGATGGTGGTTATAAAATAAGGGATTATCTTAGTCTAATATTTGTGAAAAAAGTAAAAACTTACATTGCAGTTTCTGGATGTTTGCAGATAATTTATTTATTTGTACAATGCACGAGGTTTTCACATCAAAGGATAGTGTAAGAAAATTAAGAGCTTAACCCGCTTCTAATATTTCTATCGGTATATGAAATAAAATGCAATTTGAGATGAAAAATTCAGATTTTTCCATTTTTTATAAATATGTATTTTAATATTCCTTTGGGCTGAGCTATAAATTTGAATTGTTTATTGCAAATACATCAAAAGTGTTTCTAGACAGTTATATTTAATATTTTATTGAAATTTACTGTTTCTAGATAATTCCACAATATTATTGAATAAATGTTGAAAATTCTAAGAAATTCACAATTGTTTCGATATTGCTGTCATCGATAGTAAAAAATGTGAAAAGGTAATTAGCCTTAATGATGTTTTGAACTCAATAAAAACTATTGAAATGTGAAATTTTAACAAATTATACTAAACTGATAATTTTATGTAGCAAAATGAAAAGTATTGAATATAGTAGTCCCTTCTAGAGGTAAAGGAACCTAACTGTTCTATCCGGCTCGAAGGACCAAAATGTTTCGTATGAAACGCCAGAGTTCCTGGGAAACGTATACAAATGGACTGTAGATGGAAAAACAGATGTATAGAAAAAATAGCAGTACTTACCACTCTCCTGGTCTTCACTTATAAAGGGCGCCCTTTTGCTGTTTGCGTCTAGATGAGTGATGCACAGCGCGAAAACCCCGTAAATGTGTTATCATCAAACTAATAGGTCGTAGACCATAATTAAATTTTTGTATCGACGTATACACTATCGATGTCGGTATTAATCTGTTCTACTCCTTCGTCACCGTGGCAGTACTTCTAAATTGACTATACAGCCTGTCCTTGCAAATATGTCATATACATTTTTAATTTGGGAAACAGAAATTAAAAATGATAGAGTATTGAACAGTCAATATCGAAACAATTGTCGATTTCTTAGAATTTTTTAATATAGCGTGGAATTATCTAGAAGCAGTTCTATATAAAACAGGAATATTTTGAGCTCAACATTTTTTGTTTGATATATATATATATATATATATATATATATATATATATATATATATACAAATCTGTTTATAACGTTCTCCGCCGTCTTCTGATTTCCAGTCTCCATTGTTCTCCATCGGTCCAGAGATTCTCATCTACTCCTCTTTCTCTGATGTCTCTATCTATTCCTTCTCTCCAACTCAGTCTGGGTCTTCCTCTCTTTCTTCTTCCCTGTGGTGTCCAATTTAGTATTTTCTTAGGGATTCTGTCTTTCGTCATTTTGTGTTTAACATCCATAATTTCTCAAATTCTCCCATTTCTCACTCTTTCCAGTTTTGATTTTCCGGAGGCGCGTCTCCAATAATCCATCTCGGTGGTTTCAGGAGATTTACGAGTTTTTTCCTTTACTACTTCACTACCATAGCTGATAACACTTTTCACTATGCTGTTGTAAATGCTATGCTTATTTTGTTTTGATACTGCCTTATCCCACAAAACACTGTTGAGTTGTCTGGTTGCTTGTCTTCCTCGGTTGTATCTGTGATTGATTTCTTCATTCATTTTACCGTCATTAGTGATGTGTATTCCAAGATATTTGTATTTTTTACAGTGTTTTATCTGATGTTGTTGTTCCAAGATAAGGTCCTGTTGTTCTGCACCAATGCACATATATTCCGTTTTCTGAAGATTTACCTCTAGCCCCCACTTATCGTATTCTTCAGTTAATTTACGGGTCATGTATCCGAAGTCGTCGTAGTCTTGAGCTAGGACTATTTGATCATCAGCGAAGCAGAGAGTATATAGTATGTGATCGTTCAGTGGTATTTCCATCTGTTCGCACTTTCTTTTCCATGTTTTCAGAGCTTGTTCTAAATAGATTTTAAACAAAGTTGGTGACAAGTAACAACCCTGCTTAAGACCCTTGTTAATGTTGAACCCCTTTGATAATGTCTGCCCTTTCTTTATTTGGCTTGTGTTCTCTTTATAGAGTTCTCGAACAGCTTTTATCAATGTTATGCTGATGGAGAGCCTCCCAGATTTTAGCTGGGGTACACTATCGTACGCTATCTTGAGATCCACGTAAAGGAGGTGTATTTCTTGATTCCGTGCCATCTTTTTCTCAATTATCTATGTTATTATGAATAAGTGATCCACAGTGGATCTACCAGCTCTAAATCCAGCTTGTTCTTCGGCCTCACTATCACAATATTCATCCTCAATTCTCTTTTTCACTAGCTTACCATAGACTCTCGAAATAGTACCAAATACAGCGATTCCTCTATAATTATCACACACGTCTCTACTTCCCTTCTTATGTATCATTGTTATGTACGACGCTTTCCATTCTTCTGGCAAACTTTCTCCATTAATGCATTTCTGGAACAAGCAGGCTAATTGTCGATATAGCTTTTTTGTACCGTGTTTAAGTAACTCCGGGGGGAAATTACCGGGGCCAGGAGATTTTCTGTTTTTCAGTGCTTGACAAATTAGTTTTACTTCTTTGGTGTTGATTCTAAGTGGGGATGCTGTGGTTCCATTGTCATTTACAGTGTATTCTCCGAATTGTCCCACTATTTTATCATGCTGTTTTTTCCCGTTCTAGAGTTTAGGTCTCCTACCAGTATTATTTCTCGGAATGTTCCAATTTTGGAGATTTTGTATGACAGTTTCTCGAAGAATTCATCTTTATTATTGACTAAGGCATCATCATTAATAGCGTACGCTCCTATGATTGTAACTTTATTTCCGTGTATACTTAATATTCATTGTCACTTTCTAAGCTTGGGTCGTCTTCTTTTGTTCCGCAGATTCCGAGGCCAATTTTTACTGGAATTTTTAACCTTTTAGTTTTTTTACGAGTATCGAGGGGTTGGTCCGATGCCTCAACCCCCATCTTGGAGGGCCAGAGCTTTGATTTCGGAGTGTCTCTCTCCTAGACAGATTGTCTTCTCTACGACTCAAGAGATCAATATTCCCTTTTTTGATTTTATACTATTCCTAAAATCGAGGATTGCCCCTTCCAGCGGTTCTACCATTTTGAGGCTTCTTCCTCTACGCCTTTCCCGTCGTTGGGGTCTTCATCCGTAACCCTGGACAAGGGGCCCTTACAGGATACTATTAGCCGGGGCCAACTGAACCCAGGTTTTTTGTGAGGTGTTACTCCTCGATCCCTCCACACTTCCTCACCTTTTGCGTGGTGAGGCTCCAGGCTTGGGACTGGTATAGTGGTGTTTTGATACTTTTTCTAATAAATTTTTATGTTTTTGATATATTTTCAAAATTGATTTTTTGGTAGTTTTCAATTATTTTCTAGTCCCAAAAGAAATTCAATATTTTTTTATCTAGACCCATATGTATGCTAAAATGATCTTACATTCAAAAATACAAGTCTGCCTTTCAGACGGTAATTTAAATATTAATTTTATTGGACTATCAATAATCTCCCCTTGTGTAATTGGTTCAAAACTCCAATATTTAAATCATTAGGAACTTTGGTTTCATCAATATATTTATTAATAAAAAATAGTTTATCTTTTTATAGTACATATTCGATTATTACGAAACATGTAGTTATTTATGTTTTGGATTATTGCTAAATATAACCTAATTTTACTTGAATTATTTTGGTTTCAATTTGTAGCATAAAATGCTAAATGGTGACTGTTCCGAATTAAAAAAAACAGTAGAAATTTTAGAAATAGTAAACTTTTTTAAACTTCCAATAAAATGTTTAATTTTATGTATCTCAGATATATACATATATTTACTGCACTTTATAAACGGAGATGTGTCCTTAAATCAAGATAATATTGAGATAACGGAAGCAATGGTAATTAGAGGGTCTGTAGACATAAATAATAGTTGTTTAAAAAAAGTTGAAAACTGAATCATACTGGAAAAGGAAAATTAGAAAGGTAGATAATAGAATAACAAATGTAGATAGATTATACTACTAGAGCAGGAAAACCCATTGCCTCGACGCTGTAAAGTACAAGAGGATATGCTTGTATATGTATATATAAAAATTACGAAAACTACTCTTGTACCTTCAGAGTATACATCACAAAAACACGATTCAACGCTATTTTTATTATTAGAGCAGGGGGGACAATGAAACACAAAAGTTGCTTTTATCCATAACAACCCACCTTTGACTTTTTTCACCTTTTTATTTTTTCAAATCCCAGCCAAACGTACGGTCTCTCTGGTCTTGGGTTGTTTAAACCGCTATTTCCAGAACAAAATGCAGTCAGGAAGACCATGATTCCGGATAGGGAATGAAGAAATAGTATATTGTACAACAAGTGAGGAAGGCTCAACTTTTCTGAGAAAAGCACCTTTCCTCACATGTTGCATACTATACTTTTTCTACAACTTCACAGATTTAAACAATACAAGTAAATATTTATATATGGAAAAATCCAGGCATCGGGGATACCCCTTCTGAAAAAAAATTTCATTAAATGTGGTGTGGGAAAAGTACCATGAGAAAAAATGACAAAATTATTATTTTGCCTCACCTAGATATAAGAATCATAATCTATGTCAATTCGTAAAATAAATAAATTACATATTACTACTGTATCAACTTCTTATTCCAAATATAAGAGTAAAAAAACTGAAGCCGGAAGCTCCATCTTTTAAATATATTCTCCAATTTTGGCATAAGGTAGAACGTAAACAAGTTATTTCATGTAGTGACAATAACGCGCCTTCAGAATTGCCGTAGAAATATTTTACAGTGCTACCTGTAATATTGTAAAATGATTATTAGACATGCAATTCCCTCCATTTTGAAGCGACCCTAAGCGGCCAATTTCCAAAAAATTAATTTTGTTTCATTGTGTCCCATGCCCCGGATGCAATGAAACAGTGGTAGGGGTACCTTCAAACAACTGAAAATAAACACCGTAATTGAAGAAAAAAATTTATTTCTAAACTCGTTAGAAAAAGTAGTTCAACTGGTCCTATTAAGACACAAATGCGAAATCATTTTCATTTAGCCAATGTTTGAATTGCTGAAATCGACCCCGAATGAAACCTTTTCGTCTTTTACTATACCGAGCTACAGGCGGATTTTCCAACAGCATCTTTATACCTGTGCCATTAATCCAGGCAATGCCATCTACAGAAGGCTTCACGAAGGTGTTGCATTTTCGATATCATATGAATTTGACGCCTTTTTCAACCAGTATTCGTTGGGGGTTTCTATACAGTTGATGTAGACGTTTCATCCAAATTAAACACCCTTGTCCCACCACCAAATTCTGGATGTTCTTTGTACAATTTACAAATAATTTTAAAACCAGTTAATGCCTGCTACGTTCTTCTTTCACCATGGTGGACGACATGGTATTTTGTTCAACACTGTCATGTCATCTGCAACATGTAGAAAATATTCTACTGGTAGGCTATAGTACAATTTAGAGCACATAATTAGTTTCTCTTGTTGCTCTGCTGTGAAAACCATTCTACAGAGTAATTAGACACATACCTCACACTCTCCTCACCACGTTCTTTCGCTTTCTTCACATATTTTGATAATTTGACATGATTCACAATTGCACCTTTTCGTCAAATTTTTCGTACATTTTTTCGTCATCTTTTGCGTTGAACGAGCGGTTAAACTTTTTGTACTGCATCCGTTCAAGGCCATTTTCACTACCGACTTCTTGTCATCTTCAACAAAGAGTCCCTTACCTGTTTACCGCTCATAATTTGTCACCATTCTGAAACAAAACGAAACAAACAACTGTTTATTTAAAACACATGGGGTACAATGAAACACTCGTGGGGCTACATGAAACGTTTCATTGTGGTCCGAACACCTCTGTTTCAAGGAACCCCATACGAACCGTTTTAATCTCTATTGCACTCCCGAGGATGAACGTGAAGAGGTAGAAAAGCCAAGGTTGGGCAAAATCTTAAGTGTTATATGTATAATAAAATGTTATAAGAGCGGATTGATTGAAATAATTACTCTTGTCTAGAGACGAAAAAATTTAGTTTTGCCACACAAAACCGCACTTCAGCTCGTGGAGTTTGTCACGCAGCTAGTGGAAAGGGGATGACAGCTGAATTTGGTTGGGGTCGCCCTCGGCGCTTTCTGTCGGAATTCCGTTGCACTAGACCTTTCGGTTCGCTCGGTGCACCAACTTTCATTGTGCCCCACCTTCTCCTATATAAATTTTGCAAACTCCTGGAAAATATTGATTTTTTGACAAAACATTGTAAGCGACATGCGTCGAATTTTACAGTAGGATCTTTTTAATTTTTATTTTTGTCCATAAACCTGTCTAATTTTTTAACCCACATAATACTGAAACTATCTTGTTTCATTTTATTTATATTTTTCAATATTGACTATTGTGACCTAATAGAGCACAAAAACTTAGAAAGGTATTTTTTGCACTAGATGTCAAAACATGACATGTTCTTTTAAAAGGACAGTAATAAAACGCCTTACTGAAAGGTAAGACAATTTACTAGTCTGACTTCCGGGTAAATGATTGACTGTAGTCATTTCCTCATCTCCAGAGTCGCGGTCTGTTACATCATCATTAGCATTATCTGGAGGAAAAGGAATAATGCCATCAAATGATATTGGACTGTCATTTCTCTTAAGGTCTTCGATCAACTCATGTAATTTTAACGGTTTTCTAAAACAGATACAGTGTAGTTGTATGTATTACTACTGTCCTTTTAAAAGAACGTTACGAAAAATTCCGTTAAATAATATACCCTACAATAACATATAAATGTACTAAATAACAAGCTAGTATCATCAAAACATCCCAATTTGATTTGTAACAATTAAAAACTTACCTCCAATAAGTGGCGTCCATTTTATATAAACAAAATTGTTTCCCAGTCCATAAACAAAGGTTTAGCGTGGGTAACTGATCTGAAATCTCAGAATGAACGTGTTTATAAAGTAATACCACTGGCGCCATCCATTAATGGAAAGTCAAGGATATAAAAATATAGAAATTATATCGATGCCTTTTAAAAGGACAGTAGTTATATCTGGGTTAACCTTCATGGGACAGACATCAAAATTTTACGAAAAGAACTAACTGGGGTCCGAGAAGACTCCATGCGTAAAATTGCAGAAATGCTGTATTTTTCTTTAAATTAAATATATAGAAAATAAGTTTTATTAAAGTTTTACTATTAACCATTTATTAGTCAAAAATCATCACGAAAAAATACAAAATACCCTAATCACTAATACTACTGGCTACATATCATTTTAACATTTTTTACAAACTATCTCCGATTTTGTATGTTCTAGGCACACAAAGTTATTACACCTAATACATTTTTTTCTGGATTTTCTGTCTTTTCCTCTTTGACACATATGGCAGCGCCCCCTGGTAATGTTTTGTTGTTCAACTCTATGTTCTGTTGCATCCAGTAGTTCGGGATAAACGTCTGTCATATGCCGTTTTCTATTCGTCTGAATGTATTTATTATTATATCGCCGGAAAACGTTTTTCTTTATGAGTTCTTTTCCTAGTCCCAAAATATACATTTTACGTTTATCCAAACTGTTTTTTCGCCAATCCGGGTTTTGCAGTAACCACAATTTATAAGCATTTATTCCTGCGACATCTATAAGATGCGAAAATATTGCCATTGGCCAGCGGTTTGACTTTCTCTGCACTGTATATTCTTTGGCCAACTTATCTGAAGGGTGGACAGCACCTTTTGTTTTGTTGTAATGAAGAATAATTTCTGGTTTATAGTGCTGTTCTTTTCCAGCTACTTTACTATCAGTATGCTCACTTGAAAGTAAGATGACAGCATGTTTTTGTTTTGGAACATAGGATACTAGCGTTCTTTGATTTCTAAAAGCAAACATACTTGAAAACTCTTTCTTGTACGATGCCCGTAGAAGTTCCCTGGGAATAAATGTTTTATTTTTCCGGAGGGATCCACATAAAGTAATATTTTTTTTTCCGCAACTTGTCAGCAAGTTTTAAACTTGTAAAAAAGTTATCGGTTGTAAAAAAGTTATGGGTCGTTATTCCAAATCCGCCTTCCAAATGGTCTGTCAAATCTAGGACAACCCTTTGACCTTGACCCTTTTCCGCTTTGTTACCTTGTTTTCCTAAAAATTAATAGATACATAGGAATATTAAGTTCGCCTATATTGCTTTTCAAATAACTTACCCAAATAAACTTGCATGTTTGCAATATAAGAAGTGGTGCAGTCCACAAGAGCCCATATTTTGATTCCATACTTATCAGGCTTACTCTTCATATAGACTCGGAATGGTGCCTTACCCCTAAATGATACAAGCTGCTCATCTACACATAGATGGACGCCAGGATTAAGTGATTTTTTACAATTAGAAGTGAAAATATCGAATATATCTCTTATCGGAGCTAGCTTATCTACTAATTTTCGTTCTTGTCTTGTTTGAAAATTATCAAAGCGTAAAAATGAAGTAATTTGTTTGAATCTGTCTCTTGACATTACAGCAGGAATTATAGGACGACAGTAAGAAATATCTTGACACCAGAGCATATCGATAGCCTCTTTCGATCCGTGAAGTGCGCCAAGAATAAGCAACAGTCCAATATAAGCTTCAATCTCTGTAGAATCAACAGGTACAAAAACTTTAGTTTTATTCGGATTTTCTATATTCCATTTATCATAATATGTTTGTGCCTTTCTGTTTGTTTCGGTTACTATTCTTTTCAGAAATAGGAAAAGAAGAAAAGCGTCTTTTATACTTGAGATATCAGAACTGTAATTTGTAAGGCCTAGAGCATGTCTCCGAATATTAGCTTTTCAACGTCTAACTTTTGTGTTTCCTGAAATTTTTGACCACTCAGTTCCATCTTTAGATTTATATACTGGAATGCCCTGGCTGTTACTAACTGTTGGTTCCTCTGGGTTCGTTTTCTCTATACTTTGATCAACAACTATTACATCATTTTCTTCCTCTACTTCTGTGACAACTTCTAAGTCACCCGATGTTTCCTCATTGATAACACTATCAAACTCTGGATCATCACTTTCAAGTATACGTAACATCTCATCGTCAGTAAGCCCCTTGCGATTGTTTGTAAATAAAAACTGACTCATTTTCAAAACGATGTACCCTACTCGCAATATCACAAGAGACTAACCCTAATATTCAAGTGTCTAAAAATTATATCGCAGTGCAGGGAATCCCCCATTTGAACTGGTAATTTACATTTTACTATTATATGGGTAAATTCCCTGTGAGTGAACAAACGTTAAATGTATGGGATTCCCCGATTTTACTAACAGTTACCGGGATTATTTTATCGGACGTAAAAGGCTGACCGGGGTCTGAAGAGACCCCTGGAAAATAAAACTATTTTTTGTTTATACCAACCAATAAAAACTACTAAATACATCATATTTTATCAAAATAATTCATAAACTGCAGCTAGATGAAAGTTCAATGTTTAAAAATTTGCGTTTGCAAAGATACAGCAAAAACATACGTCATGGGGTACAAACGGACCCCGGCCAGTCCTATGAAGGCTATGTATACTTTTGTATTGTTAAAATTTAGTAGACAAGTCAGGTTTAGTAAACTTCAACTTTAAATTAAAATACAGGTAATTTTTCAACTTACGATACTGTTTCAATACATTTTCCGAAAGTTTTATATACAGGGTGTTCCAAAATTGCTGGGACACAGAGCTACCACGTGTAATAAAGTTCAACATAAGTTGATTGGACTCTATTTATTTATATACCAAAATGTACCATTTGTCCGTGAGATGATTTCAAAGTTTAGATAAAAACACGTTTTTGTATGTTTGTTCAGAAATGAGTGAAACAAATTGAATGAAATTTGACAGAAGTGCATGTTAGAGGTGTTTAATTAAATAAGCTCTTTTAAATGAAACTTTATTTTACTGAACTGAAAGATATTTTTATTTTAAACATCAATCACAATATTATTTAATACCACTTGATTTTCTGAAATACTAGTTGTAATATGAATGTATAATATCTAACAATTGTAGCCTCCCTGAAATTTTTTTCAGAACTTTCTTCATTTTGTGAGTCTTCTAAAAACTTCGTATTCCGCATAGTTCAGAAGGAAAAAAAATCCTTAATAATGCTCAGATATTCCTAGTACAAGTTTAATAAAATTGTAACACAGTAGAATCCGGTTATTTCAAGACCAAGGGACCGGTAATATTACGTCATACTAAACGGACTGACAATTTTAATTTTGTGTTTTATTATAATAATCACTGTCATGTATTTATGTATCATATAGAAAAACATTTGTTGAAGCATAGGCCCATTTAAGGCTATTCCCCAATTATGTTACAGCTTAAACAGTTATAAAAGTCAATTTGTTCTTAAGACGACACCCTCGGACGTTTATGTTTTAAAATATTTTCATTGATCAAAGGTTACATCTTGAGTGTACTTTTCTTAATTGTGGAATGATTTACACCGAACCCCTTCACAATCGTTAAATTCGATTGGCCAGCTTCTAAACGTTCTATTAGAACTTTTTCGATTTGAATTACTAATTGTGTGCAGACTTTTACCTCCAGTTATAATTTGGTAAATTTCTTCTCTTAGATATCCAATTAGCATTTTTATGTCGACTTGATCGATTCAGGTGTAGTAGCTCGATCCCAGGCTTTGTTGTTTGTAGGAGTTAACAAATGGACAAGTTGGGGATACAGCAGACACTGTCCACTATAAACCCCTATTTACATTTTATTATCTTTTTATATTTTAAAAAACAAAAACTATTTTAGGAAAATATGAGTATGAATGGCTCTTAAATAACTTACATTATGTAATCTCAATGTAGCATTTGAAAAAATACATAACCGAAATCATTGCAGAACGTTAGCACTTACCTTAAATCTGATAACACAACCTTAAATCTGATAACACAACCTTAATACAGGAAAATTCACCATAAAACCGACAGGCGTGAGTATTGGCAAACTGATTCTTCGCTAAAACAACCACTCGAACGCTCGCAGCAGTATCGAAAATTTGAAATTGTCCATTTTATCCACTTGTCCAATGTATCCTCAGTCTCCCCTAATAAGTTAGTATTATTTAAGAAAACATTTTTTACCGTTGGAACTATGCGGAATACGAAATGAAGATAATTAATCAGTCCTTTCGCTAAAAAAAATTTTAAAACCCTATTACTACCCCTAAGAATGTTCTGAGAAAAATGTTAGGGTGGTTTTAACCCTTCTGCAATTTCTTTTGGGTTTCTTTGATAATCGAAAGGAGAGTACTCCTCTAAACTGCATTTCTGCCAAATTTCATTCAATTTGTTTGATTTCATTTCTGAACAGCTTACAAAAATGTATTTTTTATTTAATTCTTTAAATCTTCTCACGGACAAACGGTACACTTTGATGTATAAACAAATTGGGTCCAATCGACTTATTTTGACTCCTACACGTAGTCCAATAATATAAGTTTTCAAAAGGCCGTTTTCAGGAAAAAACTGCGGAACTTTCTTTCTCAACGGATTTTTATGTTTTTGGGGGTGCTGAATCTGAATCTGAAGTTTGCTACCATCGGCTTCATACTCAAAATCGCGAAAAACCGCCCAAAATTGCGGTAATTAAATGTTTTTCGCCTATAACACGACAACGAAGCGTTTTTTAGAGAAAGTTTTTATATATCAAATTGTAGCATAAGCCAATGGGTCTATTGAATAAAAAAAAGTATTGGCATCTACTCTTCCTCTTATTTAAGTATTTTCTTAGTATAAATTGAATAAAAGGTCAGTGACTACTTCATGTAAAAGGGATTACTTATGGCCATAAGCAAACTCTTCTGGTTTGAAGTAGTTAATTAAAATATAAGGGTTTTCCAGTACTGGCTTATTTTTATTTGAATAAAAATAAGATCTGTCTTAAATTAGTAAGTTATAACTTGACGATTTTTAAGGTACCTATAAAGCATCCTTTTCTCTAACGGTAGTTGCTAGTGTTAAACATGGTGGACTTCATAAATGTTCGTAACAGGAAGAACTATAGGAAGATAAGAAGCATCAGCCCAAGCAAATCTAAGCTCTTGATGCGTTTTGAAAGTGAAAGTGTAGACTATATTTCGGATTATTTTTTACCAGAGAAAGATGAATCCAGAGGAGGTGCACTTGCATCTCGGCAAAAGATGGAGATATTCCTACGATATGTTAGTGATACCGGATTTCAAACAGGTATTGGTGAATATTTTGGCGTTCATCATACTACAGTATGCAAAACCATAAGTGAAGTAGCTGATTGAATATTAGAAAAGGCCCACCATTGGATAAAATTTCCATCTAATCTAGATGCCTCGGAAGAAGCAAGAATTAAATAGTCGAATCGATTCCAAATTCCTACAGTCATTGGTGCTGTAGATTGCACTCATGTTCAAATTATAAAACCACCAGAAATTGGCGATGATTATATTAACAGAAAAGGATTTGCTAGCATAAATGTGCAAGTAACTTGTGATGATAATGAATTGATTACAAGTGTAGACGCTCAATGGCCTGGAAGTGTTCACGATTCCAGAATTTGGAAACAAAGTTCCGTATATGAAAATGTGGCAACATTTCGGGGTAATCTCTGCCTTCTCGGAGATAGTGGATATGGAATTGCTCCTTGGCTATTAACACCTTTTAAAAATCCTCAAAACCGAATTGAAGAGTTATTCAATATCACTCACTCCAAGGAAAGAGTTGTAATTGAGAGAGTTTTTGGACAAGTAAAGCAAAGGTTTCCCATTCTAAGACACAAGGTTAAAACATCTTTGTCAAAAGTTCCAAAAATTATTGTTTGCTGTGCTGTATTACATAACATTAGCAAGCATTTACGAGATGATTTTGAGTTTGCATTAGATGAAATGGAAAGTCCTGGAGACTCCGATTACGTGTGTGATGAAGCTGAAAATAGTACTACTATCCGTCAGAGAGGCACTGAGAAACGTCAAGCAATACTGGAGACAATGTTCGGTGATAATATTTAAATACTAACCCAAGTTAAAGCTGGATGTTAAATGTAGACTGTCATACTGAGTGTGTTTAAATAAAGCAGTTTTCTGATTTATATAATTATTTCATTAACAATTTTACGTTTTTTTTGTATTTTATTAAATTACAAAGTGCAAACATAAAATTTCATTACAGAAAGTTCCTAATGTAAACACTAACATAATATATAGAAAACAGAAATGCGTATTTTTTAGTTACAGGTTTGACAGGTTTCTGATTCACTACAAGTCTATATATTCTCGTAATTCTGATAGAATGCCGCTTCTCCCTCTTGTCTCCCTAAGTTACTTTCGGGATCATGGTTTGGCTGATTTGTCAGTCTGTCTACCATGAGTTGTTCTTTTTTGGCTTGCAATCTAGCGATATTTAATTGCTCAAGTAGAACAAGGCGTTGCAGTTCTTGCGTTGAAGTTTTTTGTTTCTTCAGTTTCTTGTTTCATTCTTTTCTGTGGCCGCTTTTGTACAATGCTTGTAGGTGAAGGCAATAACTATGTATCCATATTAATTTCCGTAGAATTGTGTGGAGTATTTCCTTTATCATTCTCTGTTCCAATAGAACATGCACCAGGAATTTTTACAAAAACTGGATTTTTTTCATAATTCAAAAGTTTTAAAAACTCTTCTTCCCATTCTTGTAGTTTATTTTTTTTGTTCCCGGTTAGATTTTTATCAGTTTTTTTCTTCACGTCTGTCATGTCATATTATTGAGGATTTTTTTCAACTTTTCAACAGTAGTATTTGTGCCAGACATTTTGATAAATTCGTCTTTGAGATCTTTCCATGCCTTTTCTTTAGCTTGAACAATAGTAGGAATCATTGATTTATTCAAAAGAACCTTATACTTTTTTAGCAATTTGACAAACATAAGTCTGTAACCGCCAATTTTTACCGGCAATTCTTCCTCACTCGAAGACATGATTGCGACGAATAGACCTATACAACGCTTAAACTTGAAAACAAATGCTTACTTGCGGTTGAACACATGTCACGACTTGTTTAGTATGAATGTTTGTTTACGCAACGAAAAAAGTAAACACTTGTAAATATAAGTAAGTACTTATAAGTAATCACTCAAAATTAACAAGATTTTTTCAGTATTTACTTTCGAGAGAGTTCTAGTTTTTATTCAAATAAAAATAAGTATTAGCTTCTACTTAGAAGTTTTAGCTTTTTCTTATAAGTTATGGCTTGCAAGTTAATACTTTTTTTTTATTCATTATTATACTCATTGTGTGTGAAGAATTGTTAGATGATGGAACAACGACATCTACAGTGCAGTAGAAGGGTTTACAATCTTTCATTGATGTCAGTACGAAACGTGGCGATGGCAAGTCAGTATATTCAAAGTATTAATAACAATAATATCGTCCTGGTTCGTTCACACCCATTATATAGGAAACATAGTTGTGTTTTACTACACATCCGACCTCCGTCTATAAACTGTACATGTCTGTTTATAAAATAACAAAAACAAGCTTTCCTTGATAAATGACATTGACCATTGCCGACCAATGCTCCCTAAATACTATAATTAATATTAACCTTAATTTAAATATTATTTCTAAGTTAGTGTCCTTTTGTATTTAATGTCTTTTAAGGGATCACTACAACGTGCCACCAGATTACAAAAATAAAGAGATGAAGAAAACACCTCCATATCGTAACTTAGTGTTCCGCGTTCTTGACAAAACACAAAAGGTCGATAAAAACGTTGTGAGGCTTGCAAGAGAGCGGAATGATGACTACGGACGTGCCATTATTGAGCGTTTGGCGGCAGTGCATGATTTACGAGCAGCTAATGTCCGATACCATTTCTTATGTATGAAAGATCTGAACAGACCACGCAGGAAAGGAAATCCTTTAACAGGTGGCCGTCCCAGAGACGAAGTTGATGACGCGATTCAATCGCTTTTCGAGTATCTTGAAAATAATTCAGAAGAGAGCCAATTCACAATTGAGGAACACATGAATGAAATTGACACAAATTGCACTCGCCCTCATCCAAAAACTGTCAAAAACCGCCTCCTTGAGAAGTATGGCAGTGATATATTGATCACGGATAAAATTCCTTACATTGTGTGCTTCAAGAGTACTGAGCACAAGATCATTACCGATTCTTGGTATGATGAGAGGTTGCCTGAAGACGAAGAAAGGCTGAGAATTGTTAAAACAGCAGCTGCTATTATACTTGAAGATGCACGATCACAAGTGTATGAAACAAGTCAGTACCCCCCAGCTGATAGATTTTTGGATGGCGCTGAAAATATCATTCCAGAATCTCTTCGAGTTTTTACTGATGCTGTAGTGCTGGCCAAGAAGAAAGGGGACATTAACAAATGGAGGAAGAAATCAATAGCAATTGTTGACTGCTTACTCACAACAGTGAGACCAAATTCATATTCATATAATAATAATAAATTGTCAATAAACATAAGCTAAAAATAAATTGTCGTTTCTTACAACCATCTCCTTGTATAAACTGTACTTGATAGAGTGGAGTCAAAAATGCTCACATTGCTCATTGACGTTCGGCAGTTCAGTAAAAGTGGCCAATTGTACAAAAATTTCTAGTACGATACCTAAATTTGATTTGTCGTTGAGATTTGAGAAAGAGAGTACTTGTGAAGTGACCTAATAGGTGAGTAGGTGCCTCATTGACGTTCGATAATGTGAGCTGTACATATAAAAATATTCAATTGTAGGAGTAAAAGAAGAATAATAGGCCACCATCAAATATTTTCGACGTGGTTATCGCGTTTTTAGACAACTTCGCTACATATCGCCATATTTCAAAACATCATAACTCCGCAAAAAATGGTCCGATTTCGGTTTTGTTTTGTAAGTATTAGCTTAAGCTACGATTTACTATACAATAACTTACTTTAAAAAACGCTTCGTTGTCGTGTTATAGGCGAAAAATATTTAATTACCGTTATTTTGGGCGTTTTTTCGCGATTTTGAGTATGAAGCCGATGGTAGCAAACTTCAGATTCGGGTTCAGCATCCCAAAAAACATAAAAATCCGTTGAGGAAGAAAGTTCCGCAGTTTTTTTCTTTGCCGAACCCTTATATTATTGGACTAACGTGGTAGCTCTGTGTTCCAGCAATTTTGGGGCACCCCGTATTTATTTATCGCTTAAGGTGTTTTGTTGGCTCATTTTTTTGAAATAAGATTCATTGTATAGATTAAAATTGAATAACAATATCTTAAAACACTTGAAATTTTGCGAAACTAACTGAAATTAAATTTACTCTTAAACAAGTCGATGCAGGCTTGTTACCGCGCAGCCATGGAGGGAGGGGGATTATCGTAAAGGACACGAGGATAAATCGTATCGTAACCATCACGAAAATATGGCGCGTTTATAACGGAGACATATTGGCGCTTACTGTGTAAATAGTCATTTTGATAAACGTTACACATTTACTGGTGGTTACGATAACTCAAATACTACTTTTTAAAATAATTACAGTCTGGTCAAAATCTCTTATTAACGCAGTTGATCGTAAGCAACAAATTTAGTGTAAAAATAATTTTCGAGAAATTTGTTGCTTACGATGTTTTGTCTTGAATAATATTTATCTTATAGTAACGCATTTTGTATGCTTACTCACTACCGAGTTTTTTCTCTTGTGACAACTAAGTTTGTGCAGAGATTGCAGAGAACTTCATTATTCATTATATAAATCAGTTTAGTCGGCACGGTAGTAACATTTGAAAGAAGGCGGTTTCGTATTTGTTATGAAATCGAAATATTTTGTAAAATTAGTCAATTAATTAAACTAACTTTATTAACAGCGGAAAAATTCGGTGATTTGTGTTTTCGAACTATTCAGTTATATTGAAGGCCATTTTTGGTAAGCTTTTCTTTGAATTTAATGTTTTTTATTACACTTGCTTATTTTACGATATTAACTGGCATTTATATTATATCTATATTTACGTTGATTTGATATATAAGATAGAGACAAAAACATTTCGTCATATTTTGGTTTGTTTATTCGTTTAAAAATGGCATTTATTACATGTTTATGGTTCCCTGTTTACAAAAATTCTAGATATAGAAATAATGTATAAAGGCTGGACCGGATTTAATTGACGTATACAGAGATCTCGTCAACCGCAATATACAATATCGATTAAATAGAGAAAAACTTTGGTATATTTATGGGGAATTAGATGTTTCAATTTTTTTTTAAATATCTCTACTAGTTCCGGAGATATTCGACAAAATCCGAAAATGGTCCTTTTCGTTTTTTAAATATGCCGTTGTTATTATAAAAGATATCAAAAAATTTATTCTCAACTTTTTTTAATAAACGAGATTTTCTATAAATTACCATACCAAAAATTTCTATACGACGTTTCGTATTTACAAGATCACCATCAACTTAATTTTTTTAAATACGGACCTGGATTTTTTATTGCAATATTTTTTACGTTTTGAATAGATACTTGAAGATTCTGCCACGTTTCATCTTTCAAAAATCAACATATTTTTTAATCCGCTGTTCTTTACTAAAATCAAATTAATAATTTTAAATATTGGGCATTAACCCTTTCAATGCTGACTTAAATAGTATGGTATTGCCCTTTGCGGGAATACTTTTGGCAATTAAACCTTAAGATTGTTAGTTTGCTGAATAGTAGACGCTAATAGAAATTTAATCTACCTGATGTTATTCTTGTTTTTTGCATAGCGCACCTGGGCGTCCTCCGCACATTTTTATACATTTTCACTAAAATGCGGAGAGCGCACCTATGCGTCTTGATAAATAATGAAAAAATGAAGAAAATAATGTGTTTTTAATTATAATACAAAATAAAAACGTGTTTCCGATAATAACTAAATTAATAAAATTGACCTACATTTTCAGGTAAAAAATACATATCAAAGAAAAATGACACAAATTCTTAGGTACACGCATAAATTATTGTTGGTGATATTCTCGGAAGCAAACTCCTAAGCAAAGCCCGGGTTTTTCTGGACATGCTGGGCAATGATATGGGGTATCTTTTCGTATTTTCGTTTTCGAACATGTACGACACTTTTTTCTCAAAATTTTCTGGTCATCATTGCGAACATCTATTTTTGTAGGTAAGTGATCTAAATCGTGATGTTGTTCCCTCTGTTGCGGTTTTTCTACTAATATTTTTTCTAAAATTGCTAGGCGAAACTTATATAGTGTTAATTTTCTGCCAGAATACTTGTTAAAAAAACAATGGGCATTTAGTAAATATAGATTGATAATATGAATGCCAATTTTCTTATACCACCTTAACGTTTTACGTAGCGAAGGATAATAAGCGGACATCTGATCAGCATGATCTATTCCTCCCATATATTTGTTATACTGAACAATAGGCAATGGTTTATGATTTTCATTCCCTCTTCTATTCGTTACAGTTTCTATTGTGTTCTGAAATTCAGTTGAAATATACGGAATATCTCTCTTATCTCGCCATTTACCTACCAACACATTTTTACAGTACATACCTTGGGATTCACATTTTTTCAACTTTGCGTCTATGACTTCACGTGGATTACCGACCCTGTCCTTACGAAGTGTTCCTGTACAAAAGGTATTATTAGATAACAAATTTTTGGCGAGGCTGTAACTGTTATAATATTGGTCAATATAGAGCGAATGCCCGCTATTTAGAAAGTTTCTCATCAACAACAATACGACTTTTTTGGTATGATTTTTACCACATAGAAGAGCATCGTTTGCCCCAGCGTATACAATAAGATTTAAGACTGTTCCATCAGGCTTGGTCAACATATATAGCTTTACACCGTACTTGTGCTTTTTTTTTCGGAAGATATTGTTTAAAAATAAGTTTTCCCTTCCAAAGGACCATCGATTCGTCCAAGGACAAATTTTTACCAGGATAATACACTGTCTGCATTTTACTAGTAAAATGGTTTAGCAATGGTCTCACTTTATATAACCGATCTGCTGGGGGTAAGTCAGTTGGCGGTAGATTTTCACAAAAATGTATGCATCTCATTATTAGTAAATATCTGTCTCTACTCATAAATCTCGGAAAACAAGTTGAAAATAACCTATGCGTCTTCCAATAGTCTTCTATATGAGGTAATTGTATTGTTCCTGTATGTAAAGTTAATCCTATAAAAATAAGTAATTCAGAAGTTGTGATGTCTTTCCACTCAGAAATTCTTGAACGGGGTCCGCTACTATCAACAAGTACTTCTACAGCATAATTATTAGTCTGCATTACTATCATATTTAAAAGTTCATCATCTAATAAAAGCCTGAACCAGTCGTATGGTTCTTGCCCGGGAGGATCTACTTATAATTCATTTATTTTTGTGAAAGTAATTTGTTTCATACCTTCAGTGGTTTCTGTCCAGGTGTCTACGATAGGACTGTTAGTAATGTCTTCGTCTTCACTCCCCGATGTGTCCAATTCAGAACTATCTTCAACAGCAACTAAAAAAGCGAATTACTTGTGATCAAAACCACCAAGTTATAAGACATTTATTTACTTACATTCAGATCTGTTGTCTAATTTCTGATCTTCTTGTTCATTTTCTGTATCTGAATTATATAAAAATTCCATCTGTTCCTCGACTGTAAGGTTTTTTGGATTTTTTACCGTAATAATTTTACGTTTTTTTACACCCGATGAACCAGGTTTACTTAAGTCTGCCATTATAACAAAAATAAATTCACACAGACACTCACTAAACAAGCTTCAAACGATAGATAAATTAGGTTATATTTACAAACTCTATAATACTTATCTGTGGGAATCCCCAACAAACGGTTGCCACATACCGACAGTTTGCATGTTTACGTATGTGCGGATCATGTTTCGTACACTTCTAACAACGCGGCATTCTCAATTACAAATTTAGAGAGCAATGTGTCGAGAGCGCACCTGTGCGCCGCCCGCATATTCTAAAAATCAACAAAGCGCACTAGTGCGCTTTCCGCATTGAAAGGGTTAAATAAGAATTTTGAAAGAAAATAAGTGTAAGTAAGGTTACCAGAATGATTTTATGTGCGTCACAAAATTGACTAACATGTAAAGTTAAATGTGACGGGTGTCCGTTTGTGAATAAAATAACCGGAAACGCACTATTTGTTTCAAGTAGCCAGGGATAAAATATATTTGATATGAATTCATAGAACGTTTCGCCCGTCATCCAACCGCTTTCCGATTTTCCAATTCCCCATGTTTCAGTACACTGTTTGCTAATTCTTTAGGAATTCGTTCATACCTGAAAATTATCATTGGCGGAGCCAGATCTCCTGCAGCATTTCCTGTAATTAACGCGGTGAGACATTCTTTCTCAACACTGTTAACAATTTTGTAGACATTCTTTGCTCCACGTTCGGCCATAACCTTATCCCCTTTTGGGTTGAGAAAGAAAGTCATTTAATATATCATCGTATTTATTTTATTGGAGGTAATTAAAAATTTGATTAAACCACTTGGTTAATTGTCCCGTGGTAACTGACGCTCTAGTTATAGTTAAATTTTGAGTCCGCTACCTAATCATTGGATTTTGTTGTACAAAACCTGCATATCACTTTTTTCCAGGTCTGTTGTTGGCAAATGGATTATCTCTTTTTAATTCTAGCATTAGGTGTTGCACACTGTTGAGTAACTGTTCTTTACCTACTGGAAATCCCACTTTGGCCATGCTAAGGATCCAGGTAACCAAAACGCCCTCCTCTTCTTTAGTTAGATAGGAATCTCTACCCATTTACTCTCAATTGGTGTTTTGCCTTGAATTTTGTACAATAAGGTCACTCTTGGTATTTTATGCTTTCTTGCAGAGGTTGCCACAGCTAATCCTCTTTTTACATCTGCTATTGCGTCATCCATTTGTTCTTTTCAATATTTAAAGAATGCTTTTTTATTCGCCATTTCCTGAAAGAACCGATAATTGACAGATCATACTCCAATAATTGACAATAGTATCAACCATTGGATCTGATTATCAGAGTTTAGCGGTTTTTATAGCGACATTATTGTAATTTTATCCTGATACATGAACACGTTAAACCTCAGAAATTAGGCTTTAATTAAATTAGAAGAAAACGTACAATTACAATGAGTGACAGATAATATGACACAATAAACAACAAGACACTTTGATTATATATCATTCACCCCTGCCTGTCTGAAACGTAGTCTTGTAAATAAAGTGAGACTCTTGGGTTCTTAACGGTCTTCTTCGAGGTGGCGAGCCGTCTTTAGGTTGTGAGGAGCCGGGAGGTGGATCAGCAGCCTTCGTGTTTTCATCCGTTGCTACATTATTGGTTGATCGATCGTTTCTCGGAAGCTCAGAGTATCTATTGTTTGACTCCGCCTCTTCGAAAATCTCATCAAGATTGCTTGTTAACGACGGGTCCTCATCTCCTGGTATGGGCGCTAGTTACATGTTTGATACTGTGGATTACCGGCCATCGCTCCGTCTTACATAAGAGTAGGTTGGACTACTGTGGAGAAGTTCCACCTCTTCAACGATAGGGTCATTCTTGAAGTGGACATTCTTCCTCATAAGGACTGGGCCTGGTACGAGCCACGATGGGATAGATTCCCCGACCGGGGTGCGTCTTGTAAATTTGAACATCCTTTCGTGAGGGGTCGTATTTATTGAGATGCACAGCAGCGAACGTACACAATGTAATGCTGGTTTTAAGGCGAGTTCCCAGTTATCGATTGGAAGAATTAAGTTGTATCGTCCCCCATAACGTTCCATTTAATTTTTCTACTTGCCCGTTCCCTTGTGGATTATAGGGTGTGGTACGTGAAGATGCAATGCCATGACAGACATAAAAGAGGAGCCTCTATCGCTGTGTATATACAAGGGCTGGCTGAAAGTAATGAAAATATCCTTTAGGCACTCGATGACTGTTGCCGCCGTCATGTCCTTGCATGGAAATGCGAATGGATAGCGTTGATTACTGTAAATATGTATTTGTTGGGTGTAGTCGATGGCAGTGGACCCTAGAAGTCGATATTGAGCTTTTCGAATGGAGCTATAGCTTTTATTAGGGTTCCCTTTGTCTTGATGAAACGTGGTTTTACTTCAGCGCATACTCTACATGAAGCAGTCATTTATTTAATATCGTCTAGCGAGTAGGGTAAGTTTTTGACCTTCGTATAGTGATACATTCTCGTGATACCTGGATGCGATAGGGCGTCGTGCAGCTCCATTAGCTTGTCGGTATTCATGTATGCACATACTCTTGATAAGGCTTCTGCAGTAACATTTTCGACTCCAGGTTTGTAAATTATGTCGTATTTATAACAAGATAACTCGAGGCGCCATCTTTCGAATTTGTCGTTCTTAATTTTTGATTAATGCTTTTGATCGAATACGTGGCTGACCGATTACTGGTCGGTGATTAGAATGTAGTGTCGTGATATCAACATATGTCGCCATTTTCTTAGGCTCTCAACAATTGCACACGCCTCTTTTTCTACCGATGCATGTTTTCGCTCGCAATCTGATAATGTTCTGGAGAAAAATGCGGTTGGGCGGCATCGTTGTGAAAGTAGCGGCGATCGCAAAGTTAGAGGCGTCCGTCTCAACTGTCAAGATTTCCTTGTCATCGATAGCAACTAGGGCCGCTTTTTGTATATCTGCCTTTAAGTGTTCAAAACAAGATCGGGCTTCATCATTTAGCGGAAAACTCTGGCAGCTCACAAGTGGCTGTATCTTAGTAGATAAGTTTTTGATCCATTTTGCGTAGTGTGCGAATAGTCCCAGCGCTCGTTTTAATCCAATGTAATTAGTAGGCAATGGTAATTTTAAGAGCGGCTCGAGGCGAGCCTTATCCGGTTCGATGACATTGTTTGTAATGGTGTAACCCAGAAGGCTGACAGTTGTTTTATTAAAATTACATTTGTCCTTGTTCAGTGTAAGCTTTCTCGAATTTCTCGAGGTTGTCGTCATGTTACTTTTGAGTTTTCCTGCATACTGTTACATCGTCCAGCTAGGCAAAAGTTACCTCCAGTTTTTCTTGATCGATAATATATTCTAGGGTGCGTTGGAAGGCAGCTACGCCGTTTGTTACCCCGAATGGCATTCTAGTAAATTGATAGAATTGTCCATCTGCCTCGAACGCGGTATAAATTCGTTCTCTTTCTAGTATGGCTACCTGATGGTAAGCAGACTGAAAACGTTGAATTTTGCGACCCTGGACACGATATCTTCGACGTTAGGTAATGGGTAAGCATCGAGACGTGAATTTGTTAATTGTCCTAGAATAGTCGATTACTAATCGTTTACGATGATTGATTTCGCCAACGACAAGTACCTGAGCGCGTCATGGGGAGATGCTCGCTTCAATGACTCCATCTTCAAGTAGTTTGTTAATTTCTTCACTGATAAAAACCTCTTCATATTCGGTACACCTTCTTGATTTGATAGCAATAGGTATAATGTCAGCGGACGGATTAGCAAATACCGATGCCGGTGGGACTGTTGCTTCAATCATACTTATTTGTAGAGGTTCTTTTGATACTCCAAATCGCAATTCAAGTTTCGAGTGGTTTTTGAGCAGGTCGTGGCCGACTATGACATCAGCACACAAGTTGTTTTTGCCACAATTTTGACACTCAGCCCGAAATGCGGGGCATGTAACTCGTCGGTGTACTTTTCCTCCGCGAAAAAACATTTTAATATCGCTGGAGGTGCAGCAGCTACCACTTCAGGACGACTAGATGATGGCCTTGGCGTCTCTCTGGCGATGCTAGAGCATTCAGGATTTGATCGTTGTAACTTACCATTGTTTGAGAATCTTTCTGAGCCGTCTCAATAGTTTGGGCTTGTTTGATAGCGTCGTCTAAGTCAGACTCGAATTTTCCAAAAGACGTTCCTTTATTTTCGTCGCAGTTAGACCTGCTATTAAAGCCCCTCGTATGGCTTGACTTTCATGGTCAACGGCTTCAACAGTTGCAGCTTTGAGCTAAGAGGCGTAATCAGCGATAGTCTCAACATGTTCTTGTTTTCTCGTAGTGAGTATGTGACGAGCCAATATCACATTTTGCGGTTTAGAGTATGTGTTCTTTAGAATCTTGATAGCAACTTCATAAAGTTTTATTTTCTTTTATGTGTGCATAAATACTCGTGGATAGGTGATTTACCAGTAACTTTAGCTTCACTTTATCTTCTATCATCGTACCTGATGGGGCCTCCGCTTCCAGGAAATTTTCAAACGTAGAAAGACAATGCTTCCATCTAGTTTCGGCACCGACACTGCCCGGATCAACTTCGAATTTTTCGGACCTGAAATATTTGGCAAAAGGATCTACCGTAGAGTTTCCGCTTTTCGCCATTGTCTAAGTTAATTAAATTGATACATGAATACGTTAAACCTCAGAAATTAGGCTTTAAGGACGTACGTGTGCGTTTCAGGGATAGCCGAAAATATGATCCTCCACATGTGTCAATCCGTTCACGCATTCGTTTATGGTACCAAACGTCAAAACAACCTCAAAATATTCTAATATTTTTGTCATTACCGTATGACTGATTCACCGATCTTCTTAAATTATGAGTGTTTGTCGTGTTAGTGTAAATAATAGGACTTTAATCATTTCCTGTTAAAACATACAATTAGTGAATGCTCCTCCCTGGGCACAAAGCAATTTAGAGAAAAAAATAAAAATTGCTTACCTAATGTATCTGCAAAACAATAGGCTTCTCACAAAACACACAAAAAAGAGCAATGTGGACAAGACACATTTTGATGGAGGAATCTTATCTAGACACGACATTTTTTTAACCTAGGTAAAAAATTATTTTCAAAAGTAGTCGGCGAATCACCAGAAAAACGTAAAAAAAAATAACCTAACCTCAATCACGCATGAAAAGTTAAAACTAACCAACTTCAATCCGTTGTGACCTTGAAACATGCGTGATTTTGATCCCTAAAATTTCATTAGTTGATATTGATCACGTGGTATACAACGGATACGTATCACGGATGCATGTGGATCCAGCCTAAATCTCACTAGAAAACTGAAAAAATCATTTGAAAGTTAATAATTGACACTAATGTCAATCATTGGATTGACATCTCCGTTTTATAACCTACAATATTTCAGTTAGCAAAACAATTTAATGCAGTTGATTATAACACTAGTAAAAAATCAACCTTCTTGTCCAAAAATTTATTATATATTTATAAAATTAACTTACTTGCGTTTTCTTTGAGGCACCTTCTTAACAAAAATTATAAGAACTTTACTAAAATGCAAACCGGTGTTACTACACGTGAAATATATTTCGGCCATGACAGTTTTGTTGATTGGATGAAGCATACCTTCGTACAGTCTAAACTAGATGGCGCTGGGTGCCTTTTAACGTATTATGGAAGGTTCTATTTAATACAGAGTTCTCTAATTTTGGTGTGTTAATTATTGGGGTACTGTCACATATTGGTGCTTTTACCTTAAATCTTTTAGAAGCTCTTGAGATAAATAAAAACAAATATTCCAGGTAACCCTCTTAACGACCAAATAGATATCAACCACTCTTCTTTATTAAACCTATTTACCTAGAAGGTAGTTTAGGAATGTTTTGTAGTGAATGAATTTCCAGGTAAACTTTTTCAATAAATACATTTGTTAATATTTGTAGAATTCCGTATTTATGCACTGTATATATTAAAACATTTTTTCATTATATCTTCACTCGTTTGATAAAGCTACTGTGCATGAGAACTCATGACTAAGTTTCAGTGATTCAGTATCTACAGGCCAATGAATAATGGCCAAAGATTACTGTTTTAAATGAAACTTACTCTTTCTATATAATTCCACAATTTATTGAAAACATCTTAAAAAATGATATTGATGAAATTGATAAGTTTGTGTGTGTGTCAAGTTAATGGCACTGGTTTTAGTAAACCAAATGGCCAGTCTAATTTATTATTTGATTATAAAATGTTGTGGAACATATATAAGCTTACATACACATATATTTTAATTACTATTATTATGTTTATGCATATATATTTTTTTTATGCTTATGGTTTTTTTTTGCTTTGCCTATGCTTTTTTTATTGCTTATGCATTTTTTGTTTATGCTTTTTTTTATATTTTTTTTGCTTATGCTTTTTTTAGGCTCATGTTTTTTTATTATGTTCAAGTATTTTTTATGCATTTTTTGTGCTTTTGCTTTTTTCTTCTTTTTTTAGTATTTTTTTAACTATCTTATTTGTATATTTTTTTTTTCGGATTTTTCCTTTATTTTTTTTTCAAAAATTTGATTGGTTAGAAATTTTACAACATTTTACTTCATTTACAATTTTATGTTAGTTTCTTTTGTTAATTTATATAATAGTTTTCTCACCTCATTTTTTTCAGATGCTAATATTGTATCCAAACTAGCAGGCAAAGGTAATATGTTTGCAATCATTGTATAAAATTTTGATATAGCCGACTCGTGAATATTGCATTCTAGTAAGCAATGTTGTAGGGTACCTGTTTCTCCACATTGACATCTTTCATTTTCAGAAATGCCCATCTTAAATTTATTCTCGGGTGTTAAACAATGTCCTTATCTAATTCTGGTAATAGTTCTTATGAAAGTCCGATCGCTGTCTTTATGAAACCAAGGTTTATGTTTTACTATTGGTTCAATCGCTTTGAACTTTTGACCTCCCATATATTCCTCGTAATGTTTTTGCCAATTGTCGCATATCTGTTGTCGGGATTTTGAAATTATGAATTTTAATTCCCTCCTCTGTGGCCCTTTTCGCTAGTTCGTCTACTTTTTCATTTTGGGGTATGCCTGAGTGTCCTCTGATCCAAACTAACTGAATTTCTTTGTTTAAGCTTTGGATTTCGTTACATATTCTTGAGATGTCTACTATTATGTGATTTAGTTCAGAATTGGGCGTTATATTTTCCAATTTTTGTATTGCACTTCTGCTGTCTGAAAATATAACATATTTTGAGTTGGATTCATATCTATGGCAGTATTCAAGTGCTTTTTTTATTGCCATTAGTTCGGCGGTATAGATAGAGGTATACTGGGGTAGCTGATATATTTCTGAATATTTATCTTCTTCATGATAGAAGGCAAATCCTATTTTATTATTCCTTTTTGATCCATCTGTAAATATCTTCTCGAAGTTGTGCCATTTTTCATTTATTTGTCTTTGAAATTGAACCTTTGTTGTTACGTCTTCTTTGTCATACGATGTATAATACGTTGTTGGTGGTTTTAGTAAAGTTTTGTAAGGCACAGAAAAACATGGTTGTACTTTGCTTTCATAAACAATATTTTTGTAATCGATAATCCAGTTATAACCCTCTATTATGAGTGGTAATCTTTTCTTTTCCCAATATCTTGATTCTAGGCATGCAATGAATAAATTATGTATGTTTTTTTGGCCCTCACCTTGTTTACTATTAATTTTTAAAATTAACCTATCACTCAGCATTTGTCTTCTGAGATGTAATGGTGGTTCTGCACACTCCACTTCCAAGACATTTATTGGCGAGCTTTATAAACTTCCTATTGCTAATCTTAAACATCGATTTTTAATTTTTTCTATCTTTTCTGTGTGACATTTAGCAGCGGTCCCATATAAAATGCTTCCATAATCAATGATTGATCGTATGAATGATTTATAGAAAATTAAACTTATATTTGGATCTGCTCCCCATTTTTGGTGACTAAACACTTTGACGATATTGATAGCATTTTCACATTTTTTAATAACATTTGAAATTTGTTGTTTCCAATTGAGTTTTTTGTCTAATATAACTCCTAAGTACGTAACAGCTGATTTGTACTGGATATTCATGTTGGCCATTCTGATTGTATTGGGATGCTGATATCTTCTCCTTGTAAATGTACAAACTGACGATTTTCTTTCATTTATAGCTGTTCCGTTGTCTTCAAACCACTTCTTAGCTGCAGTTGTTGCTTCATTGAGTTGTCTGTGACACATCTCTATATTTTTATATTGTGTTCTTATGGCGTAATCGTCTGCGAATTGGAATATCTTAACGTTATATTTTTGTAGGGCGATTTCAAAGTCGTATGAGTAGATAATATATAAAAGTGGACTTAAAA
Source organism: Galeruca laticollis (assembly GCA_963921935.1). Classification (NCBI taxonomy): domain Eukaryota; kingdom Metazoa; phylum Arthropoda; class Insecta; order Coleoptera; family Chrysomelidae; genus Galeruca; species Galeruca laticollis. The sequence goes on from OY998181.1 coordinate 70,104,181, forward strand.
TACCTCCCTGTGGTAATCCTTTAGATGTCTGTCTTGGGCCCACTAATTGGTTATTTGTTCTTACATAAATATTCCTGTTGCTGTACAACTTCTGAATGTGTCTGATAAGATGGCGAGGAAGGCCTAATTTAACCATTTTGGTCGTCAAGATTCCCAGGTCTACGTTATCGTAAGCACCTTCTATGTCTAGGAATATAATACTGGAAAACTTGTTACTGGTAAATCCATGATATACATCCACTACTAGCTCACATAAAAGCTCTTGTGTAGACTTTTCTTTTCTAAATCCAAATTGAGATTTAGGTAATAGTTGGCGTTGTTCGAGATGATGTTCCAATCTGTTTTTTATCATTCTTTCGTATGTTTTCAAAACACAGGAAGCTAAAGCAATTGGTCTATATGAATTTGGTTCCTTTTCTGGTTTTCCACTTTTCAATATTGGTACGACAATGTAATTGTACCAATCTGTAGGTACGTCCATTTCTTCTCTGAGAATTTTGCTGAATATTTCTGCCAGTTGTATTTTAATTGTTGTTGGTAAATGGTATATCATTGAATAATGGATATTATCTTTACCAGGACATGTATTATTGTTTTTTCTTAGGGCTATATTTAATTCTCTCAGTGTGAATTCTTTTGTTAATTCTGAGTTTTCATATTCTTCTACTTCACTTTGCGTAGGAGGTGTATTTGTATAATCTGGTGTAAGTTTACATAAGAAATCAAGAATCCAGTCTGCAGAAGCATCTATCATTTGTTTGTTGCTTTTTTTCCTGTTTTTAAACAGATTAACTTTTTCCCATACCTTTTTCATTGTTACATTTTTGTTTAGGGATGAACAATATGATCTCCAACTGTCTCTTTTTACACTTTTTATAACTTTTTTCGAAATTGCGTCAGCTTTTTATAATTCATTAGGTTTGTTAAATTAGGGGTCTGTTTATATTTGATGAACGCTTCTTTTCTATCTTTAACTACTAGATCACATTGTTCATTCCACCACGGTTTTCCTTTTACTTTGATATTTTTATTTTTTATGTACTTAGGTATAGATTCTTCTGCAGCTTGGTTTATAACATGTGTTATTTGTTCATATGAATTATTATTAATGAAATTAGTATTGTTATTGTTGATAATGTTTTTGTTAAGACATTCTGAGAGATATCTATCCCAGTTTGCTTTCTTTATGTTCCACCTTTTATAATTTGTTTGTGATACTAATTTTAAATTTGTTTGACATTTTACTACAATCGGTATGTGATTTGATCCGTGTGTGTCTGATAACGTCAGCCATTCAAAAATATGGTGTATGTTAGGACTGCAAATAGTTAAGTCGATGGCGCTATGATTTTGATTATAATTATTTATACACGTCATGCTACCATCGTTTAAAAATACTAAATTATTTTGCTCTAGGCTGTCTAACAGTGTTTTACCGTACCTATCAGTGTTAATACATCCCCAGGCTAAATGGTGGGCGTTGAAATCTCCACCTACAATATAAGGTTGTGGTATATTTTCAAAAAAGTTATTCCATTCATTTAATGTTATTTTTGTTGCTGGTCTAATGTATATTGATACAATAGTTAGTTTAGTATTATTGTATAATTTAATTGCGACACCGATTTTTTCCGTACAAATGAAATCTGTTATAGTATAGTTTATGTTGTTTTTTAGGAGGATTGCTACTCCTCCTTTCCCATCGTATCTATCTTGTCTAACATTGTTATAACCTGTAAAATTAACATAAGTACCTGATTTGAACCATGTTTCTGATAGTAGGGCTATACTAATCTTTTGTTTAAGTAGTAGGTTTTCTAAGTTGCATTTATTTGCTATGGCTGATCTACTATTCCACTGTAATATATTAAATATTTCCATCAGTTTTTGTGAATGTTTGTTCTAAATTTACTATGTTTTGTTGAACTAGTCTTATTATGTCTTCTTCTTGAAATTCTATTTCATTATTTTTATTAAATGTTTTTATTATTTCTACTACAATACCTAATATTGTACTAAGCATATATTCTTTCGTTTCATCATTTATTTTTAAATTTATATTATTATTTTTCAAGTAAAAAGGAGAGTTTAATACTCCTCCAACATTTTGAGGTAATGTTATTGGGGAAACTATTGCTCTGTGAGCTTCAATTGTGGAGTTATCTTGTCCGGTTACTCGTGTCCTTTTTTTCGGTAATTGTGTAAATGGTTGTGGTGAATGTGGTTTTTTGTGTGTGTATCTTGTTTGTGAAGGTGTAGTGTGTACTTCTTGGTGATCTAAGTGCTGGGTTCGGAATGAATAATGGGTTGGATATGTAGGGTTAGAATTGGTGGTTGTAGGCTGTGTTTGATGAGTGTGGTAGGAAGAGGCCACGCTGGCATACGTCGTCCTTGGGATTGCCTTGTTGGCATCGTTATATGATGAATTACTATTAGCCATATAGTTTTTAATCTCTTTTTGTCTAGTATATTCTGGACACTGTTTGAAATCATTTACATAATGATCTCCTTTACAAATTAAACATTTTTTTTCAGGGATTTTACATTCGTCGGTTTTATGATTTTCTCCGCATTTCATACACCTTTCTTTATTCCTGCATTGACGTCCTAAATGCCCGTACCGGAAACAGTCATAGCATAGCAATACTTTTTGTGTGTACGTTTCTACCTCGTATAAAACTTTATTAATTTCCACATATTTTGGTAGAGTCTGACATCTGAAAGATACTATTATTGTGGTGGTAGGCTCTAAGTCAATTATATTTTCTTTTTTAATTTTTTTGTTTATACGTTTTACGAAATCTACTTCAAATTTGTTATGAAAATCGTATGCCATAATGCGGTCTTTTAGAAATGATTCTGATAAATCAGCCTCTATACGTTTTATTACTCCCAGTCTAAATTTCAAAAATTTTGGTATGTAGGCATTTAAATTATTCTGTTTTAAGAATTCTGAATTTAGAACTATATTTGCACTTTTACTGTCTTTAAATATTATACGGACTCTGTTTTTACCTATTGATTGTATTTGTTTTATCTGATTGTTTATATCTAAATGGTTTTGAAGAATGATTTCTCCAACCTTAATCGGGTTTAATTTGCCTTTAAAATTATCGTTTTTATGCTCTACATAGATATGGAATGGGCCCATATCATTAGATTGATAAGTTAATGAGGGTCTAGTTTTTTGCTGTTTAATGTTTACATTATTTTCACTTGTACTATTAGATTCGTTTGTATTTGTATTATTTTGTAAATGTGTTGTAACTGATGTAATACTTCCCTGTTCATTCTGTTGGCGAGCATTCGTATCTCTTAGGATTGCGTCGATGTCCATAATAAGTCCTAAAAAGGATTGGGATTCCAAGGCGAAGGATGTTTTACATTTTTGTGTATATTATCGGGGGGTTCTCCCCCGCTATTATCACGCATATGCCTTTGTTATTTTATCACGATTTCACTGATAATATAGTTTTTATAACTTTCTATTTCTATAAAAACTAGTTTCAATAATCACTTTGACTTTATATCGGCGTTTATTTATTTCGAAGCGAACTGTTCTCTGCGAAAGCATAAACGTAACTGATAAGTTTGTCTAACGATGAAATTTCATATCGAAACAATTGTCAATTTCTTAGAATTGTTAACATTTTCTCAATATATTGTGTAAGTTTCATTTAAAACTGTAATCTTTGGTCATTATTCATTGGTCTGTAGATAATGAATCACTTAAACTTAGTCATGAGTTTTCATGTAGAAATATCGAAAAATTAAAATTTTAAAGCCAGATTAATAATAGTAAAAAATAATCTGTATGTTAATAGTATTGTTCAAGTGATTTTCACATTACATTTATCCCTGAATTGTTTTGTTAATATATTAACATCTATAGAAGTTTTTCTGAAACAGGTTTGAAATATACGTAAAACAGCAGCAATATCGGGTTTTAGCGGTATTTTTAGTTGGAATGCTTTTCCTATTAAACAAATTTGAAGTCGTATAAACGAATTAAGATCACAAAGTATTTTATATGTGCCAGTAACAGTTTTAATATATATTCTAGCTTCAATTTGGATCTTAATTTTGTGATAGTAAAAAATCAATTGATAAAAAAAATATAATTCATATATTTTGTCATCGGCCGCACATTAATCGCTGTTTAGCGTTTACGAATATTAGAAACAAATTTGAAGAAGTCTACTCTTACCACCTTACTATTTAAGTAATTGATTTATTTAACGATAGATGGCGCTAGGTACAAACTGCGGCTTGAATATTTTCGTGATCAATTCAACTGCATATAATTTTAGGTTGTTGTTCAAGAAATCTAAAATTATGTATGTTTCTTTGTATATAAGAGGAAGTCTTTATTGACTTAAACAATAGAAATATACATTTTGGGTATGTAAGTAGAGGGCGCTTGATCTTGAATATAAACTAAACATTTTCTTAAATTTGAAATATGCTTGAAATTAGTTCTTAAAAGTTTCATATTATATTTAGGAATTACTTGGATTTTATATACTTGTTGGTTGTAAAAAAATAATTGTATACAGAGATATTTTATATGATCACAAAGATTCAAATTATTGTTGTATAACTTGAGTGTAGGGTTGAAGAAAAATGGATTTTTGTAAAAAATTATGTATTTGGTTTTCTCTGTGGAGAATTGGAATCCTGTAGACTCAGACCAGGTTTCAAGATGTCGAATAAGTTGCTGCATGACAGACGATGTAGTTTATGTTTTTACCCTTAATATATAAAACTAAATCATCTGCGTATAATTTCCCCTTCAATGGCTTTTCAAGATTATTTAAAATATCGTTCATTGCGATTAAAAATAGTGTTACGCTTTTTATCGAGCCTTGATGGGTGCCATTTTCTAGTTCTTTGTTATTCGAGAAATACCCGTTCAATTTCACACGAAAGGATCGTTTATGTAAATAGTTTTTAATGAATGCAAGCATATTTCCATTTATTCCCAATCGTCTAATTTTAATAAAATTTTATGCTTCCAAGCTGTATCATATGCACGTTTGATGTCAAAAAATACGGCTAGAACTGTTTGCTTGTTAAGGAATGCTTCGTGAATGTCGGATTCTAAGAATTATATTATCAATTGTTGGGCGTCCTTTTCTAAAACCGTTTTGTTCCCTGATTAGTAAGGAGTTGGATTCCAGGAACCAAACGAGTCGGTTATTAATTATTTTTTCTAATAATATGCAGACACAAGAGGTAAGGGAGATAGGCCTATAGGAATTAGCAGTATTTTTGGGGCAGTTTGGTTTTAAGATCGGTACTATTGTCGCTTCCTTCCAAGTATCAGGGAATTGTTGTTGAAGCCAGTAATAATTGAAAATATTTAATAAGAATATTGAAGATTGGTTGGAAAGGTTCCTGATGAATGCTGTTGGAATATTATCTGGACCGGGGCTACTATCTTTGACCTTTTTCAGGGCTTCGTAGAACTCATCCAACGAAATGGAGGTGTTAAGGGGAGAATTATTGTTGGAATCGGTACGAATGGGATTGAGTTTTTCAGTGAGTTGTTTATACTCAAGGAATTTACTGTCATAATTGGTATTACTGGAAAATTGTTCAAAAGTGTTTGCTAATGTATCGGAAATTTCTTGAGTACTCGTTAGATCTTGTCATCGTTCTGTCAGTATGTTGATATTAAAATTAGAGTAGGTACCAGATATTCGTCTGATTCTATTCCAAATTTCTGTGGGGGGCGTAGTGATGTTTATGCGAGATACAAAGTTTATCCAAGACTCTTTCTTAGATCTTTTTATTATGTACCGCGCTCTAGCTCTGAGATTTTTGAATTGTTGTTGATTTTTGTATGGTATTGTTTTTTATACTTATTAAATGCTTGTTTACTCAATTTTATCGCTTCTTTACATGTATTATTCCACCATGGTACGGTAGGACCATTGTGAGATAGAGATGATTTACCTATCGCTATATCCGCGGCTTTTGTGATGATGGACATAAATTTATTCAAAAATTCACTATTGTCGATTTCGTTAAAGTTAGTTTGACTTGAAAAGTTATCTACAAGGTTTTTATACAATGCCCAGTTTGAAGATTTTAACTTCCATTTACTAGTAGGGTGATGTGATGTCTGGTTATATCGGTTATTTGTTAAAATTATTGGAAAATGGTAGCTTCAGTGAAGATCTGAAAGTACGTTCCAAGTAAGGTTAAGTGCTGTGTTGGAATCGGAAAAGCTTAAATCTATGTGTGACAAGTTACCATTATAAATAGCACTATCCATTATAACTGTTGAAGCGTGTGGGACGGCCATCGTTTAGGAATGAGAAGTTACTTTGTTCAATTGCGTCGTATATTATTTTACCACGTGGGTCATTATAGGGGGAACCCCAATATACATTATAACCATTGACATCTCAGACAATTAGTCTAGGAAGAGTAATCTGATCAGTAAGATTGGTTAAGCTCTCAATGTTAATATCCTTACTGGAAGGAAGATATATGTTACATATATTTAATTTGGTTATGCCTTGTATGCGAACTGCAAATGCTTCTAAATTAGCCGCCGCTGGCTCGTCCCAGTTTTGTCTATTCAGAAAAAGGCCGTTGAAGTTTTTAGGTGTGTGTCTTATTATTTGTGACATTTGTTTCTTGTAAACATATTATTGATGGGTTTTGCTCTGATATTAATATTTGTAGCATTTCTAGATGTGAGTATACGCCGTTGATGTTCCACTGCACTATATTATTGAACGCAATGAAAAAAAAAATAGAATTAAAATATTTGATTTTCAATAAGTTTCCTACGATGAATCGCTTTCAGTGTCAGTAGTTTGAGGATTACAAGCATGCTTACATTTTTTCCGAATTTTAGTGCATCTGGTTTTACACTGCGATCAGAAATATGTGGATATATTTCTTCATGCATTTTACACAGTGCTCGCAAGTCATTGGTGTAATTTTGAGCAATCAATTCGGGATTGGGTGTACCATAGCAGTTATCAAATAGATCAATGAGTTGGTCAAAGTTAAGAGGAAAACGAGAGTCGGGATCATCGATAAGAGACTTAGTGGGCTTAAGTAGTTCTTGTATGGGTTTTTTTTTGGAGGCTGGGTAACAGGTTTTGCAAATTGAGGTTCTGGTTATTGTCAATTTCTGGAGATTGTCGATCTGATGATTTTCTTTTAACTTGGCTCGAAGTGAGTGGTACAGATATTTGTTGAATTGGATTAGAGGAGGATGTTGGATATGATACAGTACTATTTTCCTGAGAATTTGGTAATGTTTCGGGTTCTGATGGCAATGTTGCTAAATTTGAATTACGAATATCAGTAGTTGGGGCATGTGATTCTATTGGAGTAGTGGAGATTATTGTGCATTGAGATGCTATATGACCAGGCTGTTTACATTTAAAACAGGACATTTCGTCTATGGACAAGAAGATACGGTGGGAAGTGTTCTCATGGGTCACTAGGAATGAATCTGGGATATTTGTATCGTCTTGTAGAGGAGTTGAATATACTTGACGTCGGAAACTACCGATATGGCCATATTCTGTTTTAGAAAAACCCGCTCTTACGGAACTTACAGGTGATAGCAAATTGAAGCCCATATTTTTTAATTCTGCCTTTAGTTTCATCGGGAATAGAGGGATAAACAATTGATACTAAAATACGACTTGATGGGGTAATCAATCTTCTTGCTGATATAATTTCGTTATTTATAGCTATTTTACCATCATTTGTTAAATATTCTTCTAATGTAGATTCACTTGATAAATATATGCAAATTCGGTTGTTTGAAATTCTTGATGCAAACGTTATATTTTTTGGTTGAACTTTAGGACCTAGTGCATATACATATTCTTCTAATTTCACACCGTCTAAAGATGGAAATATGAGGGCCAGTGCTTTTGATGGGTAAAATTTCTTAGACGCTGCTTGTGAGTAGGTAGGTTGAGAGATGGGATGAGTTATCGTTTGAGTACTTCTGTAGTCAGAAGACTCAATAGTTTCTACGTTCATTGTTGTTATTAGTATATTAATGGACATTTGTTTAAATGCGGTCCTGTTCGCTATCGAACAGTCCGGCTATTAAAACCGACTGCCCAAGCGATAACATAATTAAAAACTATCCTATCTGATTGTGTTTATGTATGGATTTGAATATATCATCAAATTATGGGGAAGAAAAACATAACTCATTGGTTTTCCTCAAAGTTGATAACTTTGTTGGTACACTTACACAAACTAAATACAAATTTTAATTTTGACCTTCAACGGGTCATATACGTTCCCACAAATCCATTATTGTTTTACAAAACGAGGCTGTCTACTTATAATTTTACGATCTTCAATACTAGGAACAACACTGGTAAGTGTTTTATGTGGACCGAAATAGAGGGTGGACCTGGGGCGTCCGAAATAGCCACCTGATTACTTCACCACCTTAAAAGCCTCCCTCTGACAACTGAAAGTGTTCGGCTCTTCAGTGATACATGCGGCGGTAAAAACAAAAATCAGTTTGTTGCTGCCATGTTTATATATGCTGTTCAGACTCTACCTATTGAAGTCATTGATCAAAAGCTTATTATTTCTGGTCACAGTCAGATGGAACGCGATTCAATGCATATCAAAATAGAAACTGCAGCAAAAGACATCCCCGTGTACTTGCCTCATGAGTGGGTAACCATAGCAAAAAATGGTAAGCGTAATGTGTCAAAATACGAAGTTTTTGAAAAATGTGTCACTGATTTTATCGATTGGAAACCAGTTACAAAACTTCTGATAGTTAATCGGAACAAGGGCGAAGGTGGGACCATAATTAACTGGCATGACATTAAGTGGATCAGATATGAAAAAACTAATCCTTTTGTTAGAAGCGTTAAAACAGATTTCAATGTTGTCTTCCACAATATAGCGATTGTACGGCGAGTTAAGTTGGCTACCTTGGAAACATGTTTAAAGCCCTTACATGAACACAAAAGGCCGATATCGGCTGTAAAACTTAAGAACCCAATGGAAATCAGCAATGCTAAAATTTTTCCCGATGACTGCAAGCCTTATTATAGGGACTTGACTGGTGACGCAAATGTTGAGAACGATACAGTATTACCAGATATAAATTATGACCATCAGAATTTTTTTTAAGAAACTGGTACTAAATGAAGGTTACAGTGTTTTTTATTTTATAGTTATCATAGAAATAAAGTTAATTTCCAAATGTGACTATATGCGTTTATTTTAGTAAAAAATTATATTAAAATAATAATTTACAGCAATATTTGTCAGTTACACATTATAAAGATTTGTGTGGACTATAACCGATACCTTACTAAAAAACAAATATTTCAAGTTGAAACCCTGATTTGATAGAAGTGATTAAAGTTAGATTTTCATTTTCTTGAAAACTATGGTTTTGTACTTAGCCACTTTTGGTACAAGACCATAGATTTTTAAAAAATCGTTGCTAGGCTATGGCTACTAAAACACGTCGAATTTCAATTAAAAAACACTAATGGAATTTGATCCTGGGCTGCTACTGGCCAGATATGAACTATATCGCTTTAAAATTAGTAGGGCAATTTGTTGCTAGGTAATGGCAGCTAAAACACAACGAATTTCAATTAAAAATCAGTCGGGGAAGTTGTTGCTGGGCTACTACTATCCAAATATGGACTATATCGTTTTAAAATCAGTAGGGCAATTTGTTGCTAGGCTATGGCTACTAAAACAGGATGAATTTCGATCAAAAAATACTCGAGAAATTTGTTGCTGGTGTATCACTGTCCAAATATAGACTATTATCGCTTTAAAATGAGTAGGGCAATTTGTTGCTAGGCTATGTCGACTAAAACACAATTAATTTCAATTAATATGAGATAAGGGATGATTTTTTTGCAGTATCGGTTAGTGTCATTTTTTATCAACAAATTCCTGTCTATTTAGTTTTTTTCAATATTACATATTTTTATAGTTAGTTAGTTATAGTGTGACTCTGCTAGTTTAATATCAAATAATAGTGAGGGGCGGGGAAATCGGGGTAAGGAATGATTTTTACAGTATTTTCATTCATGTGGATTTAGTTTTTATAATATTACTTATTTTTATAATTATAAAGTGTGGTTATGCTAGCATAGTTTACGTTTTCTTGGAAATGGCATTAGCAACAAAATCAAGCTCAGCGTTACAAATTAGCAACAAATTATTAACCTGGTCTGAAGGGTACCCTGTAAAATGGCTACGCTAGCATAATATACATGTAAAATTCTTCTTTCCACCTTTGTATATTTTTTTCTCCTGTATTTAGTAATAAATGATGTCTATATGAATTGGATTATCGTTACATAAGAATTTCGTGACGGAGTGAACCTAAACTTATTTGCCGGCTAAGCCCTTTAAGTCTATCATTGTTCTGTAGAAGAATTCGTATTCACAAATATGATATTACAAGTTGTATGATTCAATTTTTACCTGTATATTAAATTGTAATAAATATAATTCGTAAATATAGATGTTTGAATAAACTATTAATGTTTTTTTAAATATAAGGAAACGAAAGAAACTCTAATATAGGATACTCAAACTTTGTATATATGGAAGATTATTTAGTATATTTTAGATTATTTCAAATGTCTTGCAAGGGAAACAAACGGGATGTTAAAAAAAAGATGTCAACAATTTTGAAAACTGTTGAAATTTTTTCAATTTTATTGTTAAACTTCATTCAAACAAATCAGAGTCATGATTGTATTCGGAAAGAGGAACATGATAAAGTAAGTGAAATAAAAACCGAATAAACTAATGATGGTCTTAATTAGAAGGTTTTCAATACAGAACGAAATGAACAGTTAAAATCATAATTTTCTAGTCTCTCTTCTGTGGTCAACTTTTCAATAAATTGTTTGGTACTGTTTTCGCAGCCCTGAAAATATAATAATTAACAAATTAAAAATATTAAATATAAAATTACGTACCCATATTTAAGGCAATCATTGTGTGTTTTGTACTCCATGGTGGCACTTGAAGGTATATTTAACAATCGTTTTAACGCATCTCTAATCCGGGCTGTGATAGCTTGATCAGAAGCTGTCCTATTCCAAATACTTAAAAGATACTCTTGATATCGGGTTGATACTACTACTCCACATATTTCATTACCTGCCTGAAATAAAAAATAAGTTGAATTATTTTTGTGTAGTTCCTTGTTTCAATGTTTAGGCCTTGTAATGCTCATATTATGAAAATCAGGTCTTAAAAAGTATTTTGAGAAGAAAATTTGAATATATATATATATATATATATATATATATATATATATATATATATATATATATATATCTTTATTTAGTCAAAATAACTAATTCTATTTACATAATATACACAACATAAAATAAAAGAATAGTACAACATATAGTGGCTATAGTATAAAAAGTAGGTACGTCATAAAGAAATTAAAATAAAACAAATTTAAACAAACATAAGATTACACTGTGACTGCTCACTCTGACAATAAATAATCCTTTAAAGCTCTTTTAAAAGAATTTACAGATGAACTTTTTTTAATGTATTCTGGTAAACTATTGAAAGAACTAATACCTTTGTGAAATACAGAGTTGTATGTAAGTAAAAAATATAGGTATTTTGATGAGAAGTTAGATGTACATTTCAATAATATTCAAGTTTTAAAGAACGTTATGTGACAACAGAATAAATGGGTGTATGTGGTTTCTAAATCTATCAGCAGAAAAAAACATACAAATCTATAAGACTTTGATTAGACAAGTAATTACTTAGGAACCAACAACTATAAACAAAGTAGAAGATCTAAAAATACCAGAAAGGAAAATATATTTGGAACAAACATAATACAACGAAGCAGGTGGTGGGATCAAGTAGAGGAAGATATAAAAGCATTGAAAATCAGAGACTAGAAAATAAAATGTAGTCAGAAGAAAATGGAAAACTATAACAAATGAGGCCAGAACAGATGTGATTTCTAAAAAGAAAAATATAATTACCATAAACTGTTCACCTAACATAGCCATACATAAATTCTCCCAGGCTCTTCCCGCTTGTTCTTTCCTCAAGCGTATAACCTAAAAATAAAATCATTAGTTTACGACTACTGATGAATATGGATAAAAAAATGTAAACCTATATTTTCCAAAAACTTACCCATTTCCCACCTTTTTTATTAGCCGCATCTTCCCACATCGGTTTTATACCTTTTTTGAAAAGATGTATATCTCTATGAGCTGGTATATCTTGTAACCTAACCATATGGGAATATAATGCCCACCATTGTTCTACTGTCCCCACCTGCCCAACCAACCTTAATGCTTGAATATATCCCTAAAAATCAAAATGTTTTGTAAAGTGAAGTGGCTCATGATTTTTATATTAATAGGACAGGTTAAACACTTTATTTTAATATAAACAAAGGAGTTGAATAGAAACTTTAAAAAATTGTTTACAATATTTAAATACGCACATAATTACTATTGTTTACACTTTTTCTTTTCACAAAAACAAAAAATATGCTAAAATTTACCTGTGATCCTTGTATCTGTGAAGGCCTTTTTGAAAACCACAGGCAATAAGCATGTTGTAGCCTATGTTCTCCTACAGGATAGTCAATCGGCCCCAAATCGGTGGGGCCAGTATCTTCATCTCCACTTCCACTGTCATCATCCACATGGTGTTTCAATCTGTGTGAGTCAAATATAAACAAAGGGAATGGAAATCGGGTAATTTTTAAATTAAATAGAATTACTTACGTTTCGAATTTATTAGACATTTTTGTAACCGAGTTATTAACGTTATAGACCATAAATTTTTTTATCACAGCTGTATTCTTTTTAATTTATAAATAGTAAACTATTTCAAATTCGACCCTTCTGTCACTTCGAATATGTCACTTTTATAACCTAAAAACTTGAGAAGTATCATCGTCTCGTCTCATTTTTTGGCCTCCGCCCGTTGGGTACTTAACCAGCGCAGGTATTTGATCCAATTATAGAAAAAGTCTAAAAAACATTGACTTATAAACACGTATATGTAATTTATATTATTTGTCTATGGTATTTACCTTATTATTTTGTAATATTGGTTGGCTGTACACACTACTCGTATAATAAAAGAAGAAAGTATTGTCAATTCAATATGGAACTATTCTTTTTAGTTCTGTGCTTTGAATTTAAAATCGTGATTAAAACATAGTTACTACTATAATAAAATCAGCGTGAACTATAACAAAACAGATGTAAATTTGTACAGTCTTAAAACCTTTATATTAGGATAAATTTCAAGTATAGCTCACTTTTTGGATCGGCTGCTGGGTATGAACCAATAATTGTAATAGCTCTGTACCCACATCAATTTCTGTTTTCCCACGACTAGTATTAAGTACATTTTCCGTGGTGATGTATAATAGAAATAAAACAAAAATGTAAGGTTTGTTCATATTTATTTTATTCGTTTAGAATACTTACCTGATCGCAATCATTCAAGCGTACAAAAATATATTATTAACACATTTACACCATGTATAATTAAATTACAATCTTAATACTAATAAATATATGAAAATTTAAAAACAGTGTTAGATTTTCATTCATCTTTTGACCATAGGATAATAGAAAAATAACATACTATCATATTTAAACTACTCTGTATATTTATTATTTGAAAAATACTGGTGAAAAGAGTAATATTTTTCTTATTAAAAACGTTATTAATATTACTTATGGTGTGTTTGGTAGTGTAAGCGATTCAATGGTATTTGCAGAAAAAACTGGAAATGGACTAATTTTTATAAAAAAAAACGTATTGTAACTATGAAACAGGTTGTGAATTTTGGAATTTATTTGGTTTAACCTTCAACAATATTTAAATTTTGGTAATTATCAATGTTTTTAATAAGAATTGTATCATATATTATTATCTTTCTGTATCTAATTAAATTTTTTAAGGCATAACACTTTAAATTGAATGGCAGTAATTAAAATAACAGAATGAGTTGTCGTCAACTTAACATTTTTTTGCTCACAACTACATTAAGAAAACGACATATTATATCTACATTTTAGTCAAATCCAGAGTAAATTCATTTATCTACAGAAGTTAATCATTTCTAATTGATACTATTTGTATTATCTTTGTTGATGGTAAATTGTGTTTGATGTGTAACAGATACAGAAAGTAAAATCTTTTATTAGTTTCTATTGCAATGTATATAAGGAACTGGACAATTTGTATTTGTATCACTATTTTAAAATTAAAATAAACACTATTAGCTCTTTTTTATAAAGGACAAATTGCATAAACTATTAGTTGATAAACCAAATATCTATTTTAAGAAAATAAGAGATGACGATTCAAAATTGTTCAACTGGAGTCAAATTCAGTGGAAATATAGTATTTTCGCTCTAGAAATCAGCAAAGTTACTCTGCAATGGCTGCAAATATCGCTTGTTAATAAAAAAAATTTATAATACATTTACAAAATGTTAGATATTTTAAATACTATTTGGAAAAAAAATGAAAGAGAATGTATTTTTTAATCAAAATTATTATATACTTTGGTCTTTGCTTCATTATGACAGTTGACAATTTTCCTACAAACTTGTGACCTGTATGTTAATATAATTACTTTGGTGTCAATAAAATATCAGACTACTTCATAGAATGTAATTTTATTTTGAATAAAATTAGCTTATTTGGTTGATAAATTGATAGCTACATTGATACTATTATCCCACAGTTCAAGTGATTCTATTTTATATGGAACTTTACACTTTTTAATGTGTTAATAGATTTGCCGAACAGAACAAATGGGCTGTGTAAAATAGACATTTTTAACAATCACCTTCATAGTAATTACAAACAATGTATCGTCTGTTCAACAATTGCAGTACTTTTGTTGTCGAGTGTGAGAATTTGAATTTTGAGAACTGGCCATATATTTTGCAATAAATTGCTTCAATAAAGTAAATAGACGAAAAATGAAACTTTTGTTACCTTAGGAATATAGAATATCTATAAATTTGAGTTAAGTATAGTCCATGAAATTGACCTTTACCTTTCCTTTTCTACCAACATACTTGCAATATGCAATGACATACATTCTTTTGGATGCCTTATTACCTCATAATGTTGAAGAGATAGCAACAAGCAACATTAACCCGTAACAACTACTGATGGGTCCTGAGGACCCATCGTATTTTTAAATATGATGTATTTTTCAAGTTTGGTAACATTGGATTCTCCTCGCCTCAGTACTCTTCCGCAATACCATCCGCTTGATTTTTCCGGTAGAGTTTCACACATCAGTGTTGTTTTTGTGGGAGGGGTGCAAAATTTGTGTATTTAATTGGGTCCTGAAGTAAATACGTGAAGAATTGAGAATTCCTAATTGGTTTCAAAGGGTCAATTTTTTTTGTTATTTTTTGCAAGGTATTTATTGATTTATTATAAGTAGGAACCAGCGTGCATAAGGTATCAATTAATACATATGATACATAGTTTTACTGCATTTACTTTCACTAAATGCAAAATAATTGTGTCCAATTCCAGAAGATTGGCAGAGAATGAGGTAAAAAATATTTTAGGAAGATTAAAACGACAATGACTGCAGCAAGAGGAGTGAATCCATGGATGAGAAACTGTGCTAGAGGAGCTAGAAAGATTGGCTGAAGAGAGTAATGGGAATGATGAAAAGGACAATGAAATAATAAGTTACCATTATTCCAAAACTGAACAGGAAAATTCCGAATCTGAAGAACCGTTACCCGTCATCAGAAACAGTTGGCATGAAAAAGATGGTACCAAATGGTCGAAAACAGCAGGTATTAGAGACAGGACACATGTTCATAATTTGGTTACTATCTTGCTTGGCCTTGCTGGTCCCGATTGTAATAATCCACCCAGTAGTCATAGTCCTGTAGATGCTTGGGGTTTATTGATTGTGAATGAGATGATACAAAATATAGTTAATTTTACCAATTTGAAGATAAGCTCTACAAGACAAAGGTATAAGTGAAAAAGAATACTAGCATCACATTCAACCAACTGCAAAATCACCTCAACGAACTAGAAGACTGGTTTAATCGATGGAAAATAAACACCAACAAATCCTGTCAAGTTAATTTCACAAATCTAAGAATTATATGTCCTCAATCATACCTAAATAACTTCCTGATAGCAATAAAAATAGAAGCTTCTGCTTGCTTCTTACTCGGAAATCACATATTAAAGCTAAACGACGACATCTCGACCTAAAAGTTAAAAATATGAGCTGGCTGATCAACAGAAGACAGCAGCTTTCATTAGAAAACAAACTGATCATCTATAAAGCAATACTCCAACCAGTATGGACATACGGAATTGAGCTGTGAGACTGCAGCAAGTCATCAAACACCAAAATATTGCAGACATTCCAGTCGAAGACCATTCGTATGTTAGCTAAAGCCCCGTGGTACATTTCAAACCAAACTCTTCATGCGGACCTCAATAGTCAATTCATAGATGAATTATTTAACCCTCCACTGATTGACACACGCCTAAAGAGACTTTGGCCAGAAGACCTTGCTACTACTAGGTGAATTCCAGAGAGTAGTCAATGAATGACACCTGCCACAAGCCACCCTCTTACATCATATTTACATATTAATTTATTGAAGTAGATTTTAAATTAGCAATGAATCAATAAATAAATAAAAAAGTTCATCACAAAAAAGTTTTGGCACTCTTTTATTGAAAACACCAATATGTCTGAAATAAATGATTTTTTTGGACTGTTGTACCTCGTAAATATAGAGAATCATTTTAGTTTGGATTTACTTCATGACCCACCATAGTTAGCTATGTACCAATAAAAAAGTAAAAGCGTTATAGTACTTTCACCCATGACAATTCCGTCAACGAAACAAGCCAGAGATAATTCATTTTTATAATGAAACTAAATCTGGAGTTGATGCTTTAGATGCAAAATGTGCGCTATATTCAGTATCAAGAAGAGCCAGCCGTTTTTTTGCTATATTGAATATTGTTGGAGTAAATTCTTGAGTATTGTACCAAACCATCCAAGAAATAAAAAGATATTCATTTATCATAACTCTCGGGAAGCAGTTAATTGATGAACATGTGTGACTCAGAATGTCAGAATGGTGTATTTAAAACTTCGAATCCTGATTGCTGAACTATTGGGGGTAGAGTTTCCTATTTCTAAGCAACCTCAAGCACCAGCTGAAAAAAGCAACAGAAAAGATGTACCACCAACATTGGTAGGAAGATTGCCATTCAGTATTACATAATAAATTGCCCATTTGAAATCAATGTAACAAATTGTTTCCTAAGTGTTTTGAAAAATAATTTTACATTTTTCTTCCATATATGTACTGGATACAGTCAACTAATTGTAAGTTTATCAATAAAAAATATTTTAAATGATGTACTGGGAATATTGTGCATAATGTAAGTAAATCTGATAATATTAGAACTATTATTTCTTATCTGAATTCTTTACTTCGTTGAAAATGAAATTTGAAACTATTTAATTGAAATTATACCAACAGTAATATTCCGATCAGATGAGCCCGAAAAATATGGGTGCCCTTGCATAAATTCCCAAGAAGCTGAACATTTACATGAACGTTAAGGATACCATTATAGTGAAATTATTAAAAGATCATGCAATTATCTACAAAAATTGTCCTTAGACATTTTCCCCTAAGATCCATTATTTCGGGAGAAAAAGCAATTCTAAAATTTACTAAAGTTGTATTCTCCATAGTATGCATAAGTACGCCGTCTATATGCATAATTGGATGCATAATATAAGTAAAACTATTAGTTCACGTGGTTAATACATAAATATTGAATTATAATTTTAAGAATATGACCTGAAAAGAATCTCAGTCCTTCATTTAATGTGACCATCTGGCCTCAAGCAACATTTGTCTGTTGTTTCAATAGTCTACATGGCAGTGCCCGTCTACTTGCTCTTTTTTTTAAGATCCCAACCCAACAAAACAACATTAGTCTAACCTTTTTTGGTAGTGAAAACACATGGTAATTGCTAATATTAAACGATGAAATAAATAAAACAATATAATTTGTTTAAATCTTCATTTATTTGAACTAATGTTCAATTTAAACTTGTTAACGCGTTTCACTAACACAGTAGCTTTGTCAAAACGAATGAAGGTATAATATATTATTGCTAATATTCTTTACTAAAGTTTGTGATGTGTTGTTTTAAAAATGTCGCAATTTTGCTTCTTCTCTTCTTCTTCTTACGTTAGGACTGAGTCCTGTGTTTTCATCAATGATTTGTCAAGAGTAGTTGGGATGCTGAAGACCAGCTTTCATACCATCTTATAGGTGGTCGTTTTTCTCTTTTGCAATTGTTGCCAGCCGATCATTTGGCTTTCTGTCCACGTGGTCTCTCCATTCCCTTCTTCGGTTTCTTGCCCATCGTACTACATCTTGGATCTCACATATTTCCCCTATTTTTTCACTTCTCTTTTGGTCAAATAAGATATATCCTGTTATTGATGTTAGTATTCGCATCGTTGTTGTTCTTAAAAGTCGTTTAGTTGTTGTATTCTCCGCTTTGGTTTAGTAAATAATTTCAGGACCGCACTCAGTAAGCCGATACCTCGATCATTTTGTGGGTCAGTTTTTTCTCCCTTTTTGAAAATTGAAATCAAAATAATTTCTTTCCATTCAGATGGTATATTTTTGACCACAAATATTTTATTGAAGAGAGATTGTAGTTCATGTAATGCATCATCTCCATATTTAATCATTTCGTTGGTGATTTTGTCAATGCCTGGAGCTTTTCTGTTCTTTTTGCTTCATTTGTAATAAACCTTTGTCTACAAGTTAAATTGTTACTGTTGGTCGTGGCATTAAGACGTTAATAGATGCAAGTATTGAAAGAGGGGATGAATTTACAGACTATTTAAAAAGCAAAAAATCTGCAGTTAAAGACAACACGAAGAAGAAGCCAGTACATCTAAAGTAAGTCCTCCTCGTACTAGGGCACGTGTTAGTGAATCATCTTTTTGTCTTAAAAGCTGTTGATTCTTTTGCGGCGCTGAATTAAATGAAGAGTATGAAGAAAAGAGCACATCAATTTCGGCGTAGAATTTGTGAAGTTATTACACTTTCATTTAAAGAATCTGTTCTGAAGGTAGCTCGGTCTCGTTCTGATGACACAGCAAAAATCATTGTTGCTCGCATCGGGTTTGAACGTGATTTAGTTGCTGCAGAAGTATCATAAGGATTGTTATGTTTGTTTTTTTAAAACCTACCACTGGGAGTAAAGCGGTCGTCCTCGAGATGAAGCATTGAATCTCACTACCAAAGAAATCTTTATTTTCATAGAAAACAGTGATAACTGTCAGTCTACATTTGAAGAACTAAAAATGTTTTTAAAAATTCAAATATAGATAACAGAACTATCAAACTCCGATTAAAACTAAATTACGGTGATAAAGGGGATAAAGATCAGTTTGATGGAGTGTACGAAAGGTATACCAGGTTTTAAGAAGATATAAACGGAAGTGAGTAGCAAAAATTAAGAGGAATATAGTAACCTATTAAGGCCAGCACTAAAATCAAGAGGATTAAAAAGTGGGATAATGGGAAGAGACACAATAAAAATAAAAGAACACAATGAATGAATAAGAAAAGAAGGAAGGATGTTACAGGTTAAAATAAATTTTGGTTTAAAAAATGTCTATTTTACACAAATTTTTAACAATAAAAGAGAGTCTGTTGGCTTGCAAACATATAAACTAGCAGCCTCACATATCAGACTTACAGGTATACTAAATAAAATAACGGAACTGTTTTAATATCCCAGATCAAATATTTTCACCCAACATTTTCGACGGTTCAACTTCAATTTTTAAATGTTTAATATCGAAAATAACAAATGAGGTAATGAATAGTATATAAATACAAAATCTGGGACGATCTGTATATTTAAAAACGGTGTAAAGCGCGGAGAACGTGTAAAATGTTTCTACCCTGAGATTCTAAAAAACGTATTCATATAAATTAAAAATAACAAAAACTAATCTAACATTAATAATATTAGGACAATACTTATATATTTATTAAAAAAAAACATAAATATAATGAGGTAGTTCTACAACCGACTAAGCAGTTTTTAAGTATTTGAACAAAAAGGTATTGATCAGTATGTTTGTTTTTGTACCAAAATAAATAAAAAATTGAAATTAATTGAGGTGTTATATTTTTTTTTCTGTTGTTATGACACTGTTAATTTTGGTACAAATGGTATAAGAAACAGAACAGTTAAAGATGCCTCGTGTTCGAAAATAAAATAACATTTTAATTCTACTCACGATATTGATAACAACATTGCTAAAACCAGAGAAAAAAATATTTCACAGAGTAATGAAATTAATCCAAAAAAATGGCGTAACAAATTTTCCAACAAACTAATTTAAACAGGTACAAGGTTTTTATTATTGCGGTATCTGGGCTATGTCATGAGAAATCCTGATAAATATTCACTGCTCCCAACTGATTCTTCAAGGAAAGGTAGAGAGAAGAAGGGGTCAAGAAAGAAGAATCAACTGGCAGGCTAGTTTATGTAAATGGTTCGATGTAACATGCATTGGGTTATTCAGAGCTATAGTCAATAAAACACGCATAGTTAATATGAAAGCCAACGTCTGGAAATGATAGGGCAGGTGAGAAGAAGACAAAATTGTTCATTATAAATTACCCCCTCACCCCAATCATCGTTATTATTGTCCGTAGAAAAGTTTTAAATAAAAGTTGTGTGGTTATGACTGAATTTTGTTAATATGCTATTGAAAGTTCAGTCTACATTGTGATTAATCATAGGTTCAGGAACTTTATAACTGGAGTTACTGCAATGCCAGGTGCTGATATTGAATCAGATAACACCTTACTTAAAGCCAATATTTCACTACGTCTTACTAAAGCCAAAAAGAAAAATACAAGGAAAAGATTCGATATAAAACTGCTCAAAAATGCCGATATACAGAATGAATAATCTAAATACTTAAATAATCAACTTGCCACCATTACTTCGCCAAATGAAGTTAGAGAATGTTGGGCCAACGTAAAGGGAGTTTTTGAAAACTCTAACGAAAAATATCTCCAAAATGATAAATGCACAACAAAAAATGAACGGATGATCCGAGAAATAGAACTAATGGAGGAACAAAGAAAATGTAAAATTCGAAATGACAGTAAGTCATATAAAGACCTACAAAAAGGAATCAGAAACGAAATTAGGAGGGTGGAGGAAAAATGGCTTACCGTGAAGATGTGAAGAAGCTGAACTTCTTGACAGCCTTAATGATACTTTCAACCTATATAAGAAAGTTAAGGAAATAACTGGGATTTACCAGAAAAATCTAATACAGGTTATAAGAGATCAAAACAATACAATTGTAGCAGATGCAGACAGAATTTCGGAAATCTGGAAGGAATACGCGACTAAGCTTTTTAATGATAACAGACCAAACAATCCATCGGGTCAAATAAGAGAACTAACAGGACGAAAAATATTAGAAAGAGAAATCAGACATGCAATAAAGCTTATGAAAGAGAACAAAACTTCAGGACCTGACAATATGTTTTCTGAGACGTTTATTAATGAGCAGATTATAAAAATAATTGTTAAACTATTTGACAACATTTACGATACTGGTGGTGTTTGCAAATAACGCCAAGAATATCGTGAGTACACCACGTAAGAAATGAAGTTCTCCGAAGAGTAGAATTGAAAGATCGTAAGCTTTATGAAGTGATAAAGCAGTGAAAGATATTTTATTTAGGTCATATTATCAGAGGAGAACGTTATGCGTTCCAGCGTCTTGTTCTTCAGGGTAACATCGAATGAGGAAAGAAGGGAATAGGAAGAAAAAAATTGTCTTGGCTGCGGAACACGACACTCGACAGAGATACAAAGTTTTCAAGACATTTGAATTGCTGTATTTAACAGAAACCAGAAACATATAACAAAAAAAACGGACGCCTATGCAGAAATATGCATGGCACTCTGTTCAGTAGCGTTCAAATTTTAGGGGATACAAAAAATAATAGTTTTTTAATGGGAAAATATATAGTATGTTATCCCTACTTGATGATATGATTTGAATTCAGGATGGAGCACATCCGCATAGTGTCCTACCTGTTCAGAATCGTTTAAATAATATATTATCAATTTGCAATATTTAGACCCAAATCCCGACATCCATAGTAAAAGTTTTCCTTTATCTCCAAACTGTTGTATATAGTCCACATATTGATTGGTAAAAAATTACACCATTTGAGCGTCGGGTTTGGGGGAGAGGGGGGTATAAATTGACGAATTAGTAGTTTTTTATCAGTTTTTCACAAATATTCAGAAAACTAAGCCTTATGCAAAAATAATCTACATTAAATTGCAAATAAAAATGGTTGTTTGCACAATCTCGCTACAGTAAACAGTTCCAGAGTTACGGAGGGTGTAAAAGTAAAAAATATCGTATTTTATGGAAAAAATAATGTGACATTCTCATTAAGGAAACTCATTTTTTTTGTACAGGATTGTGTTTTGTAAAAGCAAATTGCGATTTTAGTGGCCGGTGGTACGTTAGTGATAAGCCCTTGGAACGACAACCTCACCACCTTCTCAAGGAGCGCTGATTTTTATGGGAACAGGCTTCCATAGGCCTAGGCCATATTTCTCTGGACAATAGTGTTTTAAGAATGAATATCCTAACAACAAAAATGATTTCAAAATATAAAAATATTATCTGTATAATTGTGATATTTTGTTATATTATTTTGTGTCTTAATATTTTTAAAACTGCATATCACAACCATATTTTATCAAAATTTTCGATGTTCATAAACTGAGATCAATAGAAATATTGAATAAAAAAGTAGACATGCGACCTTATTCTAGATCTTTGTCTATTATGTTCGAGTCCCTGTTATCACATCCTAGGCCTGAGGAATTACTTCATATACTTGAGCAGTTTAGACTTCTCTTTCTGCACTCGCAGTTACGGACGGATTCGTCTTTGCAAGGATACACTGAGGGAAAGTAATTCCTGGGGAGCTACAGGATATACTGTTGTAATTCGTCTCAGGTGTTAGCCAATCTTCTTCCACCCCCACTGGAGTTCTTCTCATTCAGCCACTGCTGCACCTGGTGGTAGGTTCTAAATGAATGGTGTCTGGAAGCTGCTGAAGTGAAGGGAAGTGCAGCCAACTTGAAAAATGAATGTTGGAATAGCCTGCAAGTAACACTGGTAGCGAAAACAATCTAGATCTTCAGTGTTCTTGGCACCAAAAGACGCGAGAAGGAAATGCTTTCCAGCGTCAGCCATTCGTAGACTTCAAACAAGCATTCGATAAAGTAAAAAGAAATGAACTATTTAAAGCTCTGGAAGACCTAGGAATAAGCGGAAAACTGATCAGAATGATTTGACTAACACTACAAAATACTGAAAATGAAGTAAGAATAAATAACGGTATGTCAGAGAAATTAATCGTAACTGGCGTTAAGACAAGGCGATCCGCTGTCATCCATTCTCTTTAGTATGTTATTGGAACGAGTAATTCAGGAAGCAAGCATAAATAGGTCTGGACTTATATATCATAAGAGAAATCAATGTTTAGCATTTGCAGATGACATAGCAATATTAGCGAGAAGTAAACAAGAAATAAGACAGGTAATAAAAAATATTGCAGAAAAAAAGGGCTGTATATCAATGAACTGAAAACAAAATACATGGAATTTTATAAGGAATTATCTAACAGTAGAAACAGCCAAAGGAAAGATATATAAATTTGAAGAGATTCGAGTACCTTGGAACAATAATTACTTGAAAACCCAATATAGGGGAGGAAATCCAAAACAGAATAATGCGTGGCAATAATTGCATTTATGCCTTGAATAGATTATTGAAAAGCAAAAATATATCAAGGAGCGCAAAAATCAGGATTTACAAGACTGTGATTAGGACTATAGTTACATATGCCTCAGAAACATGGACATTAAACAAAAAAGAACAAGGAATGCTACAAATATGGGAAAGAAAACTATTGAGGAAAATATTTGGAGGAAAATTATAAAATGGAATATGAATCAGGAGGACAAACAAAGAGCTCGAAGAATTATATAAAAATCGTTAGGACATATAGAAAGAATGGGAGCAGGAAGGCTACCGAAAATATTGATATATAGCTCCATAGGAGGAAGACGAAGAAGAGGTAGACCCAGAACAAGATGAAAAACGGAGATTGAGGAGGATCTACAAAGACTTAATATCACAAATTGGAAAAGTAAGACAAATGACAAGGTGGGATGGAGGCAAGTCGTCAACCAAGCTATGGAAAGGTTAAGTTATTAACGTGCAAATTGGAAATAGGTGCAGAACACAAGGAATTTTGGAACGAACCGAAGTAGTGGGCATTCGGATAGTCCTTGCGAAAATGGCAGCTGAACTTAGTAGATTGTCGCAGAAGAGTTTCGTATGGAACTCCGAGAACCCACCGCTAGTGTTAAAACATCAGCTATGGACCTACACGGTCTGTAGTGCTAATTCCCCAGGAAAAACTTTAAAAATCATATGCTAAAAGATGGTCCAACAGGTGCTTTAGGCTTTGCAAACCCAAGTGGATGGATGAATTCAGAATTTTTCTTGGATGTTTTACATCATTTTATTGCTCATAGCAATTCATCCAAAGAAAACACTATCCTTCTTATATAAGATAACCATGAAAGTCACATTTCTCTAAAGGTGGTAGAAAGAGCTCGACAAGCAGGTGTTCAAATTTTGCCGATTCCTCCTCATTGTAGTAACAAATTACAACCTTTAGATATTTCCATTTACGGACCTTTTAAAGCATATTATAATGCTGCATGCGAGAAGTATATGCTTCAACATCCTGGAGTTCCTATGACCATATACGATTCAGCAGGACGAATTTCAGAAGCACTCCAAAAATCTTTTACGCCTAGTAATATAGTCGCGGGATTCAGAAAATCAGGAATTCACCCGTTTGACCCAGATGTGTTTAAGGACGCCGACTTCTTAACTTCGTTTGTAACTGACCGACCATATTCTAATGATCAAGAAACTGAAAATAAGGAAAATCAACCTGGTCCATCAGAGGAAGAAGTAAAAATACACAACAAAAATGTTCCACAAATAGCTCAAACTAGCTTTATTTCACCCGAAGATATTCGAGGATTTCCCAAAGCATTACCCAGAAAACAAATTAGAGAGTGGAAAGAAAAAAGAAGAAGTAAAATAATAACGGAAACTCCTGAGAAGGATAAACTGATAGAAAAGGAAAAATCAAAAGAATTAACTAAAGAAGTTAAGCAAAATATAAGTGTTACAGAAGGGGGGACCTAAGAAACCGCGTCAAAAGATTGAGAAGGCAAGGAAACGGGATTCGACAGACACTGATACCTCTGAAGATTCCGAATATGAAACGTTTTCTGAAACTGAAGACTGGATACCTCATGATGAAACTGAAGATACCGTTGTGACCAAGGCAGATGTATCAGTGGACAAATTTGTTTTAATTAGGTTCCCAAAACAAATTTATAATGTCTCAAAAGTTACAGGAGTGTCTAACGATGAGTTCGAAGTGTCTTTTCTTCGTAAGAGCCTTAAATTTTCGAACTGCTTTGTGTTTCCAGATATACCCGATACATCTTTTGTTGCGTTGAATGATATAGCAATGGTACTTCCAGATCCTGTTCCAGGCACTACAAAGCGACAGTCTAAATTGTACAAATTCAGAATTAACTTCAGCTCGGTTAATATTCGCTAAAAAAATTATTTGATTTTTCTAATTTTATACTGAAGGTATATAATATTGTATGTCTCAGTTGGTACACTTTCAGGTACTAAATGAGACAAGATCGCACTTAAGAAAAAATGTTAATTTTGTCTCACTTAGTACTACCCTCCCCTATACATTTGATTTTTCCTACCCCCTCTAATACCCAGCTCATGTTGCCTTTTAACTATGGGTTAGAACCGGCTTTAATGGGCAGATTTTCAAAATGCGATTCATACGAAATTTGGTACAGGGGGGTAAAATTGGCCCAGAAAAACGGGCCCGACATTGAAAATTCTCCAAAATGCATTTTTAATTGTCAAAACGTAACTTGAAAATTTCGCCGGGGTGGGAGGGGGGAGGTGGGGGGTATGGCCACTTTTATTCTCTACGATTTGGATGAAAAGCTAGGGCTTGGGGTTTTAGGGGACGAAAAATACAATGAGCAAATCAGTTTCTCTGTATAAAAAAAAAGTTGAGGGTGTCAAGGGACACCCGGATGGAACGAAGTTCCTTTCGATTAATTAGTGAAGGAATTGTAATGAAATTTTATTTTTTTTAAGTTATAATAATATTTTTTTTATTAACAGATATAATGTTATATAAACTTAATCAGTAGGCTCAATTTTCGTAATAATTGGCTTGTGGTAACTGAAGTAGGAAACATATGTTTGGGATTCTATTTTATTTAAATGTCTTGAAAAAACTGCATCAATGGTAGTATTATATTTTGTTGTTGATTCTGCTGGATTATTGTTAAAAAGCAAAAAAAAGAATTTTTCAGAAAATAAAAATTCCTCCCCGGCGGGGAATCGAACCCCGGTCTCCCGCGTGACAGGCGGGGATACTGACCACTATACTACGGTATTATTCATTATACAGCAAGCAACTGAAGTATATTATTTCAATTTTTGTTGTAGAGAATCTCAACAATTAATTAACATAATAAAGACAAAAAACTATACTAAGTAATATTAAAATATGATTTGTTACTGAATTTATTAAAATTATGACGCGTACACTTGCTAAACACACAAAATGTGGAGATTATAGGTTTGTTCCAACCGAAGTAAATACCGTTTTATTACCGTACAATCTCAGTAACGCAGCAAATTTGATGTAAATTACACGAACTTATTATATTCACTAATCAGCAGGTCAACTGGGTTTGTATGGTAATTGTACGGTTTTTGTGTTGGTTGGAACAGACCTTATAAATCGTATGACTTGGTTGGAGAAACATGCGCACGCCGCACAGCTTACAATAGCTTCAAAAAGTGTCGTGACAACTTTTCGTAAGAATTTTTTCCGTCTAGCCTCCTTTCACAACGCGCGATAAGGAACTTCGTTCCAATAAAAACTTAGTACTATTTGAGAGTTTTAAAAATAGTAGTTACTATACGATTTTGATGTGAATTTGTAGAGGTTTAGAGGTTTTCGGTCATGACAAATCCAACGAGGCTATTGGTTTTTACCCAACAATTTTTTTTTAAATAGTTTACTTGAAAAATTTTCAAAAAAGATTTTTTTTAATAATAGAAATTTCGTAAAACAACAAAAATGAAATCCTCGTATACATAAATTTTTTTCCATGTATACCAAAATTTTAAATTTTTTGTACAGGACTCTAAAATATTTGACAAAAATGATTAAGTTTTACCATATTTACGAGGCATCTCTAAAACAAGAAAGGAAAATATTATAGGTTGGTTCATAATAAATTCAAACATTAACAAAACAATATGTACAGGTTAGTATCCAAAAGTTAACAACAATTTTTCTAACTAAAATATGTACATTTACATATTAATATTAAACTTATAGATACGGATCAGAAAACTGGTTATTATATAATTGATGAATTGTTTTTTACAAATTACGAAGAATGAAGATGTTTAATTATGGATATATTGGAGATGTAGCCATTATTAGAAAAATTACTGTTATTTTTTGAAATACCAGAAAAAATTATATGCAAATATATCTACTCGCAATACAACTGTACCATTACAACACAAACTAACAATCGTTTAAAAATTATGATTTGAAACAACTATTGCTTTTCATTTTTACCATTTTGTACATGTAGTATTGGAATGTAGATGGTAAGAAATAATGCGTAGAGGGTAACTGTTCAATAAGCAGCCTATTTTAATACTTCGAAGTGCTGTATTGCCAACTATCAAAGAAAAAAATAATCAGAACCGAAAACATTAATCATTTGCATCTAAAATTTAATAATATTATACTTAACAATATTTATCAAGATAATAAGTTTAAAGAAAATCTCCAGAAATACAATAAACTACACCTACACAAAACAATAATAAAACCAACAGTATCTACAAATATTTAATAAAACGGAGAAACACAAATAATGAAATACGGAATTTATTTGGGAGTAACATATAGGATCCGAAAGGATATGGTGGCATACAAAACATCGAAATAAAAAAGTGTAAAGTGACTTTTTTCCTTTTCAAGTTGGCAACTGTGCTGGGAAACATTTTTATTTGACGAGGAATGTTCTTATGAGGTATATCAGTAGATTTTTGTGAACCCGGAATATACGTTATTTTCTCTTTGAAATTATTTTCAACCTATTTTCGTCGTACTAAGAGAATCTTTACAATTACAAAAATATGATCGAAGCGGTTACTTTTTTTCTTTTAAATGTATCCGTAAAATTTCGAATTATTTCATTTTTAACATTACTTGAGCATTTTTTTGTTCCGAAACATTATGCAAAGAAGTGGTATTTTAACTTTAAGGCAAACAGGGATACCTGTACAATCGATTATTCCCTATCGAAATAAATTATTAACATGGATTAAAAAATTTCAATATTTTAGCATATCTTTTGATTTTTATTCTAAGTTTCTTCATTTCTAAATTTATATATTATATTAATTCTAATGTATAGTCCATTAAATTAACCGTTACCCTGACATTATTAACAGTAAACATGACACAAAATTACAATATATGTTGCATTACCCAAAATAAATTGATAAAAAATGATATGATATTGAGTCAGTAATATGTGTGTCAACAGGTTTACTAAACGATTGATCTACTCTCTCGCTTTCGAAATTGTCGAGACACCACTTGTAATATTTTGGGCATGAGAATATTTTATTCGTTCACAAGCAAGTGATTGTTAATGGACCTTGTCAAATAAAATAAGGTGACATATTGGGTCTTGTCACATAAGTATAACACTGCATCATACATGTCCACCATAATGTTCGCTACATATGGGAAACATTTTTAGTCGTAGTATATAGGAAAATGTATCACATGCGATCGATCCTGCATGGACGATAAGCTAAAATAACATCTTGACATCAGTCACGTGAACACTGTCATGGCCACAAATTAGAAAAATTCGATGTGAAAATGCGAAAAGTGGGGTTAGATGTCAAAATATCAAAAAAAGTTATTTGGAAAAAGTGATTAGAATATTTTCGGAGTACGTACGAAATTCGAAGCAAAATCACAAAAAATAATGAAATGATATTGTCCCAATTTCATTGTTGAAAGTGTTCAAGCAACACATATGTTATGTATAAACGTAAAAATATTAAAAATAATTCATTGAAATCATTCCTAGAGAATTAAATGGAAAAATTAGTTGAACATTAGTAACCTTGACCTTAACCTTGAATCTCTATTGTTCTTTATTTGCTGGGGGTGTGTGTGTCTGCCCACCAACGACAGTTTTGTGAGCTTACTGTTCCATTTGATGTGAAAGTAGATTCGTCGGAGAATAAAACATTTGCTGTGAAATTTGAACTATCTTCTATTATTCCTTGATACCAAGCGCAAAAATCAAACCGGGCGTCATAATCTCTATCCTTCAGAACATGAATAAATTTAGGCGTGTACGGGTGAAACTTATTGCTTTTCAAAATATGGCCAATTGAAATTGAAGCAATATTAGTGTTTTGATAAACTTGCACTATGGATACTTGAGGATTTTCTGCAACGGTCAAAAGCACTTCCAAACTGTTTTCTTCATTAACCACAGTTTTTTCATAAGGCAATTTAAACTTGTTTTCAACTAAACCAGTTTCCTTACACTTCTTTAATAATCTTGCTACAGTTGTAAAATGGATGTTTTTGGTTAAAAATATTAGCAGCTTCTCTTGAACTATAATTTTCTTCACAAATTAAAACCAACTCTATATTTTCTTCACGTGACAGTGTAGAAGACATTTTCACTAAAAATATCTTTGCAGAATGTGTGAATAGAAGTAAGTAAACTTAACGAAAATGGAAAATTTCGGATCAAATGTCACAATGATGTTACACGAGTATTCAATTATGATTTCAAAGCCCGCTTAGTTAATTTAAAATTTAGTATTGCGGCAAAATAGCCAGAGAAAAATGGGCTCTAGGATGGTGAAATGTATGGAACTAGGAATCGCTATGAAATGAATGCAGACATATGAAGAAAGATTATCCATGGCATATCTTACCACGTTTGAGCTGCGTAGGATACGATGCAATCTTATTGTAGGCTTTCGAATTCTTAAATATAATTTTGGTGAACTAAATACAGTTTTCACCCTAAATACGGAGACGAGACTTCGAGGACACCAGTTCAAGTTAAAAAAGGAAAATTTTGCGGTTAGATCGAGACAAAACTTTTTACCAAACAGAATTTTCAATATTTGGAATGATTTGGATAGTGAAATTGTCTCAGCAACAAGTGTCAACATATTCAAAAATAGACTAGATCAGTGTTACTTATTTAATGACTTTTAGAGCTTAATCGTAATTTCCTCTTCCTCTCATTTGTTTGTTCACTACTAGTAGGTATTTCTTTTGAAATGTATTTTATTTTGGGCTTAATAGGAGCCAGCTCCTCTGCCCTCATCAATTTGTAATAATCATAATAATAATAATAATTTTAAAGATAGTAAATTATCTTGTATTAATATTAGCGCATTGGGTTTTTTTGTCAATATTCTTTCAAAAAGGAATCATTGCGGTTATTAAATAATAATAATTTGATAATTATTATTAATGTAAGTATTCAATGTTTTGTAACTTTGATAGAATATTACATAATAAAATTAATAACGGCACTTTTCAATTGTAATATCACAAATAAATTATTTGAAACCGCACAAACTGACAAGATACAAGAAAAATTTCATGCGCTCAACAAATATTTTCATTTTATTATCTAGGAATGATCTAAATCAATATTTCTAAATTGTTTTACCCTTACACATTAAATACTGCGTTAACCTAACTACTTCAACAACGAAATAGGCGCAATAACATTTAAGAAGAGGGCCATGGCGAAAAATACGAACTTTTTTATTCTTGGTTTTGTTCACTCCCAATTTCATGCGTGGCTCTAAAATATCATTCTGATCACTTTTTCCAAATAACTTTTTTCGATATTTTGCCATCTAACCCCACTTTTCGCATTTACTGATGTCAAAATGTATTTTTAGGTTATCGACCATGCAGGATCGATCGCACATTAAGTTTTCTTATATACCACAACTAAAAAAATTTTCTCATATGTGGGGGATGAAATGTACAGAAATTCAGAACAAGTTTTTAGTAAAAATTGTAAGAAAGACCTAGAGTTGAAAATATGTAGTTCTAGGGAACAGACCAACGATCTGGTACCTACGGGGTGTAACATAAAATCTGGTTTATTAAATTTAAGATTTACCTTTGTTTGGTGAAGTAGTGTTTTTGTAATTTGTTGAAGTTATGCAATAAAGAAATAAAAAAAGCATGATTTCTGGTCCTTCGTTTTTATGGAATCCCACCATTTATTGTAAAACATTATATGTATTGCAATTATTACACTAGTCTCTGATGAATCCAAATATTGCATATATTCATTGGACAGTTTACCGAAGACCAGTTGAGCGTCATTCGCAATTCAACTTTCGCAATTTAGAAAGTTTTGCAGGTGGGTTGATCATGGTTGGGGGCGGAATTTCCTATCATGTACGAACGGAGGTAGTGGCTATTAATAAAGGAAGGATGATATATACGTGATATTCTGGATCCCCATGTGATCCCATATGGCCCTTTTGTTGGTGACAACTTCGTATTCATGCACAACCACATATGCTCAGAATAGTCAACGAGTATCTAAACGATGTTAATGTCGCAGCAATGAATTGGCCAGCCTTTAGCCCAGATATGAACTGATAGAACACGTTTGGGATCATTTAGGGTGGGCAACGCAACAAAATCGTATGCCATGTAGAACGCCGGGTGAGATTCAAAATAAACTGGAAATGGTTAGGAATAATATGGATCAAGTCTATATACAAAACCTATTTGAAGGGATGTCAAGACGGATACAAGCTGTAATTACAGCGCGAGGAGGCAATACACGGTATTGAAAATTATTCGATTTGAAAATACGAGTTGATTTATAAAGTTAATTTTGATTGTTAAAAATTTTTTTATGGTGTTATTGTTTATTGCATATCTCTTCTAATAACAGAGATAATAAAATGAGCCAATAAAGAAAAATTTGCGAATAAATGAGGCTAAAGTTAGCTATTAATTTTAACATGCTGCTATTGTTGATATATTCTACAGGGTGTTACGATTTTTTCAACCAAAAACCTATATTATTGCAACACACGGTATTTACTGAAAAATTAAATTTATTATAATCATAGAGATTATTATTTCTAAAGAATCAAACTATCATCCGAAAAAAAACATCCAAATTGATCAAATGGTTCAGAAAAAAACTTTTGCAAACATTTTAGTGATACGATAAAAAAATTTGTGGGGTGTATATTTATGCACATGACAAAGTAATACCATAGCTACTTCATTTTGTGTTGTTGGGTATGCCATCAGGGTAAGGATCAATTTGATAGAGTGTATTTCAGTATTGAAGGTTGAATTTTTGGTTTTAGAGCATGAGAAATAAAAAAAATTTCTAGTATAGAAATAATCGAATATACATTCATCCACTCGTTCTGGCGCATAACTACTGAAAAAACGGTAACTATACAAAAAACGGGAGCTACTCTAAAACTATACAAGGAAAAATATAAAAAAATAATCGTTGTTTTTGTACAATGTAAAAGGCACATACTAATTAATCTGTGACATAAATAACATTTTATTAAAAAATTTTGTACGCACTGTTTTTTTTCCTTTCAAACAACAGATTATTCTTTGGGTTATTTATTTTTTTTATTTTCAAAGTCATGTTCCAGACAATCTAATGTAACAAAAACTCGATAATAAAGACACCTTTTGCGTGGATTTAAAAACTAAAAGTATATGTGTAATACTCCTACTATAGTCGGGATAGGGATAGAGACTTTAACGTTAGGTTGTAGATATATATACTCCTATCTCATTTATTACACGCTGAGCCTTGTATCCATAATCACGAAAGATGCAAATAAGCTGTGAAAGATAGATGGCTTGCCCTTCTCCAATTGTCCCACTATATCGTAACGCTTTTGCACAACAGTTCAAATAAAAATAATGAGGTAATAGTAGTCTCACTTCAATACTATATACTTTATTACTAATTATGCTGGCTTCGTTATTGTTGTTAATATTTAAATAAACAAATGAAATAACACAATTAGACTATTTTTACACTTTGTACTGGGTGATTCAATATGGATAACGAGGTACCATATCTCAGGCACTAAAAGTTCTGGAGTCCGCATACATTCGGATCTGTATTGGTTTTTCTATATCTCTAGTTATATCGTTCATGGCTAGGAGAAATAAAGTTGGACTAATAATTGATCCTTGGGATGTTCAATTTTCTTGTTTTTGGATAGAAGAAGTTGTCCCATTGACTCTAACCTGAAATGTTCTGTCACATAAAAAGTTCTGTATGAAAGCTAGAATGTTACCTTGATATCCTAGGTTGCTTAGCTTTGATAGTATGTTGTGTTTCCAAGTTGTTTCGAAAGCTTTATTTACATCAAAATAGATGGCCATGCAGTGTTCTTTATTTGAGAATGCTTCTTTAATATGAATTTCTAAATCAATTATGTTGTCTAATGTTGATCTATTTCGTCTAAATCCTGATTGCTCCGGAGTCAGATGTCCTTTGCTTTCTAGGTCCCAAAGAATCTTTTATTTATTATTTTTTCGAGCAGTTTGCATAGGGCGCTAGTTAAAGAAATGGGTCTATAAGAATCTGCTAGAAGGGGGGATTTAGAAGGTTTAAAGATGGGGATTGTGATTGCATTTCTCCATGTGTTAGGATATAGATGTTGGCTCCAGACACTGTTGTATATTTGCAAGAGGTGATGTTTCGCAGATGAAGGTAGGATAAACAATATTTAAAAAATAACATTAAGAATTTCACTAACATTTACATCTTTTTGGTTTAACACTTTTTACTGAAACACGTAAAATAACGGCTGAAAGGGAAGGTGGACTTTTAGTGACTTAAGTACCTATAGACTCTAGTGCTTTCACTGGAGGGCTTGATTGAAAACGTTCACCGTTTTTTTTGATTTTGTTCCAAAATTCTTAACGTAACGGTATAATTATTTTATCAGATTCGTAAAGTAGATTAAATTTGCCAGAAAAAATGTTAAAACCACATGTCGATCTCTTTATCCGTTTCAAAGTTATCGTCTAAGAAATATTTAGTATTTTTATAAAACAGTCATTATTTTTTTACTTGTCAAAGTTATGTGGCCAAGCATGCCATGGACAAACAAAAAACATAAGTAGATTTTAA
The DNA here is from genome assembly GCA_963921935.1 of Galeruca laticollis. Lineage (NCBI taxonomy): Eukaryota > Metazoa > Arthropoda > Insecta > Coleoptera > Chrysomelidae > Galeruca > Galeruca laticollis. The sequence goes on from OY998181.1 coordinate 70,138,766, forward strand.
ATTCATCAATTATTATAAAAACAATAATAATAATAACCCGCAGAGGGAATAGGGACTACTCTCTTACTCGGAGAGCGGCGACCCCGCGGGCACGCAACCACCTACCCTTAGGGCTAATTCCCCTAACAGTGTTGTTTAACTTCTAAAGTAATAATTTAAATATTTATCTTTTATTTAACCTTGAAAGATGTTTCTGCCGGCTACAACAAATAATCAGTTATGTAATCCTTCTAAAACCGTAGCTTAAGTTATCGGTAAATTCTCTACAAAATGTTAATGTTAAAACAGAGGTTAAATCTAAGATGCCTGAAATTGTTATTGACAAATTTGCAGGTGGTCACCAAAGTTGGAATGATTTTTATGATATCTTTAAAGCCCTTGTTTTAGACAATGACGATTTGGCAGAAATACAAAAACTTATTTATTTAAAATGAAATTTACTGGATGAGCCTCAAAAATTAATTGCAAATTTACCATTGATTGCCTCTAATTTGTCAGTAGCTATTGACATACTCAAGGAAAGATGAGTTAGCAAATATTTACGTTTACATCAAGGGTCTATTAGACGTTCCATCGATAAATAAAAGTAATTCAATGAATTTGCGTAATTTTGTTGTCACAGTAAACAGCACACTGAGTGCTTAAAAAATTTGAATGTTCCTATAGCAGAGTGGGATTTAATTTGGGTGTATATTTTGTCCCAAAAATTAGACATTAACACTAGACGTGGGTATGAATTGGAAAGAGGTCCTACTCTTTTACCTGCTTTATATGGGTTCACCAAGTTCGTTGAGAAAAGATGTCAGGCTGCTGAAAATTTGGTTTCGCCGGAGATGCCTCGTAAAAACTCTAATTTTGCTAATTTAGAAAAAAAGTTGAACTGCTTGTATTGCAAAATGGCAAATCATAACATGTTTAAATGCTTTAAATTCAAAGAGTTGCCATTGAATAAAAGAAAACAGTTTGTATTTTCAAATCGATTATGTTTAAAATGTTTTGCTCCACATCATGTAAGTCAATGTGAGTGGAAGAACTGCCCTATTTGCGGCGAAGCTCATAATGCCCTATTACATGCGGGAAATTCTGTCGATTATTCATCAAAACCTAATAATTCTCACAACAATACATTAAATGCTCAACAAAACTCAAGTTTTAATTCCAATCGTGGGCCTACTAATAATCACAAACAAAAAAGTTATTTCATGAACAACTCAAGTAGTAACTCAGATCAAGCTTCTAACACAGAATAGATCTATATGAAGCACATGCTATTAATCAATTTTTAAATGATGAACTACTCTCAAGACTGAACTAGACAGTTTAAAAAACCAACCACTGAATAAGGATAGTAGAGGAAATTCATTATTTGCAGAAGTTGATGATAGGAGAGTATTTTTGCAAGATCAATTAACTAAAATGAAGTCAAGTTATATAGCAATTACCCAAGAAAAAGAACAACTTCAAAATACAATTCATCAATTAAAATTGAAAAATATGAGACTCTTAGAAAAATGGAGGTTAGATATTGAAGGAAATGAAAACGATGATCATGAAGTTACTGTGGCCTTGAGGTACAGAATTGAGGAAAAAATAATAGGGAAATACAAAACATAATTATTCGAAAAACCAGTTATATTATTAAAGAAAAATTTCGAAGAAATTGAGTACTACAGCCTCACACTAAATGAAAAAAAGAAAGAAATACAAACTCTAAAGGATGCAATGAGTGCAAAATCGCTAGATAGGTTTTTACTTTCAACTGCTTTGAGAGAAGCGAATGAAGAGAAAAGAAAATGGCGTTTGAAATCATTGGACCAAATACATCAACTTGAGTTACTACAAAGAGAAATAGCTAATAATGCAAATGAAAAAACCAACGAGATTGATTCTGAAATGCCACTTAAAAAATCTGTACCTAAAACTAAGGAAATTGGTGATAAAGAGAAGGTGGTAGACAAAGATTCCTGTAAACTTGAGGAACCCATCTAAAGTAGGTAAATTCATACCCACGTCTAGTGGTAATGTCTAATTTTTGGGACAAAATATACACCAAAATTAAAGCCCACTCTGCTATAGGAACATTCAAATTTTTTAAGCACTCAGTGTGCTGTGACAACAAAATTACGCAAATTCATTTAATTACTTTTATTTATCGATGGAACGTCTAATAGACCCTTGATGTGAACGTAAATATTTGCTAACTTATTTTCATATCTTTCCTTGAGTATGTCAATAGCGAGTGACAAATTAGAGGCGACCAATGGTAAATTTGCAATTAATTTTTGAGGTTCACCCAGTAAATTTGATTTTAAATAAATAAGTTTTTGTATTTCTGCCAAATCGTTATTGTCTAAAACAAGAGCTTTAAAGATATCATAAAAACCATTCCAACTTTGGTGACCACCTGCAAATTTGTCAATAACAATTTCAGGCATCTTAGATTTAACCTCTGTTTTAACATTAACATTTTGTAGAGATTTACCGATAACTTAAGCTACGGTTTTAGAACGATTACATAACTGATTATTTGTTGTAGCCGGCAGAAACACCTTTCAAGGCTAAATAGAAGATAATGATTTGAATTATTACGTTAGAAATTAAACAAGTGTAAATAGCTGGTTTTCAACAAACCAGAAAACAAAGCCTCGGACAAACGTCGTAAAGGTCTGGAGCAACGTGGGACTACACAGCCGACCACTTTAGTTAAAACACATGTAATGGAAGAAAGGACTATGATCAACAATCTGTTTCTCCCAAGAGAAAGTCACAAAGGCTTAAATGGACGAAACAAAATAGTATAGATATTTTCAAAGCCTTTTTTAGAGCTACCTACATACTACGAAACACAGAGCCATAGAAAGAACTTTTTCAAAGAATTTAAGAAAATATACTCTCATTCTGAATTCACTGAGCAAAACGTTTGTGATAGGAAAAGAGCGATAGAGAAAAATGGATATTTAACTACAACGGAAATCCAGACTATCTGGGAACCAATAAGATTAGTCGAGGGAACAGATATACAAGAAACAGAAGAAGCAAGCAACACTTAATGATACAGACACACAACCATCCCAAAGAACAGCCAAAGTAAAAACAGATGAATATACAAACCAATCACATTCACAAACGGATCCTCAAGAAGCAGAAGAAAATACAGAAATAGACAACAAAGAAATTCAAGCAAATGTAGAACAAATATACAACAAAAAGGAGGTAATCCTAACCTAAGAGAAAATCTACCCAGGCTAAAATATAACTGGAAAACAAAAACTGTGGTTGCAACCATGCAACAACTACATAAAAAATATGTCAACAACATTGGAAACATAGAAGATCTTAGAGAAATAACATTTGTGACAGCCATATCAATCACAGATGGTCTGGATATTACTAAACATAAATCAAACGCCAAGAGAACCAAAGGAAACCCAACTGAAAAATCACGTTGGTAACAAAGATTAAAAATAAAGGAAGCACAATACGTAGTGATCTAACACAAATAAACAACTCATTAGTAACCCCAAACAAAAACACAACAAACTGTATAAAAAATACAATATAAAAACAAGATCGGGCATAATAACATCAGAAATAATATGATGATGATGAAACAAAAATTAATGGCAGCAAGAAAACAAGATAATAGAAACTTTGCATTGCACCAAAAATTGTTCAACCAAATAGAACAATAGATGAAGAAGAATATTAGAAAAAGTTATGGTCAAACCCAGTGCAGCATAAAATAAGTAAATTAACAGTAGAATAAAGAGGAAGAACAAAAACAGCAGAACCCATGGAACCATACGAAATAACCAAGGAAGAACAAACTGTTATCCTTAAAAAACTGCCGAACTGGAAGGCCCTAGTACAACTATTTCTGGAAACATTTAACAACACGTCATGAGAAAATGGTACAAATTATACAACATGTAATAACCCATCCAGCAGAAATACTTCACTCACTAACCCACGGCTTAACATATTTCAAACCAAAAAATGAAAACACGCACGGTCCCAAAAACTATAAACCAATCATTTGTCTGAACAATTTGTATAAAATTATAACAAAAACAATTGCCGAAAAAGTAACAATACATTACAGAAAAAATCGTAGAACGTGAAGAACAGAAGGAATGCACAAAAGGAGCTAGAGGTTGTAAGGAACAACTTATAATAGACAGAACAGACAAAACAAGCAGAAACAAATAATAGAACCATCACAGTCGCATGGATAGACTACCAGAAAGTATACGATTCAATCCCTCATTCTTGGCTCGTGCACATTTTACAAATCTACAAAATCGATACAACTCTCATTACATTCCTAGACTATACAATGAAGAACTGGGAAACAAACACATAGAAACAAAGAGTATTCATTCAAAAGAGGAATTTTCCAAGAAGATACATGGGGCCCTAAGTGGTTCGTCCTAGCACTGAACCCACTAAGCACTCTACTGAAAGCAACCAACATCGGTTACAAGGCCACCAAAGACTACAACCGTTATTCTACGTCGATGACATAATGCACCAGATGAATACAAACTATCTTCGATATTAGAAATCACTGCCACTTTCACTAAAGACATAAATATGACTTTCGGTCTATAAAAATATGCATCACTTATAGTGAGGAAAGTGAAAATAACTGAAAGAAACAACATAGATCTTCCCATTAATATTATAACATTACTTGCACTAACCGAGAGCGGAACATACAAATACCTGGGAGTAAAGGAAACACACAAAACAAAGTAAATTAAAGAATTCATAGAGAAAAAGTACAAAGATATGCTTATGTTAATCATGCACACACAACTAAATGCAAAGAACAAATTCAAAGCAATAAACATCTGGGCAGTGCTTATATTTACCTATTCATTTGGAATCATACAGTGGACTAATACAGACGTACAGGCTCTAGATAATGTGAATGAAGTTTGACACACATCCTACTTGAGTGTCCATTACACACTCAACATATTAGGAAATTATATAATCAACTAATAACTGCCAATATAACCCTTTCAATAGACATAAATTGTATTATTTTTTCAGAAAGTGTAAATACTCTACATACTGTACCAACACATAATAAACTGTAAACTTAAATTGTAAAATTTGTAAGCAATTATGCAAACACAACATTGTGTATGTAATTACTAACAATTATTAAAATATAAAAAAAATCCAAAAAAAAAATAAATAAATTATGAAAAAAAAATATGATTTAAAAAATAATAATAAATAACAAATTATGGAAAAAATGATTATTAAAATATATATTAGACAAATTTTTAATTAAATAATCAGACACCTACATAGTCTGGCTAATTGGCCTCGGCCAAAGCCATTAACCTATAAAAAAAAGAGAAAAGTACTAAGATATGCTTATGAAAATCATGCACACACAACTAAATGCGAAGAACAAATTCAAACCAATAAACATCTGGGCAGAGCCTATATTTACCTAATCATTTGGAGTCATACAGTGGACTGATACAGACGTACAGGCTCTAGATAATGTGAATGAAGTTTGAAACTATTTTCTTTTGTCTGTGGCATGCTTGACACGGAACATTGACAAGTAAAAAAAATGATAATAAAAACTTGATTGTTTTTTAAAAAAAATCGATACTAAATATTTCTTAGAAATGCCTGTGGATATGGTGTACACACTAGATGCAAATTGAGTGAATGAAAACGACGAATACTCAGTGTGTATTAGTTTATTACTATCAGGCTAAGCGCTTTCGGCTGTTAAGCCATTATCAAAGCCGTCGTCATTTAAATGACGACGGCTTTGATAATGGCTTCACAGCCGAAAGCGCTTAGCCTGATAGTAATAAACTAATACACACTGAGTATTCGTCGTTTTCATTCACTCAAATATTTCTTAGTCGATAACTTTGACACAGTTAAAAACATCGACATGTGGTTTTAACATTCTTTCTGGCAAATTTAATCTATTTTCCGAATCTGAAAAAATAATTATACCATTACATTTAGACCTTTGGAACAAAATAAAAAAAACGGTGAACGTTTTCAATCAAGCCCTCTAGTGGAAGCAGCAAAAACCATAATGACATGAGTCTTTTTCAATTATAATCAACAATATTTCCTTTTTTAAATGAGATATAGTTTGCCAAATTTAATTTGTCTATAGGTAATTTAGTCAGTAAAAGTTCACATTCCCCTCTAGCCATTATTTTACGTCTTACAGTAAAAAGTGTTAAGCCAGAAAGATGCAAAATTTTAGTGAGATTCTTAATGTTATATTTTTTAATATTGTTTATGTGGGTATTTTCGAGAAAAATGCCTTTCGATATGTAACTTTTGTGATTACGCCTCCTAGCGACAGAGTTGTGAACTTAGAAATTATTTCCAGCAATTTTTCATTGCCACTTTCTTCAACAAGATTTTTTTCAAAACTACAGGACTATTAGTTCCCGAGATATATTACGGTGTTACTCTTATTGAATCACCCAGTACATAGACTGTTGCATTGAATAAAAAAGTCTGTTATTTTCTCAACTTTCAATAGTTTTAGGATCAAACTTGGGGTTCTCTATGCGCCAAAACTATTTATTAAATCATTAAATTTGGTCCCAGAATATTTTTAAGTAACTTACTTCATAAATAAACCAATTAATTATGAAAGTAAGACTAATAACTGGTTTCAATATATATTATAGTCTTCCACATTGTAACATGTAAAACATATAGAAGAAAACAAGCTTCCACACTTAGCCTTAGAAGGAAAACCAGCAAGAAAGAGAGTACTTGGAGGAATAGTTAGCAATCTTCATCTCAAGAAATACAGTGGCAACCTGAGAATCAACAGACCGCCACTCCCTAATACAGAAGAAGAAGAACATTCGAAAGAAAAAAACACATATTTTTTGGAAAGAGAAAAGAAGCAAAGTATATCAGAAATTCTAGAAATTAGAACTTCTTGTCAAATATATATTTTGAATAGCACATAATTTAATAATTTGAATATATTTTTGTAACAGAAAAGCCTAATGATTATGGTGTAAAAAAAATTTAAGGTGAATCTATTTTCAACTAACGACACATAAATGTTTTCTACCAACCCTGTATAACACGTATACATTTTAACTGTTTTTAAAAACGAGAAAAATGTGTCTTTATTAAAATTTTCGTACAATTAAAAATTTATATACAACGTGCCTGGACATGAACCTGTTTAATCAACTGCAGTAACGTCTAATATATAACAAGTAACACTGTTCTTCCATGTATGTAACATTTAACATATTTTTCAACAATTATACAGTTAGTTTTTACGCACATCATTCCATATAAACACAAACACACAAGTCACATTTATTAGGAATTGATATTTTTCTTCTCATTAGGAGTGTTTGTGTTAAAAAATAGTTCATATAGAGCGGATTATGCTGTCTTAATTATTAATTTAAAATCAAAACTTTACTATATAAATGGATCATATGTGAATATTGCAAATCAATCTTAAATGTTTTTAAAAATATGACAATTATGTCTATTATAGTGGGCATTTGGCCCACTGATAAAAAAATCCGAAGGAACTCGATTAGTGTCTAGACTCTAGAAGAACAAGCTAAAAAATGACTGATGAATTAGAAATATTTTTGAAATAAACTGTAACGGCAACACTGATGATTCAACAAGTTAATGATTTTAAAGAAATTGGAAGATTGGGGGGGGCTAGTTAGTAAAAGTTGCCATTTTCATATAGTCGGAAAGAGCGTGGAAAAGAAAGTAAGGTAGACCAAATATTTTCTGTGAGGCGTTCATTTTATATAATCACTGATTTTGCTTCCAGATTAATATCTAAATTTCTTGTTTTTAATTTTGGGATACGCATATTTATGATAACAGATAATGTAAATGTCCTGAAAAACGACGGATGACAAACTAATCTCAGTGTAGACACGCCAAAAAATAATAGATGCCGGACCAATTTCAATGTATACAGAACAGAAATAACAGATAACACACCAATATCAGTATATACAGGACGAAAATGACCGACGAGAGACTAATCTTAGTGCCTAAAGGACAAAAAGAGAGATGGCCAACTAAACTCAGTGTCTAAAGAACAGATGACTGACTAATCTCAGTGTATGCACAACAAAAATGACAAGATGACTCACCAATATCAGTATATACAGGACGAAAATGACAGATGATAGACTAATCTCAATGACTAAAGGACAAAAAGAGAGATGGTAAACTAAACTCAGTGTCTAAAGGGCAGATGACAGACTAATCTCAGTGTATGCACAACAAAAACGCTACGGTGTTTCACCAATATCAGTACATGAAGGACAAAATGGTAGATCAATATCAGTGTATACAAGACAAAAAGGACAAATCACTACTGACTTATTACTGTTTGGTATATTCTTTTTAGTTCGTTTTGAAACAGTCTTTGATTTAAATGTCTTCAGTAATGTGCGTGCACTTCTATTGCCTTTTGCTAATCTTATACTAATTTCTTCGGATTCGTCGTTCCTGTTATTGATATTTATTCCTAGGTATGATATTTCGTTTGTGTTTTTGATGGTATATTTATTCTTTGTTGGCATAGGAGCTTCTAAATTTTTGATCACTGTCTGTTTCTTCATTGCCACTTCTCATTGTCAAATAATTTGTCTTGTTTTCATTCAAATGGAGACCCTTTTTCCATACACATATTTCTAGTCGTCTTAATACTTCTTTGATTTCTCCTCTGGCCCTTGCTAGTATCACTAAATCGTCGGCTTATGCCATGAATACTAATCTCAGAGTATCCAGAACAAAAATGACAGATGAAAAACCAATATGTAGGATGGTTCATTAGTCACCGATTTGTTTATCGACCAATTAATTTTCCTGGAAATTTATACCCGAACAATCGCCACCATAGGGAGGCATGTGGGAAGCAGACATAAAAAGTGCTAAACATCACCTATTTCGGATTGTAGGCAACTCTTAAATCACGTACGAGCAATTTCTCACAATTTTAACCCAAATTAAGGCCGTATTTAACTCCAGTCCCCTGTTACCCATGTCAAACAACTTCAAGGATTTACAACTCTTAACCCCAAGTCATTTTATAATGGGTTCTGCTCTTACCGCTTACCTTGAAAAGAATATTTTTTCTCACCCCATTCTCATTCTGGAACAAACGTTATCCATATTCAACAAGTTTTTTAGAAACGTTGGCCATTAGATTACATGAACCGACTTCATGTGGGTCTATCAAGAATGACATATGGAGAAAATTGGTGGCGTACTGATGGATGGTTTGAAAAGTAAGTAAAAACGTGTTTTTATGACATTTGTTTTAGGTGGTAGATACAAAAAAATTTTTGAAATATTCTTGGTTACTAAATTCTCTCTCTAGACTTTATGATGATTGAAAAATATTTTAGTGCTGAAGTGTGTTTGCCTTTATAAAACAAAAAGAAGAGTGACAGATGGAAAACGAAGAAGAATGTTTTTAAAAGGTTTTTATTCAGATGGATTTAAAACGTTTATTTATAACAATGTGAAAACTTGTATTCTTAATAAAAATTATATGTCGTTGTTTTTTATTGACAAAGACGTTAACAGTATTGCCGGTACATATTTGACAATGTAGGACTGTTTTGACGACAGATGGCGTAGACTGACAACAGAATGACATACAGGACACTGGACACAAGAAGGTTGACACATACGACACACTCCAGACTCACATCAGACTGATAGCAGAGGGGTATCAGAAGGGTAACAGACACACACCAGACTAACATCACAGACTTGATATACATCATCCACACACACAGGAGATAGATGACACAAAATAAATACGAAGACGTCTAAGGTAGGTTAACTGCATTAATGACACATTGTGGATAATGTAGATTTACAGTTTTGACGATAGTTGGCGGGCAAGGTAAGTTAACTGCATTAACGACACATGGTGGACAATGTAGGTTGACAGTATTGACGACAGATGGCAGGGCGAGGTAGGTTAACTGTATTACCGACATATAGTGGACAATGTAGGTTGACAGTATTGACGACAGATGGCGGAACAAGGTACTATATTACCGACACATATTGGACAATGTAGGCTGACCAATCATAGAAGAGGAGTACGTGGCCTAAAAATGGCGGACCAATCGGGGAGGAGCGTGGCCTAAAAATGTCGGACCAATCAGACAGGAGGAGGGGGACGTGTCCATGGCGACTGCACATGAGATGGGCGTGGTCTAAAGGTGGTGTGGTGGGGGGTGGTCCAAGGTGCCGTAACACCTACTAAAATCGCCCAAAGTTGATGACTTCTCGTTCTGACATTCAGGTAAACGATTTAGTTTTGGTTAATGATCTCCCCCTCTCAAATGACCCTAGGCTAGGGTAATTGACGCACCCTTGGACAAATACGGCAAGGTTAGTTGCGCCACCGTTATGACTAGTGAAGGACAATATACCAGCCCTATTACTAAACTGATACCTCTTCCCTATGACTCGGAATAAATTACGCTCCATTACAGAAGTTAGATTACATATCATTATACCCTCATGATTGCTGCTCTATATGCACACAATAACTTTAACAGAACCTTTTGTCATTGCTACTGACATCCAGTGGAAATATATCGGATACAGTAGTGTTAGTATAAACTTTAAATGTGTGCATACCTGCTAGGTTGGCCTGGTGGCCAATTTGTAGATAATAGGTGCTAAAAGTAGGTAAAAACAGTACTCACGTTTCTCTAAGTTTCAAGGTTGAGTTTTACGTATTTTGTAAAACATTTTGTTAAATACAAATAATCAATTCAAGTTAAATCTTATTGCGAAGTTGTCCTTAAAATATTGAATGGTCATTGGAAGACAACTGTAATAAGTACGAATATGGAGAAAAGAAGAAAAAATAATCTTCTGTAGTGATAAATCCAGAAACACCCTGTAAATAGATATTTTGAAGTCCAAACAAAATTATGCGATAACACGACCTACATTTTGTCTACTAGATCGCGTATTAGTCAAAACATATAGTAAAGTACTTTTAAATATAACACAACTTTGCTACACATATGGATTGCAAAATGCCAAAACGAATTTTAAAAATATTAAGCAAAATTGTTGAAAAAAAAATAAAAAATATATTCAAAGTACAAACAACGCGACATTCAAAACATACGTTTTTGCTTACACAGCAAAGTTAGCCCAAAAACGTAGGAGGAAAATTGATAGTAAAAGAAGGGACGCGGGTCGTCCAGAGAGAGACGTTGTTCGTTCGCGAAGGTGCTGGGTAGTTCGACACTAAACGTAGGGGTGAGGTAGCGCATCAGTTTCTTTTAACTGATTTTTTGTGTTGTTCTAAAACTACCTTCCTTGCGTCGCGTCCTGAGTGGTCCAGGTGACATTTAGATATCATCGGCAGTAAGGACTGCCCCTCAGACAAGATCCCGGGAAAGAGTTCAGAAAATGAATCACCGTAACTTCGGTGCGAGTGCTGGAAACTCTCGATTCGCCGTTTCTTCGCGTCCTTCGGGTACTCAACCACCGGTAACCGCGCCACCAGGCTCCAGAAGAAAATACTAAAGATGCTGATGATCATAATGAAGATATTCAATATCTATATTGGATGGATAAGGTATCAAACTTCAATAATGATGATAATGAAGATTGAAAGGAAGACAAAAAATTACAGCTTACCTACTGAATATTAATTATAATTTACATGAATTGTATTAAATTTTTTAATAATAAAATTTGTATTTTACTGCTTCTTACCCGACGCCAAATTATTATTTTATTAAATTGATTGCTGTTTAAAAGACTGAGATTATGAGTAAAGTTACATATTCTTTTTGGAGCTTCAAAGCGTCTGGTCAAAGCTGCCGCAGGTAGAATGTGTCTGGCAGTTTGTTAGTTTTTAATAATATGTTTTACAAAATATTGAAAAATCAACCTTGAAACTTTAAGAAATGTTTTTACTTACCTTTAAGTATGCACATATTCAAAGTTGATACTAACAGTAACAAGTAACATCTGGGAGCCTTGGGATCTTGCTCTATATAGTTTTCCTAGACACAGTTTGAAAAGAAACAAAAAAACCTCCCTCAAATCGCACACAAGGAAAAATGATTCACTAATCTCAATGTATGCAGAACAAAAATTACAGATGACGAACCAATATCAGTGTATACAAGAAAAAGATCTAAACTTTTGATTCTTCTAGTTCTATAGTTTACTTAGTACAAAAAAAATACTAAAATAGTTTGGAAGGGAATTGAGAGGCACTACATTTTGTTTTATGCCAAAAGAATTTTTTGTTACCCTTGTAAATATTTTGTTTTTAATATTATTGATGTTTATAATAAAAACGATGATTAAAATGATATTGGGAAGAAAGTTTGAACTTTTGATAGAAGAAAAAGAAAATATGGTTTCAAACATACAACGCTCTATATATAACTATTTTTTTCATAGTCTTTCTAATAAAAATATCAATTCATACACTTACCACTTACAGATGAGAAAAAGCACGTGAAACGATTTGTCCATTTAAGATGATCGAACGAAAAGGTCAACTGTCCGTACATATGATACAAAAAAATTGTTAAAATAACTGTACAATATTCCTTAAAATCTAACTATATGTAAGGAGTTTCAGGTACCAGGTGTTTTTAACAATATATACAGAATGTCCTACGAAAAGTTACTTTTTCGAACATTCTATAGTAAAGTAAATTTTACATTCAAAACCGATTTGCACAATCTTGTTTTTCTTACATCTAAACATATACATATTATATTTTTTTGTCCTATTAATTGAAGTGTTGGTTTATTTTATTCAATTTTATTTGATTGTACAAATCGGAGACTTACACATTTAGAAACGGACAAGAGTGTAACAGTTTCGTTTTCTGTAATGTGCTACTACAATTTCGTTGCGATTTCGAAGAGATAAGGCCTGAATCAAGGATCAGTTCAAAAGAAAATTGGAGTGTCATACATAAAATGATTATAGAAATCTTGTCTACTAAAAAAACGACAAGAACAAATGGGGAAGCAGCAAGTAAGAGGAAAAAGTAAATAGGGATTACAATGCCTATCATCACCTTGATGTTATATCTTACAGAGGGTTTTAAATCAGGGCAGTGCCTGAAACTACTATGCCAGCATCCATCGCCATATGGTTTTCTATTCCAACAAAAAATTACCATTTCCTTAGATACTATATTTATCCATGAATATTCCTATCTACTGAATACAACAGACCTATCATATGCTTATGATGCTGTACTGGTAGCAGAAAATGAAGATGACCTACTGTATTAACTGCGTAGCTAAAACCTGCCTCCAAAACAAATAACAGGTAATTAAATTTGAATCCCTCAGCAGATTTGGTGATGTTGAGTAAGAAGTATGATAACAAACGAACAAGGCCCCAAGGATGATTGAATGACATTATATCGAAAAACAAATTCCTACAAAATGAGACTAAATCGAGGATAAATAAAGCTAATATAACACCTATAATGACCTACACAGCAGATACCAAAAATATACTAGAAACTGGTGGGATGAAAGTCTGAAGAATTGTTGGAAAAATTCTATCAAATAGAGAATGAAGTGAAAACATGAGGGAATGTGTAAGGTTGACAATATTTATGAATGGGTTGTAAATAAAAATAGGGAATGAAACACTAAAATCAGTGCTAGCATTGAAAAACATCTTGCGAAGAACGAAAATCCCAATTTATAAAACTGTTATACGACTGATCGAAGGCAAGGAACAAAAATTGAGAGTTTTTGAATGAAATGTTTTACTCAAGATTTTTGGGCCACTGCGAAGTCCGATAACACAACAGAACCGAGTAAGAACCAATCAATAAATATCAGAATTATACAAAGATCCTGATATTGTGAAAGAGGTAAAGGCAAGAATGCTGCAATGGGCTAGGTTTGTGTAAAGACAGCTTGACACAGATGGTAAAAATGGCTTAGGAAGGAGCACCAATAGGACGAAGACCTTTGGAGCGCCCCCGAATGAGGTGGCGTGACAACATCAAAGCGGATCTAAGGACCGTGGAGATAGAATAGGAAACAGTTTTGATGGAAGATCGGCAACAATGGAGTCGAATAGTACAGTCAGCAAAGACCCACCCCGGGTTGTAGAACCATAAAGTAAGTAATGACACGAATACATAAATTTAGTGGATCAAAAAAGAATAATCATGCTAACATGTGATGAATCTACCATCCCAAACAAAAAACAAAAGAGGAATTAATAAAAGTTATTGAAAAAGCTATGTCACTAAAAGAATCAGTTTATATCATGGGAGACTTTTACTATCCGGAAATTAATTGGGATACACTGGAGATCCACTCAAACAACCAGTGTATTATTGACTTCCTGGAAAGCTACAAAACACTTTCCCAACTAGAATATAACATGCACCTTTGGGAAAAAGTGATCACATTGTAGTAGCAGCCAAAACACAACTACTGATAATTGCAAAACCAAACTGTAAAATTTTAAAACGACAGTTTTGGAAAGCTGATTACACAGCTGTCAATGAAAGTCTGCAAGATCAGATAAATCAAACACCTAACCTAAATGTCACAAATCTGGAAGCATTAATAGACATTAGGTTTAATTTATTCATTTGCAAATTGTTTTACTTGTTTATAAACATCAATTTTTTTAATCTTCAGTCTCAACAATCAACATTATATGACTTATCGATACCATATGACCAGGCCTATCGTAATTAAAAAGTTAATTAAATCTGTCGCAGTTACATAAATAACTGGTTTAATTAGACATATGTAGTTAATTACCAAATATTATGTTTTTCTGACTGATTAATTCAGTAATTGCAGGTTTTGGTAAATAATTACAAAAACTGGGACAGAATACTAAAAATGGAACAGAAAACAAAACTGGTAACTATTTGTTAAAATACTTACCTGAATAAATTTTGATTTACGCTCGACTTAACCTATCTGATTATACAGGGTGAGCTAGAAAAATTTATAATATGAAATATGTAATTTATATATACACCCTGTACAAATAAAATGTCTGCCCGTTTCTAAACGTTGTTAATTTTTTTCTTTTACTAAAGTAGGGTTATTTTTATATATTGAGCAATATAATAAATATATACACGTACAAAGAAAAAAAATATTGAAAATATTCGTTGTAATTACAAATACTTGCCGGAAAAAACGTCAGATTTAACAACAAAAAAATCAGTCCTTAACAATTTATGAAGAACGGTTTTGTAAAGCTGTTTTTCTTTAGTTTGGATTAAATAATAAGGGCAGTAAGAGAGAGCGAAGTGATTGAAATAACGCTTATCCGAAATAAATTTTCAGTTCAGAGAGCCATTAAAAGTTTTTGAATAGAAACAATAATTACTTTATTCAAATTTAATTATAATTTGGCAACGTTGGTTTTAATTAATTTTGAAAATAGAGAATTTGTTAAACTGAAATAAATATTTTGAGAGATTTAATAATTCATCAAATTATGGAAAAAAGGTTTTCTGTAACATTACTTAAAATGTTTTTAATATTACAGGAAATACATTTATTTCAACCCCCTCGTATGGTGTCCGATTCAGGTTTTTTTGCATTTATCGATTCCTAATAACAATATTTTAAATACGTAGAACCTATTGTTACCAGAATGTCATTTATTTGTATACAAAGAAAAAATTTTGGTTTTATATAACTTACGATGAATACCCTGTATAGAAGGTAAAGACTTAATTTTTTGTAACAGTAGATGTCGCTTATTTAAGATATTGCTATGGAAGGTGCTAATATATAATACTAACTGCCTCCGTCAATAGGACAGATAGTTAAAATAAATGCAAGTCCAATATCAGAATGCAATTTTGAAAATTGAGAAATAAATATTATGTAAGATTTAATAATACATCAGATTGTGAAAGAATCTTTCAAAACTTTTTAATATTGGAGGAATTAAAGGTATTAAGTACCAGTTTGGTTTTTGTAATGTGAAATCCACTATTGACGCTGCGTTGTCGGTATTACATGCGGTCAAGAAATTCAAAATGAAATGCTGTGTTCTAATAGCCATAGACGTGAACAGTGCTTTCAATACTGCTGGTCATAAATTGATTATAACCAAACATCGACAAAGAAACGTACCTAAATACCTGGTCATCTTAGTATCTAGTCAAAGAAGATAGTCCTGGAAAACGAGGAGTTCCACAGGCTAAAGTGCACTAACTAATGACACTAATTTGGAATTAATCGTAAACACTTCGGGGGCTGACCATGAAATTATAAAGGTAAATATCTCGAAAACTAATAAAGCACTAACGACAATAATTGAAGCACTAAACTGCGCTAACCAAGCGCTAACGAGTGACACTAATTTGGAATTAATCTTAATCATTTTGGAGGCTGACCTTTAAAATATAAAGTCAAATATCTCGAAAACCAATAAAGCACTAACAACAATAATTGAAGCACTAAAGTGCATTAACGAATGACACCAATTTGGAATTAATCCTAAACGCTTTGGGGATTGACCTTCAAATGAATTAATATTCAATATCTACCAAACCACGGTAGTACTAACTTAATTTATAGAAACACTAACGATGCACTAACTGATGACAATAGATTTACTTAAATCGTGAACATTTTGGGAGCTAACTTTATGGAAGTGCCAATAAATTAATATCAAATATCTCGAAAATCAAGATAGCACTAATGAAAATTATTGAAGCACTAACGAATGACACTAAATTTAATCGAATCGTGAATACTTTGGGGGCTGACATAAAAACAAGAACATGAAATATCTCGAAAACCAAGCAATAGCGAATATTATTGAAACACTAAAGCGCACTACTAACAAATGACAATAACTTGGAATTATTCGTAAACACTTTGGGGGCGGACCTTGATAGTATAAAGGCAAATATCTCGAAAACCAATAAGCACTCAAAAAACTAATTGATGCACTAACGAATGACACCAATTTGAAATTAATCCTAAACACTTTGGGGACTGACCTTGAAATAAATTAATATTCAATATCTACCAAACCACAGAAGCACTAAGGAAAGTTATAGAAGCACTAACCGATGACATTAAATTTAGTAAAACGTGAAAACTTCGGGGGTTAACTTCACGGACCTGATAAATTAGGTTTTATACAACTTGCATTGAATCAACCTATAAATAAGGTGAAGACATTTTATTTTTGTAACAGTAGGTATCATATATTTAAGTTATTACTATAGAAGGCACTAATATATAATAATAAATGCCTCCCTTAATTGGATAGTATACAACTGATAGTTGAAATAAATTTAAGCCCAATGTTATAATGTTATTATTTAAACCATTGATTTTAGAGTGGCAATGGCAACGTTTGATTATAAATATAATTCAAATTTGAAAAAAATATATAACACATCAGGAATTCAGAAAAATATGGAAAGTTTAAGATTTTTAAAAGTTATTGGTAGGAACAAATATACTCAGTGCTAAATTGTGCAAATTGAAAATAGATGAGCAATATGAATATCGTACTGCATATACTATTTACTAGCACTACACCAACACTGACAAGCGTTTCGACAACCAAGTTATCATCTCCAGAGATAAACTAGTTTGGACTCTGAAGACGGCAACTTGGTTATCGAAACGCGCGTCAGTGTTGGTGTATTGGTTGTAAATAGTGTGTATTAGTATGAAAATCACCAACAGTTCTAGAAATTTCAACTTTCTATGAATATCTTACAAAAATTAATAGGACAAGTTCCTACAAAAACAAAAAAATACCTCTAAGATCATAAAATTTAAGATAAAAAACAATTATTGTTTCTACACAACAAGAAGTAGATTTTTCGTTCTTTATCAGCAATATTAATTGAGATAAGCGTTATTAGCATCCACCTACCCGGATCGAACAACTTAAAAATTTCCCCACTCGTTAAAATCCGATTGCAACGATTATCCATTCGGTCCTAATATGGGACTCTTTCTTCTACTTTGATCTGTCGTGTTTAAAGTAGTATCATTGAGCGAGGTCATTTGCGTACCGTTTAAAGATTCCTCTCTAGAAGACTCAGATGAATGTATATCGTCGCAAGAACTGCGAATGTCCTCGTTCTGACCGAAATGCGGATTACACTGATGGTGATTGGTGGTCCTGAGTTTTTTCGAGTTTTCGAATAATTTGTGAAGGTCGTAAAATTTGGAAGGTTTTACGTTCGAGTTAGGGTCTTCTTCATAGCGTAGAGGAGTGAGTTTTTCCAGATTTTTAGGCAGTCCTTCACCGTTGCAACTGAACGAGTAAAACTGGAAAGAAAATATTTGGTATTATTGCATTAAATATATGGAAAAGATGCTAAATTAAATAAATTCAGTATCTCAATTTATTATTCTTATCGTTAACCAACAGTAATTTTATTGTCTTAATAGATCTAAGTTAATAGAATAAGCCTATTGCCTAAGCCTATAAATTAAAGTATAAAGGCTAAAACATTTTGTGTCCTTCTCACTACTGTAGGTACAAATGCTCAGGGTTACAGATTGATTAAGGACTTAGCCAGATATCAGGTAATACAGGTGTGCACTAAATAGGCTCATTCATGTTATATATATATATATATATATATATATATATATATATATATATATATATATATATATATATATATATATTAAAACAGTTCCTCTATTTAAAATTTAAACTTTAATTTCTGATGACATTTATGCAGAATATATCTAATGATAGATAGATATTACGATTTGGAAAATATATTTGAAATTTCAAAATACAGATGTCTCTGCTAGCAGAATTAGGATTGTAATAAAAGAATTCAAATCTTTCTTTGTTATTGGGAAATATAAATTAGTATTTTTTTTTAAAAAAAGAATTTTTCGTAACCACAGTAGAAGAGATTTATTTATTTAAAAAAAGTTTAGTTAGTTGAATTTGAAACCCCCACGAGACAACATCATAATAAGAGTTGTCTCAATTTTTTTGAGAATATAGTAGAAATTGTATAACTATACAATCAGATCATAAAGCCATACATTGTAAAGCCAGTGCGTGCATAATTCGTAGAAGAATTGCATCGTATAAAGTGTAAGTGGTTCCAGTTTCTAAATTATATATTTAGAAATTTTGCAGAATTCTAAATACGTTTAGAATACGTACAAGTTTTCCTGTTCCCAGTTGGTGAGTCCAGTCCAGTTTTTAAATTATTTCTCGAAAATTAACTATAAAACTATTAAAATTACAATTAAAGGTATAGAGATATATAATAACAAGATGTATGAATAGTGCGTGACATATGAACAATATATATATATATATATATATATATATATATATATATATATACATATATATATATATACATATATATATATATATATATATATATATATATATATATATATATATATATATTAAAATTATTCGATTTTTACTGATGAGTATTTTATATATTATTATTTGTTTTATTTATTTATCAAAGTTATACATTGTCGTACAAGTCGTGTTTAAAATGTAGACTTGACTTTCCTTCGTCTAGCTCCTAATAAATATAAGTTAATGTTAATTTAAAAATTTTTCATAAAGTCGGTAGCATGAAGACTCCTCCCTTTGAGTTCCGGACGCACAAATATTAGTATAATTTAATTTTGAATATCTACTTCTTAAATTGATATATTTTACTTAATTCAGAATCCAAGTCATTCCTGAATACATACCTTTGATATTAATGATTTCAAAATTCCTGCATAGATTGAATGAAGTAAGTAAAATTTTTTTATGAATTTATTATGGACATAAATAAAAATAAAATACCAACACTCTCTATAAAATGATTTAATAAATTGTTACTATCAAAATTTGCATTATTTTTAACATAAAATCTTCCTTATACCACTCCTGCATTCGGGGCATGTGTGCTCTTATAGAGATACACGCAACACTGAACGTGGATTTACAGTCAACGTTATATGTATAAACTGTTTAGACACTACTAACGTTCATAAGTTTGGTGAAATTATTAATATGTTATTTAAATTTTAACTATACAATTACACATATATATATATATATAAAAGCAATATGAATGAATTAATAAGAGGATAGTAATGGATAGAGAAAGTTAAACATGCATCAGAAGGAAATAAGAAATGGAAGTTATATGAACATATGTACAACGTGAACAATTGATGATGTGATTTTATTTAACAAGTAAGTAATATACTATCTATTATTAAAATTGTATGGATATCCATAGAAATCATATGATATTCATCATATTATAAAGTTTTGGCCTTTTTATGATATTATTTAAACGTTCAAAAAATTATGTTTTATTGTTCACTAAGTTCTTTTGGAATTCCAAAATTAATATTCAAAAACACAGACCTTTTTTCTCGAAGCTTCGGTACCTGCACTGCAGCTAGCGTCCCCCAAATTCTTGACGATCTCTCATCGGAGAAATGCACCTTTCTGTTCACTCCCGTTTATACACACAGTTTAATCAACGTTATTATTACTCTTTTAATTCCTTTATTTGGCTTAAAACTTGAAATTTGTATATTATTTAATAAAATTTTGTAGAGGAGATATATATAAAAGCCATACTTTTTTCAACCCAAGCACGATTGTCTTTTTTTTATCAAATCAACAAACTTTCGGCTCATCAAGTCCATAGCATGCTTTTCCGTATTTTTGTCACTATAATTGTTGATTTGAATGTTTTTTTAATTAAAAAGGAAAATTATTCATTTCAATAGTTCTGGAGGATATGAACACTTATTGATATGGGTTTATATTGTATTTAGGATTATATAAAATGTCTTTTTCATATATTATAATAACAAATTTTGTTATAATTCCCTTTTTAAGGTATCACTATTTACATTTAATTATACAAATTCTACAACCTAAAATAATTATTCATACATATGTAATTGTATAGTTTTAAATCTTTGAATTTTCACTAATTTTGTCTTACATAAACTCTTAGTTATTTCCAAATTTATCTTTATTATTCTACATTCAATTAGTAACCAACAAATTTATGTTGGCAAGAAAATGACTAAATTTGATTACTTCCTGTTTATAAAGATTATTGAATTACTATATTTCCTTGACAGATACCTTGGCTCTGTTCCGTATGTCACCAATTATAAAGTTTTCTTTCAATTCTTTTTTTCAATTTAAAACCTTTACTAATATCATCAGTAAATATAGATAACTAATTAGTGAGTTGAATATTAATTTTTGTTATTTCAGGTTACAAGTAATACTACATTCAGTTTATCCGGATAATCATGTGGCAGCGTTCAGAGTATTTGTTGTCATGTTGTCATTAACTTGACCTTTGATTAATTGTTAAGGTAAATTTTTTATATTTATTCATACAATGTTGTTATAATTTTTATTCATTATCCTTTAAGTCCTTTAGGTAACTGTTTTTCTCAATATCTGATAATATATTTGCTTACTTCATTCTAATTTTTTTTTATGAAATTTGTGTCTAATGATACACCCTACGTATTAATATAACATTTTAATGTCTGTTCAAATTTGTGAATAGTTTTTATATATTAGAGGACTAGTTCAATATATATTATATTGTTATTTTTTTAATATTATTATTTTTATTAGTCTATTTTATTTATTTCAGAAGAATGTTACCATATTATTTTATACAATTTTATTATACTATTATGGTAGTTTATATTTTACTCTATTCATTCATATCTGTCCGGCTAGCTAACATTTTAATGAAAATAAATTTTTGAATGTGATTAAATGAAGTTTTATATTTTATTGGACTCACCCAGTATCTTACCTTATCTCACAATGGGCTAAATTGAAAATCCTTCTGCAAACAGTGGCGACACCTAGTTGTGAGAGGTATAAGCAACAACCAATGAGATCAAAATACAGAAAGTAATCTTTATTTTTTTTAACACAATGAATTGAAAAATACGTTGTTATTATTATTAAATTATAAATTGAATTAAAACTTTTAAGGAAATATGAAAGAACCAAACTATACAATATAAAATTCAAATTGGAGCGTTTATATCCTATCTATGAGTTTTAATCAACCTTTTTACAAATCAAACCTCCATGGTAGGTTCGTAGTTCAAAAGTACCATAGTTCTACTATCTATATTTTGGTAAAACTGTATTTATTACATTGTATAATTCATACAAAAAGTTGTGACAAATGGTCACTTATTTTTATTAGTTTATTGCTTAAATTATGGTTTTATATGATCACTAATATTATATCATCGTGTGAAAGTTATAATATACACGTATGATTTATTTATTAAATATTACAAGTCAACTGATAGGAAGAGTAATGGTGGTTATATTATTATTGGTGTTTCGAGTCCAGTTTTTACACAAATGCCATGGAAAGTTCATAAAAATATTTTAAAAGGTATGTATTAAGTTTTAATTGTTACTACTCACTATTCTTCACTTGAAAGATAGTCTTTTTCCGTCTCTCAGCTGATATATCTCGAATAGACCTCCAAGAAAATTCTAGAAGCGTTGACTTTTAATAAAAAAATGATGCATCTCCACCTCTGTTTGTAAAGTGACTCCCCTGCCATCCACTGTCGAAGTCATATTTATAATCTTCCCAAATTTCATGGCATGCTTTGATTAAAATTAAGTCATGTCAACCAAAAATATGACATTTCCATTGAAATTATTTTTTCAAGTGATAATTATTTTGTTATGTATCAATATTTTTTACTTTTAATATCTACATTAGGTATTATCAAAAATTCCCTGTCGATTGATACCCCATTTACTGGACTTTTGGGAAAGAAACTTTTTGTAGGTTGGCATTTTTTTTTGTCCCGAAATTTCTAAACTATCGCAAGTTTTCCGCACTTTTCACTGTACTTCCCGTTAACTTAAAACTAATATTTACAATTTTTCGTGATTTACAATTTTATCGAGTTTTTTTTATAACAATTTTCATCTACTCGATATCATGTAGTATCATAAAACTCATATTTTGGATTCATGTCTTGCCCATAGAATATTATGTTCTTAAAATGATTCAAAAGATTAGTTTCCTTGTTTTCTATTTTTTATTACCAAGATTTTCCAAAACTTACACATTATTGTGTACTAAAAATGAGACCTAACCTCAGACATGATATGTGATTTTGAATGGGTAAATTTTATTATTATTTTTGATTGTCTGATGGTTATTGTGCCTTAAACTTTATGTTAAGATTATATTTTTTTTTTTTTTATTATAGCGCATCGACCTCGAGGGGTCATTAGCGATATTTGGTGTATACATATATAGTTATTTACATTTGGCATTTTACAAAGAATTTACAACATTTATTAATTTAAGAAATGTCTTTAGGTTATGTAAATTGTAGTTTGTTCCTAATACGTCGGATAATCCATTATTGGAGAGTTGTGCCAGTTGTCGCTGTTGTGTTAGTTGAGGACATTCAACAAGTAGGTGCTTAATAGTCAGTTTTGAGTCACAATAATTACATTTTGGTTCGGGACCATTGTCGAATAGATAACTATGAGTTAGCCGGGTATGACCTAAACGTAGCCGTGTTAGTAGCACTTGATCGCGACGATTCTTTGGTAGGACCGACCACGGTTTAGTAGACTTTTTTACCTCGTTAAGTTTGGTTCCCGCTGTTTTCCACTTAGCTTCACAAACACTGTTCACTTTAGATTGAATTATACATTTAATATCCGCACTTACTGAGAACTGCACTACTCGAGCATCTTCGTTGGTTGTGGCGTCTTTTGCTCTTTGATCAGCTTCTTCGTTGCCATCTATTCCTACGTGTGATGGGATCCACATAAAGATGATATCTTTATTGTTTTGTTGAGCTATTTTGAGTTCTTCTTTAATTTTTAACACAAGGGGGTGTTTTGTGAATATTTTTTGTATGGATTTTATTGAGCTGAGGGAGTCTGTGAGAATAAGATGGTTTTGAGTGTTTGAAGATGAATTGATATTAGCTAAGGCTTCATATAGGGCATATAATTCAGCTGAGAAGATGGAATATGTATCTGGAAATGTGAACTTATGGGTTGAGTTTGTAGTTACCACCGCGGCTCCAATGCCAGCTGCAGTTTTCGAAGCATCGGTATAGATTTGGTGATAGTCTGTATAATCTTCTAGTATTGTTTTGAAGGTTGATCTAATACTGAAATTGGGAGTCGAATATTTATCTAGAGAGCTAAGAGTGGTTATACATTTTGGTTTTTTGATTTGCCAAGGGGGAGTAGATGTAGTCAGTCGAGGGAAACATTTGGGAAAGGAGAAGCTTAGTTTTTCAAGGTACATTTTTATTCTAGCATAAAAGGGTTTGGGAGCATGAGGTTTAATTGTGAAAGAATTGGGGAGTTTTTGAGGGGAGCAGTTATGCCTTGTAGGATTGAACGGATTGTATATCGTTTTAGCTGCATATGTCAGGCTCAAGTACATACGCCTATCTTCTAAGGAAGGTTCATTAACTTCAGCGTATAAGCTTACAACTGGAGATGTACGAAAGGCTCCCGTTATTATCCGTAAAGCCGTATTTTGTATTATATCTAACCGTTTTAGGGTTCGTTTGTTGGCTGACGAGTATGCGACTGCTGCATAATCCAATTTCGATCTGATTAACGTCCTGTATAATGTTAGAAGAGTGTCTCGATCAGCGCCCCAGTTTTTATTGCATAGTGTTTTCAGGAGGTTAAGTCTCTTTTGACACGTAGATATTAAGTTATTAATGTGTGTATTCCAATTGAGCGTTTCATCAAAGGTTGTACCCAAAAAGTTTAGTGACTTTTCGGCTTTTATGTTCTGTCCATATAAATGAATATCTGGGATGTTTACTGTTTTCTTTTTGGAGAATAACATAAAGCGAGTTTTGCTAGTAGAAAACATGAAGCCTGTTTTCTCCGACCATTCCTCTAGATGAGATATGAATTCTTGCGTAAGAGATTTTAGATTGTTCACGTTTTTGCTTTTGCAATAGATAACTAAGTCATCCGCATACAAACGAGCTTTCATTGGTGGTTTTAATGCCTGTATGATATCATTCATTGCTATGATAAAAAGGGTGGGGCTAATTACGGACCCTTGTGGAATGCCATTTTTTGTTTGTTTTAAATCTGACGTGGTTCCGTTTGCTAATATTCTAAAATTTCGTTCTTTTAAAAAGTTTTGGATAAAGTGTAAACAGTTACCTGTTATATTCCAGCTCAGAAGTTTTTTGATAATGTAATCATGCCAGGCAGTATCGAATGCTTTGTTGATATCGAAGAAGACTGCTAAACATTTTTGTTTTTGTGCAAATGCCTCATTGATGGTACTTTCCAGGTCTATAATATTGTCGGTAGTTGATCTTTCTTGTCTGAAGCCACTTTGTTCGGGTATTATTAAATTATGTTGCTCTAATGTCCACAATAGTCTTCTGTAAATGATTTTTTCTAGTAGCTTAGAAATCACTGAAGTAAGAGAAATTGGTCGATATGATTGAGGATTTGATTTTTGGCTTCGGGGTTTTAGAATAGGTATTATTAGGGATTCTCGCCATGCCTTTGGAAAGGTGTGTTGCAACCAAATCACATTGTAGAGATTTAAGAGATGTTCGTGGGCATTGGAAGGAAGATGTTTTAAAAAGGTAGATGGAATTTGGTCAGGACCCGGACAAGTATCTTTAAGGTTGGATAAGGCGTCTTCATATTCTGACATGGTGAGCGGTACATTTATAGGATCGTCATTTTCTGTAGTCACTTCCAGGCGGTTTTGTTCTTCTAGTGTTTTGTGAGCTAAAAAAGTTTTCGTATAATTGCAATCACTGGAACGGTTCTCGTATGTTACAGCAAGCGCATCTGCAATAGTTGAATCAGTTGTCAATATAGTTCCTCCCATGTTGAGTATTTTTATATTATTATTTGAATTAATGCCAGATATTTTGCGTACCTTCTGCCAGACCTCTGTCATTGGTGTATCTGGGTTTAATGATGAGACATATTCAGTCCAAGATTTGCGCTTTGCACTTTTGATAGTGTGCCTTGATTTTGCACGTAAGTTTAAAAATTGAAGTTTGTTTTCCGGAGTCTTATATCGTTTGTATCTATTAAAAGCTTTTTTGCTGGCTCTTAGAGCTGCTTCGCAATCGTTATTCCACCATGGGACCGGAGTGTGCTGTTTGGTGTAAGATGTTTTTCCAATTGATATATTTGCTGCATGTTTTATGGTTTCCATAAATTGTTCTAACGATTCGTCTATATTAGGTAGGATAGCACAAGATTCAATTTTTTCTTCAATGACAGTGGAGTAGAGTTGCCAGTCAGCAGTTTTAAGTTTCCATTTAGGATGGAAGCTTTGTTTGGTATTATTCTTTGTATTGTTGTATATAATAATGGGGTAATGGTCACTACTGTAGGTATAATCTAGTCTGTCCCATGTTAACGAAGGGGTTAGGGTTGGATCGCAGATTGTAAGGTCAATACATGAGGATTCTCCGGTCTGTATATTAAATCTTGTGGCTCTGCCGTCGTTGAGAACAGAAAGGTTAAAGTCGTCTAATATTTGTTCTACAAGGTGACCCTTTGTGTTTTGAGATGTTGAGCCCCAAAGAAAGTTGTGAGCATTGAAATCTCCTAGTATGATTCTAGGATGGGGGATTTGTTGTATCAAATTGCCTAAGTCCTGCTGGTTTATTTGCGATCCTGGAGGAAGATATAGGTTGCAGATATGTAAGTCTTGTTTGTCATGGATTTTAATAGCAATGGCTTCAAGATTACTATTTAGGGGAATTTCCACGGCGTCGATATTATTTTTAGTGAGGATTGCTACTCCTCCACTAGCTTTTTGAGCAGTATCTCGATGTTTATAAAATTTTTGAAATTGATTTAATGCTTGGACATTGCTATGTTTTAGGTTGGTTTCTTGCAAACAAATTATGTCAGATTTAAATTCGTTTATGACCTTTTGTAGTATTGGAAGTTTATCAATGAAACCATTTTGGTTCCATTGTAAAATAGATGAGAAAGAATTGAAAATGGATAAGTATTTTAATAGGTTGACGTTTGTGAACAATCGCTTTCCTGTTCTGTATCTGAATAGGTTAATTGCAGGTGTATTAAAAGTTTTTTCTTAATTTTTGTACATCTTGTTTTGATAGCCCGGTGGGTAAAATGCGGATAAATTTTGGTTAACATATATATTAGTGCTGTGAGGTCGGTTGTGTAGTCTTGAATGATGCTTACTGGGTCGGCTGATCCGTAAACGTTTACGAAAAGATCTGATATTTGGGTAAAGTTGAGAATAAAGGGTGGATTGTGTTCGTTGATAATTTTTCTCACTGGCTCCATAAGAACTTCGATTGGGAGATCTTTTTTGTTGTTTGTTTTGATTTTCTTTAAGTTTGCTTTGGGTTGCGGTTTAGTGAAAGGGTCTTTCTTGGCTTCGTTTGTTTCTTCTTCTGGTTGAGGAGAAGGTGTCTCTATTTCCTTAAAAGTACGTTTTGTTAATTTTTGATTGTCCGTTTCTATTGTAGAATTTTGCTCGGAGGATGTAGGTGTTTCAGTATTTATGTTTATTGGTTGTTCGTTGTGGGAAGTGGTCTCAAGTGGAGCGGTAGGGGTACTAGTAGTGGGAGGTGGAGAGTGTGATGCTGTTTCGCAATTTGCTGCGGTGTGACCTGGCTTTTTACAAGAAAAGCAGAGTGAGTCTTGGGAGAGGAAAATTCTGTAAGTTGTATCCTCATAATTTATCAAAAATGATTCTGGAAGTGTGTGTGTTGGTGGAGTTATGAAAATTTGACGTCTGAAGCTGTAAATGTGATTAAATTCGGGGAGATTTGAGCTGATTCTAAGAAATGACATCGTAGAAAGAGTGATAATGCCCAGTTTGCTTAATTCATTCACTAATATAGCGTGTGGTATTGTAGGACAAACGTTAGAAAGTACAAGCCTTTCTGAGGGTGTTACATATTTACGGGCCTGCACAATTTCATTGTTAATTTTGATCTTTCCTTCGTGATTAGTAATGAACTTTTCTACTATGCTAGGACTAGTAAGATACATGCAAATTCTTTTGTTCGATAGTCTTGAAGTGAATAATATATTTTTGGGTTCAATCATTGTTCCTAGAGGTATAAGGTAATCTTGGAGTGTTGCGTTTTCTATAGCAGGAAAGATTATTGCTTGTTCTTTCTTTGGGAAGTGTTGTTGAGAAGTTACATCTGAGTAAGTTTTTGAGGTGTTATTCTGAGAACCCCTGTAGTCAGAAGTCCCAGCAGATAGTGTTGACATATTCATATTTTTGTACGAATTTTCACTCATGAACCTGAATACGGACCTGTTCTTCGAGTTTCGTCGAACATATCGGTACTGATAAGAGTAGAGGTTTGACTCTTTTTTGTTGGAGATAGTTCCAAAAGAAACTCGCAGGTTAGGTGATTCAAATTGATGTTTACGTTTAGATATCGAAAAACGTACTTACGTATATGGTTAGGTACACTAATATGTTGTATATTAAATGTAGTATAGGTTTTTAAAACACAATAGACCACTGTTTAAATATTGATTTGTTAAGAGCTGACAATTTATCTGTATCAGTGATAGATGCCAGGACCGAACTCTTAAGATTATATATAATGCTTTTTAATCATCAATTATTGGAAACATTCAGACCAAGAATAAATGAATAAAAGCAATATTCTTCTCTACTACATAATCAGTAAATGTATTGAGAAATATTATCAAAACTGGATTTTGTTGCGTTTTTCACTCAACCGGATGCATGCTACAACTCACACAAGGTCAGTATGCCACTGTTTATGAATATGGACATTTTATATACAGGGTAGATGATAAATTTTCTTGGTACTCCTCGATAAACTTTAATTTCTCAATATATCTTAATTCTGCTTGCAATATGTTTTTTTAAATATTTGTTTTCCCTCCTGAAGTTGTCTAGATTCTGTATCTATTGATTAAGTTCAAATCTATGCTCTTAGTATGAAATTTTTAGTTTTGCATTTTGTGGAGTAATCATTTTCTTATTGTTTTTTAAAAAAAATATTATAATATATATATATATATATATTGTGATGAATGTTAATGCACTACGTTGGGTTCGCTAATTCGCTAAACTGATATGAAATTTATAATTCTATCAATATATTATTTATGTGAAATTTATTAGTTCTTTTATTATTATTATTTCAAATTAATGAATAGTTATTTTGTTATTTTATTTCTTTTTTTTTGTAATGGGCGCCAGAACTTGTATGGTTTGCTTATTATAGACAACATGATTTTGTACCAAATACAAGTTCAATTGAATATAATATCAATATTTTTATTCTTTCCACTTCAGATCTCAGGGTGTACTCGGCACAAGCATTCGACAGCAACAGTAAGCCAATAGGTTTGAGGACACTTGAAGAAAACAAGGATGGCTGAATGTTATTATTTACTTGATTCAAAAATTCCTTAGAGTTATTAAATCCTCCTCCTCGATAATCAATGAAAATAAAGTTTTAAATGAGTTACATAATTCTTCATACATATTATATAACCGTGATATCACCATTATTTATAATCAATCCCAAATCTAGTTATCCAATTATTATAATTAAAAGTAATATAATAATCTTTTCATAATATAAATGTATAAATTCAATCCTTTGTGAATTCTACTAAGAGTACTAATGCTGTTAGAAAACATTTAATTACATGGCAATGATCTGTCGGGTTCTTTCGTCTTCATGCTGGGTCTGGAGTTAGATCCTTCAGATTAGTCTGACTTAATTAAATACAGTTATCCAATCGTTATTTAAACATCATATTGTCGACCGGCCCTTCTGTTTGTTTACATTGCCGAAGTAACCTGTCAAGTGACATTTTCTAGATAGATATCAGAAAAATCTAGACTGTTCGAATAAAGTCTGGAACTTCAGATTGTCAATATAAATACGTCATTACTCCCATATTATAGAGGAGTACTTTCAAAGGTATGTATACCGAGCGCCAAAGTGTAGTTATTGGGAAATTAAGAAACACTTTCATTTAAAAAATCGTACAGACCAAAATAATGAAAATATTGAACTCATATTATAGATGAGTACTCTTAAAGATATAATGTATGAGAAAAAAAATCGAGAATGTACCAAACGTTTTCGTTTCCGCGATACCGAGCGTCAAAGTGTAGTTATTGGAAAATTAATAAGAAAAATTTTGATTAAAAAAATCGTACAGACCAATTAATTTCAAAGTGTTTATGTAAATATTGTTGTGTTAAGTGAATATATATTTGTTATGATATTTTATGATGACATATCTGTTTTTTTTATTTTATTTCTATCCGATCCTTTCTCAGATTGGGGTGGTTCTGAGAGGCTCTATATACAAATAAACACATTAATTTAATATTCTCATTAAACTATTATAATTCTATATTTAAACAAATTAGTTATTAAGGCTCTACTGTTATAAAACAGTTCTCTCATACACCCTATAGTACTTTTTCATCGTCCTGGAACAACTCAGGCAGTAGAAACTTTTTATATACACAATATACTTCCATTTTGTAACGAAGTTACATTTTCAAAGACCGGGCAAAAGCACAATCTCCCGTATAATATTAAATAAAGCGTTCGAACACTGCATTTCTCCGTCCGTATAATAACATCGGTACAATGTAATACAATTTCTCTAGCCTGCACCGACAGTCGGCGACACTTACTACTTCGCAATGTATCCCCAACAAGCCATACCATATAGCAGAACGATTCTCAGAGTCGGCAGTCTATCCGTAGACTCGACACCTTGCCCGCATACGCAGGTGAGAATTAAATCTAAGAGACTTCATTGTGCTCACAAACCCGTTCTCTTTCAGAAAGCTGATACCGATAGACCGATCAACCGTACCGTCAACCGAGGTGAGTGTTATTTCATTTTATACCTTAGGGTATATGGTTCTCGCCCGTATAATCCGACCAGTGGAAGTAAAGGAAGAGCGTGCCCGCTACTAGAAAGTTGAGTACTCACATCCTAGGAGCGGCCGAGTTTGGGCCTTCAGCCATCCGATCAAGGGAAACCGTGTCCGCTACTAGAAGGTTGAGAAGTCACATCCTAGTAGTGGCCGTCGCGACTCAGAGATTTCAATATCGCGGAAACCGAGAGCCGTATCCCCGAAAGTAGAGCTTTGACTGACCCCCCCCCCTACCCATTTTGCTTACGCTTGCATAGCTTTGTTTTACTTACCGTAGGAGACTGTTTGAACCGGTAGTATCAGTGGCGTAACTAGGATGAAGCTCTGGTGTGGAGGGGGGGGATGAAGTACCGGGAGATCTGGGTATCGAAAATTTTTTCAAATTTTGAGCCCCTAAAACTGCATTTTAGCATTGTTTTTCTTATAAAATTATTGTCTACAGTTCTTAGCTTTTAGTACATTTCAATAACATATAGGTTTCCTGTGATTATGTATTGGATTTTTTTTATTTTTCGTGTTCTGGGGGGGGGGTTCTATCCCCCTCATCCCCCCCGTAGTTACGCCACTGGGTAGTATAGTAGTTAGTACTAGTGCTTTTGCCCCGCCCACCCCAATTAGAGGACTAGCCATTTAGTTTAGTTGATTAACCTTTCCACTCTTTGTGTAATAAAGACTCTTTGTAAATAGGTAACTTTTGGTTTCTCTTCTCTCCAACTCCAACTACCACTAAACCTCCGCAAATAGGTAAGAACGTTAAGCAGCTAATACCCAGGTTACGAACCCGGGGAGGCAAGTAAAATGTGCCCGACCGGCCGCAACACTCTTGTCACCACCATAAGTGACCCCTGAAGTATTTTAATTCTTCACTGACGCTGCCCGGAGCGAGTGGAGCATACCACTTTAATAAACTGGCGCCCGAGGCAACCCGTCACCTGTAGTCAAGGCGCCCATCCGATAAGTAACGACGCGTTACAATTTAATTTTAAAATAAAATCCCCAAACTTCAGGTCTTTTTGAAATTTTCAATGTTTTTTTCACTGTAGAAAATCTGTTTTATTTGTCGTTTGTTAAATGTTTTTTTTATATAATTCAAGTAATAATATACAGTGTGTTCGGTAGAGGGTTAGGTAAACTGATGAGGGATAAATAAAACCATTTAGAGCACATCTAACATAATTGCAACAGTAAAATTCTGTACAGTTTTTGAGTTAAGACAAACAACATTTCACTACCTTAACGTGAATGAGCCTATTTATTACAACTTTTAATACTTGATACCTGGCGCTACGTCAAGGTTTGTAACCCCCAAATATTCTTACTTACTATAATAGTAGTAAGAATGCATACAATAATTTCTAGCATTTATAGTGCAACGTATTTCTCACAGGTTCTGGCTTTTAGTCTATAATGTAAAGTTATTCAGTCTTCTATACAAAAAATTTGGCGCCCAAAGCGAAAATTATATCTTCTTCACAAGGATAGAATTTCATTAGTTTGACAATAATAACGACCTTACATAAATCTTTTCATGCCTGACACTGCGATTAATCTGGAAATTACTCCCAGTCTTTTAAAATTAATTGGCTTTTGAATATTTTGACATAGATACTGAATTTATTTCATTAATCAGATATCCATACCTGCGGATTTTCTGTAATGTGCACATGTCCGTTCATATAAGGTTTGGCAGAGCCGTTCGTATGAGAATTCGGAAATTCTTCACTGCCCTGAAAATAAAACTCACAATCGTGAATTTTCTTAATACGATTTCTTCCGAAGATATCTCTTACCTTTGTATCCAAATGATCAATCTGTATCGGTGGTATATTCGTAGTAATACTATCCGACACCAAAAATTGATCTTGTTCATCATCATTGCAGGTTTCTTCGAGTCTAACTTGAACAGCTCCGACTTGAGACGCGTAGTGAGCAACTGCTGGATAGTAATCATTCGAAGCTGTCATACGAGATCTGTCCATGGCTCTTCTTTTAACGCACCGACGTCGTACCAAGATACAGGCAATACAACAAATTATGCACAGCAAAGCGATTATGGTGCCTATTATTAAACCTGAAATAAAAAAATAGTAAGAACAAAAACAGACTAGAGATTTATTATGTCTTACCAACTTTCTGCTTATATTTTACATTCGTAGAAGACACTTCCGGTTGAGCAATTTTTATTTTAGTAGTTACATGCAACACTGCCATCGCTCTACTAATACCAACATCAGAAACTGCTCTCACTAAAACTGTGTAATTTATATCGCAATCCAGATTACCCAGAATCATAGATACAGTATCTTCGGGGACCTCGTCAACGAATTCTTTGTCTTTAGTAGATAAAGTTACGTTTATCCACTTTTCCAGAGGCCAATTATTATCCGGATTATATGTAATAATATATTTGTTGATTTTAGACGAGGTTCCTTTAGGTTTTCGCCACTGGAGGTAGATAGTCGTTTCGTTTATTACTTTGTACTCAAGATCGGTAACGGGAGGTGGAACTACAACAAAAATGTAAAATATAATAGAAAATATTTGTGACAAATGATTAATTAGTATATTGTATTAGTGAGAAGCATGATAAAGAATTATTAGAAATGCCTATTAATTGGTATCAGAATTAGAAGATAATGAAGGTTTGAGCTCCAAATAAAAAGAATCAATAGAATATCAATTTTGTATTTGACTCCTGACTTGCAATTATAACCTGCAGAACTGAAATAGAAATTGGAGAAAAGTAATTATTAGAAAATTTATTGAAAATGTGATATTTGATGTACATAAACTCTACTTACCATCAGCCATGGTTGTGGCATATACAGGTTCAGAAAAATACCCTGGTGTCCCCTCCAAATTATGAGTTCGTACTCTAAACTCATATTTAGTATTTGGTTTCAATTTTTTCACATACAGCTTATTTGAAAAGCTGAAATAATGAAATTGTTTATTTTATTTTTAGATATGAAGATAGAAAGAAAATATGCATTACCTTCTTAATAAATTTTTCTCTTCGCATTCACTTTTCTCATTAACAGCTGCATAACAAACCATAAAAAATTTTGTATTTTGTACTTTATTCCACCTAAGTTTAACGGTAAATGGTGACTGAACTACCGGCTTTATATCGATCGGTGGCACAGGGGTCATTTCACTGGTTGTGTTAGTTTCATTGAGGTTTGTACTATTCGTTGGGTCTGGAATAATGTAAGGCGTCCAAGTGCCCAATTCCCTTTCATCTTTGTTCATTGAAACTACACGGAAATTGTACTCTATTCCAGCGGTAAGACCTAAAAACAAATTACAACTACAAATTGTTTGCTGATGTAATAGATAAAATGATTTTTTCTATTTCCGTTACTAAAACCGCTTTTAAAACACGGGTTTGATATGCGCAAAATGACACACTAGTGTTTAAAACCCAAAAAGTCACATTTCGTTTATCTTTTGTTTTTTAAACGTCACATCAAGTGTA
The DNA here is from genome assembly GCA_963921935.1 of Galeruca laticollis. Classification (NCBI taxonomy): domain Eukaryota; kingdom Metazoa; phylum Arthropoda; class Insecta; order Coleoptera; family Chrysomelidae; genus Galeruca; species Galeruca laticollis. Next base: position 70,173,272 of record OY998181.1, read on the forward strand.
TCTTTTGTAAGTTAATGTTCATGTTCCGTGATAATTTTGTTGTTCTGTGTCATTTGATTTGCCAGTTAGCCGTCAGCCACCGTCCGTCATGTTATGAATATAATTAATGGGTCTCTTGTTATTCTGCACTCGTTCTGGGTTTCTTGCTTTTTCTATTTTGTTTTCTTTTGTCCTCTTTCTTCGCCTCCTGCATTTTATATTGTTCTTATACGCATTTTTTGCTTTTCCCTTCTACTTTTGCCCTCTTTTTCGGTCTCTTGCTTTTTCTCTTGTTATTTTGCACCATTTCTTGGTATCTTGCTTTTTCTATTCCTTTTCTTTTGACCTCTTTCTTCGCCTCCTGCTTTTTCTATCGTTATTTTACCCATTTTTGGTCTATTGCTTTTTCTCTTCTTGTTTCGCCCTCTTTTTCGGTTTCTTGCTTTTACTCTAATTCTTTTGCACTCTTGCGTTTTCTATTGTTCTTTTGCCCTTTTTCTGGGCTTCTTGCTGTTTTCTACTGTTCTTTTGGCCTCTTTCTTGGTCTCTTACCTTATCTATTGTTCTTTTGCACGCTTTATGGGTCTCTTGTTATTTTGCAATCTTTCTTGGTTTCTTGCTTTTTCCATTTGTTGTCTTTTGTCCCCTTTCTTCGCCTCCTGCTTTTTCTATTGTTCTTTGACCCATTTTTGGTCTCTTGCTTTTTCTCTTGTTCTTTTGCACTCTTTCTTGGTCTCTTGCGTTCTATATTTTTTTTTGACGTCTTTCTTGGTCTCCTGCTTTTTCTATTGTTATTTTGCACTATTTCTTGGTATATTGCTTTTTCCCTTCTTCTTTTGCACTCTTGCTTTTTCTATTGTTCTTTTGCACTCTTTCTTGGTCTCTTGTTTTTTCTACCGTTCTTTTGCCCTCTTGCTTGTTCTATTTGTTATATTTGCCCTCTTTCTTGACCTCTTGCCTTTTCTATTGTTTTTTGTCCTCTTTTTGGTCTCTTGCTTTTTCTATTTGTATTCTTTTGCACTTTTCTTGGCCTTTAATTTTTCTATTTAAATGAATAAAGCAACGACGAGTATTAAGTATGTAATTTAATGTGAAAAATCCAACTAAGTACTTTCGGACACTAGGCCATCAAAAACAACAAGTGTCTAATGGCATAACGTCTAAAGTAGGCACATGTTTATCATAATGTGTGTATTTCGTTTTTCCCCTATTTTCTATTTGTTTTTTTGTCCTCTTTCTCGGTCTCTTGCTTTTTCTATTTGTTTATTTGCCTTCTTTCTTGGTCTCTTGTTTTTTCTATTCTTCTTTTGCACTATTTATTGGTCTATAGCTTTTTCTCTTCTTCTTGCACTCTTTCTTGGTTTCTTGCTTTACCTATTTGTTTTTTGCCCTCTTTCTTGATCGCTTGCTTTCTCTATTGTTCTTTTGCTCCCTTCCTTGGTTTATTGCTTTTTCTATTTGTTTCTTTGTCTTCTTTATGGGTAACTTGCTTTTTATATTATTCATTGGTAGCCTTTCTTGGTCGCTTGCTTTTTATATTTGTTCTTTGTCCTCTTTTTTGGTCTCCTGCTTTTTCTATTGTTCTTTTGCATTATTTATTGGTCTATTGCGTTTTCTCTTCTTCTTTTGCACTCTTTCTTGGTTTCTTGCTTTTTAAATTGTTCTTTTGTCCCTTTTTTGGTCTCTTGCTTTTTCTATTATTCTTTTGCCCTCTTTCTTGGTCTATTACTTTTTCTATTTGTTTCTTTGCCCTCTTTTTTGGTCTCTTGCGTTTTCTATTTGTTTTTTTGCCCTCTTTCTTGGTCCCTTGCTTTTTCTGTAGCTCTTTTGCACTGTTTCTCGATCTCTCGCTTCTTCTATTGTTCTTTTGCCTGGTTCCTTGATCTATTGCTTTTTCTCTTATTATTTGCAGCCTTTCTTGGTCTCCTGCTTTTTCTATTGTTTTTTTCCTCTTTCTTGGTTTCTTGCTTTTTCTATTATTCCTTTACTCTCTTTCTTGGTCTCTTGCTTTTTCTACTGTTCTATTGCCCTCTTTTTCGGTCTCTTGCTTTTTCTATTGTTCTTTTGCACTCTTTATGGGTCACATGCTTTTCTCTTGCATTCTTTTTCAGTTTCTAGTTTTTCTATTGTTCTTTTACCCTCTTTCTTGGTTTCTTGCCTTTTCTCTTCTTCTTTTGCACTCTTTCTTGGTCTCTCACTTTTTTCATTGTTCTATCGCATTTTCTCTTGGACATTTACACTCGTTCATCTATCACAATCTTTCTTCAACTCCTACACGCTGTCTCTGTCACTTCATTTTATTGAAATACCTGAACCCATTGGCATTTCTCATAGTCTCTATTGATCTTTCACAATCTTCTCTCAACTCTTATTCTATTACTTCATCCATCGTACCCTTTATTGATCTAACTCACTGTCTTGATCTCTCAACCTAGCTCTTCACTTCAATAAATAAAAGTAAATATAGTATATAAACTAATTTGTATATCTACATAAACATTTCTCAAGGATAACAAATTCTTTGGCCTTACCTGTGACTAGAAATGACTTCTTTTTTGTATAATTAGTAAAAAACGACCAGGAAAGATCACTTTTCCATTGAACTTTGTAGGAAAATCGTTCGCCCGTACAAGAAACGTCTGTAGTCAATTCTGACCATTTCAAAATCACAGAAGTGTTGTCTTTGTTCTCTATATCCAGGTTACGGTTTCCAAAGGTCCCTACAAATTGAGTAGTTGATTTAAAAACATCCCTGCATCTTTAACGGTATATTACAAGCGATATAACCATTATTGTCTAGGATTTTAATACTACAGTTTTCCCCCTAAAAGGTTCTAGAAAGACTAAATTGGGATTTTAAAGAACAAAGCTGACTTGGAAAATTAAGTTAATAACAGTAACATTCGAAAAGTGTTTTTACATTACTAGAATAATCAGAGTTTATAAGATAATCCAGAAAGTAATTATTTTACGTATATCTTTGGTTTAGACTTACCAGTTTTGCAGGTTACTTTCTCTGATGGATCACTAGCACCTGGAGCATACAATCTAACATAAAATGTGTATTCTGTATCACTATTTAGACCGTCAGCATCCATTGAAGTTACGTTTCTAGCATAATCAGGTCCAACAACTTCTACACCATTTTCTATAAAGAAAAATGAGTAAGACACTAATATAGATACTAGAGGGTTTTCGGTAAACTTACCTTTATATAATGAATGAATGCTGTAAGCAGTAACGCTAATATTTGCAGGGGATTTCCAACTTAAACAAATCGTTGAAGTATTGTACGGTCTACATTTTAATTTTTGAGGAGGGCTCGGTGTTAACGAGACATTTATAATATCTATTTGTACAGCCGTCCATACCTTACCTACAGAATTCGTTGCCACACATTGGTACATTCCTAAAAGTTTATCATTTTCATTACAAAAACTATAAAATAGTACAATCATATCTTACCTGAGTCGTTAGTGAATGTATGACTGAAAATAATCCCTTTGGTGTGCGCCCTGATTCTAAAATCGAATTTAAGAATCTGTCCATCTTTCAGCCACTTTATCGTAGGTTCTGGTATCCCCGTAGCGCTACAATCGAGTCTCGCCGTAATAGCGGCTGGGTATGATTTCGAAATGGGTTTAACAATGAAACTAGGCATGTGTCTAACTAAAACGTTAAAATTCTGATTAATACTACCCATCTTATTGTATGCTCTGCAAGTGTAGCTGCCTCCATTGCTGCTTTGTACGTTGGGTATTTCCAAAATGGATGTGTTACCTAGGACTATGTCGTCATCTAAAAAAAAATCAAATATTTCACATATCCAGGATTATTCGCCAATATTATTAACACTAAGTGATAGCATTATACAAAAACAATAACAATCTATCAAACAAACTATCTAACAGATTAGAAGAGTTTTAGAAAACAACTTGAAGATAACAGCAACCTGGCAGTATCCCTCAGAAATAAGGAACAGCTAGATAATGAAATGGACATATTCGTTAAAGAATTGCAACAAGCTGCATGGGACAATACACCTATTATTGTTCCAAAAACTAAAGGAAACAATTGTCCGAAAGAGACAAGAGTCCTCTGAAAAAAGACAGCTTTGAAAAATATGGCATCAATACAGAGCTCCTGCAGATAAAACAAGCAAAAATTCAAAAGAGAAATCCAAAGGATCAAAAACGAGTCAATTAGTGAATATCTGAGTGAATTAACAAATGGCACTCTGGAAAGCTACCAAGAGATTAAAAAGGCCAATCTTGCAAAATCCACCAACTAAAAATGTGAATAGAAGTTGGGCTAAAAGTAATTACAAAAGGCAAACAGATTTGTTGAGCACCTCGAGATGGTTTTCCAATTCAATGCCACATAAGACAGAGCTGACTGGAATGATATGAATCAGGAAGACATTGATATTAGAACCACCACTCCATAAGAGGTAGCTACTGAAATCAAAGAGAATATAAATCCGGCGAAAGCACCAGGATATCATCTGATAATTGGAGAGATCCCGAAACACCTTCCGAAAAAAGAAATATTAAAGCTTACATATATCATTAACATTTCCTTCAGGTTGATGTATGTACCTAGGATATGGAAAGTGGTAGAAATAATAATGATGAGAAGTTCATTCTGGAATTTTGTAGCATAAATATGTGTTTTTACCGATAGCTCCGTTATCAAGAACGCCGCGAAAAAACAAGTGATAAGTGATAAAAACCATAAATAGTATAAAACATTCTATCGCCTCATTAGTCTGGGCGTTTCAGACAAAATTAGTAACAGTGAAATAAACACGCAAAAATACGGAAAGTGAATAATAAATAAGTTTCCATGTTTCCAAACCAAACTCAACAGAAGCCAACACTCCAATACCAACAAGGTTTTCTCAGTTTCCCACCCGAGCAACAAACAAAAGCACCACATCAAGCCTTCTCAACAAATGAACCTAGCGGGGGACTAATGACAACTAGCGAGTACATGGGTAGCTCGTGCGAAGACGAAGAGACCACAGAAAACGCCAGATATACATGGCAGTCAGTCATAAAACGAAAAAGAATGTACTCGCCAAAAACTTAAACTCCGAAACAAGAAAAACCGATTCTCACTTCTAGAAACTAACACAGAGGAAACCTCAGAAAGGACCAATCAAACCAAACAACAAAACGAGACTGCCCCACCAATATTCATCTATGGTATGAAAAATTTCAAGGCCATTCTGTACCTACTGATGAAATTAAGGCTGAACTCACAAAAGCAGGACATAACGTGTGCTATGTAATGAACATTACACACAACAATAAATGATCCACTTTACATGTTCTTTATTGACCTAGAACCTCAACCAGATAATAAATTAATCTACGAACAAAAGTACATATACGATATGAAAATCTCAATAGAAAAGATGTCAAGAATATGGACACTCAAAGTCCTACTGCTTTAAACCATACAAATGTGTCAAGTGGATGAAACCAGAAAACACTCAAGCAAGGTGTGCCTTATGCAATGGTGATCATCTAACAAACTACAAAGGCTGCAGTGTTTACAAAGACTTAGTCCACAAAAGAAATCCAAGAAATAAACTTCCCAACAAGAACCAGCCACAAGTAGGCAATCCATACCAACCCCAAGAAGCTCCAACAAAGACAGACACAAATAACTCAAGAAATCATAACCTAACTTATGCACAAATTGCACAAAGCAGCAGCAGAAACACACAGAACCAAACAACAGCACAGCTGGGTGAACAACTGTCGAAATTCCTAGAAGAGTTCAAAAACAAGTTCTCTCAGTTGATAAATCAAAATATCAAGATTCTAAATCTACTTAAGAATGGGTACTAGAATCATGAGAAATGCAACCTGGAACACCAATGGACTTGCTAATCATAAGCGAAAAGTAATAACTTTCCTAGACATCCACAAAATCGATATACTACTAGTATTAGAGACTCACTTTACCGAGCAAACAAACTCAATTTCATATTATTCAACATACCACATCACCCACCCAGATGGAACAATTCTTTGACACCTTCGGAAACAAATTTTTTGCTGGTGGGGACTGGGATGCGAAACACACACACACAGGATTAAGACTCATCACTACTAAAGGCCTTAACCTCCTCCGAGCTATCATTGATGGAAACTACAACCACCTCAGCAATGGAGAACCCACATACTGGCCAACCGACCCCAGGAAACTGCCACATCTCCTTGACTTCTACATAGTGAACGGTATAACCATGCAAACCTGTACAATAGAATCTCACTATGAACCAACTACTCTAAATAAAAATGCTCACAAGACTCACGAGGACTAAACCCTTTGAGTTAGATTGGTAAAAAAGCAGAGCACAGTGCGGCTAGTGTACAGGATAAAATTAGTGTAATTAATTGTTAGAACCTAATGATTTCTATAGAGAAATGCTTTAGTTAAGTTGTAAGTAGTTCTGATCAGATCGTAATAATAATAGAATATCCGTAAAAGGCTATTCCTTCAAATGATGAAAAAACATATCAGTAGATATTCTAGGCGGGTTCGGGGCCATTCCTTCTGTAAAATAATATAGGAAATCGCTAAGATCGATTCTGGAGTTTTTTACCAAACCAAGGTCATTACGGCTGTGACGTCATCAACCCCCAAGGTCATTACGGCTGCGAGGTCATTAACCCCACTGTTGCTAGATGCATGTCATTGGACTGAGACACGTAGGATCATTATATAGGATGTAGTCGAAAATATGCCATAAGGGCACTAGCATATATCTCTGTTATTATTAATCAGATTTTCATAAAACCAACAACATTACGAAGGAAGAAGGCTGGTAAAACTGTGCCATAATGGCATTAGCATTTATAATTGATCAGAAGTGGGACAAACGACGTTATGAAGGAAAAGAGGGTAAACTCACACATGTGCCATAAGGGCATTAGCATCTAAATTTTGTTTGATTTGCATTGAATAAATAACAATAAGAAGTGACTTCAGATATATGCAGTTGTGAAGGAGATTGTAGAAAAAATCAAACATATAGAGAATTTAGTCGTAAATCCGTTTAATGTCATATAGGTAAGAAAACCACATTACTTTACTTTCAATGAAGCAGTTTCCACGATCCCCACCCCTTCTCTCACCTATCACTAAGAATGAGTCATCGAACATATCGGGTCCTGGGCAGCCACCTCCCCTCCTCCTCTCCCCACACCTTTCTACGATGGTATGAATATGGGAGGTCAAATTTTTAAGGCTTTAGTATTCGATGACTCATTCTTAGTGATAGGTGAGAGAAGGGGGGTGGGGATCGTCGAACCTGCTTCGTTGAAAGTAAAGTAATATGGTTTTCTTACCTATATGATATTAAACGTATTTACGACTACACTCTCTATATGTTTGATTTTTTCTACAATCTTCTACACAACTGTATATATCTGACGTCACTTCTTATTGTTATTTATTCAATGCAATCAGACTAAAGTTAGATGCTAATGCCCTTATGACACAGTTTTACCAGCCTCTTTCCTTCGTAATGTTGTTTATTCGATGAAAATCTGATTAATAATAAGAGAGATATATGCTAGTGCTCTTATGACATCTTTATGACTACATCCTGTATATAAAAATGCTCTAATATTACCTATCACAATGCCGTTTGTTCTATGAAAATCTGATTAATAATAACAGAGATATATGCTAGTGCCGTTAAGGCATCTTTATGACCTCACAGCCGTAATGACCTTGGGGGTTGATGACGTCACAGCAGTAATGACCTTGGTTTGGTAAAAAAACTCTAGAATCGATCTTAACGATTTCCCATGTTATTTTACATAAGGAATGGCCCCGAACTCGCCTAGCATATCTACTCATATCCAGGAATATATATTAAACTTTGTGGTTTTTATACATGTAGTTACTTTCATTCTCAAGAAATATACTTTGAAAGAAGTTTCAAAATGTTTTGAAAAATGTCACAGAAAAAATTGTTTATGTAGTACTTACCAAAAAGCCATTGTACTGTAGGTATAGGCCATCCCATCACAGGACAATATAGAGTGAGTTTCTCACCAATTAACACTGTAACGTTCGGTGAAATATCGAGAGGTAGAAACGAAGGTACTGTTGACTCGGTTAATTCGGACAGCACTGTCATATAAGCTACTTTACTATATTTAGTTTTATTAAGTTTATCATTTGTTGCTTTACACCTGCAATTGAACAGAGTTCGAGTATTACTTTTTAAGTGAACATTTGATATTGTAAATGCTTACCTATACGCTCCACTATGGGAAATTTGAGATTTTTGTATCAACATAACCCCATTGGGTAAAGGAACATAGCTGAAAATTAATGTTTCTCAGTATATATTAATCAAAACGTTAATAAATCTTTATCTGAGAGATAAACAACAAGTGATGGGTTTTATGAAAGTTTTATGTTCCTATTCTGATAAATTTTTGAATATATTGCTACATATATATGCCAAACGTGCTTCAATCATTTATATTAAAAAAAAATTGGATTTGCCTTCACTTTCGGGTATAAAAAAAGTTTCTTTGAAAACAGTCGTTAATCATCATTAATTTCTTAGAGTAACTCGAGATTACTTCAGACAACTTAAAACTTGACTAAATTAATCAAGTATGAGTTATGAGAATAAAATTTTACAATAAAGAAATTGTTTTATTATCAGCTTCGGTACAATTACTAAAGAACCCCGCAGTTTTTGATGGAAACTGGCTTTCAGTCAATCTCTTTGAAGCCAACTAGAAAATGTTTTCCAAGACATCCCGAAAAAAAGTATGTGGTCGCAATAGCAATAGATCTCAAATTCTCGCAAAAAAGCTGTCCTATGTCAATAGTGCTATAATAGGAAAAATCTATACAGACTGGGCCACAGACAACAGTCCATCCACCTCAATATTTGGCAGTATTCATTGGATTTTAAGGAAGTGCTGAAACAGGTCGATTTTTGTTCTAAGGGGGACACCACTTTTTTACGATACAGACATCTGTCATTTGTCAAGAAATGGTGGAGATGAGTTATCTTCCACTTCCATCGTGAATTTTATACAGGGATGTACACTGTTCAGATGGAGTAGGAAGGAATTCAAAGTATCTCTTCCATGGGGCCAAATGACGAAAGTGTCAACATATCGTAACCAACAGCTTGGTCGGAGGGGAGAGGAATATAGTGCCGAATTTTCGAAGTGTTCCATGAAAATGTTGGCCATAACCGGAGAGATAGGGGATCCCATAGGGGCACCTTTCAGTTGTCTGTAGAAGTTACCTTGGAATATGAAATAGGTGTTGGACAAACAGTGTTTGATTAAGGAAAGACAATCTGAGGGGATGTGGTATTTAGTATCTAAGATAGACAAAGTTTCATCGATAGGGATGTTGGTAAATAAGGAGACAATGTCAAAGCTGACAAGAATATCTGTGGAAAGAATATCAAATCCTTTGAGTAGGTCAATGAAATGGCGAGAATTTTTGACATAGGATTAGGACCGTTCAGCAATTGGTTGAAGGGTTTCAGCTAGATGTTTAGCCAAGAGTTGGGCGGGGCAGTTAAATGCACTGACAATGGGTCGTAGTAGGATATCGGGTTTGTGGATTTTTGGAAGACCGTATATTCGAGGAATACGGGATGATTTTTCTCGTGGGATGAGTAGCTTTTATGTCGGAAGGAAGTTGGGACTTATTGATGCAAGTTTTTGTTGTCTTTTCCAGATATGTGGTAGGGTCATTAGGGACGATTTTATAGTCGGAAGTGTTGAGAAGATTATTCATTTTATTCAGATAAGAAGAGGTATTGAGAACGACCGTGGCATTGCTATTATCGGCTGAGAGAACCACAATATTTGGGTGGTTGTGAGTATCTTTGAGAGCCTGTCTTTCTTTGAAAGTAAGGTTAGAAGGAGGTGGTTTTGATGTTCATAGGACCTGGGCAACATCTTGCCTATTAATTTCGGCTTGATTGGAAGGGAGGTGAGAGATAGTTTCCTCAGTTTGGCAAATGATCGTTTCAAGTGGAATGGATTTGGGTGTGACGTCATAATTAAAGCCTTTGGCAAGACCCTATTTGCCGTGTTCCAAAATAGAGGTGTCAGAGTAATTGTGGACAAGAGAGTCAATGTCAAGGGTTTGTGGAAGAGGTTTTTGAAGTGAGATTGTTTGTTTTGCGACATGCTTTGAGGAATGTAAGGTCACAGAGAAGACGATATTTTCGAAGTAGGAGTGTACTATAGAATTTGGTCAGATAATTATCAACCTGGAAACATCTTCTCCACCCGCCCCATTCCGATACCACCTCACCGCCTTTCACCATGGCCTGCGCCAAGAATAACAATTACCCTCCTAAAATATCGCAGGATAACGAACGTCCCATATTTATTACTACTCCTGCCAGCAGCATACGCACGGCGCGCGCCAAAAAGACCATACCCGCCAATAGGTCCCCCATAAATACACGGTCCAAACAAATTATTGGTCAGTCGGCTTCAAGCCAGTAGTGAGTGTTTGGAGACTTTGGATTTGTTTACTTGCATGTAAACATTTTTATTTTCGTTTCTGCAGAGTTGTGGTAAGCATAAAATATTTTTTTTCAAATTTATAAACTCTCCTTTTGGTAAGTGAATAAAATTATGTTTCTATATTTGGCCTTTAAACATCGCACCACAATATGTTGAATAGTTTTGTCAATTGTGTTGCTGTTAGCTGCATTGGTGGAAATCAAAATTCATTATGTTGACAGAAAAATATTACTTTACGCAATAAAATAAATAAATAAAATATTTCTAAACACCTAAACTTGTCCGTCATATTTATAGTACGTTCGCAACTGCCGTACTGAAACGATGAATGGATCATAACTTGAAAATATTAAATTGGCACTTGTCACTGTCACGGTGTTTAGTGTTAAAAGTCCGAGGTTAGTAACATCGAATGTCTAATTTTCTAAGTAATATTTATTATAAATTCACATGCAATGTGCCGAAAATCCTTAACTGTTCAGGAACTCGAAGACATGATAAATGATCCAGAGTTGTTGAATGATGTTGAAGATGTCTGCATTGTAGTTCTGCCGCCAGATGCTGATTACCTCACAGATGAAGATGAGGCGGATGAAAATTGTAACATGTCGCTGAGACATGTTTCTATTTTCATTAATTATTTTGGGCGTTACTTCTTCGTCAGCTACTCCCACCTCTAATTCAAAATCAATTTATTTCAGTTTGATAAGAACACGTCGCATGAACGTTTTTACACTCGTAATTTTTTTATTTAAACGACGATTCGAGTGGAATCGGTCTCTTTCTCCTTTGATCATCGCCAAAAAGCAAATTAATATTCAGTTATAATAATATTCCGTGGGTGGTTTTAAATTTTCTTGCTGGTAAGTCTCTCTATATCTTTTCAAATTGTAGTTGTGTGCTTACAAATCATTGTATTTGGTTAAAATATTTCGATTTTTTAAAAAGTTATTTTCATTTTTTCACCGTTATTATCGCTTCTTAAAAAATTGGTGGCGAATTTATAACAGATTCATTATGGTTATATCTCACTGATTTAAATTTGCATTTTCTGATTATTTTGGGAACAGGACGGATAAGAATGAACATATTTCTGTGGTTTTATTTTAAATATTAAATTCAATTTTTGTATGTATTGGAGTATAAGCTCCTAATCTGTTAATTTTATTCCTCCTTTTCAATTTTCAATTTTTCCCATTGTTTCTCCTGTTTTTTTCTTTTTTCCATACAGTTCTGCAGCCCCTACCGTACTCTAATGTGCCGTACCATCCTGCACCACACCACTAGGCAGATAGTACACCGTCGCCATTCCAGACCTCCAACGGGATACCGCTGAGAGCTGTACGTCCCGAGTCTCCCCAAGATAAGTCCTTAACTTATTTTTGGTAGATATAAAATCTTGAGTTGGACATTTTTATTGTAATTACTGATTTTTTATTCGTATTGTTTGACAGATTTAGGCCAATGTAATCAGTTGTTTGAGATTAATAAGCATAATGATTTTACGATTTTCCATAATAATATTCGAAGCATATCAAAAAATTTGGATGAGCTGAAAGTATCACTATCTGATATCCTGGATTTTGATTGTATCGTTTTAACGGAAACATGGAAAATTATCGATACGAATCTATATAATATAGCAGGTTACAACTTAATTTATAATGAGGGCCATTTAAATCAAAATTATGGGCTGGTAGTGTATGTTAAATCTGCTTTCAGTTTTGAACATACTATTATAAATCTGGGAACAACTAATGTTCTAAAAGTTGCAATAGATATTCACAAGAATACTATGATCGTAATTTTGGCGTGTTATAGATCACCATCACAGGAGAATTATAATCCTAAAATACCCGAGTTCATCAATAATCTAGATACTTTATTAAGGAATAATAGAGTAGGTACTGAGCAGTCCTGCATATTTGTGGGTGATATCAACATAGACTTACTTGATTCAGATCATAATACAATAGATTACATTACTACCTTGAGCGAATATGGATTTGAATCTAGCATTAATAAGCCAACTAGACTGAATTCCTGCCTAGACCATCTCTTTTTATATTCAAAATCTAATAAAAATTTAGAAAATATTATTCCATTGGTAATAAAAACGTATAACAGATCACTACGCAATAGCATTACAAATTATGATGGACAATAAAGAACAAAAGAAGCCTTCCGAAAGGGTAACAAAGCATGTTAACTACCAAAAACTTAAGGAAACTGTTTCTAAAATATCATGGGATTCAATAAGAAGTTGCTATGATCCAGATGATGCTACAAAGAAATTTATTTCAATAATTCAAGAAAATATTGATAAGTGCCTTTATTATAATAGACACAACCGGAAAAATACTAAAATTGCGCCATGGGTAACAAATGCTCTACTGAGGTCCATAAATGAAAAGAAACGTTTATTTCAGTTAACCAAAAAAAGTCCGAATGATCGTAATATACTTTCACATTACAGACTATACAGAAATAAGTTAAATGCTTTAATTCAAACTACAAAAAAAAATTATTATAACCCAAAAATTACCGAAAATTCCAATAATAACAAACACCTGTGGAATGTAGTGAAAGATATTTGTGGATGAAGCAATTCACGAGTTAACATAGGAAATATTAAAGATCAAAAAGGAAATATACTAACCCATCCTCTTCAAATAGCGAATGAGTTTAACTCAACTTTTTCTGAAGTAGGGAAATATTTGGTCGAAAAAATTGACAAAAACCGACAGCGGGTATATGATAAAGTTTCTTTCTCAAATTCAATGTTTTTGCTACCAACAAATACATTTGAGGTGAAGTCCATTATAAATGAATTGAAAAGCAAAAAAGCAACTGGTATAGACGAAATTAGTGCTGAGTGTCTAAAGGCAATACAATCATATATCCTTGATCCGCTGCAACACATAATAAACAAGTGTATGAAGGTGGGAATATGGCCTAAAGCGATCAAAAAATCTGTAATCACACCTATTTATAAAAATGGAGACAAATCCCTTCCTATTAACCATCGACCAATATCATTAGTACCACATATATCAAAAATTTTTGAAAGAATATTGAAAATAAGATTGGATTCATACATAACCAAATATGGGTTGATATCGTCCCACCAGTTTGGATTTAAACAAAACAGTTCCGCACACAATGCTTTATTAAATTTAACAACCAAAATGTTTGATGCTCTAAATAGGAATAGAACGTGCCTATGTATTTTTTTGGATTTAGCGAAAGCATTCGATACTGTCAGCCACAGTAGTCTATTAAAAACGCTGGAGAACTACGGGATACGGGATACTTGTTTGAAGTTATTCAGGAGTTATCTCTCACATAGACCACAGGTCGTCAAAATCAATGGATTTATTAGTGAAGAACGCTATATAATATACGGAGTACCACAGGGCCTGTGTTATTCAATCTCTACATGAATGATCTATTTTCTTTAAATAGCGCTGGTCATATATTTGGTTACGCGGATGATACTGCAATTATTTATGAGGACAGTAATTGGTATGATTTAAAGCTAAAAGTTGAATCTGACCTAAAACTAATTAAGTCGTGGTTTGATAGTAAACTATTAACCATAAATTTTGAAAAAACTTTTTACATGCCTATTCTTAACTCCAACTCATCTAATAACCGATTTTATCCACTGAAAATATCATAGTTTGATCAGGATTTATTTATTAAACCAATAAACAAAATAAAATATTTGGGGGTTATATTGGATACAAATTTAAAATCGGATTGTCATATTAAATATATAATAAAAAAATTACAGTTTATATTGCATAAATTTAGGCACTTGAAAAAGTATATTCCTAGCCAACATCTACGCAATTCATATTTTGGATTAGTGGAAAGCCATCTTCAATATGGAATTCAGGTTTGGGGAAGTGCGTTGGAAACTCACCTGCAGCCATTAAATATAATCCAGAGGAGATTTCTAAAAATCATAATGTCTAAACCGAACCTTTATTCTTCAGATCTTTTGTATTCTGAAAATAGAATATGGGATCTGAAACAACTATACTTTATGTGCGTTTCAGTGGAATATCATGGATCAAAGAATACATACAACTTACCAAACCATAATTACAATATTCGGAATAGACATTTCCATACAGTCCCTAGGATGATAAAAACGAGTTGTCAGAAAACATATTCTTTCTATTCCGTTAAGATTTACAATCGTATTCCAGATTATATTAAAAGCATTCAAAATATTCGATTATTTAAAAAGAAACTAAAACATTTCAATTTAGAGCAGAAAAGAGAATTCTGCGATATAAAAATCGTAACGTGAGAAGTATCTACAACTACACATGGTTACATTGGCTGAAGGTTGGAGTTTTCGGTGTTCAATCACTTAAATAGTTCAATATACTACAGGTTTTTTTTCTGTAGTAGTACAGGTTCATTTTCTTTATTCCTTTAATTTTTCATATTATATTTTTTTAAATTCATATTTTCTTGTGATATTCTGATTGTGCTATGTATTATTTGTGATATTATTACTATCATTATTGTTTACTATTGTTGTAAGTGTAACTAATTTTGTCGGTGTACTTATTTAGATACCACTTACAAGCTATTTTTTACAGCTTCTGTGGGGCATTGTGTTTATTTACGATTTTTGATCTACATTTGTTATACTTTGTAATTTCTAGTGAATAAACATATATTATTATTATACGGTTTATGTGAATTTACTTTTTTGTTCAATAAATCCATTTGCACCGAAATTTTTGTTATTGTTTCACCCTATCCCAATTGAGGTAATAAAAAATAGTGTAACTGAGATCGACTTCACCACCTGAGCAGAGTCCCAAGGCCGGACAAGCTCAAGTATAGTGACAAAATATTATAGGTATATACAACGTATGTCAGAAACAAGACTCCCTAAACAAGTAATGAACTGGCAACCGATAGAACGTCGGAAAAGAGGAAGACCGAAAACCACTTGGAAACAGGGCGTGGTTAAAGCCATGAGTGCTAGAAACCTGCAAGAAGTGGACTGGGACGACAGGAAAAGATGGAGGCAAGGCGTCGGACAACGTCGAAAGACGTTCTAAACCGGCCTATATATATGTATATATATATATATATATATATATATATATATATATATATATATATATATATATTACAAATTCATCATATAACGCATTATATGATCACATTATTTTTATCGTAGAACTGTAGAACTTTAGTTGCAATATACAGCTTCACAAAATGAAGAACTAGTAGCTGTACCTTCAACCAGCACAAATGATGTACCCCCCAAGTCAAAGAAAAGGAGGTTGCTCACTAATGGACCAGACCCTGTCTATAAAAAGTTGACGTCAGTAAGTAATGAAGCTAATAATAAGTTTCAGGAACTGAAAAATGCCTAAAAGACAAGACTACTGTTGAAATTTTTGAAAATTTTTTTTGTAGTAGTACAGGTTCATTTTCCTTATTCCTTTAATTTTTCATATTATATTTTTTTAAATTCATATTTTCTTGTGATATTCTGATTGTGCTATATATTTGTGATATTATAACTATCATTATTGTTTACTATTGTTGTAAGTGTAACTAATTTTGTCGGTGTACTTAATTTAGATACTACTTACAAGCTGTTTTTTACAGCTTCTGTGGGGTAATGTTATGGTACCTATTCCTGATGTGGATAAAGCAAAAAGTGCTTTCAGAAATATAATAGCTGTTGTGTTACTGAAGACCGACGACAACATGTACCAGTTAGGTACAAAAGATGGAGTCATAAATCATCTGTATACCAGATCCGAATTTGATATTTGCAAGCAAAAATTTATTGACATTGATTTAATAAGGAAAGATAAACAAATTTCTTTACGTCAAGCAGCTTCATCTAATTTTGGTTCTAGCCAGGGTTTTTTTATGTGCAAATGCATTAAAAATTGTAAAAGTAAATTATGCAAATGCAAAAAAAAATAATGTTCTATGCAATTCAAAATGCCATAATATTACCTCTTGCAATAAGAAGTAAGCTATGTTATATTGTTCACTTTTGTTTGAATTTCACTTGTTCTGTAAATTTTTTTGTGCAATAAATTAAATGAAACCAACCGCACTTTATTCTCTAACAGATACTTGCCTACAATATTAATTTTAGGCATTCATAAATTTTATAATTCGGTTATTTACTGTTGTGTGCTTAGAAAGAACGCGTTCTAACTGAAAATTTCAGTAAATAGCCGAATAAAAGTTTTAATTCGGTATTTTCCAAGACCTCGTAGTAATTACGCGTTCTTACTAGTAAGAACGCGAAATTACCGACATTCCTAGTTATTTCGGGTTCTTACTAATTATTACGCGTATTAACGGATTTCGGGTATTTACGGTAACATATTTACTGATGTTAATATCATTTTTTACTTGCCAAGTGCTTCGAAGTATCGAATATTATGACCACAAGCTTGAAGATTTTAGAGTTTTGAGTTTTTCGCTGGCCACTTTGGAATTCAAAGTAGCTTGAAACTCGCCAGGCAATTGTTGTATTGGCAAGAAATACACAAAGACATTGTCAACTTCGTAGACCGGTGTGGAATTTGCCATCGAGTTCAACGCAGTAACCCGAAACAACCAATAATTACAAAGCAAATTCCGAACTTACCGTGGCAAATAGTCGCAAGTGACATATTCTCTTTCCAATAACGAATATGTTATTATTACTGACAGTTATTCCGGTTTTTCGATTTTAAAATGCTACATGACCAAACCTCCGGTGAAGTCATCAAACATTTAAAAAACTGGTTTGCAGTGCATGGTATTCCAGAAGTGTTGGAATCGGATAATGAACCGCAGTTTAGTTCACGCTAGCTCAAAAACTTTAGAAGAAACTGAGGATTTATTAATTCGACTTAAAGTCCAAAATTCCCCCGTGCAAATGGCTTGGCAGAGAAAAGCGTTGCGATTGCTAAATCGATTTTGAGAAAATGTGAACTTGACAACTCTGATGTGTAACTTGCATTTTTAAACTTTCGCAACATTCCTCGCACTGAACAACTAGGTTCTCCTGCTCAACGCTTGATGAGTAGAACTACAAGAACACTAATTCCTGTCCCCGAGAAACAACTCGCTCCTAAAGTCATCTATAACGTGCCGGAAAAGCTATTGCAAGCTAGAAGTAAGCAAAAAACCTATGCAGATAAATGCACAAAATCTGCACAAACATTAAACGAAGGTGATTGTGTCAGAGTCCAAATAGGCAAGAAAAATTGGAAGGAAGGATTAGTCCGCGAAGCTCTTAATCCACGATCGTACAATGTAACACTCAAAGACGGTACAACTTATCGAAGAAATTTGGCTCATCTACACAGAACCAATGCAGAAATTCCAGACCCTGCTGAAGTCATCCCGTCAACCACCGAGAAGACAGTAGAAAAGCCGAATGTTAGCAATCAGGTCGTTACTGAAGAAAATCCGACTGCAGGAACACCCATCGTTCCTGAAAGTACTAACTACGTTACCAGGTCTGGCCGAACAGTGAAACCCGCTCAAACACTCAATTTATAATTTGTTTGCTCTTTGCATTTCACGTTTCATATTGTGTTCATTGTGTTTCTTCTGTAAAAAGGGAAGGTGTAACATAAGAAATACTTTTATAGTTATTTTTATATACGGTTGGCACCATTTTAGGTTGCCTCGAATGTGTCAATCAAGTCAGCAGTTGCAATATGAATTTTAATAAAACTACAAACTGAAAAATGATCCGTAGTTGTCATTAAAATATAAGTTAACGTTTAAACATAATAACAACGTTACAATTTATTAAATATACTCTTATCGGATGAGTAACTAGTGTATTTAACTTTTGGTTAAATTGGGTACAATTCAAATTAATTGTAGTTATTATTTGTTATACTAACCTTGTTTGGTGAGGTAGAATGAGATTATTATTAAACTCCCATTGAATATCAACAGGAGGGATCGAGTGGATACCACATCGGAGTATTTTAGGTTGGGAGAGGTAAACTGTTGAGTTTACTGGATTTGGCGAAAACTCCTTTAATGCTAAAAAAGAAAAAGATACATTTTTAAATATATTATTATTTTGAGTGTCTCATATAGCTATAGAAATTCTATAATAGTCGTAGAAAAAATTGTTTAACCCTTAATTTGATTTTGTATCTTATACGATACGTAACTTTCAAATAATAAATTTGTCTATATATATAATTTGTTGACCAACGACTGTGCGCTAATTGTGTTGCCTATCCATCCCATAATGCCCGAAAACTTACTAGTGCTACCATCTGTTAGTAAATCTTTCAAGATTTCATCATTGTTTATAATATGGTGGCCGAGTGAATGCCGTATGTGAAAGCGCTGGTAAGTATTATTTATTAGTATTGTAAATATTAGTGTTTGCTTTTGACAGAGCATGGGAAATCTTAGCATAAACATGTGTTTTGATCGTGCAAATATAAATAATTAGTTGTAAATACCCTATAGTTACAAAATTAAGCATTCTAAAAGATGTATCCTATAGTCTACTTTGCCAACTAAAGAGCAAGGTGGATATTTTTTGTTGTGTATCCTAGAATCTACTTTGCCAACTAACCATAAATGGGGAGCCTTTTTATTGTGAATCTTATATTCTACTTTGGCAAAGAAACAGCAAGTTGGATATTCAGTCATTTGAATTACATTTGTTATATATCCTAAACTTTATTTTCCAATTATAAATAGAATTTTTGTTGATAAATCCTAAAATTGAGTTACTTAGTAAAGTAAGTAGACTATTTTCGTTGTTTCAGTTACATATAAATACAGTCATCACGAACCGAAAATTTTTTTGCATTACTTACACCACCTTCGTCCGACATGGATAATTCTAGTGATGAGGAAAATGTAACTGATACTAACATATACAACATTCAAAATGACGACGATGATGAAAGCTCTGAAGTCGATAGCTTGCCTCCTGAAGTACAATATAGTTTTGAACACCTGTCTGAAACAGATTCAGCGTCAGAAACTGAATGTTCCAAACCTCAAACAGCCACACATCAATCTGTTTGTAATACACCTAAATCTGTTTGTAGTACGCCAAAGTCTGTTCTGAGTCCTCTAAAAACAAGATCACATCTAGTATCTGGACCAACTGATAAGGAGGACCACGAAAATAATGACGTCCAATCTACAAAGAAGCGAAAAAGAAATCTGCTGGAACAAAAGAATTTAGTTGAGTATAACTGGTCCCAAGAAGAATTTGAATATCCTGTAAACATTCCCGAAAATAACTTGGCTTGTGGATACATTGAAGTCACCATTTGAATATTTGAAAATATTTTTTTCGAACGATTTATTTGATATGATTGTCGAGAATACCAACCTTTACTCCGTTCAGCAAACAGGAAAGTCGATCAACGTTAGTAAGAATGATATAAGGGACTTCGTAGCCATACACATTTTGATGGGTATAGCAGATATGCCATCATCCTATTTGGATTATTGGAGTACAAACATGAGATATAATAAAATAGCAGAAATAATGCCTCTCAAGAGATATCAGCAAATTCGCAGATATATTCATTTCGCGAACAACGATCACATAAACAACGACCAATACTATCGGATTCGCCCTGTTTTAGATATAGTGAGAAGAAATTGTTGTACGATAGAATAAGACGACAGCAGAGTATCAACGAAATGATGGTTCCTTATAAAGGGAAAAAAAGCGGGTTCAAGACGACAATACATAAAGTCCAAACCAAAAAAATGGGGATTCAAAATATTTCTGGATTCGTGTACGATTTTATGGTTTATGGAGGTAATGATACTTTTAGGCAACACACATTTACGGAGTAAGAAGAATCCCTAGGATTGGTAGGGGCTAAAGTTGTGCTTGCAATCAATGAAATCCCCTGCTATGTCCGTTATCTACGTCGATAATTTCTTTTCAAGTTTTGATTTGTTTTACATTCTCCGACAAGACTATGGAAGTTTAGCACTAGGAACTATGAGAAACGATCGATTGAAAAATTGCATTTTGGAAGATGATTAGTCTCTAAAGAAAAAAGGAAGAGGGGCGTTTTGTTCTAAAAGTGACACCGATAATAAAATTAATGTTGTGAAATGGTTTGACAACAAACCTGTTATCGTAGCTAGTACATATGTATCTGGCACACCTGTCGAAACAATCAAAAGATTTGATAAACGCCAGTGTGCAAAAATTGATATTCCTTGTCCATCCCTTATAAAACACTATAATGCTCACATGGGAGGAGTAGATCTAATGGACATGTTGGTAAGCCTTTACAGAACACCCCTGAAAACTCGTCGCTGGTATCTCTCCATATTTGCACAAATATTGGATATTTGTATAAATAACGCGTGGCTTCTCTATCGAAGGGAGAAATGTATTTTAGAAGACAGGTCAAAAGAATATTCTCTAAAATACTTTCGACAATGCATAGCAGAGGCGGTGCAAAACGAAGAATATAAAAAAATTAAGAAGCCCGTTCTACTGAGACCTTCTGAGGAAGTACGGTGTGATAAAGTCGATCATTTTCCAATTTATGGTACCAAGGGCAGGTGTAGGTATTGTAAATCAGGAGAGACACACTGGTCATGTTCGAAATGTGTTATTAGGTTGTGTTTAGTGAAGGACAGAAATTGTTTCTTTTTGTTTCATAATAGCACATAAAGATTACTAGCAGTCATTTACTAATTATAGCCGTAGAAAATGCCCTTCTGTTATGTTTTATGTACAACTGCATTCGTTTTTATTTATATTCAATTCTCCCTTAGTTGTAGTGTTCTTACTTTAAGTTTATATATTATTTTATTGTGTTTTTGCTTCATAAACGGTTATTCGTTTCAGTTTTAATTGTAAATTTGTGACCTATAATCCTAGACTTTGTGTCTTCCAGGATACATAATAAAGTTTCACAAAAAAATTGCTTATTTGACTATGTATCTTCTGAGATACAGTCCATATCTCCCTTATTTATGAAAAAATTATTGTGGAAATAACCAAAATGCATTCTTGAAGACCATATACAGAGGGGCAGTAGAATTTGACAAATTTGTGTTTATATAATTCCGTATAGATGTTTTCTCTTTTTATTATAATTAATTTCACTTACAAGCAATTTTCAACTTGGCCACATTGGATAAAAGAGCTCCTGCCTTATTTCTAACAAGACATCGATATTCTCCCACATATTCAATATCTCCTGTTCTTCCCGAATAAACTTTCGGTATATACAAGTCTCCATTATCTTGAATGATACGACTTGAATCATTTTCCAGTATTTTTTGTCCATAATGAAGCCAGGTATACTAAAAAATAATCAAATTACTGTATAGACTAAAACCAGCTAATACAGTGACAATCTAAAATGTTCTATAATTTAATACAGTAATAACCACTGTTGACCTGCCCCCCCCTTTGTAGAAACAAAAAACAAGTAGCACATATTTATGAGCTTTTATATCCCGCAAATTATAATTTTTAAGCTCGTCATACTACGCTGGAATTCAATATTCTTTGTGGGGGGGGGGGAAGTGATTCGACGTTAACTCAGCCCCCCTACCACTTAAAAATAATAAAATTGAATAAGTATTTACGGTAGAATTAATAGCTAATTGTGAGCTTTCAAATTGATATAATTTTAATTTTTGACCTCGCTCTCTTAACCCCTAAACCACCCTTAAATGATGCATGAGCAAAACCGACAAGAGTAAAATAGCTTAAAAAATTGTGATAAAAAATCAAAATTAGTATTAAAATATTCCCTGTTTTAGATGCTCTTAAATTACATAAGGTCTGATTTTGGTGCTCAACGTTTATCGCGAGAAATTCACCCTATTGGCAAAACGGACAAGAGTAAAGTACCCTAAAAAATTTATATAAAAAATAAAAATTGGTCTTGAAATATTCCTTTGTTTAGGAGCTCTTAAAATACATAAGGTCTGATTTTGGTTCTCGACATTTATCGCTAGAAATTCACCCTTAACTTTCTAATTAGCAAAACCGACAAGAGTAAAGTACCCTAAAAAATTGAGATAAAAAAACAAAATTGGTCTTGAAATATTCCTTGATTTAGAAACGCTTAAAATACATAAGGTCTGATTTTGGTTCTCGACATTTATCGCGAGAAATTCACCCTTAATTTTCTAATTGCAAAACCGACAATAGTAAAGTACTTTAAAAAATTGAGATAAAAAATCAAAATTGGTTTTAAAATATTCTTTAATTTAGGAGTTTTTAAAATACATAAGCTCTGATTGTGGTGCTCGACATTTATCGCGAGAAATTCACCCTTAACGTTCTAATTAGCAAAAACGATAAGAGTAAGTACCCAAAAAAATTGAGATAAAAAATCAAAATTGGTCTTAAAATATTCCTTGATTTAAGTGCTTTTAAAGTACATAAAGCCTGATTTTGGTGCTAAACATTTAATAATTTAAGAAGAATGTATTTATAAATACAAAATAACGTTACATTGCGAATGTAGTGTATAAGTTAAAATAACAAACTTATACCCCCTAAAGGAGCTGTGGAACCTTGACGTTGGTGAGGGGGCTCAGTACCCGCAATGATCTTGAGAGCGATGCCGACGGGAGTATTACACTCCTGGTAGGGCCACCCTTGTCGGTAAGGTCGAGAGTGAGCGGAGAAGCTAAGGACAGCTCAATAGAGGAGTGAACCTCGAAAAAAAAATCTCCAATCTCAAGCTTGGTAACGTGGCGAAGAGATGAATGACTGGGGGATATCCAGCCGTGAACGTTTTAAACCTCAGGGAAATGGCACACCCTGTTGTATATATGCCTTGCCGCGATAAGGGCGCACTATTGCGGTCGACTTACTTTTCGTCCCGTACTCGTGGGAACTTTATGATGGAACCCGATATAAACCCAAACAAGGAGCAGTCCAGCTCTCTAAATGTGGACACAACTGGTGAGATGCCACCTAAAACATCGACTACTGCCCGTCGGGGTGGTAAAAACAGCCAAATAAGGCTAAGGTTGACCAGCCAGGAAAATATGGAAGTTGTACCACGGTTCTTGGTAATGAAACGGGTGGAAAGAGATTTCTCTAAAGTTAGCCCCTTCCTAATAGAAAAAACACTAGATGGAGCAATAGGAAAAGTAAAGAGTGTAAAGAAAATCCGAGATGGTCTATTAGTTGAAACTGGATCAACCACTCAAACAAAAAAGTTACTCGAATTAACAAAATTTCATGAGTATGACATAACTGTCTTCCCCCACGTAACACTCAATCAATCAAAAGGAGTTGTAACATGTCGTGATCTATTGAACTGTTCGATAACAGAAATTACAGAAAATCTTGAAAACCAAGGTGTGATTGAAGTTAGAAGAATTACGGTAAAGAAAGAAGATAAGATAGAGGAAACAGCATCACTTATACTGACATTCAACAGAGAAACTCGTTAGGAATTATATCTCTGCACCACTCAGGTGTTTTAAATGCCAGAAATTTGGCCATACTTCTACAAGATGCGGTAAAGAAATGTGCGTATGTGGCAAACCTCCACATCAAGGCTCTCCATGCACAGAACCTCTAATTTGCATCAACTGCAACGGACAACACTCTGTTATATCGAGAAACTGTCCCGTATATAAACAAGAAGCTGCAATACAAAAAATTAAAAATTAAAAAGTAGAAGATCGTATTCCATACGCAGAAGCAAGAAGAAGAGTAACAGAGAACTTACCCAAACAAATGAATCATACATCATACGCATAAGCTGCCAGAACAACACAACAACCCATAGAAGAAATTATTCGACAACTTGTACCAGAAATAACTAGAATCTGTACCGAGATAGTTAGAGATACATACCAACAAATGAGGAACCTGATGCCTCCACCCATACAGGGTTATATCCCGCCCAAGGCTACACAAGTAACTACCAATTCAGTACCAGATTTGAGTGATACATCGACGGTATCTGTGACACCGGCTGAAAAAAGGAAACGTGCTCCAAATAAATCTGCCGACGATATATCAGCGGTGGAGGAATCAGACTCTGACGTAAGCATTCACTGGGAAAGCTCACAAAAACCAAAACCAAGGCGAGGTCGTAAAAAGGGTAAATCCAAAAAGTCTACCCCAACTACACCTACCTAGTATCAGTATTTTTTGATTTGAGATAAAATCTGTGATATTAGATAAGAACATATACATTTATATATAATTTATTTATATCATTATATTTCTATGTACTAAAAGTGAATGTCCAAATATTTACAAACCAATCCTAATGGATAATATAATGAATCTCATCTCGTGGAATTGTAACGGCTGCAAAAACCACTATCCTGAGCTAAGAGATATAGTGAATAGAAAATCACCGTTTTGTATATGTATACAAGAAACTCACCTGAAACAACAGGACATTTTCGATATCAAAGGTTATACGACGTACAGAAAAGACACTGTTCCACACCTCAGAGCCAGAGGGGGAGTTGCAATACTCATCAAAGAAAACATCCCCAACAGACAAATTCTACTCCAGTCTAGGCTTCAAATCATTGCAGTTCGTGTGGACTTTCCGATCAAACTATCGATCTGTAACATCTATCTACCATATGGTGACTGGAATACTAGTGATATCCAAGAAGTAATCGATCAACTACCAACTCCAGTCCTGATTGTGGGTGACTTCAATGCCCACAATCCTCTGTGGGGCTCTGAAAGATTAGACAGAAGAGGAAGACTAATTGAAAACCTTCTCAACGATAATGACCTGATCCTTTTAAATACCGGTGAAGGCACTTACCTGAACCAAAGATCAAATAACCTATCCGCTCTCGATTTAGCGTTCTGCTCTCCTACAGTAGCTCCAGCATTTCAGTGGAAATGCCTCGGCGACCATTTGACAGATCACTTTCCAACATCAATCGAATTTGTGGGTCGAACCGAAACACATGCCATTCCGAAACGATGGAAACTCGATAATGCAAATTGGGCATTATTCACGGAGAACTTGGAAAATTTTGAATTGCCATCTACAGGTGTCAATGAAGCCACAAGAATAGTCACCGATAAGATCATATCAGCCGCCATGACAGCAGTGCCTCAAACAAAAGGCGTTAAAGGAAAAAAAATGGTTCCATGGTGGAACGAGGAAACAGCTTTTTTAATTAAAGAAAAAAATAAAGCATTCAACAAATTCAAAAGATCACCCACACAATAGAATATGATCGCCTTCAAACAGGCACGAGCCAAGGCTAGGCGAAAAATTCGCGATAGTAAAAGACAATCGTGGGAAAATTATGTCTCTGCTATAACATCTGAGACACCGGTGTCACAGGTGTGGAAGAAAATTCGTACCATTATAGGAAAAAAGTATCAGATGTCACCCCAGTTCTCATAGTAAATGGACAAACGATTACAAATAAAGAAGAAATCGCAGAAAAAATTGCTCAGGAATTCGAAACTGCCAGTAGTACACTTATTCTGGACCACGAGTTTCAACAACATAGGGAATATTCAGAGAGAGAAATCAATTTTCATGGAGAAATTACCTCAGATTACAACATACCATTCACTACTTTGGAGTTTGATTACGCACTCTCTGAAATGACTAACTCAACACCAGGCGGAGATAGAATCACATACGACTTCATAAAAGTAGCACCAGAATCAACAAGGCACATTATACTGGAACTATATAATGAAATCTGGTCGAACGGAACATACCCAGAAATGTGGAAGGAAGCTATCATCATACCTTTATTCAAACTGGGAAAAGACCCAACATCTCCAGCAAGTTATCGACCCATATCACTAACGAGTTGCCTGAGCAAATTGCTGGAAAAGATGGTAAACCTAAGGCTACGATGGTATCTGGAAAAAAACAATCTACTATCAACTTCTCAAGCAGGGTTCAGAAACCATAGATCCACAACTGATCAGTTATTCATGTTGGAAAGAGCAATTCAAAACTGCTTTGCTAACAGAAGCCATATGGTGGCTATATTTTTCGACTTAGAAAAGGCCTATGATACAACCTGGCGATTCAACATACTCGATCAACTGAACAAATGGGGAATAAAAGGCAATATGCCGAGATTCATACAGAGTTTTCTTCTCCATAGAAAATTCAGAGTACGCAATGGGTTAACTCAATCAAACTTACACCAACTAGAAAATGGAGTACCCCAAGGATCCACCCTGAGTGTACTGCTGTTTGCGATTGCAGTCAATGGACTCCTTGATAATCTTGACCAAGCTATAGGAAGATGCTTATATGTCGATGACCTCACAATATTCTACGCGGCCGAGACAATGTCCGAAATAGAAACAACCCTGCAGGCTGCAATAAACACTCTTTCTAGCCGAGCAAAATATCTGGGATTTAAATTCTCCAGTACAAAAACGCATTGCGTGCACTTCTGTCGACTAAGATCCATTCACCAAGATCCAAAACTGAAACTATATGGCGACGATCTTGAGTGTAGAGACAACGTAAAATTCTTGGGGCTTATATTTGATAAAAAACTCAACTGGAGTACTCATATCAACGAACTTGCTCTGAAATGTAAAAAGGCACTAAATCCTCTACGAGTGTTAGCAAACATCAACTGGGGTTGTGATAAAGACGTCCTTTTAAAGATGTACAAGGCACTTATAGCCTCCAAAATGGAATATGGCTGTATGATTTATGGATCAGCCCGAAAAACAAGGCTCCAAGTTCTAGAGTCAATACAATGCACCGCTCTAAGACTAGCTCTAGGAGCATTTCGAACAAGCCCTTATGCATCCTTGTGTGCTGAAGCAAGTATTCCACCTCTAAGTATCAGAAGAAAACAACTGCTAGCCAACTACTGTATGGGAATATGGGCTCAACCGAACCATCCAAACTATCCACCATACCATGATGAGGAACACGACTTGTTTCAAAGACGACCGACAATAACACGCCCAGCAGGTATCCGTCTCAAAGAGGATCTTGACTACATGCAATATTCCTTTCCAAATATTCTCAATTTCGGTCCACCAGAAATACCTCCTTGGAAGATCGTTCCATTACATGCAATTATGGATATCGGGATACATAGAAAAGGAGACGTCAACCGAACAATTGTTAGAGCAGAATTTAACAGAATTATTGACAGATACCCAGGAAACCAAGTTATATTCACAGATGGATCAAAAACTCTGGGAGGCTGTGGCTCGGCATTCACTACGCTTGAAAAATCCCATTCATGGGCATTGCCCAGGGAAAGCAGCGTGTATACTGCGGAGCTATACGCCATTATGCAAGCCCTACGATATGTTGAATTTGGAAACAAAATGCATTACATAATCTGTACTGACTCCAAGAGTTCGATTGAGGCCCTAAGTAATCCATTCAGCAAAGATCCGCTGGTCCAAATTATTTTGGTGATACTGACTCTGCTTCAAACTAACGGTAAACCCACAACGTTCATTTGGATCCCAAGTCACCACGGAATTGAAGGGAATGAACAAGCAGATCGAGCAGCTAGAGCAGCTGCGCAAGCAGATATACCTTACCAATGTAGACGAGATCAGGCTGTGATAACCAGACTACGAATCGGGCATACCCGCCTCACAAACGTATTCATGCTAGCGGGAGACAGACAACCTAGATGCGACTACTGTCGATCCAGGTTGACAGTAAAACATATTATTATAGACTGCCCTCAATATGATGTAATGAGACAAAGACTTGCCCTATCGAATGATATTCAAACGTGTCTGAAAGACGAATGGAATACATTGAAAAAGGTTTTGAAGTTCCTAAAAGAAACAGGAATATACTCCAAACTGTGACATGCATTCTTACATGTGATTACATATGTGTATAAGGCTAATGACCTCAGAAGTCGATGCCTTAAAAAAAACTTATAATATCCATATTTAATTAATAAATTCACAAACTCTTACAAAAACCATCTTTGGAAAAAATCGTATTTCCTTTGTCTTTGATCTGACGCAAAAAAGTTACTCAGATTTTTTACTACACCTCGTCGTGAATAATAGCCATCATTATACGCTCGTTGAAGAATATAATAGTATTGCAGTAGAGCAATAAAGAATTAGTTTTTCCACTAAATACAATTCAATAAAGTTTTGTTTTTTAAGTGAACGTAAAAAAAGTTTATTATTGAAACTTATGTGCTACATTCACAATGTAACGCATTTTGAGGTTTATAAATACATTGTTGCGGGTTGATCTTGCAACTCACCGCGCAACACTGTAATTATAGTTTTTGTTAATAAATTTAATAATATTTCGAGTTCATAGGCACCTCTTTGTTGACATTATCAATCACATCGGTCATGTATATTTAAGAAACCAAAAGATTCCCCTTAAATTACTTGTTCACTACCTACATTTTCCGCTGACAAATAGTATAACTTACTTTGAGAGTGCATTGATAGATCAATGTAGTTTCAAATGAGTTGTACTTGCTAAACATCAGTTTGACTTGTTTAACATAATATCAAGAAGTCAGGTTGCTGTCAGGGCAGATTATACGTAGGATTTGTCAAAATCGAATTTGGGTAGAATACGAAGGAATTCATTAAATTTTGGCTAATTTTGTTGGGGAATCAGGTGTCGAAGGAGAATTGTGGAAGGAGTAAAGTCCCATGTGGATTTGTAGAGTGGAAAAAAATGAGTTTAGAGAGAATAGAATAAGAACCCTCTAACGGAACTTTCTAATTAACAAAACCGACAAGAGTAAAGTATCCTAACAAATTGAAATTAAAAATCGAAATTGGTCTTAAAATATTCCTTGATTTAGGAGCTCTTAAAATATATAAGGTCTGATTCTGGTACCCAACATTTAATAACTAAGAAGAATGTCGTTACGCGCTTTATTTATTATGGTCTGCTCGCAACCTCATGCCAAGCTCAGTTCGGTCGGGGGTGAGTATGCGAAAATTCCTATTTTATTTTGTTGTTAAAAATGGGCGCCACCAGTTAAATTTTAATGAGCCAGCCCTAACTAGTAGACCGCCACGATGGTCAGGATGGAGCAGACAATATATAAGATGTTAGGTATTACAAGAGGGGAGAACAAGAAACACCCTTGTAATGAAAATTATATAATACTAGTTACACAAAAAGAGATTATATACAAACACCTGCACCACTGTGACGTCACGGCGCCGCTTACAAAAGCATAAAAGAATGCCTAAATCCATTCTTCACTAATTTACTACGGTACTATCCGAAGGGGTCTATTCGCCTCTAATATAAGTTTTCGAAAATAAGGTTTCAAAATAATTCCACAACGTAGGCGGAGAGACTATACTTATTCTTTTGACTTAACAGGGATGGTGTCCCCTGACTGAGACCCTACAATGTTTATAAATAATTAAAATGACTTACCAATCACATCCACCACGTTTACATTACCTCCGTTAGAGGGTTCTTATTCTATTCTCTCTTAACTCCTTTTTTTCCACTCTACATATCCACATGCGACTTTACTCCGACAATTCTCCTTCGACACCTGATTCCCCAACAAAATTAGCCAAAATTTAATGAATTCCGATGTGATTGATAATGTCAACGAAGAGGTACCTATGAACTCGAAATACTATTAAATTTATTAACAAAAACTATAAGTGTTGCGGGGTGAGTTGCAAGATCAACCCGTAACAATTTATTTATAAAACACAAAATGCGTTTACATTGTGAATGTAGCGCATAAGTTTCAATAATAAACTTTTTTTACGTTCACTCAAAAAACAAAACTTTATTGAATTGTATTTAGTGGAAAAATTAATTCTTTATTGCTCTTCTTCTTCTTCTTACAGTGCCATATCCGTGATCGGATGTAGGTAACCTCTCACTTCTACCTGTGTTACCACAGTTAGCACAGATAGAAGGGACCTACAGTTTAACGACGGATCCGAACTCCATGCGCAGTGCTTTTTCCAAAATCGAATCGATCCCCAACAGCTAGAAAACTTTCCTGCTTCGATATGGTCCATATTGTGAATAGGACTTTCTTGCCAAAGTCAATTTTATCGTGCTCATGATGAACTATTCTTCCCAATACGTTTACCAAGGTCTACAAATGAAATTATTATGACTTAATAATAAATGAATTATAATTGTGAATAATAAATCGTACCTGAAAAGTTACTCTTGATATTCTAAAATGTTCTTTAAAGAGATCATCGTTGTACAGGGGTACAGTGTTTTCAAAAAAGAACTTATTTCTCATACGGGGTTCCCGATCACGTCCTTCTTCCAAAACTTCGCGCTGTTCTATGGGTTGAAAAAGATCTACAGCGCGGCCTACTATAAGACCTATATCTAGAGCATCTTCTTAAGCAATTACAATAGCCGCTTGAATAGGATCCATTTTTCAAGAAACAGAAACGTATTTACACACCAGACTAATTTTTCGTTGTCGATAACCACGGAATAATAAGCTCTTTCCGATGACTAAGCTCACAAAACACTGGTAATAACTATTAGACTAAATTAAAAATGAATGAATAATTATTGTCATGGTCGTATTCATTGACATTTGACATAAATATCAATAGTTATTTTAGGACGTTCAGCAAAATGACCAACTGATGGATCACTCTAAAAATCGCTACCTGATCATCTTTGTTGGGATGAACGCGACCTATGTTGAGAGGCTGTACTAGGCAGAATACTGTCGGTGGTTTGCCATTGCCTTCCGACAGGTGGCTCTCCGAATTTTTAATTATGATATTAACTAGGCCCGGGTTTGATCCCGGGGCCTCTCGATTAGCAGACAGAGCACCATTCCACTAGCCTACGGAGACCACCCCATTTATTGCTCTGCTGCAATAATATTATATTCTTCAACGAGCGTATAATGATGGCTATTATTCACGACGAGGTGTAGTAAAAAATCTGAGTAACTTTTTTGCGTCAGATGGTTTTTTGTGAGAGTGATTTTATTAATTAGATATGGATATTATAAGTTTGTTATTTGAACTTATACGCTACATTCGCAATGTAACGTTATTTTGTATTTATAAATACATTCTTCTTAAATTATTAAATGTTTAGCACCAATATCAGACTGTAAACGTCAAAAATCGCACTGTCAACATTCCTTGTAAATGACATTTAACAATAACATGCACGTAATGAGATCTCATAACATACACGTGCGTTTTGAGAAGAAAACTTAAAATTCTTGATTTAATTAAATTACAATCAAATTTTTATTTACGTAAGACTTTATTTGGTCTATTTACACAAATTTAGTCAATTAAAAAACATAAAAGCTTTTAGCATTAGCGAGATATATTCAGGATATAAAAAGTGATGCCCCTAAATGTAGGCAGTACATTATGCAGTGTCTTTAAAAATAGGACACGTTTTCTTAAGTAGCATGCTATAAATATAAATGTCATGTCATTTATATTGTCAATTTCTTGAACAAAATATAATACAATTATAAATAACCGTTCATAAATAATAAGGCGCAATCGATTTACAATAATCGTTCAATTGTTATTAACAACTATTATAATAAAGTTTAAATGATTGCGATGGTTTTTAATTAATGGAAGAAAATGAATGGGCGTAGAAAAAGTGTAGTACGTTACACGAGTTGTAAGCCCATTACGCACTCATGAAATTTATGCACTCGCCGCTGCACGGCTTCGTGCATAAACTTTTTCATTTCGTGCGTAATGGGTTACTTACAACTCTTGTTATGTAATATATACTATTAAAGCACCTAAATCAAGGAATATTTTAAGACCAATTTTGATTTTTTATCTCAATTTTTTAGGGTACTTTACTCTTGTAGGTTTTGCTAATTATAAAGTTAAGGGTGAATTTTTCGCGATAAATGTCGAGAACCAAAATCAGACCTTATGTATTTAACCTTTAAGTAGTCGCGTGCTTGGACTGACATAAGAGGTCGCGTGGCGCCAATGTGCAATAGAGGCATTTTTTTTGAGAGTCGCCTTTTTTTAGGAGAAAAATTAAATTTATATATCCTTATAATGGTACAAATCTTTTAATATGAAAAAAAAATTAAAAAGTATTACAAATAATAATATGCTTCAAAATATATAATACAAAAACTGAAAATATTTTGTTGATCATTATAACAATCGGAACAAACATTTCTTTGGTGCTCTTGACATACATGTTTATGGCAAACTATACAAGTAATCCTACTCGACTTATTTTTTGATCGTGAGCAAATATGGCATCTTTTTCTGGAGTTTGGACTAACAACAAGATGGATTTGGACTTCTTCTGCTTCTTCTTGAAAGTAACTATGCAGCCGTTTTCTAATTTTTCGTGGAATATGTGAATCATCCTTTCGTTGCATCTGATAGGGTTGCGCTAATTCGCGACCTAATTTTTTCAAAAAATTTCTTCTTTTCATTAGCTCGCCGTTCCGTGCGGAGTTATAGATCACAAGAGCATTTATGGCACACACATTGATAAGATGGAAAAAAATAGTAATGGGCCATCTTCTTGTTCTTCTTCCAACATTGTATGTGGCACATAGCTTGTCGTTGGTATCCACTCCACCTTTCGTGCTATTATAAAATGTCAATTGTTCTGCTTTCTAAGCATCTCCCGAATCTTTATCGATAGCAGTATCTCCATGTAGAGTTGAAATTAGTATGACCGATTTTCTTTTTTTTGGGGACATACGTCCAAATAGAGTGCTTTTTTCAATGCGTGTTTTATTAGGATGGAATTCAAAACGAATTTGTATTTCATTCTTTCTTAGTGTTCCAACTAATGTTATTTTATGATTCTTCAGTAAGTCATTAGCAAGTGGAATACTGGTAAACCAATTATCCATGGTTATGTTTCTCCCAGTTTTACTTACAGGAGTAATTAACCGGATTACCACATCTGAGGCAGAATTGCTCACTTTGAAAGGTCCATCTGGTTGGTTTCCTAAGTAAACTTCCATCTTCAGGTTATAAAAAGTTCTGGCATCCACCAATGCAAATATCTTTATTCCATATTTATTAGGTTTGGAAGGAATATACTGACGAAAATTGCTATTTCCACGAAACGCTACCAATTATTCATCAACTGTAAGATATTCACTTGGTGTATAAAGCTCGGCACACTTATTCACTAAATAATCGAACATATCACGAATGGGTGCTAACTTATCAGTTTGTAGTCTCACTGCTCTTGTTGCTTTGTCATCAAACCTAATACATCGCATTATGAAAAGGAATCTCTGCTTACTTATAGTGGTATAAAAAAAATCATTGCCCATATCATCAACATCAAATAAATCTTCAAAATTCAAATGAGATGATCTCATGACTCCACTGACTACCAAAATCGCTAAAAACGCTTTTATTTCACCTTCAGTTACTAAACGAGCATCTCTTTCACGTGTAAACTTATCTTTTACTACAGCAGTAATAAAACTATTAGTGTTTGTCACAAGAAGTTGCATCACGTAATCATCAAAAAATAGATAAAAAGCCTCTGAAGGCGTGGAAATTGTTCTTGCAGGTCCTTTACAGGCGGGCAAATGTGTTATTATATTATATTTTCGAGTTTTGGTTTTAGGCGGTGGCACTTTTCTCCACTTTGTATTTTTGTCTTTACCTATATAATAATCAGCATCTGTCGGTAGAGGTGTTGGAGAAGCATCATCCTCGTATTCATCCTCTTGGCAAGAGTCTGTATCATGTTCACTATATTCCATAAAATCTTCTGCAACACTGTCATCACTTTCTGAATCTAGTTCTAATTCACTTTCAGAATCATTTATCAAACGTTCTAGTTCAGTTTGAGTTAGCGGGACTTTATTTCGCCAACTGGGACCTGCTTCTGCACTAAAACTTTTACTGGTATCTTTACTTGAACTGGCCATTTTCAATAAAATAAAACACAGATAGAAATATTGAACCACTACGGTACCAATTGTAGGTATAACTAAATTTTCAGCATTCGGTCGCACAGCCTAAATAATTCGATCTTCAACAATGGCTTCTTTTATTGCCCTTATTTACAAATAATCATAAAATAATATTATGAGGCGAACGTGACAAAAACTGATTACCTAGACAATAAAACACTCATTATCCGCCAACAAATTTATACCTACGTGACTAGTCGCATGGCGCCAAACGGAGCCTTTCAATGCACCGCATTAGTTTATTGCTTCTATAATTGAAAACACTTTAAAATAAAATATAATTTCATATTTTAGTATGTTATTCTTTATACCCTATTTGAGGAATAATAGGGTGAGATAATTTTCAAAATAAATACTGGGTATTAAATTTGTGTTGGCGCGCAACTACTTAAAGGTTAAGAGCTCCTAAATCAAGGAATATTTCAAGACCACTTTGATTTTTCATATCAATTTTTTAGGGTACTTTACTCTTGTCCGTTTTGCCATTAGGATGAATTTCTCACGATAAATGTCGAGAACCAAAATCAGACCTTATGTAATTTAAGAGCACCTAAAACAGGGAATATTTTAGCACTAATTTTTATTTTTTATCACAATTTTTTAAGCTACTTTACTCTTGTCGGTTTTGCTCATGCATAAATTAAGGGTGGTTTAGGGGTAAGGGTGGTTTAGGTGTTAAGCGAGAGCTCAAAAATTAAAATTATATCAATTTGAAATCTCATAATTAGCTTCTAGTTCTACCGTAAATACTTATTCAATTTTTTATTTTTAAGTAGTGGGGGGGCTGAGTCAACGTCGACTCAACCCCCTCCCCCACACAAAGAATATTGAATTCCTGCGTAGTATGACGAGCTTAAAAATTATAATTTGCGGAATATGAAAGCTCATAAATATGCGCTACTTATTTTTTGTTTCTACAAAGTGGGGGAGGCCAGGTTAACAGGGGTACAGTAATTATGGTAAGTGAATGCGTTAAAAGGAAGGATTTGTTTGATAACATTCTTAAATGCCATAGCAAAATACTGAAAAGTTTAGTTGATGTAATCTGAACCTGAAAACCTACTTACTTGTATTGGACCTTGTGTTGATTCGGCTCGGCACTTCAACAGCGCGCTCTGATTTTTCGCAACAATTACATCTTGTGGATCGATCAATTTTAAAGACAGGTTTATACTTGGTGTTTCGAAGGCTTTGCCAACAAACGCTGAAACAAAAGAAAAACTTCAATTTCTTCATTTAGACAGAAAAAACTGCGCTATGAAGTTTACTATTTACATGTTAACACGTGTTTCAAGGACACAAAAATAATACAAACATTTTTCGATGAAATTTTTTTATACAATCATAATAATATTAACAATGTAAATTAATAGTCTGAGAATTATTTAACATTTAGTTTTTGAAATATTCATAACTAAAAAATACGAATTTAACACTGTAGACAGAACATCAAATGGTTTCCGACATATCTTTCTTTCTTTTGTTTAAATAAAGATTGTTTTATAAAAACTACACCTTGATAGATAGAAATGTCAAACGTTTTTCCCGTCACAGAAAAAACTAGAGTATACGTTTAAAAACAGAGTCTAGATATGATCATTTTCTCTAGAAGTGATTGGACGGTTAGGAGTTGACTTCATTTAGCTGGGATTATTTTATTATATCAGTGCGTAATCGTCTAAAAAAACGAAATTTCTTAGACGCACTTGCGTATCTTATTAGCATACATTACATTCGAAATTATGGATTGGAATCGATGAATAACAAAATGCGTTGGTGGTCAAAAATCTAAATGGTATAACCTGCGAAAGATACATTAAAATACGACTCATTTGTTATTTTGCGAAAGGTACATCCGACGACGTATCTATCAAATTGTCGGATTCGTTTATTTTGGGTCGAAATAATTGAATTTTAAAATAATCTCAGTTTAAACCAAAAAAAAAATGTTGTTTTATTCAAACTTGCATTTTTTACGCATACGATTCGTCTGGGAATGGTAATCAGTTTAAAAGGTTTACATATACAGTGTGGAAACCACTTATGGAATCAAATTGGTTGGGTCCTTATTTTAGAAAATTATAAAAAACCGCTGGACATGTCAACTTTTAAATTCAAATTGGCGCTTTTTAGACATAAACTTAAGTGTACAAAGTAATTCACGCAAGTCTAGCATAGCTAATACTCTTTATTTTTAATAAAATACCCTGTATATTTCTGGAGGCGCATCAAGTATGGTCTATTATGAATAATACAGGATGAAGTTTGAAATTAATATTAGTGTTTTTAAATGAAACTCACGGTCTCTAGTTAATTCCACAATATAATAAAATTTATTGAAAATTCTAAAAAATTGACAATTGTTTCGATAAATCAATATCATCGTCAGAATGACAGAAGTTACATTTCATTTTATGCCTACCTGATGTTTAGTAGTTATTTTTGGCTAGACCAAGAAGTAACCTAACTTGTGATTGGCTTAATATATGTTTATAGAAAAAAGAAGAATATGTGATATTACAAATATTGAAGCTTATATATTATTAGCCCTATTCGTAAATTTTGGTGGTATGCTGTACTTTAAACCTTTATAATATTAAACAAATTATAGCTACAGAGTCAGAAATAGCTTTAAAATCTAATTCAAATAATTTTCTTTATGAGAAATTAAAAATTGCCAATTTAATC
This sequence comes from Galeruca laticollis, assembly GCA_963921935.1. Lineage (NCBI taxonomy): Eukaryota > Metazoa > Arthropoda > Insecta > Coleoptera > Chrysomelidae > Galeruca > Galeruca laticollis. The sequence goes on from OY998181.1 coordinate 70,210,399, forward strand.
AAAAATATTGAACCTTCAAAAGTTAAACATCAAACAAAAAATGACATTACAGTTTTAAATGCAATAAAAAAGAAGATAGAGGATAAAACCATAAAAGTGCTAAAGAGAAGTCCCCTGAAGAATCAGAGGACGAGGATGAAGAAAGTTTTTGTCTTGTCTGCTTGGAACCATTTTCCAATAGTTTACCAAAAGAAGTTTGGGTTCAATGTACAGTCTGTAAGCTATGGGCCCATGAACTGTGCACTCCCGGTACACCGTGGTACGTCTGTCAGAACTGTGAGGATGACGACACTGAATAACAAAATTGGAATAGAGCATAATATAATGTATTATTTGTTTCTTTTTATCTGTATTTTTGAGCTTTTTTAAATAAAATCTAACCTGATATCTGCGTGACTTTTCACCCCTTTCCGTGAGACAACGTGCCCCATAATGGGGGCAAGATGTCACACTTGTAACAGTTTACGTTTTGCAAAAAAATTAATAAATTCGCGTTATTTATAAATACATTTTTAGTCACTTTGTATAGTCAAATAACAGAGTGACAAAGTGCACCAGAAATAACTTTGCTATGATTAAAAATGGTTTCACAAAAAATTAACAACCTAATTTTGTGACATTTAGCCCCGGTCTCCCCTACGAAGCAACAAAACCATGATTAATATCATTAGGAACTTGTAAAATCTTTATAGACGAAGAAGTCTTCCAATCAGAACAAACAACTCACGAAGAATTTGTTTTCCAACTACCCCCAATAGAAACAAACCAACCGAAAGAAAACTCAGAACAAGAAACGTTACACCTAAAGAAAGTCAGCTTGAAGGAAATAAACCAAATTAAGACTTTAAGTAAACTTATAAAAACAAACGAATTAAGAAGAAATCCACCGGACTATTCATGGATCAACATATCACTAATTATTATAATTATTATTACTATTTTAACAGCTACAGTATACTTATATTTCAAACTACACCAGCACCGTCGACGTCAACATCCAATCATCCAGGAAAAAGACGACACCCAGAAAACAGAGGAACCCCTATTTTCTGCTCTGAGAAGGGAGGAGTTATGACTTTCTAATTCCTCACTAATGTAGTTTTAAGTATCCATTAATCTTATCTAAAGTGTACTTTCATAGTTATTTTCCTTAATGATAATGTACTCATATAAAAATCACCCGACCTCAGACATCCACACATTGTCTTTACTGAAGTCGTGGTGTAAACACCATATATAGTAATTCCTAATTGTCAACTAGTTTAAATAACGTTTTTAAAAAGAAACTTTTGCAAGTGAAAAACTTAATTCAAGATAGCGGAAACCCCACAAGGATATTTTGGACGACAATTTGAACTTAAGCTTTTCTAGACTACCCCCCCCCCCGTAATATCCAAAATTTGGCTTTCTCGATTTATTTGCGTTTCTAAATGTATATAATGACTGGACTATTAGTGTTTCGAGTATTTTTCGAGCCTTTCTTGTGATAGTGGAGTTTGCATTTCAATAATAATATGTTATTCTATCATATTAGTAACAATATTATAAAAAATTGACTGTCTCGACCCTTACTTCGTGGAATCTGCTCATAATAGTGTTTTAAATGAAACTCACGGTTTCTAGTTAATTCCACAATATAATAAAAGTTATTGAAAATTCTAAAAAATTGACAATTGTTTCGATAAATCAATATCATCGTCAGAATGACAGAAGTTACATTTCATTTGATGCCTACCTGATGTTAGTAGTTATTTTTGGCTAGACCAAGATGTGACCTAACTTGTGATTGACTTAATATATGTTTATAGAAAAAAAGAAGATGTGATATTACAAATATTGAAGCTTAGATATTATTAGCCCTATGATGATATCCTGGATATCATTTTTCCAATTAAGATCAGTATAACTGTGCAATGATATAGAAAACCAGGAAAAATATATCTGCTGATCTTTACAATGAGACAGTTTATTAGTGGAGAACTCCCTAGATTTAACTGTTCATTGACAACTTCATATTGTGGGTTTCTTAAATGTCTTCTAATTTCCAATTCTTCAAGGAAATCCAGTTCTTGTTTCTTTTCACAACTATGCAGCACTTCTAGTTTTGTGTTAGGTGTCAATGAATGATTGGTATCAAGTAGATGTTTTGCGTAGTGAGATTTATCTGGTTGTTTTAATCTGTATGCTCGTAAGTGTTCACTGTATCGGATTTCAAAATTTTTAAGGGTCTGACCCAAATAGACAGCATTACATTCTGGACATTTGAGTTTATATATACCTGACTTCTTTAATAGTGGTATTTTTATTTTTAACAATTTAACAATTTTGTACTAACGTTACTTTCTGTTTTAAAATAAATTGTTGTATTCGTTGCTGAAGATATTATCTTTGAAATATTATTATAAATATTTCCTGCATATGTTTTATAAGTTTTTATTTCATCAGCTTGTTTAGAAAATATTAGTTGTAATGCCACTTTTTCCTCTTTTTTACTAATTAGCTTATTTATCATATCTAATGGATAACCGTTGGATGTTGCTATTTGTCTAATTATATTAATCTCTCTATCAAAATTACATTTGTTCATAGGAACTGAAAAAGCTCTATGTATCATTGAATTATATGCCGTTAGTCTGTGTGACATAGGGTGATTGGAATTGATTGGAATTGTCACATCAGTCTGTGTTGGTTTTCGGTAAATTAAATAATCAAGTACATTATTAACTCTTTGAATTTTTAAATCAAGAAAACTGATTGAGCTATTTTCTTCAATTTCTAATGTAAATTTAATTTTTAGGTATAAATTATTGATGTGATTGAAAAATACATCTAATTGTCGTTCACTACCCATAAAACAAGCTAATTTGTCATCTACATGTCTATACCAAAATAAAATATTTTTCGAAATATTTCTTTCAAAGATCTTTCTTTCTAAATTGTCCATAAAATGTTTGATAAAATAGGTGATATAGGGCTTCCCATTGGTAAACCTTCATTTTGAATATATATCTTATTGTCAAAAGTGAAATAATTCTGATTAATGCATACATCAAATAAATTAAGTATATCTGATATTATTCCTGGATTAATATTTTTATCTTCTAGTAATTTTCTTACAACTGTCATTTTGACGACTGAAAATTACAATTCCAAAATATATAACTTTATAGAATCTAGCAATGTAAAAGTTCTTAAAGCAGACCCAACAACAAAGTTTTCTAATAATGTAAGGGATATTGTTAATAATTCAAATTATCTTTTAAGTGATTACGAAAAGAGGTCTATCATACATAAGAATCCTCATTGTCCACAATTATATGGAACCGTTAAATTACATAAAATAACGAAACCAATTAGACCTGTAGTTTCTTATGTTAATGCTCCTAATAATATATTGGCAAAGAAACTCAACAATATACTCAATAGTTACGGATATGAATCTCAGTACTCAATTAGAAATTCAATAGAACTAATCAAAAAGTTGAAAGCAATCCACTTGCAAGATAACTATAAACTCATTTCGTTCGATGTAACTAATATGTTCACTAAAATTCCTCCTAAAGAATGTCTAATAATCCAGGAATAATGTCAGATATACTTACTTTATTTGATGTATGCATTAATCAGAGTTATTTCACTTTTGACAATAAGATATATATTCAAAATGATGGTTTACCAATGGGAAGCCCTATATCACCTATTTTAGCAAACATTTTTATGGAAAATTTAGAAAGAAAGATATTTGAAAGTAATATTTCGAAAAATATTTTATTTTGGTATAGATATGTAGATGACATATTAGCTTGTTTTATGGGTAGTGAACGGCAATTAGATGTATTTTTCAACCACATCAATAATTTACACCCAAAAATTAAATTTACATTAGAAATTGAAGAAAATAGCTCAATCAATTTTCTTGATTTAAAAATTCAGAGTTAATGTACTTGATTATTCAATTTACCGAAAACCAACACACACAGATGTGACAATTCCATATATTTCCAATCACCCCATGTCACATAAACTAGCGGCATATAATTCAATGATACATACAGCTTTTTCAGTTCCTGTACAAATGTAATTTTGATAGAGACATTAATACAATTAGACAAATAGCAACATCCAACGGTTGTCCATTACATATGATAAATAGTGAATTCATAAAAAAGAGGAAAAAGGTGGCATTACAACTAATATTTCCTAAACAAACTGATGAAATAAAAACTTATAAAACCATCACATATGCGGGAAATATTTCTAATAATATTTCGAAGATAATATCTTCAGCAACGAATACAACAGTTTCTTTTAAAACAGAAAGTAACGTTAGTACAAAATTGTTAAATGTAAAAACAAAAATACCACTATTAAAGAAGTCAGGTATAAATAAAATCAAATGTCCAGAATGTAATGCTGTCTATTTGGGTCAGACCCTTAAAAATTTTGAAATCCGATACAGTGAACACTTACGAGCATACAGATTAAAACAACCAGATAAATCTCACTACGCAAAACATCTACTTGATACCAATCATTCATTGACACCTAACACAAAACTAGAAGTGCTGCATATTTGTGAAAAGAAACAAGAACTGGATTTCCTTGAAGAATTGGAAATTAGAAGACATTTAAGAAACCCACAATATGAAGTTGTCAATGAACAGTTAAATCTAGGGAGTTCTCCACTAATGAACTGTCTTCTTAAGTGATAATTGTAAAGATCAGCAGATATAGTTTTCCTGGTTTTCTATATCATTGCACAGTTATACTGATCTTAATTGGAAAAATGATATCCAGGATATCACCATAGGGCTAATAATATCTAAGCTACAATATTTGTAGTATCACATCTTCTTCTTTTTTCTATAAACATATATTAAGTCAATCACAAGTTAGGTCACTTCTTGGTCTAGCTAAAAATAACTACTAACATCAGGTAGGCATCAAATGAAATGTAACTTCTGTCATTCTGACGATGATATTGATTTATCGAAACAATTGTCAATTTTTTAGAATTTTCAATAACTTTTATTATATTGTGGAATTAACTAGAAACCGTGAGTTTCATTTAAAACACTATAACAATATTATAGTTTATATTTATTTAAAATGTGCTATATAATTAAAATACAAAGTGTTTAAATTGTCAATCGCGATTAGTGGCATCGACCACAACTAAAATAGGTGTACAATTTCAATTATTTGTTACATTGTAAAGGGAAAATATATTTTAAAATGCGCACACGCAGGCAATATTAAAATTGCTGTTTTTCAATTTGTATACACACCATCCATTTACCGCTAGACGAGACGGTAATTTTTATTCTAAAACGTCTTTGTAAGTATTGTGTTTATTAATGTCTAGTTATTCAGCGTCGGGTGTATTTTTCACAATAATCAACAACTTCACTATATATGGTAACGAGTTACTGGACAGGAAACCGTTGACATTCCACGCATTGCGTGCCTTGCTGTCTATATTCAAATCATCGATAATTTTCTATATTTCTTCTATTTATTCTTTCTCTTTTACAAACGCGCCATGAAATTTGCAGTAGACAATAAATTATTGAATCCCCTTGATCTGTCTGCTATAAAAAAAATATTAGATTGCGAAAAAAGGGAAAGAGATACAAGATATAGTTACCGGCAAACAAAAACGATAATATCATCGAATATTATTGTTCGTTGATAATATGCTTAAAATATAGATGACGTTTCATCTTTAATAATTTTTCACTTCACCTTATGCATAATATACCGGGTAATTAAATAAGGGTAACGAGATACCATATCTAAGAAACTAATAGTCCGGGAGTTTTGAAAAAAAAATGGAATGGGCCAACGAAAAATTTCTGGTTACATATAAAAAGGCATATTTCTCGAAAATATCCGTATAAACAATATTAACAAAATATTACTGTTTTAAATGAAGCTAACTGTTTCTAGATAATTCCACGATATATTAAAAAAATGTTAAAAATTCTAAGACATTGACAATTGTTTTGTTGGAGTTAGCAGTATTCTGGATTTATCTGTTGATAGTACAGCAGAACGAAAAGGCAGAGATGTACTATAAACCCTTTTAGTTATATTAATAAACGGTACATTCGTACATTGACAATTTTTTCATTATTTCTGACATTAACGATGTCATAACAATATAAACAAAATATAATGATCACCTTAGTCAGTAGATTCATATATTTTCCTAAAGCTACAAAACCCTCACTGAATCTAGTGGCTAAGAAAATAAAAATACTGAAAATAACCTGACATTAAATTTAAGGTCTTAAAACACCAAAATATTTAATACAGAAATTATGCTTTGGCTTATACAACGTTTTAGCACATCTGCAGGCATTTCTTCAGTGCATAAATATTTTACGATGATTTCGTTATTTTCAGCTAGTTCCCTCACATAATGGTATTTTATAGAAATGTGTTTTGCTCTTTTGTGGAATGCAGGGTTATAAACTAATAAAACTGCTTCTCGATTATCATTGTATACTATTACAGGTCCACAATCTCGATACAGTTCCGTGTATAGCCCACGAATGAATACACATTCTTTTGCAGCTTCACTGCATATACTCCGCTTCTGTAGTACTAAGCATGCCCTGCGATCTTTTATAGCCACTGCTAAACTGCATTTTTAACGCCATCTATTCGCTTGGAAGGTTACTAACGACATCAAATTATCAGGAGTAAAACAATCTCAAATGTATCAGTATATTAGAGACTTTGACAGAGTATTATTGTATTTGTCATTTTTTAAAGAGAAATAATTTTTTAACTTGTAGATGACTTTACTGTAGCACAAAGAAAAGCCAAAAAGGCTTTAATTACAACAGACCTTTCGTCTAGTTCCGATATTTACAAAGGACGGGGATCAAGGATACGGAAAAAAATACAAGGTATATGTCCCATCACTCTAGTTCTGATTCAGACGAGAGTACCTTATTAAATCGTAACATTTATCCTGTTTTTAAACCTACACCACAAACAAATTGTAAGTAGTTAAAGAAATTAATTAGAATGTTTTGTGCAAATAATATATTTTTCAGTATTGTATAAAAAGTCGGGGAATTATAAATCGGGTAGTACTTCTCCAGAGATTCAAGTGGAATCTATTGCCGAAACTATGAGGTCTGAAGCTGAAGGAATTTCCCTTGAGAATAAAGAATCAAATGATATGGCGAGATTTGCTGTTCCTATAGGTAATTTGTTTCTTAAGTTAAATCATAATTTATAATAACCTAAAGTTTGCATATTAAATTTGACTTTTAGTATAAAAATACTTAATTTTATAGTGTACCTTTTTTTAATTTTTTTTAGAGTCAAAACCTTGTGGCAGTGGAATCAGATGAACACTTCACAAAAGAGATAAATCATCACCACAAATAGATACACTTGATGATCAAGGTAACTAAACTAAATAATTTTAATTAATTTTTATATTTAATCATATTTTAAATTTATTTTAGAATTTAAAAGGTTGATGATAGATGAAATATCTCAATTAAATTTAAAAATCAACACTTTAATTGAAAGCGTTGGCACTCTCTTGAAAACACAAAGAATTCCGAGTAACCTGCAAGTAACATCGTTTGAAAATAATGTGAAAACGTTATATGAAAAAATTCCAGTAACTCGACATTCGACGCATATTTTTAAAATCCAAATTCAACGTACTCGATCAAATACTGTCCCTAGTAATGCAAACCGACATTACAGATCATTTCTCAACAATACTACAGATAGTACTGGAAAAGACCAAGGAACGAGGAATAGTGAAATACATAGATGTACAATCAGACAAAAATCTTGGGATTTCTTATACTTGAATCCAGATCCTAACTATGCAACAAATACTTTCATTGAAACACTTTAAAAATATATAGACGACTGTACATATACAAAAAAATGTAAAAGGAAAAACACGAAGGTCGCCCCTTGGATGACAAATACACTACAAAATACACAATGTATATCGGAAAAAAATTAGTGTTTGAAAAACATTGGAATCCATTATATTGTATCATATGTGTAATATTTGTTAGCACATGCTATTATCAATAAATTATTCTTATCTTAAGTTTGAGAAGAAAATAAAGAAAATCACTTGTATTATTTTATAAACAAAATTTTGTATTAAATTTTTGAAACTATTTGTCGACATTCGTATTTTAATAAACTATCCTGGTTAATAAAAACGGATAAAAGCTTTAAACAGCTTTTTGAAACAACCTATCCTATTTTTAAGCCAAAAGAAAATAGCAGGTTGTTTCAAAAAGTGTTTAAACTTTGTGTGACTGTTTGTATTTGTTTATTTAAGAAAAAACAATGTAGGCATAATTTAAAAAACCTTCAGTATTTGCTTGGCATGCCATCTAGTAGTAGCTAGTAAACTGTGACTAATCATGCAGATTTCTTCCTTTATTTTTTCCCTGTTGGTGAATAGTAACCTTCCACCACAATAGATGGCGCAGCACTCGACAAAACTTTGTGGCTTCGGACATAGTACAGGAGATTCTATTCATCCCCGTATTAAAAGTATTTATCTATGGTACTAAGCGCCACACTTTTTTGTTTGCGGGATTGCCAACTTACAGCAGCATCAGCAAATTTAATCACATAGCCTGTATATGAATGGCGGTCATCTGTGCAGCTGCCCCAATCTTCATCAACATAAGCTACAAACTCACTAGAACACTTTCTGAAACATAGAGAATAATCAATGGTACCTTTCTTAGTATTCTCTTGGCTGCATTCCAGTGCTGTTCACTGTAACAGTTATTGAATTGGCTGCAATAACTGACTGCAAACGATATACCGGGCCTAATAGATATCTATAAGTACATTAGGGCTCCAATAAGCTCTTGATCTATCAATATATTTTTACTTGTCAAAGTTCTGTGGACAAGTATGTTATGGCCAAAAAAATAGTCTTGAACTTCATTAACATTATTAATCATTATTCAGGGATTCATATAATAACAACATTAATAATACAGATAACACAAAAATAGCAAAACAAAAAATTTCTACTGCAGCTACATAAATAATGAAGAAATTGCCAAAAAATAAACTATAAATGTTCAAAGTGTCCATCATTATTAGCCGCACAAAAATTTAGTCTTTCGGCTGTTAATAACACACTAACTTCAACATGTTGTCTCAAAAACTGTACGCTTTCATTTGTAGCTACCGCAAATGCTGCGGTGGAAGACCTTTTGCCGGAAAAATTCCAGAAAAAAAAACGAAATAGTGTATTGTGCATTTATGGATTGTCATAACTTAAAACAGGCCAATTCTTTCAGAATACGAATACAGTTATTGTGAAATATGCTGATTTTTTTTATTCACTCTGTATAACTAAATCGGTTTAATAGTGTATATTGTGCACCCCCTATCATTGAGAACAATATCATTGTTTCTATTATATTTATTAATTCGGCTTACGGCCCGTATATTATAATATATGAATGAAATGCGGGTTGCGCCTATGTCAAATTCATATTAATTTAAACATTCATGCAATTAGTGAATTAATGTCCGGTAATTAACAGGATGTACCTATTTCATAAACTATAAATTTCATTTAGTGCCTTTTTAATGGTTACGTCATTGTTTTGATATTTTTATTACAGAGACTAAACTGTTATGTGGAACACAGAGTGTCAATGTTAACAGACGCCGTTATTCAAACGCACATCAAAATAGAGAATTTTCGAAAAAATCCATTTAAACAATATACAGGATAGGACTTGCTTATTTTCAAGCTCGATAAAAGAAAGACAAAAATTATTTATGTATATCTAGACTTCTAAATAGGAATTTCAGTTTAATTAATGATCCTGTATAACAAACTGAGGATTTTTTCTCCATTTGAAGGTTTCAGAACATGCATCCATTCACTTTCCGTTCGTCTAAATTGTCATTACAAATAACAAAAGAATGAACTTTAAAACAACTTACCAAACCTTCGTTTAATAAGAGTCAATATTTACAATGTAATTAGAACGTTTAATAATTCACCCTGTACTTGTTTATACAGGGTGATTAACTTCTATGACAAATCAGTGTTTTAAATGAAACTCAATGTCTCTAGCTAATTCCACAATATAATGAAAAATGTTGAAAATTCTAAAAAATTGACAATTGTTTCGATAACTGAATATCATCGTCAGAATTACGGAAGTTACATTTCATTTGAGGCCTACCTGATGTTTAGTAGTTATTTTTGGCTAGACCAAGAAGTGATTGACTTAATATATGTTAATAAAAAAAAGAAGAAGATGTGATATTACAAATATTGAAGCTTAAATATTATTAGCCCTATGGTGATATTCTGGATATCATTTTTCCAATTAAGATCAGTATAACTGTGCAATGATATAGAAAACCAGGAAAACTATATCTGCTGATCTTTACAATTATCACTTAAGAAGACAGTTTAATATGTCTAGCTGAACTTCGTCGACTGGCGTAGACATTCAACTAGATAAATAATCTTAATTTCACAAAATTAATGTCGAAATTAATAATTTATTATGTACAAATTTACAAGAATGGTACAAAGTTATGAATGTTGAACTTCGGTGGTTTCAGATCGGAAGCCACTGTATGTTTCGATTTGATGAATATTCACTTGGCTCGTGTAGAAACTAAGTAACGGTGTGTTAGACTTAGTATCTCTGACTGTTTGACTTTGAGTGAAGTTACTTCGATATGTAACGACGACTCGATGAACTCGATTGAGTGTTTGAACTGAGTTATGAACTAACTTGAGTATTGAACTGATTTCGCTGTGAAATAACTTGAGTATTGAACTGGTTTCGTTAATGAGTGTTGAACTCGCTTCGATGAGTAGTAAACTGATTTATTCACGATTAAAGACGTGTTAAATATAAATCAGCAAGGGGCGTGTTTTCACGTGGATTGGGTTGACCAAAAGGAAATAAACATTTCTTATTAGCCAGTATCATTTGACTCGTCGGGTTCATCGACAAGAATCAACAATGGACGCGTACAATAGATATTTCAATTTCTATTGAATACTCCAATAGCAATTGTAACCATTTTACTCAGAAAGGTTATTCAAACGTTCCTTACAAGTTTCCGACCATCGACCATAAAAATTCACGCACAAAGTGATAGTAAGTTACAATTACCTAAATTTTTAACTATAGGATTTCAAACACAATGCTCCAACAAAACTATTTACAGTTATTATTGCGAAACGTGATATTTTAAAATTATTTAACAAAAGCTGCGAATAAAGTGTAACTTCCCTTTGAATTTACAACAATACAAAATATCTATCAATGCTTCAACACATTTTTACAGCGCTAGAAACTGAAACATCTTACATATTTTTAAAAGCATCGTAAACAATATAATTGAAGATTTTATAATCCTGAACAATACCAACATTAAAGAAATCAGGTATATATAAACTCAAATATCCAGAATGTAATGCTGTCTATTTGGGTCAGACCCTTAGAAATTTGAAATCCGATACAGTGAACACTTACGAGCGTACAGATTAAAACAACCAGATAAATCCCATTACGCAAAACATCTACTTGACACCAACCATTCATTGACACCTAAGACAGAACTAGAAGTACTACTTGTTTGTGATAAGAAACAAGAACTGGATTTCCTTGAAGAGTTGGAAATTAGAAGACACTTAAGAAACCCACAATATGAAGTCGTCAATGAACAGATAAATCTAGGGAGTTCTCCATTTTTAAACTGTCTTCTTAAGTGATAATTGTAAAGATCAGCAGATATAGTTTTCCTGGTTTTCTATATCAGTACCGATCTTAATTGGGAAAAATGATATCCATGATATCCCCATAGGGCTAATAATATCTAAGCTTCAATATTTGTAATATCACATCTTCCTCTTTTTTCTATTAACATATATTAAGTCAATCACTTCTTGGTTTAGCCAAAAATAACTACTAAACATCAGGTAGGCATCAAATGAAATGTAACTTCTGCCATTCTGACGATGATATTCAGTTATAGAAACAATTGTCAATTTTTTAGAATTTTCAACATTTTTCATTATATTGTGGAATTGAGTTTCATTTAAAACACTAATATGAGTAGATTCCACGAAGTAAGGGTCGAGACGGTTAATTTCTATGACAAAGTCCGTTATATCTGTTATTAAACGAGATATCAAAAAAAAGTTATTTTACAAATATATTAGCTAGCTTTTAAAATTATTTACAAAGATGCATGTTTTTCCGTAACACTCTACCACAGCAAAGTTATGTTTTTTAAATGAGTACAATGAGTAAAGTGTACAAGAGCAATGATCTATTGTAGCCATAGTTTTTTAATAATTGATTTTGCTAATATTCGTTAAATCTAATACAGGGTGAGTCAAAATGCAAATACAATTTTTTTCAGTATTTTTAAATGGATCTCCCTGTATTTTATATTCCTACCACAAACCACAGTCAATGTAGTTCAATTTATCCTAAGTATTTCCTATATCTAAACTTGATAATTTTGGAGATATTTTTAATTGTTTTGGAATAAGAGTAATTTCATTAATTAAATTTATCATTTTTATTTCTTTTCTCTATTTACTTTACAATTTACAATTATTTTAAAGCAACACACAAACATTATGAAGGTCGACATTAAATAGAGAAATTGTTATTTACACAATTTTTATAGTTCTTGTAGAAGTTGTTAGAAATGAGCTCTCATTACGTCTAACAGAATTGAAGATGGTTTTCGAATGATTTACTAATATTTGTGGTAGGTAGTCTTTATACATTAAACGTTTTTCTAGGGACTTTCTGTTCCGGAAACTTCTCCCAACAAACCATCCACCTTCCTGAAAATGCGTATAAAAATAATGATAAATATCCCTTCTAAGAAATCGGCGCGCATTCGCCAACATTTTAACTTTCATATATAGTATTAGACAGAGTCGGCTTCAGGAACTACACCAGTGCGATTTCGTAACATTACCCCCTACTTAAAAGAAAGTTCCTCCTGCAACTTCTGTGGAGCCGGGATTGGATATTTAAATCGGTGACTGGACTGTTTCCACTTTCCGGTCGTATGGAAATAACAGGGCACCGTCTTCAACGGGTACATATAACGAGGGGTATAGTTGCGTATAGTTCGTAGCGCTTCCAACACATTCCGGTAGATGGATCGATCTTGAAATTCATTTCTAGTTACCAGGTAGAAGACGTACCGCGAAATGTGTTTGAGTCTTAGTGTCTTCATAGGCTTTTGATCATCAAGATTTTTTAATTCCCCAAACTTCTTTCGAAAGACGGTTGCCAACCCTCGTGCGTGTTTGCTACTGGCGAAGACGTTATGTGCCAGTGAATACTCTTCCGGGAGCGTGAACAAATCTTGTCTTTGTTCTGTAGTAACTCCGTATCTAGCTTCCCCGGTACCTCCATATGCGCCCATAAATTCGTCGACGGCTAGGTCACTCTTAAGCAGCGCGCCCATGGAATCAGTCCCATTCAGTTCGGTAGGGAACAGTCCTCTCGGACTGTTTTGCAATACACGGAAACAAATTAGCACCCGCGCACGGCTAACGTCCCGCTCGGCAACGTCCGTCGGTTGGCTTCGGCATCGGTCTTTTTTGGTAGAGAGGGCAAAACATTACGAAGGTCCGAACAGTTTTATCACGTGTAGAAGGGGAGATACTTGTTTATTTATGTTATTTACTATGTTGTGTGGTAATTAGTTTACATTATGGATGAAGAACTTTTGATTGATACTGTCAAAGAATATTTGCACCTGTATGATCAAGCTAATAAATATTATCCCGACGGTGCACGAAAGGAAAATGCTTGGGAAGAAATAGGAACAATTCTTCAACGCACAGGTAATATATTTTAAATTAATAAAATAAACATACAGTGTAAATATGTTACAAATTTTGTGCACCGAAAGTTTTGCTTTGATGCATATCATGGTATGTTTCTTCTTCCTTGATAAACCGTTTCACGTTGCCAAGGTACAGAATCTTGAGGAGAAATAAAAAAATCTTTAAATGAAATTAACTGTCTCGACCCTTACTTCGTGGAATCTGCTCATATTAGTGTTTTAAATGAAACTAGAAACCGTGAGTTTCATTTAAAACACTAATCTTTAAATGTTTCTCGAATTGCATGTGATTCTCTTTGAAAATTGCCACCCTGTCTTACCATAGGTGCTATGCCTATTGGTTTTTCTTCATGCGCAAGTTCTCCCGGCTGCCATTCACATTTATCATTTCGAAGGAAATTGTGGATCATAGATCCAAAACCTCCTGTTTCGTCTCTCTAGTTCATATCGTCTTCGTCGGACGATGAAGAGGTCATATCTTTTAACTCAAATAGGATACACAATGTAAATATGTCTTTTACACAACTAAAATAAATTTACTACTAGTCGGCACAAAGATTCATTGCGGACTGAAGCACGCCGATCTGGTGAGCGGACGCTGGACTTTGCCAGTCTGAGCGGTGCCGCGCCGATCCTTTCCGATCCGATTCCATGAGCGCCCTGCTTTAGTCTTAGAGCTGGCTACGAAAAAGTGAACTGATAAGGTGCATTCACGAATTGTGTATAAAATGTCTCCTTGGTACCCGCCGTCAGAACGCTCTCCCGGGGCGGGAGGCGTGGGTGGACGGTCAAAGTCGTAAATTTAAATTTAGAAAAAAATGATAAGGTGCAGTCCTGAAATTTAGTAGAGGTATAGCTTTTTACTGTAGGAATCGCGGAAAATTATTGTCAGAAGTCGACAAAGTTGTAAAAAAATTGTTGAAATTTAAACCACAAGGTGCAGTTCTGACAATTGCATTTTTATATTGTTTATGGCTTACTGAACCTGTATATAAATTGTCAGAAGTTTAAATAATGGCTAAGTACATGGAAATCGATAACATGGCCGGAAGTCGCTGAAGCGGCTATCGCAACGGAAAGCAAGCACAAGGTGCAGATCAGCTATTTCTGGTTTTTAATTTTTACGTAGTTATTTAAGTAAGTATGCAATGACAGACGGCTAAGGAAGAGAGATATTTAAAAAAACATATAAATCGTGATGCCGAGTAAGCGCTAATTTTTTAAAACCACTCACTGGCTATACAGACAACGGACTTTTTAATAATAATTCGTATTCAAACAATTATAGAAAGTAAATAAATAATACGAAAAATAAAATATTATCGACAAGTTTTGACGAGAGTTTTGAAACGCTCGAAACCATCTAAGATATACACAGTACAGAAATAAATTAGCGCTTACTCGGCATTTTACATCACGATTTTTAGGTTTTTTTTTAAATATCTGTCTTCCTTAGCCTTCTGTCATTGCATACTTAAATAACTACGTAAAAATTAAAAACAAGAAATAGCCAGATCTGCACCTTGTTATTTAAATTTGAAACAAAAGCTGCGAAAGATCGCTTTCCGTTGCGATAGCCGCTTCAGCGACTTCAGGCCATGTTATCAATTTCCATGTACTTAGCCATTATTGAGACTTCTGACAATTTATATACAGGTTCAGTAAGCCATAAATAATATAAAAACGCAATTGTCAGAACTGCACCTTGTAGTTTAAATTTCAACAATTTTTTTACAACTTTGTCGACTTCTGACAGTCTTTAAGCCCCTACCTAGACTTTTGACAATAATTTTCCTCGATTCCTACAGTAAAAAACTATAACTCTACTAAATATCAGGACTGCACCTTATAATTTTTCTCTAAATATAAATTTACGACTTTGACCGTCCACCCACGCCTCCCGCCCCGGGAGAGCGTTCTGACGGCGGGTACCAAGGAGACATTTTATACAAAATTCGTGAATGCACCTTATCAGTTCACTTTTTCGTAGCCAGCTATCCGACTATCTTGTTGTATATGGTTCACTCCTTCCTCTTCGTCATGGTTTATTTCGAATGGTGCTAGTCGGTTTTCGTAACTACTCTCGATTTTCCATTGGGAATCTTCCTTATGCGATAGATGACTTCGTTGATCCTTTTCTTGATTAAGTACGGACCTTCCTATGATTTCTGTAGTTTTGTAGAAAATCCTTTTCTCGTTGTAGGGTTATGTAACCATAGCAGTAAGTAAAACTCAAAATCGGTGCTACAGCATATAATAGTAAAAGATGCAGAAGGGCAACTAATTTCGGCTCACTGAGCCATCATCAGGCCTGTAAAAGGTATCAAGATAGAAAAATAGGAATTCACAACATGTCGAATTACCTTAATGTATATAAATCCATATGTAAAGAATAAAATTGATGTCCGTGGCATCCAGCAGACTCCGACATATGTCAGTAGACAATATGGGGATTTACTGTAGGGGAAATCATCAATAAAAATAGTAATAAAAAATCTTCATTACTATGTAAAACGTCGAGCACAATAAAATAAAATTAAACAAAACAGGACAACATTAAGAAAAGTCATAAAAAATTGGTCCAGGTATAAAAGAAAAGAAAACGAAACTGGACATCGTCGTATGACAGAATATGTCCGAAGCTAAAAGTCCAGTATTATTGTACGTAAGAGCACTAAGCACAGTGACTCAGTAAATCCCAAATAGACAAGATGGTCGGAGAACTGACAAATGACGGCCCTCAATAACAAAATGAAAAATCTTTCAAAACAGAGATGAATGAGATATAGTAACTATCATGTAAAGAAATTATCTAAAACAAAGTATTAATGGAAGAGCACAAATTCTTATAACAATATCATAAAGTAATCGTATAAACTATATTAAGCCACGACAATTAAGAAAAAGAAGAATAAACATAAAAGGCCAAAAATATTCTAATAAGTCGTGACACATAAATTAAAAAATTGAATAGATGAGTCTTTTACTTGATGAAGATCCGTACTGAACGATGAAATAAAACAATATAATTTGTTTAGAACTTCATTTATTTGAACTAAGTTCAATTTAAACTTGACGCGTATTTATGTTAAGGTAATTCATTCACAACTATCACATATACTACACCCCATGGAGTTTGACATTTTAGATAGGGACATAAGAGATAAAATTAAGGTAATTATTCACAAAAAGTACCAAGGACAAAAATGTAAATTAAAGTCATTATTAACCAACAAACCAGTATCAAAAAACCCACAAACCAAATTCTCAGAACATAAATTTTTTAATAGATTCGTCAATCTTTCAAATACAATTTTTTCAGATGAAGAAGTTCAATTATTACAAAAAGGTTTTAAACATAATATTCAACCCACATGTTCGTTTGATAACTTCAACAAACTATCTATAGAAACAGAAATTAATTTGTATAATTTTCCAAATAATTCTAATCTAAAACATAAAGCTCCAGAAATTATTAAAAAAGAATTTGTAGAGTTTAACAAACCCAACTTTCAATCAATTAAAAAAAAATCAAAGTCAAATAGTCTTATTTTCACAAAAGCGGATAAAGGAAATACGGTAATAGCATTACCTAAAGAAGATTATATATTAAAAACCAACAATTTTATTCAGGCAAGCAATTTTGAGACCCTTAAAAAAGACCCAACTAATACATTTCAGAAAGAAATAAAATTAGCAGTAGATAACGCTAAATCAATAATTAATGATAAAGAAAAATATAAATGATTTTTACCCAATCCGCAACACCCTGAACTTTATTCATTAATTAAACTCCATAAAGAGGGGTACCCAATCAGACCAGTTGTTTATATTTCACAGCACCTGCATTCAAAATTTCAAAGATTCTCATAGATGTCATCTCTAAATATTGTTCATTCGTACCTCGATTTTCAGTTAAAAACTCAACGGAATTAATTAATAATATTCAAGATATAATACTACCCCATAATTCTAAATTCATATCCTTCGATGTAACAAATCTATTCCCTAGTATATCTCCTAAAGAAACTATAACTCTTGTTGATAACTTGCTCACATACAATAATGTTGATCCTATAATTCATTCTGATATCATTACTTTATTAAAAGTGTGTTTGAATCAAAATTATTTTCATTTCAATGGAGAGGTTTATGGCACTAAAGACGGTTTGATTACGGGCAACCCCCTCAGCCCCCTACTAGCAGAAATTTTCATGGATAATATAGAAAAAATAATTCATGAACACCCCCTTAGTAAAAAATTTATGTACTGGCACCGATATGTGGACGACATTTTAGCTAGCTTCATCGGTACAAATAGACAATTAGAGAGCTTCATTACTTACATAAACTCAATCCACAATAATATCAAATTTACCGTAGAGCTTGAAAAAAATGAGTCTATAAACTTTCTAGGCCTTACAATTTCAAATATAAATAATAAACATGATTTTTCTATATTTCATAAACTATCACATACAGATATTACAATTGATAATAGTTCGGTCCACCCATTCAGTCATAAACTAGCAGCTTTCAATAGTATGATACACAGACTCTTAACAGTCCCATTAAATATTAATAATTATAACAAATAATTAAATATCATAAAACAAATAGCAGTTAATAATAATTACGATTCAAATTTAATTGACAATATCATAAATAAAAAGATAAAAAAACAGACTTTAGAACAAGTATTCCCTTCAGATAAAAATAATAATAAACAATTTAAAAGCTTAACATACTTTGGAACACCATCCTTAAACATTAAATCATTTTTAGAAACTTTAGACATGAATATTTCCTTTAAAAATGATTACAATTTATCCAAATTCATTAAAAATAATAAATCTTCAAAATTAAACAAATCGGGTGTTTATAAATTAAAATGTGGTAATGACAACTGTAATAAAATTTATATCGAAAGAACTTTTTGAAATTTTAAAACTAGAATTTCGGAGCACAAACGTAGCTATGACAACAAAAACTAGATTCTAACTATTCAATCAGTCTCCTTTATTAAACCGTTTTACCTAGAAGATAGCTTAGGAATGTTTATAGTGAATGAATTTCCTGGTAATTTCTTTCGATATCATTGTTAACGTTAGTAAATAGAATTCTGTATTTATGCACTGTATATATTAAGACATTTTTACATTATACCTTCATTCGTTTTGAAAAAGCTACTGTGTTAGTGAAACGCGTCAACAAGTTTAAATTGAACATTAGTTCAAATAAATGAAGATATAAACAAAATATATTGTTTTATTTCATCGTACATAAATTAAAGTTTATGAAATGAGAACCTTGAAAGAAAATAACAATTCAAGCATAGCATTAAAAATCAATATCAATAATACACCAAAAGTGTAAAATAATTGTGAATGTCTGAAAACTGTAACCATACTTTGTCCCCTTCTTTGAAACTGCCTTCTGTGGTCTGTGTGTCGTACCGTTTTTTCATTCTGTCGCTTTCAACTTGAAGATTCGTTCGAACTAATTAATGTACATCGTCCATCCTTCTTCTCAATCGGATCACGTAATCATCTCCTGCAAGATCTTCGCCAGGCCGACATCCAAATTCCAGGTCACGAGGAAACCTCATTTCGGCATTTCGGTGACTCACACTAGCTAGATGTTCGATGTTGAAATCGTTCAATCCATCTAGCGATCTGGCCCACGGGATTCTTGAACTGCATTAACCAGTTGAGTGCTGTGTGATCAGTCCGGATTAAGAACTTCCTTCCGTAGAGATACTGGTAAAAGTGTTCCATGGACTTCACTACCGCCAAAAGTTCTCTTCTTGTGACGCAGTAGTTTCGTTCTGGCTTGGAGAGGACTTTACTGAAATATCCCAGCAGCACTATTTCTTGCCCTTCTTGGATCTGTGAGGCGACTCCTCCAATTCCTACGTTGCTTGCGTCAGTGTCAAGAATAACGTCTCCCTCTGGTAATGGATATCCTAATATCGGCGCCGTGGTTAAAAGACGTTTGACAGACTTCGTCACAATGAAAAGCTCTTGTTTCTTCTGTGAGTCGAGTTAGTGACTTGGCAATATCTCCAAACTTCCTGATAAATCTTCTATAGTATGTGCAGAGTCCAAGGAAACTCCTAATTTGATGTTTGTCGGTTGGTTGCGGTCATTGCTGAATGGACGCTGTTGCATTACGCAAAATAAATTGATCAAAAATTATATGACGCACCCTGTATTGACTCAGTAATATGTGTGTCAACAGAGTAACTAAACGATCGACCCACTCTCCTACTTTTGAAATTGCCCAGACACCACTTGTAATAGTTTGGACATGAGAATATTTTATTCCTTCACAAGCACGTGATTTTTAATGGGCCTTGTCTCATAAAATAAGGTGACATATTGGGTCTTGTCAAATGAATATATCACTGCATCATATATTACGTGGAGGAAGAGATGTGCAGAAATTCGGGACATGTTTTTAATAAAAATGTAAGATAGACATACAGTTGAAAAGATGTAGTCCCAGCCAGTCACACCTACACCCCAGACAAAAACCTATAACGAGAAAACCTACCAACTCTCTCAGTGCTCGTTATAGATATGCGGGTTGTCTCACGTGGTACAACCCGTGCTCGCCAGTCGACTAGCTTCGAGATGAAGAAGGGGTGGATTCTTCAAAAAATTATTAGGTTTTCAAAAAGGGCGCCAGAGAAGTTTTGGCAAGCACCCAAGACTTCTTTAATTAGTCCACAACTCCTCAGTGGGTTAACAACACTCACTACACACTCCAAAGGTTAAACTGATAGGTAATTTATCATAAGAAAAATAAAAGTCAGCAAGTATCCCCTGATTGAAGTTTTAATTAGTCACTTTGGACCAAAGGTCTCTTTTCAAAATATTTGTTACAATATTACTACAATAATGTTCCAAATAATGTCTGAGCTGAAGGCTGTAGACTCAGAATGTAGATAGGCTGAAGGCCGAAATCTACATAAATCCAAAAATTGCTAACTAATTTATCAGTTACAGCTTAAGTAAATAACTGTCAAGCAGGTTCTATAAACTCTGAGCAGAGCTGAAGGCTTCAAACTCAGGGTGCAGAAGAGCTGAGGGCCCCAAACTACACCGATGTCTCAATTCTATAATTATAGAGAAACGACCAAATGGTTCATGTACAATATCTCAAAAATACAACGATAATATATATCAAAAATTAACAATGTACAGTTACAAGGGTTCACACTTCCGCAATTTATACCAATATCAATATAAATATAAATAATTGCATGAGCATAAAATTTAAATAGCAAACGAGCTTAGCGTTGCTAAAGAAAATATAATTCGAAATTATGTATGGTGCAAAATTATATACATAAAATCGTCAGAGTTTGAAAAATCCACTAAATAACCCAGTACCCAGGTACGTACCGTAGTATCCTAGCGTATTTTAAACTATGAGCAAAGATTACAAATTTTAAATACAAAGTACAAAGTGTAAAGCGAAATTATGGTAATTGCCGCAAAAAGAGAAATAAAACTTTACATGAAAAACTGTGAAATGTGACGCATAAAAGTGAATTTACAAATGAATGAGAAATAAAGAGGAAAACTGTTCACTTATCCTTTTTCCGGAACCAGAACAGGAACTGAAGCCGATCCAGAATATTCCAACTCTCCTGGAACTGGGTCTAACTGACTCATTAATATCCAATCAGTGATTTAATACCGTACGCTCTGGTACCTGGGGTGTAACATAAAATTTAAGATTTACCGTTATTTAGTGTAGTAAATGTTTTTGTATTAAGTTGAATTATGCAATAATAACAACTATAAAACAACGCAAGAGATCTCTTATCTGGAGAACATACTCCGAGGCAATAAATATGACATACTAAGACTAATACTAATGGGCAAAATAGAAGGAAAAAGAGGCCCAGGACGAAGAAAACACTCGTGGTTACGTGATATCAGAAACTGGTGCGAAGTGAGGAACGTGGGTGATATATTCACACTAGCCGCAGAAGGGCAATTACGCATTATAGACTAATTATTTGTGGATGATCGCCTACACGCTGTACAGCGTTTGGCACGAGAAGAAAAAGATGCAATAAAGACATAACAAAGCATGATTTCTGGTTCTTCATTTTTTATGGAATCCCACCAAAACAGTAGCAATTTTCTGTGGATCCACCGCCACTCCTTCATTGCTCACTATATGACCTAAATAGTTGACTCGGTTTTGGAATAGCTGACATTTCTTCAGGTTTAACATGAGTTGGGCGGCTTGGAGTCATTTGAATACATCTTCCAAATGCTTTAGGTGTTCGTCAAATGTCTCACCCAGTACTACGATGTCGTCCAAATAGACCAGGCATGCCGTCCAAGATAAGAGTCTTTCAAATGTCGCGGAAGCCTCTATGACGTTGAATTGCTATAATCCAGATCCGGTGGTAAAATCAGTCTTCTCTTTGTCTTCTGGGTCTATTTCTACTTGCCAATAACCAGACTTCAGGTCCAAGGTGGAAAACAGTTTGCTGCCGACCAAAGTATCTAGCGTATCGTCGATTCGAGGCAGAGGATAGCTATCTTTCTTCGTGACGTTGTTTAGCTGGCGATATTCCACGCAGAATCTCGTAGTTCCATCCTTTTTCTTGACGAGCACTACTGGAGACAGCCATGGACTAGTAGATGTTTCTATTACTTTTTCTTCTTCAATTTCTCGAATTATTCTTCCAGCTTCTTCTCTCTTCGCTTGTAGTAGTCTTCGAGCTGATTGCCTAATTGCCTTGGCATCACCAGTATCGATTTTGTGTTTGACGGTTGAGGTTCTACCGGTCTTCCCTTCTTTTGGTATGAATAGGTCTCGATACTGCAACAGAAATTCTCTCATTTTCCTTTTCTCAGCACGATTCAAGGATTAACCAGCTACTGATAAAATCTATTCGGATCTATTATTGGCAAAGGGACAAAATTCGTTTCTATTTTTGGAAGAAAATATTGTAATTTATGCATATTAGGTGTTACATTTACTGTATATCTGTCAAGTATCATGCAATATATTTTTTATAATTCACGTATACAAAATTTACTTTGTGACATCGAAAACACTGTTACAATAGTTATTTATGTAACCAGTTATGAAATGCATCATTTTGTGTAACGAGTGAAATTTTTGCGGGACGAGCGAACTCCGCGTAGCGGGGCGAGCGAAGCATTTCATAACGTGTTTCATACAAGATTTTATCTAATTTTGACAAGAAGAAAGTTTAGTTTACCTATCAATAAAGCATTTCATAACGTTTTATACAAGATTTTATCTAATTTTGACAAAAAGAAAATTTAATTTATTTCTGATTTGAAAACAGCATTTTTTGATTCCTACAAGTTATGCAACCAATATTACACAAGACAATACTTTTATTTTATACATTAATTTCAGACTTTTCTTTATTATTTTACCATTAATAGAAAATAAGAAAAGGATTGCCACTGATATTCTTGGTGAATCAAGCACCTCAAGTTCAAGATCAGTTATGCATCACGAAATTACATCAACTTCTAATTCTGCAGGGGTTAACCTAATAAACTGTTCGAAATGTTTCATAAATATTTATAATGCATAAAATGAAATGTTAATTATTCTAGTTGTTCTTATTGTTAGTAGTTCTCTTCAGTTCTAGCTGTTGTTATTTTTCTATAATATGACATTAAACTTTCTTTTTTTCTCTCTTGTTTTTATTAACTGGTGATAAAATTAATTTTTCATCACCAGTTACATAATATTTTTCATTATGTAACTGGTTACGAAAAATGTGACGTTTGCTAACGGAAGTCAGTTTTGAAAAATGTCACTTTATATGTCAAAATTAGATAAAATAACTATTTCAGCATCTTTTTTGGTAACTTTTTATACAGTTGGAGGCACTGTTTAACTTATGGCTGACTAACTGACATTTATAACTGGCATTGGACGATGGACACATGACCTGATAACTTTTCTATAAATTTTGAAGAATTTAAATAATTTGAATAAAAACAATAATATTAAATATAAACAATGTATACTTATAAGGTAAGTCATGATTTGTAATGTCAATCGTATGTATTCCAATTTCTAATTTTTCAGCATTGAAATGTTGTCACGTGCTGAACAAATGACAGAATAATGAACGTAAATGGAACCAAATCAAAACATAAATACCATATACATATTTCTGTTTAGATTTTTTAGGTAGTAAATCATTAACTGCATTATCAGTAATTTTGTGAAGTTCTGGTGGAGTGCATGATAATTCACTGTTTAGTTTCATATTCATAAATTTCGAACTATAGTTTATTTACGATAAAAAGACGATGATGTCATTTTTAGTTACTTTCCTGCTTCTCAGAATAAATATTAATTTACCAACCGTGAATACAATTTATCCTCAACAGCCAGGGCAATTTACAGCTAACGGGTTGGCAAAACTTCAAGACGTTGTCAAATCAACTGGTAAAATTCCCCAGTTTGTTTTGACGTTTCTTGACATTCGATCATCGTCTAATATTTACATGTTTTTCTGGTGCTTTTAAACTCATTGCTTCTTTAAGATTAAAAAAAAACAGTTATTTTCATAACTAGGCAAATCAACAGTGTGTGGTTAATAAAATGCCGGAGCAGCTGAACAGAAAATGTCAAGAGATGGTATTATCTTTGTTGAGCTATTTTGAACGAGAATGCCGAAATGGGGGCCCTATTCTCCCGCTTACTGCTGTAAGAGACGTATTTGTATTCATCATTATTAATATTATTGTTACATATTTAAATGTAAATGATTAAATGTTTTTAATGTTAGGTTAGGTTAATTAAACTTGATAATATATTAGTCTTTCATAAATTGAAGTAATTATATTGTAGAGAGTTGCAGAAGCTTTACAACTTAGCGTTACCACTGTTAACCGTATTGCCGCCAAGCATAATTGAGGTGAACAGCCTAAAATCCCACCTAAAAAGAAACAATGCATTAAACCTACTGTTGAAATTGATAACTTTGATCAAAATGCTTTCCGAAATATTATATACGAAATGTATGGAAACAGTGAGTATATTGAATTTACTGTTTTATTTTATTCACAATTAACTAACACAATATTTTTTCAGTGGAAAACATAACCTTGAAAACTTTAAGAGACAAACTCCAGGAACGTGAACTATTTAATGGTTGTTTAGCATCACTCTGAAAGATAGTGAAAAATATTGGATTCAAATACCAAAAAGATGATCCTCGTCGTGGTTTAATGGAGTTGCCACATATTGCATTAAAACGTATACATTTTCTACATGAATATGTCAAGATAAAAAGGGAAGGTTTATATCAATTTGTGTTTTTAGATGAGACCTGGATATTTAAAGACGGTACTGTTGGACGTTCTTGGCAAGATTCTAATCATAGAAACGTGAAAAAAACCAAAATTGGAGGTCCAAGGTAATTGAATTATAAAATTTAGCAATTAATTTATGATGTCCTAACATTCCTGCCATTTTAAGACCTTTTCAAATATTTACTAGTCACACTATTTTATTTAAATCTATATAATTATTAATAGTTGTTTTGAGCTATGCAGTCCATCTAGGAAACCTAGTAGTAATTTGTTATTTCCTTATTGTAGGTATATATTATTGCATGCTGGTTCCTCTTCTGGATTTATTCCTGGATCAGGGCTGGTTTTTTCTTCCAAAAAACAAGATGGTGTATATTTTCATCCAATTTCCTTTATTTCCACCTTTTCAAAATCACTAACAACTATTATTAAATTAATTAGGTACAGTTATTTTATAAAACACAAATTAAAACAACGACCACAGTATCTCTACATAAATAATACTGATAAAATGGAAGATTTTTTATTTTTATATCTTGCAACAAAATTTTATTTTGTGTATCTATATTTTTCTTTTCCATTCTATTTTTATTAGAATAAATATAATAGATATTGTATAAAGAAACAATATTTAAATTTGTATGAAGATGATTACAGCTTGTATTGAGTGTAAACCCTTGCAGTGCTCTTGAAGATGGTTCTATAGAGCATGGAATAAGGTATAAGGACCTACAGTTCGTCATTTAACTCTCTTCTATGTAAAATAATTAAATGTTAATTCGAATATAGAATGATTAGTTGCTGTTTCTTGTATCTTATCCATAGTTTTTTATGAATAAATATTTATATTAATCAAGCCTATCATACAAGCCTTTTATTTTTAAATATTTTTGAGTTACGCCCTACGAGGCACGGAACAATAAAAAAGAAGAACTGTCAATCTAACATCAGATTGACTTTTCTAGTTTTCGTTAAGTAAAGGAAAAAACTACAGCTTGGCAACATCACAATATTTTGTTTTGCAACGTCATCGTCTTTTATCGTAAATAAACTATTAGTCCAGGAGGAATCGGCGCATGAGTACCGAAAACTATTCCACCTCAATTTTTTTATGCGATCCTCTTTGAATTGCCCTACTGATGATATAAATGCATGTTGCCATGGGGCAACCTCGTGCCATATTGTTTAAACCGAAATTGTTCAAACAATTGGAAGGAATTGTTATATTTCAACCGGACAAATTTTTTTTATATTCTTTATTGAAATACAAATAAAAAAGGTTCTGACTTTTCACGATAAAGTTAATATTTTTAGAGATATGAATTTTTAAAGTTCGAAAAATCACAAATTTAGGTACTTTTGACCCATGAAAAATATATTAAAAAAATAAAATAAAATATAAATAATTTTTTTTAATTCTTTATACAATAGTTAATAATATTCTTAATAGAGATTCAGGAAAATTTCATTGTTTATACCTGTTTTTTAATTGTTAATTTCGAGCGCTCACAAGTATGCGTCACTACCTTTAATTATCGCCGTCTTTCTCTGACTCATGCGCTGTATCGGCCTCTCTGTGTCCTGAATCATTATTTATCATTTATCTTAAAAACCATTAACTTTATCAAGATTGGTAAAGAAAGCAATGTTATTAATAATTAAATTGTCTACAATTTGTTTTTAACAAAAGTAATTTAAGTATGAATCGGAATATGCAATTAAAATTACTTTTTTGTTGTTATCATAGTAATTTATGCATTTTTATCAACAATAATAAGATATAATGCTATTTGAAAGTTTTTGGAATCACAATTATATATAAATAATAAGCTTTTGCTCAAACATACATTTGGAAAAATACATTGAATCCGGAATATAAAACATTAGATTCTACGAATTTCGGATACAAACTAGAGAATGATACATTGCTAATACCTTTATAAACAAACGCCCATTTCCAACTGACCTTAAAAAACCGTGTAATTGTAAGAAAACCTGTAAAACCAAAGCTTGTTACTGTAAAAAAAATAATATTAGTTGCATACTTCTATGTGGTTGTGATTCAGAAGACTGTAAGAATATAATATATAAAAATGATTTTGATAATAAATAAATACTTGTTTTCAAATCTTGTTTCATTATTTCATACTTCTACATCTATAACGTTCGTTTGAAAAAGTTATTCAATGTAATTACTTTCTGTATTAATAACAAAAAAGTAATATAAACTGATAAAAAAGTAACTTTAATTACATGTTCCGATTCGTACTTAAATAACTTTCGTAAAATTTATTCCAGAAAAAAATTGTTAAATACAAATTGAAGACAATTTAATTATTAATAACATTGCTTTCTTTCACAATCGTGATAAAGTTAATAGTTTTTAAGATAAATAATAAATACTGATTCAGGACACAAAGATGCCGATGCAGCGCATTAACTATTGTATAAAGAATTAAAAAAAATTATTATTTATATTTTATTTTATTTTTTTAATATATTTTTCATGGGTCAAATGTACCCAAATTTGAGATTTTTCTAACCTTTAAAAATTCATATCTCTAAAAATATTAACTTTATCGTGAAAAGTCATAGGACCTTTTTTATTTGTATTTCAATAAAGAATATAAAAAAATTTTGTCTGGTTGAAAAATAACAATTCCTTCCAATTGTTTAAACAATTTCGGTTTAAACAATATGGCACGGGGTTGCCCCATGGCAACATGCATTTATATCATCAGTAGGGTAATTTAAAGAGGATCGTATAAAAAAGTTGAGGTGGAATAGTTTTCGGTACTCATGCGCCGATTCCTCCTGGACTATATATGTTTTAGTAATTTAATAAAGATTCAAATTTTTTAAAACTTTTGTCAACTGTCAATTGTATATGTGAAGGTTACCAACATAAATTAAGAAATACAAAAAACCCTAATATTGCAATTATATTTTTATGAAAAACATTTTTGCACGTTCATTATAAAAAATAGTATGTAAAACTCTTATCACAATGACATTTTGTAGTACTCGTGCTTTGCGTAACTCACCGCGAAGCACTGCACTCGTACTACAAAATGAGTCATTGTGACACTTGTTTTACAATATACTATTCTGTTAATTATAATTTTCCGTACCTTATAAAAATATTTAAAGAAAAATCAATGGATTTTAGATAAAATGATATTATGCCAATTTATCGTTAATGGAATGTGGACATAATAATAACGATCATTCAAACGAAGAAATCTTATTTTTTTTCAATTTCTCGTTGGCAATAAATAGATAGAGTAAATTTAACACACTCCATTAAATTAAGTTTTGTCATGTTGCTGCATTCATAACTTTCTTAACAACGATTTTCTGTTCGATAAACTTTTGACAAATTTTATGCAAATACTTTTATATAATATAATTTAAAAGCGCTTCTAAAGAAGCACGTCAAAAGTTTGTATGTCATTTTCTTTTTTTAAAAAGTTTACACTTTACAACAGTTAAATTGGGTGGAAATTGTTTTATATCCTGAAAGAAATTTGGTTAAACGTTTTTCCTTCCATTTTTTTAATGCGGGGCGAGGGACAGTGGGTAGGTGGGTTTTATAAATAAATACCGGTGTGGTTAGAATTAATATCTACTACAGAAAACTATGTTTTAAAGCTATCATCTTCTGATTGGGCAAAATGTTTGGTTCAAAACATAGATATAGAAATAAAAAAGATATAACTGTTTACATTATTAGTGTTTTAAGTGAAACTCACTGTTTCTAGCCAATTCCACAATATAATGAAAATTGTTGAAAATTCTAAAAAATTGACAATTGTTTCGATAAATAAATATCATCGTCAGAATGACAGAAGTTACTTCGACAAGACCCGAAAGCTACAATATCTTGGACATATAATGAGAGCCGATATACCCTTTTACAGAATAATCTCCAAGGCAAGGTATGGGAAGCTAGAGGAGTGGGCAGAAGGAGAATATCGTGGTTGAAAAATTTAAGAACGTGGTTCATCAAATCAACCACTCAACTATTCCGAGCTGCTGTTAAAAAAGTTCGAATAGCCAACATCCGGAGCGGATAGGCACTTTAAGAAGAACATAACTTAAAGGGGATATACGACTACATTGCTACACAATATCTCTTACGCCAACTATAACATGCATCTAGTGTGTTACATGCCAGATCACGCGCTACGTTACTTTGGTGGGCGCTCCCACCAGGTGGCCATTTCTTGAGAAATAAACAATACTTATTATATTTTTTATAATACTAATTTGTTTGTTCTTCCTATATTCAAAACTTGAATACGGTACTGAGAGTAATGGCGCAGTAATTTTCATTTTTTTATTGAAATTTTTTTTTTGTTCTTTTATTATAATTATTATAATTTTATCTCTGTTTTCTTAATTTTTTTCTCTTAAAGATTTATTGCAACAATAAAGCCGAAAACCATGATTTTTGAATTTGTCAGATTTTTTGTGTTTTTTATGAAAACTAAATATCTTCATCGTAAATTCATTGGAAATACACTAAATCAACCTTCGGAAACAACTTCTTTACAATATCAAAAAAATTTGAAGTGTAAATTTGTAAAATTTATGTTATAAATAAATAATAGACCACCCTCTTGTATGGATGAGGTCGTCCATTGGAGTGTTAAATTTTGCTCGTGCGTGAACATATCAGTTTGGCCAGGCTCCTAGTAATTTATTATTTTTCTTCAATTAATTTCTATGATTTTTATAATATTTATATTCATAATTATAGTTAATAAAGCTTTATATATTTATGTTTTTAATGTTAACGTTGACATGATCTACCTAACGGTATTTCTGAATATTTTTTATGGACGATGCTCCGATGATGACGTGAAAGCTACTTAATTGGGTTTATTATCATTTTATAAATACAATCAGCCTTTCTCAGAAACTACGTAGACTTTTATTCAATTTTTCTACTCAATCTAATTTCGCTTAACCAATCTGTTTATCTTTCGGAGATTCTTTTATCGAAAACTTCAACGAGAACGTCGATATTTCGGAAAACGTTGCCGAATGTAGTATTTTTCAGCGATTTTGAACACAATCTTAAGAAACAAGTATGAATGAATACGATGTCAAATAGATCTAATTAATTTTTCTAATTATCTTTTATGAAAAGTTTTGCATACTAATATGTTTGCTATTGTATTTCGAATTAATTTTATTGAAAGTAAACTGAATATAGTCGAACCATAAATGTATAATAGTTAACAGTTAAAATCTGTGGTAGAATTGAGAATCATTTATTAGAAGGATTACAATCAGAAAGTATATCTATAATAATAATAATAATAATAAGTTTATTTTGGAAAAAATATACATAGTATTGACAATACAGATATAAGATAAAACAATATCATCCGAATAAACCAAGTAACCACGGAAGTATAGGTAAATACTTGTTTGTGGTATAAGAAACTTAGGAATAAAAACAATGTATATATATATATATATATATATATATATATATATATATATATATATATTATGGTTTAGACTCTAGTTGTGCTGTTATTTTTATTATAGTTTATTTTATGTGAATGAATTTTAATTATTTAATTTCTTAATGTTTTTAATCCTTCCATTTTATTATATCTCTGATCAAATAAAAGCTTTCTCTTCTTTACTTTGCCCGGTATATCTAAGAAACTGTGAAAATTCAATAAAGTTACACTCACCTTTATATGCCTTTATATCCTTACCTTTTCTTATATATATATATATATATATATATATATATATATATATATATATATGAGTACTCAAAACCTCAGGATCTTGGGTTCACAAAGTTTAATAATTTTATAATTGTTTATACAAGCGCCAAAATTTTTTATATTCAACTTAAAAAAATTTTAAATAAAAAATGAAATGAAATTCTTGTTTTCTTTTTTTATAAAATTTCACAGAACGGTCCTGTACATTCTGTTCAAACCCCCTCTTGTATTACGATACACTTCACCAATTCTGCCAACTGATAAAAATAAATAATCGTCTTGAAATGAAATCTACAAACAATTTTGTTGAATCTTTTCAAATGGAGAAACGTTGTTTAATATAAAAAATCTTCAAAAAAAATACATCATTCGATTATAAATTTGAAAATGAACTTATCTACAATGATCTTCCACTCCAAACACATTCACACAAATGAACTAATATTAAATATATGTACAAGTATGCAACATATTATACACTCAAATAAATCTTTCAAGATTCATCAAATTTAAATTACAAAATGGAGGAATTGTCAAAACACCAATGTTCGTGGAGTTTCAGTGTTTAACGTTATATGTATATGCAAGTGAGTTTATTTAATTTTTAAATGAAATAGTTCTAAATACCTTTCATAATTCACTTATGTCCAATATACCTTGTCTTATTTCTTATTAAGTTTCTTTCTGAATGTGTCACAGAAAATTTCCTTCTTCTCCAGGAGAACCAAAGACGATTTAAAATCCATTTATATAAATACATTTTCGATGGGTTTCCAGTGTCAAATTCTTTCTGAGGGATCGTGGAGATATTATTTCCACGATAGGATGCTTTATTTTCTCCCAGGATAAATGTTAGAGGTTAGTATTTCCTTCTTTTCACTAATTCATTATTTTCTTTCACAAATCTTATTAATTTATTTAAAGAATAATGTATTTCTTTTTCTTTTAATACCCAAATTTTTTTGTTCAAATATGAATATCTCCCCCCATCAATCTAAAAAATTTTCTACTAGTACTTAGTTATCACTTTCAACAAACTTCCTCCTTCATTTTTTTTTAATCTAAAATTCAGCTTTCCGCTCATCGAAATATTACAAATATTATTTACCAATCAAATAAGTTATAATTTTTCAGTTGATAGATTTCATTTCACTTTTCAAATTATTTATTTATTCATTATAGAACATCCTGTTATACACTTCTAAATAATCAATTCACACATTCTACTTCGTTTATATAAATTCCTAAATATTTTAAAATAACAGCTATAATTTCTTTCTCTTGCTCTATTCAAAATGACAATTAATTTAACAAATGTCAGACATTATAACTCTAATGTTTTATTATTTTGACTTTTATCCCTTGATATATTATAAAAGAATTTTCTAGTGTTATTGAATAGTTTTTTACGGTATCTAATAGAATATTTAAGACAATTCATAAACTTTTGACTATTGCCATCTGAAAAATGGATTCTTACAATTTATAACAGGCAACGTTCTAAAGATTTTCTCTAAACAGCTGGAACTCATGTTATCTCCACCATGTATGTATATACAAGGTACATTATAAAGTTTTTATGTATTTCTTTGGTTCGATTTATATTAGTTTCATCTATCGAATAGTTTTTCTTTCATGGATCTGCTATTCCTTAGTATTTAAGTGGTAACCAAATTCGTATTGAATAGTATAGTATATAGTATGTGGCATGTTCTTCTCCATATTAATATATATATATATATATATATATATATATATATATATATATAATAAAAATATTTAAGATAACAGTTGAAACATCTATTGGAGTATATGAATATAGTTTTTTTTCTATTATTAATTTTTTTATATCTTCATTCAAGCCCCGTATTAAAGCTTTGAGATATAAGGATTTATTCATATCAATTATTTTATTCATGAGCAAAGACAATAAACAATAAACGGTTTTAAAGATTAAAACTAACTTTTCCGCATTTGTGGCCCCGAACAATATTCTATGATAAAATTGTTACTTGTATACACTTCGGGGGATGTATCGTGCTAACAAACCGAATTTCTTCAAAAATAACCAAAAATTTAGTATATATGGATTTATAGGACCCGCTGTACTCGCTCTAGTCAACTGAAAATCAGTAGGGTACATCTGTAAGACTCCTTGAACAATATTCGGGGGTAATACCACAAGAGCTCAGATTTATCCGGATATTTTTTGTGGTTGTTTTCGAATACTTACTTTTGCCTGAACAGATCGAGTTAAATTGCCAATGAAAGTAAGTATGAGAAAACCACCGGAAAAAATATCCTGCTAAATCTGAGCTCGCGTGGTATTTGGTAAGACAATCCCATGAATAAAAAACTCAATTCAATTAAACTTTATTTAACAAACTAAATGAACAATGAGTAGAAACATAATGTTTAGACATACTTTTTGGAATTGTTATATGCAGTTTAATTCATTCTGTTTTTGACATTTATAATTGTCAAATTGACGTGCATTGCTTGGTAAACAGACAGTACCTAAATGCTAGGGCTGCTACGGTAACGTAATTTATCCGATATTTTTATCCACTTGCAAACTCTCTTCCTTCCTATTTAGCCGACAGCAAACTACGATTTTTGTATTCACAAATGGGAATTATTATACATGAATGGGATTGTCAATCATAAAATTAATCAATCGTATACTCTCTGGAGGCTGTATCGTGCTAACAAACTGAAAATTTTCCTAAAATGACAAAAATTTGGTACTCCAAGTACCATAGCCCCCGTTGTACTAGCTTTAGTGAGCTGAATATAAATAGGGCTCATTTTTGAGACGCTCTGAATAATATCCAATCATAAAATTGGTCACTTGTATTTACTCCGGAGGCTGTATCGTGCTAACAAACTGAAACTTCTCCAAAAATTACAAAAATATCGTACTTAAAGTACTGTAGCACATGTTGTATTGGCTCTGAAGAGCTGAAAATCAATAGGGTTCATCAGTGCGATGTCCTGAATAATATTCAATCATAAAATGGGTGACTTCTTGAACTCCGGAGGCTGTATCGTGCTAACAAACTGAAATTTCTCAAAAAATGACAAATGACATGTAAGAAAAAGTGGCCGACGACAACGACGACGACGACATACACACAGGATTTTTTTTCTAAAAATCATTTTGTCGTGTTGTTGTTGATGGAAAACGTAAAAATAACTCAAATTTTTTTTTCAAAATTCCAACTTTTTTTGGGGTAAACCAATACTTTTCTCGCATATAAATAGGTTGACGGAAAAGTAATATGTATATCAAGAAAATTATTACGACAAAACTGGTAAAGCGGATACAACAATACAAATCATAATAGGTATTGAACATACAGTACAACTCGCTTAAGACCTCTACAGGTTGCGCGCGAGCGTTCTCTTTTTTAATTCACGTTTTAAATATATTTTGTCCCTATTTCAATTTGTTGCTAAATGCCATTACACTCTTTTGTCCAATTAAGTATTCCTTTATGGCATCCCACCTTATCCCCCCTCAATTCGGCCACTGGTAAAAATGTGATTAAGTTGTTAACTTGTTTAATTAGTTTCTATTTCTTCGCCTCAAATGAAATTCAACTTTCTTTAACTATAAATCTTTCAAATGTATGCTAAAATGAACTTACATTCAAAAATGCAGGCTTGCCTTTTAGACGGTAATTTGAATCATTTTATTGAACTAGAACAAGTGTTAAAAATTCTTGGAATATCATACTAACCATCATAGTTGAGTCATCGGAATTCAATACAGCGTCATGTCGAAAGACTCGATACATTTGATTTAATGTTTACAACAAAATACTAATTAATTACATTGAACAATACAGAGGCAAGTTAGAAAATAATGTGAGAAATAAAAACACCCAAGAGAAGTAACATTTTAGTCTTGTGTTTTAAATGAAACTCAATGTTACTAGCTAATTCCACAATATAATGAAAAATGTTGAAAATTTTAAAAAAATTGACAATTGTTTCGATAACTGAATATCAACGTCAGAATGACAGAAGTTATATTTCATTTTATGCCTACCTGATGTTTAGTAGTTATTTTTGGCTAGAACAAAGAAGTGACCTACCTTGTGATTGACTTAATATATGTTAATAGAAAAAAGAAGAAGATATTACAAATATTGAAGCTTAGATATTATTAGCCCTATGGTGATATCTGGATATCATTTTTCCAATTAAGATCAGTATAACTGTGCATTGATATAGAAAACCAGGAAAACTATATCTGCTGATCTTTATAATTATCACTTAAGAAGACAGTTTAATAGTGCAGAACTCCCTAGATTTATCTGTTCATTGACGACTTCATATTATGGGTTTCTTAAGTGTC
Organism: Galeruca laticollis; assembly: GCA_963921935.1. Classification (NCBI taxonomy): domain Eukaryota; kingdom Metazoa; phylum Arthropoda; class Insecta; order Coleoptera; family Chrysomelidae; genus Galeruca; species Galeruca laticollis. Next base: position 70,245,744 of record OY998181.1, read on the forward strand.
TTCTAATTTCCAACTCTTCAAGGAAATCCAGTTCTTGTTTCTTATTACAAATATGTAGTACTTCTAGTTCTGTGTTAGGTGTCAATGAATGATTGGTGTCAAGTAGATGTTTTGCATAATGGGATTTATCTGGTTGTTTCAATCTGTATGCTCGAAGTGTTCACTGTATCGGATTTCAAAATTTCTAAGGGTCTGACCCAAATAGTCAGCATTACATTTTGGACATTTGAGTTTATATATACCTGATTTCTTTAATGGTTGTATTTTTGTTTTTACATTTAACAATTTTGTACTTACGTTACTTTCTGTTTTAAAAGAAATATGAAGTGGTCAATGAACAGATAAATCTAGGGAGTTCTCCACTATTAAACTGTCTTCTTAAGTGATAATTGTAAAGATCAGCAGATATAGTTTTCCTGGTTTTCTATATCAGTGCACAGTTATACTGATCTTAATTGGAAAAATGATATCCAGGATATCACCATAGGGCTAATAATATCTAAGCTTCAATATTTGTAATATCACATCTTCTTCTTTTTTCTATTAACATATATTAAGTCAATCACAAGGTAGGTCACTTCTTGATCTATCCAAAAATAACTACTAAACATCGGGTAGGCATCAAATGAAACATAACTTCTGTCATTCTGACGATGATATTCAGTTATCGAAACAATTGTCAATTTTTTAGAATTTTCAACATTTTTCATTATATTGTGGAATTAGCTAGAAACGTTGAGTTTCATTTAAAACACAAATATGAGTAGATGCCACGAAGTAAGGGTCGAGACAGTTAATTTCATTTTAATCTTGGCTCAAAATAGTTGTATAAATGAAATAGTCCTTAATGGAGATTGATTATTTAAGATTTTCATAGAAATATGTTTTTTTTATTTATAGAGTCGGTCCTACGGCTTGTGCCGCATCCTTCATTTCGATCCTTCTATCCATTGTGTTGTCGGTCTTCCTCTCCTTCTCCTATTCTGTGGTCTGTACTTAAATGCGTTCTTTCGCCATCTCGTCTCTTCTATTTTTATAATTTCAAAATAAACGTAATGGAAATGAAACAAGAATAGCAAGAAAACTAAGTGGGACAGACCAAGGAAAAAATGGATAGACAGAGATGAAGGCAAAAAGGGACAAAAACTTGGAGGGTAGTAAAAGACAGTGGAAAAGATAGGTACGGAACCCATATCAGACACTTGCAATGGTAAAAGGAAATGAGAGGAAGAAGTAAAACCAGAGGCTTTTTAAACTGAAATATGAACAAACTAAAAATAAAGGACACTGCCATATTGAGGGAAACAAAAAAAATGTCGAAAAACCTTTGAAAAAAATCACGTAATGCAAAATATGGCTTATATTTCAATTAATGACTTTTAAGAGACATAAATTGGAGGTCAAATTAAACACATCGTGTCTTGGAAAATATAGAAATAGGAAGAAAAAACTTGCAAAGAAGATAGGTACAGGGTGGACCAAAATAGTTCTTTAACATTTCAAATAGACAGAAAATAAACACTCTATACTAAACATCGGCAATCAAAATTATTTAATCAATAAACTTACTTACAGAATAATCCATCAAAATATCCCCACCCACGGTAATGAAACCTATTTAATTCAAATATGCAGTGAGTAATAAATATCCGAATCCGAAATGCACCCTAATAATAAAATTTATTACCACATTGAAAATGTTAATCGTTAAAATCGTTATAGAAACACGCCAACAGTACTTTGCTCTGCGTAGTATCACGCCATCATCATCGGAGGGTTGTTGACAATCAGAGTCGCACTAGCTCTTAAAATATTCTCGAATCGGGTCGAGGAGGAGATCCGGACCTAAAATTACACCCCTCATCGTTTTTCCTGACGATTTTTTTTATTCAATAAAATATGTGTTGTTTTTGTTAATATCTTCTATAGACAGTGGAGGGCTAAATAAACCAGAGAAACAAACACGCTTTTATCAGTTTTATCCAATATACCCAAAAAAACTAAATTGGAACGACTTTTTGTATTTGATTTATTTCTGTCAACTATGACATCATTTTTTCTCTACTAACAGGATTGGCTTACATTAAATTAATCAACACAAAATTTAATATATTTCCTACACTTGCCCTTGTTGAACAATTTAAGTAAACTCAACAAACATTTAGGTTACTGTTTTAAATGAAACTAACTGTTTCTATATAATTCTACAATATATTGAGAAAATGTTAAAAATTCCAAGACATTGACAATTGTTTTGATATTAAATATAATCGTCAGAATGACAGAAGTTACATTTCATTTGATGCTTACCTGTTGTTTAATGATTATTTTTGGCTAGACCAATGAGTGACCTTGTAATTGACTTAATATATATTAATAGAAAAAAGAAGATTATATGATTCATAACTATTGGGACATGGGCTAAAGGTAGATTGTTTGGACCATAATATGGCGATATAGGCGAGCGGGACACCCCCAGAAAGTCGCTTAGAAATAGCAGTATGTGACCACGCAGTACTAATCGCTAAGACCACTTTTAATGCATGTTTTCGGAGTCGCTGAATACGAATATGAAATTATTTTTACGATAAAATTGGGGGAACATGAAAAAAAAACGGCAATTTCGGGTAAAATTGAGACAATTGAATTTGGCGTTTTTCTGTGTTCATCTCGCTATATCTTCCACATTTATTAATGTATCATTATGAAATTTTTTATGACTATTGCGTATCTAAAGATCTAAACAACAATCCTACTCCGAAAATTCTGCGACAATTAATACTTGAACAGTAAATTTACAATTGTTTACTTTTACGTGTTCCGAGTTTTGTCGTACAATTGCAAAAGTTGTGTTACGAAGTTTCGAATTTCTAAAAACTAATTATCCAGTATTAAAATGCAATACCTAAAGAAGTTTTTGGGAAAGTTTCAGATCTAAATATTGAAAAGAAAAAAAGATATGCTATTTCAAAGTCGAGCGGCGTAAAAATATTTTCATATTCAGCGACCCCGAAAACATAAAGTAAAAGTGGTCTTAGCGATTAGTACTTCCGTGGTCACTGTAAGGTCAATTTGGGGGTGCGTCCCGCTCGCCTAATAGGACCTAATATACCTCAATAAAATATTGCTGTGGAAAAAGATAAAGGGCGTTAAAGTTGATTTTTTTTTCTCGTTTTTTGCTAATAATTTCATTGCATATTTATCGATTGTTGTCAAAATCGGCACAAAGGCATACTTTTATACAGGCAATATTATTTTATGTATTATATGACATTTTGTTACAGGGGGAGCCTCGTGAAGTATTTCTGATGATGAAATTGACTGGTAACTCTTTTTGGCGAAACTTTTTAGTGATTTTTATTAAAAAATATGACATAAACATCATTTCTACGTAATATTGGTACTCTTGTTCAAACACGATATTCCCGTTTGTTTTCGAGAAAAACGCAATTGAACAGTTCAGAGTATCGGTAGGGGATTTCAAATATTATTTCATTTATGAAAAATGTTGCTTTGGACTGTCAGATAATTATTGCTGGTAAATGACATTTCTTGTCAGTGAATATTTTTTGCTACGAGTTTATAGTCAATTGTTTCATTTTTTAAAGCTATCATATACTTTTTCGATTGAAATGCCTCGTCACAATCATTTTACGAATGAAGAAATGCGGGATATGATTTGTGTATAGACACAAGAACATTTTTGCGGGTGTTCTACAGCCAGAAGGTATGAATTGTTATATCCAGGCAGAAGGCAACCAAATCACAAAACTTTTTCAAATCTATTTCATCGTTTGGGTGAAACCGGGTCATTTCACAATAAACATCAAGATGATCGTCCGAAACAAATTTCATCTAATCAAGAAGATGAAATTTTGGTTCGAATGGATGAAAATCCTACAGTAAGTTCACGTCATTTCTCATCAGCAACAGGAGTAAGTCAGTCGTCTATTATTAGAATTCTAAAAAAAGAAAAGTTCCACCCTTATCACCTCACTCCTGTTCAAAATTTGCTTCCAAGAGATCTCCCACGACGATTACAGTTCTGCCAACGTATTCTCAACAAGCATAATGATGACCGAAATTTTATTAAGAATATTATGTTCACCGATGAAGCTACTTTTACCAGACGAGGGGTATTTAATTTGCGAAACAGCCATTATTGGGAAGAAAAAAATCCGCATGCTCTGAAAGAAAGACATTTCCAGCATGAGTTTAAATTGAATATTTGATGTGGCATTATAGGCGACCAACTACTAGGGCCATATGTTCTGCCTCCAAATTTAAATGGAGATTCTTATTTTTTTTGCAAAATACTTTTAGTGATATTTTGGATAACACTGATCAACACTAATTTTATTGTCAACAATATTTGGGCGATTTCTAGGTAATTTCGTGGTGCTGATCACGAATTAGAAGTCCATTTAGGTGAATTGGCTCTAATTTTAGAGATATATTATCAAAACATTATAAGATAGAGAAAAATATCAATTTAATAGACCAATGGCCTTTATAAGCAACTTTTAGTAAAAAATATTAAAGTGGTTTCAAAAAAAGAGAAACGAAAATATAATAAAATTCATTTATTGCTTAGGTATAACAGCAAAGAAATAATTTAATTTAAAAAATTACATCTAATTCGTAGGAAAGAAGCTCTTTTTGTAGGATTTTCTTTTACGAGGACCGTCAGGTACATCACGTTGGAGACTCCAACAATAGTCTGCCATCATATGATGATCCCATCTTCCCTGATACCTTACCTCCCTCTCCTTTATATCCTGGTGGAACCGTTCCCCTTGTTCCTCACTGAAATTGCCAAGATTGTCGGGAAATTTATCCAAGTGGCTATGAAGAAAGTGTACTTTAATACTCATATTAGTACCCAAGTTTTTAAAGTTTAATAACATCTGTTGCACTAATTCCTCGTAATTGTCCGCTTTGTGATTACCCAATACATTTTTAACTACCATAACAAAGCTACACCAAGCAGCAGCTTCAAGTGTCGTCATGTGATTTGTAAAATTAGAGTCCTTAATAAGTTTGCGACTTTGAGGGCCATCAAAAATACCCGCTTTTAGCTTTTCCATACTTAGCCTAGGAAACGATCTACAAATGCATTTGAAGCACTCGCCATCTTTACTCAAAGCCTTAACAAATTGTTTCATTAGTCCTAACTTGATGTGGAGCGGTGGGAGAATAATTTTTTCACGGTCAACCAATGGTTCGTTTATGACATTTGCTGTTCCTACAGTCATATTTTGTCTTATTGGCCAATTAACTATATTCCAATGATCTTGCTTCGCCCTACTATCCCACAAGCAGATAAAACAAGGGTATTTTGTGTACCCACCTTGCTGCCCAAGCAAGAAGTTGACCATTTTTAGATCAACACAAATGGAAAACTGACGTTCTTCATAGCATAGTTTCTGTAATACAATCTTGATGTTTTGATATTCTTCCTTAGGAATTGACGCATATCGGTTGCCATTGTGTAGCAAAACACGCTTTAAGCTTCTACTGGAACTGTCTATGAATAGTCGCCAATCACCTGGAACAAATTGTATTCCCATTTGACGAAAAAGTCCGGGAATGTTGTTGCAATAAATAAGATCTTCATCTTGGCTAAAGTAAGAAACAAGTTTCACCTCTCGTGTTCTATAAATGGTTATTTTTATATCTGGTTGTAGACAGTTTTTTTCTTTTAATCTGGATGCCAGAAGTTCAGATGCTTGCTTTGATAGACCGAGATCCCGTATCAGGTCATTCAGTTCTTCTTGAGAGAACTGCTGTGGTGTTGATTGTATTTCCTGCTCATATTCACTTCCACTGCTACTGTACTGGTTCTTAATTTCTTCTTCTTCTTCCGCCATCAGAACATCTGGCAGTGTTGTATATACTGGTACGGGAATCTCTTCGCTATGTGGCACAGGTCTTCGTGCTGATTCTAAATCAGGATAATCCCATTTGCCTTTCTTGTATTTGTTAAAACCTTTTACATTAACTAAACAAACATAACAATCATCATGGTGGTTTTTAGGTTCTCTCCACACCATGCGCACACCAAATTTCAAACTTTTTCTTTTTTCGTTTGACCACCGTCGTAAACATTCGACACACATTTGCACACTATATGGGGAGCCCAGGACTTGTGTTGGTCTCCAAGCTGTACGCCGAAATAAGCTTGATAAGCTTGTCTAACAAAATCTGTGATATTTTTTCTTTGTTTCGCTACAGTATACTCGCCACAAATATAGCAGAAGACATTAGGGCTGTTCAAACGGCTTCTGCGTGAAGAACTCATTCTGCTGAAAAAAGAGTAACTTTAGTTAAAAATATAGGTACAAATATTCGTCACATGTACTCTTACCTTCCACTTGACGTCTATTATATTTAAATAACTTCACTAGGTAGGCAATAAGAACTAAATACGTAAGAAAAGCACAATAACCGCGACGCTAAGTCTTAGTACAACAACTGCTTACGCTGAACTGACAGTTAAAATCAAGAGACACAAGACAAACAAGTGCACGCACTGATCACGTGATCAGCAGTCGGCACGTGGTACGCTCCCTAAACAGGGATCCAACTCTCGTTTCTGCGTAAATTTCTTGTTCGTAAATTATTCTCAAAAAATAAAAAGCGTATGTTATAGCTAAATTCCTTAAAAAATTATGTATCCATTACCTCAAAAACTAGAGCCAATTTGGAAAAACTGCTTTTATTTTTGAATTCAGCAGACCTGAATTACCCAAAATTGGTTCAAAAATACTTATAAATTTTGTAGGGCGGTGTTATCTGTTACTAGCTGTAAGACATAAAATGTGGTTTATGCAGGATGGAGCTCCACCTCATTTCCCTTTAGTTGTTAGAAATCATCTAAATGACATATTTCCTCAACGATGGATTGACAGAGGAAGTGATTTTGAATGGGCACCAAGAAGTCCTGAGTATAACCCGCTTGATTTTTATGTTTGATGACATATGAAGTCCTTAGTTTATGCCAATAAAATTAACTCGAGAGACGAACTCTGGAGGATAATACAAAATGCGGCTAACTTTATAAGGGGACAGAATAATATGTTCTTTGAAGTTCGAAAGTCTTTTATTAAAAGAATTAGAAAAGGCATAGAAGTCGGAGGAGGCCACGTAGAGCATTTAATTTGAGTTTGCTCTTTTTATGTTACATTGTTTTTAATTATGCTTTACCGTCGAAATAGAAGCCTTAAGATACAAGTTTTTTTATTGTCCGTTACTTGAAATCCCCTTCCGATACTCTGAACTGTTCAATTGCGTTTTTCTCGAAAACGAATGAGAATATCGTGTTTGAACAAGAGTACCAATATTACGTAAAAATGATGTTTATGTCACATTTTCTAATAAAAAAGAATAAAAAGTTTCGTCAAAAAAAGTTACCAACCAATTTCATCATCAGAAATCCTTCACGAGGCTCCCCCTGTAACAAATTATGCCTCTGTGCCGAATTTGGCAGCAATCGATAAATATGCAGTGAAATTATTAGCAAAAACCGAAAAGAAAAATCAACTTTATCGCCCTTTATCTTTTTCCACAGCAATATTTTATTGAGGTATATTTGGTTCTATCGCCATATTTTGATCCAAACAATCTACCCTTAGCCTATGTCCCAATAGTTATGAATCACCCCGTATATTATTAGTCCTATGGGGATATCCTGGATATCTTTATCCAATTTAAAATTAGTATGAAAAAGACTATCCATTTCGAATGTAGTCTGTAGGTAAATAGCAGTAAGTAAAACTCAAAATCCGTATTAGAGCATATATTAATAAAATACGAGTATGAAGGGGGGCACTAGTTTCGGCTCACTGAGCCATCATCAGGCCTGTAAAAGGCATCAAGATAAAAAAAGGTGAGAAATATACAATATATCGAATTACCTTTGGTAATTAAATTACCAGAAATACCGCTTCCGAAATTTAACGGGGATATTAAAGAGAATGGCCTATATAAGAATTGAGGCGAGACCCTTCAATCTGTCAATAATAAATGTTTATGCACCCACAGAGGTGGCAGAAGATGACGAAAAGGAGGTCTTCTATGAAAAGGTAGAAGAAGAAATATTAAAAATACCCAACCAAGACAATAATATTATTGGGTGACCTGAACGCGCAAATTGGAAAAGAAGAATATTACAGACAGATAAGCGGTATACACACATTACATGAAAAAATAAACAACAATGGACACAGAATTTGTAATCTGGCAGTAAAAATGAACATGATTATTTGCAGTACGATGTTCCAGCACACCAAATGGCATAAAGTTACGTGGAGATCACCTGATTCCAAAACATATACACAAATTGATCACATATTGATAACAAGAAGAAAACGGTCAGAACATATAGCGGGGCGTGTGCTGATACGGATCATTACATGGTTGCAGGCTCTATGCTACAAAAGATAAAGATTAAAAATAAAATATGCAACAAAAAATGGGACATAAGAAAACTGAAACACAAAACGAGTACAGAGATAGTATAGAAGAACAATTCATTAATGAGACAGAAGAAATTAGTGGAATTCAAGCAGGATGGAAAAGGAGAGAAAAATGTATAAATACAGCTGCAAACAAAAAAAAAATAGGAACGGTGGTAAACAGAGAACAGAAGGAATGGCTCGATGAAAAATGCAAAGAAATGATTGAAATGAAAAAAGAAGCATGGGTAAAATGGATAAGGACGAACAGAACTGAAGAAAGAGAAACTTATGGAAAAACTAAAAAAAGAAACAAAGAAAATAATAAAACATGCTAAGAGAAAAACAATTGAAAACAGAATTATTGAAATAGAAAGGGCAAGTTATGCAAGGAACACAAAAGTCTGACGTCTGTATAAGGTTATTAAATTTCAGACTATTTGAAGTAGCTCTCACCGCCGACATTCGGCAGATGTATAGGCAAATTAATTTACAACCAGATCAACGAAGATTTCAAAGAAGTTTGTGGAGATTCTCTCCAAATGAGCCCATATAGATTTATCAATTGAACACTGTTTCGTTCGGAGTTAAAGCTTCGCCTTTTCTAGCTCTCTGAACTGTACGCCAATTAGCTGACGATGAAGGAACGTCGTTTCCTTTAGCATCTGAAGTTGTTAAAAGAGAGATGATCTTGTTTCTAGTGTATCTTCAATTAGCTTAGCGCTTGATTTGTATAGTCAATTGATTGAATTATTTCATAGAGGTGGTTTTCAATTAGTCAAATGGGCCACCAATTCACAAAGATTATTAGAAGAAATTCCTGTTGACAATAGAAACACTAATGTGGTGAACTTTGATACAGATTCTCTGAAAATACTTGGTTTACAATGGCATCCGAGTTCAGAATCTTTGTCATTTTCTTTTGACCTTGTTGATAAATCTTACTATGTTGTGTGGTAATTAGTTTACATTATGGATGAAGAACTTTTGATTGATACTGTCAAAGAATATTTGCACCTGTATGATCAAGCTAATAAATATTATCACGACGGTGCACGACAGGAAAATACTTTGGAAGAAATAGGAACAATTCTTCAACGCACAGGTAATATATTTTAAATTAATAAAATAAACATACAGTGTAAATATGTTACAAATTTTGTGCACCGAAAGTTTTGCTTTGATGCATATCACGGTATGTTTCTTCTTCCTTGATAAACCGTTTCCCGTTGCAAAGGTACAGAACCTTGAGGAGAAATAAAAAAATCTTTAAACGAAATTAACTGTCTCGATCCTTACTTCGTGGAATCTACTCATATTAGTGTTTTAAATGAAACTCACGGTTTCTAGGTATTAACTAGAAACTGTGAGTTTCATTTAAAACACTTATACTAAACGTAACATTTTGTCCACTGTGCTCGTTGCTATGATCCTCTAGGCTTTCTAGCTCCTGTCACATTATTAGCCAAACTTTTGATAAAATATTATTGGATTGGCCATCTGAATTGGGATGATCCCTGCCCTCTTGATATAGTGCACCGTTGGAACCAAATTTCTACAGGATAAGATCATCTTTTAAATTTTAAAATTCCTCGTCATAAAGGTGTTGTGTTACATCAGCCAATCATTTTAGTAGGTTTCGCAGATGCATGCTTAACCTCCTATGGGGCGGTCGTTTATCTTCGTAGTATAAATTCCAATGGAGAAATTCAAGTTCATCTCCTTTGCGCGAAATACAAGGTTTCTCCAATGAAAGTAGTCACCATTCCTAGATTGGAACTTTGTGCAGCTCATTTACTCGACAAATTTCTGCGATTTATAATAGATTGTTATGAATCTCGACTAAATATTACTTATATTTTCGCCCTGTCAGATTCTACTGTCACTCTCCATTGGATCGCAACCCATCCGTCCAAACTACAAACGTTCGTATCGAATAAGGTGGCTCAGATTAAATCTTTAGTTGATTTAATTCGTGGTTTCATGTAAATGGAAAAAACAATGTTAGCGATTGTTTGTCTAGAGGCTTATATTTATAGCTAATAATTCCTGGAAAAGTAATCCTGAATGGCTAAAGTTAGATTTCACTGAATGGCCAATTAGTACAATTTGCTTAGAAGAGAATCTACCAGAATCCAAAATAGTTTCTTCAGTAATATCTACAGATGTCGAAAATTCTGTCTATTCCCTATAGTCTATATAGAAAGGACAAGGAGTAATAAATCATTCATTTAAGTAGATTTCATAGACGTACCAAAATATATTTTAAGAGGGTATACCGTAAGGTACATTTTGTATTGAACGAATGAGTTGCAGCTATGCTAAAGAATATACGATTTAGGTCAGAGGTAACGGGATGTACTAATTTTAATAAAAAAAAGTGATAGAGGTAGAGGTCATTCGGAAGCAAAAAATGTAGTTCATTATAAAAAAATTCTACAACTTCCTCAGGACTAAGATACATAATACCGAAATGTACTTTTAAGTATTCGCCAATTACAGAACCTTTCTGTCTGTACTCTTGTACCAAATGAAACTCCTGAATCTTACGAAACCAAGCTTGACAGAGATGAAATTTACAACCAAAAAGAATTTGATCTCTGCCAAAACATTCATATATAGCGTTATGAATGCTTAGTTCAAAATCTACTACGACTTCTTTAGGTTGAAAATTTAAGCCTACTTCTTTACATTTATGTCTTAAAATTAAAAACAAATTTGAATATGTTTGACTTGATTTGTCCGGCAGCAAACAAAAAACAAGAAGTACATAATAGCCGTTTTTAAAACCATGAATGGTAAACATTTGGTAAAAAAAAGTTGAACAGTATTTAAAAGTCCCATCCATCAAAATACAATCCGAATTACATGAAAAATTAAGGTTGGAAAAACAGGAGAACACAATAATTTTAAATACCTGGTCTGCAGTTAATAGAAATTCCTCTTCTCGGTTCGTTCGTAATTGTAATTCACGAACACTATTAAATACTTCTTCCTGATTTTTAGGCAATAGTGTAAGTGCATCAACATCCTTTCCCTAATCCCCTAAATATCGATCAAAACAATCAAGATTTCTTAAAAATATTTAATTCAAGAAATCTTTGAAACCTTTCAGAAATATACATAATTGTATGGGCCTCCGATTTTATCTATTATAAACCCTAATGACTCTAATAGGATTAAACTAAATGTCGAACATTTCAGTAATCCTCAAATTGATACAAGTCAGGTAAAATTTTATTTTGTGGCAGAGTTCGGATATGCCCGTTTATTCATAATATTTTTTATTTGTATTACTCCTATATGTAGTGTTTGGGGAATTTTTCTCAGAAATTTTAAATGGCAAGTGGCCTACTGTAATCGGCTTAATACGATTACACCTATTTACAGATTATTCGATTATTGAGAGGGATTTTCCAAACAACCCAGTTTTCTTAGAAACATTATCGGGAATATTATTTTAAAAGAAAGTAGGTATATTAAATCAGTACTTAGTATTAGTTCTTTGAGTAAAGTTGTATGAAGTTGTATGCTTGTCATAATATTGTAAACAGTTGGAATATATTTAAAACATTTGTTGAATGTTAATTGTGCAAGTACCAAACAATGTCGATAAGCCAAGGACCATCTAAACGACCAAAAACAGGTCCATTATCTTTAAATGAAAAAACTCTGATATTGAATTGTTATATATCATTGAAAAACAAGGATCCAAGTGCAAGTGTTGATGATATTGTGGAATTAACGGCTGCTATGTTGTGTGTTGCTAAATCAACAATTTATAGATTACTAAAAGAAAGCAAGAATGGAACTCTTCAACCCCCTAAAACTCCTTCAGGCCGAAAACCAATTGAGATCGATGAGTCATTAAAACAAAGACTAAGGCGTAAAGTCCATGGATTTTACTTACGAAAGGAAATTCCAACACTTGACAAAATTATGACATCGGTGCAAGAAGATACGGACTATCCAAAATTCTCCAGAATGACATTATGCAAACTTTTGAAAGATGTGGGTTTCAGATATACAAAACATAATAGAAAATCTCTCTTGATAGATAAACCGGAAATAGTTTTTTGGAGAAGAGACTATTTAAGAAGCATTCGACATGCCAGAGAACAAAATTTGAAAATCTTCTACTTAGACGAAACATGGATAAATACTGGATATACAGTTTCCAAATCTTGGCAAGACGAAAGCATTAAAAGCGGAAGGCAGGCATTCGTGGAAGGTTTGTCGTTAGGTTTGCAGCCACCATCTGGAAAAGGAAAAAGACTTATCATTGTCCATGTTGTAAGTTCTGAAGGTTTTGTTGATGGTGGATTATTAACGTTTATTTCAAAACGCACGGGGAACTATCACGAAGATATGAATGGGGATGTCTTCGAGGAATGGTTTGTTCAAATGTTGGATCTGATTCCAAAAGGGGCTGTTATTGTTATGGACAACGCAAGTTACCATTCACGGTTACGAGAAGCATTGCCCACAAGTCGTTGGCGTAAAGCAGAGCTTTTGGAGTGGCTTATTTCGAAAAATATTAAGTTTCCAAAAGATCCACTAAGGAAAGAACTTTACAGAATTGCAAAAATGAACAAGAATAAATACAAAACCTACATTGTAGAAGAAATGGCTTCTTCTCGTGGTATATCAGTTCTTCGACTTCCCCCTTATCATTGTGAACTTAATCCCATAGAATTAATATGGGCTCAGGTAAAGGGGGAAGTTGGAAAAAAAATACTACTTTTAAAATAACCGATGTTGTGAAATTGTTTGAGAGTGCTGTAAGTCATGTGAGTAAGGAAAATTGGACAAACTGTATCGAGCATGTTATCAAAGTAGAGGCAAATATGTGGAAAATTGACAATATTTGTGATGATTTAATCGACCCTATTATTATTAATGTCAACAACGATTCTTCCTCTTCCGAGTCGGATATAGAATAAAATGTAAGTAATAAATGTATTCCAATAATTATTTCTTTTCATTTTTTATTATATTATAATTTAAAACGTATTTTTTTCCCAAAATACACACCACTGCATTGCGTTATTGCTTATCTGCTAATCCTTTAACAATGAATAAACCCTAAACTTTGCTACATCTGAAACAAATACGGGGTCGATCTACCTGGTTTTTAGATTTACGGAAGAAATGTAATTTAAAGTAAGAGATTTATCAAAAATTTCATGGTGCTCCCTGTAAAGGTTTTGCATACTTAATTAGGGTTTATTACTCCTCGTACTTTTTGTACATACTATAATATTGCGTAATTCGAAATGGATCAAACTTTTGAGATCGGTTGTTTATGTCCTTAGATTCGTAAAATTGTTCCCAATGGCGGTTTCTATTTCAGTATCCGATTTGGAAGTTGCTGAACTTTCCTTAACAAAACTTGTTTAACGTCGACATTTTCGATCTGAATCAGCACTACTAGCAAAATATGTTATTCCAGCATCTTTAAAACATCTACGCCCTTTCTTGAAGGACGGCGTCATTCGTATTGGAGGAAGCTTGATCCATGCCGATTTAAATTTTGAGGGGCATCATCCTATATTATTGCCCAAAAAATATCATCTAGTAGAACTCCTTATTGATTATTTTCACAGAACTAACCTTCATACCGGTCCACACTTAGTCCTTTCTTTACTTATAGTCTATTTGAAAATCAAGAGAGAGTAAATTCCCAGAAATGTTTTGCAGTTATCAGTGTTAAAGGCAGTAAACCATAGACGTGCGTTTTCAAAATTAAATTAATATGGAAATATTTAATTTGTTTTAGTTATTTATACCTAGATTACCAATTTTAGATAGATAAACATAATTCGTAAGTAGTAATTTAATTTGGGTAAAATGAAGAAAAAGTCAATATTATTTTAGGCATTTTGTTTTAGGCATATGTTTATTTATAAAATATGTATATAATATGTACAGATAATTACAATTATTTATAAATTAATATGAGGAGCTAAAAAACAATTAAGTAGGTATATGAGAAAAACAAAACCAACCGCAAGGATAAAATTTGACGAGCAACATGCAAAAAATACGACAATATTAAATCTTAAAAAATTAAAATCTAAAAATAAAATTAAAGTACATAAATTAATAATTTTAAAGTTATGGTTCCTCGCACTCTGTGTCAGAAGATTCACCATCTGATTCTAGAGAAATTACAATGGGCTCTATAGTAATATCAATTATGTTATCTAGCTCCCACATTTTTTTTTCTATTTCTGTAACGTGTCTAATACATTTTTGCCAATTTTCACTTGTTACTTCAGATATTGCCTTATTGAAGAGATTTTTAACATCTGATAATTTAAAAGTCGTGTTATTTCTGGCAACATAACCTTTAACTTGAGCCCATATTAATTCTATCGGATTCATCTCACAATGGTAGGGTGGTAAACGAAGGATTTCAATTTCTCGTTTTTTGGCTATCTCCTCAATATTATATTTTTTATAATTTTGCTTATGTTTTTTAGCAATAGTTAACAATTCTGCCCTCAGCATTGTATTGTCAAAGGCTAAATTTTTAGAAGATAACCATTTTGCAATTTCATCCTTTTTCCATTTAGTGGTTGGTAAAGGTTCAAGTAATCTGGAGTGGTAACTTGCATTGTCCATTATAATAACCGATCCTTTTGGTATGAATTGAATCATCTGTTCAAAATATTCCTCAAACACGTCTCCATTCATTTCTTCGTGATAATCAACGGTTTTTTTTTATTCAAATAAGAGTAAACCATTCTCAAGAAAACCGTTTGTACTGCCTATATGACAAATAATTAATCTTTTACCTTTTCCTATAGGTTCCTTAAAACCAGTAGTATATCCTTCTAGAAAAGCTTGATGGGATGATTTTATATTTTTGTCTTTCCAAACTCTTCCTACACAATGTCCTTCATTAACCCATGTTTCATCTAAATAATAAATGTTTTTATTTTGAGCTTTAACTTGTTGTATTCTTCTGAGGTACTGTCTTCTCCAACATACAATTTCTTCAGAATCAATTATCATTGAGTGTCTGCCCATTTTTTCAAATTTAAAGTTTAACTCATGTAACACTTTCCATAGTTTATCCCGGCTTATTGTGGGTAAATCAACATCATTCGTAATGGCTTGCAAAACTTTATCTAAAGTTGGTATTTGCTTGTTTATAAAAAATGAGTGAACAAGCTTACGAATAGCATTTTTAAAAAACTCGTCCACGTTGACTTTTAATAGTTTTGGTCTACCTGGTTTCGGCTTTGGTGAGGTTACTCCACCTGATTTTTCCTCCTTTAGAACTCTATATATTGTAGATTTTCCATATCCCATTGCCTTAGATGTTGTTTCAACTACACTGTCAATAGTGTTTGAGGGATTTTGATGTTTAAAATAGTGGTACACATTCACTACAGCACTCTTTTCATTGAGCGATAAATGGTCTAGTTTTAATTTTTTCACTGGCGTATACTCACAAACTGCTTCCATTTTTAGTCACTACTATTTGTCACGTTTATCGAAAATCAAATAACTGCATTTCTAGAAACTTAAGCACTATTTAAGTCAAAATATCTGTCATTAGAAGCGGTCGGCGGGCGTAATTTCGGCCGGTAATCCCTTGGCCTACCTGCATAAATCAAAGGGTACCATTTATGACAGGGGTAATTTCGGCCGAGGGGTTGATGTTTACGATGAGATTAAAATATTGGTAATTACGCTTAATAGTTTCTGTAAAATATTAGTTGTGTATTTATTTGGAAATACCTAATCCTGTGTACCTGTCGGAAATGAAAGATTTTTACATGGATGGCACATTTTCTTATTGTACAAAATATTTTTATCAGTTATTTACCATCCATGGACTGGAAAATGGGCATTATGTTCCTCTTTTGTATTGTCTGTTGCCCAATAAGACCAGTGACACATATATGAGACTTTTTCTGTTGGTAAAATCTAAAATTTTTGAACTTTATAATATTGTTTTTGAACCGAAGGAGGTATTTGTGGATTTTGAAATCGCAATTCATAACGCATTAAAAGTTGTCTTTCCCAAAACCAAACTAAATGGTTGTAGATTCCACTTGCACCAGGCGTGGTATAGGAAAATACAATCATTAGGGTTAACCCAAATGTATAAAGATAAAAACTGCGAGGAAAGCAAATGGCTTACTCATACTTTTGGGCTAACTTATTTAGACCCCTCTGAAGTTGAAGATTGTTTCATATTTGATCTCATGTCATACAAACCGGACCATAAACTTATAGATAAATACGCAGACTATTTATTAGAAAACTACATAGCGCCAGAATCTCATTTTCCACCAAATATATGGGCATATGAAAACCCATCAATTAAAAGAACCACAAATGCCTGCGAATCATTCCATTCGCACTTTAATTCTAGTTTTTATTCAAGTCACCCTTCTATATTTATTTTTATAGAAAAATTAAAAGATTGTCAGATCGATGCATATTTAAAAATAAAAAATTTAAATATTCCAGCAAAAATTAAAGACAAACAAGTAAAAAACAAACTAAAATTTATCGAAAACATGGTAAATATGCTTCGATCTGACAATATTTCTAGAATTAATTTCGTTAAATCTGTATCACATCAAAACGTTTTTTAAAAATTTATAGTTTACCTAAGTTATAGAAATAAGTTGATGTAATAATTTTATTGAAATAAAGAAATATTTTAATATAAAGCATTTTGTTATTTTATTTGATTTGCGGCCGAAAATACCTGAGATAAGGAAGCAACTTAAAACCTCCGGCCGAATTTACCTACCGGCTTTTAGTACCTGCCCTTTTTCCGGCCGAAATTACATCCGCCCGAAGCGGTTGCCATTCTTGCCATTCGGAGGTCGTTAAATAACAATTATCCCTTTCTATTCTGGTTACGCCTATGACGCACGTTAATCCTCTTAGGCCTACTGTAGTAACAATGAAAGATCATAAAATAATGTGATAGTCCAAGAAATGTAATAAATTTTGTATTGAAATTAACAAAAACCATTTAGAATGCATTACAAATATTGAAGTTTTACCGCACGTACTGTACTATAGTTTTGCATACCGAATTAGTTTTTATTCTGGGAATTTACTCTCTCTTGATTTTCAAATAGACTATAGATTACGTTATTGAATTCTTTTAGCTCCAGCGTTGTTCGATTTATAATCCAGAAATGTAATATTTGTTATAGATTGAGGCCAAAGCCCTAAAATTCCCATAATGAGAAATCTACCTAGTGTTAGAGTGCAACAGGCCAAGGCCTTTCTGCACATTGGCTGCGACTACGCTGGTCCTGTATTACAGCGTATCCCACATCGAATACGCGGAATTCGTCCTGTCAAAGCATATATTTGCTTATTTCTTTGGATAATAACCAAAGCTTGGCATATAATTTCAAAAGTTTGCACTGAAAATCGTGCTGCAATCGATACTCAAATTGCTTCTTTAGTACATGACATGCATTTGAAAATGAATTATCTAGAAAAACTCAAATTGATCGCTGTTGCTCTAGACAAAGTTCAAGGCAACTTTTGCACAATTAGCGAAGCTACAGAAATATGGTTAAATTTATTAAATATATTTAGAGAAAATCTGACGGAAACAGACTGTGAAAAGAGATTTGCAATGGCTATGACACCTGCTCATTTTCTTGCTAATATTCTTGATCATCGTTTTAGAGGTTTCAAATTAGATAGCAATCAACGTGAGACAGCTATGGAATATTCTGCTGCTACATATCCAGATGAAATGCCTCATATAATAATTTTTGAAGCAGAAGAGTTTCCATTTAAACCCTATTTGTTTACAACAGAATCAGTAAAAAAAATGTTAAACCCATCGTTTGGTAAACCCATCGTTTGGTGGAACCCTTTCTGTTTCTGTAAAAGTTGGAAGGGTGGGTAGACCCCACAGCACTTAGGCCACAATTGGCCCATTGTGCATCCTTCTGAGGTTCGAAACTTCATTCGAGCTCGTCATCCAGCCTACTTCTCTGAAGTAGGCAATAACGTCGCCTGAATTAAGTTCCCTCATACTGGTTTGTGTTAGCCTGTGCTCGCCGAATACATGAAACCTCAGATGAGAGAGTCTGACATTCACAAAGAATGTGCTCGACAGTCTCATCTTCTTGCTCACATCCTCTACAAAGAGGGGTGTCAGAGAGACCCAGTCTGTTGGAGAAGTTTCCATTTAAATCCTATTTGTTTACAACAGAATCAGTAAAAAAATGTTAAACCCATCGTTTGGTGGAACCCTTTCTGTTTCTGTAAAAGTTGGAAGGGTGGGTAGACCCCACAGCACTTAGGCCACAATTGGCCCATTGTGCATCCTTCTGAGGTTCGAAACTTCATTCTAGCTTGTCATCCAGCCTACTTCTCTGAAGTAGGCAATAACGTCGCCTGAATTAAGTTCCCTCATACTGGCGTGTGTTAGCCTGTGCTCGCCGAATACATGAAACCTCAGATGAGAGAGTCTGACATTCACAAAGAATGTGCTCGACAGTCTCATCGTCTTGCTCACATCCTCTACAAAGAGGGGTGTCAGAGAGACCCAGTCTGTTGGAGAAGTTTCCATTTAAATCCTATTTGTTTACAACAGAATCAGTAAGAAAATGTTAAACCCATCGTTTGGTGGAACCCTTTCTGTTTCTGTAAAAGTTGGAAGGGTGGGTAGACCCCACAGCACTTAGGCCACAATTGGCCCATTGTGCATCCTTCTGAGGTTCGAAACTTCATTCTAGCTTGTCATCCAGCCTACTTCTCTGAAGTAGGCAATAACGTCGCCTGAATTAAGTTCCCTCATACTGGCGTGTGTTAGCCTGTGCTCGCCGAATACATGAAACCTCAGATGAGAGAGTCTGACATTCACAAAGAATGTGCTCGACAGTCTCATCTTCTTGCTCACATCCTCTACAAAGTGGGGTGTCAGAGAGACCCAGTCCGTTGGAAAAATTTCCATTTAAATCCTATTTGTTTACAACAGAATCAGTAAAAAAATGTTAAACCCATCGTTTGGTGGAACCCTTTGAAAAGAGATTTGAATGCTGCCACCATTGAACTTGTCCAACAGTTACATTGTGCAACAGCGTCTTAGGCTGGAGTAGAGCGACTGTTTTCTGCGTTCAGATTAGTCCATACCACCCTTAGGAACAGACTTGGTACCGCAAACTCTGCTAAATTAGTAACCATATTAAAACATTTTTATACCCAGACACCGATTGATGTTGATGAAGTATGTTTTGATTTTGTTTATTTTTGTTGTTCGTGTGTTGCATAATATAGGGTGTTCAGAAACCCTTTGAAGAAGACGTCTTCATATGAGTCCTCACCAGTCGTTTGCTGTAAATAAATTTTTTCCAGATCCATCACAAGCGTGTCAGTTGGAGGGACCAACAGGTATTTTTATTAAAAAAAAAATATTATCAAGTTTTTATGTATCCGACACCGAATTTGGAAAATTCAAGATAATTTTCATAAAAAATGTTATCTTCTTTCAAATCGATAACATGAACCGTTTTCGAGAAAAATAAATTTAAACTTCTTGTGTTTCTTACATAAAATCATGATGAATTATAATCTGTAATATCAAGTTGGCTTTGAAAAATCAACAAAATCTGACAATGTGTCAAATTATTTTGATTCTAGACAGTTATTATTGTTATTGTGTGTGAAAGGTAAAGAATAATAGTTAATTTGATCAAAATGGTTCATTTTTCGAATGAAGAATATGCTGATATGCATTTAGTTTATGGGGAAGTATAATGTAACGCTCGTGCAGCAGAGCGAAGATATGCGGAAAAATTTCCAAACAGAAGGCATCCTGCTCGCGCAAAATTTGTAGCCGTACACCCGTACACCAAAGATTAAGAGAAAGTGGCTCAGTAGTACCTAAAAATAATGAAACTGGTAGACGACCTGATGTGACAATAGAATACGAAGACGATATTTTGATTGAAATCGAAAATAATCCTGAAGTTAACACCAGAAGACTCGCTGCTATGTATCCTGGCATTTCCAAGTCTTACATATGGAATATTATTCATAAAGAAAACCTTCATCCTTTCCATTTTCAAAAAGTTCATGCCATGGTAGATGGTGATTTCCCTGCACGCATAGATTTTTCAAACTGGTTGCGGAACAAAAAAAATCAGGATCCTAATTTCTTTTCCAATATTTTATTTTGCGATGAATCTACGTTTACCAGAGACGGAATTTTTTATTTACACAATGCACATCATTATGCCTACATTGGTGATCATCATCATGCAACAGTAGAGAAAAAGCACCAGCAAAGATTTAGTATAAATGTTTGGATAGGTGTAATCGGTAATCAGCTTCTGGGACCCGTAGAGCTTCCTAGCCGTTTAACAGGACAAGAATATCTTAATTTTCTACAAAATGTTTTACCTGATTTAATAGATGAGGTTCCCCTGATGATTCGAAATAATTTATGGTTCATGCACGACGGCTGCCCAGCTCATTTTAGTAGAAAGTTTCGTCAATATCTAGACAATAACTATTACGATAAATGGATTGGAAGAGATGGTCTAGTTAATTGGCCCCCAAGATCTCCAGATTTAAACCCCTGATGGGGTTATTTAAAATCATTAGTATATGCTGTTCCAATAGAAACCCGTAATCAGCTGTGGCAAAGAATTCAAAACGCTTGTAATGAAATTAGAAATAATGCAGAAATTTTTGCAAAAATTAGACGATCTTTAGAGAAAAGAATAGATTTGTGTATTGAGACACATGTAGAGCATCTGTTGTGAAATTAATTCTCTTATTTCTGTTTGTTTTTTTAGTGTTGATTGTTGTTTTATGTCCTCACGAAATAAAATTAATTTAAAATTTCCAAAACAATGTAAGTAACTTAATACTTACGACTTTTGTTACCAGTATCTGTACAATTCGTTGATTTTTCAAAGCCAACTTGATATTACAGATTATAATCCAACATGATTTTATGTAAGAAACACAAAAAGTTTAAATTTATTTTTCTCGAAAACGGTTCATGATATCGATTTGAAAGAAGAGAACATTTTTAATGAAAATTATCTTGAATTTTTCAAATTCGGTGTCGGATACATAAAAAACTTGAAAATAATTTTTTTTTAATAAAAATACCTGTTGGTCCCCCCAACTGACACGCTTGTGATGGATCTGGAAAAAATTTATTTACAGCAAACGACTATTTTGTAACTGTTTATTGATTATACCTAGTTTGAATATTTTAAGTAACGGTATTTTTGAGTAATTTCAAGAAAACTCATATGAGGACGTCTTCTTCAAAGGGCTGTAGCTCCCTTAGAAAGCATTTTCGGATAGAGGTAATTTGAGCTAAATCGACTTAAAATCACATCTAGTTACTGTAGTTTCCATTTGGCAGGAGAGTTTCTGGACATTTTGTATATCTATTATTTTATATTATTTTTGAAAGAATATTTTTATTTTTGTTAATCACTTATACTTATCATCAGGTATGTGTCAGTTACAAATATGTATTAATAAAAAGCTGAGTTGAATTGAAGAGTTTTTTTAAAGTAATACATAAATAAATTTAAGATTAACAAACGTTTACAACATGTTTTAAACAGTTTAAAACAACCTTCTATAATAGTATATTAAGTACCAAGTGTTAAAAAAGGTTACTTTAGTCACGAGTTTTACTAGGCACGAGTGACTAAAGACGTTTTTAATACATGGTGCTTACTATACTTTTTCTTCGCCCGCAGGAATGAAAAAATTATATTATATTTTAATTCTATTCATAACATGACGGACGATGGTTGACGCCTGATCGACAAATCAAATGACACAGAACAACAAAATTATCACGAAACATGAAATTGAACTTACAAAATATACACTTGATATGACGTTTAAATGACAAAAGAAAAACGAGATGTGACATCGCATTTTAAACACTAGTGTTTAAAGAGTCTTTTGCGCAGGTGAATCCCGTTTTTTTAAATGCGGTTTTAGTAACGGAAGTAGAAAAATTATATTATATTTTAATTATATTCATAACATGATGGACGATGGCTGACTGACAAATCAAATGACACAGAACAACAAAATTATCACGAAACATGAAATTTAACATACAGCAGATACTTTTCGTATTTTAAACACTAGTGTTTAAAGAGTCGCTTTGTGCAAGTCAAACCCGTGTTCAAAATGGGGTTTTAGTAACGGAAATAGAAAAAACATGTTATTTTTGGGTGTTTTAAACATTTTGTTTTAAATATCACAACCTTGCTTATTATTGTGCAGACCGTAAATAATTGCAAACAAAATTCTTGCTATCTGCTTCCTCAAAAAACTTTGGATGTACCATAAAAACATTTTCTTCTATTTTACTCTACCAGCGAAATTTTGAAAAAAGACAGTACAAGAATTATGTGCTATTTATGGGCTAATTAGTTGCTCTAATTAAAATTTTTGGGCTCCAACCGTTTAGCGAGAATTTCAGCTTAAAATGGGGGGGCTAGCTTGACGTCAAGCTCTTTCCGTATGTAGGAAGCCGCCCCCATAATTTTAAGATTTAATTCCTGCTAAACGGTTGGAGCCCAAATATTGTAATTAGAACAACTAATTAGCCCATAAATAGCACTACTTTTTAGTACCGTGCTTTTTTAAAATTTCGCTTTTGAAATTTTTTAACTTTAAAAAAATTGAAATTTCCACCCTGTATAATGCTATTGCATATTCTGAGAGCCCATAAATAGCCCAAAATGCAGGCGTTGGTTGCTGTTGGTTGGATTGCCAACCTCTTTCCGTATATAGGAAGCCTCCCCCATAATTTTAAGATTTAAATCCTGCTAAACGGTTGGAGCCCAAATATTGTAATTAGAACAACTAATTAGCCCATAAATAGCACTACCTTTTAGAACCGTCCTTTTTTAAAATTTTTCAACTTTAAAAAAATTGAAATTTCCACCCTGTATAATGGCTATTGCATATTCTGAGAGCCCATAAATAGCCCAAAATGCAGGCGTTGGTTGCTGTTGGTTGGATTGCCAACCTTTTTCCGTATGTAGGAAGCCGCCCCCATAATTTTAAGATTTAATTCCTGCTAAACGGTTGGAGCCCAAATATTGTAATTAGGACAACTAATTAGCCCATAAATAGCACTACCTTTTAGTACCGCCCTTTTTTAAAATTTCGCTTTTGAAATTTTTTAACTTTAATTAGAGCAACTAATAACCCATAAATAGCACATAATTCTTGTACTGTCTTTTTTCAAGCCTTGAGCCACCCCATTTTCTTAATACATATGACATATGCCAGAAAACGCTTGACAAATATGACAGATGACCCGAAGCGGGTGCTTTCAAACGTTGTTCCCCATGACGTTACGCCACCAGCGCTCGCACACACACTCGATACAAGATGGCTGACGGTTGTCCCATGATAGATGATAACACATGAAATTTGACGCATGCGCAGGTAGAATTTAGCCAAAAATGATCAGAATGGACCTTAGCGTTTTCCCATGCTATTTTACATAAAAATGGTCCCGAACCTGTCTAGCCCTTTTACTACCTCCAATCGAGGAAGAAAATCAACAAAAACAACTGTCATAACATCATCGCCCTATAAATTTGATTTGGAAGAATCTATTAAGAGATGTGCAGACCGCAAACAGGAACGTGGAAGGGGTTGAGGACGGGGTCAAACTTCTAAAAAAGCCGAAGAGAAAGTTCGAAGATGTTTTACTGTCAACAAAGATTCTGACAGTGAAGTAAGTGATATTTCCAGTATTGAAGAAGATGTGTATCTGTTGCGTGGTCTTATTCCAGTAATCACAGAGGAGAAACTTGGATTCAATACCAGTGAGATGTATGAACCTGGAACCCGACTTAACAAAAGAAATCTAATTTTAAGATCACACTTACTACACACGATATAGGTAATTGTAGTAGCATTTTTATTTTTGTAGTAGAAATTGTAATGCGCAAAAAATAAAATCGTCAAATTAAACCATTAACACATCATCAGATAAAACTACTTTAATATATCTAAAATCATTTGTAGTATATTGTAGTACATTTTTAAATTTTGTAGTAAGAATATTAGTCCCTGAAAACTAAAATAATTGAATAAACCGATAGAACAATTATGTCATTTTAGCCTCACACTTACTACAAACAATGTAGGTAATTGTAGTAGCATTTTTATTTTTGTAGCCCCCTTGGGGGCCAAATTAGCGTCACGTTTCAATTTTTTTAAATTTTGGTAAACAACTACGTTCCTGTTTATTTTTTTTGAAAAATATCAATATATTATTATTATTCTATTAATAATTTAATAATTCGTAGTCCATAAACAAAATAGGGGGCCATATTTCTACCTTGCCTTCTCATATATGATTATGTAATTAAACACTATTCTAAATAGTTTACGTCCGGTCCTGTTGAACTTTAGGGTATTTCGAAATTCCAAATAAACTGCACCCGCACACGCTACCCACTATCACCCTTGTCTCTCTCACTCACTCTTCTTCTCTCACCGCCTTCGAATCCCACCCTTACCCGCCCCTTCATGCAGTGAAAAGTGCATTGAACTCGTTGCAGCTTGTCCTAGTTGAAAATGCGGTCGATAGTACACACTCTCGGGCTCGAAATGATTCAATAAGGAAAAATTTCGTGTCCTTTTCTTTCTAAAAAAAAAACTACGATTCGGCACAGTGCAGCGGGTCATATGAAACAAATATTATTTATGGTGGTTTCACACAAAAAATGTCGATATTTCTGCAAATTATAGTTAACGACTTTAAATATTGAAAAATAAAGTATGAAAAACGTTTAAAAAATGAAACAATTTTTTGAGATTTTCAACATTTCCATTTAGTTCCGCTTCCTGTTTCCCATTCTCATCTAGTCTTTTGAGGAATCTCCATATTAATTTTGAAGCCGCCTTCTATTGAATACATATATTATTATCCCTCCTTTACACGGGTGAGGCCTCTCGGTCCATACCAAAATGAAACTATGCTGTAGAATTTTTTTTTCATTAATGAAGCTGATATCTCTTGTATCTTTCATACTCATAGTAAAGTGTTTTTGTGCAAAATTTGTTGAAAAAAGCTTAATAAGTTTTTGAGTTATATCCGTATTTATTCTGACCCGTCTAAATGTGTAATTAATTTATATCACCATTATGAACGCCCTCTATGTGAAAGTAGTCGATACAGAGCTTCCAAACTATCAGGGAGACTCTTAATTTCCATAAATATCTGTACTTCCGCCAAATTATCTGTACTTCCCCCAAAAAGGTTTTCTGATTATGGGCTGTTTTTTCTCATTTATATTCAGTTTGTAATAGGAAGTGGATGTTCAGCATTTATACATATACTTTGAATTGAAAGTAGATAATTTTTATTTCGAAGGGAATTGGTAAGTTCAGTTTTATATTTTATTATTACACATACTAAGTGGCAACATTATTTTAGTTTTGTGTACGATGGATGCCTATGAACGAGAGATTCAGCGCCTCAACGATCTATATAAGTCTGTCTCATAGATATATAATACAAGTATAGATACAATTATTTACATTGAAAGGCGGTCAATCATTAAAAAAAGACGTAATGCGTAGCTATTTCGTAAACTTAAGAAATAAGAACCGACATCCCTTGTGATTTGACGTGATGGGCGCAATTGCCAGATTGTACTTATCCATAACACTGATCGATTTAGTGAAATTATTTTGATAGGTAAAATTACTACATGTTCTTATTTATTGGTTCGGCATATTACACATGGATACATACTGTTTAAGCCAATGCATATATTTCTGAACCTAAAAAACTGTAAATGTAAACTAGTTTTTTAAATATAGTTAATGTAATAAAATATAACATTCTTGTTAAGTACGACAACGTCGCAAGGAAAATAAATTTTTAAGTGTTCGCTTTTCATTCATAAACGATTTATAGTAAGGTCCGTCAATTTTGTAGTTGTGACGTTGCCAGAGCGGTTCTGTTGTTGTTCTAAGTGTTTTTGTGTTTATTTTAAAGTATTTTTATGTAATTTGTGACTATTTTGTTTATTAAAACTATTAATAATGGTACGAGAGTGTATTTTGTGTAAAAAACTCGATAATGTGGGTGCCGAAGTGTCTTTTCATAAGTAAGTATGGTTATAGTATATGAGAAACTTTTGCTTGTATCAGAGGCGTAGATTTACAGCAGCTTTTTGGTGGTGGATAAATAAATGCGAAAATAACAATAGTTTTATTACAAAACAAAGCTTTTGTAACGTTTTATTACTTTGTCAGCTTGAAAAATTATAAAATACTATATAAAAAATACTTATATTCCACCAATTTACTATTATTTGAAACCATCATGATGTCAGCAACATATTGAACTCACTATCCAACTGGGTATTTATTTAAAATGATTTCAAAAAACAGTTATTAATATCTGCAAATTCTGCGATCTTATAATTTTTAGCCCTGACCAACTAATAAAATATTACTAAAGCTTGGTTTGTGTAAAAGAATCTGTCTTTTTAATCCTTAAAACCATTATTGACCTATTCGCATTTATTTCACGTTAATCTATATTTTAGATTTATAAAATCTATTAATATTTCTTTAAAGTTGAAAAAAATTACTGTAAGTATTCTTAAATTTTTATTTTCTCTTAGCTTCCCCACCGAATTGCAAGCAAGAAATATTTGGCTGTCACTTATTGGACTTGAAGAAACTGAAGGTTTTAAAAAAAGAACAGTACTTTGTTCAGATCATTTCGATGCTGCAGATATCCTTATTAAAGTAAATGGTGTAAGATACCTTAAGCCTGGAGCAATGCCAAAACTTCAACATTCTTTGTTTCCATCAAGCTCATTTAGGTAAAAATGTATGAATAAGTATATTTAATGCATATTGCCTTGTTCTACTTTTAGTTAGCTCACCCTTAAAAGTGCTGCTTAGATACATATATATTATATGTTACAGCTCAGATTCAGAAGACATTTTTGACAGTCCTACAAAGAAACAAGATGTTGCATCTGCAGGAGCTACAGTAAGAAAGAGCTTATTTACGGATGATAGGTAATTAATGATTTAAAGAAATTTTTGCAAAATACTTGAAAAAAATTAGATTTTATTCAGGACAACAAGATAGTGGTTAACATATTTTAACATATTATGACAATTATTTTTTTCAGATGCATAGAGCCTTTAATTAACTATCAAACTCAACATGAAGTTTGTATATATATATATATATATATATATATATATATATATATAAATGAATGAAATTTCTTTTTCTTTAACATAGTTTTAAGGTTCTCATCCTCTGAGACATTGACTGCTTCTGAGGCCGAACATGGAATTAAAAGTGATACTGCATCTTGGCGTAAACCAGAATCAAAAATTTCGGGCAAAAAGGTATCATAAAAGTTTTTAAAGCTAAAGCAAAGAGGATTGTTACTGTTATGAGTAAAACTAACCTTTCCTAATTAATTCCACTATATATTGAAAAATTATGAAAACTCTAAGTTATTGGCAATTGTTTTGATATGTTTATATCATCGTCAGATTGACATATTTGAAATTATAATAGAAAAAAAACAGATATCATTTTATTACAGGAAAAGGCGTTACGTCGGAGATTTGGATGCTAGCGATTTTTCCACTCCAGAAAAGCGACGTAGGAATATTTCGCTAGTTAAAGAAAAAATTAAACGCCAAAGCACCAAAATTGAGTGTCTGCAGAAATCTGTACGAAGGCTGAAAAGTCGTATTGTTTCTTTAAAAACTCTAATGAGTTACCTTAAGCAAAAATCCCTTATTACAGAAAAGTCTGAGTCTACTATAACGGTAATTATTTAATTGATGTTTCAAAATTTGAAAAAAATAAACGAAATTTTTTAGGCTTCATTGTCGGGAACTTCAGCTGACATCTTTGAAAGACTATTGAAGGGGCCTTCAAAGCAAAAATTCAATCCAAGTTTGAGATGCTTTGCTTTAACTTTAGCATTTTATTCCTCCAAGGCATACAACTTTGTCCGTAAAACCTTTAATCGTACATTACCACATTTGGAGACAATTAGTAAATGGTATAGATCTATTGATGGTAGTCCAGGGTTTAGTAAAGAGGCTCTTGATGCTCTCACCCTTAAACAAGAATCAGCCAACCCCCTATACTGTAACTTGGTATTAGATGAGATGTCCATACAAAGACAAATTGAATGGACTGGACAAAAGTTTACAGGATATGTTGATCTTGGGACAGAATTGAATACAGACTCATTACCGGAAGCAAGAGAAGCCTTGGTTTTCATGCTAGTCTGTTTAAATGGATCTTGGAAGATACCAGTCGGCTATTTTTTATTGGACGGGTTAGCTTCCACTGAAAAAGCTGGACTTGTAAGAAAGTGCCTGGAGTTTATACACGAAAGTGGAGTAACTGTGACATCGTTAACATTTGATGGTGCACCAGTCAACTTAAGGATGGCTGAAAATCTAGGAGCAAATTTTGGTGATCCAAATAATTTGAAAACTAGTTTCATACATCCAATTACTGGCAAGGAAGTTTTTATTTTTCTAGATCCATGCCATATGTTGAAGCTGGTACGAAATTGCTTTGGGGCTCAAACAAACAAGCATGAAATAAGAGACCAAAAAGAGCACCTCATAAAATGGTCTTTTATTGAAAGTTTATTTGAGAAACAAAGCACAGAAGGACTAACTTCTGCTACTAAAATCAAGCTAAGGCATTTACAATGGGAACGTGAAAAGATGAAGGTACGTCTGGCAACGCAAACTCTTAGTAAAAGTGTTAGTGATGCCATTGATTTTCTTCGCGAGGACCTACAGTGTCCCGAATTTGCAAATTCCGAACCTACATCAAATTTTATTTTAGTATTTAATAACATATTTGACATATTTAATTCAAAAAGTAGATTTGCAAAATATTTTTATAAAAAACCTCTGTCTAAAATAACGTCAAAACCATTTTTTGAATATATGGAAATTGTAAAAAATTATATACTTGGGCTTACCTTAAATAAGACTCCAATTGTCAAATCTGCAAGAAAGACTGGTTTCCTCGGATTTCTTATATGTATTGAGAGTCTAAAAAACATGTTCAACTTCTATGTTGAACAAGAAAAACAACTAAAATATTTATTGACATATAAGTTATCCCAGGATCACCTTGAATTATTTTTTGGAGCTATTCGTAGCAAGGGGGGCTATAATAACAACCCGACAGCCAGACAATTTGAGGCTGCCTTTAAAAGGCTGTTAGTCCACAGTGAGATATCGGCGCCAAAAACAGGTAACACTGTAGACTTGCAAAAAATTTCAATCCTCACATGCGGCCCAGGTAATTTACTCAGTAGGTCAGATGATGGGGAAAATTTAGAAGAATCTGAAGACTATAAAGATTTTTTAGTCAAAGTAAATATGGAGATAGCAGAATCGAATTTTTTTATGTCGCCTTCTTGGGACTTAACTTTATATGTCCAAGATATTGTATCATATATTGCTGGTTTTGTGGTTAAATCATTAAAAAAGTGTATTACTTGTTCTAAGTGTGTCAATATGTTGGAACAGGATACAACTTGTTCAAAACTGCAAGTAAGAAAGACTTAAAAATCCAAGTGATATGGTAATTAATATATGTAAGGCTGGAGAAAAATATTTCAGATTTTTTCATAAAACTCATGACATATTTAATAAAAATATTACGGGTTTGTTAAATTTATTGATTTCTAAAACCATTATCGTTTTACCATCAAATGTACTCGATTTTTTTGGTGAACATCTTTATGATGGTGATATTTTAGACAGTCATGCTATGGAATTAATAAAATTAATTCTCAAAAGTTATTTTACCATTAGAATCCATCATGAAACCACCAAAAAAGTTGATTTACTGAGAAAAAACCGATCAAGGAGTATTAATACAAAGGTAATTTTATTTAGAAATGAATAATGTAAATATATTTTTTGTTAAAACTGAAAAACGAGTATTTATTTTACCCTTAGAATAATTCCAAGTTGTTTTGTTTTATTAAATCCAAAAGTTCCTTATCACTGAAAGGTATCAAATTATTATTTTGTTTGTTCTTATGAACAAGTAATAAAATTTTATATTTTTTATAAACTGAAAATAAAGAGTATTTTTCTACCCTTAAAATCGTAGATTTTCATATTATTGAGGCCAAAGGTACCTAAGTCCAATAAGTTAAGTAAATATGTTTTATCAACACTGAAAGGTGCTCTAAATGGTATAATTTTTTTTGAACATTGAAATTTCAAGTTAAAATATTACAAAGTTACAATATTACATGTTGAACAAAATTTTAAGGTATAGTTTAAATTTAATTTAAATGAATGTTTTTGTTTGTTTTTATTTCCTCTGTATATATAATTAATTTTGCAGTATTATCTATATTACTGCTACTTGTTTTTTACTCACGAATTAATAACCTATACGTATTTAATTTATTGGGATACGCCACTGATTGTGTTTGAAGCGCGCTTATATCTCCTTCTCTAGGCTTTTGTGCAGCGTTGCCATGCGAGTTCCAACATTAGAGTCTCTCTTTATCTAACCCACTTACAAAATATGTTGTTTCTTTCTAAATGTTCAGGTCAAAACAAATATCAATTTATGAATGAAATGCTTCATCTACTGTGTATTATATATCTATGGTCTGTCTCGACTGATGACGTTGGGCGATTCATATGACGAGGAAATTAACGATTCTAGTTCTGATAGTAAGTGAAGAAGCAGCTCCAGAAGGGGAGATAACAGATGAAGAGCCAGACAAGGAGACGAACAACTCTCCAGACGAGCCAATTGATGAAGACATGCAAAATGATATAGGGACGGACAATATAGAAAATTCAGATGAGTCAGATGAGGAAATGCATATCCCCACGATCAGCTACGTTCCAGACTGGCGAACTCGCACAAGGATAACATTGATGGGATTCGGGAAAAACATTTCAAAATGTACATTTTGCTTCAAAGGACGCCATTAAGGATGGACACTAGCTAGTTGTTGCTTTTCCTGTGACTTTCGGCAAAATGAAAAATAACAAATATTTTATTGGTAGTTACCGATAAAAGCGACTTTGATTTCGAAGGAACGTTTTTGGAGTATCGTCCAAGCAAGCAATTCTCAGGACACATCTTTGAATTTCCAACCGTGCCAGATATATCTACATTCACATATGAGCAAGTTGTGGGTTGAGTATACCCCGTTGAAGGTAATACTGAGGGATCTTTCAAAAGAGAATTGCTAAGGTTTTTAGTAACCCAAACTGATTTAAATCAGTTTTTTTGTTTTTTTATAATATCAAAATAAAGTGATTTTTAAAGGATTTTGTGAATATTTTGCTTCTTTTCCGTTTTTGTTTTATCTTTTAAGCATTCTGCACACGAAGCATATCGTCATAGATACGTACAAAAATCGTCTTGCAGCAACGATTCCTTTACACCTTTAAACCCGCAAACGAATCAGTTTTCAATCGTATTTGATCGTCCTGTTGTTTTACATAATTTTTATAGTAGAATAGTGTTACGAACTTGCGCACCGAAGTAGATACTAAGTACGGTCCTGTAACCTTGTTGACGGAAATAAAAAAATGGCGAGCGCGCAGAATTCTGAGAAGGTCTATTGGAATTTTTTGTGACCGTTTTTATAGACATGTTCTCCGAAGGTATTTTAAGAGCCGGCATTCGAGAAATATCCCGAAAGGCGTTTGTTTTTGTGTAAGCCGCAATCTAGAATTATCTAGTAA
Organism: Galeruca laticollis; assembly: GCA_963921935.1. Lineage (NCBI taxonomy): Eukaryota > Metazoa > Arthropoda > Insecta > Coleoptera > Chrysomelidae > Galeruca > Galeruca laticollis. The sequence continues at coordinate 70,277,978 of OY998181.1, forward strand.
AAAGGGCACTAATATATAAAGGACCAACCAGCGGAAGAAGTGAGTTTTATAAAGTGATCTCGTGATATAAACAGCAAACAAGTAAATAGTCTAGTAGTGTTTATATAAATTAGTTTAAGTGAATATACTGTGTATATAATATAAATTAGTGAATAGTGTAGTGAATAAATAAATTAAGTTAGTAGACATAACGTGTTTGTATAAATTTATCCCACCTGTAATAAAAAGTAAATATGAAAAACATTACATTACGAATTGAGCCTAAGGCTCGCATTTTCATGTTGGATATTGTGGTTAAAATGAAGGTTTACGTAGTTCTGGCATTTACAGTAACATATACAGTCGTAAATAGCGCTTTTGGCATCTCACATACATTTGTATAAACACAATTTGTTACCTTTTTGTGGGAAAATTCAAAGGATATCAGCACGACTACATACCTGAAACAAAAGAAAAAATAAATGAGTAAAACGAATAATTAGTTTTTTAAACTTTTAAGTCGCTTTGAATATAGTTATGTCATTTCTGTTTTAGCCTTTGGGGAAGATTTGTTTCAAAAGCAAGTTAATCAGCAACACAGTTACAAACAATATTACAACTTTTCTCATTAGTGCCACTGTTCATTTTAAAAATACTTCAATGAAAAACTCAAAGTCAAAATGTCACAAATTTATTTTATTATACTGAAGTGCTGAGCTACTAGTTTCGGCCCTCAATGGCCATCTTCAGGCTACAAAGAATGTTTGGGTAAGGAAGAAAACATTAAACAATCTGTATATCTCACCTAAATGATGATAATTATTAGTGGGGCAACAAACGTCCACACATAGCGCCGATGAAGGGAAGGATGTAATTTAGGTTATTGGAAAGCGCAACAACTATAGACGCATGTTACCCCCGAAATAAAAGCTAACGATACAAACAATAGTTTACACCATGATCCTACTGTTTTTCCTGGCCCCATGCATAATAATTTTACTTTTACAGAACTCAAAAACCTCATACATAAGATCACTACAGAAGATCTGGTAGTAACCAGAGCGGATAAAGGTAATTGTGTTGTGATATTGGATAGGAGCTCTTACATTGAAAAGGTACAATCTTTTATTGACTCTTATAGTTCTTTCTCTCCCCTATGCACTGATCCTACATTGAAATTTCATAATGAGCTCAAGAATAAACTTAAAACATACACCGATGCCCTAGATTTGTTTAATACTAAACATTACCAATTAACACAAATGGCACCAATCACGCCCTTGCTCTATGGATTGCCGAAGACTCATAAATAAAATATACCCATTAGGCCAGTTGTTTCCTTCTTGAATTCACCAACTTCTAAACTTTCTTGTTTCCTTAACAATTTACTTAGACTTGACTAATTTCAATAATAATTTCTCTATAAAAAAATTCATTGGACCTATGTAATAAAATTTCTAACATTAAGCTTCCTAAATCTTATTCTTTTTTGCTCTCATTAGATGTTTGTAATCTTTTTCCCAGTATACCCCCTTCAGAATGTATAAATTTGATTGAAACCCTATTGATTTCCAATAATTTGTGCCCGAATGTCATATCTGATGTGTTGAACATGCTCCAATTAGCTTTACAACAAAACTTTTTTCAATTTAATAACAAATTTTACCAACAGACTACAGGCTTGGCTATGGGTTCTAAATTGAGCCCTTTACTTGCTGAAATTTTCATGAATAATTTGGAAAAAACTTATGTTAATGATCCCTTTTTAAAGAAATATATAGTCTTTTACTATCGCTATGTCGATGATTGTATGGTTCTTTTTAACGGTACCCAACAAGAGGCTTTCTCTTTCTTGGATTTTATCAACACCCTTCATCCTAGATTTAAATTTACGATGGATTTTGAGTTTGAGAATAGTATTCCCTTCTTGGACCTGTTGATCACTAGGGATGTCAGTTCTGGAAGGTTGGATTTTCAGATGTATCGTAAACCTACCACAACGGACACAGTTATTAATTTTCACTCTAACCACCTCCAGTCACATAAAATTGCATCCTTCAATAGTTTCTTGCATAGGGCTTGTTCATTGCCTTTGCCACAGGAAGCCTTCAATAAGGAAATCAATATTATTAAACAAATTGCAATTAATAATAACTTTCCACTCTCTTTATTCAACAAAATATACATTAGACATTTTAATAAATTTAAGCTAACTTTTCCCACTATTACATTACACGATAACACTTCAAATAACGATGTATCTAAGTATGTTGGCTCTTTACATTTCCTTGGTCCTGTATTTTATAAGTTTGGTAACATTTTCAAGAGGTATAACATTAAATTTGACTGATAACAATCTAAGATCTTTTTTGGTTAACACCAAAGATTCTGTTCCGACGTTACATTCTCCTGGTATATATAAATTGAGCTGTCAGGGTTGTAATGCTGTCTATATCGGTCAGTCTGGTCGTTTTTAGACACTAGAATTAAAGAACATCTTAGTTTTGTTAAAATATTTCAAAATACTGACCCACCTGCTTCACCATCTGCTTTTGCAAATCATATTATATCTGAAAACCACAATTTTTCTTTATCAGATGCATGTAGATTACATAGGTGCTTTAAAGGTCCTAGGATGAATTTACTCGAGATTAACCGGATTAGTTCTGATAACAACGCTGTTTGTCTTAATGAGCAGCTAAGACCAAAAGATCCATACATCTTCCTCAATCTCCCATTTTGATTGTTTTGTGTATTCCTTTGCTTTTGGTAGTTCTAATATTGTCAAGTGTTGTTATTGTAAAAAAAATCGCTGTTAATAATATTTTACCAACTATATGTAAGTTACTATAGAAATATCTTTATTTACAATTGTTTACAATTTGATTCACTCTTTTTAAGTTAAATACTACTGTCATAATCTTCTTTTTTATCTTTAGACTAGACTACTACTTTTAGTTTATTCACTATTCTTCTTCTTTTTCACAGAGTAAATTTTGTTTACGCTAACTTTTACAATAATTTATATCGTTAGCTTTTATTTCGGGGGTAACATGCGTTTATAGTTGTTGCGCTTTCCAGTAACCTAAATTACGTCCTTCCCTTCATCGGCGCTATGTGTGGACGTTTGTTGACCCACTAATAATTATCATCATTTAGGTGAGATATACAGATTGTTTAATGTTTTCTTCCTTACCCAAACATTCTTTGTAGCCTGAAGATGGCCATTGAGGGCCGAAACTAGTAGCTCAGCACTTCAGTATAATAAAATAAATTTGTGACATTTTGATTTTGAGTTTTTCATTGTTGTAATACTAGTCACATTTGAGGTATGGATGAGATATTACTTTTAAAAATACTTGTCCCAGTTCGATAACTGAACGCCATTTACAATAATTTCGCTATTTAAAACTGAAAACAAAACATTGTTTTGTCTGCTGAGAACCTTGACGAGACATCCGAACTATCATTAGCAACACTAATTTTTAATTTCACCCACCATTCTAGTCATTTTGTTTCCACCTCCGTTACGGGGGGGGGGGGTAAGCCGCAATCTAGAATTATCTAGTGAAAAAGGTATTAATATATAAGGGACCGACCAGGAAGAGTTTGTTTAGTTTATAAAGTGATGTCGTGAAATAAACAAGAATACACCGAAATAGCGAACAGTGAAGTGTTGATATAAATTAATCATTAAGTTTGTGTGTTTATAAATTAAATATAAGTGACTAGTTAGAATAGTTAAGTGTATATAAATTAAGTGTTAGTGAGTAGTTTAGTGTTTAAATAAATTCGTAAGTAGCCATACTGTGTGTTTAAAGTTTATCCCACCCGTTTACTATTTAAATAAACAAGAAAAACATTACAATAGTTTCAAAGATGTGAAATGATGAAGAGGATCTAATTTTGCTTAGATCACCGTCACCGCAAAAAGAAGAAACCGAGAAAATTTTGGGTAAAAGCCTATATCTACAAAAACTTTATAGGTTATTTATTGCCGCCAAAGAGTTATCAGAAGATGTATTATTATTATGTGACCTACATGTACTTCTTTATATATTTGGGTGGTCAATAAACATCTCTATCTATCAATAAAATATTGTACAATTTTTATATAAATATTTTAACCGATGCTCAATATACACTGCCGAGCAAAAATAACGCACAACCAAAAATTATGCTCAATTTCAAAGTTGATTTTCTCGCGAACTGATAAATCGATTTCGATATTTTTTTTAATTGTAGCCTTTTTCTTCGGCAATGGCACTGTGATATTTTTTATTCAGATTTCAGTTATAGGCTTATATAGGGTGCAAAAATAAGAATAGTTTTTATACGTTAAATTTGAGAGCATTAGCAACAACAACGGATGCATGATGAAATTATGCTATAGCCCCATTTTTTCCAAATGTTTAATTATTTTAATTTAAAAAAAAACATGTTTTGGTATAACACTGTATATTTTCTTTCATATTAGATATCTGAGAAATTCATCAAAATTAAATGTTTGGAAAACATGAGGCTATAGGGCTATAGCATTATTTCATCATGAATCCGTTGTTGTTGCTAATGCTCTCTACTCAAATTTAACGTAAAAAACCATTCTTATTTTTGCAACCTGTATAATCCTAAAACTGAAATCTGAATAAAAAATGTTACCACAGTGCCATTACCAAAGAAAAAAACTACAGATCAAAAAAAATTATCGAAAACGATTTATTTTGCTTGGCAGTTTGTTTCTCCATACCTTATATTCCAAATTCCAGATATTAATTTACCTTTACATATTAATAATGAGCTGCTCATGGCAACCGAACATTGAGGAGCGAGCAAGCGAGAAAATATTGAGCGTAACGTTGCCAAAGCAATGTAAAATTACTTTCTCCCCTAACCTAACGATTGATAGCATTTTTTATGAATTTATGAATGATTTGGTTCGTCTATCTTTAGTTGAATATTTTTGTTTGAAACATATTTCCTGTACTTACAATTGTAATTTTTCATACGATTTTAAGTTTAATTTTGCCATGGCGCATACAATACTCCGCGACCGCTGGAGGGTTAAGTGACAATAGTTTTGAAAACTGTACGCCTCCCGATATATATACCGCAAAGACGGCGCTGGAAAACCTTTTACCGGAAAAATACAAGAAAAAATACGAAATAGTATACTGCGCATTTATTGATTGGCATAACTTAAAAAAGGCCCATTATTTCTGTGAGAATGTGCTGCAGACCTATTTAACAGAATTATCTCTATAAGTAAAAGTCGTCGTCATTATGGTCGCAATTTTCAATGTTCAAAAGCACTATTAACATTTATCACGATATAAACATTGAACATTACTAAAATAGTATCATTCCTAAAACGCAAATCTGAAGGATATCAATCTTACATTGGAAGCAGAGGAAATTAAAAAAATTTGACGATTATGCTACTCTTCTGTGCAAAGTCCATCCTCGTGAGCAATAGCCATCATCACCCGCTCGTTTTATAAATGTACTATTAATTAATATAGCAGTAAGTAAAACTCAAAATCAGTACTACAGCATATATTAGTAAAAGATGAAGGGGGGCAACTAGTTTCGGCTCACTGAGACATCATCAGGCCTGTAAAAGATATCAAGATAGAAAAAGATCAGAAATACACAATATGTCGAATTACCTTAATCTATAAATCAATCCACATATAAAATATCATAAAGGGAAAGCCATCACATGTCCGTGGCATCCAGCAGACTCCAACATATGTCAGTAGGCAATAAGGGGATATATTGTAGGGAAAATCATCAATAAAAATAGTAATGAAAAAAATTTCAAAACTATGTAAAACGTCAAGCACAATAAAATTAAATTAAATAAAACGGGGCAACATTTAGAAAAGTCATAAAATTGGGTCAAAATATAAAAGAAAAAAGAAAGAGAAGAAAACAGGACATCGTCGTACGACAGAATATGTCCGAAGCTGAAAGTCTAGTATTGTAGTACGTAAGCGCAGTGACTTAGTAAATCCCAAATAGACAAGATAATAATAATAATAATAATAAAAGTCTTTATTACCAATTACTAAAAGATAAAATTACATTTTGTTTATACAGATAGGGCGAGATTCAGTTTGTATGTAATAATAAGTAAAGTACAATATGTAATATATATTTAGCATTTAACATACATCTGCTCTTCCACCTAACCCCAAGATGGTCGGAGAACTGACAAATGACAAGGATCAACGACAGCCTTCAATAACAAAATGAAAAATCTTTCAAAACAGAGATAAATGAGACATGTTGACAATCATGTAAAGAAATTATTAAACTAATAATAATCACGAAATACTTAATCAATAAAAAAATATTCCCAGTATTTACTTAAAAAAAAATTAGAATACATAGTTCAGTCGATTTGAAAGTACCACTAAAATTTCCTGAAAATAGCGTATAAACATAAAAAAATATGAAAAATATCGCAAATTCTTTGTTGATTTTAGTAACAGATGGCGTTATTGTTGATCCCAATGAACCACCGATGTTTTCCCCTGTTTATAATCTAAATCCATTAGAGTGGTATTGAAAAAAGTTATCACGTTGAAATATGCTAATGATTTTGCATGACAGTTGGGGCGATACCCACAAAATAATTCTAGGTTTTATATCTACAGCTAAAAGATATTACATTAAACCCGCCCTTTTTAATATTCTGAATAATTAGTTCAGAACAGAGTTAATATTGAACGAAGTAGAGAGAAAACAAAAAATAAAATCAATTGAGATTTTCATGTTCGCGATTTGTTTGGTTTATTGATTGATTATATTTGTTTATCCTTTCCGGGGAAGAGCTGTTTTTGTTATAAATTGATTTGAAATCAGCCCTTGAGGCAGATGTTATAAAAGAAATAAGAACTTTATTAAAGGGCATGAAAATAGCTATAGCTAGAGGTATAATACAGGCTCTAAGAAGCACAAATAAGAGCTAGAATACAAATTGCAGGGCAGACATCAGAGGGGACTGTTTAAGTTTAGGTATAGATAGAGAATAGAACGGAACGGAGAAGGCAATGAAAAAAGGATGAATTCAAACAAAGAAGTAGGGCACAAAACAATATTCCATATGATTAAACGAACAAAGACGCTAAACAAAAAGACAAGAACCAAAAGGATAGTAATAATGGAGAGAAAAAAGTGATAAAAGAGGTAAAAGCGAAGAAACCACTGACAAAAACTTTGAAAATATACAGGGGAAATACAGAGAGCAATGTAAACGCAAAATGGGAACAAATCAGATAGATCAAAAGAAAATTAAATAAGAAACAGAAGAATAGCTCCAACAAAATTAAAAATGGTAAAGGAACAGAAGGAGATAACAGTAGCGATATGGAATATAAATACATTAACACGAAAAGAGATAGAAATAAGCGAAGAAATAGAAAATAATAAATTACAGATCTTGGGAATTAGCGTAACCAAGAAAAAAGGAAAAGGACATAAGAAACTAACAAACAGATATTATATTACGCAGGAATACTCCAAGAACAATGGGCAAAAGAGGGTGTCGGAATAATTGTTACAGAAGAAATTAACAAAAATGTAGTTAAATATAAAACAGTGGATTCAAGAATCATAATAGTATCGAAAAAAATGAAAGACATAGGGGACATAATAAATATAATACAAATAAATGGTCGAGTGGAATGAGCACCTGCAGAAGAGAACTAGACGAGGCAAGAGAAGAAAACGAATCAACAATAATTATGGGAGATTGGAACAGCAGAGTAGGTAATGATAAAAACAGGGGAAGGGGATTCATGGGAATTTACGGAGAACCAACAATTAAACAGAAACGGGATAAAGATGATCGATTTCTACAGAAGAAATGATTTAATCATCTGAAATTCGATGTGGTACCAACATATTGTTACGAAACAGAACACTGGCATAGTCACTGAATCCGACTCTGTCTAAGCCATCTATGAAACTGTATAATAGTGGAAGCCCTTTCGAAAGGATTGCTTTAGACATCGCTGGACAATTTCCGATGACAGGAAATGGTGGTAAATACATCCTGGTTGTAATGGATTATTTCACAAAGTGGGTGGAAATTTACGCGATCCCGAACCAAGAGGCCACAACTGTCGCGGATGTATTGGTGAAAGAATTTATCAGCCGATATGGAGTGCCCTTGGAAGTTCACAGTGACCAGGGAAGAAATTTCGAAAGCCATCTATTCCAGGAGATTTGCGACAAGCTGGGAATAAAGAAGATCAGGACAACTGCATTACATCCACAGTCAGATGGAATGGTCGAGAGAATGAACAGGACTATTGGAAAATACCTGTCCAAAGTAGTTTCCAGCCATCAGAGAGATTGGGACCAGTATATTTCCCTATTCGCATTGGCTTATCGATCTGCCGTTAATGAGTCCACGGGTGAAACACCTGCGAAAATTCTGTTTGGACGTGAAATGAGGCTTCCTTGTGGCCTGGAATTTAGCTGTCGGCCTGGACAAGATCTAGCAGGAGAGGACTACGTGATCCAATTGGGAAGAAGGCTGGACGATATTCATGAATTAGTTCGAACAAATCTTCAAGTTGCCAGCGACAGAATGAAAAGTCAGTACGACACGCAGGCCACAGAAGGCGGTGTTAAAGAAGGGTTGCACAACCCGACGAGGAGAAAAGGATTTTCTCCAAAATTACAAAAATCCTGGAAAGGTCCAAACTTAATCAAGAAATGGATTAATGGTGTTATATATCACATAAGCAAGATACCCAACGGAAAACCGAAAGTAGTTCACCAAAACCGACTCGCGCCATTCGAAGGAGACCATGACCTAGAGAAAGGAGTAAACCATATTCGAGATGTGTCTGACCTTACCTTCGATGAATTTATGGGCGCGTATGGAGGTACCGGGAAAGGTCTCCTGGAAGATTATTCACCGGCATACAACATCCCCGCCCGTCTCAAGAACGCACGAGGGTTGGCATTCGTCTTTCGAAAGAAGTTCGGGCAATTAGAAAAACTTGAAGACCAAATTCCAGCCCCTGGCAAGACACTGAAACTGAAATATAATTCGCGGTACGTCTTCTACGTGATAACTAAAAATGAATTTCACGATCGATCTACCTACCGCGATGTGTGGGAAGCACTTCGAAACCTCCGAGACCATGTGTTAGAATCCAGCGTGAAGAAACTGGCTATGCCTAAGATAGCGAGTAACCAGATGATCGGGAACATGGTAGAGGTTATCTTTCGAGATACCGGTGTCCAGACATTAATTTGCAGCTACAACCCCCGTTATCAGTATTCGATGAAGACGGTGCCCTGCTATTTCCATAAGATCGGAAACTGTAGAAATGGGGCCAGTTGCCGATTCAAACATCGCCCACACAAAAGTTCCAGGAGGAACTGCCATTTAAAGAGGGGGTAATGTTACGAAACAGCACACTGGTATAGTCCCTGAATCCGACTCTGTCTAAGCCATCTGAGGGAGCCCGGATTCGTACCCCACACCTGACACTAATGTAATGTTTTTATTATTTATTTAAACAGTAAACGGGTGGGATAAATTTTAAACACACGGTAGGTTCACTTACTTAATTTATTGTAATGTTTTTCTAATTTATTTAAACAATAAACGGGTGGGATAAATTTTAAACACACGGTATGGCTACTTACTAATTTATTTAAACACTAAACTAATCACTAACACTTAATTTATATATACTCAGTATATTCACTTAAACTAATTTATATCAACACTTAACTAATTTTATTTACTGTTTGCTATTTCGGTGTATTTATTTCACGAGATCACTTTATCAACTCCACTCACTCTTCTTGATCAGTCCCTTATATATTAAAGCCTTTTTTTCTAGTAAATTCCGGACTGCGGCTTACACACGCAAAAACAATTGGTTCTGGCCTTTTCTAGATAAGTCTGGTCACAAAAACAATGTCTAGATAATATAGTCGTAAACAGTTATATAAAAAACAGTGCGTATCCGCCATAATTTTAACTTTTATGCCTGGCTTAGACAGGGTCGGATTTAGGGACTATACCAGTGTGCTGTTTCGTAACATTATTTATTCACTACACTATTCACTAATTATATACACAGTATATTCACTTAAACTAATTTATGAAAACACTTAACAAATTTAAATTCACTTATTTACTGTTTGCTATTTCGGTGTATTCTTGTTTATTTCACGAGATCACTTTATCAACTAAACTAACTCTCCCGGGTGGGTTCCTTATATATTAGTGCCTTTTTTACTAGATAATTCTGGATTGCAGCTTATACAAAAACAATTGGCTCTCTGGCATTTTCTAGATAAGACTGGTCACAAAAACAATGTCTAGATAAGATAGTCACAATCGTAAACAATTCTAAGAAATCCCTGCGCGTCCGCCATAATTTTAACTTTCATAGATGGCTTAGGCAGAGTCGGATTGAGGGACTATACCAGTGTGCTGTTTCGTAACAATATGGATGAAAAATACCCTTTTGTAGCAGAAGAAAGAAATGCCAGAAGTGTGATTGACAAGATTGTATATATCCAAAGTTCAATAAAAACTGTACAAAAAGTAGAAACAAGAAAAAATTAGTGACAGCACAATTGAAAGTAAATCTTGGGAGCGATGAAGAGAAAATAATAGCATAACAATACATGAACTCAAAGAGAGAGGTAACAAATGAAGAATTTCCATTAACGGGCAAATGGAAGGGAAAACTGGGCATTAAAAGAAAAATGGAAAATATTTTAAAAAACGGCGTCATCCTCATCAGAGCAGATATGTGATAGAAGACAATTTAATAAGAATATAAAAAGAACGAAATGGTGGACTGAAGCAATACGAAAGCTTGTGAAAGAGAACAGCATGGAAAAACTATCTCCAAAGACAATGGACTATAATAGGAAGAGAAACGCTGTAAAAATTAAAATAAGAGAGAAAATACAAAGTTGGAGAGAATTTGAAGAGGAGATAATAGAATCACATAGGATAAATAAAAGAAAATTTTGGACACAATTAATAATATTTAGGGCAAGAAGAAAGAAGGAAATAAAAGCAATTAAAGACAAAAACAATCAACAACAAACAGGGGTAAAACAAATACTATACACATAGAGAGACTATTATGTAGACAAATTCCACACCATACCAGAAAAAGAAGCATCTTCTTAGAAACAGAGGTAGATCAGCAATAAATAACGAGAAAAAGTAGAGGAAGTTATACAGAACATTAAAACAGGAAAAGCTAGCGGAGAATATGGAATAGAAGTTGAATAAAACTTTTGTTGTATTTCGTGCAATGCGCCCGCGACATTTGAAAGACTCCTGTAAAATGTCTTGAGATGGTTGTCTTGGAAGACATGCCAGGTGTATTTGGACGACATCGTCGTATTGGGGCACACCTGAAGAATTTGGAAGACGTATTCAAACGACTCCAAGCTGCCCACCTCATGCTAAACCCGAAGAAATGTCAGCTGTTCCAAAACCGAGTCAGCTATCTTGGTTATACAGTGAGAAATGAAGGAATGGCGGTGGATCCAAGGAAAATTGGTTCCATTCAGCAATAGCCGTAACCAACCGACAATTATCAAATTAGGAGTTTCCTTGGACTTTGCATATACTATAGAAGATTTATAAGGAATGTTGGAGATATTGCCAAGCCGCTAACTCGACTCACAGAAGAAACAAGAGCTTTCCATTGGGACGAAAACTGTCAAACGGCATTTGAAACCTTGAAGAGGTATTTAACCACGGCGCCGATATTAGGATATTCTTAACCAGAGGGAAACTTTATTCTTGAGATGACACAAGCAACATAGGAATTGGAGGAGTGCTCTCACAGATCCAAGGAGGGCAAAAAGGGTGCTGGGATATTTCAGTAAAGTTCTCTCCAAACCAGAACGAAACTACTGCGTCACAAGAAGAAAACTTTTGGCGGTAGTGAAGTCCGTGGAACATTTTTACCAGTATCTCTATGGAAGGAAGTTCTTAATCCGGACTGATCATGCAGCACTCAAGTGGTTGATGCAGTTCAAGAATCCCGAGGGCCAGATCGCTAGATGGATTGAACGACTTCAAGAGTACGGTTTCAACATCGAACATCGAGCTGGTGTGAGTCACCGAAATATCGACTCCCTACCCAACAGATTGCTCCCACTGCAACGAGGCAAACTCAAGGGAAGCTGCAGTTTCAAGAACTACTGTAGTTAACGAAGAATGGTCACCCATCAGGATCAGAGAAGATCAAGAGAATGATCTTCACCTAAAGACGATTTGGCAATGGAAGGAAGAAAATCGGCGACCTACTTGGCAAGAAGTTTCAAGGTTTTCACCGACACTCAAGGCATATTGGGCTCAGTGGGACTCTCTTGTCCTGGAAGAAAGGCTGTTGAAGAGTCCTTGAAAACGATGATTGCAAATAGTTACCCCAAGAACGAGAGTAGCAGAGGTACTGAGAAAGTTACACGACAGTCCATCGGGAGATCATCTGGGAGTGAAGAAAACCCTTCAGCGAGTCCGTGAAAGATGTGAAGGACTGGTGTAAGAAATGTATTACTTGTGCTACGAGTAATGGACCACATCGCAAAAGAAAGGCACCCATGAAACAATATAATGTTGGAAACCCTTTCGAAAGGATTGATTTAGACATCGCTAGACCATTTCCGACGACAGAAAATGGTGGTAAATACATCCTGGTAGTAATGCATTATTTCACAAAGTGGGTAGAAATTTACGCTATCCCGAACCAAGAGGCCACAACTGTCGCGGATGTATTGGTGAAAGAATTTATCAGCCGATATGGAGTGCCATTGGAAGTCCACAGTGGCCAGGGAAGAAAGCCATCTATTGCAGGAGATTTGCGAGAAGCTGGGAATGAAGAAGACCAGGACAACAGCATTACATCAACAGTCACATTGAATGGTCGAAAGAATGAACAGGACTATTGGAAAATACCTGTCTAAAGTAGTTTCCAGCCATCAGAGAGATTGGGACCAATATATTTCCCTATTTGCATTGGCGTATCGATCTGCCGTCAATGAGTCCGGGGGTGAAACACCTGCGAAAATCCTGTTTGGACGTGAAATGAGGCTTCCTTGTAACCTGGAATTTGGCTGTTGGCCTGAAGAAGATATAGCAGGAGAAGACTACGTGATCCAATTGAGAAGAAGGCTGGACGATATTCATGAATTAGTTCGAACAAATCTTCAAGTTGCCAGCGACAGAATGAAAAGTCGGTACGACACGCAGGCCACAGAATGCGGTTTTAAAGAAGAGAATAAAGTATGGTTACACAACCCGACGAGGAGAAAAGGATTTTCTCCAAAATTACAAACATCCTGGGAAGATCCATACTTAATCGAGAAAAGGATCAATGATGATATCGCATAAGCAAGATCCCCAACGGAAAACCGAAAGTAGTTCACCAAAACCGACTAGCGTCATTCGAAGGAGACCATGACCTAGTGAAACGAGTAAACCATATTCGAGATGTGTCTGACCCTACCTTCGATGAATCTATGGGAGCGTATGGAGGTACCGGGAAAGCTAGATATGGTGTCACTTCAGAACAACGACAAGATTTGTTCACTCTCCCGGAAGATTATTCACCGGCATACAACATCCCCGCCCGTCTCAAGAACGCACGAGGGTTGGCATTCGTCTTTCGAAAGAAGTTCGGGCAATTAGAAAAACTTGAAGACCAGATTCCAGCCCCTGGCAAGACACTGAAACTGAAACATAATTCGCTGAACGTCTTCTACGTGGTAACTAAAAATGAATTTCAAGATCGATCTACCTACCGCGATGTGTGGGAAGCACTTCGAAACCTCCGAGACCATGTGTCCAGCGTGAAGAAATTGGCCAATTGTTTTTGTATAAGCCGCAATCTAGAATAATCTAGTAAAAAAGGCACTAATATATAAGGAACCGACTTGGGAGAGTTAGTTAGTTTAATAAGTGATCTCGACAAATAAAGAAGAATACACCGAAATAGCAAACAGTAAATAAGTGAATATAAATTAAATTAAGTGTCTCGACCCTTACTTCGTGGAATCTGCTCATAATAGTGTTTTAAATTAAACTCACGGTTTCTAGTTAATTCCACAATATAATAAAAGTTATTGAAAATTCTAAAAAATTGACAATTGTTTCGATGATATTGATTTATCGAAACAATTGTCAATTTTTTAGAATTTTCAATAACTTTTATTATATTGTGGAATTAACAAGAAACCGTGAGTTTCATTTAGAATATAAATTAGTTAAGTGTTTATATAAAATAGTTTAAGTGAATATACTGTGTATATAATTAGTGAATAGTGTAGTGACTAAATAAATTAAGTACCGACCGTGTGTTTGAAATTTATCCCAGCCGTAATAAAAACGTTTAAATAAATAAGAAAAACATTACAGTATTATCAATTATATGCCACGTTGTCTGTGTTCTTACTATATAGTCCAGGAGGAATCGGCGCATGAGTACCGAAAACTATTCCACCTCAATTTTTTTATGCGATCCTCTTTGAATTGCCCTACTGATGATATAAATGCATGTTGCCATGGGGCAACCTAGTGCCATATTGTTTAAACCGAAATTGTTTAAACAATTGGAAGAAATTGTTATTTTCCAACTGGACAAATTTTTTTTATATTCTTTATTGAAATACAAAAAAATAGGTCCTATGACTTTTCACGATAAAGTTAATATTTTTAGAGATATGAATTTATAAAGGTTCGAAAAATCTCAAATTTGGGTACTTTTGACCCATGAAAAATATATTAAAAAAATATAATAAAATATAAATAATAATTTTTTTAAATTCTTTATACAATAGTTAATAATATTCTTAATAGAGATTTAAGAAAATTTCATTGTTTATACCTGTTTTTTAATTGTTAATTTCGCGCGCTCACAAGTAAAGAGAGAGAGAGAGAGATTCGTGAATGAGTTTGGGGTGGGTTGGGGTTTTCTTGGTTGATTTGTCGTTTTCTTGATGCCACCCTGGTATAGGATAGGTTTCCTCTTCAGGGCTGACGCTCACAAGTATGCGTCGCTACCTTTAAGTATCGCCGTCTCCCTCTGACTTATGCGCTGCATACGGTCTCTCTGTGTCCTGAATCATTATTAATCATTTATCTAAAAAACCATTAACTTTATCAAGATTGGTAAAGAGAGCAATGTTATTAATAATTAAATTGTCTACAATTTGTTTTTATAACAAAAGTAATATAAGTATGAATCGGAATATGTAATAAAAATTACTTTTTTGTTATTATCATAGTGATTATGCATTTTTATCAACATAAGATATAATAGTATTTGAAAAATTTATGGAATCACAATTATATATAAATAATAAGCTCTTGCTCAAACATACATTTGGAAAAATGCATTGAATCCGAAATATAAAACATTAGATTTTGATCAGTTGGAAATGGGCTTTTGTTTATAAATAAAGGTATTAGCAAAGTATCATTCTCTAGTTTGTATCCAAAATTCGTAAAATCTAATGTTTTATATTCCGGATTGAATGCATTTATCCAAATGTATGTTTTGAGCAAAAGCTTATTATTTATATATAATTGTGATTCCAAAATTTTTTCAAATACCATTATATCTTATTATTGTTGATAAAAATGCATAAATTACTATGATAATAACAAAAAAGTAATTTTAATTACATGTTCCGATTCATACTTAAATTACTTTTGTTAAAAACAAATTGTAGACAATTTAATTATTAATAACATTGCTCTCTTTACCAATCTTGATGAAGTTAATGGTTTCTTAGATAAATGATAAATAATGATTCAGGACACAGAGAGGTCGATGCAGCTCATGAGTCAGAGAGAGACGGCGATACTTAAAGGTAGCGACGCATACTTGTGAGCGCGCGAAATTAACAATTAAAAAACAGGTAAAAACAATGAAATTTTCTTAAATCTCTATTAAGAATATTATTACCTATTGTATAAAGAATTTAAAAAAAATATTATTTATATTTTATTATATTTTTTTAATATATTTTTCATGGGTCAAAAGTACTCAAATTTGAGATTTTGGAACCTTTAAAAATTCATATCTCTAAAAATATTAACTTTATCGTGAAAAGTCATAGGACCTTTTTTATTTGTATTTCAATAAAGAATATAAAAAAATTTTGTCCGGTTGAAAAATCACAATTCCTTCCAATTGTTTAAACAATTTCGGTTTAAACAATATGGCACTAGGTTGCCCCATGGCAACATGCATTTATATCATCAGTAGAGCAATTCAAAGAGGATCGCATAAAACCCAATACGTGATGAAGAAAATATATTTTCTTTAATAATATTATTGTCGCCACCCTCGTATTCGGGAAATAATAACGAAACGTTTTTACTGCGTTTGTTAACATAAGAATATCTCCTAGTACGAAACGCGAACGACGACGTAGTAGATGAATTCTTATTGATTTTAAACTTTGTCTCCTTGACATAATAAATTGAAATTTATAGGAAAACATCCATTCTGCACGCTTATCTCTCGCGGGCTAGATCAAAACAAATGCCCGACGATCAACAACAAAAAAAAAGAAGAATATAACTTGCAATTTGTCCCAAAAGGGCGTGGTAATTGGTTATTATGAATAAAATATTTGGACGACTGTACCAATTCTTTACAGAAAACAGAAAGGACCAAAGGCATAAAACGGCGTCAATACCAGAATAGAGTCGTTTATACAAGGGATGGTGCTTATTCGTCACTTGACAGCTGAAGGACTTTAAGGCTGTTGTTTGCAATAATTTGCGTTTTAATAATTGTCTCATTTTGGAAAATTACAGTATAGAGGTTATCAGTGTGCCATCCTCTTACGTAATAAAGAAAAACTTGTTTTGTAATATACCAAGTTATTTTTAACAATATCGTTAAAAGTAAAGAAAATAAACACATGAATAACATGTTGATTTATCACTTTGACTATAGAGGTTATCGGAAAAGTTTTTTTAAATAAATTTAGCACGTAATTATTATTTTAATAATTTTAAGTAGAAAACTATATTATATTTCTATAAAAAAGAAACGTTCCAAACAGGAAAACAAGTCTCTAAAAATGTTCTGTTGCTGAAATATGCAACACACATTACATTTGAAATCATCTATTGAGAGAATGCCGAACATTTAGGTCAACCATTAAAACATAATGAACTTAAATTGATACAAATATTTAAAAATGCAGTCAATTAAGTGCAGTTTAATTAATTAATCAACGAATAAAATATTTCTATAAATAAAAATAATTCCAATACGCATTTAAAAAAAAAACGAACAATGTTTTTGTTTACAAAACATTATAACGCGTAGGAAGTACACGCACTTTACAATGTTTTGGGTTACGATCAGAACTGAATTCAGCAAGTTTGCCATTGATGTGAAGGTCGATGGAGGCCCAGTTTGGATCACTTCTCTAGCCTATCTCAACATTAGTTACACACAATATTTAGTACGGTATCTTATCGATATAAATACCCAAAAATTGAGAGGCTTTGAAATCAACTTTATTATTATATAAAAATATTTTTGAAGATGATATTGACAAAAGTTGCAAAAGAGAAGTTTTTCAATTAAAAATAAACGGTTTTAAAGATTAAAACTAACTTTTCCGCCTCCGTGGCCCTGAACAATATTCTATCATAAAATTGTTACTTGTATACACTTCGAGGGATGTACAAATCAAAATTTCTCCAAAAATAACCAAAAAGTTAGTATATCTGGATTTATAGGATCCGCTGTACTCACTCTAGTCAACTGAAAATCAATAGGGTACATCTGTGGGACACCTTGAACAATATTCAATCATAAAATTGATCAATCTTATACTCTCTGGAGGCTGTATTGTGCTAACAAACTGAAAACTCCAAAAATGACAAAAATTTGGTACTTCAAGTACCATAGCATCCGTTGTACTGGCTTAAGTGAGCTGAATATCGATGGGGTTCATCTTTGAGATGCTCTGAATAATATCCAATCATAAAATTAGAAACTTGTATATACTCCGGAGGCTGTATCGTGCTAACAAATTCAAACTTCTCCAAAAATTACAAAAATATCGTATTTAAAGTACTGTAGCACCTATTGTATTGGCTCTGGTGAGCTGGGAATCAATAGGGTTCATCAGTGAGATGTCCTGAATAATATTCAATCATAAAATTGGTGACTTGTTAACTCCGGAGGCTGTATCGTGCTAACAAACTAAAATTTCTCAAAAAATTACAAAATGTCGTACTTCAAGTACCATAACACCCGTTGTATTGGCTCTGGTGAGCTGAAAATCAATAGGGTTCATCTGTGACATGTCCTTAACAATATTCAAGCATAAAATTGGCGACTTGTTGGACTCCGGAGGCTGTATCGTGCTAACAAACTGAAATTTCTCAAAAAATTACAAAAATGTCGTACTTCAAGTACCATAGCACCCGTTGTATTGGCTCTGGTGAGCTGAAAATCAATAGGGTTCATCAGTGAGATGTCCTGAATAATATTCAATCATAAAATTGGTGACTTGTTAACTCCGGAGGCTGTATCGTGCTAACAAACTAAAATTTCTCAAAAAATTACAAAATGTCGTACTTCAAGTACCATAGCACCCGTTGTATTGGCTCTGGTGAGCTGAAAATCAATAGGGTTCATCTGTGACATGTCCTTAACAATATTCAAGCATAAAATTGGCGACTTGTTGGACTCCGGAGGCTGTATCGTGCTAACAAACTGAAATTTCTCAAAAAATTACAAAAATGTCGTACTTCAAGTACCATAGCACCCGTTGTACTTGCTCTGGTGAGCTTAAAATCAATAGGGTTCATATGTGACATGTCCTTAACAATATTCAATCATAAAATTGCTGACTTATTGCACTCCGGAGGCTGCATCGTGCTAACAAGACATGTAAGGAAAAGTGGCCGACGACAACGACGACATACACACAGGATTTTTTTCTAAAATCCGTTTTTTCGTGTTGTTCTTGATGGAAAACGTAAAAATAATTAAAAAAAAATTCAAAATTCCCACTTTTTTTGGGGTGAACCGCATATAGATAGGTTGGGCGGAAAAGTAACATTAAGGTAAGTAATTTGGGGCCGATTTCATAAGTTTGCCGCCAATGCTACATTAATTAATATAAATATTAATTTAATGGAGATATTTAGTATCTATTACTTTTCCGTCAACCAATTTATATGCGAGAAAAGTATTGGTTTACCCCAAAAAAAGTTGGAATTTTGAAATGTTTTTTTGAGTTATTTTTACGTTTTCCATCAACGACAACACGAAAAAACGGTTTTTAGAAAAAAATGCTGTGTGTATGTCGTCGTCGTCGTTGTCGTCGGCCACTTTTCTTTACATGTCTTGTTAGCACGATACTACCTACGGAGTGCAATAAGTCAGCAATTTTAAGATTGAATTTTGTCAAGGACATGTCACAGATGAACCCTATTGATTTTCAGCTCACCCGAGCCAGTACAACGGGTGCTATGGTACTTGAAGTACCACATTTTGTAAGTTTTTGAGAAATTTCAGTTTGTTAGCACGATACAGCCTCCGTAGTTCAACAAGTCACCAATTTTATGATTGAATATTATTCCGGACATATTGCTGATGATCCCTATTGATTTTCAGCTCATCAGATCCACTACAACAGGTGCTACAGTACTTTAAGTACGATATTTTTGTCATTTTTGGAGAAGCTTCAATTTGTTAGCACGATACAGCCTCCGGAGTATATACAAGTGACCAATTCTATGATATTATTCAGAGCATCTCCAAGATGAACCCTATTGATATTCAGCTCATTAAAGCTAGTACAACGGCTGCTATGGTACTTGAAGTACCAAATTTTTATCATTTTTGGAAAATTTTCAGTTTTGTTAGCACGATACGGCCTCCAGAGAGTATACGATTGATCAATTTTATGATTGAATATTGTTTAAGGTGTCTCACAGATGTACCCTACTGATTTTCAGTTGACTAGAGCGAGTACAGCGGGTCCTATAAATCCATATATACTAAATTTTTGGTTATTTTTGAAGAAATTCGGTTTGTTAGCACGATACATCCCCCGATGTGTATACAAGTAACAATTTTATCATAGAATATTGTTCGGGGCCACAAATGCGGAAAAGTTAGTTTTAATCTTTAAAACAGTTTATTTTTTGCCGCTTTGATGGTCTTCCGGAAGTTGAACATCTCTTCACCCCGGCTTTGCTTTTTCCTTATTCAATAAGACTTTCTGCCAAGGCTACCAAGAATTCCAAAAATGGAATCTTTTTACGTCTCACTTCATTGTAAATAATAAAAGAGTTTACAGCAGTTATCATTAATAATTTGTAAAAAACTTTTTTCCACCACTTGGTAGACTTGCGGTCAAATTCATATAGGCCAGCTAAATGATCGGTCAAATCGATCCCCCCATATATTTGTTGTAGAAGGCGATGATCTCGGGGCATTCAACAGCAAGTTTTTCGTCATTATTTTGCTTTCGGTCAACAAATGTACGCTTATCCCCATGACAGTTGCTAATTGCCAAAACTTCTTTGGTATCGAGCCACCTATGCCAGAAGTTGTAAATAATAGTCAGTGACGTCAGCATTAGTTCGGAAACAGTACATTAGGAGCGGCTCAAAATAATATGTCATTACACATTATTTATTTAAAAACGAACTGTTTCCGCCACTGGAATTGCTTCTCTCTGCCCTTGCCTCTCTTGAGATACCTATATGCTAAAAATTAGTCACTGACTATTATTTCCGACCCATGGTATAGTAAACGTAACCCCGTCATTTGTGCATAGAAATGTTGATTCATTCTTCTCTAATTTACCCTGGCTCTTTAGTATGTTCTTTCGCGTACCAATACAAGTTCCTACTGCAGCATATGGCAAGGTTTTCATCAATGTCAAAGATGTAAAAAATCGGTCGAAACATGTTACGACATCAGTTTTCGTAATTGAGCTGGTAAGTTTTCTAACAACCCTTTCCCCTACTGTTCCATCTGCTTGCCCATTTACATGTCTTGTTAGCACGATACAGCCTCCGGAGTGCAATAAGTCACCAATTTTATGATTGGATATTGCTAAGGACATGTCACAGATGAACCCTATTGATTTTCAGATCACCAGAGCCTGTACAACGGTTGCTATGGTACTTGAAGTACAACATTTTGTTATTTTTTAAAAAATTTCAGTTTGTTAGCAAGATACAGCCTCCGGAGTTCAACAAGTCACCAATTTTATGATTGAATATTATTCGGGACATCTCACTGATGAACCCTATTGATTTTCATCTCACCAGAGCCAATACAACAGGTGCTACAGTACTTTAAGTACGATATTTTTGTCATTTTTGGAGAAGTTCAGTTTGTTAGCACGATACAGCCTCCGGAGTATATACAAGTGACCAATTTTATGATTGGATATTATTCAGAGCGTCTCAAAGATGAACCCTACTGACATTCAACTCACTAAAGCCAGTACAACGGGTGCTATGGTACTTGAAGTACCAAATTTTTCTCATTTTTGGAAAATGTTCAGTTTGTTAGCACGATACAACCTCCAGAGAGTATACGATTGATCAATTTCATGATTGAATATTGTTCAAGGTGTCTCACAGATGTACCCTATTTCCAGTTGACTAGAGCGAGTACAGCGGGTCCTATAAATCCAGATATACTAAATTTTTGGTTATTTTTGGAGAAATTTTGGTTTGTTAGCACGATACATCCCCCGAAGAGTATACAAGTAACACTTCTATAATAGAATATTGTTCAGGGCCACAGATGCGGAGAAGTTAGTTTTAATCTTTAAAACCGTTTATTTCATAAATAAATTTAGAAGCAACATTAACAAACGGGAAATTAATTTAAAATTTGTCAAGTTAGTACCTACCAAGTGGCGGCGCATGGTAAACATTTTAAGGTGTTCTGCAATTTTTGAAAAAAAATTTACCTTGTAAGGGGTTTGTCTCCCTTCGATTTTATCGTCCTCTCTCCGCCTTCCGTGTTGAAATATTGCATTTCTGGAAGGATTGTCAATTGCCACACAAGAAAAATAAGACTCACGCGCTAAACACTACTTCGCTAACAAAAAATTATTTCTTATAAGTCTATTCGAAGTTATTTTCAGTTCGCAAAAAATAAGAGTCTCTAGGCACTAGAGTCACCCATGCAATAATATCAATGAAAAACAAAGCTCCTGGACCGGATAATATGTACTCCGAAACCTTCCACACATTAAACGAGAATACCTTGGTAATAGTGGTGAAACTATTCAACCAAATTTATGACACCGGAATAATCCCCAATGACTGGTTGCGTTCTACATTTATTAACATTCCAAAATCACCAAAAAATGCGATAATGTGCAGGGATTACCGTCTCATTAGTCTGATCAGCCATTTTCTTAAACTTTTCCATACCAGATTATACAAAAAATGCGAAGAAGCTAGTGGATCAAGCAGGGTTGGGCAAAATCTGATTTTTACTAAAAAAATCAAAAACCATTGATTTTTTTTAAAAAAACACGATTTATTTGATTTTTTAAATTTGAATATAAAACGTGTACATTTTGATTCTTTGAAAGGATTGTTAATTATTTTAATGTATAAGTCTAAAAATTATAATACAATTTGCGGCTCAAAAACTTGTGACAATGCATTTGTCGCGCTTCTTGCAAGAAAATTCTTGTCGCGATTTGTTTTCCTTCTGTCCCATACACTCACTATACAGTGCCGAGTACTGCCGAGTGAGGCACAAACGCGTTTGTTGTGCTTTTTGCAAGAATATTCCTGTCGAGGCTTGTTTTCCTTCTCAACCTATAAATTGACGTTACCCAACAATTTCACGCATTTCGCTAGTTAAGTTAGTTAAGTGAAGTGAAAACATAAATAAATTGGGGTGTAGGGTTATTTGTAGAAAGTGCAAGAAAGATAGTCAAGGGTTAATCCATAGACTTAAAGCACACCACGATGTTTGTAATTATCAAGAGAGGAATACAGGTAATTAAATTATTAATTCAATTTTTATTAGATTTAATAAAGCTTTTTATTATTAACCCGGGAATGATCGCGTGGTTAGATTTTGCCTAACATTTTTTGTTTTTTTGTTGATTCTCCAAGCACTTGATATTTTATTTTTGAGATAATTTAGTGAAAGTTTTGAGATATAAATATTAATTATAAGTTAAGTAGCATAGTGTAATTTTTAATTATATATTCTGATATATTTTTAAATATTTTTTAAATATATTCGTATTATATTATAAGTAGATAAATAACAGAATACAACAGGGTAACAAATGTTTCTATGCATTAAAAGACACATTTAAATCAAAGATATTGTCTACAAACACAAACATTAAAATATACAAGACAGTAATTAGACCAGTCGTACTTTACGCCGCAGAATCCTGGAATTTAATAAAAAAAGAGGAAAACACATTTGAAATCTGGGAAAGGAAAATACTACGGAGAATATAGGGCCCAATTAAAAAAAATGGAGTATGGAGAATATTAAGAAACTACGAAGTTAATCAAAAATTCAATAGTCCAATAATAACAAATGAAATAAGAAGTAAACGATTAAGGTGAGCAGGACATGTACAACGTCTAGGTAATGAAAGATGTGTCAAGAAAATACAGGAAACTAAAAGACAAGGACGAAGAGCAAGGGGGCGACCGAAGACTAGATGGTTGGATGGTGTAGAAGAAGATCTTAAAGAAATTGGAATAAATGACTGGAAGAACAAAGCAAAAGACCGGAAAGAATGGAAAAGAATAGTAGAAGAAGCAAAGGACAGACTTCAGAGCAGAAACTAAATCACCGAATTCACAAACTCCCTACTGATTTAAAGCAGTAGGGTTGGTCAAGCGGCTGGCCACCGCTGCCGGAAAAATGAAGCTAGGAATCCCAATAGGGAGACTATGGACCTTAAGGTCTGAAAGTCAATGAGAAGAAGAAAATACATTTTTGAGATAATTTTAAAATTTTCTTGATAGATATTATTTTTAACAAAGATAATGTAATTTTTAAGTATTCATTTATACATATTTTAGGATATAGATTTTAGGCATATAAAATTGTTTTTAAATGTTAGGTGAAATCTAACACGTGGCCTTTAATGTAACTTTTTTAACGCGACCTTTTTCAACTTAATAAAATAAATTTGCTTTTACATCTCTATTGAACATTTTCACTTTATTTTAAAATCAATAATTCAGTACTATATCAATATATCATCAATTAATCAATTTCAATTTTCAATTATGTTTTCTCTCTTTCCAGAGAGTCGAATGTCGCTTGACAGTTTTGCTAGCACAGCATTTGCCTCAAGTTGTAGTTCACTCATGACGGATAGTTCATATGGTAGAAAAACTCCACCGAAAGTACCAACAAGTCCAACAACTTTTGAGCCAGTCCAAAAAAAGAAAGCAATCGAAACTCTGCCTACCATGAGTGGTTTTGTAATGCGGACTTCAACTGCTGAAAAACATAAAATTGACAAACAAATAGCAAAGGCTATTTTGCTACTAATTCGAGCTTCAGATGTATTGAGGATTTAGAGGTGAAAAAAGCCATTCAATTATTAAGACCTGGTTATACACCGCCCTCGAGAAAAACGGTAGCAACAAGTCTTTTGGACGAAATCTATGAAGAGGAAAAAGAAAAATGTTTCTCTTCCCTGTCAGAACAGTCCGTAAATATGTCAATTAATGGGTGGTCAAACGTGCACAACTAATTAGTGATATGTGCAACCATAACCACTGAAGATGGACAAGCCCTCATATACGAAACTATAGACACATCAGGAAATCCACATACTTCAGAATATTTAACTCAAATAGTTTGTGACCTGATTTCTTCATGTGAATTAAAGTACAAGTGTACCGAAAAATCTTTTGTGACAGACAATGCCGCAAATATGACACTTATGAGAAAAACAGAAGAAGAAACGAACGCAAAAGTTATAACTTATGGCTGCTCTGCACATATTTTTAATTTACTGTGCAAGGACTTTCAAGTTAGAGACGTTAAAGAACATGTGGACCAAATTGTTAAGTATTTTCGAAATAACCATTTGGCTAGAACTAAATTCAGTCAAGCAGGAGGCAGCGCTTTAGTCCTTCCAAGCGATGTGCGATGGAATAGGCTTGGCGACTGCTTAGAGGTGTATGTCACTCAGTGGGACATCATATTAAAAATCTGCGAAGAAAATAAAAAGGAGATTGATTCCACTATTTACCAAAAAGTTTCAAATATTGCGATTAAACATGCAGCGCAAGATTATTTAAACATTTTAAAACCTATATCAGTTGCTCTTGATACTGTGCAGAGGAAAAATGCTACTATCGCAGATGCTGTAGAGCAGTGGAAACATTTACAATATATCGTTGATGAATCTGTGGAATTACCATTACAAAAAATACAACAATTTAATAATCGATATATGCAAACACAAACGCTATATCATTTTATACCGTTTATGTTGAATCCACAAAAAACAAAATACCAGTTAACACCAGAAGAAAAGAATATAGCTTTAGAAACAATTAACGAGTTATATGAAAACACTGGACTGTTACCTTTAGTAATAAAGTTATAAATGCCGGCAGTGCTCCATTTAAGCAAGTTATGTTTTCGGACGAAGTAATAAAAAATGTAAATGGACTACAATGGAGGTTATCACAAAATGATGAGCCGGAAATCTTGAAACAGTTGCCAATAATAAAACAGTTCCTGTGTGCAACTGCTTCTTCAGCTTCAGTAGAACGCGTATTTAGCTCTTTTGGTCTTGTAAACTCGGATATTAGAAACAGATTAGGCATAGAAAAAGGAGGAAAACTCGTGTTTCTGTTTAAATTGTATAAAAAAAATGAATAGACTGAAAATATACAGTAATAAAATTTAGGTGTTACGTTTAGTTTAAGAATTTGGAATTATGTACTTCTTTTTTGTTGTTTTTGCTAAAAGTAGATAGATACTTCTTTTGATTTTTGACAAAACTTTTATATTATGTTGTTATCTGGTTTTGAATAAAAAAGCGATTTAAATCATGATTTTAATCACTTGATTTTAATCAGCCCAACTCTGGGATCAAGTCAGTTTGGTTTCAAAAATGGTTTTGGGACAAGAGAGGCCATCTTCAGCTTACAAACACTGGTTCAGAACTGCTACGACCAAAGAAAAGACGTCTTTATGTGCTTTACAGACTACGAGAGAGCCCTTGATAACGTTAAGCATGATATGCTCCTAAAATATTTGCAAGAACTGGGTCTAGATGAGAAGGACATTTGAATTATATTAAAAATCTTTACTGGAACCAAACAGCCGAAATCCGACTTCAAAACGATACCATAGAGGAATGTGCAATAATGAACGGTGTAAGGCAGGGGTGTATTATTTCTCCCATGCTGTTTAACCTGTACGTGGAGAAGGCATTTGTTGAAGCGGTTTCGGGGAGTGAGCTGGGTATTAAAGTAAACGGCATTCCCATTAATAACATAGTGTTACGAAACAGCACACTGGTTTAGTCCCTAAATCCGACTCTGTCTAAGCCAGGTATGAAAGTTAAAATTATGGCGGATGCGCAGGGATTTCTTAGAATTGTTTACGATTGTGACTATCTTATCTAGACATTGTTTTTGTGACCAGTCTTATCTAGAAAATGCCAGAAAGCCAATTGTTTTTGCGTACGCCGCAATCTAGAATTATCTAGTGAAAAAGGCACTAATCTATAAGGGACCGACCAGGAAGAGTTACAGTTTTAATATGACATCGTGAGATAAACAGTAAATAAGTGAATATAAGTTAGTAAAGTGTTGATATAAATGAGTTTAAGTGAATATACTGTGTATATAATTGGTAAATAGTGTAGTGAGTGAATAAATTAAGTAAGTGAACCTACCGTGTGTATGAATTTATCCCACCCGCAATAAAAACGTTTATAAATAAGAAAAACATTACAATAGGATACGCTGATGACACTGTAATCCTGGCCGACAATGCCAACGTTACAAGGCGATTTCACTTGATATTAATGCAATTTTGAGCCTTTCATAATTTTGTTGTTTTATAAAGAGAAAATGCGAAAAAGGGTTGAATTATCTCATAATATTATAAATTCATTTCATATTTCATCACAGTTGATACCATTCATATAAGGTGACTCACGAATATAGAACAATAACGAATTTTGGTTTTTCTGACATCTTGTAGTAATGAACCCACCGAAAATGACAAAATTCTCGAGAATTATGTTAAATGATGTGTTTCATCGTATACAGAGTCGACTGATGTCAATTAGAAAAATTACGTATACTTTATTAAATAAAAACCTTGATTTTTTCATCACCCTATATCTCATAAGGGAGTCCGAAAAGGTAGCGATATTTTTTCATGGGAGATCTCGAAATACTTTTCAACAGAATCCTATGACGTTATTTTCATATACAAGGCGAACAATTTGTAAAAAAGCCCATATATTTACACTATTTTGCACGAATAAATTACCACTTGAATGCACTGGATTGTAGGTGTGGATCTTAGATTAGTAGACTAACCAATCTATTTGAAGTCTCCTGATGTGACTGAGAATATACTTATGTTAGATATTTATTCAAAACGTAAAAGTCAAGAATTCAGTGAAGTGAAATTAACATTATTTCAAATCATTTCCACGCCATCCCAGAGTTTTTTTCTATAGTGGTGTCCCCATGAGGCCTACTCCACTAGAATTATGGATAATTAACCAATCACAACTTGAACGGCCTTGACAGATGGCAGACATATATCACATGACTATAATAAAGATGCCCGTCATGGATAATGCGGCAGTCTCAAGATATCTACTAGGTAGAGGATGTAATATGTCCTATAAATATCCGTAGAAAGTTACGATATAAGGAACATTCCAAGTGAATAAATCCTAGGCACATGTCGTAGGATACTAGTGTTATAATGAATTATATGTATTACAGACATCCAGCAACCGCTGTCTCTAGTTGACATAACTATCATTATTATAAATACTCAAGACAAATCAAATCGAAAATCTATAATTCCATGTGAGAATCACATTCGGAAACTCCACGATTGAAGAAGTTTCAGCAAATCCTCTAGATTTTTCATTATTAGTTTTAATTCCCGTAGAGAGGAAAATACTAATGAAAAATTAAAATCATCAAACTTCTCCACTTCATTGCATACTTTCTATCGATGGCAGAATGGGAACCCTTGTTTCATATCAGTCATTAATACGAGGCATGTTTATTAGGTAAGTACCGTTTAGCGATTCCGCTGCCGCAGCGCTACGGTCGGTGTTCCGCGCATGCGCGCTGGTTACCTACATCTCTTGTCTATGCACTGACGCCATTACAGTCTGATTCTTCATTATATACGTTGTTTACTGAGTGTTTAAGATGCCTCCGACAATCGTGAGTCCCGCCGATTGTGAAGTACGGGCTGTTATACGATTTCTTATTGCTAAAGGCGTGAAACCGATCGATATTCATCGTGAGATCTGTGAAGTTTATGAACAAAACATTATGAGTGATGGAATGGTAAGGAAATGGGTGAGAGCATTTAAAGATGGCAAGTTGAGTAAGGGTATCGTTTTGCTGCATGACAATGCCCGCCCACATGTGGCTAATCGGACCAAAGATCTTATCAAATTTTTTCAATGGAAAACTCTAGATCATCCTCCATACAGCCCTGATCTGGCGCCCAGCGACTACCATTTGTTCCTGCACTTGAAGAAACACCTGGGCGGTCAGCGTCTTCAAGACGATAACGAAGTCAAAACATTTGTGATACAGTGGTTAACAAGTCAGGCGGCAGAATTTTATGAGGAGGGTATTCAAAAACTGGTGCCACGTTATGACAAGTGCCTCAATATTCACGGAAATAATGTAGAAAAGTAGATTAAGGTACAGGCTTTCATGTAAAAATAAAATTATTGCGATATCTTTGCACGTCTTTTTTTAATTCCAAAACGGTACTTACTTAAAAAACATGCATCGTACATTCGAATAATTATACAAACAGTGGAAATCCATTTTTATTTTCTGCTCGGAAATGTAGCACACCAAGCTACGTATATGGTTAGTTTTTTTCATTATTCTCTGTATATTGTTCATTCTGGTATCAACATTTTAATTTGGATATTGTTGCCTATCAGGATGATTCTTACTCAGATATATGGAATAGTAGTGGGAACTCCCAGCTCATAGTAGAAGTTCAAAGAATCTTATATATTTGATAAGTACCAGAGATATTGTGAGATGAGCCTGGGAATATAATTAGGTATGAGACTTAAAGAGATGTCTAATGAATGTATGTTCGGGATGTCTCCTAATTTCTTCCTTGGTGAGATATCTGAGAATGTAGTGAGGATACCGTATATAAATACTTAGAGATGAGACTTTGATGAATGACCTATAGATGGAATCAGTTAGCATCTATTTATACATATCGTCGCCTCGAAGTCAAAACCTCGTATGTCAAAATTCACAACTTTTCAGGAAACCCAAAAACTTAGTATAATTTGCTGTTATGATAATTTTGGTACAGGGTATTGTCATATTGAAGGCCTGGATAAGAGTTAAATCCTGAATAAATTAAATTTTAGTTTTTTCTTGTTTTTTCTTTGTAACCGCAAAAATAGTGAGATACGAGTTTTTCACTATTAATTTTGGACTTCCGAGGTTTTCTCACTGCAAAGTGAACAATAAAAATTGAACAAATTAAGAAGGAAAGAAACATTTTATTCTCGTAATCGGTAGTTATAACAAATAATACACAAAATACAATAAAAATAATATTTTTTCGACTTAGATTTAATGCTAAGGTTGGATGAAAAAACGTATAAAAAAATTATTAATGAAGTAGAGAATCATAAAATCCATGATAATATTGATGAATGACCTTTTTCACCTTTGAGAGGCAATGCAGCTTTGTATAGTTTCTTTACAGTTCCCGTATTATTTGACATTCTGTGGGGAAGGAGAGACCACTCATCATCAAACCTCAATTTGAATTGTATCCCACTGTCAGCTGAATATTTAAGGGCTACTAAGTCAGTTACACAAGATCGCCGGTCTTGACACCTGGACGTATAGTCTTATAATATTTAATTTCGTCATAGCTGTTGAAGAAACTGTGACCAACGTACTTCACTTTGTATGGTCCTTTAGAGTTTCGACGAGCTTGTTCAATGATCTGAACGTAATTTGAGGGCGAATGAACTTCTCTATTTTTTTTACGCATTTCGATGGTGGAATGCACGCTGTCGCATTCCATCTGAGAATGGCCCTTAGTAAGATATTTTTGAACAATATCGTTGGTTTCATTCATTATGCAGTAATGTTGCAAAGCATTAGCTAAGGTTACGTTCCTATTCTGAGCACAACAGCAATCACTATAAAAGATTTTTAATTTGTCTTTATCATCACCGGCAATTTCATTGTTGATATAATCTGTTAGACATGAGGCAAAATAATTAGCATCCATTCCCCCCTCCCCTTCGTGCCATACATAGCATACGACAGCATCACTACCCAAATTCTAAATGGTAAAGTTATGGCAAGCTAATTTTTGTTTAAAATAAATCATGCCAGCTGGCAAAAATGGCACAAGCTGCACCGCATGTACATCCATAGTGAATGCAAGTAGTTTCCCAGCGACGGCATCGTCTTTGTCTTTTTGTTTTTCCTGACGAGCTCGTTCTTTTTGGTTGATGTGGAAGTTATATTCACCTAGTCCAACATTATTTAGTTTGAAGCTAAAACACAAGTCACATTGATCTTTTCGTGGATGGTAGATGTCAATATTCAAATGTTTCATTTCTGATGTAAAAACATCTTTGCTCGCGGCAGAAATTTCTCCCACTTGTGCTTTGTATACATTGTACACCTCAGTGTGTGATTTAAAGATAGTTTCCACGTATAGTTTACTGGTTGTCGATCTACAATAATGTATAGGTAGTTTCGGCTACTTCTCCAAAAATTCTTTTATTTGAACTCTTTTTTGTTTATCACAAGGTTTACTTTTATTTGGGCACTTCCTCGAGGAATCTACTATCCCAGAGTGATTACTATTTTTTACCCAGTTTAAAACTGTCCATTCTCCTAAGGCGAATGTTGAGAGGAACATTTTTTTGCAAACGGGAAGTACTTTGTCGTTCACTTTTAAATGATAAAATAAACTGGTGTTGCGGCGTGATGTCTTCTTAGTCGTTTTTTGTAAAGTTGGAGACCTATTTACCAAAGTCGCCACAAGCACTTTTCTCTGACTCCAGTCCATTTCCTCCCAAAACCTAGTAAATAATTCTTTTCTTTGATCGTCCGTTATGGAAGCGCATTGTCTTTTTCCTTTAGACTTTAGACACTTGCCTGAGTGGCATCTCTCTTTAAGATCCGTGCACTTCTTTTAACAACTGTTTTCGATCCATCGCTGTGTTTTTTTTGTGCTTCATATTCCTCTCCCTTTCTTCTGCGTATTTGAGCACTATTTCTCTTCCAAGTAGTGGGATTTCCTTGTCCTTTTTTGGCACGTTTCTTTTTTAACTGATTATCTACAGTCCCGTTTTGATCTTCTAGTACTTCTTTATCATGGTATGTTTCTGATTGAGATTCGTCTTCTGAGCCATTACTGGGGTGAAAGCTAGATCCAGAATCTTGGAAAGGGTCTTCATCGGTGTCCTCCTCATTGAAATTATTATTATTATTTGTGACTAAACTTTGATCAACGCATATTGAAATGTTCTGTGATATTTTTTGATCAATCTCTACAGCTGCAGACGGACTAACGTTACAACACAGTTCAACGTGTGAAGAAAAATTCGTGCCAGATCCAAATTTTTGTGAATTTCGTTCTGTCACTACAACTGATGGAACCGGTTGACTCTCGCAAGAAGAATCCTGAGGGCTTTATAGTGCCATAGCTAATATTTTACTAGCACGAGACGCCTACAAACAATAAAAAAAAACTTTAAATCGGTTTATTAAAAACTCGTAAATCATCAATGCCAGTTTATTTTTACAGTTGCAAAACCTCGTATCTTGATTTTAAGCCGTTTAACTTGTTTGCTATACTCATAATAAATTGTAACTATTAACCTCTGGTGCTTAAAAAACTTAGTTTTAGTAGTTGTAATAAATTTGTTCAAATTGTTACAACATTATGTGCCGTTTACTCTCAAAAATTTAGCTTCTAACCTCACTTTTTTTTACTTTAAAAACTAACACATTTCTCATGCATAAAAATTTATAAAACAGATAGAATTTTACTTACCATATCTTGGAGCTCCTTTCTGACCAACTACCTATTTAAATCAGACACAATATCGACACGGTGATTCAAACTGCATAACAATTTTGTTTTTCTTAAAATGAGATACTTACGAGGTTTGTGTACTTCATTCGAGATACGAGAATTTCAAATAAATTTGCGCAGCCGCATTCTATCTAAATATCGAGATCCAAGTATTTGCCACGTATGCGCTATAATATTCTATAACCTGCAAGACTCGTAACTCAAAAAGAGCAAAATTCGAGATACGAGGTTTTGACTTCGAGGCGACGATATACATTAATTGATAGAAGTTCAATGTGATGTGATACATCTTTCGGATATAGCGACTTGAATAGATATCCATAGGATATAATTTATTAATTGGATTAGCACGAGCAATGTGCATGGCATATTATGACGACAACACAACGAGGAAAATACTTTATGGATAACTGAATTTTTCCATAAACAAAAAATATCAAATACGAATAAGAATATGATTCTAATGAACATGCATAAATGAGAAAATAACCAACATAATTAAACTATTTCTGGACCGATATCCATGTCCTCTGGAAGCATTCTATTTGCAGCATCTCCTATGAAATCTAAAACACGATTTGATGGAAAATGTATGTTTACTTGATATCTAGCGCATCCCAAAAACCATATTACGCTAGCAACATGCGCACAAGTTCCTAAAGTCCTAGCACCGGACTTACAAGTACAATAATACCCCGAAATGGGGGGGGGGGGGGTTATTTCAGTGAAAACAACCCAAAGCATGTGTTTAGTAGCATTCCTGAACCGAGAAAACATTCTGAATCGTTGAAAATTGGGCTCCCCATGTAATTCATGGACTTCTAAAATGTTGTCTACTTCACCATCTCTACGGATTGTATCTTGGATATATGACGCAGCCAAGTGTAAATGATATGTTCCAGTAAGTGATTTTAAATATTCAATATCAAGGCGAGGAAACGATTGTATACGGTGCGGTGGAATAAGTGTTAGCCCCCCCCCCTATTAACTACTCTATTTTTACATCTTAAGAAAAAAGCGCAAACAGGTCAATTTTTATATTAAACGTAGTATGTTATGACATAAAAGTTTCGAACCTGACATAATCCCTCTTCATGGGGGTGTCATCCCTTCGATTTTTTTAAATGAGAAAGTGCATCATGCGACACCTCATTTGAAACCTATTGAAACACTGATTTCAAAAATGTAATTTAAATAAAATTATAAATAATATACTTTTTTGAATTTAATACCTATGGCCTGCTTTATTTGTTAAATAATGTATAGGTCAACCAAAAGTCAAAGAAATTTGCTTTTAAATATTGTAATGTCAATACAATACGTCAAAAATATCGTATAAAAATAAAAAAACTTTACAATACAACTATGAAATTAAATTTGTTCATTTTTTTTAAGAATGGCAGCCAGCTATATGATATTGGAAATGCAGTCGGACAATCTTTAAGTGTCCATGAAAAAATAAATTTTCTAAGCAATACTTGGATCCCTGACTCAAAATATGTATTTCCATTGCAACAAGAAGGGAAACAGCAAATGCGTAAATTCGGTGTTCATTGGCTACAACAGTATAACTGGCTTGCGTATAGCGAAAGTAAAACTGGAGGATTTTGTAAATTTTGTGTGCTATTTGCGCCAGATGGCGGAGGAATGGGTAGCCAAGTAAGAATAAAATAGTTATATAATAGGCTCATTTAGTCATATTTCCAAAGTTACTCTTTTTATACGATTATGTAGTTTACCTTTTATTTCAAGCTTTAAAAAAAGAATTAGCCCAATTGGACGAAAATTACTAAAAATTTTAGAGCTAGAATAATCTAAGGCTATTTTAAAATGTGACGTCATACAATCTTTTTTACATACAAATTGCGATCTTGGACACCTGCGCTACCTGCTTCGAAAAACATTGTCGTTACCTTTTTCTGACATTTGTCACAAAAAGTGTTAATATTTTTCCGTCAGGCTGATAGACGCAAAGCAAAGGTAATGCGTTGTGGCAACGAATTACCTGGTGAAAAAAGATGGTCTAACGTCACAGTTTTAATTAATTTTATAAACTTTAATAATTTTTTTAGGTGGTTAAAAATCATTAAAAAAATTTGATATTTTGCATACTTACTAAATTTATTATGTTATTTCAGAATTTACAATAAAAAAAAATGGTAAATGAGCCTATTGTTTTAATGAAATAAGGTTTTAAAAAACTAACTGAAACTAACTAAACTATATTGTAACCTAAGCTTATTATTTTTCAGATTCTTAAAATGCTTGTAAGGGAACCGCTAACTAAGTTTAAAAAAGCCCGGGAAATGCTTACGCAGCATGAAAACACCAACTACCATAAATTTTAAGTTAAAAAAGCAAATGATTTTTTAAACATACAAATTTCTGAAAAGTCTGTCAGTATTTCTGTGCAATTAGATAAACAAAAATCAGAAATAATTGAAGCTAATCGACAGCGGTTAGTGCCGATTATTAAAACAATTCTATTTTGTGCCCATAACAAATTACCACTTAGAGCGCATAGAGATGATGGTAATATAGATATTAAAGATAGCTCAAACCAAAATCTTTCAGAAAGTAATGATGGCATTTTTAGGAACTTATTAACTTTTCGTATAGATTCTGGAGATTTAAACCTTAAAAATCATATACTAACAGCACCAAAGAACTGTACAATGATTAGTAAAACAATCCAAAATGAAATAATATTTTGCATTGGGAAGGTTATAACTACTGAAATTGTTAATGCTATAAAACAATCAAAATTTTTTACAATAATTTGCGACGAAACAACCGATATAAGTACCAAAGAACAAATGACATTCTGTGTGAGGTATTTGGATAGTACGTATGATATAAAGGAAGTTTTTTTGGGTTTCATTGAGCTGCACTCTACAACTGGCCAATGCATCAAAGAGGCCATAAAAAATCAAATTAAGCAACTTGGACTTTCTATTCATAATCTTCGTGGACAAGGATATGATGGAGGCAGCAATATGGCTGGAAGGTTCAATGGAGTCCAAGCCTTAATAAGACAAGAACAGCCCTTGGCTATGTATTTACATGTTTAAGTCATTGCCTTAACTTAGCTATTTCCAAAAGTTGTGAAGTTTCTGAAATTAGGAACATGATGGGTATTTTGGGTAGGGTATGTTCTTTTTTTAGTTGTTCTGCAAAAAGAGTTTTAGTTTTTCAACAAGCCGTTGATGACTTAGAAATAACCGAAACTAAAAAAAAAAGAAGTTAAAACCTCTGTGTGCTACGCGCTGGGTTGAGCGTCATAATAGCGTAATAACTTTTAAAGAACTATATTTGCAATGCTCTTGCTAGTTTGGAACAGGACAACGATACAGAGACTTCAAGTAAGGCAATGGCTTTTAATGCCGCCATTAGAAGAAGTGATTTTGTTATAGCTTTAGAAGTCGCCTCGTTTTTAATGTCGTACACTGTAAATTTAAGCAAGTATTTACAGAGTGTTGAAATTGATCTTTCCACTGCCTTTTCATACATAAACGATATTACAAGCAAACTAGAAAATATAAGGCAAAATGAATGAATTGGTACGACTATTACTATGCCTAGACTTTGCAACAAACAAACAAACAGGAGCAATATAAAGGCAAATAACGAAGAAGAATATTACAGAAGGGTGATATTCATACCTTTCCTGGATCATATTATAATCCAAATGAAAGACCGATTTAATCAACTTTCTACTGTAATACCCATAGAAGGTATTATTCCAATACACCTTAAAAAATATACTGATGCCAAAATTGCTGAGGCTGCAAGAATATATGAAAATGATATGCCAGGATCCATACTGGAATTACAGGCGGAATTAGCGATATGGAGACATAAGTGGAGTGACACTGTCAGTGTTGATCTACCAAAATCATCAACAGAAACCTTAAAACGTATGTCCAAAGAATGCTTTCCCAATATAGAGATACTACTAAAAATTTTTGCCACAATCCCTGTAACAAGTGCTACGGGCGAGAGAAGTTTTTCATCGCTAAAACTACTAAAATCCTATTTGAGATCAACGATGGGACAGGAGAGACTCAATGGGCTAGCTTTGGCATACATTAATAAATCTAGAGAACTTAATATAAATGATATAGTTAAAACTTTTTGTCAAATGAAGGCCAGAAGAATTTAAACTTGTAATTGGTCTACTTAGATTATCGTTAATATAAGTTGTTGTATTTATATATATACTATATTATAATACATTTTTTTGTCAAATTAAAAAACCAAAAAAAATTATTCAAGCCCCCCCCCCCTTGGTTAAATTCTAGATCCGCCCCTGATAAATGGTTGTTAACAAAAAAGTTTAACACCAGGTACATCCAATTGCACGCGGTGCTACAGATAATCTCAATATTTTTAACGATCATTGTTTCATTTCTATCGGCCATTTTCAAAAATATGTTTCCTTTTTTTGTCCATATTGTTCGATTATTGCCGACTTTTTCGCGGACTGATTTTAGAAGCTTCATTTGTTCAAATGTTAAATCTTCTCTTATTATAGTAATTGAGGATTTAAGTAGCTTTTTATTTTTATAGAACATACACGTAAAGTAACTAAAATTGGTCTAATTTTGTGTCTTTGAAACTTTCCAATTCTATAACAAAAATCTATGCACTTTTCATCTATTTCTAGATTCATTTTAGTATTACAGATGTTCAGCACTGTGTCCATACACTTTTCCCCAACATACTCATCTACTCCATAAAACCTAATATTTTTACGCTTATCCAAACGTTCTTGTATGTTCTGCCGCTTTACAAGATAATCTACAGTAACTCTCTGACTTCTTAGTTCATTCTCCAACTCTTTAGTTTTTGCTTTCAGCTCTTAAATTTTTTTCTCCATCTGCAGCAAAATACTATCTGCTATAGTTTTTGAGAGTTGATTTATAAAATCATCAGAAGTACAAAGCTTTGTCACTAATGTTTTCACAGTTGAGTGCAGTTCATCGTCACCTTTGTTTTCTGTTTTGTTTCCTCGGTTTCGTGATATAGTGAAAAAATAATTTCACTTTACAGGATACTGATTAACAATTTTTCGTGAAATAGAGTAAAAATGCTTATTATGTACTTACTTCTTACAGTAATGACAGTTTCCAAGAATATATAGTTATTTATGCAACAAGTGCAAAAACCACGTTTTGCACGAGTTGCATACAATATTTTTTCTACATTCATGCAAAAACTGAAAAATTAGAACCATGTCAAAACTCAGAATGTATTTTAACCGTTCTTCTTTTTTTGTATCTTTATGGCCTCCACCTCAGTACTTAATTATAGCTGGTTTTCGTTTTGACCATTTAAATTTTAACTATTCAAAGATTTTTGCAATAATTGTAACTCGTTGAGACTAAGTAGTAAGATATACATATATTATTGCTGTATTAGAGCAGGATCAGACACTTGCTCTAGATTTTTATTTTATTTAAATGTTTATGTTTGTCATAAATCATCACAAAACTGACAAGAATGACAGATGAGTGCAACAAAGACTTTGTAGCACTATTGCAAAAAAGAATCACTTTTTCCATTAAATATGTTTCACAAAAGTGTTGTTTTTTGCATGAATGTAGAAAAAAGCACTTTTACATGATTTAAATAGATTTATTAGCAGCACCACGTGAAACACGTCTATATCGTATTAAGCATATTTATATTTAAAGTAATACCATGAAACAATTTTTAAATTTTGCGTTGAAATTTACAAATAAGTAGAAATAGTTTAATCGTGATGGTGTCGCTGACCAGGACTTACAACGAGCATTCATATAAAGTATTCTTGCCATATGATCCCATTTAAAATAATCTTAGAAAATGGCGGACGTCCGCCATTTTACATGATGACGTCACGAAATGTTGCATTTTTACTCTATTTCAGGCATCCAAACAATTATTGATTTAAGTTTTATGGTTCATGAAATAGATAGGGGGGGGAGACTTTAGACGGGCACTGTATACGGTTTCCCATACTGATAGACAAAATTGCCTGTTTATACTATTTATACTATCAAAAATGTTGCATTTTTACTCTATTTCAGGCACCCGACCAATTATTGATTCAAGTTCTATGGTTCATGAAATAGATGGGGGGGGAGACTTTAGACGGGCACTGTATATGGTTTCCCATACTGATAGGCAAAATTGCCTATTTAGTCCAACAGAGTCTCCTGAGAAATTAACCGTTTTTCGTCATATATTTTATACAATTTTTTATTCCAAGGCTTGGCCTATTTTATAATA
This sequence comes from Galeruca laticollis, assembly GCA_963921935.1. Taxonomy (NCBI): domain Eukaryota; kingdom Metazoa; phylum Arthropoda; class Insecta; order Coleoptera; family Chrysomelidae; genus Galeruca; species Galeruca laticollis. Next base: position 70,316,599 of record OY998181.1, read on the forward strand.
TTACTTATCACAAAACTAAACACCTATAGTCAATTTACTTATCCTCGAAAAAAACCTATTTTTCAAAGTCGTTGAACTGTAAATGTGTACACTCTAAACCAGTTGCGAAATCAATTGAATCATCTTTATAAAATTAATTTAGACGTTTACATTTTTCCACGTAAAAAAATAAATATTAAATTGTTGTAGAAAAATAAACTATTAATAAAACCACCTATCCAGGCTACGGACACTGCAGACCGTGCCATCTATAGAGCCTGTCGAGTAACTAAAATCGGTAGATAATTCCAAAAAATTAACGAAAACTATAACGTCGTTAGTAATAAAATTTTACTGATTTTTATAAATGCGTATGCCCGATATCATATTGCTCGTCCACATCCCCACATGTTATATACTGTTATCATTTCTTAGTTCAAGTGTAGAGGTTATTTAAAAGTTACGGTATTTTGGTGTATGTTTTAATTGCTATGGTGTAATATTTATGTGTTGTTTCGTTGCTTTATTGTTATTAATTGAAAATACAATGTCAAAGTGTATTATGAAGGAGTTTAATAAGTGTTGTACTCGGTAAGTTTTATTAGAAAAATTTGAGCATTTTTTCTTTCACAATTAACAACCATTATCTTTATTTTTATAAAACACAGAATTTTTACTAATTTAATCGATAACTTTAGAGATCCTGGTTGTTCTTTACATTAGCTAAACTGAAAATTGCTGCATTAATAAAGTAAACATTTCTTTTTACAGTTTTGTTCCTATAACCCAGAAAGATAAAATTAATATGGCTGAAAAGCAGTGGTAATAAATCATTAGATTTGTCGACGAGGAAACGATGGAGGATATGATCCCTTCATTTTCAAAAACAGTGTTTCTTTAGATTTGAGAAAGACGAAGAGAGGTTATTAAGACAGTTTGATTTGCCTTCCTATATGAGTGGAACTTAACAAAAATTGATGGTAAGCTTTATTGTATTCAATATAACATGCTATAATTTTGGTCATTTTAAAATGTAAATTGAGTGAACGAAAAGACGAGTACTGAGTGTGTAATTTTATTAAAATTCCAGGTAAGCGCTTTCAGCCATTAGACCATTCTGAAAGCTCTCGTCAAGAAAAAATATACAGAAGGTGTCAAAATCATCAAACCCTGTAACTGCTACATACGATGAAATAAAATGTTTGACGTTACATCATTATTTAACTAAAATTTGTTAAAATTACTCTATAAAGAGCGTGTACAATTGTAATTCACATGACGAAACGTCGAATTTGAAATTACCAACTAAATGATATTTGTGTACACCCTCTTTATAGGATAATTTTAACAAATTTTACTTATATAATGATGTAACATCAAACATTTTATTTCATTGTATGTACATTGTGCCTGTTGTATGACCTAATGGCTAAAAGCGCTTAGCTGGAATTTTAATTAAATGACACACTCAGTACTCGTCTTTTCATTCACTCAATTTATATCTAGTGTGTACACCATACTCAGACAATTCCATTTTAAAATCTTTCCATTGAAAAAATAATAATCTGAGTTTTATTTTATGTTATAGCTATATTCCCTCTACCAGCTATGGGATGGTAGGTATTGACCCCTTGCCGATTTTCATATATAGCCCATGGTGTGACATTTTATGGGAAATGAAAGTGAGTATTAACTTTTGTTGAGGCATTACGTCTAAGTATTTGGTCTAGCGATAACCAAAAATCCAAAATATCCAATAGACAAAAAATAAAAAAACAGTTAAAAATCAAGAATTCCTAAAAAAATCGAAAGCTCCAAAAAAGGAATTCAAAAAAACCAAACAAATGTATACATTCAAACATTTTTTGATATTTTTTTGGCTTAGTAGTAGAAAAACATGTGTAAACTTATTATTTCGATAGTAAGCGCAATTTTTTTTCTTTTGTTGACATAAATTTTCAAACATATTTGTGTGTTTACTTATTTATTGTTGTTATTTTGTGTGTTTACTTGTATAACCTCAACCAGAAACGAGAAAGGACTTCCACGAGACGGTGGGATTTTTAAGAGCCCTTAAGAAACATTTTAACAATCATAGACTGCCAGGAGCTGCAGAGTAACTTAAACTGCCTGATGCGATGGTTTCACAAGAACGGAATGCTTTTAAATGTAGAAATATACAAATATGCAATATACTAGGTTTAAGCTTGTGATATAAACCTATTCAATACTTCCAGTAAAGAAATAAAGATGTGTTTTAAGTGGAAATGAAATGTTAGATATGTTATTTTAAATGTTGTACAGTCACAAGTGCTGGTTAGCACTCTTATATGTAATTACTTGACACCTTGTATTTACAGAGCTGGGCAGTATTTAACAACTTTTCCTATAAAAATATTTTAATTACTTTTGTTCTAACATTCACAGTAATTATACTCAAATGTTTTCTTTCACAGACATTTGCCAAAAATAGTAGTAAACAACTCATTGCTAACACTTTTTTTGATTAAGTAAGTAGCAGTTATACTCCAGCAGTTTGTCCAGCTCTGTGTGTTTATACGAGTATATAATAAATTAATATAAACTTATCATGAATAATTTTTTACTTTTATCTTGATTTAACATCATTTAAAAATCTAATGATACTCCAATCTAGAATGTATGTTACTCAAATTATTTTTTAATTGTTGCATTGTTTTTACATTATAGTTTATTTATTGTCATTCTGTTTGTTAAGAAAAGTACTTTCTGAAAGAAATTATTTGTTGTGTATTTCTATACCAAAATAAATAAACTGTTTATATGATTACTTATTTTTTCAATTTAATTAACCATTTATGGTCCATCATTTGATATTTCATTTAATTTAACTCAACATCTAATCATTATTGAGTTAAATTGAATGAAATGTTAAATGATGGACTATAAATGATTATTTTGATATAAAATAATTAAAATACAGTAAATTTGAATATACCGCCAAAACCTAAAATTACAGAAATCTTTTCAACATCACTCAATTGTTTACTCGACAGGCTCTTTAGATGGCGCCACAATCAGTGTCTCATCTATCTGTGGGTTATCTGTGCACCTATCCACTACACCGATAACAGTGACTATACAAGAGTAACGACAATAGGTTGTTCTCTTTTTGATTGTTTTTGTTGAAGCTTTAGGAAAATATATGAATCTACTGACTAAGGTGATCATTATATTTTGTTTATGTTGTTACGACATCGTTAATGTCAGAAATAATGAAATAATTGTCAATGTACGAATGTAACGTTTATTAATATAACTAAAAGGATTTATAGTACATCTCTGCCTTTTAGTTCTGCTGTACTATCAACAGATATATCGAGAATACCGCTAACTCCAACAGGTTATGGGTCCAGATGGATATAAATAAATAGTACAAAAATTTGTAGAATGCCTGATACATCAAATATAGATATGTCCATCCAAGTTTCATCTTCTGTACCCAATATAGAGAAATTGGAGCGGCAATCAAACTATGACTCATGGAAATTTGCAATGAAGATTAGTTTAACCCTTGATAGATTATGGGAAATAGTGACAAATGGTGTGAGTTCTCAAACTGATAAACTAGGCAAGGAGAAAGATAGTATTGCTCTAGCCAAAAATTTGTCTTAGTGTAAAACCCACATGCTACGTTCACATTTGCAAAGCTGTAAGTGCTAAAGAAGCTTGGGAAAATCTTCAGACTGCATTTGAAGCAAAAAGTATGAATAGTCGGTTTGAACTTCAGAAGCATCTATTTGGAAGCAAGATAGAAAATGTTTCTTCTGCAGAAGAATATTTAAATCATATATGAAGAACGGTTCATAAACTAGCAGATATTGGTATGTTATTGGATGATGAATGTGTTGCATTTGTAATGTTACGAAACAGAACACTGGTATAGTCCCTAAATCCGACTCTGTCTAAGCCAGGTATGAAAGTTAAAACTATAGCGGACGCGCAGGGTTTCCTAGAATTGTTTACGAATAGTGACTATCTTATCTACATTGTTTTTGTAACCAATCTAGAATTCTCTAGTAAAAAAGGCACTAATATCTATAAAGGACCGATTAGCGGCTAAGTGGAGTTGATAATTTGACATCGTGAGATAAACAGTAAATAAGTGAATATAAATTAGTTAAGTGTTTATATAAATTAGTTTAAGTGAGTATACTGTGTATATAATTAGTGAATAATGTAGTGAATAAATAAATTAAGTGAGTGAATTTACCGTGTGTTTAAAATTTATCCCGCCCGTTTACTGTTTAAATAAATTATAAAAACATTACAGTAATGTTAAATGGATTATCCTCAGATTACGATCCTATAATAATGACATTGACTCATACGGATAATAAACTTTGCTCAGAAGTTATAAAAACCAAACTTCTTGAAGAGAGTGCACGTCGTAAGGCTCATTCAAGTGATTTAGATTCAGTGCTGTATTCAAAGGCAGGTTCAAGTAAGCAGACCTTTAAGCGGTTTCCTAAGAAGTTTATTTCTTATTCTTGTGTAGAAAAAGGTAATAAAAAAAGAGGCTGCCCAGTGAAGAATGAAAAAAAGTGATACAGAAAAGAAGAAGAAAGGAAATTCCAATATTACTCTAGTGGCAGCGGCTTTGGCGAGTCAACCAACTTTGAATTAGATCATAGATTCTGGAGCGACATCTCATGTCGATGCATGGTGAAAGTATGTCCAATTACAAAAAAGATTCAGTTGGTGACATTGTGACGGCCAATAATCAGAAGATATTGTCCAAAGGTTCTGGGGACATTGAGGTAAATTTTAATCAAGATGGTAACATTGTTACAAAAACAATTTGTGATGTTATGTTAGTTTCAGATCTTGCATTAAATCTCCTATCTGTCAGCAAAATGACAAAAAAAGGTTACATTGTTGTATTTGATAGGTTTGAATGTAACGTTTATAACGTAAATAATTTAGTTTAGTACCGCGGCGAGCGCCGCCTCGTGGCGAAGTATTTAGGTTTTAGGATTGTATCAGCTGTCTCGCTGTATGCTGTACGAGCAAAATGGATTGCCCAAATAGTGAATTGTTTATTAAAAATAGTAGACGTCCAAATCGTTATTGTTGTGTTGTTGGGTGTTCACACTCAGAGCGTGCAAATCCGGAGCTGCAGTTTTATAAATTTCCTTCTCGGCCATATGAAAAAGAACGAGAAATGAAATGGATTATTGCTATTCGTCGTGTACAGTAAGTTACCATGCATTTGTATATATACTTATAAAATGATTGTTCAGATTAAAATGACAAATTATGTTATCAAGTATAAATATGAAAATTAAATTTTTGAGTGTCAAGTAATTATAGGTTATCTTTATGTCTGAAAATTCATCCTTAAGTGATCCTACATATTATTTTTCCAACCTTGAATAGAACTTTATTAATTCAGTGTATATGTGTGTTTTAGTGAGAAAAATTAAAATAAGTTTTGGGAGCCTTAAGGACTGGAGCAGAATTTGTAGTGCACATTTTGAAGGAGGAGAAAAATCTAATGATCCAAGAAAAGTGTCCTATACTCGATAGTCGAAATTGTGTAAAGTGACTCATCGCTCTTACTGTCCATAAAATCAGTTGCAGAAGCGAACTTCATGAGCGCATCATTTTTGAAGGGTTCTTAATAGTCCTAAATAAAAAATAAATAGAAAATGTTCTTGTACGCTCTGGCGTTTAAATTTGAGAGAACAGAAATACGAAATTATTATGGTAGGTATCATTATGTATATACAGGGTGTTACCAAGAATAATACACATTTTTAAGGATGAGCTATAATAAGATGTATATAAAAAAGTCGATAGTCGAAATTCTGTAAAGTGACGTCATCGGTTATCTACCGATTTAAAGTGAACTCCATGAGCGTATCATAGTTTAAGGGTGCGAATACTGAAATATCTGGAATTTCAATTTTTAACATTTGAAATAATAACTTATCACAAGTTGTTCATAAGTAAGTTAAAACAAAATAAAAAAATGTTTAAAAGTCAATTCCAACTTACTACTACTAAAACTAAAAAAAGTTGTTTGTCAAGACCAAAATAAATTACCAATAAGTATAGGTATGTTGCGAGGTCACTTGTAAAATGTCTGACTAACTGGAAGCGGTATCACTCCCTGACGACTCCTCAGAATCATCGCTTTCTCCTCCTATATCGATAATGAGTGGTTCCGTCATTACTTCTACACGTATGTCTAAATCCCAAAACTTTATTTCTTCTTTTAATACGTGTTGAATACATTTACGCCAACTCTCAGCAGTAACGGTATGCAGCGCCTCGTCAAACAGTTTCTCAACGTCAGCCATTTTGAATGTACTGTTTTTTCTCGCAACATAATTTTTCACTTGGGCCCAAACCAGCTCGATGGGGTTTAACTCACAGTGGTAGGGAGGAAGTCTAACAACTGAGACGTTGAAATCTTTCGCCATTTCATCGACAACGTACTTAATATAACTGCTTTTATGTTTCCGTACGAGAGATAATAATTCAACTTTTAGCATTGCCTCGTTGTGCGGAATGCTTTTACTCTCTAACCAATCAATTATAACTCTCTTGCGGCTAGCTGAAGTAGGTATTTGCTCCAGTCGACGAGAGTGGTATGAAGCATTATCCATAACTATCACTGAACCAGGAGTTACCTTTGTTAAAATTGATCTAAACCATGTTTCAAACCGGTTACCATCCATCTCTTCATGGTAATCGACAGTTTTTTTGGACTGAAAACTTAGTAATCCACCTTCTACAAATCCTTCCTCGCTGCCAATGTGAGTGATAATCAGTCGACGTCCTTTCCCAGAGGGAGCTTTTAAACCGGAAGAGAAACCCTCCATAAAGGCTTGTCGATTGCTTCGTATATTCATGTCTTGCCACACTTTTGACACAGTGTGGCCTTCATTTAACCATGTTTCGTCAAGATAATATATGTGCCGTCCTTCGTTACGAAACTGTCGTATCTGTTTTAAATAATTTCTCCTCCATTCCACAATGTCATTTCGTTCAATTAAGGCACTGTTTCTACTTCTTGTTTGGTAACGAAAATTCATTAATTTTAAAGTTCGTCTCAAAACTTTATCACTGATGTTTGGTAAAGTATCATCAGCTTCTATTACCTTGCTCAATTTAGCTACCGAGGGGATTTCATTTCTAAAATAAAAAGAATGTATTTCCCTACGTATAGCATTCCGTGTTTGGTCGTCCAAAACAATTTTCTTTCTTCCCCTACTTTCCGGTTTACAGTTTTCACCTCGTTCTCTTGTCAAAGATCCGTCCCGCGATTTCTTTAGAATATTGTATATAGTACTCTCAGAAACTTTAGTTAAATAACTGCACTTAATCACAGCGTCACTAACACCCAACTGTTTATCCATGGCACGCAGTCCTTCGTACACATTTAATATGAGGACTTTTTCTTCCTGAATTAAATTGTTACGACGCCGTTTCTTATCGCCAACACCGCTACACTCCGCCATTATTGTCACTAAATATACCGATATAAATATTAGAATAAATACCAATAATAACCGATTTATCACACAAAACCACAACACAAATACTGATGTTACGCTCATGAAGAGAATAAACACCTCACATAACTGTTTACTATCACTGTCTCATTCGCGTAGCTCGATCTATCTATCTCGTTCTCAAAGCCGGAACATTGAAGCGACTCTCCAACATTGTCAAATCGGCGAGTTTTTCACAACAAACTTTGCGTTCAAGAAATATACATAAACACTTTATTTCACATTTCAAGTAAACTAATTATTATTAGTCTGCTTGAAATTTGAAATAAATATATTAAATTGGTATTGACTTAATTACATTGCATCTTTTGTACCTGAAATATTGACACAATGGATTTGAAGTGTATTTATAAAATACAGCATTTCTCTCTAGAATACATATGGCAACTGCGCTTTAACCAAAGTGTTGATAAGATAGCTCTGACTCACTTTACACAATTTCGACTATCGAGTATACAACCCAACAATCTTTCCAGAAATATATAGACAAAAGAAGATTAATCAGAGTAAAGCTGAAAGGTTAATTGCTCGCAATAAGAAAAATGAAGAAAGTATTTCGGTTATAAATAAAGCTGATGAGAATGTTGATGATGAATTTGTTGACGGTAAGTCATACTTTGAGTAACACATTTGAATAAAATAAAATAATTATACTCGACAGTAATTTAAATTTTTTTTTCAGAACCATTAATTTGCTTTAATGAAAAAACGAAGGAAATTGGTATCCAGACCGATCCAGTTTTTGATCATAATGAAAGAGAGAACTTGACTATTTTATTTTGTTCAACGGACAACAATAATGTTTCTACGCAAACTACAATCAGAATAATCACTCAAGCCAGCATTGCAAGCAAATAAGTTGTGAGAAGATCTGTTTCTGTTGATAAAATTCAGAGGATTTTCAAAAGAACAGTATCAAAATCTTCAGGCCCTGACACAGAGATACACACTTTTTTTACTGGTTATGAATCAGTTCATTCTAATGAATCAATTGAAAACTTTGTGTGGAATATCAGTGTCATTTTACGATAACTTATTGTAGCAGGTAAAGACGGACAACCACAATTTTTTAAAAATGTTTCAAGACACAACAGATTATTGTTGTTTTTAATGAAACTTGAGCTTGGCTTATGCTTTAAGGCATTAGGTGAGATATTCCAAGTAACGACAGCAACAGTCTCAAATATATTTTTTAGTATACTCGAAACTTTGCTGAAGAATACAAAACATTGGTTGTTTTGGCTTTCGAAGCAAGCCATTAAAGATACAATGCCTGTAACTTTTAAAGATTACCCAAATTGTCGAGCAATCATTGATTGCACTGAAATGGCATGCGATACTCCTCATAAAGTTGAACAGCGAATATTAATGTATTCTACGTACAAAGGTAGCTTTATGATAAAATTTTTCACCTGTATAAGTCCATCAGGATTAATAACTTTTATATCAAAAGGATATGGTGGACGAGCTACAGGCAGTTTTATTAATAATGATTGTGGATTTTTAAACCTTTTAGAACCTGGTGATGAAGTAATGGCCGATAAAGGTTTTCCGCAAATAAGATCTGAACTACTAAATCGACAATGTACTCTTGTTATGCCGCCATTTGCTCTACAACCTCAATTCACTTGAGAGGAAGTTCTCGAAGGATATTCTATAGCATCAGTCCTTATCCATATAGAAAGGGTAATACAAAGAGTAAAAACATTTAAAATTTTACAGCGCATTAACGTTGAACTTTTTAATAACATTGATGATATCATGTATATGATTTGCATACTTGCTAACAACAAAGAGCCTTTAATTAAGAAGTAATAATGAGTATAGAGTTATAGAATGCACTTGTATTTCAATCTTTATTTATAAGTCTTTGTACAACTATTATAATTTATAACTATTTCTAATAAAAAATTGTACTAATAGAAGCTGCTGTACATTTTATAAATATCCGTATCAATAATTTTTTTCAGGGATCATACAGATGCTGGTAACATCTTGATGAAATAGTTGTAATAAAAACTTTCAATTTTTGGAATAACGTTCAATAAAAATTCTTCATCTCTTTCAACGAGTATATGTACAAAATCTTTACTCGAATATACAACAAAGTGGCATCGTTTAATTCCTAAGATATACACGGAAACTTGTACTTGAGTGAAATATTTATCGTTTTTATTTCAACGTAACATTTCCATTTTCAAAAACCAAATATTTCACACGACTTTCCTGCTTTTCAAAATCTACAATAACAGAATCTTCACATAAACTAGGGCATTTTATTTCTAGTAATTCAAGATTTTCATCATTTTTAATTATTCCATCTGGACTACAAGCCAAAAATGGTTGTTTATATGAAACAATCAAGCCAACATGATGAATTTTTGTTCCAGTTTTTGTTTCGAATATTGAAGCAGCAACTGATTTCATTTTTATGCCGTACATATCTTTGGTTGGCTTGCTTTTACTCTTGGAATTAATAAATCTTGCAGCTAACTGTTCAGGTTTTTTTTCGCGTTTTGATTTCATGAGCTTTGGTACTGCAAGTTATTCTGAGTTTTCTCTCTCTACACCACGATGAAGATTCTGACTGTCCTACAGATTTAACGCAGTTATCTGTCCACTTCTTCTTATTTACCTTTACCAATAAATACTGCGCAGAATATTCTTCAGGGCAAACTTCTTTTATAACGTCAATCCTTTTCCTGTGCATTCTACAATTTTGTAACTATTATAGTGTCTAAATTCCGGACTATTTTGCAAATTGAATAAAACATCTAGTAAATTCATCAATTCCTGTTCTTGTAATTTTTTTTGTTTATTTCTTCCTTTTCAGCTTCATACTTTTTCTCAGCAATTATCATTTCAGTGAATGAAGAAATATTGGCCAAGTGCTTATCCAAGACTGATGGGACACTACGATAAACTGTGGAAGTGTGGATGGTTCTACTTGTGAAAAAAGAGTCTTAACTCTACAGCCTTTTTTATACTTTTCCAGCCGTTTATCGGACGGCTTATTACAAATCATAGGTTCATTCGTTTTGGAATAAGCATTCTCTGTGTTTATGTATATGCAAACTGCTGCCGCGTGCTTGCAGTACCCCAGGCCTCCTTTGCAGTTGCATATCGTGTTTTCAATCGTTCTGTTTTGTTTTAACTAAAATGTAAATATTGTAATTAATATAAATATATTACAATTAAAATACAAAACTCACTGATGAAAAATAATCGAAGAAATAGACTCAAGAATTCAAATGTTTGCTTATACTTTTTTCTATTTTTATAATATATAACATAATATATAATTACTTGCATTTTAACTTTATAAACATTCTCAGCATTTTTAGTACTCGTAGCACCAGGCGTTTCTCGTAAAACTTCACAAATAATTTCGCGACAATTGTTTTCCCCAATATTTTCATGTACCTCACTTACATGGAAGCTTTCTAAAAGTTTTTTGCCTTTCGATAGGCTATTTGACCGGAAAATGCTTGTATCGACTGATTGGAACCCAACTTTTATTGTAACAACCATTTTTGATCAGAAGCAACCCTCCCGACTCGTTGAAAAAACGATTAGAAAAGTCATGTTTTTTATTTGTTTGCATACTGGTTCCAACTCGTACAACCCCTGAATTTTAAAAAAAAATCCGGTAGGCGGCGCGAGCTCTGCGCGCCATAGATACTCAGCCAGCGTATACTATTAATGTTTCAGGAAATGTAGAACTTGCTGGGATATAATGGCTTATATACGGTTAATCAAGTTATTATGGAACCGATTAAAGCATTAACAGCAGGTATTTCGGAGCATGAATTATGACACAAACGATTAGGCCATCTTAACAGGAGATCTATGAAAGAGTTAAGGAATGGTTTAGTTAGTGGAGTACATTTCACTGAAGAAATGTCTGTAAGGAAAGCAAACAGTGGGAAAGTTTTCAAGGCAAAAGGCCAAACAAGCCACAGACTTGCTAGAATTGGTACATACAGATCTCTTAGGGCCTATGGAAGAATCATCATGGGGAGGTGTAAGGTACTGTCTTTTATAGACGATAGGAACCGATAATCGTACAATTTGTGTAAAAAACATTTAATAAGTAAATCGGCCGAGGGAAATCGCTGGAAATTATTTTCAAGTTATAAAGGCGGCTGCTACGGAGCGCAACTGCTATGGCTATCATAAAACGGGCGTTATTTTCAAAAATACTCAAATAAAGATATATTTTGAATAATGCCTTCGTAAATACCGGAAAACTTGTGACATTTTTTGTTTAAGATATTTTACTCTATTTTATAAAAAGTGGTGGCGGGAGAACGTCAAATATGTTTTTATTTAAATGGCAATAACTCCATTACGGGTTGACGGATTTAAGCAAAATAGGTCTCGTTTAAAACCGCTCTTTTTACTTAATACTCTGCTGTATGAATTGTTTCCGAATATATTTTGGTGTGGGACCTAGAGGGCGCTGTTTGACTTTACAACAGTTATTGCGCATTATCATGGAAATTTTTAATATTAGGCTATGTCTCTTTTTACATATTTAAATGGAGGACGAAATTCCTAAAAAGTCAGCGCAAACCGCAACTTCCTATCTTTTTTCTAACCGGAGATATCAATGAAAGAAGCAACATTAGGCCGTTGGCTATGAAATATCTCTAAAACTTATGGTGGTATTATCATGTTACTATTATTTTTAGTAATAATAGTTGGAGCGAAAGCCAGAAATTATATTTGTAAATTTACATAGATTCTAGTGCAAAAAAAGAGCTAATTTATCTTGTTTTTATCCGAAAGCTACCAATTTTTAGAGCTCCATCAACAGAATTAAAGAAATAATACAAACAGTACGCCGTGCAAATAAAACTAACTCCAAGACGTCACAAGCAGATATGCTAGGCCGGTTCTCGATAATTCCTTATGTAAAATGACATGGGAAATAGCTAAGGTTTGTTCTGGAATTTTTTTACCAAACCAAGGTCATACGGCTGTGAGGTCAATAACCCGAAGGTCATTATGGCTGGGATGTAGTCATAAATATGCCATAAGGGCACAAGCATGTATCTATATTATTGATCGTATGTGGAACAAACGGCATTATGAAGGAGAGGGGATAAGGGGTGAAATCCGACCTAAGTGTCATAAGGGCACTAGCATGTATCTCTGTTATGATTAATCAGATTTTAATCGAACAAACGCCATTGTGATGGTAATTTCATCGGAAAAACTTTGATAGGAAGATTGAATAGTAGTAGAGGTGGGTCAAAAAAAATCATGAGCCAAAAAAAGGGCTAGGATCTAACTTTGCTGTTATTATTAGTTGGATTTTCATCGGAAAAACGTTGATAGGAAGTTTGAATAGTAGTGGTAAGTTGAAAAAAAAGCATGAATGATGCTATAGCAAAAGTTTGCTCGCCATTATAGAATTTCTCAATTCCCTAAGAGCGTCACACTTCGCTTTTAGATAACATCTCAGATCGCCTCAGATTGCCTCAGATCGTGTCAGGTGACTTGAGATTATACGCAGGTGTACGTAATCAGAACAGTATCGATCTATAAAAGTGGTTGAGATGACGTTGGTTCTCTGTAGATTAACAGATCAGAGACGAGCGGAGGTGCATGGTGGATGACGTCACAGTCGTAATGACCTTGGTTTCGTAAAAAAACTCCAGAACGGACCTTAGCGATTTCCCATGTTATTTTACATAAGGAATTATAGAGAACCTAGCATATCTACTGTCAAAATATTAAAACTTTTTTTGTTTTACGCCAGTATCATTCAGTTACTATTTTTCTAAGCTCGTTCTTAACTTTCCGAATCGAATTCAAACATTTTCTGTTATTGTTTGTGATTTTTCTTGTTCCTTGTGCATATTATTCTTGTTCGGTATTTTCTTGTTGCGTTCTCTTTTAGTTTTACAAAATGTTTTATAGAAACGAAGAATTATTTGACATGATAAGTGTTAATTTTGAATCCATGAGAAATGCTACAGTTGCTGCGAGGGTATATGCCCAGCAATATCCAGCTAGACGCCACCCGAGTAAAAAGTTTTTCTTCGAGTTATGCATCGTTTGCAAACAACCGGAAATGTTCAACTTCCTACATATCGCAGACAACGCAGAGGGCGCACCGAAGAGAACACTAATAATGTTTTAGCCTATGTCGACTTTAATCCTCATCTAAGCAATAGAGCTATTGCGCAGGACCTTGGAGTAGCTCGAACAACGGATCAAAAATTTTTCAAGGGAGCAAAGTTACGCAATTATTGAGTTATACAATTCTACAAATTATATTGGTGTAGGCGAGGCATACAATTCGAAGTTCGGCGTTTCGATTCTGGGCATCAACCATAAACTTCAGTTGTCTCTGTTTTGTTTCTGGATACACCCATATCACTTAGTCCTGTACCAGGCTTAAATGCAGTATGGAAATGACTAAGTACCTTGTTTATGTTATTTCCATATTTATTTTTGTTTTCCAAGAAACAGGATATTGCAGGAACGAAGAGATCGGGATCATCGTTGATATTTTTAAAGATTTCTTCTGAAAAGGATTTCCAATCATTTTGTGTCTTTTGGAGAAGTTCTGCTGAAATTGTGGATGAAGTTTCTTCTGTTAGGCTTGTAAGATTTTCACCAGTACTAACATTGTTGATAACACTTGTTTGTTCGTCTGAACTAAGTACGGTAGCGTTAGTTGTGGTAGGTATTAATACTGTGTTCATATTGTAAAGCAAGAAATAACTTAGGGTTTGGTTGTTTTCCAGTGACAAGGTTATAAAATTTTAATTTGTTTTCAGCAGTCACTGTGTTGCAAATATTGAATTTTTTTAAGACAGATTCGTGATGGTGACAAAATTTGCCGTTAAATCCAATCGGACAAGAACATTTACACAGTCATATCTACACCATAAGTTGTACCATAATTTTTTGCAATTCGAACCTGGAATTCCATGGTAGTTAGATCCGATGACAGAACTTCACAAGTATCACTTTTATCAATTAAATATCGATCTCTTACTTGTTTCGACACTCTGTAAAAAATTAAATCAAGTATTCTTTGACTAAAGTATTCTTCAAAGCCAGTTATAATAAAATCGCATAGCTGAGTTGAATTAAAGGCTTTCGTGCGTTCAAGAGGGATGTCTTTTAAAAGATGAAAAATTACCCAGAAAAATTATTGGTGTCGGTGCCCCTCAGAATTAGTACTCTTCTGTAGTACAAACACCACTCTCTATCTCGAAGTAATAAATTTTCTACGTACCTTTTTAAGTTTTCATGTTCAGATCCAGTTAGAAATTCATTTTTGTTAATACTTAGTTCATCTTCTATCTTCGAGTACATTATGCGTTTATACTGTTTAAAATATATTTGAATTTTATTTTTTGACAAGGAAATCCACCTCCAAATAGCCGTTAAAACATGAAAAGTGCAAAGCAATAAATTTGCCTTTGGCCAATATTTTTGTAAAATACTTCTTTCTGTTAAATCGTCATAAGTCATAATAACAGATGGTAGAATATTACTATCAAATAATTCGCAGAGGGCTTCACCTGCTTTATCAAAGACATTTTTTTACTGCTGCTTAAAATGCAACCAATGGGAACACCTCCTGCAGCTGATTAAGTAACAAAAAAATACACTTTGTGGTCTTCTGTCATAATTTCCGCTGGCATCGACGAACATAATTTCCTGACTTTGAGGTAATGCATGGCATCTTTGCATAAACGGTGTATACAAGGCAACAGCATATTGATTGTTTTCGTTTCGAACAATTTTAAACTTAACGTCTTTGTAACTACTTAATAACTTAACTGTCTCGACCCTTACTTCGTGGAATCTACTCACATAAGCTAGCGGCATACAATTCAACGATTCATACAGCATTTTTAGTTCCTATGAACAAATGTAATTTTGATAGAGAGATTAATACAATTAGACAAATAGCAACATCCAACGGTTATCCATTACATATGATAAATAAGCTAATTAATAAAAAAGAGGAAAAAGAGGCATTACAACTAATATTTCCTAAACAAACCGAAGAAATAAAAACTTATAAAACCATCACATATACAAGAAATATTTCTAATATTTCAAAGATAATATCTTTAGCAACGAATACAACAATTTCTTTTAAAACAGAAAGTAACGTAAGTACAAAATTGTTAAATGTTGAAACAAAAATACCAACATTAAAGAAATCAGGTCTATATAAACTCAAATGTCCAGAATGTAATGCTGTCTATTTGTGTCAGACCCTTAGAAATTTTGAAATCCGATACAGTGAACACTTAGGAGCATACATATTAAAACAACCAGATAAATCTCATTACTCAAAACATCTACTTGACACCAACTATTCATTGACACCTAACACAGAACTATAAGTACTACATATTTGTGATAAGAAACAAGAACTGGATTTCCTTGAAGAGTTGGAAATTAGAATACACTTAAGAAACCCACAATATGAAGTCGTCAATGAACAGATAAATCTAGGGAGTTCTCCACTATTAAACTGTCTTCTTAAGTGATAATTGTAAAGATCAGCAGATATAGTTTTCCTGGTTTCCTATATCATTGCACAGTTATACTGATCTTAATTGGAAAAATGATATCCAGGATATCACCATATGGCTAATAGTATCTAAGCTTCAATATTTGTAATATCACATATTTTTCTTTTTTCTATTAACATATATTAAGTCAATCACAAGGTAGGTCAGTTCTTGGTCTAGCCAAAAATAACTACTTATCATCAGGTAGGCATCAAATGAAATGTAACTTCTGTCATTCTGACGATGATATTCAGTTATCGAAACAATTGTCAATTTTTTTAGAATTTTCAACATTTTTCATTATATTGTGGAATTAGCTAGAAACGTTGAGTTTAATTTAAAACACTAACTTAATAACTTTTCTAATGCTTCTAACATGGCTTCTCCTGAGCGTTCACCATATTGTTGTTTAACATTTAATTTCCATAGTTTTGATACGTCATTTTTAGTTGGAAAATGTGTGGTAAGCAGTAGAAGGAGAATGGGCACGACTGAATAAACTTAATATAAACTCTTTAGTTTCACTGCTTATTGGTCGATGCCTAAGAGCTTCAACAACATTTAATCTATGATTGTGACTATTTTGAAATTGTATGAAACACGGCCATTCTTTATCAACGGGCTTCTTAGATTTGATCTTTTCTATTATCCTTTTAATTGTTACAACTAATTCAGCAGGACATTCCAAATTTTTAGATGACTTTTGTCTTACATTAGTAGCTGTGGCTCTTTGTTGAATTTTAAAATGGCAACGATAAATGCACTTAAAAACATTTCTTCGGCAACTGGAAGCAGGTGGAAATGTTCATTTTTCCTCCAAGTTTCTTTGGTAAGTAATTGTAGTTTATTAAGCCATTTCTGTCGAAAAAAAAGTCGTTAGCAAACTCGATGTCTATAAATATAAGGTACTGTTACTATTTTTTTTACTTTTCAGACAGATTTAAATAGAAAAAAATAGTGGGATTACCTTAAACGGAACTTTGGTTTAAAAAGAATGCACCTGGATTCCGACATTAACCAATTACTTAACCCCTGTCATTTTACTATCTACTTTATACTGACAATATTTGGCAAAAAATGCATGCAAAACTGACGTCGACGTTTACAATGCGATACGACATGCATTTTTTTTAATATACTGAACAAAAACTCTCACCTCTAATTCTTCCTGACTTTTCAACTGTAATTGAACTGCCTTTTCACCTACTTTTTTGTATTCGTAATTTTCCGGTAACTTATCCATAACGTTTAAAAATAAAAAACAAGCATCAATCGCCTGATTGCTGCTAAGAGAATCGGTACTTTTTGTATTGATAACGATTCATTCCATCTTTTTCGCAGATAAAAACTCAATATTATTTAACTAAGTGTACTAAAGACTAAAAGGGTTTAAAAATATCCAGCATCTTCACCATGATATTATTATGTTTCACAATTAAAGTACTAGTACAATGATTGCAGACTATGTTTCTGTATGTTGTACTCGCTTTATCCAAATAAGTGCCTCTCACAAATACAACTTACAATACCTTCAGATCGTAGACCCGATGAATTCCGAATGGATAATCTGGGTAAAACATACAAATATGCTTCCGGGGATAGTTCTTAGCCAGCGGCCTAATGTTGCTTTTTATAGATATCTCCAGTTAAAAAAAAGATAGGAAGTTGTGGTTTGCACATTTTAGGAACTTTGTTCTCAATTTAACTGTGCAAAAAGAGACATAACTTATAGACTACAAGCCCAGCCCAAAAATTGAGGGGTCATTCGACCCACCATAAATCACATATAAATCAATACTAGTATATATAAAAAACAATTTAGAACCTATGCCGTCACTTCTTAGAGGTACAGGTGAGTACACAGGTAAGGTAAACATAGCGTTGAATGGGGGGGGGGGAAATTTTTGGTCAAACATATTTGTACGGCATTCGGAATTTAGATAGATAATACAAAAGTAATGGCTTACGACCTAATGCCGTATAAAAGTATTGGTACAAGGCGCAGATAAAATTTTTGATTTTCCGAAAATTTCCACCCCATTTTCGGCAAGTTGATATAGTACGGCATTCATATACAACGATTTGGGTTGTCGCATACTTCGATTTTTTGGCATCGCCGTACATATCGACTGGGACAGGGGTGAGAAATCTTCGGTGCAACCCTTGATTCTAACTTCTATTCTTTAAGGTCATTTAAAAATGTACGGCATCAATTCCGAACGTAAATTTGATGTATAAAAAAACTTGTAGCAACTTTGCCGTCTAAAAATTATGGTTCTTAGGAATATTTATAAACAATTTTCTGATTTTTTAAATAAAATATTGATTTTTTTCGTTAAGGTCATTATTTCCTGCACGGCAATCACTTTTTTGCTAAAATATAACACAAACCTATAAAAACAAACCATAGCCGTTCATAAAAAATGGTACAAAATAAAAATAAAAAAAATAAAAATTTACAATTTTTTAAAAGTATACTATGGAATAATAATTATGTTATATTACAAATATTATTTGTTTAAATGTTGAAAAATGGAAAAAAGACAACGCCGTACATTTTTAACTGAAATACTATACAGCTGATAAAAATTTCCATGGCATTTTTATACCCTTTCAAGGTCATAAATTAGTATATGGCATTTGCAAATTTTTATCAGAAATATAGCATAAAGTATTAAAATTGAAAAGCCGTACATATTGGATGGGACAAACTTCTACAAATTGATAAGCGTAAAACGAAGTTTATCAAAATTTTACCGACGTACCGTGAAAATGGCGATGATATTATTATTAATATTTTTTTTTTTTTTTTTTTTTTTTTTTTTTTTTTTTTTTTTTTTTTTTTTTTTTTTTTTTTTTTAAATTAACGTGCATAAGACAGCTATGGCCATTAGCACGAGGTACAATACAGACAAAAATTACATAACATAATGTAAGTCAAAACTGATAGCTTAAAACTAACATGAATATGGGATTACATGATATGATATTTAAATGGAGTTTTTTTTTTGATTAAATTCTGTTAATAAGTTGTTCTTCCTCTAGGAACTTGATCACTTTGCGCACTTGATTATCACTATTTAGGATCTCCGAGTAGTTTGTATGTATTCCTAGTTGTAGACGTCTTGGGGCGAAGTATGGACATTCAACGAGGATATGTTTGATGCTGAGTTTTACGGGGCAATACTGACAGTTCGGCTGGGGTGACGATGACATTAGGTAACCATGTGTAAGTCTAGTATGACCTATACGTAATCTTCGTATGACAGCCATATTTTTCCTAGATAGATCGGGACAGGTAAACTGATTCAATATTGGTTGAATTTCACGCAGTGAACACATAATTTGACTCCAGTGAATTTGCCAGTTGTAACGAATGGTTTTTTTCAGGCTAGCTTTTAAGTCATTACAGAGCTGAAGATTCACCGTGGTAGTAGTTTAGAATGTATAGCTTCAATTACAAAATTAAAATTATATTTTTAAGTGTATATTAATAATAATTTAAGTGAATATTGATCAGAATGTCATTCTAAATACACTAAAAACTATAGTGTGTGATCTGCTTTGAAGTATAGTATCCTCGCATTTTTATTACTTAAATTGTTTAAAATTAGCAAAAATTGGGTTGCATTTTTACAAAAATAATTTTTAAATAGGTAATAATAACTGGTTAAATAGATAATAATAATTATATAAAAATTTATAAAATTTTATGAAAAGTTTGTAAAATACAAGCATATACGGAAAACTTTCAAACAATCGTTAAATTTTATAAATTTTTATAGTACAGTATACAAGTGTAAATAAGATTTCATTTATTTAATACATAAATATAACATTTTTCATATAATTATGCACGTATTATAAAAGTAAAAAAAATAATAACTTTATAAACCTCATTCATCGTCAGATTCATCTTCAAGTACTTCTTGGTCATCCGAACTTTCGTCAAAAGTAATTTCTTCTTGATTGCTTTCTGAAATATATGTTTTAGTATTAAATGACTGTATTAGCATGAAAAAAATTATTTTTACCGTTGTTCTCATCCGTTTCATCAATGACTTCCTCGTCCATTTCAATTACATCGCATACTCGTACTTTGGAGGGACATTCTTCGCCGTCAAACCAATGAAATTCGTATTTATTGTCATTTAATGTCCATCCATAATTAATCGGTGTTATGTTTGACGGTTTCTTTACGTTTGCATTACACCAAATATGTGCAATATAAACGGTTCTTCGAAGATGCTGCTCCAATTCAGCATATGAGGGAGGAAAAACAGTTGCTTCCAATTTCGAAGTATTTTTCTTGAACTGCTCATTTTCGCTCTTTGGTTTATATCTTCTGTTGAATATAACAGATCGAGCTTCATTAACCGTTTTTACAGCTTTTACGTTGTATAAGATACAAACATAGTCTTGAATTTAGAACCTTTTTTTGGTACGGCATTTTGTTTTTGTCGATAATTGATGATAATATTAACAAAATATATAAATGCCGTACAGAAATTTTTAACCTCAAAATCCCCCTTATCAGAGGGAAATTAATTTTCCTTTGACAAGCTATGTACCGCAAAAAATGTACGGCATGGCTAAAAATGTTTTTATTTTATGTTATAAAATTTAACCATAAAGTTTTATGGTGGTTCAAATCACCCCTGCACATTACTTAAAAATCAAGGGTTGCACCGAAGATTTCTCACCCCTGTCCCAGTCGATATGTACGGCGATGCCAAAAAATCGAAGTATGCGACAACCCGAATCGTTGTATATGAATGCCGTACTATATCAAATTGCCGAAAATGGGGTGGAAATTTTCGGAAAATCAAAAATTGTATCTGCGCCTGGTACCAATACTTTTGTACGGCATTAGGTCGTAGGCCAGTACTTTTGTATTATCTATCTAAATTCCGAATGCCGTACAAATATGTTTGACCAAAAAGTCCCCTCCCTTCAACACTATGTACTCACCTGTACCGCTAAGAAGTGACGGCATAGGTTCTAAATTGTTTTTTATATATGCTAGTATTGATTTATATGTGATTCATGGTGGGTCAAATGACCCCTCAATTTTTGGGCTGGGCTTGTAGTCTATTACTATTTAAAATTTTCATGATAATGCGCAATAACTGTTGTAATTTCAAACAGCGCCTTCTAAGTACCACACTAAAATATACATATTCGGAAACAATTTATATAGCAGATTATTAAGTAAAAAGAGCAGTTTCAAACGAGACCTAGTTTGTTTAAATCCGTCAACCCATACTGGAGTTATTGCCATTTTAATAAAAACATATTTGATGTTCCCCCACCACTACATTTTATAAAATAGAGTAAAATACTTGAAACAAACAATGTCACAAATTTTCCGATGTTTACGAGGGCATTATTTAAAATATATCTTCACTTGCATATTTTTCGAGAAAACGCCCGTTTTATGATTAATCATAGCAGTTGGGCCCCGTAGCAGTCATCTTCCGAATTTAAAAATAATTTCCAGCGATTTCCCTTGTACGTTTATCGGTTCCTAAGATATGGTTGGCGTCCATTCTTAGTGGGCCACCTAGCAGATGGTGCAAAGTTTAACTGACATCCGTAGATGGCAGTTTTAGTTGGATTATATAGTTGAATTATTGGATCTTTACCCGTGCGTCATTAACATTTGATAACATAACCGACAAATGTCAAATTATTTTGTTCTGTTCTTCATTATTAATAGAAAGAGATGCCACTTAATAAGTATGTCGGTTATGTTATCAGACATTAATGACGCACGGGTGAAGATCCAATAATTCAACTGCATTTATAGTTTATTTACGATAAAAAGACGATGAATAAATATTAATTTACCAACCGTGAATACAATTTATCCTCGACAGCCAGGGCAATTTACAGCTAACGGGTTGGCAAAACTTCAAGACGGTGTCAAATCAACTGGTTAAATTCCTCAGTTTGTTTTGACGTTTATTGACATTCGATCATCCTCTAATATTTACAAGTTTTTTTGGGGCTTTTAAATTCATTGCTTCTTTAAGATTAAAAAACAGTTATTTTCATAGCTAATTATTTAGGCAAATCTGCAGTGTGTGGTTAATAAAATGTCGAAGCAGCTGAACAGAAAATGTCAAGAGATGGTAGCATCTTTGTTGAGCTATTTTGAACGAGAATGCCGAAATGGCGGCCCGCTTCTCCCGCTTACTGCTGTAAGAGACGTAAGTAATAGTATTCGCGATTTGTATTCACCATTATTAGTATTATTGTTACATATTTAAATGTAAATGATTAAATGTTTTTAATGTTAGGCTAGGTTGATTAAACTTGATAATATATTATTCTTTCATAAATTGAAGTAATTATATTGTAGAGAGTTGTAGAAGCTTTACAGCGTTACCACTGTTAACCTTATTGCCGCCAAGCATAATAGAGGTGGACAGCCTAAAAGCCCACCTAAAAAGAGACAACGCATCAAACCTACTGTTGAAATTGATAACTTTGATCAAAATGCTTTCCGAAATGTTATATACGAAATGTATGGAAACAGTGAGTATATTGAATTTACTGTTTTATTTTATTCACAATTAACTAACACCATATTTTTCAGAGGAAAACATAACCTTCAAAACTTTAAGAGACAAACTCCAGGAGCGTGAACTCTTTAATGGCTGTTTAACATCACTCTGGAAGATAGTGAAAAATATTGAATTCAAATACCAAAAAGATGATCCTCGTCGTGGTTTAATGGGAGTTGCCACATATTGCATTGAAACGTGTACATTTTCTACATGAATATGTCAAGATAAAAAGGGAAGGTTTATATAAATTTGTGTTTTTGAATGAGACCTGGATATTTAAAGACGGTACTGTTGGACGTTATTGGCAAAATTCTAATCATAGAAGCGTGAAAAAAACCAAAATTGGTGGTCCAAGCTAATTGAATAATAAAATTTAGCAATTAATTTATGATGTACTAACATTCCTGCCATTTTAAGACCTTTTCAAATATTTACTAGTCACACTAATTTATTTAAATCTATATAATTATTAATAGTTGTTTTGAGCTATGCAGTCTATCTAGATAATTATTAATAGTTGTTTTGAGCTATCTAGATAACTAGTAGTAATTTGTTATTTCCTTATTGTAGGTATATAGTATTTCATGCTGGTTCCTCTTCTGGATTTATTCCTGGAGCAGAGCTGGTTTTTTCTTCCAAAAAACAAGATAGTGATTACCACGGTGAAATGAACCGAGAAATTTTTACTTTTCCGCCCAACCTTTCTATATGCGAGAAAAGTATTGGTTTACCCCAAAAAAGATGGAATTTTGAAATTTTTTTTTGAGTTATTTTTAGGTTTTCCATCAACAACAACACGAAAAAACGGTTTTTAGAAATAAAATCCTGTGTGTATGTCGTCGTCGTCGTTGGCCACTTCTCCTTACATGTTTTGTTAGCATGATACAGCCTCCGGAGTGCAATAAGTGAGCAATTTTATGATGGAATATTGTTAAGGACATGTCACAGATGATCCCTATTGATTTTCAGTTCACCAGGGCCAGTACAACGGGTGCTAAGGTACTTGAAGTACATTTTTGTAATTTTTTGAGAAATTTAAGTTTGTTAGCACGATACAGCCTCCGGAGTTCAACAAGTCACCAATTTTATGATTGAATATTATTCAGGGCATCTCACTGATGAACCCTATTGATTTACAGCTCACCGGAGCCAATATAGCAGGTGCTACAGTACTTTAAGTTCGATATTTTTGTCATTTTTGGAGTTGTTTCAGTTTCGGAGTATATACAAATGACCAATTATATGATTGGATATTATTCAGAGCGTCTCAAAGATGAACCCTATTGATATTCAACTCAGTAAAGCCAGTACAACGGGTGCTATGGTACTTGAAGTACCAAATTCTCGTCATTTTTGGAGAATTTTCAGTTTGTTAGCACGATACAGCCTCCAGAGAGTATACGATTGATCAACTTTATGATTGAATATTGTTCAAGGTTTCTCACAGATGTACCCTATCGATTTTCGGTTGAGTAGAGCGTGTACAGCGGGTCCTATAAATCCAGATATACTGAATTTTTGGTTATTTTTTGAGAAATTTCGGTTTGTTAGCACGATACATCCCGCGAAGTGTATACAAGTAACAATTTTATGATAGAATATTGTTCAGAGCCACAGATGCGGAAAAGTTAGTTTTAATCCTTAAAACCGTTTATTTTGCATTAGTTTGAATACTAGCTTTTAATGAACTTGGAAAAACCTGCCACAATTGTAATGGATAATGCAAGTTATCACAGTACAGTGATCAATAAAGTACCAACAACAGCTACCAAAAAGGCTGATATACAGAACTGGTTGATACAAAATGATATTCCTTTTGAAAATACTTTCCTCAAAACTCAATTATTGAATTTAGTACAACGGTAAGTTGATATAAACGTTTTTAAACATATTATGGTAATACTTAGATAACTTATTTTGTTTAAATATATGCATTTTTGTAGGAATAAACCACCAACAGTATATGAAGCTAACATATTATCTGAAAAATATGGTCACAAAGTGCTTCGACTTCCCCCTTACGACTGTATGTTCAACCCAATTGAACATATTCGGGGCATAGTTAAAACATTTTATAGAGATCATGTGGTAACTGATTGTTCTTCAACAGAACAAACCATAGGTGTATGGAAAAAGTCTTTAGAAAAAGTGACTCCTGATATTTGGTCAAAGACAGTAGAGCACACTGAAAAAATTATACAAGATGGGTGGGATAGAGAAGTAGTATTTGATAGACATAATGTGCATCCACTTATTATTAATTTTGACAGTGACGATGAAGATAGTGATGATTTTGTAGTGGAGTAGTGGAAATCTTGTGTTTTATTTTTTGTATATTTTTATCCAATTTGCTTCAAAATCACTAATAACTATTATTAAATTAATTAGGTACAGTTATTTTATAATACACAAATTAAAACAACGACCACAGTATATCTACATAAATAATACTGATAAAATTGGAGATTTTTTATTTTCATATCTTGTAACAAAATTTTATTTTGTGTATCTATATTTTTCTTTTCCATTATATTTTTATTATAATAAATATAATAGATATTGTATAAAGAAACAATTTTTAAATTTGCATGAAGATGATTACAGCTTGTATTGATTCCTTTTAGCGTAAACCCTTGCAGTGCTCTTGAAGATAGTTCTATAGAGCATAGAATAAAGTATAAGGTCCTACAGTTCGTCATTTAACCCTCTACTATGTAAAATAATTAAATGTTAATTCGAATATAGAATGATTGGTTACTGTTTCTTGTATCTTATCCATAGTTTTTCATGAATAAATATTTATATTAAATTAATCAAGCCTATCATACAAGCCTTTTATTTTTATATAAATATTTTTGACTTCCGCTCTACGAGGCACGGAACAATGAAAAAGAAGAACGGTCAATCTAACATCATATAGACTTTTCTAGTTTTCGTTAAGTGAAGGAAAAAACTACAGCTTGGCAACATCACAATATTTTGTTTTGCAACGCCATCGTCTTTTTATCGTAAATAAATTATACAGCGTGTTTTAAACGCTGTGAACAAAATATTTATTTTACGTATTAATGAAGCTCTGTTATGAGTACTAATCAAGACTAGATTCTACATTTTTAATGCTGATTTGTTGAATCATTATTAAAGTTAAAAGTAAAAAAAATTATGTATAAATCACGTTGTGTGTATAGAGTTGAGTCGAACAAAAATTAAGGGGGTGGTTCACGATGCGGAACTAATAATAACTCTTAGACACTTACGATCTACATAACGGTAAAACTTAATACACCGATTATTATTTTCTTGCTTATTACTACTCGAATAACGTTAGGATGAGAGGTGCCAAACGCCATTAATACTTGCCGTACCGTGTAACTTAACGAAGGAATTAAAAAATCGTGATTAGCAACACACATACATCTAAGAATTTTCGAATATCTATTGCCAGGTTTATTCGTATTTTTCTGAACGCTGTATAAGTTTGTTGCACTGGTGATATTGTCTATTATGTTATTAGAAAAATAAGAACTTGAAAAAGTGATATGGAATCTCCAGATCTATAATGTTTGTAGGAAGTTCAATATTGCCTTTGAATCTTGCAAATGTTTTTTATGCCACGAGATTGAAGTTGCCTTTTTACCGACTTTGGCAGTTGTTGAGCTATTTGCAGTAGAAGTGGATGGTTGTTCGTCCTCCACGTATTCTTCATCATTGATCTCTTGGTAATATGGGGAATTATCCCCTTCGGGATCAAAATCCGGATCCGCAATACTATCGTCTGAAAAATCTTCAAAATCATCTTCGCTATTGTCCAAGTTATCTATAATTTCTGCCAACTCAGCATCTGAAAGTGCTTCCTTATGACCTCTCCTTTTATAAGACATGGCCAACTGAAAAAATAAATATTCAGTTGTTTAATAAATTATCAAAATTTTCGAAAAAAGTAAAAAACTGTGACGCCAATACGCAGTTGTACATACCGCCTCAACTGAAAGTTTCATAATGTAGCAAATTTGCTACAAACATTTTGGAGGGGCCATAGCAAACTTCATATTGGCAAAATACATTGTCTTTTTTCTGTGAATTCTCATTTGAACATTAGAACTTTAGCCATAGATTGTGAACAAGTGTTACATAACGTAGACTCGACTATCAAGGACCTTCTTAGATCTGATCTTTCTTCCGAACTCAATAAAACTTTAGCTAAAACTTCCAACAATTTTATTTACCAATCATCACATCACTCCCCCAGTTGGAAGTCTGTTATTAACTTGAAGACTAGGTTTCGTAATGAAAACCTTATTGTTACCAAGGCTGATAAAGGTAATTGTATTGTCGTTTTAGATAGATCCATTTACGTTGATAAGGTTGAGAGTTTTCTTCTTTCTGACGCCTCCTTCATGAAGATAACTTCTGATCCCACTGTCTTTTTTCACAATAATCTTAGATCACAACTTAAGGTTTTTAATCATGTTTTCACCTCGTTTAATAAGAATGTCTATTATATGACCCCTATGAATCCTACTACCCCATTATTATATGGCTTACCTAAAATCCATAAACCTGACATACCCATTAGACCAGTCGTCAGTTTCACTAATTCCCCTACTTTCAAATTATCTTCTTTCCTGAATAATACACTTCGTCATTTTACTTCTTTCCAAAATCAGTTTTCCATAAAAAACTCAGTTGACTTATCTGACAGAATTAAAGACTTTCCTATACCTAACGATTCCTTCTTAATCTCTCTAGATGTCAAAAACTTATTTCCTAGTATACCCCCTGATGAGTGTATTATGCTGATCAGAGAGTTACTTTTTGCTAATCATATCGATACTTTTTTGATTTTGGATATTTGTTATGTTCTTGGTCTTGCCTTGGAGCAAAATTTTTTTAAATTCAACAATAACTTTTTTAGACAATGCACGGGTTTGGCTATGGGTAGCTGTTTATCTCCCTTTTTGGCGGACGCACTTTTCTTACTAGAGCCTTCAAAATACCTCTTTCAGATTCTTCTTTCAACAGTGAAATAAGTATTATTAAACAGATAGCATTAAATAACAATTTTCCTTTACACATTTTCAATAAGATTTTTAACAAACTGTACACTAAGTTTAGACTGAGTTTTTACACTTCTATATCACCATCTCAGGACCATTCATTTTCAGGTACCTTGAATTTCGTGTGTCCATTATCCTATAAAATTTCCAGCATTTTTAGAAAACATAGTGTTGAAGTCGCCTTTAAAATCAATTCTAACTTGGGTCAATTTTTTATCAACACTAAGGATGAGGTACCTTTATTCCATAGGTCAGGGGTTTATCATCTACCTTGTGGTTCTTGCAATGCCGTATATGTGGGCCAGTCTGGACGTAGGTTAGAGTCTCGGTTGAAGGAACATCAGTATTATATCAAAAGATATATGAACACAGACATATATAATACTCCTTCATCATTTGCAAACCATATTTTATCAGAACTACATGATTTTAATTTTCAGGATGTCAGACTTTTACATCAGTGTGTGAAAGGTGTTCGACTTAATCTTTTAGAGATGTCTGAAATACGTCGCAAATATAAAACGATCCTTCGATCTTATGTTTGAATGAACAATTACAACCTTTAGAGGACTATTTATTCCTTAACTTTTGAAGCTCTTAGTTTGATAACACATTATATGTATTTGTTTATCAGTCAACTTCAGTTATTTTCTTTCTTCTTTCACGATTATTGTCATTTTCTGATTCTTCTTTTATACTGATAAATACTTACTTTAGATTTCAGACATCCACAATTATTTTACACTTTTGATGTATTTTATATTGATTTTTGATGTGCTTCAATTGTTATTTTCTTTCAAGGTTCTCATTTCATAAATTTTAACTTATGTGTCACGACTTATTAGAATATTTTTGGCCTTTTATGTTTATTCTTCTTTTTCTTAATTGTCGTGGCTTAATATAGTTTTTACTTTTACTTTATGATATTGTAACAAGACTCTGTGCTCTTACATTTGCTGTGTTTTAGATAATTTCTTTACACGACAGTTACTATGTCTCATTCATCTCTGTTTTGAAAGATTTTTCTTTCTTTTTGTTATTGAGGGCCGTCATTGGTCCTTGTCATTTGTCAGTTCTCCGACCATCTTGTCTATTTGGGATTTACTGAGTCATTGTGCTTAGTGCTCTTACACACTACAATACTGGGCTTAGCTTCGGACATATTCTGTCATACGACGATGTCCAGTTTTGTTTTCTTTTATACTTTGACCAACAATTTTTATGACTTTTCTTAATGTTGTCCTGTTTTGTTTTGTTTAATTTTATTTTACTGTGTTCGACGTTTTACATAGTAATGAAGATTTTTTCATTACTATTTTTATTGATGATTTCCCCTACAATAAATCCCCATATTTTCCACTGATATATGTCGGAGTCTGCTGGATGCCACGGACATGTGACGACTTTCTCTTTCAATTCATTAAAGTAATTCGACATGTTGTGAATTCCTATTTTTATCTTGATACCTTTTACAGGCCTAATGATGGCTCAGTGAGCCGAAACTAGTTGCCCTTCTTCACCTTTCACTAATATATGCTGTAGTACTGATTTTGAGTTTTACTTACTGCTATTTACCTACAGACTACATTCGAGATGGATAGTCTTTTTCACATTGTAAAACAATTGAACCTACTTATTTCAGCCGAGTTACAGAAATTTCTACTAGAAACACAACAATTTCCACTTTTTCGAGGACTAAAACAACCGGCGTAGGAAGTATGTGACAGACTTCAATTTTGCGGTTATACATCAAAATCAAGCCGGGAAGCATATTTCAAAACTGCACATTGATACGAAACCAGTAGCTAGATGCGGCGCTGCTATTTGCTGGATTTCCACCGTCATTCCCTATGCGACTGCGACCGTTTTTAGTCGAATACGATACATCAATTGGTTTTATGCTGTCTCTGCGATTATGGAATGACAATTACTAAATTATGTATTAATTTAGATTTAAGTAAAATTTCTATCAATATTTTTATGCAGGGTGTTCACATGGTATTAGTACATTTTTTTGCAAAATGCTATTATGAAAAGTAAAGTCTAATTGAAGAAAATTGACATCCCTAAGTTGTAAACAACAGCAAGGAACATTTTAAATTCGAGTTTAAAAGACGGTAACTACACAATCCAGCCAATGGCAGCGCAGCAATTAACTACTGGTTTCGAATCAATGTGCAGTTTTGAAATATGCAGCCGGGAATGGAAAACATTTGAAGGCATTTTCATAGCTATCATGTCAGGCGGAGCGTATCGAATATGCTACACTATAAAATAGACACTTGAATTAACTGTATGTATAATTTTAATGCTGGTCAAGGTGTTTGTTGCAAATTAGCTATCATATGAAATTAAGGGTTAAAATACATAAATTATCGAAACCAATTAGACCTATATTTTCTTATGTTAATACTCCTAATACTATATTAGCAAAAAAAACTTAACGAAAAGAAACCAAATTTTGTAATTTGGTACAAGAATTTATTATTAGCAGAGTGTTTTCGGTTCAATGATAAACCATCATCAGTGCCCCCTGTAAAAGTAAGAAAATTGATCTTACATTATCAATATGAAATAAAAGGTTTAGAAGGGCCTAAAGCCAAATAGATACAGTTCACTCACATGGTTGGGGTGTACACCAAATCCTCACAAATTAGAAGATACATAAAGTGAATTAAAATATAGTGCTTGAAACAAAGTCACTATTTAATTAAAATAATAATAAAAAGTACACACAACCCATTGTACAATGGATGAATCTTTAAAATGGGGGATAAAATTCAACTCAATCCAACATTTATGAGTCAGCTGTTGGAAATTTGACAATTGTAAAGGATAAGTTGAAAATGAACAATTTTTGAAGGTGTTAATTAGTAAGGTAGGCTAACAACAGCCGGTGCTCTGATGACGTCATGAGAATCATAGAAGCAAAAGTTGACAAAAGCTTGAAAGATTAGTAAATTTATTTAGCAATTACGTTCTTATGATCTCCCCAGAGAAACAAATGTGTGGTGGTGTGAATAACTGAAAATAGTCCAGGATTTAATCCAGAAATGTTGGTGTTCTGCGATGTTATCTTAAAATAAAGTAAGAACCACGAAAGGAAAGGAAAAATGAAAATCAACTTTAATGAAAAAGTGACTCACAATCAGACAAGAAGAATCCCGCCTGTACACCACCCCACCCCGGAATCCCAATCAGAGAAGTGACCCGAAAGTATCTGAAGGAAAAACAACTACTCCTCGAGCTATTTGCTCCAACAGGCATTGGATTACATCCATTCAGCAACAAACCTGCCGATCCCCCGGAAGAGACCCCGAAGAGGGTCATTACAATGAAACATTTTTCAAAACTTGATTTGTACGAGGATTTGGAAATCATGAAGGAGGTCGATAAAAACAATAAGTGCCTTAATGTACAGACAGAGTTTGACAGAAATTTTACCCCTCTACATAGAAAACTCTTTGATGATGAGATCCTACTTAATGATGATAATAGTTCAGATCAGTTGGGACCAATACAACGCGTCACCACAACACCATAATTCGAGCTACATTTCCAACTTCCATGGCGGGAGGTTTCGTGCTTCTGCGCCTCTCCTCTTCGGGGTCTCTTCCGGGGGATCGGCCGGTTTGTTGCTGAAGGGATGTAATCCAATGCCTGTCGGAGCAAATAGCTCGAGGAGTAGTTGTTTTTCCTTCAGAGACTTTCGGGTCACTTCCCTGATTGGGATTCCAGGGTGGGGTGGTGTGCGGGCGGGATTCTTCTTGTCCGATTGAGAGCCACTTTTTCATTTTTCCTTTTGTTTCGTGGCTCTTACTTTATTTTAAGATAACATCGCAGAACACCAACATTTCTGGATTAAATCCTGGACTGTTTTCAGTTATTCACACCACCACACATTTGTTTCTCTGGGGAGGTCATAAGAACGTAATTGTTAATGAAATTTACTAATGTTTTAGGCTTTTGTCAACTTTTGCTTCTATGATTCTCATGACGTCATCAGAGCACCGGCTGTTGTTAGCCTACCTTACTAATTAACACCTTCAAAAATTTTTCATTTTCAACTTATCCTTTACAATTGTCAAATGTCCAACAGCTGACTCATAAATGTTGGATTGAGTTAAATTTTATCCCCCATTTTAGAGATTCATCCATTGTACTATGGGTTGTGTGTACTTTTTATTATTATTTTAATTAAATAGTGACTTTGTTTCAAGCACTATATTTTAATTCACTTTATGTATCTTCTAATTTATGAGGATTTGGTGTCCACCCTGACCATGTGAGTGAATTGTATCTATTTGGCTTTAGGCCCTAAACCTTTTATTTTATATCGAGAATGTAAGATCAATTTTCTTACTTTTAGATGGGGCACTGATGATGGTTTATCATTGAACCGAAAGCGCTCTGCTAATAATAAATTCTTGTACCAAAATACAAAATTTGGTTTCTTTTCGATAATGGTTTTTCTCTGGCACACTAAGCTGTCTTAACTTATTTAAAAAAAACTTACCAATGTTCTTAATAATTACGGATATATCTCTAAATACTCAATTAAAAACTCAATAGAACTAATAAAAAAATTAAAAGCATTCAACTTACAAGATAATTAAACTCATTTAATTTGATGTTACCAATATGTTCACTATATTGCTCTAACAATTGTAAGAAAATTACTAGAAGATAAAAATATTAATCCAGGAATAGTATCAGACACACTTTATTTGAATGCATTAATCAGAATTATTTCACTTTTGACAATAAGGTATATATTTAAAATGAATTATTAGAAACTTTTGGAGTTTCACTTGATTTGATACTGGAAAAATATTCCGGCTGTATAACTTTTATAATTGGAGACTTTAATGGTCGAATCGCAGAACTTAGTGAGATCCCTGAAGAGACTGTAACAAATACTCAGTTTTTTCCTGACATGTTAAGTCACGACAAGATGAGTAATGCTCAATCTTCTTGAATTTATGTCTATTAGAAACTTTTCATTAGTAAATGGTCATGTTACTACTGACAGACCTGCAAATTTTACTTTTGTAATACCTTGGGGCAAAGTGTTATTGATCTATGTTTCTGTTGTAATGATAAACTAGAATTTGTTGACAAATTTAGTGTACTAGATGATCAATATTTGTCAGACCACTTCCCAGTACTTTTAACTTTCGGCCCTTTAATAAGGAATGAGCCTAACATTGCATTTTCATCCTCATTCACTAGCCTGAAATGGGACAATACTAAAACCATAGATTTCATTATGTCAATCCAGCACTTGCCGAATGTAGGTATGTGTGGAGATGTAGATATTTTATATAATAATCTTTGTTCAAGTATTTGGAACGTAGCAAAAAATTTAGGTCTGTTTTCAACGAAAAAAATTAGTAATACAAAAAAACATCCTCGTAACTCTTGGTTTGATGTTGAATGTAAAGAGCTAAAGACTCAAGTAAAAATTAAATGAGTGCAAAAAATATGGGTTTTCAGAACCATATAAAACGAATTACATTACTATAAAAAAAGAATATAAGCAGCTAATTTTAAAAAAGAAACAAGTGTGTGAAAATAATGTTATGGTTGCTCTTTCCAATACTAGAAATCAGTCAGAGTTTTGGAAAACATTAAATTTATTTAGGCGCAGAAATAAATTCTGTCCGTTATCAATTGCGGAATGGGAGTCATTTGACGACCACTTAACTACAATTAAGGTTAAATTTGATATAAGTTTTTTTGGCGTTGGAAATGAGTTTCTGGATTCACCTGTAACACTCTCAGAACTTGATCAATCCCTGTTGGTGTGTAAAGATGGTAAGGCTCCTGGTAGGGATGGCATAACCTATGAGTTTCTGAAACACTTACCACAAAATTGGCGCTTATACATGTGTCACTTATATAATAAAATATTAGAATCAGAAAAAATTCCATTTGGCTGGTGTGACACAGTTCTAACAATGCTTCACAAGAAAGGACCCTTAGATGATCCAAACAACTATCGCGGTATATCGCTAATCAATTGCTGCGTTAAAGAATTCACACTTATTTTACTAAATCGTCTGTCCAGTTGGTGTGAAGATAATTCCATCCTTCCAGAAACACAATATGGCTTCCGAAAAGACAGAGGCTGTTTAGATAATATTTTCATTTTAACCTCGATCTTGCAAATCACTCTTAGACTTCAGCGCAGAAAAGTGTTTGCTGTCTTTGTAGACCTCAAAAGAGCATTTGACAGTATAGATCATAAACTTCTTTGGTTGAAACTTCATAAATTTGGGATTAGTTCTAAACACATTCGGATACTAAAACAGATATATGATAAAGCAACATTCTCAATCAAGCAACAAAACTTATACAGTAAAAAATACAACATCTCGGAAGGAGTCTTGCAGGGAGAATCACTTAGTCCCCTAATTTTTTCTATTTTCATATCTGACATTGAAGATTATTTTCGCTCAAAAAATCTAAATGGACTTACTATTGACGGCAACAACGACGTATTAACGCTTCAATACGCAGTTGATATAGTTATCCTTGGCGACTCTCCAATTGATATAGAGCGAAAACTAAAGGTACTCGAGTCTTATTGCTTTGATAACAAACTTGTAGTCAATACCGAGAAAACAAAAGTAATGATATTCTCAAAAAGTGGCCATGTACATAGTTACAATAAAAAATTTTATTATAGGGGATATTGTTTGGAAACAGTAAAGCAGTTTGCTTACTTGGGTGTTGATTTCTCCTCCACAGCCTTGTTTTGCACCATGGCTAAGAGTTCTAAAATCAAAGCTAATCGGGCCATTAGAGCAGTAATGGATATAATGTGTCGGTCAAAAATGAATACTTGGGAATCGCGGATCAATCTATATAATTCAAGTATTTTATCTTCTCTTTCTTTTGGAATTGGTGTATGGGGTATGCGTTATACTGATATTATAGAGCGTGTACAGGTAAACTTTTTCAAAAAACTCAAATGTACGCAGTTTAGATAGACAAATTTCGAAAACGACTGCTTGATCGTGACATAAACAGAAAGGTTGCTTCTAGATACTCTTTACTATACTCACACTTCCTAGTTGGTGAAATTAGCAGTTATTTGCAAACATCCGCACACATGTATATAACCAGAATAATAGCGCAACTTAGAACCTGTAGTAAAACATTTTTAAAATTGTCTTTTAAAGGAAGTTTTTATATTATTGACAGCACTGAGAATTGCACTGTCTGTAATATGGATTCCCCGGAGTCATTGCATCATATGCTTTTTGAATGTCCCATTTACAGTCCTCTCAGAAAAAATAGTTTTTTCCAGAATGTTCATAATATTGATGATCTGGTACACTACTTTAATATTAACAATACACGAAACGGATCCTTTGAACTTACTAAATTAGCTCATAGTATTATCAGTATATTAAAGCTGCGAGCATTTGCACATGGTGAATGATTGGCTTTATCATGAAGTACACACATATTTCATATTTTGGTTTTTATCTTAACTTTTTTATTAATTTACAAATTAGTTCTATGTCATAATTTATATCGAATTATCTTAATTACTCTCTTGAAATTTTGTACCGAAGCCTTGTGAAAAGATTTATCTTATACACAATAAACTATATATCTATCTATATATTTAAAATGAAGGTTTACCCATGGGAAGCGCTATATCACCAATATTGGCAAAACATTTTATGGGCAGTTTAGAAAGAAAAATCTTTGAACTTAACATTTCAAAAAATATCTCATTTTGGTATAGATATGTAGATGACATATTAACTTGTTTTATAAGCTTTAATATTTGTAATATATCTTCCTCTATTTTCTATTAATATATATTAAGTCTATCACAAGGTAGGACACTTCTTAGTCTAGCCAAAAATAATTATTAAGCATCAGGTAGACATCATATGAAATGTAGCTTCTGTCATTCTGACTATGATAGCAATATGGAAACAATTGTCAATTTCTTAGAATATTTACCATTTCAATATATTGTGGATATTATCTAGAAACAATTAGTTTCATTTAAAAAAGAAAGGAGAATAATATCGTTAAGTGTTAATGACCCTTAGCCAGTCGAAACACAGCCTACAAAATAGAAATGGAGATAGACAAAATAAATACCAAGACCTACATCAAAAAATCAACACGCCACAAATTCACTATACACGTATTTTTTCTTTATTCTTATTTATATTTACATTAAAAATATCTAAATCTAAAAGGGTTGGTTCTATCAGTGCATTAATATTGTACTATACGTTCGATACGTAAATATGTGTATCTAGTTAACCTTGACCGTTTCCTGCTTTGACACACAATTTGTTATCGGTTATATTATTATTATTATTGTGTATTTATATTTTATTTGAATTAGAATTAGCTAAAAACTCGTTATTTTACGACGTACTACTTCCGGACAACATTAATTAATAAACAAACCGAATGGAAGTGATTGGAATGTCTTGTTAGGCAATGAAATTACTAATATCGATATAATATTGCCATATTTGGTATTTTTGTTGAAAAAGAAAACGATTTGGGTTCCCAACTCATATTTTCTATTTATTAACTCATTGGTAATGTTTTTGATTACACTGCTCAACAAATGGAGTCGAAAATATAAAAATAAGCCAAAAAAAGTAACCTCTGGTAAAACAAAATAGGTCACAACTAAAAGAACATTCTCCATTACAGTATATATTATTGTGGAATCTTAGGTGTGGAATTTTAATCTTTTAAAACTTCCTCTATTCAATAGACTTTCTCTATTCGCCCTACGTTGGGCTGACAAATTATTGTGGATTGATTTTATTTTATATTTGCCCCACGTTGCGGTGACAAATTATTGTGGTTTAGTACTCCTGTGGTACCGTAATTATTTGCATTATAGTTTAGTTTATATAAATTATATGTTTTGATTTGCCCGGTATATTAAAAAATTTTAAAAACATGTCCTGAAATAATTACTCTCACCTTTTTTATCCTTTGAAATCCTAGTTTTTGTTATTTACATGAGAACTTAATAACCTCAGGATTTTGGGTTCATGGAATAAGATAAAATTATTTTAATTTATATTACAAGCGCCAAAAAACAAAATCATTTGTATTTATAAAAAAAGAATTCAATTAAAAAATACTTGCTTTTATTTTCTCTATAAAATCCTACAGAACGGTCCTGTATATTCTGTTTCAAGACCCCTCTCTAGTTGTGATCCGTCTGATCGATGATGCCAACTGTCAAATAATAAATGAAACAATCGTCTAGAAATGAAATTTTCCAACAAAACATTTAAATCTTTCAAATGAAAAACGTTATTTAATACGAAATCAAAGAAAACAAATACATTAGTTATTTTATACGAAATCATAGAAAACAAATACATTATTCAAATACAAAATCTTCAAAAAGAACAACTTATCTATGATGATCGTTCATTCAAAACACATTCACTCAAATGGATTATTATTATCTATAAGTACAACTATGCAACATATTATACACATTAAACATCTGATGATGTTGAAAAAATACTCTAGGACATAAAATGGCGGATATGGCAATGAGCAATGTCTGTGAAATTTCAAAGTTCAACTATTTACACACAATACAAGTGAGTTTATTGATGTCCAAGCCACCATTGTTCACTTCTTGTAGGATTCTTCTTTGGAAATTGTACAGTTTATCGTGTTTGGGTATGAATCAAAATTGATGTTATATTTCATCTACATCAATATATTTTAAGATGGGATTCCATAGTCCAATTCTTTCTGAGATGTATCGTGCAGATATCATTTCCACCTTACAAAACTTTACTTGATTATACGGATAAATATTTAAAGTTAGTATATTGCTATTTTTACCAATTTCTTGCTATATTTCTATTTATCAGTTTGATTTATAAATTTCATTGTGTTATATTAAAGAATAATGTATTTCTTTTATATTTACCATTCAAATGGTGCCGTTTTTCTAGTTGTTTAAAATTCTCTTCCAAAGATTTTACTTTTCACCCCCATTCATTTTTTAATTTTAAATCCGCTTGCCGCTGATCAAAACATTTCAATTATAATTCTCCAATCAAATCGGTTATAAAAATTTTTGTTGGTAAATCTCATTTCAGGTTTCAAATTGTTTATTTATCTTTTTAGAACATTCCGTTTTATATTTTTAAATAATCAAATTTCATATACTACTTCCTTTTATATAATTTCCAAAATATTTTAAAACTGACAACTATATTTTCTTTCACTTGCTCTATTCAGAATGACAATTAATTTCACAAATGTCATACATTTATAACCTTAATGTTATTATTTTGACTTTATTCCCTGACATATTCTAAAATAATTTTCTAATGTTAGCAGAGTTTCTTTCAATATCTAATTAGTATATTTTAAACAAATCATAATCTTATGACTCTTACTATGTGAGAAATAGATTGTTACAATTTATATAAGGTGACGTTCAAAAGGTTCTCTCTCAATAGCTAGAATTCATGTTATCTCTAACATATGTGCATTTACAGGGTACATTGAAAATTTCCTTTATGTTTCTTCGGTTTGATTTATTTTTATTTTCTCTCTTGAATGATTTTCGTTCCATAGATTATCTATATTTCTGACGATTTAAATGGTAATTGAATTGTAAATTTTGTATTTACATATAGTGTGTAGCATGTTCAATCCATATTATCGTATACAGAGTGTTGCAAGTTCTTTTACATGTTAATATAAACTAACATTGTAATGGAACCACCTAGACTTTCTTTTCTTGATGCATGTTCTCAGGATAAAATATTACATGCATTTCACTACCTGACAGGTGATATCAATTTAATAGTAATTCTCCTTAGAACATAATAGTATTCGACGCTATTTACACAATATCAGTTGATTTTTCGTACCAAAAAACCCATTTCTCATTATTTCAATATTTTTTAAGAGGGAAAATATTTTCCGACAAATTTCATCCCGAGCTGTATATAGTATGGAAAAAATTGCCTTTTTCGCAATTCTCTTAAAACATATTTTACTTCGCCCATATCGATTGGTGGCATTTTTTATCGTTCGAACTCTTAATTTTTGAGTTATGATGGATTATACCCCTCTTTTTCCGATCTCTCTTGGATTTACTTGGAAATTAATAAAACACATGGTTTAATTTCTTATCATATTCTATAAATAAAACACTTTTGGGTACAAATTAAAACTAAATTCAATGTTTAAATTTATTATGTTAAATCATATCAGAGCTAGAGCTGAAGCCAGCACCCTCACATTAAAAAGCCTTTTAGAGGGAAAACTGGATGGGTAAAAATTCTAATTTTTTGGGTACAAATTAGTCCTAAATTAAACATTATTTTTTTTAATTTGGAAAAGTGGGGTGCTACTTTACTGACGAAAAATATTGTAAAAAGATATTGAAAAGTACAAGGTGACCAATACTGATAATACTTACAGACAGTGACAATCAAAACGACAATTTTAGTTTTCGTTGTCGTTGCATAGAATTTGGTAAGTAACTATAATAAATACTAGGTTTAAAATGTCACTTCAATAGGAATAAATACAATTTTTTATTTATGGACAAATAAAATTTGTTAAATTAGCAAGTGAACTATCTTTAGATGTCTTAATAATAACATCAATACTGACAAATAATATTGATTATGCCTGGGATTTGTTAGTATCTATAATTGTATTAAAAATGTAACCGTTATTATAAATCGGAGAGTGAGTTTATCAATATATAAAAAAATGGATTTTCGAAAATATGAAATAGCCAAACTCAGGCACCATTTGAAGCTGTATTAACCTGGAGCCTGACTTAATAAAAAAATCACATTTTAAGCTCACACTTACTACAAACGATGTAGATATTATTTGTAGTTACATTTTTATATTTATAGTAGAAATTGTAATGTCTAAAAATCACATATCGCCATCACTAATTGAGCACTAAATATCTAACACCATAGAATCATTAATTATTAATGTCAATATGTGTATTTACCCCAGGAACATGCTCAGAGTGTCAATCTAGCAGTTTTGATCATTAAAAAAATATTTTACGGTTAGCACTATTTGAGCACTAAATACCAAACCCCTTAGAATCAATAATTACTGATGCAGATATGTGTAGTGATCTCTTAAAAGACATTAAAAGACAAAAGGACACTAACGTAGAAATAATAATAATATTTAATTTAATATTAATTATAGTATTTAAGGAGCATCGGCCGGCCATAGTCAATGTCATTTACCAAGGAAAGATTGTTTTTGCTATTTTATAAACAGACATGTATAGTTTACAGACCGAGGTCGGATGTGTAGAAAAACACAACTATGTTTCCTATATAATGGGTGTGAACGAACCAGGATGATATTATGATTGTTATTAATACTTTGAATAAATCGTTTTGATATTTATAGTAGTGTAATTTTAAATGTATTAAACTTGAACCCAGTGATTTTATAAATGTGTTATTGTTTATTCTGTTCCCGAACACAGGTTGCTGGGTAAGTGGTATCCTCCATAATAATATGCCTTTATGGTAACCGTCGAGTATACGAGGGACCCTTACTAAGTAACCACCACAAATGTGTATTCACCCCAGGAAGATTCTCATAGTGTCATACTAGAAGTTTTGATAATAAAAATTAAAAAAAATAAAATTTTTCTACATTCATGCAAAAAACAACACTTTTGTGAAACACATTTAATGGAAAAAGTGGTTCTTTTTTGCACTAGTGCAACAAAAATTTTGTTGTACTCATCTGTCATTCTTGTCAGTTTTGTGATGATTTATGACAAACATAAACATTTAACTTAAATAAAAACTCAGAGCAAGTGTCTGATCCTGCTCTAATACAGCAATAATATATGTACATCTTACTGCTTAGTCTCAACGAGTTACAATTATTGTAAAAATCTTTGAATAGTTAAAATTTAAATGGTCAAAGCGAAAACTAGCTATGATTAATTACTGACAAGGTGGAGGCCATACAGATACAAAAAAAAGAAGAACGGTTAAAATACATTCTGAGTAACATATCATATTCTAATTTTCCAGTTTTTGCATGAATGTAGAAAAAATATTGTATGCAACTCGTGCAAAACGTGTTTTTTGCACTCGACGTGTTGTCCAACTCGGCCTAAAGGCCTCGTTGGACAATTTCACGTCGCGTGCAAAAAACACTCACTTTTTGCACTTGTTGCATAAATAACTATTTTCGTTGAATTTCTTATCACATTTCGCCAGCACTCATTAAGCACTAAATTTTCTGTATTTTGCTTTAGAACTAATATTGAATTCTTACGGCGTATGAGGGTGTACACTGCCAGCTTAATTAACAGTTAGCAGAATTCTTATTTTCTAGTAATATATGAGAGCATCAAATTTCAGCTTTTGGCACTAAATTAGCACTGATTGTTGCCCTTATTCCCAACCGATTCTGCTAATGTGACCATGCTAGGCTTTATAGATGTGAGTTTAGATGGATTGTACTTTTATAAAGTTAAATAAAGTATATTCTAATATTCTGGTGTCTCTAACATAACACTGTTTAATTTTTTTGGGGGAATTGTTCATATATCTCAGATATCCCAACGTCTATCATCCAAACTTTTGGTGGAATTGTTCGGGAAATAGCCCATACCCTTTTGAAAATCAAGTGGTTCTTGCTTGACCACCTGAATGATAATCAGCTTGTCTGGGTCAGTAATGGACAATTGGTTCCCCAAAAATAAGCGGGCATCGCACAAAAGACACTGTATTCTAGATAAGTACCGATGAGTATGGACCAGATTTTCAGTACAGGAATGAATATAAAGTAGTATTTGCGAAAAAAAGAACAGGGTCGGATCTGATAAATAAATAAATTAAAATAAAACCCCATCTAGTCGGCAAGATGAAATTTGTGAAACATATAGAGATAAAGCTCCTAAAAATATGTGTGATAGCTCATTGGATTCGGAATTTTGTCTATAAAAATGTATCGAAAGCATTTATTAGCACATAAAATATATTGCGAAAGTTATAAACAAATTAAGATGAAAGAAATGCATTTTGTTTTTGGTCTATATCTCATGAACTATAACATTTAAGAAATAAAAAAAAACTATTCTAAAAGAGAAGGAAATTTCCGATAAAAAAACTCTTAACTACCGGGCCAAAAGCTAAAGCGTATTAATTGCTAATTAGAAAATTCGAAAAAAATTATTATTAGGGTGTATTCAGAAAACTTCAAAGAATTTATTCCCGTTAGAAATTTGTATTGAAGTTAATTTTCCACAAAGTTAGGCGATTGTTAATTAACGAAATTTTCTATAACGTCTTCATTATAAATACAAAAAATGTCTAAATAATT
This sequence comes from Galeruca laticollis, assembly GCA_963921935.1. NCBI lineage: Eukaryota > Metazoa > Arthropoda > Insecta > Coleoptera > Chrysomelidae > Galeruca > Galeruca laticollis. The sequence continues at coordinate 70,358,703 of OY998181.1, forward strand.
GGCCTAAAAATATTTTCCTTCGGGGAACCGTTCTTATATACATACATAACAAGATCACGTCATAGACTCCATAGACATCTACATAAAAGTTGTACATTCTAAACTCACGTTGCAACTACATATAGTAGAATTTCACTGTTCAGATGACAATATCAGAGAAAGTGTCAGGACGATGAAGAACAAGAAATTTAAGAACCAAGAACAAAATCTTAAACACACACAACACACAATTCAATACTCTAATCATCATGAAACTGTAAGTCCTTATATACCAACACACTTTGCAACACGATTTGAAAAACTTTCAGACACTAATTTGGTAAATAGTGAAATAGAATTCCTAAATAAAGGTTTAAAGTACAGCATACCACCAAAATGTATGAATAATATTAAACAAATTATAGCTACAGAGTCAGAAATAGCTTTAAAATCTAATTCAAATAATTTTCTTCATGAGAAATTAAAAATTGCCAATTTAATCAAAATATTGAACCGCCAAAGATTAAACGTCAAACAAAAAATGACATTACAATTTTAAATTCAATCAAAAATAAAGTAGACAATAATAACCTACCAATTACAAAATGTGACAAGGGAAACGCCACTGTTATATTAAAAAATGAAGATTATAATTCAAAAATAAATAACTTTATAGAATCTAGCGATGTACAGACCCAACAGTTTTCTAATAATGTAAGATATATTGTTAATAATTAAAATTATCGTTCAAGCGATTATGACAAGAATTACATCGTAAATAAAAATCCTCAGTGTCCACAATTATATGGAACCGTTAAATTACATAAATGATCGAAACCAATTAGACCAGTAGTTTCTTATGTTAATACTCCTAATAATATATTGGCAAAGAGGCTTAACAATATACTTAATAGTTACGGATATATATCTAAATACTCAATTAAAAATTCAATAGAACTAATAAAAAAATAAAGAACATTCAACTTACAAGATAGCTTTAAACTAATTTCATTTAATGTTACCAATATGTTCACTAAAATTCCTCCTAAAGAATGTCTAACACTTGTAAGAAAATTACTAGAAGATAAAAATATTACAGTATATATTCAAAATGAAGGTTTACCGGGAAGCCCTATCTCACCAATTTTGTCAAACATTTTTATGAACAGGTTAGAAAGAAGCCGCTGTAATTTCGGAATAATAAATAATGGTCAATTTTTTTTTCGGTTCTGTCATATATGGTTGTTTTCGATATTTTTAGTAGTTTCACGAAAAGAACAATGCAAAGTTGTGAATTTGTTTGTAACAAATTGTTAGGTCAATAAACAATTAAATTTGCAAAAAAAAATGTTTTACTATAACTGTCAATTATGATTTTTTTTAAATTTTCTAAACTAATTATTTAAACATTTCAAATATGAAAAAACGATTATAAACAAATTTTTAAAAATAATAAAATTCTCCAGACAACAAAATTGTAACAAGAATTTTATTAATAATATCAAATTTGCTATTTGTTTATAAAAAATATATAAACAAATGACGAAAAATTATTTTCTTAAGTTAATTAATGTGTTTCATTAATATAAAAACGTTTATATGACAGTAAGTTTAATAAATAATTCACAATACTTTTGGTTTTACATTTTTAGTTGACTAAAAAAAATTAGAATAAACAAATAATTAAAAATTTTCAAATTTTTATGACGTGATCTTGTTAAGTATGTACCGGGTGTCCCAATAAGAATGGCTCTCGCCCATATCTCGCGATCCGTTTATAGTACAGCTTCGGGAAAAAAATTTATAATAAAAGTGACCTCGAGAAAAACCTGGAAATTATTTACAGAATTGTATGTCCACCGCTAGAGGACGTAATTAAATACCAAAAATTATAAAATGAATAAATTACAAATTTTGTCTAATTAAGATGCAATTAAACTATGATTATCGTATTCTTTAAGAAATTCAGCGTATATTTGATTTTACAAGTTTTAGTCTATCTCTTCAAATAAGAGGGGTGGGGGGGGGGGGAAGCGGGAACTTTATTATGAAAAAACGCCTGTATTTCCAGTTCTACTTAACCTATCTATGCAAACCTAGTCTTTTTGAAGAGAGCTCCTTTCTACCAATCTAAGAGTTATAATTTCGAAACAACCTAATGAGTAACGTATACGCTAGAGGGCGCTATTTATTCATTTTTTTATATCTAGCTATCCTTGAAAAATGTTGAATGGAAACATGCAGTTTTAATTAAGGAATATAAAAGTAGACCAAATTAGCAACAGAATAGCGAAAACCGCATGTCGATATATTTTTCGTATTACGAGATATCCTAAGAAATATGTAAATTTTAAGCATTTTCCTTTAAACATAAATTACTCCGGTTTGACTGAACGGATTTTAACATTTTTTGACTCCTCAAAATTGTCTTTCCTTGTTCTATTAATAATAGTTCCGATTATTATGTCAATAGTACTTATGCTGTCACAGGGGAAACTGCGTTATGGAAGTTAAAATGGAAATATAACTGAAGGTACCAAAATGTTCAAATTGTCGCCCATCATTTTCGACACAAGCGTTTATTCTTTGAAGAGTAGATTGAACAGCAGTCTCAATTTCTGCTCTCGAAATACTCTGAATGGAGTTTCGTATTCTATCGATCATGTTAACTCTAGTAGTGGGTCTAATTGCACAAACAAGGTCATTAAACCGGCCCCAGAGATAGAAATCTAAGACGGTTAAGTTTGGTGACCTGGCTGGCCAAAAAATAGGCCTCCACGTCCTATCCACCTATCAGGGTAAGCATTATCTAAAAATTCTCTAATTTGTCTGGAGAAATGCGCCGGACACCCATCGTGCTGAAACAACATAGACCTACGAGTTGCTAGTGATATATCTTCTAGAAAAAGTGGTAATTCATCCCTTATAAAATTTAGGTAGCGTTCCCCGTTAATTGCGTTGTCAAAAATAAAAGGTCCAATTATCTGACCATCTACAATACCACACCATACATTCACCGACCATCGCCCCTGATAGTGAACTTCTTCCATCCAGCGTGGATTATTCTGTGACCAATAGTGCATATTATGCCGGTTAACCGTACCATCACTACTAAATGTAGCTTCGTCTGACCACAAAATACGTGACAGTAATTGAAGGTCGTCATATACCATATGTAGTAACCAGTTGCAATAATCCAACCTCCTGTCGTAATCACGATCAACCAATTGTTGATGCAGTACTATATGATATGGATGAAATCTAAAAGAAATATAATGTCCTATTAAATATCTTTCCGAAATGATAAATAAATTATTATGTTAACATATAACCATGCTCACAAATAATATTATGCGGGTATATTTTGTTTAAGAAACATATCTTTTTACATCATAATTTACCTGTGTCCTGTCAAAATACGTTCAACGGTGGTTCTGCTTATTCCCAAGTCTCTACTTATTGCTCTAATACTTAAATGCGGATTAAATTGCACATATGCCAAAACATTTATTGTGTTTTCCTCTGAACGACCTCTGCCGCGTCTTCTAAATACAGGAAGATTTATATTTCCAGTCGTTCTTAAGCGGTGTATGAGTCGACGAAAAACTCTGCTACCGGGATGACGTCTTTGGGGATATTGTATGGCATATACCCTAGCCGCAACAGTTGCATTTCTCATACATTCAAAGTAAATGCCTATCATATCAAATGCTTCTTCGTTTGTAAGAATCATCTTAGATATAACTTTTAAGTAAATTTTATATCGAATTTAATGCACACAAATCGCAATGACACGTAAATGAACCAATTACTAGGTTTATTAATTTGACACAAGACATATCTTTTTATTTTGTTTTTTCATGGCCCACTACTTGTTTTTATATATTTCCATTTTAACTTCCATAACGCAGTTTCCCAGTGACAGCATAAGTAATATTGACATAATAATTGGAACTATTATTATTAGAACAAGGAAAGATAATTTTGAGGAGTCAAAAAATGTTAAAATTCGTTCAGTCAACCCGGAGTAATTTATGTTTAAAGGAAAATGTTTAAAATGTACACATTTCTTAGGATATCTCGTAATACGAAAAAGATATCGACATGCGGTTTTCGCTACTCTGTAGCTAATTCGGTCTACTTTTATATTCCTTAATTAAAACTGCATATTTCCATTTAACATTTTTCAAGGATAGCTAGATTTAAAAAAATAAATAGTGTCCTCTAGCGTATACGTTACTCATTAGGTTGTTTCGGAATTATAACTCTTACATTGGTAGAAAGGAGCTCTCTTCAAAAAGACTACGTTTGCATAGATAGGTTAAGTAGAACTAGAATTGCAGGCGTTTTTTTCATAATAAAGTTCCCGCTTCCCCCCAACTCTTATTTGAAGAGATAGACTAAAACTTGTAAAATCAAATATACGCTGAATTTCTTGAAGAATGCGATAATCATAGTTTAAATGCCTCTTAATTAGGCAAAATTTGTAAATTATTCATTTTATAATTTTTGGTATTTAATTACGCCCTCTGGCGGTGGACTTACAACTCTGTAAATAATTTCCAGGTTTTTCTCGAGATCACTTTTGTTATAATTTTTTTTCCCGAAGCTGTACTATAAACGGTTCCCGAGATATGGCCGAGAGCCATTCTTATTGGGACACCCAGTACATAAGAAGGGCTTCACGAAGCGAAATATTTTTATCCCAATTATTTAAACATTTTTTTTTATTTACAATGAAAACCTAAGTTATATAGAAAATTTTGTTATTAACAATAGGCTAACTTGGTGAAAAATTAACTTTAAGACTGATTTCCAAGGGAATAATTTCTTCGAATTTTTCTAAATACAACACAATTTTTTCGAATTTTCTAATTAACATTTAATACCATTAAAAATCATTTAATGTAACGTACTAGCTTTTGACTATATAAGAATTTTTTTAATTTCTTAAATGTTCATGATATATAGACGAAAAACAAAATGCCCTTTTTGTTCATCTTAATTTGTTTATAACTTTTGCAATTCTTTATGTACTAATATATGCTTTCAATATATTTTTCTAGACAAAATTCTGAATACAATGAGCTATCACACATATTTTTAGGAGCTTTATCTCTATTTTTATTACACCCAAAAGTCACTCACTAGATTATTATTATATATCCAAACTTATGCAAAACTTTAATTTTATTTCATTATATGGGGTTTTTGAACAAGCAGGACTTTTTATCAAGAATTAAATTTTTCGCTAAAACTAAACATAAAAAAGTGTTTCAACATGGGCATCCTATCCGTGAAGTAATAAATTAGTTTAAAGTCTAGTTTGAACTTGATTAAACTAGTTTAGTCTAGATAGCATTGATTCCAATGGAAGAAATAAAATGAACTTACGAATACAAGAAATGAATCTTAAAATGACACGTCCACTTTTTCCTGTGTAATGGTGTGTAGTCCTGTCCTGATTACTTGTTTTTTATAAAGAGGGAGGGGCAGGGGGAGCCCCGAGTCTTTCGGCAAAGGAGATGCGTTACAAAAACCCTGCGAAATTCGATTCCAAATTTTTTTATTGGTTCGCAAAAGGATTGGAATAATAAAATAACAAAACGGACGAACTGGTCCAACAGGACGCAAATTTGAGAGCGTCAAGGAAATGAAATAATAACAAAAGATCGTTAAATATAATCAAAACAAGCCCTAACATGATCAAAGAAGGATAAAGGGACTTGTTATTCAGTACATACTTGAAATAAACGACGAAAAAAATATTGTCCATGTTGAATTTTCGAACCTATTTAATGAAATTTACTGTCTCGACCCTTACTTCATGGAATCTACTCATATTACTGTTTTAAATGAAATTGTTTCTAGATAATTCCACAATATATTGAAAAAATGTTGAAAATTCTAATAAATTTGACAATTATTTGATATTAACTATCATCGTCAGAATGACAGAAGTTACATTTCATTTGATGTCCAACTGATGTTCAATTATTTTTGGCTAGGTAAAGAAGTGTGTATATTAATAGGAAAAAGAAGAAGATGTGATATTATAAATATTAAAATTAGGATCTCATTAGCCCTACGGGGATATCTTGTTCCCACTTAAGATGATATAAAAAACCAGAAAAACTATATCTGCTGTTCTTTACAATTATCACTTAAGACAGTTTAAAAGTGGAAAGCTCCCTAGATTTATCTGTTCATTGACGACTTCATATTGTGGGTTTCGTAAGTGTCTTCTAATTCCCAGTTCTTCAAGGAAATCCAATTCTTGTTTCTTATCACAAATATGTAGTACTTCTAGTTCTGTGTTAGGTGTCAATGAATGTTTGATGTCAAGTAGATGATTTGCGTAGTGGGATTTATCTGGTTGTTTTAATCTGTATGCTCGTAAGTGTTCACTGTATCTGATTTCCAATTTTCTAAGGGTTTGACCCAAATAGACAGCATTCCGGTCATTTAAGTTTATATATACCATATTTTTTTAATAGGGATATTTTTGTTTTTACATTTAACTATTACATTACTTTCTGATTTAAAAGAAATTGTTGCATTTGTTCCTAAAGATATTATCTTTGAAATATTATTAAAAATATTACCTACATATGTGATGGTTTTATATTTTAACCGTTGGATGTTGCTATTTGTTTAATTGTATTAATTTCTCTATCAAAATTACATTTGTTCATAAGAACTGAAAATGCTCTATGTATCATTGAATTATATGCTGCCAATTTATGACATGGGATGATTAGAATTATATAGAATAGTTACATCAGTGTGTGTTGGTTTTCTGTAAATTGAATAATAAAGTACTTTATTAACTCTCTGAATTTTCAAATCAAGAAAATTGATTGAGTTATTTTCTTCAATTTCTAATGTAAATTTAATTTTTGTGTGCAAATTATTAATATGGTTGAAAAATACATCTAATTGTCGTGCACTACCTATAAGACAAGCTAATAATCTATACCAAAATAAAATATATTTTGAAATATTACTATCACAGATTTTTCTTTGTAAACTGTCCATAAAAATGTTTGCCAAACTTGGTGACATAGGGCTTCCGATTTGTAAACCATTTTGAATATATATCTTACTGTCAAAAGTAAAATATTTCTGATAAATACATACAGCAAATAAATTAAGTATATATGATATTATTCCTGGACTAATATTTTTATCTTCTAGCATTGGCGCCCATACTCGGGGGCAAGGTGAGGCCGGGCCCCCCTAGCTTTTATGGAAAGAAAAAATTCATCATATGTGAAAAAAATTGTTTTGTCAAATAATTATCCCGATGTTATTGCTTCACGGAAAAGAAATCTCGCCAATTCATCAGAAGCTCCGAATCCAGTACCCTCTAAAGTGTGTGCCACAATTTCTTCTGATTTGGCCTTTAACCGGCCATCAAATTCGGCTGTTTCCGTCGAAGAACCTGATGTATTTTCAGCTTGCCAGTCTTCAGTAGAATCGCCAAACACTTCAGTTTTTCACAGTTTTGATTTGGGGGAATGAAGTCAAATATGAATTATTAACCAACCCACTTGCTCGAAATTAGTCGCATGATTTCAAGAAGGATATAGATGAAAACAAGACCAAAAAAAGGCATTTTCAGAAAACTTGGTTTGATATATACTCATGGTTGGTATACTCGCCAAAGTTGAAGGGAGGGCTTTGCAAGCATTGTACTCTTTTCAAACCAGTTTTAAAAAGTGGCACATTTGGTGCTTTTGTAATAAAACATCACCAAGACTACAAACATTTTCATGAAGATACTCGAGGACATGAAAAGAGTAGTTGGCATCTATAATCTACGATCAAGGTCAAACATTATTGTGATTCGATTGAAATGAAAAAGAAAGACTTCATCGAGCAATTGGACAATGGTAATACAGAACTTGTGAATACCAATAGGAAAAAACAAATCAATTGTCGCTTCTTTAATTTTTTGTGGTACTCATGATATTTCCATAAGGGGAAAAAATCAAAAGGGAATTTTGAAGATTTACTTCTTTTTAGAGTAAGTGCGGGTGACAAGGTATTGGGGGATCACTTACAAAACCATAGTGGTAAAGCAAAGTACGAGTTCAGAACGATTTAATAAGTGTATGTGGGTCTGCGTTAACACAAGAGATAGTTGATGAGGTAAATAGATCACCTGCTTTTTCATTATTGTCTGATGAAACGGCTGATATTAGTGGTAAAGAACAATTGTCAATAGGAGTGAGATATGTAGACGAGAAAGAAAACTTTACAATAAAAGAAGAGTTGGGTACATTAGACGCTGAATGGATTTCTTCATCCATCTTATCATTTGTTGAACGTTTGGGTCTAAACATGAATAAATTAATTGGTTTGGGATTTGATGGCTGTTCAACAATGGCAGGACATTAAAGTGGAGTGCAAGCTAGGATAAGAGAAAAATACCACACAGCTGCCTATTTTCACTGCGCTTCTCACCGACTTAACTTAGTCATTAATGACTTGAACAATGTTCAGGAAATTCGTAATACAGTCGGAACAATAAAATAAGTCATAAAGTTCTTTAGAAAAAGTGTTTTACGTAGAAAGTTGATACCCCATATTCCAATATTCTGCGAAACGAGGTGTTCCCACAAATATACATCAATAAGGGTGTTCAAAGAAAACTTCTTGAAGATCAAAGAAAGTCTCCATCATCTTACAAGTGTCAATGGGAGTAACCAGGATACCAGAAGACGTGCTCACCTACTAGACTGTGCAACATCGTCAACATCATTTATCGTTCGTCTGCTTATTATTTCGAGATATTCTTCTTATTTAGAACCTATTGTCAACAATCTCCAATACATCGACATAGACCTTTTTTCAGTATACACATATATCAACACCGACTTTTAGCCAATTTCCAAAAACAACGAAAAACGAATGAAGAATTCAAGGATATTTTTGATGCAGTGAAGAAAGATTGCGCGGAACTTGATATAGATGTCAAAGTTTCAAGATTGGTTGAAAAGCAGATTTTTTTCCTATGATTTTTTTCTCCATTTTTTTTTCTCTACACGTATAAACAGTTCCCGCTTCGCGGGAATTTAATTTTGATGCTCTCGTTCCCTTTTATAAATCATTAGTTTTTGTTTATATTGTAGGTGATATGAGATATGTTTGAATTTATATAATACACACCACAATTTTTGAACTAGATAATTAATATGGTTATCTCATCTAAGATCATATATATATATATATATATATATATATATATATATATATCATAATTCCTAAATATTTTATTTGTTTTGCAGGTTGAATATTGATATTTTTTTGTACATTGATGGCGTAGTTCGGAAGATCCGGTTCTAAGGATGCAAATGGCAGGTAAACAGTTTTTTTATTGATTGAAAGAAGCCTATAGTCAAACCACTGTTTTATACAATTTAGATCATTTTCAATTTTCAACTTTAAATCGTACCAATTTTGATCATTGTATACCAGAACCGTATCGTCTGCAAAACAATCGTGGGTTACCAATACCACCAATATTACAATCACTGGTTGCCCTTAGATTTTATGGTAGTAACAGTTTTCAGGTATATTTTGTCTTAGGTACACATAAGTTGACATAATTGTAAATACTGTTTTAATTGATTCATGGAGATGTTCGTGGCTTCAGTCAATCCACAGTTAGTAGGATAATTAAAAATGTGTCAGTGTGCCTAGCAGGACACTTAAACAACTATATTTATTTTCCACAAAATGCCAACAGATTCGCACAAAATACTACTGCCTTTTACCGAATTGCAAACTTTCCAAGCATATCTGGTTGTATTGACTGCACATATATAAAAATTGAAAATCCTGGGGGTGCCAATGCAGAAGTGTTTCGAAATAGAAAGGGTTGGTTTTCCCTAAATGTTCAAGTAAGATCTATAACATTTTAAAGTACAAATTGTCCCCTAAACACATAAATTTTCAGGTTGTATGTGGTCCACATTTAGAAATATTGGACATTGTTGTTCGACATCCTGGATCAACACATGATAGTGTGATTTTTAATTGTAGTGCAGTTCGAACTCGTTTTGAGTTGCAACAAATTCCTGTATTGCTCCTTGGTGATAGTGGTTATGCTTGTCAGAATTATTTATCAACACCTGTGTTAAATGCTGTCACAGCAAATGAACAGAGGTATAATGCTGCCCATACACGAACACGGAATCTTGTAGAACGAGTGTTTGGAGTATGGAAAAGAAGATTCTCCTGTCTACGAAATGGCTTACGCACTAAAATTGATACTTATGTGGCTATTATTTGTGCAACAGCTGCTCTATATAATATAAGCATTATTCATCATGAAAATAGAATCTTAGATGATGACGATCTGCGATATCACAATATAAACAACCAAGCAAATAATGTAGGTTTGGCATTTCGCACAGCTTTCATTAACACACATTTTAATCATTAAAACACATTGGTATTTACAATTACAATTTATTCAAAGAAAATCTTTTGGATTAAAAGTTTCTAAATCAATATCACATACGTCAAGCTCTGATTTCATTTCAGCTATAGTCTGTTTCTTATTGTCTGGCAGCACGCGAAAAGGTCACAGATGGTAGTCAGGTACTAAACCATAGGCGTCACCGTTCATCTAAGGAATGTATTTACTATTTAATTTTATACCCGATCTGATATATAAAGATAATATAAATGTAAATTCGGTTAGTTAAAACAACTAACTGACCTGCATACATTTGTAGAGTACCTACAGTTAAAACAATAAATTATTTTTGAAATAATCTTGTAACGCAACTATTCTGACTGAATATTTCATTAATTATCTTGAGAATTTGAAGCAGGTCAATTCTTGGGAGTCATATTAACAAACCATTTATCAATTTATTCTCCAGATAATTACTTTCTGATTTTCGAAATGTTGATAATAACATTTCCAAGAAACATTACAATAGGGTCCTACTAGGGATTGTCCCAATGACTACTTAGTAATTTTGCAGGTATATACGGTGAAACTTGGTCTCGCTCAAATTTGTATAGTTTTGCTTAGAGTCGCTTATGTTCCATAAGTGTTAACTGTGTTGTGAAAAATGTCTTCAAGCTTTACCCCAGTAAAGTGTAAGAGCGTGATTAGCTTACAAACGAAGACTGTAGTGTTAAATGTGCATGATGCTGTTGTACATCAAATGCCGGCTGCTACTGTTAGAAATATAGTTTCGATATGTTCCCATATGACAGGTGTTAGTGAATCTACCATTTATAGGCTTCTAAGAGAGAGGAAAAATGGAAATATATCTCCACCTAAAAAGTCAACTGGAAGAAAACCATTTGACCTTGATGAACATATGTAAAATACAATAAGACGAAAAGTAGATGAATTATATTTTAAAAAGGAGATCCCAGCCCTTGACATAATTCTAAGAATGGTGAAGGAGGACGAGAATTTGCCTGACATAGGGAGAAAAACTTTGTGGAAAATATTACACAGATTAAATTTTACTTGGGAGAAGAAAAGTTGCAAATCAGTGCTAATCCACAACGAAGAAATAATATGTTGGAGACGCCAGTATTTACGAGATATCCGAAAATATAGACAGCAGGGAAGACAAATCTATTATCTACATGAGACATGGCACAATGAAGGACATTCAGTAAAAAAATATAGCAGGACAAAAGTATTCGAACCAGTCGTCAAGCTTTCATAGAAGGTTTATCTACTGGACTGAAAACTCCTATCGGTAAAGGTCGCCGACTAATAATAACGCATATTGGATACAATCAAGGGTTCGTTGAAGGTGGTTTACTGGAGTTTCAGTCAACATCAACCAAAGACTATCATGAAGAAATGACTGCAGATGTTTTTGAAGAGTATTTTACACAAATGGTCGAATTAATTCCAAATAATGCTGTAATCGTTATGGACAATGCCACTTATCATTCGCGATTAACAGAAAATCTTCCATCTACCTCTTGGAGAAAAGCTGATATTAGAAACTGGTTAATCGTAAAAGATATACCATTTGAAGACGATATGTTGTGAAAAGAACTTTTAAAGGTTGCTTCAGATCACAAGTTACAATTTAAAAAGTTTGTTATTGATGAAATAGCCAAGAATCGTGGGATAACAGTGCTTCGTTTGCTGCCATACATACCATTGTGAATTAAATGCGATAGAGTTAATATGGGCCCAAATGAAAGGTTATGTAGCTAGACATAATAAAACATTTAAAATGAAAGATGTTTGTGAACTTATGAAGTACTCATTGACAACAATAACTGAAGAGAACTGGAGAAATGTTGTGAATCATGTAATTAAAGAGGAAGAGAAGATGTGGGTTTTAGATAACCTCATAGAACAAACTATAGAACCGATAGTGATCTCTCTCGACGAGTCTTCGGATGATTCTTGTATGACCAGCGAAGAGGATGATACTATAGATTGAATTTTATATTTCCTATAAATGGGATGTTTACTTTACTTAATTTACAATAATTCATTGTCAATAAATTTGAATTAAGAGAATTAAACTATATTTTCTTCAATTAATATAATTTAATGAAAACGTAACTTGTTAATATGCCTAAACGAATGAATTTTATTTCAACTGTAATGTTGACCGAATCTAATTCTATAGGCAAAATGAACTAATATCGTAATCTCCGCCACTGCCGCACTGTTTATCCTTTTGCTGGCATTGTTCAGTTTTATTACCATATTGTATTTTGAGATGAAACAGGGATGTACAGATAACAAATACAGACACCTACTTGTTTTGCATTAGAATTTTAGTATTTACTTGTAAAATTCTTAGGATCACTCTGTAAGAGATAATTTGAATATTTAATGAGGCTACTGTGCTGTCAGACATTAAGAAATAGACTATAGCTGCTGCTTAACTTTCAAAACAGCCAGCAAATGTTCCATTTTAGCTGTTTGCATCCTCTCTTTGTGAAGTTCCCTTTGATGGATTACAGCTTCTTGCAGCTTTGTAATACGAAGTGTCCTTTCATAATTTTCATCATATTCACGCTTCTGTGACTCTCTCCCATGCCTCATTTTTTAAAGACAGTGTTACCCCATCTGTTTGTTTATTTTCTATATGTTTTTCTCCAGCAATCAACTCCACTAAAAATAGCGTTTCGTGTTCGCTGTAGACCATCTTCTGCTCTATTTTTCTTATAAAAAAATATAAATACTCGAAACTCTAACCTCTTCTCTTAAAATGTAACCACAAAATGAAGATTTAAAACAGTGTTATTACTTGGCGCACGTTCACAACCATAGAACGAAAAGAAAAGCTAGTAAAACCAACACAAATGCATTAAAAACCCTGAAAACATGTGTATTCACTTAAGGGTTCGTTAAGTCTCGTTTATGAAACAAATAAGAGGTTGAGTGCTGAGTGACCCTTACTCAAGTCGCCCTCAGTACTCAAGTTGAGGGTTGACTATGAACACCGGCATAAATGCATGTTCCTATATAGTTAGTTATGACAGTATAATATTCTAAAAATAATTAGTAGGGAGTAGAAAAAATAGTGTATGCAACTTTCATGTAATGTTATACAAGCTACAACATGTTCGTATTAGTACGCCGTGGGAATAAATTAAATATATCGAAACATCTTTCAAAAGTTGATGATGGGACGAATATATCGGCAGAAATTTCCAGTCTTGAGTTTCGACTTCTACATATAGGATGTTTAAAAAAAGTTACTAGGATACGTAGAACACGCAAAATGAGTTGAGATTCCTTGATTATTTCAATGTTATAAATAAAAAAAATGCGTATTTTCCGTTTTAATCGCTAATAAATATTATCTTGTCGAAAACGTTACACAAATAAAGAATAAAAAGTACCTTTATTCGAATGTAAAATGCTTTTAACATTTGATCAAACAAATCTATCGAGTTGATATAAAAACAAACATGATATAATGAACACCTAACATCCGTAATAATTGTCCAAGTACGGTAACCTGAGAAAACGGTCGATCATATATATATATATATATATATATATATATATATATATATATATATATAATGTTTTGTTGCCTCGCTCGCTAGATTACATGTCAATGTTAAAATAACGAGTTAAAAGAGGACGTCGACACCATATCAAAAAGTTGATAACGTTAAGAGGAATCTGATTACTGATAATACACTTTTGTTTTTCAGAAGTGACAGGAAAAGTAATAAGGGGAATTATTCGCTATTGTTTTTCCACGAAGTTATTAAATTTGGAACCGCAAAAGCGAAACGGTATTTTCCAATTATTTTCTTTATAGTTTGATAGTCTGCTAGAATTCAATGTAAAATGAGGCATTTTGTGAAAAATTCGATTTTTATTTTATTTTATGAGGGTTTGAAACACACTGTATATTACTTATTTAAATAAAACTAACCGTTTCAAGATAATTCCACAATATATTGAAAAAATGTTAAAAATTCTAAGAAATTGACAAGTGTTTCGATATTGCATCATCGTCAGAATGACAGAAGTTACATTTCATTCCCCATAAATATACCAAACTTTTTCTCCATTTAATCGATATTATATCTATTGCGGTTTACGAGATCTCTGTATACGTCAATTAAATCCGGTCCACCCTGTATTGGATAAAACATACAATCGTGTTTGTTTCTCTGGTTTATCTTGGCAAATAACAATATTGAATAAAAAATTTCCATCTATTACTTCGGTATCGAAATTATTCACAAGAATATTTAGTTAAAAACAAAACTACTCAGTTCTAAATCGAGTTGTCATTTGAATTAATTTAAAAACGTAAAATTTCAGTAATAAAAAATAATTAGTAAAATTTTATTCCTCAAATTTTACCAGTGTTTGTATTTTTTGATATCACCTCGTAGGTAAATTTTTGTATGTACTGTTTTTCAATAGTTTTCAATAACATTCATATTATGACTCGGGTTATCTAGATTTCAACTCCTTTAGCAAGCAAACTTGCGTTGTTTTCAGTGTTTCTGCTCTGCGGTTGTTCCGTATATGAACAGAGAAAAAAAAAGGTCAAGGTAAGGTTCATAAAGTATCATTGAAATAGCGCGGGCATTAACAGATGCAGGTACGTGCTTTAAAAAAAATTGGAATTACTTGCAACACTAAGCGACAATCTTTCTCTCTCGCACTCACAATCATAATACAGTGTGTTCCAGAAATAACGGCTTAGTTACTAGGTTTTCGATAATTTTACAAAAAAAAAGTTTATCACAATTTTTTTCATTTTTTGATACTCTATAGTATGCCATTTTATCACGAATTCTTGTAAATTTCTAATTAAAGAATAATTTTCATGTCCACTACCTATATTATGTTATCTGTAAGAAAAGGAAGAAAAAGAACAACAAAATGTTGTTATAGAATAGCTAAGAGTGAGACGATATAAATCATTTGAACAAAGTGAAAAAAAAATTATTGATGTATAAATTAGCACTAATTTGTTTCTGAAAAATTAGAATTTGTACCCACTCAGTTTTTCTGAAAAACTTCTATTTAAAATGGGGCTACTAACTTGAGCTCAAGCTGACATCCCCACCTTTACAAAATCTAATTTTAATAGCATAAATTTAAACTTTGAATTTAGGAATAATTTGTACCTCAAAAATTAGAATTTGTACCCACTCAGTTTTTTTGAAACACCGCTATTTAAAGTCGGGGCGCTAGCTTCATCTCAATATAGCACCCCCATCTTTACAAAATCAAAATTTAACAGCATACCTTTAAACTTTGAATTCGTTTTTTCATTATTACATTATTTTGTTTATAAATAAACGGTTTTAAAGATTATAACTAACCAGGGTTGGCAAGAATTAATTCATATGAATTAAGTCAATGATTTAATTCGCGAATTAATTCAAATAACTTTTTCTAAAAAAGTCACGAATGAATTCATTTTTTTAATGAAAGCAAATTACATGATTAACTTTGAAAATGAAAGATCTAATAACATTTCGGTACATTCTGGCAACGTAGCAATTAATAAACATCGGCTGAAAGGCTTTGATTCTCGTGCCGTGCATCGAATTCGGGGAATCGCATAACCTAAAACGAATCGTGAAATTTAGGCTGTCGTCGTCGTAAGAGTTGCTTTGTTTTTATTGAAACTGAGTTTAAAAAATGAGTGGGCGGAAAAGGGGTCCAATTTGGAAATATTTTGAGGAATGTAACAAAGAAAATCCAACGAATAAAAAGGCAATATGCAAAGCATGCGGTAAAATATTACAAGCTAAGGTTAGTCGCATGCATAAACACAAAACTAATGATTGTAAGAATATTTCTGAAATGACAAACACAACAGTTACAGTTATTCAAACCAACAGTGGATCAGATTCAGAAAGAGAGGAAGGAATGCCGCTATCTACAATAAAAAGAAAGATTACGAATTCTTTGCAATATGCAGAAGGTAAACTATTGTATAAATACGTAATTAATTTAAAATTTAATGTTGGGAGTGATAAGAAATAATCCCAAATTTGCAAATTTTGATACAATAGAAATCTACATTTTTTGTAGAACCTCCGACATTAAAAGTTCGAAATATGCCACCTACCGTTATTCACACTAAGATTCTTCAACCTCAAACTCGGTGCATATTTGCGCTTTTAGGCATTGCCTCTAACTCTTGCGGAGACGGGGGGTCGTTGTTCGAAGACTAAATAAAATGTGAAAGGGCGCCCGGTGTGAAAAAAAGAATTTTCTTGTTCGTAAACCTAATATCTCACGTTTGAGTGGACCGAATGGGATGAAATTTTGTTTACGTATAGTTCAAGTTATATGGAATAAGGGAAAATTATTGAAGAGGCCCAAAATAGTTTTCCAATGCCCCAAAATTCAAGGAAACCAGGCCCCATTTGCAATTTTAGCTACAAATTCGATGCAATTTTTATTATTCATGATATATTTTGGAAAAAAACTATGTTACTTATACATTTTATTTAGCCTTCTGAACTTGAATGTTTAATACCAAACAATTTATGAAATTTATAATGCTTTCTATCAAAATAAAAAAGTCAGTAATTATATACGCGTTTTTTTACCAAGAAATGCACGATGTTCTATGTTTAAGTGAATTTTCCAGAAAAAAGGAATTTCGCTGATAACTTTATTCGTTGGATTCCATATAACTTGAACTATACATAAACAAAATTTCATCCAATTCGGTCCACTCAAACGTGAGATATTAGGTTTACGAACAAGAAAATTATTTTTTTCACACCGTGGGGCGCCAGGCAATCTTGCCTCCTGACAACTACCTACACAAGTTTTCCCACCCTAAGACTACCAAATAGGTGGAGAAATAAAAGACGTACCACAATTTGTAGGAAGATTTATGACAGGCTGTACCCTCAAGTAACCAATGGCACTTTAAAGTCCTATAAATTCTATTGTGGTATGTAAGAGTAAATTGCTACAGATGTCAACTCCTCAATGATAGGTTTATTTTTGAATGACAGTTATTATTTACAATCAATGATATGAAGTTATTAAAATCCCCCGTAAAATCCAATAATTCCCCCCAAGTAAAATCCTATAAACCCCCCTAGTAAAATCTTATATAACCCCCCAAGTAAAATCCAGTAATTCCCCCCAATTGAAATCCTACGTTACAGCCTGGATTGTTCGTTGGGTATAAATATGTACAAACCAGTATTTACATACAAATGAAATTACTCAAACGAGTACTCAATTACCTGATAAAAATGAAACAAATATATACTTTAGTCTCGAATATACTATAGGGTTAATTCAATACAGTATACCATACATATCTATGGCACAGAATAACGTTTACGCAAATAAATATGAAACTTGAAAATATTAAAATATAATATGGCGCAATAATGTAATATGAGCTCATACACTTACTACCACCAACTCGAATAACTCAAAATATTTAAATTGAATAGCCACAGTAACGTTTACATAACCTTACAATAGGTGTAGTTATCACCAATCCACATTCGCAAATTATAAATGATATGACAGCTATAATCTGATATTATATGTTGATCATAGTGATTAACACTTGATCAACATAAATATGGTCATAAACTGACTACCACAAGATGCTTACTGTAAAGGGACAAATCAATGATCTTCAACATACACCGACTGATATTGTAGACAAAATGTACTTTACATAACCAAATCAAAGGATAAAACTTGCGTGGAATCCACAATGTGTTGTTCGATGACTGCTAGCGGTGGTTACCAACTCCTACACCTGTAGAAAGCTGTACGAACCCATATCGTACTCCTCAAGTCCCTGTTAGAAATCCAAATCTTCTCCCATATGAGTTGATTAACTAAACGTTGTCCCATACGGTATCCCACGTTGGAGTTATTATAAAATGATAACTAAAACCCAAAACCAGGAGAGAAAAAAGAAAGAACGATGAGAAAGAAGCGAAGAGGAAGAAAAAGTAGAGAAGAGAAAAAAACCCAATTGGCCAGATCGGGTCCTAATATAGGGCTGTTATCACCCTAGATGTGGTAATTAAGGCCTATTTAAATTATGTTTTCCCTCTCACAAGTTTTTGTATGCAAATTAACATCTGACTGGAATTACACCATAAAAAAACATCTATCGTGTTGAAATCTCTGTTCCCAAAAAAATTGGTATTCCCACGTGTCTATAATCTCCAATAACTCGAAAAAAATCTTCAGCGATACCCGGGAAATATGTTTCACAAGTCGGTCACCCCTTAATATAAGGTGAAATATTTAATTATTTCATCCGAACCCGTGATATAAAATTTCAACCGCTTACACCATTAGATACCCAACTAACGTTCACAGACAAACTAAAACCCTCGTGTTCAATCCAGCCAGCCAATCAGAATACACTCGAGATGTCAGAACGTTCTTTAACCAACAACGTTGCGATAGTTATACGCCACAGATCAACATACGCTACAAAGATATGTATCAGGGGAAGTGCGTTCGAAGTAACACCACGGGGACAAAATAAATACTTTGACGTTTGTTTATAGTTGCACGATATGATAAATAATTTCCGAAAATAGATGACACTGGATTTCCTAATATACATTTAAAGTCAAAATAATGTTAAATTGAACGAATAATTATATTTTAAAGTTTCTGTAACTAAATTTGCACAACGACAAATTTGAAACGTATCAAAGAACATAGCTGAAGATGCAACTAGAGAATTACATCAAGAAATATTAGAGAAAGAAATGCCGTTATCTTCTGTTTCGTCTACAGCTACACCAGTTAGAAAATTTACAAATGTTTCCAAGATAGACCTATTAAAGAAGGTAAGCTTTCAAAAATATGTACTTAAATGGATAAAATTTTACTTTTAGTATAAAAATACTTAAGGTAAAATTTGAGAAAACCTACCTGACACCGATTTCGAGAATTCTTTTTTAATTATGTAAGGCACTTACTAACAAACACATAGCACCACAAATTTTGCTGCGGCAACACTTAGCAAGCGCAGTAGAAGGATTTTCATTTTCAAATTTGTCCCTTTTAGAATTGATATTTTTCATATTTTCTTGTTGTATATATACATATATATTCTCGAAGTATAATATTTAATTTGTTCTTAATAGATATGTGATAATTGTAGACTGAATCATTACGATAAACACTAGTTTTTTTCAAAATGATTTTGTTATGCTTTGACAACAATCTCAACTGACATTTGCTAACCACTGACATTAGCGACGTTGCCAAATTTATGAAGTTATGAAATTACGAAAAATGTAAGTCTCGATTTCGTTTACATGCAGTTAAATCTATATTTTTTATCTATGGTTATTTCGGAACTCCATGAAGTTAGTTTGCAAAAAAAGCGCGCCGGGTCGACGTTTCGCAATTCGCGGGCGCGAATTGTGAAACGTCGACCTGGCGCACTCGCTTCGCTCGCGATTTCAATCCGCATTATTCTGTAATAGGGCTTAAATAAGTATACCACATACGTTATTAGGAATATATGCACAATTTGAAAAGAAAAAAATTTTTATCAACAGCTATAAATAGTTTTCAAAAAAAACGCCGGGTCGACGTTTCGCAATTCTCGCGCGCACGAATTGCGAAACGTTGACCCGGCACATTATTCAGTAATACGGGCTTAAATAGGTAACCACATACGCGTATAGGTTATTCATTGATATGTTTTAGGTGTCGGGAGCGATCTTTAAAACATATGTTTACTGTTTAAGCCATAAAGGTTAGATCATTTACTCATTTTCACCTAGATTAGTTAATAGGTTTGAGCTGAATAATTTTGTCAGCTGAGACCTTTAAAATAAGAAGCAGTAGTTGATATATTCTTCTTTTTTAATTTTTCTATTGTCAACTTTGGTAACGTTGTTAAAAAATTTGACGTAAATATTAGAATTTTCACACTTTTCATATTGAATTTTTACTGTTAATATGTGTTTTCGCGGAGAAATTTTTGGTTTTCTAGGTTAGTTAATTAATGTTTTATACTGTAAAAAAATTTTTTTTGAAATTCTTGCTACATACAGATTCTCAAATTTTTCCCTTAAATGTATGTGCAATTATTTATTTTAATATTATCATTGAGAAAATGGGTGGTGGCTTAGAGTAATAATAAACATAGAGAGGGCTATTAATTCATAAACACGTTTATTTTTGCGGCCAACAATTCTAAACGCCAGTAGTAAAATAATGAATGAATTACAAAAAGTGGGGATTGTATTGTAGCTACATGGCCTTGGTAATTTCGGCTGTTTTTCTGACATACTTGGCACCGAAGAACCATGATAATCCAAAAACATTAAATTAATTAACTTAAAAGTTTATTTTGTCACTAAAAGTTATGAAAAACACATCAAAACGAAATAACTAAATATTTACCCTCTAGTCGTAATGACGCTCGTATAAACAAACCACGTTTGACACTATTTACTACAATACTACGACCTATTCGAAATGATCGTCGATCACAGTCTGACGATATTTGCATCTCTCTTTATATGCTAATTAAACAAGGACAAAACTACTAAATAGATTACTATTGGCACATTAAACAAGTACTGAAATTTTGAGCAATGTTGCCACTTTTAGTTATAACCATAAAGGTATCTAAGGATACAACAAATACTTGTTTAAATTTTATATAAGAATATGCCTTTATTAAATAAAATTCAAGTATTATTAATGAATTTTAAAAATAGCGACTCAAATGTATAAATTAGTATGACTTTTTTTACTTGCATAACTTTTTAACACATTTTTAATTAAACTTCTAATTTAATTTTTCCTGCGACTAAAGAGTTTTTGAAAAAATGGCAAAGCAGTGGAAGTGTCCGCAAGTGAGCTTAGAATGTGACTCAATGTTTGGGACAAGAAAAGATCAAAACAAACATATCTATTTTATTTGTTAATCTGAGGGTGTTGGTGATTTTCAAAAATTAACATTTTTGTGGAAGTATGTTTGAGGGGGGGGGCGGTCGGGTCAAATTCTATTTTTACTCATATCAATTGAATTGAATTGTAACTAAGCCTGGAATCTGGAGTTCTCAATTTCTAATCATTGTGGGTACAATGGTGTCCCCTTCCACAACATATATTTTAATTTTTATCAATTGGCAGCGTGTTTTTTTACTTTTATAATGATATGTGGATACCTACCTGCTAAGGTAAATAATTTTTTACAGAACCGTCAACTTCAAAAACTTGTAAGAAGACAGTAGATGATGCTGGAAATAAAAAATCGCAGCAAAAAACATTAAAGTCATTTGTAATAAAAACTACAGTAAATAACAAAGAAAGGTTTGATAAGCAGTGTGGCAGATTTATTATTGCTACAAATGTAGCTTTCAAATTTATGGAACATTCAGAGTTTATTAAGTATTCCGAGATACGACATCCTGTATACAAGCCCCCAAATAGAAAAATAATTGAAGGTACATTGTTGGATCAAATTTATTTAGAAAATAAAACAGTTTGTTTAAGTATTGATGGGTGGTTCAATGTAAGATACCATGTGCTCTGCATTCAATGCTGTTGTTATTTGGAAAACAGTATTGATAAGTTTAGATAATGTGTATCTAGACCTCATCTCCAAAATGAAGGTTATGCCCAGGTATGTTCAAGCCGTAGATAAGTACCACTTCATTGCACACGTGTTAAGCCCAACGAATCTCAAGGAAAATATAACCTTAACTGAAGAAAAGAAACATAGGGCTTTGGAATTGTTACTGGTATTGTTAAGATTTCATTCAAAGTTGTCCCCTTATAATCAGCTGCTAATGCAAAACTCTGTTATTTGAAACATGACAGATATTGAGTGGTGGACGGCAATGTTTTCGTTGACAGATATAGATCCTGAAGCACAAAGTAATATAAAGCAACTAATGACAGCGATTGCTTCATCCACAAGGGTCGAATTAATTATTTAATTAATACTGTATTTTTATTTGTTGTTATTTATGGTTTTATTTTTGAAAAAATAAAAACTTTTTCGTTTTCTTATGTGTTTTTTTCAAGTGAATTAATTCCAAAAATTCGGATTTAATTTAAAAAGTTAGACTTTTTGACTTTTAAAAAAGTCATGACTTATTCCAACCCTGTAACTAACTTTTCCGCATCTGTGAGGCACCCTGAACAATATCCCATCATTAAATTGTCACTTGTATGCACTTTGGAGGCCAGTGGCGTAACTAGGATGAAATTTTGAAGGGGGATGAACTACTGGGTGGCCTGGGGACCGAAATTTTTTCAAATTTCATGCCCCTAAAACTACATTTTAGCTCGGTTTTTTTGACTTCTCTAATTCAAATTTCAAAACCGTCTCTACAACCAACTTTTTTTCGTTTCCCCCACACTCTTAACATCCAATTAGAATATTAATGATTAAATTACAATTTCTCTAACCAATGAAAGGAATCAGGTTTATAAATTTGAAAATACTTCTTAAATTCGTTCAAATAAATTTATATTTATTAATTTTCATAATTTTTTTATCCTGTTCACTTTAATTACCACAATTCTATTTTAAAATTATTCAACAAATATTCAGCCCCTCAAACAACCCCTGATCGATAAATTGAATAGCAAGCCCATTCTTCTCCGATCTTTCCAATATTTGTACTATGAAAAATATTCCAAAATATTTGAGTCAACCCCCTTAAACAACCCCTGCTTTCATAAATTGAATAGCAAGCCCTCAAACCTTTTCAAAATTTCTTGAAAAACGAAATATGTTAGTCGACTCCATTAAAACTGAATTTGTACTAATTTGTACCACAAAAAATATTAACAAGGATAAATGAATTTGTACAGACGTGTGTAATATTTTTTTTTATTAAATTCAGCAAAGCGCTTTCGACATTACGTCATCATCAGGGCTTTCGTCAATCGGTCCAGAGACGTATTAACCTTCATAGGACTGGCCGGGGTCCGTTTGTACCCCATGACGTATGTTTTTGCTGTATCTTTGCAAACGCAAATTTTTAAACATTGATCTTTCATCTAGCTGCAGTTTATGAATTATTTTGATAAAATATGATGTATTTAGTAGTTTTTATTGGCTGGTATAAACAAAAAATAGTTTTATATTCCAGGGGTCTCTTCAGACCCCGGTCAGCCTTTTACGTCCGATAAAATAAACCCGGTAACTGTAAAATCGGGGAATCCCATACATTTAACGTTTGTTTACTCACAGGGAATTTACCCATATAATTGTAAAATGTAAATTACCAGTTCAAATGGGGATTCCCCGCACTGCGATATAATTTTTAGACTTGAATATTCGGGTTAGTCTCTTGTGATATTGCGAGTAGGGTACATCGTTTTGAAAATGAGTCAGTTTTTATTTAGAAACAATCGCAAGGGGCTTACTGACGATGAGATGTTACGTATACTTGAAAGTGATGATCCAGAGTTTGATAGTGTTATCAATGAAAAGACATCGAGTGACTTAGAAGATGAAGACATTGTCACAGAAGTAGAGGATGAAAATGATGTAATAGTTGTTGATCAAAGTATAGAGAAAACGAACCCAGAGGAACCAACAGTTAGTAACAGCCAGGGCATTCCAGTATATAAATCTAAAGATGGAACTGAGTGGTCAAAAATTCCAGGAAACACAAAAGTTAGACGTTGAAAAGCTAATATTCGGAGACATGCTCTAGGCCTTACAAATTACAGTTCTGATATCTCAAGTATAAAAGACGCTTTTCTTCTTTTCCTATCTACGGATATTCTGAACATAATAGTAACCGAAACAAACAGAAAGGCACAAACATATTATGATAAATGGAATATAGAAAATCCGAATAAAATTAAAGTTTTTGTACCTGTTGATTCTACAGAGATTGAACCTTATATTGGACTGTTGCTTATTCTTGGCGCACTTCACGGATCGAAAGAGGCTATCGATATGCTCTGGTGGCATGATATTTCTTACTGTCGTCCTATAATTCCTGCTGCAATGTCAAGAGACAGATTCACTTCATTTTTACGCTTTGATAATATTCAAACAAGACAAGAACGAAAATTAGTAGATAAGCTAGCTCCGATAAGAGATATATTCGATATTTTCACTTCTAATTGTAAAAAATCACTTAATCCTGGCGACCATCTATGTGTAGATGAGCAGCTTGTACCATTTAGGGGTAAGGCACCATTCCGAGTCTATATGAAGAGTAAACCTGATAAGTATGGAATCAAAATATGGGCTCTTGTGGACTGCACCACTTCTTATATTGCAAACATGCAAGTTTATTTGGGTAAGTTAATTGAAAAGCAATATAGGCAAACTTTATATTCCTATGTATCTATTAATTTTTAGGAAAACAAGGTAACAAAGCGGAAAAGGGTCAAGGTCAAAGGGTTGTCCCAGATTTGACAGACCATTTGGAAGGCGGATTTGGAATAACGATCGATAACTTTTTTACAAGTTTAGAACTTGCTGACAAGTTGTGGAAAAAAAATATTACTTTATGCGGAACCCTCCGGAAAAATAAAACATTTATTCCCAGGGAACTTCTACCGGCATCGTACAAGAAAGAGTTTTCAAGTATGTTTGCTTTTAGAAATCAAAGAACGCTAGTATCCTATGTTCCAAAACAAAAACATGCTGTCATCTTACTTTCAAGTGAGCATACTGATAGTAAAGTAGCTGGAGAAGAACAGCACTATAAACCAGAAATTATTCTTTATTACAACAAAACAAAAGGTGCTGTCGACACTTCAGATAAGTTGGCCAAAGAATATACAGTGCAGAGAAAGTCAAACCGCTGGCCAATGGCAATATTTTCGCATCTTATAGATATCGCAGGAATAAATGCTTATAAATTGTGGTTACTGCAAAACCCGGATTGGCGAAAAAACAGTTTGGATAAACGTAAAATGTATATTTTGGGACTAGGAAAAGAACTCATAAAGAAAAACGTTTTCCGGCGATATAATAATAAATACATTCAGACGAATAGAAAACGGCATATGTACTACTGGATGCAACAGAACATAGAGTTGAACAACAAAACATTACCAGGGGGCGCTGCCATATGTGTCAAAGAGGAAAAGACAGAAAATCCAGAAAAATATGTATTAGGTGATAGTTTGTAAAAAATGTTAAAATGATATGTAGCTAGTAGTATTAGTGATTAGGGTATTTTGTATTTTTTCGTGATGATTTTTGACTAGTAAATGGTTAATAGTAAAACTTTAATAAAACTTCTTTTCTATATATTTAATTTAAAGAAAAATACAGCATTTCTACAATTTTACGCATGGGGTCTTCTCGGACCCCAGTTAGTCCTTTTCGTAAAATTTTGATGTCCGTCCCATGAAGGTTAAAATTGTAAACAAACAACAAATTACAAACATTAACACATATATCAAATTAAAAACGACACTACATAAACCATGTCGACAACTTTATGTAGTGTCGTTTTTAATTTGATATATGTGTTAATGTTTGTAATTTGTTGTTTGTTTACAATTTTAATACGTCTCTGGACCGATTGAAGAAAGCCCTGATGATGACGTAATGTCGAAAGCGCTTGGCTGAATTTAATGAAAAAATATTACACACGTCTGTACAAATTCATTTATCCTTGTTAAAACAAGAGTGTGTACACTCCATATTTTTTTATTTTTTTTTATTTTTAAAAAATATTAACGTCAACCCCCTCAAACAACCCCTGTTGCGAAAAATTGAATACCAAGACCATACTTCTCCGATCTTTTCAATATTTCTTGAAAAACGAAATATTAAAGTCGATTCTATTAGTACTAAACGAGTACTAATTTGTACCATGAAAAAAATATTCCAAAATATTAGAGTCAACCCACTTAAACAACCCCTGCTTTCATAAATTGAACAGCAAGCCCATTATCCTCAGATTTTTTCAAAATTCCTTGAAAAATGAAATATAAAAGTCGACTCAATTAAAACTGAATTTGTACCACAAAAAATATTAACGTCAACCCCCTCAAACCAACAGTGTTGATTTTACCTTTGTACAAATAGGTTGTGCGAAGCAATTAACAAAACCGGTCGATAGTTTTTATCAGTGCCAACTTTGTTTTCTTACACGTGTTTATTTAAAATATTCCGATTAGAGTTTTTAACTAAATAATTTTTCCCCCATCATGGGGGATAAAAAAGGGACGTCATTCTCGACGCAAGTGGAGTCGATTATGTTATGTGATGATGATCAAATGTTACCGATTAACAACTCTCCAAGCACCAACGAGGTTACTGCAGTAAAACCAGTTCCAAAAAAGTTCAACTTATTGTCAGATAAGTACAATTTATCTACTATTTGGGTATACATTGAAAATATTAAAAGTAGTAATTTGGGAAGGCTACATCCGATGACTGTTGGTCACATACTTTTTAAACAATTAAAGCTAACTAATATATTAGAAATTAAAAGTATAGGTAAAAATCGAATAAAAGTTTTATTAAAATCGTTTCTTGAGGCTAATCAATTAGTTAAAAATCCTTTGTTGGAAAATCATAATTTGGTAGCTTATATTCCAAATCATCTACTCGAATCAAAGGTATCATTAGGGACGTTGACACTAAATATGACGAAAAATATTTGTTAGAGAATGTAGAGTCTACCTCTCCGGTAATAAACATTTATCATACTAAACGTAAAATCCAAAGAGAGGATAACACAATTGATTATATACCAAAAAAAAAACATTATTACTTTTGAAGGTAATATTATACCAAAATATGTTGCATTTAATAAAGTATATTGTCAGGTAGACAATTTATAGGTAGAGTAGTTCAATGTTATCGTTCTTTGAAGTATGGACATGTTTCTAAACAGTGTAAAAACACCCAAGAACGATGTATACAATGCGGCGAAATAAAAACAGAGGAACATAGTTGCAATAAGGACAAAATTTATTGTATTCATTGTAAATCTAACGATCACCTATCTATATCTAAAAAATGCCCTCAATATGAGAAACCGAAAAAAATTAAAACTATTATGGTTGAACAAAAAACGTCATTTCTGGAAGCCACACAAACTATGATAAAAAATAATAGGGAAAGCAATAGCTTAATTTCGTCGCTACCAAGTACAAGTGGCACAAAAAAATACTCAGTTCCCATGAAAAAGAAAATCAGACTCTCCGTCCAATCAGTCTCCTTCTGGCTCGCCTATGTTTCCTTTTACTTTTGGTCCTAGTCAACCATTACCTGCTAACCCCTATAAATCCAATTTTAATAGTATTGAAAGTAAAAAACAGAATATTGCTGACATTGTCTCCAAATTTGTATTCAATCTATTGGATAATATAAGTTCAGTAGAAGACTTGCAATCAATTAATAAAAGTTCAATAATCAGTAGCATAAAACAAGTACTGGAGGATACTCTAACAGTTAATAATTATTAATGGCTCAGAAAGTTTCACTTAACATTATGCAGTGGAATGCTAGATCAGCTGTGGCAAATAAAAACAGTTTGCAACACTTTTTAAATTCTAGAAAAATAGATGTGGCACTTATTACTGAAACTTGGTTTAAAAAAAATATACAATATTGTTATAATGGTTATAATATGGTCCGTAAAGACCGACATGACGGCTATGGTGGTGTTGCCATTTTAGTTCATCATTCAATAAGTTTTTGTGAATTCAAAATTAATATGAATGTGTGTAGAGACGTGGAAATGTGTGGCATAAAAATTAAATATGGTAAATCGGAGCTAAGTCTTTTTTCTGTTTATAAACCACCTAAAATTAAATCTTCTGCTAATGATTGGTTTACACTTTTTTCACAAGCAAAAAATCCTATAATCGTGGGCGGTGATTTCAATGCACATCATTCTTTGTGGGGTGCACATCATAATGACACAGTTGGTATACAACTAATCCAAGCTGCAGATGATCTTAATCTAACAGTAATGAATAATGGACAACCCACAGTTCTAACTCGTCCTAATCAAAATGTTTCTGCGATAGATATCACTTTTTGTTCTCCTGAACTTGCTAATAGAATTAATTGGTCAGTAAAAGATGATACATTAGGATCGAATCATTTTGTTATTCTTATGGAGCTTCCAATTGACCAAGTTATCAATGAATTTCCCCTTAAAAATAAATGGAACATAAAAAAAGCTAACTGGCCATTGTATACTGGGACAATTGAAAATACTCTTCAAGGAGATTTCTCATTAAACTCCACATCTGATAAATATCAAATCTTAATCAGCAGTATGAATCAAGCTGCACACATTGCGATACCACAATTTAAAAATATTAAAAACTTAAAACGTTACCCCCCACCTTGGTGGAATTCAGATTGCGAAAAGATTTTGGAAGATAGACGTTTGGCTTTCTCGACTTCGATTTTCCAAAACTTTTTCCTTTGTCAAGAAATGATGGCAAGAACAAAAAGAAAATTTAAAGCTATAGCTAAACAAAACTGGATTGAGTATGTTTCTTCTCTTAATAAGTCTGTTTCGTCTTCTTCTCTTTGGAAACAAGCTAGAAAGATTTATAGAAAACCAATCTCCAACGTCAAGCCTTTAGATGATATCTGGATAGCAGAATTTTTTGACAAAATTTCTCCTCCCTTCGCTGCTATGTTATTTCCTGATCTAACTTCATCTAGTGATGAGAATCATTTTCTTTCAAAACCCATAACTTTAACAGAGTTAAACTATGTTCTTAAAAATCGCATCAGTACTAGTCCAGGACTTGATGAAATTAAATATCCTATGATTGATAACCTTCCTGTTATTGCTAAATGTATGTTGATTGATATATTTAATGATATACTGAATAATCTATCCATAGTTAATGAGTTGAAGGATGTCATCATTATTCCTATTCTCAAGCCAGGTAAAGATCCCAATCATGCTGAATCCTATCGCCCTATATCACTTATGTCTTGTATGTTGAAAACTTTAGAACGTATCATTAAGCACAGACTTGAATGGTGGTTATTTCAGAAAAACCTCCTTCCAAGAACCCAGTTTGGCTACAGAAAATGTTGTGGTACAATTGACGCTCTAACAACTCTTGTTACCGATATTCAAAATACTTATTCCACCAATAGATATTTACCTACACTTTGCCTAGATATCGAAGGTGCTTATGATAGCGTCTGCTTACCCATTCTGAGAGAAAAAATGATTAATAACTTCCTAATACCGATTCGATTAACTGATGCAATCATTAACTTTTATTCTCATAGAAAATTGTATATAAGGACTCATAATAATTATCTCATAGGACCTCGTTATAATATTTCAGGACTACCTCAGGGTTCAGTATTGAGTCCTCTGCTTTTTAATTTGTATACGGCTGACTTTCACAGTATTTACGTTGAAAATATCACCCCAAAAATAATTCAGTATGCGGATGATTTTTGCTTATATTCAGAGGCCAAAAAATATAATGATGCTGTAGAGACGTTAGATAAAATATACGGATCGGCTTATAAATGTTTCATTAAAAATGGTTTTGAAGTATCTCCCACGAAATCATCAGTTTGCATTTTTTCTAGACATAACATCCCGAATATTGATACGATTCAGTTAAATACACAAGCGTTTCCCTTTTGTAAATCAATAAAATATTTGGGAATGATAGTTGATAGGAAGTTAACCTGGAAACCCCATATCGAACATATATTGAATAGATGCAACAGAGGTATGAATTTTTTAAAATCCATTTCTAAAACTTGGTGGGGAGCTGATGTGTCGACTTCGCTACTTTTTTATAGATCATACATTAGATCCATAATAGATTATGGTTGTACACTTTATGGATCCGCAAGTAAAAATAATTTACAAAAAATTGACGTATTTCAAAACAAAGCCTTACGTATTTGTATGGGTGCTATGAGGTCTACTCCCATTGAACCACTTCACGTGGAAGCTTTAGAACCTCCCTTAAAATATAGAAGAAATCATCTTAGCCATAAATTCCTCATAAAAATTATGTCTTCCAATGAATCTTTATATCACAATATATGTAAACTAAACGAATTTGATTTAACTAACAACTACTGGATCCGCAAAAATTCACCGCCTCTCTGTGATGCTTTCCGAAACAACAACAATCTATGTGTAATCAGATCAGAAAAAAATATGACTTTAGATGATTTTGAATACTTTTTTTCATATGTTTAATGTCATTCAACCTAGGTATCATGTAAATCCTATCATAAGTCTTACAATTTTAAACTCCATATTAGAAAATTATTCTGATTCCATACAGATATACACTGACGCTTCCAAAAGTTTATATGGAACTGGTTGTGCATTCTACATTCCAGGTGATAATGTCGAAAAATTGTTTAAGCTCCCCTCAGACTTCTCAGTTTTCAGCGCTGAAGCTGTGGGCATCTATGAATCGTTAAAATTCTTTTCTTCGTCCAGAAAAAGTTCTGCTATTATATTAGCTGATTCTCTGTCTGTCTTAACAGCTATACAAAATCCAACTATACCTGCTTTATCAGATAATCTTTATATATACTATATAAAAAAATGTTATTTCAATTAAAAAAAGATAATAAACATGTACAGCTGATATGGATCAAAGCACATATAGGACTTAAACATTATGAACATGTAGATCGTTTAGCTAAAAATGCAGCAGAAAATGGTACCTTATCTATATATCCACTAACTACCAGACGTATTTGCTAATTCGAGGCAAAAACAAAGTTGTTTATGGAAAAAGTCTTGGAACGATTATTGTAAAATATCTAATACCCAATATTCATCAATTCAACAAGAAATTCCGAATTGTTGTTGGTTCAATTCTTCTTCCTGCCCACGTAAATACATTACAACTATTGTTAGACTACGCTTTGGACATGCATGTTATCCGGCACACTTATATAAAATAAAAATTCTTGACACAAACATGTGTCAACACTGTCATATTAAAAGTGATCTGAATCATATTTTCTTTAACTGCATATATTCCCAAGAAACTCAAAACCTTATTAATGATTTAATATGAATCGGATTTTTCCCACCCTTCAATATCTGCCATCTCTTAGCCTTAAACAAAATGGAAGTATATAAGGTTCTGATGGAATTCATATACGAATCAAAGGTATGCTTGTGAATGTTTAAACCAGATTTGTTTACCTCTGTTTATCCCAATTGTAGTTATTCCTATCTTTCCGTGGCCTAGTTTCGTTTGTGATAAATTATAATGTCTTGATGGGCCCCTAGACAAGAAGCGAGTGACCCTGTATATCCTTATTGTATTTTTTTATAGGTAGGTAATTTTGTCTTCTTTTAGGTGTGGATAGGTGTGAGTGAGGTGAATATACTTTTTTATATATTAATAGTTTGTTCCTGTTGTGACTGGCCGAATGACGAGTGCGACAGCAAAAAAAAAAATCAAACAACCTCTGTTTCGATAAATTGAATATCAAGCCCATTCTTCCCCGATCTTTCCTGAAAAGCGAAACATTAAAGTCGATTCTGGTATTATTGTGAATGTTTCCTTAACCACTTTTTCCTTTTTTTCGAGATCGTTATATTCAATCCAAACACTGGGTCTCAAACACATTGCCGTATATTGATTGTTTAGTCCTTGTCAATAGAGGTTTTTTATATGTGACATTTCCAAGTAGCTTATACATCTTATTATTGCTAGCACCCCCCGGTTTCAAATTAAAAATAAATAGATGTATACCTTAGGTATATCTTAGGACTAATTTGTAACACAAACATTTGAATTTGTACCCCAAAAATTAGAATGTGTACCTCCTCAGTTTTTCTGAAAAATCGCTGTTTAATGTGGGGGAGCTAGTTTGAACTCAAGCTAGCACCCCACCTTTACAAAACCAAATTTAAATGGCATACATTTAAACTTTGAATTTAGGACTAATTTGAACCAAAAAAATAGAATTTTTACCTACCCAGTTTTCCCTGTAAAAGCCTTTTATAAAAACAAATAACAGCATGCCTTTAAACTTTGAATTTGGGATAAATGTATTATTATATTATTTTATATATAAAATACAATAAATTAGACCACGTGTTTTATTAATTTCCAAGTAAATCGTTAAAAAATTTGAAAGTATCAGAAGTAATTAAATATTATTAATCTTAGAAATAGGACTAATTTGTACCCACACAGTTTGCCCTGAAAAAGGCTTTTTCATGTAGTATCTTCACCTCACAGCAGTCGCCCTGATGTAAGTTCAAAATGGACCAAAATCTAGATAAACTGTTAAATGAAGTGTTTCATAAAACCTTGTCACTTACTTCCCAAACATTTTTGTTTAGATATTATGTATTGTTTTGCCTCTAATAATAAATATATTGCTATAATTACAATTAGAACTCCATTTTTTTGTTATAGATACATACTCTTATTTTCAGTGAGGTCTTTTGGGGTAATCGCGGCAATTCTTTGACGAGACAAGAAAATTAAGTTTTCTTTCCCTTCTGCAGGTGCATAATAAGGCGCAATAGTTATAGGCACTTAGAAGATAAGAATGGCATCATACTCTGGTGTTATCACTTTTTTTAATACTTGGCGGTTTAGTAAAGATGATTGGATGAAAAATTGAAAAACATTTTTTTGTTACGCTTTAGCAAAAACCGAATGAAGTCAGTGTGGGATTTTTTTGATTCACAGGTGACACGCGTCTGACGTCTGATCTACCTTGCTGATTGATACCTTTATTTATCATTTTTATAGTTGTTGGAAAAAATTTAGCATGGATTTTTAGGAGTATTTAAGCAGTGCACAAAACGCCAAAGGGGCTTATTTTAATTTTTGGTACTTCAGTCTAAATCTGTGTTTAAAATATTTTGTGGTACAAATTCACTTTTAATTGAATCGACTTTTATATTTTAGTTTTTCAAGAAATTATGAAAAGATCGGTGGATAATGGGCTTGCTATGCAACTTATTGAAGCAGGGATTATTTAAATTCTTTAACTTTAATATTTTGAAAAATTATTGGGGTACAAATTAGTACAAATTTAGTTTTAATTGAATCGACTTTTATATGTCGTTTTTCAAGGAATTTTGAAAAGATCGGACGATAATGGGCTTGCTATAGAACTTATTGAAGCAGGGGTTGTTTAAATTGTTTAACTTTAATATTTTGATTAGTGTTTTTAAATGAAACTCACGGTCTCTAGTTAATTCCACAATATAATACAAGTTATTGTGGAAATAACTAGAGACCGTGAGTTTCATTTGAAAACACTAATATGAGCATATTCCACGAAGTATGGGTCGAGACAGTCAATTTCATTAATATTTTGAAATATTTATTGTGGTACAAATTCAGTTTTAATAAAATCTTTAATATTTCGTTTTTAAAAAAATTCTAAAAATATCGGAGGATAATGGGCTTGCTATTTAATTTATAAAAGCAGGGGTTGTTTAAGTGGGTTCATATTTTTTGTGGTACAAATTAGTACAAATTCAGTTTTAAAAAAATCTACTTTAATATTTCGTTTTTCAAAAAATTCTAATAATATCGGAGGATAATAGGCTTGCTATTCAATTTATTCATTCAATTAAGTGGGTTGACGTTAATATTTTTTGTGGTACCAATTAGTACAAAGTCAGTTTTAATTTAATCGACTTTTATATTTCGTTTTTCAAGAAATTTTGAAAAGGTCGGAGGATAATGGGCTTGCTGTACATCTTATTGAAGCAGGGGTTGTTTAAATTGTTAAATATTAATATTCTGAAATATTTTTTTGTGGCACAAATTACAAATTAGTATCAATTCAGTTTTAATAGAATCGACTTTAATATTTTGTTTTTCAAGAAATTCTGAAAATATCGGAGGATAATGGGCTTGCTATTCAATTTATCAAAGCAGGGGTTGTTTAAGAAGGTTGACGTTAATATTTTTTGTGGTACAAATTAGTACCAATTCAGTTTTAATGGAATCGATTTTTATATTTCGTTTTTCAAGAAATTTTTAAAAGATCGGAGGATAATGGGCTGGCTATTCAATTTATCTAAGCAGGGGTTGTTTAAGTGGGTTGATAATATTTTTTGTGGTACAAATTAGTACAAATTCAGTTTTAAAAAAATCTACTTTAATATTTCGTTTTTCAAAAAATTCTAATAATATCGGAGGATAATAGGCTTGCTATAGTCAGTTTTAATTTAATCGACTTTTATATTTCGTTTTTCAAGAAATTTTGAAAAGGTCGGAGGATAATGGGCTTGCTGTACATCTTATTGAAGCAGGGGTTGTTTAAATTGTTAAATATTAATATTCTGAAATATTTTTTGTGGCACAAATTACAAATTAGTATCAATTCAGTTTTAATAGAATCGACTTTAATATTTTGTTTTTCAAGAAATTCTGAAAATATCTGAGGATAATGGGCTTGCTATTCAATTTATCAAAGCAGGGGTTGTTTAAGAAGGTTGACGTTAATATTTTGTGTGGTACAAATTAGTACCAATTCAGTTTTAATGGAATCGATTTTTATATTTCGTTTTTCAAGAAATTTTTAAAAGATCGGAGGATAATGGGCTGGCTATTCAATTTATCTAAGCAGGGGTTGTTTAAGTGGGTTGACTTTAATATTTTGGAATATTCTTCATGGTACAAATTTAGTAGTAATAAAATCGATTTTAATATTTCGTTTTTCAAGAAATATTGAAAATATCGGAGTAGTATGGGCTTGCTATTCAATTTATCGAAATAGGAGTTATTTGAGGGGGTTGACGTTAATTTTTTTGTGGTACAAATTAGTACAAATTCAGTTCTTCAATTACTGATTTTCATTTTTTTCAAATTATTTTAAATTTGGGCTTTCTAGGTTAACATGAAGCTAGCAGCGCCATGTTTTTTTTAATGGGTAAAGGTAGAAAATCATTTTTTGTGTTACAAATTAGTACAAAATGAGTACTAAAAATCGTAATAGGTTTTAAAATCGCCGTGTTAATTTCCGATCAAACCGGCATACATTTCAATAAAACTGGCTAAAACCGCATGTTTCTATTCCTAAAACTGTTTGAGTAATAAGCGATCAAAACCCCGAAAAGTTAAGTGGGGACACCCGGTATAAAACAAGTAACAAAATATATTTTTTCGTTATTCTTATAACATCCGAATAACCCACTAACTTCTGGAACATCCCGTACATTATTTAAAAAAAAAATTAAAACGTAATGAGCTTATTTATTCCGACAACGGAGTGTTCAACAAATGAATGAATTTTACGACAGCGGTCTCGTAGATGCGAAAGATTTACCAAAGCGTTTTGCCATTTTATAGCAGAAGTGATTCATTTTATCGGTTGTCTTTTTTTATATAAATGTACCCACACTTATTCTCGCACTTTGTTTATTTTCTTTTAAAAGCAAAAGTAGGTGCGTTTAAGTAATAAATAATATCGGTGACTGTTACAGTACGAACTCATTGTAGGTAGATGTCTCTCACGTTAAATGAGAATACGGAGAACTATATACAGGGTAAGTACTGAAGTTAGAATAAGTATTCTAATTCTAAAATGACATATTGGCAGCATTCTAGACGTAAATATGTAAAATTCTAACGTTGGTTAATATCTGCACGGAGATCCACCTAATCGCAAGAGTTTTCCTTCTTCTTAAGTCAACTACACCGTCGGGTTTGTTTCTGTAGAGTACTCCTGACATATCCCCTTAGGTAGAACTCTAAATGTGAGAGCAGGTCATCGTGTAGACCATTCTACGAGTATGTAGGGTGTCCAAAGAAAAATTGTGCACCCCCTATATCCCGAGTTATATTCAGATTTGAAAAAAATCATAGGTCAATTTGAAATTGAGGGAGCTCAGTTTTTATAGTAGTTTTAAAACTTATTTTTTCATCCCTCTAGCTTGAATAACCTTAAATGGCATTGGGTGTTAAGTAACACATTGTATTTGGGAATACAAATTTTAGTTTTGACAACCATTAACTTCATCAAGATTGGTAAAGAGAGCAATGTTATTAATAATTAAATTGTCTACAATTTGTTTTTAACAAAAGTAATTTAAGTATGAATCGGAACATGTAATTAAAATTACTATTTTGTTATTATCATAGTAATTTATGCATTTTTATCAACAATAATAAGATATAATGGTTTTTGAAAAAATTTTGGAATCACAATTATATATAAATAATCAGCTTTTGCTCAAAACATACATTTGGATAAATGCATTGAATCCGGAATATAAAACATTAGATTTTACGAATTTCGCATACAAACTAGAGAATGATACTTTGCTAATACATTTATTTATAAACAAAACCCCATTTCCAACTGATCAAAATCTAATGTTTTATATTCCGGATTCAATGCATTTTTCCAAATGTATGTTTAAGCAAAAGCTTATTATTTATATATAATTGTGATTCCAAAAATTTTTCAAATACTATTATATCTTATTATTGTTGATAAAAATGCATAAATCACTATGATAATAAAAAAAAGTAATTTTAATTGCATGTTCCGATTCATACTTAAATTACTTTTGTTAAAAACAAATTGTAGACAATTTCATTATTAATAACATGGCTCTCTTTACCAATCTTGATAAAGTTAATGGTTTTTTAGATGAATGATTAATAATGATTCAGGACACAGAGAGACCGTATGCAGCGCATGAGTCAGAGAGAGACGGCGATACTTAAAGGTAGCGACGCATACTTGTGA
The DNA here is from genome assembly GCA_963921935.1 of Galeruca laticollis. Classification (NCBI taxonomy): domain Eukaryota; kingdom Metazoa; phylum Arthropoda; class Insecta; order Coleoptera; family Chrysomelidae; genus Galeruca; species Galeruca laticollis. Next base: position 70,395,824 of record OY998181.1, read on the forward strand.
GCGCGCAGGTATAAACAATGAAATTTTCTTGAATCTCTATTAAGAATATTATTAACTATTGTATAAAGAATTTAAAAAAATTATTGTTTATATTTTTTTAATATATTTTTCACGGGTCAAAAGTACTCAAATTTGAGATTTTTCGAACCTTTAAAAATTCATATCTCTAAAAATATTAACTTTATCGTGAAAAGTCATAGGACCTTTTTTATTTGTATTTCAATAAAGAATATAAAAAAAATTTGTCCGGTTGAAAAATAACAATTTCTTCCAATTGTTTAAACAATATGGCACTAGGTTGCCCCATGGCAACATGCATTTATATCATCAGTAGGGCAATTCAAAGAGGATCGCATAAAAAAATTGAGGTGGAATAGTTTTCGGTACTCATGCGCCGATTCCTCCTGGACTATTAATGTATAGGTACATTTTTTCTTAGTTGATAAGCCCAATAAAAAACCTACTCGATAGTTTTTTGGTAAATTCCAACCGAATGTGATCGATTTATTAGTACTTGTTTGCATTTCAACGTCTAAATTAAAAACGAAAAATAAGAAAATGCCCTATTTAACCGAGACGCATCGTATCAAAATTTTAAGAATGATCGGATATGGGGACACAAGTCGAACACAGGCTGAAGTCGACCCGTGGGAAGTTAGTCACGGATTTTTTTTTACCATCCACGAATATTTTTTTACAAAATAAACTGTACTTTTGCAAAAAAATGTTAATATAGGAAACATATAATGACATTTTAATAGGCTACATAATTTTACTACCAAAAATTAAAGATTAAGTGAATACATAGTTTTCAAATAATTGTTCCTGTGCATATTTCACGATTCTGAATCGAAGACTTAATTAGGAACCTATTAAAGAAAAATTGTGATGTAAGTATTTTTTATAACGTCAAAAAAAATTCATGAAGATTACGATTGTGCGCCGACGCGCATCGTTCGTTTTGAACTCGAAGCCCTAATTTTTTTGCAAATCTTCAGTAACTATTTCAATGGACACTTAATTAGAAACCTATTAACGAAAAATTGTGATGTAAGTATTTTTTAAACGCAGAAAAAGGCAACATAACATAACATAATGCAACATAAGTAATAATAAAATAATTTGCAAAAATAAGTTTAATTCACTCAGCATAAGTCGCATATGTTGTTTATACTAATCTTACATTACAGCCTTTTTGCAGCAATTTTATGGCAGGCAATATCAATTGCATGCAAAATTAAAAACTAGTCTTCTTACATTTGAGCCTATTTGTTGCAAATTTCCAAGATTTTATGACAATCTACATTATTATCAAATTAATTTTATGGTTGGAATGTAAAAACAAATTTAATCCTACAAAAAAAGGTGGAAATTCACTTTGGAAATTAATACAGAAAAACCATAAATTTTACTTCTGGCAATTACTACAAATGCTGTTCTTGCTACTTATATAAAAAGGCGCATTGAAAACAGGATGAATAGATCTGGAACAATCCATGGTAAAATAAATCAATGGGAAACTTAAAAATTACAAACGAATTCAAAGATTGTAATGACTTGAAATCTTTAAAAACTACCTGAGAATGAATGAGCCTACATTCGATAAGTTGTTAGAAAAAATTAAGCATCATATAAAGAAAACTGATATTTGGCCATTATACAGAACGGCCAACACAATAATTATGTGGTCTAAATCTAAAATCACGAAAAATACGTAAAGTTGCGCGTAAATAACCTTGAAAATTAGAAACATTTCTATATTTTTCAAGCCTGAAAGTTGCAGTGAAAATAGGCCGAAACGCATGCGCAATTATTATTCAACAAAGGCCAGCAATTAAATTGCTAGCAATTTCTTTAAAAAGGCTGTAATGTAAGATTAGTATTAGAGTTCTGTATTCTACATATATTTTATTTAGTTTGTCGTTGTGGGTTAAAATACATTTATTGTGAATGTATCTAAAGCACATAGAACATTTAAAAGAATCTGATGGTAAAGCATGTTTAGAACAAAACAAGCAACGATTCTTCATGCTATTAGAAGTGCTTAAAAGTAAGCTTTTCAATTCTTTCCTATAATTGTTGATATCTTTTTGGTCATTTAAGCAGGCGCTGTTAGATATTTGATTAAGAAAATGAATGACAAATATGCCACAATTAAAGGAATCGTTTTGTACTATATGGTTTTTAGAAAGAACTGTCCAATCTATTTCTTCCATTTTTTGCTGAAAGTATTTTTTTAAATTTTAGGATGTTTGCATTTTGTACATACAATTCATGTCCCATTGGGTCAATAAATAGAAATGACTTTTGTTGAACATCGCAAAAAACCGACAATATTATAACCAGCGACAACATCAATAATCAGTCACGTTTATCTCAACATGTACCTTCAGCTCAACACTCAATTCCAACTCAACATTCAACGATACCAAAACAACAAGTCTTACCTCAACCTCCACCTTCATCTCAACCTTCGTACTCCAAAGTAGCTAGCCAACCTCAACAACCTACCATACCCACTTTCCCATCTAAATTTCAAGCCATCGTTTTTAGTTATCTAAACAATATTAAATTAGAAGAATATCTCCTGGCTATTGGCTCCACGATAAGTCCGAAAAACATATTATTCACATCTAGAATCTCAAACAATCGAATATGTATTTACCTCTCAAGTAAGGAAATCGTAGATGATTTTATCATTAAACATGATGGACGCATAAAGATCAATAACGAAGTGATACAAGCACGCAGACTTATCACACCAAACGAAAGGCTACTTTTATCCAATGTATGTCCCACCATTCCACACGACGTACTACAGAGGGAACTTCAACAACTCGGCTTCAAGCTGTCTTCTGCAATTTCCTTTTTAAGAATAGGCACCACCAACTCCGACTATAAACACATATTCAGTTTCAGGAGGCAAGTATACATTGTACCTCCCACAATTCCAATACCAGACTCAGTTTTGATAAATTATGATGACACCACATACCGTATTTTTCTTGCTGTAGATAATTTGTGGTATCATTGCAAATAACTTGGTCACTTATCTAGCACATGCAAAATCGCCTCCCCAACCAACAGACGACACTTCTTCAGCAAACTCAACAACTACAACCAGTCAATCTACTCTAAACTCAGTAAACGAGCAAAGCGCTGAGCCACTAACAGATATATCTTCAATTTCAACCACCATGCCCATCGAAGCAAATAGAACAACAGCTACCACAGCTTCGAATATCACTCACCTTGCTGAAACACATAGCATCAAAAGATCCCTAGGAATAATATCAAATTCTCCACAAACATCGACGGCTACTGACATCGAAAACCCAAAAAATAAAGCAGCTTCGAAAAGAAATATTACAGAAATCATAACACCTCCTTCCGATACTACAACATCTTACACAAGCTTCAGTAAACCAGATGCAAAACTCAAAAAAGCGAAATCCACTTCTAAAAATCAATTATCATACTGGAAAATTAAATGGCACCTATCAAAGAATTATTCGACAATGAAACTCAAATAATATCTTTCCAACAAACAATCGACTTTTTTGAGAACGTACAAGGATCAGTGGACCCTCTCAGTACAGCAAAAGATTACACCTCTGATATACTAGAACTATTACAACTCTTAACCAAAATACATTCATATACCTCTGACCTCCAAATAAAGACCAAATGCACTAAAACAAAAAAGAGAATTATGAAACAACTGAAGCTTTTAAAATCAGGTGAAGATGCCGAATCTGACGTTTCCCTTGCCACATCTCAGGAATCCCTAACAGAACTTACATAATATTATCTTCAATTTATTGCAATGGAACATAAATGGGTTTTACACCCATTATGAAATGCTCAAAATACTTATACACGAAACTTCACCATCAATTATTTGTCTTCTAGAAACTAATTTCAAAGGACAACACAATCACAACTTCAACAATTATTCCTGTTTTTACAGAAACAGAAACAACGCGGGAAAAGCAAGCGGAGGCGTAGCCATCTATATAAATACTTCATACGAAGCACACAATATAACACTTAATACAAACTTAGAAGCAATAGCAATTTCTATCAAAATTCCTCAAACAATTAATATCTGCAACATATATATCCCTCCTGAAGTAATTACCTCACAAGACATCAGTAACATCACCTCTAATTTTACTGGGTGATTTTAATAGCCACAATCCTATTTGGGGATCAACAGGTTTTAACGCAAAAGGCAGAACAATCGGAAACATCCTAGATGCACATAATCTAAATATTTTAAATGACGGTAGGCCTACAAGAGTTAATGTTCACACAAGCACGAAATCAGCAATCGATTTATCAATATGCCATCCAACTATCCCACCTCTAATTTCCTGGGACACTATACCATATTTATATGGAAGAGACCATTATCCAATCAAAATTACGATCTCCGATCAAAACTCCGTCACTACATACCCTACTGTTTCAAAATGGAAAATAAAACATGCTGATTGGCCAAATTTCAGTAATTACATTGAAGAAAACGTCGCTCTACTTCCCGTTAATCTAGAAAACGATAACATCGACAACATTTTAAACTCATTCACAAAAATTATCACCGATGCAGCAGAAAAATTTATAGGAAAAACAAAAGCACTAAAAAACATACACCATTACCATGGTGGAATACTGAATGGGATAAAGCTATTAAACAATACAAAGCGTCATTTAATAAATTAAAACGAAATAAATCACTGGGGAACCTAGTAGACTATAAGAGAAGCAAGATACATCACAAAGAATGCTAGAAAAAACTCCTGAAAAGCGTTCACATCCAGCATAAACAGCTCTACACCTTTAAGTACCGTGTGGCAAAATCTAAGAAAAATATTAGGAAAAAACAAATTTACAAAAATTCCTTTTATAGCTCACAACAATAGCACAGTCTCAAATAACGAAGACATGACCGAATTATTTGCAACACATTTTGAGCACAACTCGAGCAACTCAAACTACTCACAAGAATTTAAAACTACTAAAGAAGCCGAATTCTTAGATTACGATGACCATGACAACATACTTAATATCCCGTTAACTATAGATGAACTTAATTTTTCCTTGGACACAACCAAAAATTCTGCCCCAGGACCTGATAATATTCCATTAATCTTTCTCCAAAAACTCCCTCATAATGCCAAGTCATACCTTCTCCAAATATTCAACCTAATCTGGACAAAAAATATTTTCCCATCCACGTGGTCACAGGCAATCGTCATACCCATACCAAAGGCAAACTGCCCAAGAACTAAGTTAACTTCATACCGACCAATATCTCTTACCAACGCACTAAGCAAAATAATGGAAAAAATCATAAACAAAAGACTATTGTGGACATTAGAAGACAGAAACCTTTTAATACAGGAACAAAGCGGTTTCCGTCAAAACAGGTCAACATTAGACAATCTCATTGATTTGGAATCCGAAATCCACGAATCTTTCGCAAATAAACAAGATTGCCTTGCAGTTTTCATCGATATCACAAAAGCCTTCGATACAGCGTGGCGTCATGGCATTATCAAAACTCTTCATTCATGGGGCATCAAAGGAAATATCCTAAAATTCATACAACATTTTCTTAATAATCGTTTCTTTCGTGTCCGTACCAATAACACAACTTCAACTCTAAAACAACAAACTAACGGGACTCCCCAAGGATCAGTCATTAGTTCAACACTTTTCCTGATCGCGGTCAACGACATATTAAACCATCATTCCAAACTAGTCAAAGGCAGGTTATATGCTGACGATTTGGTAATATTCTCCAAAGGTAAGAACATCGACTCAATTCAGAAACACATCCAAGAAACATTAAACCAACTTCAAAACTGGTCTAAACTCACGGGACTGTAATTTTCAACAGAGAAGGCCAAATGCATATTATTTTCTAAAAAAAAAATCCCGTGCCTCCTGAACTCAAACTTAACAACATTTCCCTAAACTATGTCGATAACATCAGATTTCTTGGAATTATTGTTGACAAAAAACTCCGCTGGAAGAAACACATACTACACTACATATTAAAAAATCATGCCAAAACGGTATAAACCTTATGAAAACACTCTCAAGCAAATCCTGGGGATCTGACTATACCTGTCTAATGCACATATATAAAACACTCATTCGCTCAAAGATAGACTACGGCTCTATAGTATACGCGACAGCTAAAAAAACTACTCTAAACCAACTCGAAACCATTCAAAACACAGCACTAAGAATAGCAACAGGAGCATTCTGTTCAAGTCCAATAAAAAGCCTACAGTGCGAAACCGGGGAACCTTCTCTACAACTCTGGAGAAAATACCTTGCCGCTTCATACACACTATCCATCAGCACAAACCAGCAGAATCCAGTCTACATTAACATACTGACCAAGCACTACAAAACTTTACATTCGGAAAATATCAAAACAGACCCACCATTCTATGCAAGAGCTAGTAAAATTCTCACAGAACTCCAAATCAAACGTCCCCGCTACCTTTCCAATAAAATTAAAACTCCCCCTCCATGGTCGATCAATATCCCTCCCAGCGACACTTCACTGTGCAAATTTAACTGTGAGGGTACGTCAGTTTGGTAGAGCATAAAAGGGGTTGTTAGATATATTTCTTTATTAACCTATAATAATTATCTACAATTAAAACCTAAAATTCTGTACAATAAAGATATATACACAAAGTTTATTGGTCCTGGAGGCTGGCAATCCCTCTAGGGTGGTCGTCGGAATATATTTCTCGGCCGTCCAACTTCCTCACGGGGACGTCAGGTTCCTATAACCAGAAGGGGTGTGTGTGTCAGGGTCGAGATCCCGCGTTCAAACGCACAACGTGATCTCGGAGGTCGGGAGTTTGCTTTCGTCCCGGGCTCAACGCGCTCCGGAATTTCGGCTAATCGGGAAAGGCCTCGGTCCTGCGCTCACCACGCTGCAGGGCTTGACCTAGGGTAGTTGGCGTCCGTCCTAAGCTCAACACGTTTTAGGACTTCGTCCGATATGCACGTTCGCTCAGCGTCTAGCCTCGAGTTCAACGCACATCGAGGGGTCAACGAGAAGCGGGATATTTATGTGTTCACAATTCCGAGCTCAACACGCTCCGGAATATAGTGCAACAATTCGGTTATTTTCAGTTGAAGCTTCCTATCGTCATTCTACGTAAGGTAGAGCTTGCCTGGTATATCGCAGAACGTATGCTTTGGTAGTATCGGTCAAGTTATTAGCAGAAAGGCGAAGGTGCTGCCCTCTCGGTGCTGGGTATTTAACTCCGTCTAGTTTGCTTCGCGTAGACTTCTGTTTTCTGATTATTTATTGGGTTTATTTTATGTTCAGAACGACTGTGTCGTTACATAACAAATTAGAAACCCCCCATACCCTAATTAGGAAAACATTTGCCTCCATGCTTGACAAATATCCACAATTTCACCTCGCATATACAGACGCATCCAAAGCCTCTGATGGCGTAGGCGCGGCAGTGATCATGCAAAACAGTACACTACAATTCAAGTTACCCGAAATAACCAGCGTCTGCACTGGAGAACTATACGCCATTCTTCAAGCACTTACTCACATAAAAACAAAAAATACTTCAAGATCCCTCATAATAACAGACTTTCTTAACTCAATCAACTTTATCCCACACATCCAATAGCCCTCCAAATTAAAGTCGAATTATCGCAGTTGCAACATTCCAATAGCTTTGTAGAAATACTTTGGGTTCCTTCTCATACTGGCCTTCAAGGAAACGAAGCCGACCGCAAATCACGATAAGCAGCAATTAGTGAAACCGTGAGTGAAGTGCAAACGGTAGTGTATGACGACATAAAACCGCTACTTAAATCAAAAGTGCTAAAGTTGTGGCAAACGTCCCAATCGAAACTACGCGACGTGAAACCGGAAGTGAAACCTCGAGCGCAGCCAATAAACAAAAGATCGCTTCAAGTTAAACTGACTAGGTTACGAATAGGCCACACCAAACTTACTCATAGTTACTTAATTACTAAAAGTGAACCCCCAAAATGTGAATTATGCAAGATCCAGCTTACTGTCAAACATTTAATAACTGATTGCCCAAAATTCCAACAATCAAGACAAGATAACAATTTAGACCAAGTTCTTGGCGAAAACTGTAATACACAGAACCTTTTTAAATATCTAAGTGACATAACATATTAACTAAACTATAAACAACCCATATTTGTGTCGCTAATTACCCCAGTGGTAGATGCGCTTGTAAATAAAAAAAAATATGCGAATATAGTTCCACAGAAAAAATTTGACATTTCTGTTTTTTATTTAGTAAATAAATGCAATGGTCTATTACAAAACTAGTTAAAAGGTTTCCATGATTAAGTGATAGGAAATCATCTGTATACAATTCTTTTACCCACATGTTTATTTCATCTAAGGCGGTAACAGCATAAACTCATTTACTCTTTAAATGTATTGCAATGTTATTCACTAATCCTTTTTCAAAGAATGATAATCTTGTTTTAGTTGTCCATTTTTTTCCTCTATAGATAACTTTGAATTGGGCGAAACAATTTCTGGCAACATATGATTATAATAAAAATCTACACGCCGTTCTTTTATAGACAGCCAAAAGTCTACAGATCTTTTAATTTTTACAATTTTTAAACCATGTTTGGAATAAATTACTAAATCGCATCAGTTTCGATTGGTGATTTCTAGCAGACCTTGTATCTGGTAGTAATAATTATGATTGGTATTAAAAGTATCATCTGATTTATTTGAAAAATCAAAGGTACATTTATTCGGATTTTTGTATTTTATAGTATACGGACATTTTTTAATTTCGATTAACCCGTCTGAACGAGGTTGATCATTATTTTTTGTTAATTAATGTTAAAGTTGTAAACATGTTAATTCTTGTAAATTTGTTATTAAAAATAATTTGTAAAAACTTCCAATATTTATATTTTTATCGTTTAGGGGTAGTTTCATCCACCCAGACGGCTTCTAAGCGGGTACGGGGGGCGGTAAATGATTTCTATGGGCATTTTCAATGTATGCTGTAAATATCATCCTGGAGCTCGAACGATAAGTCGAGGTTCTGAATTATTTATTTATATTTTTATTTTTTAGGGGTGGTTTCATACACCCCGACGGTTTCTACAAATTGGGTACGGTAGTTGAGTTTTAAAGACACTTATAATATATTATGTATGTTAAATTTTAAAACACAATTTGTTACAATTACTTTCAATTTTAAGTGCTGGAAATCAACTGCTAACTTCACACCCGTATTTGGTACCTTGGCTTTAAATGAGAAATACATTAAGAATTTCCTTTGGAACTGTTCTATATTGTGAATACAACAAGTATAGTATGGACTCCAAAACAGGTATAACAAGACTACAATAGAGTAAATGAATTGTGTATACATCATCAAAATCAGATGTACATTGTTTAATTAATCCAATGGTCTTAAGAGCTCAGAAAACTGCATTGTTAATGTGAGGGACGAAGGATAATGTACTATATAAATGATGACACCAAGATTTTTTGATTTGAGAAACCTGCTCTAAGGTAGTACCATCAATCATATATTGAAAATGTAGATGTTGTCTAGTTTTATAAAGCATATCTCATGAACAACTGAAAACTATATACTCCGCTTTTGTTGAATCCATATTACTATATGGGATCATTGGTTGGGGAGGAATTAGGAATAATTATCTAAACTCGATCAATACCATTCAGAAACTCATTCTGAAAATTATTCTAAAAAAACCTCGCAGATTCTCCTCCAATCAAGTATATATTAATTCAATGGTATTGGACATTCGGCAACTTTTTTGCTTCAAAACCCTTTGTTTCTTGTACTCTAACAGGCATTATACATATAATGTACCACATACATACGGAACGAGACAGAATACACAATCCGCTATATAGGCCCCTGTTACACATAAAGCACGCAGAAAGTATTTCGCTAAAGTAATTGATCCGATTTTAGTTATATAAATGTAGTTTGTTGTTTTGCACCTTGTGTTTATGTGTGTGTATATGAGTGTATATTCTTAGTTTATAAAAATGTTAATTGTCCTAAATATATGTCTTTCACCTGTAAAAGTTATTAGTTATTAGTGTTATAATTTATAATAAATGATAAATGTAAATACTGGTTATTACTATTTATGTTCTTTTTTAAGTTTAAACATTTGTCAGACTCATTTAAGATATATGTTCTATAAAGAATCAATACCCGAAGACAAGTTCTTTTATGAACTTAGTGGGGTACCCCACTACTCTTGTTTATTTAATGTCAATGTACATCACATCTGTTCATGAACACTATATCTCAATTTATTTTTTTATAGTTATTATGTTAGGTTAAATTATTATTGGATGATATGTATTTTTTTTTTGTATGTAAACATGTATGTATTTATAAATAAACATTCATTCATATAGTAAATGGATGGATTAAAATCCATACTATTTATGTCACACCAAGACAAGAGTTAGTGTTAAGATCAGATTGCAAGCTCTCACAATCCTCCACTGATGACACTTTCAGATAAATATTCGAATCATCAGTGTAACAAAGAAATTCAGAATGCTGAAAGCAGTTAGTTAACAATATCATTAATAAATAAACTAAACAATAATGGCCCCAGATGGGAGTCTTGATGCACCCTAGATGGAAACATTATTTCCCTGGACCTACAATTATTAATCTTGACAATCTGAGACCCATCAGAGAGGTAGCTTGTGATCCACTTCAAAAAGGTGCCCCCTCGGGTGCCCCCAATTCCCAGAGTCTGCAATTTACCAAACAACACTGAGTGATTGACACGATTATCAAACGCTTTAGAGACATCTGTGTATATAACATTTGACAGATAATTCACATAAGAAGCAGATTCAGTTCCGTAGACTTTCCCTGCTGAAAGTCAAATTTGTAATCAACGACTGTATGATGGAACAGTGAAGTTAAGTATCTAATGACAAGATTTTATAAGAGTTTTGGAATATTACCTAAGTTGCAAATGGGTCTGTAATTATAAATATCGGCCTGATTGCCGGATTTACAAATTGGTGTAATACAACAAAATTTCCAAAAACTTGGAGTCCCTTCTGAACTATCTACACCAAACCAAATTCGTTCATATGATTCTTCGTGAGCAAATACAAAAAGAACCCTGCATATAAAATATTTAGGGAAAAAAAAGAGTTTAAAAAGTTTTATCTAAGTACTGTCCCGAATTGTCCCGAACTGTCCATGATGTGATATGCTATCCACTATCTCACATAATAGATGTCGTTTGTTGATGGAACATAAGGTAAAAGCACCAATGATGAACACCTTAAGTGTGCATTTTCCTGTAGAAATTTGGCAACTGCTATTAAAAATATTTTGACCATACTAACGGATAGCTTGAAACTTCATCTTCAAGTTAACATATAATGTTTAGATTATTACTGAATTTGAGCCTACAAAATTTGAAATATATTGAACAAAAGCCGTTGACCCAATAACGAACATATCATTTACCTTAAGATCCAGTAGTGGGCCCACCAATAGTGGACACCATCAATATGAGCTTAAAAAAGGTAAGAATATACTGAATATAAAAAATAGAGTTTATTCCAAACAAAAGATACTTTTTTGAATACACTAAATTTTTTCTTTCGCCTTTAATGGCTTATTAAAAATATATCTAAATCTTTCTCCTTTCAACTGTATTTCTGGGTTAGGGAGAATTGTAATGATTTGATCAAAAGTAATACTGGAAACGTCATCTTCATCCACCACAAATTCTCTTTTAGTGATTTCAGCACTTTTGGATCCCATTATTTGTGCCATGTCCTCATGTAAATGCTCTATGACACACAAATAAATAAATTCGGTTGTGTTTCGTTTCCTGCCCATAAATTTCGCTAGTATGAAATCACCCTGTTTTAAGTTTTCTCTACAAAAATTGTTTACAAGTTCTATGTTGTCTTCATTAACATCACTGTATTTCTCCTCAACTTCACTGTTATTCTCCTCAACTTCAATATCACTGCCAGTTTCGACTGACACACTGGAGTCACTAGAACTTGATATCTCTCGCTTTCGCTTTCTGTTTCTTTTTTCCTCTGCAGCCATTTTTTTCTGTTCTCTTTCAATTTTCTTTGCCTCACGTATCTGTTTCCTTTTTTCTTTTTCGTCTTCTTTTTTCTTCTTTGCTTCCTCTTTCTTCTGTAAATACTGGCGAAGTTACAACAGCTGGTAGTTTGTCCTTTGCCCTTCTTTTTTTATTATTTGTAGGAGCTAGTGGCCAGAATAAATTATTTTTGAAAGGTGTTGGCACAAAGTCATGTTCTATAATTGTGGTGGAAGTTGATGGAAGATTTTAAGGAGAATGAACTGATTCTATATTTTGAGTAATTTGCTTCATTGGTGTACGCTGGTCTTGCAACTCATTAGTTGTTCAAGTCTGTGGTGATGCCTCCAGGTTATTTTCTTGTGGTAATGCCTCCAGGTTATTTTCTTGCGGTGATGTTTGCATGTTGTTACTTACAATTATGTTTTCGGGAGTTTAATTTACCTTCACTTTGTTTCTTTTCCATAAATCAAATAGTGACTTGTCTTCAACAGCTCCTTCCCAGTTTCCTTCGCTTCTTTTAAAAATCTGAACTTTCTCAATTCCTATCTGTTTTTCGAGTAATCTGAGAAACATAATCTCTTCAAAGTTCTTTGTAGTCCTGTCAGCCTGAGAAGTATTCTCAGATTGGAATGAAAGCTTAACCTGCTGAGGGTCCCAAGGCACCAGCCCACACTTTTTAAAACCACTTTGTATTATTTTAGGTGTAACATAAGGTAAAATGCTCTGTAAAACCTTTGCGAATTCTGCCTTGCCTACTTGCTTCCCTTCATTTTTCATCCTCCACTCATGCACCTTTTGTCTCCATATGGTCTTCATTGTGTGGAAAACCGCTACGTCCATGGGCTGTAACACATACGTTGCATTAGGATAAAGTGCCACTAGTTCTATCCCATTTCTTGCACAAAATTTACTCAATGGAAGCGAAACATGGGAGCTGTGTCGATCCATGAAGAAAATCACTGGTAGTGGAATATTTTGTTGTTGAACCCACTTGAAAAAATATTACAAATGTACTCATAAAAGAGTTCTTGGGTCATCCACCCATTTTCAGATTTGCCAATAGCCCAATCTTGGGGGATACCTGCCACAATATGCTGGGGCACTCTAACAAACCTATAAACTACCATAGGTGGTGGCAACTGACCAGCTGCGTTAGCTGTGAGTAGGACTGCAACATTGTCCGTCTCATCTGCTACAGCTGCAGTATATATATTTTTGCTCCCTTGTTGGGCTAGAACTTTGCCAGGCTTGGGGTTTAAAACAATGCAGTTTCATCTGTATTGAATACCCGCCTTGGATCATTCAAAATGCTAGTCAATGCATGTTGGTCCATATAGCTCTTCACTTCACGAAACCAGTTTGATATATCTGCCTCTGATACTAAGCTTCTACTCCTAACTAAATTCTGACTTGTTCTAATGGAAATATTTGGGTGCCTCGAGAGTAATAAATTATACCATTTACAGCTAGGATTAGCATTTCCTCCAAATTTTACATTATACTCCGTCGCTAATTTTGCAACACTACTCAGTAGTGTTTCTTTGGAGACAGGAAAACCAGCTTTGGCCATGGTGATAATCCAGTGAACTAATATGTTTTCCTGTTCTTCAGTAAATGATGTAGCAGGACCCATTTTACTTTTAGCTGGTAAGTTACCCTTATGTTTGCGCATAAGAGTAATACGAGGAACACCATTCTTTATGGATGCAGCTCTATAAGACATACCATTTCTGACATCAGATAATGCATTCAACATATTTTCCTCAGAATACTTCAAAATTTTCTTCATTCCATCCATACCTGTAATAAAAGCATAACAAAATTCCAGTGCAGTTTTTGGTACCTATAGTGGACATACCGTGTCCCAATAGTGGACATGCTATGTTCACTATAGGTTCCTGCTTCTAGAAACTATTGAAACTCATATCCAAAGATATTTAATTTGAATGATATTATTTACGCCCCAAAAACAACTAACAACCATATATCCCCAAAGTGAACAGGTCTGTTCATGATAGGTACATCAATCATTTTAAGGTTCCTAAAATGGACATCACCTCGATTGTGTGTTATTACAGCTATTCCCTAAAACTATGTATCAAATATAATGCAAATAATTGCATTGTTCAAGGTGGTATACAACTATTTGTTGAATAATTGAATCCAAACATTAGAAAAAGAAAAAAATAGGTACTTACTCGTTAATTATTCTCTAACAATCGCGTGAAATATCACCACACCAGTACAATTCACAACGACCACTGTCATTACTTGAAAGAGGTTAGATATAGAAGGATGCAAATGGAGGAATGTCGAGAATGTTGCCAAACTATTTAGTTTCACAGAAGAATTTGAATATTTCTTGTTTTTGATGTTTGATTAATGTATGTCCACTATAGGAGCTATGTTCATAATTGATACATTTACCTTACTCGGAAGCACTAAAAATATCAAAATCAGTACCTATATTTAAAAAAAAAGGATCTAAAAACGAAGTGGCCAACTACCATAATGTATGCTTACAATCTCTCAGGTTGCGAAAATTATCGATTTTAGCTATTATCTGAGACTGGTTAATTTTGTTGAATATCACAAACTTATTCCTAGCTGCCAACATGGCTTCAAACAAAAAAGATCAACTGCAATAAATGAACTCTGGGAAAACATATATTTGCACCTCGATTTTCACCTTAACAACAAACAATTTCCAGTTGTTCTGTTTTTTTCCCTAAGTAGAGCGTTTGATACAGTGAACCATAATTTACTGCTGGAAAAACTGTACCGAATTAGAATTAGAGGAGTTGCAAATGATTGGGTGGTATCATACCTAAAAAACAGATCTCAGATAGTCGCTATTGACTTTGTGAAATCGCGACCTGCTTCTGTTTCAATGGGGGTTCCTCAGGGTTCAACTTTGGCTCCACTTTTCTTCATAATATTTATGAGTGACATAGAACTCTCAAGTGTGGTTCAGCAGAAAACAATCATCTATGCAGATGATACTAGTAAAATAGTTGCACAGAATAAGCTTCCCCTCTCTATAAAAACAGCAAACTCAGCTGCAGAGGAATTCGCCAGATGGTGTGGAAATAGTGGATTAGCAATTAACATCAGTAAAACAGTCTTCATGTTCTACCAACAAAAAAACATTTCTTATGATTATTGTCCCCTAATAAGGGTTAAAAACAAATCCATAGAGCAAATGAATATGTTCAAGGCCTGACTATAGATCAAAAATTAACATGAGAGGCACACATAGAAAACCTCGTTATGAGCTGTATGTGTTTTGTAATATAGCAAATACGTGAAACAGTCTCACTACATGTGCTTAAGCTGATCTACTATGGACTTGTACAATCCATCCTATCTTATGGACTACCTTTCTTGGAGAACTCAGTCCATACAATATAAGTTTTTAAGCAACAAAAAAAATGATAAGATGTCTAGCAGGACTACATTATAAATAATCTTGTAAGAACACATTCACTGAGTTAACCATACTGACTTTACCCAGCTTGAACATTTACATAATTACCATGAATGTAAAAATTAAACACACTACACCAAAAATAATTTGATTCACAACTATAATACTAGAAGAGGTAATGAACTACGACTCTGTAAAACCTTCATCTTTCGCAAATTCATAAGCTTCAATCCTAGTTTCAGACAGACTTTGCTCAGTTGTAACAAAATAAGACATAATTTAACCACACTACCTGTTTTACTGCGCCTATACTAACAATAAGAGAACTCGTATCTTAAAGACATGTCATACGTTTTTGTACGCGCCTGTTTAAGAGTCCAATTGCCGAGTATAGTCCAAAACATTCTAAATTCTACAATATTTTATTAATAAATGAAAATGTTATATTTCCGCAAGATGTTTTTTATGTTTAGAAGAATTTCTAAAATGTAAAGCATAAACGTATTTTCTGGTTTCAGCTATTCTAAAGTCGAAAAAATGATGCAAAAAATTAGAGTCAGGAAAAGGTTCCAAATATAAACGAACATTTGTTACATAGGTAACTCATTTCAACTTAACGAAAGTTGATCCAGTGTTTCTAGTCAAAAAAATTATAAAACTTAAATAAATGGTAGTTGATTTTCCTCTTTCCCAAACTCAAATTACCACAGTGGTTCAATAGAAGAGATAAAAGAGAATTCGCGGTGGATACTGAAATTGAATCCTGAATATGCATAATTCTGGCATTGGTGAAAGAGCAGGAAAGGGCTACTCGTCTGATCCTGTAACAATCTAACCATGTATACACATTAGCTGGAAACATTTAAAAAATAATGTCTATTCTGTAAGTTTCATCTTGCACTGTATTTTGCTGTTATATACTTAATATGAATAATAAATTTATTATTATTAATACTTCAATCAAAAATGATTCTGCAGCATTACTGACTTATTTTCATCTGATAAGCAAAAGTTTTTCAAACTACAAGTTGATAACAAATTGCGAATATCTAAAAAATATCACTTATTTGATTTATATTTATTATAGTAATTAGTCTTTAAAAAAGAAAAAATGTATAAAACTTAAACTAGTTTATTTCTTTTCGTTCATTAGTATGACAAAAATTATTGATTTTCATTAAAAAGTTGAGAATTATACAAGCCATTAAAACTAAAACAATTAGCAAGTATTCTACCGAATGAAAGTATTATGTGTGATAATAAAGTTGTTTTTGTAACCTTTAGAACATATAGGTATGGACCAAAAAATAAATAGTTGTTTTGAAAAAATAACATTCAAAGTGTGACACGACTATCCTCATCTAATATGTAGGTGGTTCAATTAAATAATGTTCGAACAATAAAATGCCAGTGGAATTAATAAAATAAGAGGCCAAAAGTCACCGTTATTCATCTAATAACCACGATCTAGTTTGTCAACATTTAAAAAAGTGATTAAAACAAAAAAAATAAAAATATAGGTTCTGTTAGCTTGCAACGTAAACAAAACAACTATTTCAAAATATGACAGTAAGATGTAATATCGTGTTTTTGTTTTGACAGCTTAAATGGAAGCACGTTTCATGTAAATTTTGCGAATAACCACTTAAGAGACGTACACAACACTCAAAACTAGCTATTACATAGAATAAATAACAGAAAGAAACATGAAAACGCAGATAAACAACGAGATGTATCCAGGAACCAAAACACACCGCCATATTGATACGCGAATGTGTGTTTTCAATATTTCACAGCTTGAATTTTTAGATGACTGGACTCACCTGAATCTGAATTAGATTCCAAAGTACATCCTATTGCAAACAAAGCGCCAAATTGAAGAATTCTCCACGCCATATATATGTATTCATTTGGAAATGTTGATTAAAATTTATTTTCACCCACCACACTTCTAAACACACAAACACGTATTTAGTAAAATATATCGCCGGTACCGCACTAGTCGATTCTCATATTCTCAATGCCACCACAAATCGGGTTAGCTTAGGCATGGCTAGAAAGAAATGAATTCTCCGTTTTCCGTATACTACGTTCGGGACTAACGATTGGGTTCCACGTGAAATCCTCGCACTCGAAAGTAAACGAACGGCCGAAATGATAATACCGAGTGGGAGAGAGAAACTACCTGCTAATATCCACAAATGTTTGGAAGATACACAATTTTCGATAGTTTTGTAAATATTTCGTAGTTTGGAATTCGAAACTAACCACTTAGCAAATAGAAAATATTAGGTATATGAGCAAAAATTAGATTTTTATAACAGGATTAATTAATTCCATTAAAAATAATTGTTTTAATTAACTTCCAAGAGGTTAATGACTTATACAGGGTTATATTACGTAGTAACTAAAGAAATATAGAAACTATACTACTTAATAAGCAGTTAAATTTCAACTTTAAGAAACGTGAAACAAACATATAAAAATTTGCTTTTTACACAAATTCTTACAGAAAATTTGCTTTTTCATATAAGTAAAGGTTCAACGTTTCAACTAATAAACGAAGTACATTTTAATTTTAATATTTCGAAATGATCTCACAACGAAAACGCATATCCTTATCAGCGGCGGTCATATAACGGGGCAGTTCGGTACGCTACCCTTGGGACTATGGTCCAAAACCAAAAGGTTCCCACGATCAGGGTTACCAGATGCGAAAATAAGTTTTCCTGGCAAAATCCCTGACTTGGCAATACATTTTGCGTCCATGTCCGCTACCCACGCGAAAGCAGCAAAAATATTTAATTTTACAAATGATATTGAATATGCTTGTATGAGATGCGGTGTGGTTGGGTGTGCCAGACGTTTGATGAAGTTAAATAGTTACTGATTTCAGTTTTCAGTACTGTCAAAGATATCACTTGCCAAAGGACTAAAAGAGAAGCCATTGTAAATGGTGCGATAGATCCATGATAATTCAGAATATCAAGTCCTTGTTACAGCATATAGGGTAAATTTGGGATATATGCCCTACATTAATTGATGCCACTATATAATTGAATATATTGACAATTACTCACTTGATTATGTTATGATTGCAATGAATTGATGTTCACAACAAAATGTAAACAGGTTAGTTAAGTCGAAAAACGACTGGAAAAATTATTGAAAAATTTTACAAAGTGGGATAAACGCCCTCTTGATGGGATTTATGCCACATAAGTTGAAGATTAATGCCCCTCATAGGGATACATGCCCTGGACACAGTTCAGTTAGAGGATACAATTTTTTTCCTTCGATGATAGATACTAAATCAACTGTTGATAAAAAATCGAGGGTCAAAAAATCAACGTTTATTATTGAATATTTCGAACAGCACTAAATCTATTACAAATCGATGATTTTTTTAACATTTTTCATTTTATTCTGTCTCTTCTTCAATCGACCACAGTTATTGCAACTGTTGCCATACATGGTACAGGTTTCGTGCAACCATTTTTGGCAGTCGATACACAGGTTTTGTGTCATAGTAGTTTTCCAAACATTCTACGCAATCTGCATTATCATCACGTTGATGTTCACCTGATGAGCTGTCATTATTTTTTTAAGGGTTTGATTCGTTTAATATCAGAGTTTTTATTAATTTTCTTTTTTTTACCATTTTGGCTCTACTCGAACATGTAGGTACGTTCTCTTTATCTTATTTTCCTTTTCTCTTCATCTTCGTCCCTTCAGATGATATGATTTTTGCTGATCGTTTCCTTGCATTCTTTTTGTTACAAATTATTTGCAATGGAGCAATTTTATGCAAATATTTAGATGGTGTTTCGTCCGTGTCTCCTGATATTTGATTGTGCACTGGTGAATTGCGGCCCTTCATCTGAGACTGTGAGTCCGATTTGGAACAACTTGCAACTTCCTAGGTGTCAGGAATTGGAGATTAACCATGCATAGAACTATTATTTTTTTCAACATTTTCCATGTCTGCTATTGTACTAGGTTCTAGAACAAGCAAATCCTCGAATTCGAACATGTAGTTTATGATCATCTAGAAGGAAATTCTCATCTAGTATCAACTGATTTTTCTTTTACAGGTTCTACAGTTGGTTCTTTGACTTGTTCTTCAAACTGAGAATGTTCAGAAATTTGAAAGAAATAGTGAGGTATTGCATTCTCATTGAATGGGCAGATTCCACTAGCCATGAATCCAGAAGTAGCATTAGTTATAGTTGCAGCTGCATTCCGAGCAGGGCCCATTAGTTTTCCGATAATGTTCCTGTTAATATTCCTATCCTTACTCTGGAAAATGTAGGAATCAGATTCCATCTTAAAAAAAGATTTAAGAGGTTTGAAGAATGGTTGTAAGGCTTGTGTGGTATGACTTGGGAGACATAACAAAATAATATTATTTTTTTCGGTGAATTCCAGCATGTCGAAATTGTTGCAATGAGATGCATGATCATCAAGTATCAAGATAACTGGGCCATCTGGTTTCCTAGCAGCGAAAACTTCCTTTAACCATTTGAAAAATAATTCTGAATTAATGAAAGACGACTGCTTACTCATGTAGAGATCAGATCCAGCAGGCATTCCTTCCAAGGTATTCAGATTTTTTCGAACCCCTTGTAGAATCAGAACTGGTGGTAAAAAAGTTCCTTCAGCACTTGCACATGCTATCAAGGACACGTTTTCTCCCCTTTCTTTGGAAGGGAGAACATGAACACATTTGCTTCTTTTCATAGCCACTACTTTAGCTGGTTTATTATTAATTTGTATGCCACTCTCATCCATATTGAAGATGGCACATGGTTTCTGCACTAGATCATACTTCTCCAGAGTTCTTTTCAACAATTCGTATAACTCATCAACTTCTGCTCTATTCATTCCTTTTGCTCTGGCAAGTGATAATCCTTCACTTTTTCTTATGGTAAGTTCCGGGCGGCTTTCCATAAATGAATAAAACCAATGCATTCCTGCTGGTTCTGTCATTTCGCCTCGCTGTGAGAATACGTTTCCTATACGTAGTTTCTTAGCAAAACTAAAAGCAATTGATCTGACAGTTGTTCTTGTAGGAGCGAATCCTGTCTGCTGTAATCTTTTAATATGATTTAGTAAACGAATTTCGTTTGATACTCCAATGGCAGGAGGCTTTCCTAGAGGAGCTTTTTTGGAGTTATCAGAAGTCAATCTTCTTCTGAGAGTTCTAGAAGGTAAATCTCCTACTAGTTTCATTGATGCCCATATTTCCAGATTTCACATTTTCGATAGCTTCCCTCAAGTTCTGTTCAGACCACAAAACACGTGGTTTGATATTCTACTTTCTAATATATTTTCTTGGCATCTAAAAAAATTTAGTCATTAGTAGGGATTCGTCTCAGATTAACAAATAAAATAGATATGTTTGTTTTGATTTTTTGCTGCCCCAAACTTTGAGTCACATTCTAAGCTCACTTGCGGATACTTCCACTGCTTTGCCATATTTACAAATTCTCTTTAGTTGCAGGAAAAATTAAATTAGAAGTTTAATTAAAAATGTGTTAAAAAGTTATGCAAATAAAAAAAGTCATACTAATTTATGCATTTGAGTCGCTACTTTTAAAATTAATTAATAATACTAGAATTTTATTTAATAAAGGCATATTCTTCTATAAATTTTAAACAAGTATTTGTTGTATCCTTAGATACCATTATAGTTATAACTAAAAGTGGCAACATTACTAAAAATTTCAGTAGCTGATTAATGTGTCAATAGTAATATATTATTTAGTAGTTTTGTCCTTGTTTAATTACCATATAAAGAGAGATGCAAATATCGTCAGAGTGTGATCGACGATTATTTCCAATACGCCATAGTATTGTAGTAAATAATGTCAAACATGGTTTGTTTATACTAGCGCCAATACGACTAGAGAGTAAACATTTAGTTCTTTCGTTTTGATGTGTTTTTCAAGACTTTTACTGACAAAATAAACTTTTAAGTCAATTAATTTAATGTTTTTGGATTATCATGGTTCGTCGGTGCCAAGTTTGTCAGGAAAACAGCCGAAATGACGAAGGTCATGTATCTACAATACCATCCTCACTTTTTGTAACTCATCATTCATTATTTCACTACTGGCGTTTAGAATTGTTGGCCGCAAAAATAAACGTGTTTAAGAATGAATATCCCTCTCTATGTTTATTATTACTCTAAAGGTGCGTACAGACATATAACAAAACTTCGTATCGTAACGCCGTCGCGTAACAAGTGTGGACGGCACTGCGTAACACCAGAACACAGTAACATCTCGGCGTTCCATCGGTTGTCGGTTTTTTGACGCCGCATCAAAGGAATGATACGCACTGATGTTGCACCCCTTGTTAGTATGTCTGGACAGGTCTGCGGTAGACAGTTGCGATTTATTTTTCGTTTTGTTTTTTCAGTGGAAAACATGGAGTGGACAGAAGAATCTACCCTGGATTTCATAAATAGTTAACGTAATAAAGAAATTTTGTGGAATGCAAAACATCCCAAATACTATAATAAAATAAAGAAGCATGATGCTTGGGAAGAACTTGCTGTAGAGTTTCGGACAACAGTAGATGAATGCAAAAAGAAATTAATGTTCTTCTGTCAGGACTTAGGCGAGAGAAAGCAAAAATTAAAAATAGCCACGGTACGGGTAAAGGTAAAGTTTGAATAATTGAAAATTAATTTCTTTTCTATTTTGTTTATTTACTTTTCAATTACAAATTTTATTTTTATTTATTACAGGGCTTTCAGATATCTATGAAAGTAGTTGGTTTACCTTTAAAAGTTTGCTATTCCTTTGGGACAGAAACAAGGTTCGGGAAACACAAAGCACCGTAAGTATAAAATGAATTACGAATTACGTATAATTATCTTGCCACAAAAGTCGATTTTCGTTTTGAAAGTACGATGACAATATTCGTCTCTAATTCGTGTTGCATTTTCGGTTGGTCTTCTGGGAATATTTCTAATTGGAAATAAAGAAGACATTGGTTCATTAGTTATAGTTTTATACTTTCCTTCTACAAGCTTTCCATTTCTGTATCGAAGGTTCCATGTGGCGTATACAAAGCACAAGATGTGGAACTTTCTCTTAAAAAATTATGTAGATCAGCTACTGCCATTATAACTAATTCAGCTTTTCTGGGTTCAAGTAACATCGGTTTACGAAGTACTCTAAAAACGGCCGAGGCGGTGCCAAATACATTTTCTACAGTTCTTCGTGCGCGAGATAATCTGTAGTTAAACACTCTTTGCAAGGATCCTTTAGGATGTATTCCCGAAAACGGTTTTATTAACGACTCAGTTAAGGCAAATGCCTCGTCTCCAATAAAAGAATAGGGAATTTTCTGTTGCCTGCCATGTAAAGCTTCTGGTTCAGGTAAATTTAAGTCATTTCGCTCTAATTTTTTGTAAAGCGAGCATTTTTTAAAGATACCACCATCTGAAATTTTTCCTTGGCCTCCAGCATCAACATACAAAAAGTTATAATTAGCATCCACTAGGGCAAAAAGAACTACACTAAATGCTAATTTGTAATTAAAGAACTCGCTTCCGGTGTTAATTGGAGCTTGTAGAACAACATGCTTCCCATCTAAAGCACCCAGACAATGTGGAAAGTTCCAGGTGTCCTCAAACTGTTTTGCCACTTCTAACCATCTTTCGGGTGTTGAAGGTATCTGTAAAAATTAAAACAAATTTCGTTAAAACAAATTATACAGTGCGCCAAAAATAGGACATATTTTTATTTTCTAAATAAGTTTGTTTATTAAATACTTATTTTAAATTATTTTTAATTTTAGATTGTACACGAAGAAAAAGATAATGGTGAAAAGGAAATATCGGGTGATGAAGGAACATTAGCAGATAACGATACAAATTCTGCTGTACAAGAGAATCGGGAAAGTATAGAAAATATACCGAAAAGAAAAGCAACACCTAGTACCGAAAAGAAAAGCGATGAAGCGACACTTAGTAGGAAACGCCAAAAGAGGAATGAAGATTCTGAGAAATTAGATAAAGCTTTTAAAATACTGTCAGAAGCATCAGCAAACGCTAGAAACCGACAGGAGCAAAACGAATGTCAAATATTTGGAAATCTTGTTGCTAAAAAACTGGCCAAATATTCTCTTGAATTACAAAGTACTATACAACAAGATATTATATTAAAGCAGACAAGACCCATCTCGAACAAAGTTCAACCAATTTTTATCATTCGCAATCATACCATACTCATACTCTTCAGTAATTCTTTGCGAATTCTGTGCCACAACATTCTCAATTTGAACAGTATCAGGACAGCCAAGCTTCCAGTTTTAGAACTAAAACACACGGAGCGGTTTCTGGCGAGTCGGCAGCCGACTCGGCTGCCGAAGCGGTGCATCCTTTATGGCAGTTCTATTGAATGAAACAGACGGTGCGTCAACGCGCTGTTCGTGATGGCGGTGGCAGCGCGTACCCTGCTGGCCATCATGCACCGCGCGCGGGTTTACGACTGTAGTCGGAACATAAGTACATGTTTGCTTATGGGACTAAACACACGTAAGCGGTGCTGTGGCGGTTTTTGTTATTAATAGTGACCTCGGCGTTGTCAGACCAGTATGGAAACTTTGGACGTTGAGAAATTAATCAATGAGATTCATATTCGACCAGCAATTTGGGATATGCGTTCAGAGGATTATTCCAACAAAATAAAAAAGAAACGTTCTTGGGAAGAGGTAACCAACGCCTTTGTTGATGAGGGTGCTGCAGTGGAGGAGAAAAGACAAATGAGTAATTACATGAAAACTAAATTTATTTATTAATAAAAAATCATCAATATTTAATTATACAGGGTGTTTCAGTTTGTTCGTTCATAACTTCAGTAAACGATAGAACATATCAAAATAATAAAAGTATTTTCTATAACATTTTTCTCTAAACGCTTCGTTTTCAAGATACAGGGTGTTAAACTTTTAAAAAAATATTAATATTTATTTATTATCTCCCAAATAAGTACAGATTTTTTATTTAAATTTTCTACACTTTAGTCATAATAAAAGACCAATATTTTGATGTTCCGAAAATTTTCCTTGGAAAAGCAGTGGCGTAGTTATGGGGCTCTGTCTGGATTATATTATGACTAAGTGTACAAAGTTTGAATAAAAAATGTTTATTTGTTTGGGAGATAACGAATAAATAGTAGTACTTTTTTTAAAGTTTAACGCCCTGTATCTTGAAAACGAAGCGTTTTATAGAAAAATGTTACAGAAAAGACGCATATTATTTTAATATGTTCTATCGTTTACAGAAGTTATGAACGAAGAGCTCTTGGATTTCCTCTGCTCAATGAATCAGTGGCTAAATTTGCCAAGCCATTTGCTGATCTAATGTCATCATCACGGTGTCCATCTCTTAATCTGACCAAATTATTGAGTACGCAGCACGCTTTGATTATATCTTGGGCGAAATCAACAGATACGTTAAGCGGTCTGTGGAAAATTCGCCACTTATTAGCCAGAATACCAAATGTACATTCCATGTATCTTCGAGCTCTTGACAATCTGTAGTTGAAATTTTTTTTTCAAAAGATAAATTTGATCCACCATAGGGCCTAAGTAAATTTTCTGAGAGTGGAAAGGCTTCATCTCCTATTATTACAAATGGATAATCAATTACATCTCCTTCGATAGAAGCTGCTGGAGGAATTTCCAGTATATCATTTATCATTCTTTCATATAGTGTGGAATTTTTGAAAATTCCAGAATCACTAGATTTTCCATAGGAGCGAACGTCTACGTATGTAAATAAATAATTGCTATCACACATTGCAAAAAGTACCATTGAAAAATAATTTTTATAGTTGTAGAACATAGAGCCGCTATTAGCAGGTTTTATCATCCTTATATGTTTTCCATCGATGGCTCCTATGCAATGTGGAAAATTTGCATTTTTCTTAAATCCTTTGGCTATTTCGAGCCATTTTTCAGTAGTTAACGACGGAGTTATATGTCTAGCATGTGTCCATATAGCTTTACAAACTTCTTGGGTGATTAAACTTGCTGTGGATTTTCCAATTCTAAAAGCATAATGCAAATCGACAAATGAATTGCCAGTAGCTAGGTACCTGAAATAAAAGGGTACTTATTAAATAAAGCTTTTTTTCAGGCATTTTGCTTAAAAAAATGGAAAAACATAAGGGATAGGTACGCTAGAGAACTTAAAGAAAATAAAGGAAAGTCAGAACAAGGACGAAAAGTGAAAAGTTCCTATATGTACGCCAACCAAATGGGCTTTTTGTCAGATGTAATCCAACGTCGCCCCACAGATACATCTACGGATGATGGGGCTCCTCTATCACCAAACAGTCAGAATGAATCTGCGCCAGAAAGTCCTGCTACAATACATGATGACTCTCCTACTGTTCATGTCGCCAAAAAAAGAAAAGGAAACACACTGGAAAAAAAAACTTGTGGAGGCCCTTGATAATCATAGTATTCGTCAAAAACAAAAAGCACAAATAGTAAATTCTGAAGAAGACGACGATAGATTATTTTTGTTATCATTAGTGCCTTTTATGAAATCCATTCCCCCACACTTTAAATTTGCTGCGAGAATGGACATTATGCAAAGCGTAAATAATATAATCCCATACAGTCAGCAGCCCCCTCTGTATACTCAACACAATTACCGTATAACCAAACTCTCACCCAGACTCCAAGCCACCAATCTTGAATACTACATCAATGGCATACAAGAAAAATACTAATTTAATTGTTCTGTTTTAGTAAAGACGGAACGGCAAAATGTCCCGTTTATAAGATACGCGACGATGTATTGATACGCTATATTTGTTGACACGCCGTATCTTCGATGCGTAACAAACAATTTTTGCGCGACGGAGTTACGATACGAAGTTTTGTTCTATGTCTGTACCCACCTTAAGGGATGCGTTTCAAATTGAAGGGCATATATCCTCTGCTTTACTGGGTCATAAATCCTCCTAGTGTTATTTCGTATGGGATATATGCCTTCGCGAATTTCCTTCATATAATTGATCTATTCTACTAATTCTAACCTACAAAACCAATTCCCAACTTATATCAACATTGGAGACGAAAGATCCGATAGATAGAATGTTGTAATTCTTCAGAAAACTATTATTTAAGTAGTGTTTTTAAATGAAACTCACGGTCTCTAGTTAATTCCACAATATAATACAAGTTATTGAAAATTCTAAAAAATTGACAATTGATTTATCGAAACAATTGTCAATTTTTTAGAATTTTCAATAACTTGTATTATATTGTGGAATTAACTAGAGACCGTGAGTTTCATTTAAAAACACTAATATGAGCATATTCCACGAAGTAAGGGTCGAGACAGTCAATTTATTATTTAAGTAGTCATGCATGATCAGAATTTACTAAGACCTTACCTTACTAATTGTTCCCAGTGATATTTTGCTAAATCGTAATCGAGCGTTGACTAACGATGGATATCGCACAACAGATCACGCACACTGCCGCAAGAACGAAGAAAGAGCGACCATATGCGTATATTTTGCGAACTACGTGCTCGGGGCACATATCCTCCTAGGGCATATATCCTACATTTACATACATTGGAGAAAAATGCGAGCAATCATGGCTCGGAAAAAATATTTTCGATTATGATCCAGCAATGAAAAATACGAGCCGGTTCAGACGGATAAAACGATTTAATTATTAGATCTGATTCTTCTATTACATTTCTTTTTTGTGATTGAACTGTTTGAATTATTTCGAAAAATTCCTGATAATTTTCAATTTTCCCTGACAGACAGCCAAAATTCCGTACATGACAGGAAAATTTCTGTCATCTGGTAACCCTACCCGCGATGCTGCGGGTGTTAAAGCATTTTTGTATCGGAATAAGTAAAAAAAAATGTCAAATATACAAATCGAACATAATACCATAATAATTTGGCTACATTCAATAAGGTCTTTATACCTATTTTCTAAAATAACATATCGACCTTACCACCCATGCCTAATAATCGTCGAGGGAATTTTGCAACACTGAACCAGCTTCCGAACGTAATTCCGGGTATAGTTGGCATAAAAGGTATAGTGCGAACTTTAAGATGTCGGCTTTTCGTTTGACTGGAATACGAGAATATCGTCATAGTCCAGTCAATATTATAATTTAAAATGCTCAGTTGACGATAAATTCATTTAATATTATAATTTCAACTAATAATCGTTAAAATGTATTTAATAATTTTATAATTATTAAATACATTTATCGACTGTCTAACGATTATTTTTAACCCGCAATTATGGAGCGCCATCCTACTTTTTAAGATACTTAGCGTTAATGTATAGAACAAAATACATTGCTTTAAACAATATTAACCTATTTATATTTAAAAACACCTTAAACATAACACCGGACAATTAACACTACCTTATATTTCGTTTTATTGAAAATAATTAGAAATATAAATTTCAAATAACTTATTATTTTTCACATTATTGACTGAACTATAACTAATATTTTTGATAGTGCGTTTTTTATACGAGCACAGGTGTTCACTTTTTAGTTGGTAGTCTAACATCAAGAG
This sequence comes from Galeruca laticollis, assembly GCA_963921935.1. Taxonomy (NCBI): domain Eukaryota; kingdom Metazoa; phylum Arthropoda; class Insecta; order Coleoptera; family Chrysomelidae; genus Galeruca; species Galeruca laticollis. The sequence continues at coordinate 70,423,997 of OY998181.1, forward strand.
AGAGTGTAGTATTTTCTGAGGAGTTTGGGTAAGTATAGCAATTATATTTTTGGATAAAAATTAAATATTTACCATGTGGCGTCCTTGGGAAATATCGAGTTCGGTCCAAAATATTGTGTTTTACAACGACGAAAATTTAAATAATGGTGATGGAAGTGAAAACAGGATTCGACGACATTTAAAATTGGAGGCACAGGAAATATGCTTCAATGTGTATAAGAATCTACGGGAAAAGTTTGGTTTCGATGAAGAAACAGGATTAATGCAGGCAGTATCTGAAGTTCCCCTGTCAACTATACGTAAAATAGCCAAGAATGGGCCTTATGAGCACAAAAAGCGATGTGATAAGGGATTGGTCAAACCTTTAGATGTGTCTGTAATAAAATTATTAAAAGCCACCATATATGACTGTTACAAAATTAATGAGTTACCTAAGATTGGAATAATAAGAAATAAATTGATAAATACCGGCCGTAATGGAAATGGCTCTAAGAAAACTATTGAAAACTGGATTAAAAAATTGGGATTCAAATTCAGAACGATTAATAAACGTCAAACAGTCATGGAAAGTAGAAGATTACTGGATATGCGTTATATATACTTCCGGGTCCACATCAGTAGATATGTACGTAGTTCGTCGCTGTTCGTCGGGGTATTTATTGATGTGGAGGGGGTGAAGTACCAACCCGGCGCGTCTCCAGGTGGCGGATAGGAGAAGGGCATCTGAGATGATTTTATATGAGGAGGTCTGCGGGGAAATACCTGGGGCTCGTTGTGTCTAAAAACTCAACTGGCAGCCCTCGAATACCCTGCCGCGTACCAATTTTACCTGTCCCAGCTGGCTAAGGGATTGCACACAGGGTTACGATGCCGGGTGAAATTTCGAGATTACCTTGAAATCACCTGTTATACCAATGTCTCCTGGCTGTCTGTGGTCAAGTCTCGCGGGCCAGTGGGATGGGTGGGGGGGGGATCTTGGCTTTACTGCCCGGACCAAGAGGAGACATCCTAATTAAAAACCTAAAGTCAAGGTGGGAAACCAGGCCGAAGAATGCGTGGCTATATAGAAGAATAGTCCTTACTGGTTTCGACCTTGGAGCACCGGGGGGAACTCCATTGTATTGAACCCCTTACCGCTGCTTGCGGGGCTCTGCAGCGGTGGACTGTAATGACCTTAGCTTCTCGTAGGACCACTCATGGAAAGAAAAAGTAAGACTTTCACCGGAAAAGTAGTGGTGAAAACCTCCACCTCTTCATCCGGGCACCTCACAGAGGGAAAAAAGGCCAAACGGCACAAAGGTCGTATGCCGTTCGACCTCCCAAAACCGGGAGAACCGGGTGGCATAGACGACCCACTGAGAAAAGGCCTCAGTGGAGCAGGAGTGCGGAAATACCTGCGACTCCTCAATCAGGGAATATCCTCTGAAGAGGTCAGGAAGCAGGTAATTCAGCGCCCCCTTAATTTTCAAGCCTTTTGCGAAAATATCACTTCCACTCACACAGCGGCCAGACTACAAAAGGTCGTGGCAAATGGGGGAACTAACCCTACAATGTCGCTGAAAAAGCCAGACGGATCATACACGGAAGGTGAAGAGGAACGATCGATTCTTCTTCTTAGAACCCACTTCCCAGGTAGTGAACCAGCAACAAGTACTGAAATAGCAATGAATTACACCAAAAAATCCCGCAAGGAAGATTGGGACATTGCTAAGAAAATATTTACCAGACAACGGTTGGAATGGGCAATAAGTACCTTTCAACCATATAAATCACCAGGAGTGGATGGAATATTTCCAGCACTCCTACAGCAAGGGATCAAGGAGATTCTTCCTCACCTACTGAAGATTACAATAAGCAGTCTAGCAGTGGGTCTAATACCTAGAAAATGGAGAAGGGCAAGGGTAACCTGCATACCAAAAATAGGGAAAAAAGATGGGACATCCCCGATCTTTTAGACCCATCTGTCTAACATCGTTTCTACTCAAATCGATGGAGAAAGTGGATAACTACATAAAAACAGTTAATCTGGAGAATATAACACTTCATAAATATCAGCATGCCTACAGAGCGGGTCGATCAACTGAGACGGCTCTGTATCAGCTGACCGAAGTCATCCAGAGAACTCTGAACAACAAAGAAATCGCAATGTGCGCATTCCTGGATATATCAGGGGCCTTTGACAACACAACTCATGTGTCTGTCAAAGAAGCACTAAAAAGGCGAGGAGTGAATGAAACCATTGTGAAATGGATGTATGATTTGTTGACAACGAGGATAGCTGAGACACAGGTGGGGAATCAAACCACCTCAATTAAAGCCACTCGATGGACACCTCAAGGGGGAGTGATATCTCCTCTTCTATGGAGCCTCGTAGTAGATGAGTTGCTCTATAGGCTAACGGAGCTTGGCTTCGAATGTATGGGCTACGCCGATGACATTGTTTTAATAGTCAGAGGCAAGTTCGAGAGCACCTTGTGTGATTTATTACAAAAGGTCCTCAGAATCATTGAGTAATGGTGCTTGTCAGTGGGGCTAAACATTAACCCAAGCAAGACCATAGTAATTCCATTTACCCGGAATAGAACACTTCCAGCCATGAAACCCATATCCTTAAACGGGGAAATCATAAAATGGAAATCAGAGGTTAAATATCTAGGGATAACCCTAGACAGTAAGCTTCTGTGGAATAAGCATGTTGAAATAACTGCTAGTAAAGCAATAAGAGCTTTGATGACGTGCAAAAATCTAGCTGGTAAGAGAGCTGTAACCCAAAAATACTGCGATGGATGTACGCCATGATTGTGAGACCAGCAATTACGTATGGGGCAGTAGTGTGGCATACACAAGTAAGTCAGTACAGCATGAGGAAGACCCTCGACAAAGTTCAAAGGCCTGTCTGTGTGTGCATCATTGGAGCTATGAGAACGTGTCCAACTAGGGCACTTGAGATCATTATAGATCTCACACCTCTAGAGCTGGTGATAGAAAGATCTGCCCAAGAGGCAATTCTTAGAATATCTAAGGAATGTTCAGGCAATGAGAGTATTAAGAATCAGGGAGCCTGGTCCTCTAACAAGATACATCTCGTCAGCGAATCTTCCCAGTGACGAAATGATCAAGAAAGTGGGTATCGCAAAGAATTTCACCACGATGCTAAATACTCTCAAATAAAACACCATTAGATGGTATACGGATGGTTCAAAAACTACCATTGGAGCAGGCGCTGGAGTATTTGGGCCTGGCACCAGATACTCATTATCGTTAGGTTCCTTCCCGAGCGTCTTTTAGGCAGAAATACTTACGATCGAAAGATGCGTGGAAATGAACCTAGAAAGAAACTACCAGAAATGTGACATATCGATCCATTCTGATAGTCAAGCAGCTATCAAAGCATTGATCTCACATGTCATTGACTCAAAGTTGGCATGGGAATGCCGAAGAAAACTTGATGAATTAGGCAAGAATAACAGGGTCTCTTTAGTCTGGGTTCCTGGCCACTCGGGAATCACGGGAAATGAAGAGGCCAATACACTTGCCAGGAAAGGAGCACAAATGCCCTTTATTAGATCGGAGCCTTTCTGTGGTGTAGCAAAATGCTCCTACAAGAAAGAGTTTCGGAAAAAAGAGGAAACCGAAAGGGAAGCACTCTGGCGGTGCCTTTACGGGTTTGAGCATTCCAAAAAGTTCCTGGGAAACTTTGACACTGCTAGATCCAAAAAATAATTGGACCTCAGTAAAGATGAGTTACATCTCCTCACGGGCTTTCTTACAGGACACTGCCGCCTTAGGAAGCACTTAATGAGAATAGGTCTAGCAGAGATTGACGAGTGTAGGTTCTGTGGGGAGGAGGATGAAACTCCGGATCACCTAGTTCTGGAATGCCTTGCCATTGCAAGTCAACGCAAGAAATGCTTCGGACAAGAAACTTGTAACAGTGAGGACCTAACCTCGTTGAAGCCGTCCCAAATACTAGAGTCCATTAGAACCTTGGAACTGGAAGGCGAGCTGTAGTAGAACAGCTCTGATAGGGGGGCACAATAAACCTTTAGTTTCAGTGCACTGTAGCCCCGTTAAAATCTAATCTAATCTATATATACTCGGAACAAGTAACTAAGTATAGAGAAGAAAACCGGCCAATTGTCTATTTGGACGAAACTTGGTATGATACACACGACACTGTTAAGAAAGGATAGACTGATGGGTCAAAATGTGTATGCCAACAATGCCCGCAATCAAAGGATCCAGACTTATTGTTGTACATTGCGATGGAAATGAAGAGTGGGTTCCAAATGTCTTAAAAATATGTGGAAAAAAATAGAAGATTGCAACGTTGACTATCATAAGAACATGGACGATATTATTGTTAAAGAATGGTTTGGATTCACCTTGATCCCGAACTTAGAGCCAAATAGTGTTGTAGTTCTTGACAACGCTTCTTATCATTCACGACAGCTCAATAAAATACCAAATTAAAGCTACAACAAGACCGAACTACAAAATTTTTTAATGGATAGTGTAGTATATTCCAATTAACGTTCTTTTAAGTTCTATTGTTTTTCATGCAACTTCATATCATTGATTGTAAATAATAACTGTCATTCAAAAATAAACCTATCATTGAGTTGACATCCGTGCGATTTACTCTTACATACACAATAAATTGGTGTCAGAAGTGGGTTAGCGTTGTTCAGTAGCAGTTAATGTACGGCTCGCATAAGCAATTGGTCTTTCGATTCCGTTGCTAAGTTTATGTGATAAAACAGCTCCGAGTCCTATTTTGCTTACATCAGTGGCGAGTATGAGAGGTAAGGATGGGTCGTATGGCATTAAAACTTGAGGAGAAATGAGAATATTTTTAAGCTCTTCGTATGCTTTATCAGCAATTGGCGACCATTGGAAAGATGATGTAAGAAGCATGTCCCGAAGTGGTCGCGCTTTTGTAGCTAAGTCAGGAATGAATGAATTGTAGTACGTAGCTTTACCAATAAACAATTCTAATTCTTGAGGTGTGGAAGGCTTAGGTGCATCTCGAATTGCCTTGATGTGAGAATCCGATTTATGAATGCCTTCTGTATCTAGTTTATGACCCAAAAATTCTACAGAATTTGTTGCGAAAACACATTTACGTCTATTGAGGCGCAAGTATAGCGTCAACTTCTTTAGAATATTTGTCGCTTAATGCTTATGCTATATCTTGAGCACGAGCAAAGACAGGAGAAGTTCCAGGTTTAAAATGTACCTTAACTGGAGGTCCAGTAAGTTTATGAGCTTAAAAATATTCTCATTTCTCCTCAAATTTTGATGCCATACGACCCATCCTTACCTCTCATACTCGCCACTGATGCAAGCAAAATAGGACTCGGAGCTGTTTTATCACATAAACTTAGCAACGGAATCGAAAGACCAATTGCTTACGCGAGCCGTACATTAACTGCTACTGAACAACGCTATCCCACTTCTGACACCAATTTATTGTGTATGTAAGAGCCTTGTTTATATATAACGCTATGCTATAGTTGTTCAATGAAGAGTAATTCAGGGAGTTGGCTCATAGAGGGGGTTTTGGTTTTGAGGTGCCCATTCATAAAATCAATTCAAATTTTATTATAAATACGTTTCGCGCGAATCAAGAAAGACAACGTTTGTCTTTGCTTTTTTAATTTTTGTTCTTTGAGTGCCAAGTTGATAAGCCGTTTCTCAAAGTAGATGACCATAGGAAATTTAAGTATATCAGAACGTTTCTTATGAGTAACTGGTTTAGATTCAGGGAATTTAAGATGTTTATCAAATGGATCGATAACTGAATAGGAACTAAAGTATGACGATTTGTTCGTTTGGAAAGGGGACTAACTGAATTGCATTTCCCTGAAACGCCTGAGGTTTGGTGAACAAGTGTGCTTTCCGAACTTTGATTTATCTGTGAATAAGTATCTAAATCGTATTGACGTACACCGTTGAGTGCACTTTTATCACTTCGCAACTTGCCAGAATTATACAAGACATTTTAACAAATCGATATCAAATTGAAACTGGTTTGGTCCTGAATACTCTGTTTGCGAATTGCAATAGTTTCCGCTATCGATGCTTCATTTGTACTTTCCTGTACATGAATTACATTATCATCGCAAATCGATATCAAATTGAAATGGGTTTGGCCTTGAATGCTTTTTTTGGATTGAAGATTGTAGCAGTTTCCGTTATAAATTTTTCATTTGTACTTTCCTGTGCATTAATTTGAGCAACAGTAACCGCAGGGCTAGGTTCGGCTACGTTGGTGTTATCCATATTCTGAGATTGTGTATTTTGGTCGATATTGTCCTCCAAAGTTCAGGAGGTTGCTGAATGAAACGAAAGGCATATCGCTCAATGGAACAATTGATAAATCATTCAATAAAATGAATTGCTTACATTTTGGATAATAGTGTCTACCGGCGTTGTTGTTGTTGACGGTAATGAAGTAATCGATCTTGAGCTACGGGGGATGAAGGGGATCGATCCCTAACAATGAAAAAAATTCTAAAGCATAATCACAGCATGCCTACTTAATTGAAATGTACTAAAAGCTAAGAACTGTAGGCTACAATTTTATGAGAAGAACAAAGCTAAAATGCGGTATCTAGACTCCCGGTAGTTCATCAACCCAGAACGTCATCCTAGTTACGCAACTGTCAATTAGAACACCCTAATTGCAGCATCAAAATCTTTTGCCGCAACTTTTTCATTTGATTTTCTCTTCCACATTTTTTTAATCCACTTATAATGACATTTTTCATGTCCACAGTCAATGTTTCTTCAAATACCTTACAAAACTTTATCTTCGTGATATCACTCTTGAAATTCTTGTTTTTCTTTTACTAATTTATAACATTGTTTTTCCACTCTTGCTTGAAAACACTAACATCAGCTGGTTGCAGCATGTGTGTCGTATTTGGTCGCAATGTATACAAAATTATTTGGGTTTCTTCGCAAAATTCACTAAGTGGTAGACTTGTGCGATTTGTGCCCATCTACAAATAAAATGCAGCCCAACCAATCGTTTAATTAATTTGCCATGTGCAATGTGCTTTCTTTCATCCAACCTGTAGCTTACCTTCTTAGTACCCAAGATTTTGGCATGTTGTCAATAACTATTTTGGATGGACGTAAATAGGGGAGTACGACCAAGGGTGGACATATTTTACCACGGGCATTGAATGACATATACACAGTGATATTTTTCTTCGCTTTCATAAGTATACATCGGAATCTAAAAATATATCTGGAGTCCTCAAAAATTGTTAATAAGTTAGCTGAAAGAAGAAAGAGAATGAATTTATTTCTGCAAAAATAAGTATCAAAAGTTTTAATAACTTTTTCAGTAATCTATTATTAGTTTTTAGTAGGTATCCCAAAACCAAGATACGGTTATACTTATTTCAAAGTTCACATAGATCATAATATATTGAGCCGGTCCTGATCAGCTACATTCCAGGTATCATAAAAATTCAATATAGTAAAACGCGCCTTCTTACAAAAAGATCTTTGCTTGGACAAATGAAAATAAATAAACTTTCAATATGTGGATCTTTTCATTCGCAATAATAATAAATATGATCAAATTGTATTTATATTTGACACCACCTATATAAAATTTAGATTAAATCATTAAATACGTATAACCGGCAAACCTTGCAATTTCAGGATCAATTCTGAACGCTGTTCTCTGTAAAACCGTTGCTATATTCCATAAGTCAACCATTCGCATTTTTAGTTATTTATACGCGCAAGCGCTTTTCTAATATATTTTCAACCTTTCTCTCTCTAAGAGGATATCTTCTCAGGAATTCTTTTTTTTTATAAGTTCACTAATCCCACGTTTTCCGTAGTTTCATGTCTTACATAAAGAATTAATTTGTTATTAGCAAATGCCATGATCCCGATACTTGTAAGTTTTAGAATCACGCTGGGCGAATCTGATTGACAGAATTTGTGGTAAATAAGCCCAAGAGCATAAGTATGTTGGCAGGATCGGCCTGGTACATATTCAGATGAAAATATTTGTGCAAATAATAAAAATAGAAATTAACTGTTATTTTGTTTCTGGATATCTATTCCTAGGTGTACATGTATATAAATTTCACATACAAATAATTCTGAATTGATATATTTTATTTGTAACTGCTTATCAAAATATAAAATACAACATAATGACAGTGAGGAAGGTCAAGTTTTTTTCACTTTTACGACATTCGTAACGTAAACAAAATTAAGATTAATCTTAGGAGACTTGCCGTCTCCAATATTTAGATAATTTTGTTGACAATGAGATATTTTTGAGTGAATTGCAATTAATTTAATTATAAAAATTGTTTCACGAATTTGTAAAAATATTGACAGACACAAAACGTGGCGCCATTTATCTAGAGGATGATTTTGTAATTTTTCATATTGGATCCAGGAGTACTTTCTATTGTGCCTTATTGGTAGAATAACATCTTTTTCAACTGTATAAATGCGAAAATTTCAAAAACACGAGATTTGGAGTTTATTAAACATATTTGTACTCGACAGAAACCTTTAGTGAACTAGCAAATAATATTAGGTTAGGAGTCAAACGTAAATTGGCATTGTTTGGGTTTGGATTTTCTAGGTTATATAATGAGAAATGAATAGTGTAGTAAATAATGTAAAACGAGGTTTGTTTATACGAGCGCCATTACGACTAAAGAGTAAACATTTAGTTTTTTCGTTTTGATGTGTTTTTCAAAACTTTTAGTGACAAAATAAACTTTTAAGGTAATTAATTTAATGTTCTTGGATTATCATGGTTCGTCGGTGCCAAGTTTATCAGAAAAACAACCGAAATTACCAAGGCCATGTAGCTACAATACCATCCCCACTTTTTGTAATTCATTCATTATTTCACTACTGGCGTTTAGAATTATAGCCCTCTCTATCTTTATTATTACTCTAAGGCTAAAACTTATAAAACCACTCTATGATTTTATCAATCCAGAAAAAAAAGGTTTAAAATAATAACATAATATAATTAAAGAAATTTACCTGTATTCCTCTAACATCGCTTTATTCAATTTTAATATTTTTCACAATTTTAGTTATAATTGTACATAAATATTTATAGTGTGATAAGTATCTTCTTAACGTACCTATAGTATGTAGATTCATTATCTAAAAAAGAAACAAAATAATTATTAGTAATAGGTATGATACATTAGAAAGTAAAAGCTAATTATGATTTCTACAAAAAATTTCAATTTGTGGATTTGAATGTCAATGACATAACCTTTAAACAATAATTATCAGAACTACGGAACAAAGTATGGAAACTGTGAGAATCATATACAGTGCTATTCAAAAGTCCCCTTCCCCCCTCGTATCTTTTGAACGGCTACACTTACATTAATAAAATTTGGAGGGTGAGAATAAAGTGTTGTAAAATTCTTTACGAATGGTAACAGGTGACGTAATAGTAATATATGACGTCACAGTGCCACTCTGGCCAATAATTTTAAATAGGACCTTATGGCTAGTGATATCTCGTTTGAAAGGCATTGACATTGGCTACATAGCCATATTAATTTTGTTTGGGTTTAAATTAATTTTGACGGATAATATAATAATAAATACCAAAATTATTAAAATTATTTTTTTAAATTTAATTAATCAAATATCAACAATGGATTCTTATAGCAAGTGTTCGAAATGTGCTCCGTCTACTTCCGTCGACTTCCGGCCGGCGAGATCCTATAGAATTGCCACCTCGGTCACCAGATCTGAGACCATTAGATTTTTTTCTATGGGGGTATTTGAAATCCAAGGTTTATACTACGGCACCAGATAGCATTGGCGTTTTGAAAGAAAGAATTACTGAAGAATGCAATGCTATTTCAGCTGACACATTCGAACGAGTACGACAAGAGTTTACTAATAGGATGTATTACTATCAGGAAGTAGACGGAGCACATTTCGAACACTTGCTATAAGAATCCATTGTTGATATTTGATTAATTAAATTTAAAAAAATAATTTCAATAATTTTGGTATTTATTTAATTTATCCGTCAAAATTAATTTAAACCCAAACAAAATTAATATGGCTATGTAGTCAATGTCAATGCCTTTCAAACGAGATATCACTTGTCATAAGATCCTATTTAAAATTATTGGCCAGAGTGGCACTGTGACGTCATCTATTACTATTACGTCACCTGTTACCATTCGTAGAGAAGTTTACAACACTTTATTTTCACCCTCCAAATTTTATTAATGTAAGTGTAGCCGTTCAAAAGATACGAGGGGGGAGGGGACTTTTGAATAGCACTGTATATTAAAGAATGTTAAGAACAGTTCATCTAAAATGAATATAGTAATAAAAGATTAGATTATAAGGGTTACATATGCAGAATTATCAATTTTGTTATTGTAAAAAAATCCTAATAGAAGGTAATTAAAAATACTATTTTGATAGACTGAAAAAAATTAAGTGAAGATTGTAGATTGGTGGTTTCAAATGAAACATTGTCTAACGATATTTGAAAACAAATCTAAAGGCATATGAAATTGAAAACACAAAAAGTTTGTTGAAAAAACAAAAGAGGAGTGGAGTAGTTGGAGATGAACAGGACGACAGGAGATTGTGGAATGGAAATTAAATTGTTAGAAAAGTATGGAAAATCAATAATTTCTACAAAGAAAAGTTAAAAAAAACATTAAATAACAACTAAAGTACATAGCTGAGCATACATTTCGTATAATTAATCCTATTTGTGAAGAATTATTCAGACTTCAAGATACCCGTGACGGCATTCCAGAGAGACGAGAAACGGACATCTTTTGAAACGAATTTTAACATCGGGATCACTTACCTCTGTATTATAAAGATTAACCATAAGAATGTTCCGAAATATAAGTGTATTTAAGATAATTTTATAAAAGTTCTTGTAACACAAATATATGTAATTCTTAATATCTAAATCTTCTTGGTTTTTCTCTTTTCCTTCTCTTCTCCTTTCCTTTCTCTTTTCCTTTGTAAAATAGTTTAAATGATTTTTCAACCACTCCGATAATAATATCCAACTCACATAGAGGTTAAATTCATTTTAATGAAATTGGTATATTAACAGAATATTAGACGAGGCCATTTGTGGCGATTCAGATAAAAGACAGAGGCGTACCTATATTTCTTTATTTGAATATAAAATAAGTGAAATCATAGACAAATTATTTTAAATCTTTACTTAAAAAAGGATAAATAATTAATAATAAAAGTTTAATATGAATACTAATATAGCTTTATTTATTTGAATGGCGCCAGAACCCAAAGAAATAAAGTTTGAGAATGCCCGGCGGGATTTGAGCGTAGTCGAAGGTGAATATAATAAATAAATAATCATAATATATATATATATATATATATATATATATATATATATATATATACATATATATATATATACATATATATATATATATATATAAAATGAATTAAAATTTCATAAAATACGAGGTGTGTCTATATGAAAGATAAATGTCGGTTGTCTACTGTAACGATGTTAATTTATTAAATTTTCATTTCCAGCTACCAAGCAGTATACATTTCATTTTATTTAATAATTAAATCGCCTCTCTTTCGAAATTTACCTATGAATATTTTGAGACATCCGGTATATCCTTTTGTCAAGTTCACTTAAACCAGTCTGCTAATGTGCGCGCATTTTCAAAATTTTAAGGAGGAGACTTCGTAAGTGGGGTAGGAGAATTTAATAAAAGGACGTAGCATCCAGGTAAACGGGGCTTTTTCTTTCTTTTCCTGCTTGCAAATTACATTGTGTTTACACCGAATACTGTGACTGGTTTTTGTGAACCAGGTAAGTGGATATAAAATTGTTCTGTGAATAGCTATTATCATCCAACACTTAGCCGCTTTTATTTTTAACGTTTGAATTCATAGTATTTGTGTACAATTCCGAAGTTAGAACATATAGAGTCAATTTTATCTGAATATTTAATCCCGTCCAATAGGCCGTTGTACTGTTAAGAAAATTTAGTTCGTTTGCACTTGCTTAGAAAAATCTCGTCTGGATTCGCTGCTGAGCAGGGATCAATTCGAGAGGCCTCTAAGGCAGATTTGATTTAAGGGATACGAAATAATTTCAAAAGTATTCGCTGCCGAGCAGGGATACCCAAGAGAGGTTTTCGCATTCTGCTGGTAGTTTTCTTTATCTCAGAATTTGATTTCGTACAATAGGCTGTTGTTTGTTAGTAAAACCTTAGATACAACATATAGAGTCCGTTTCATCTGAATATTTAATCCCGCCCAACAGGCCGTTGTGCTGTTAAAAATTTAGTTTCTTTTTGCATTTGCTTAGAAAAATCTCGTCTGGATTCGCTGCTGAGCAGGGATCAATTCGAGAGGCCTCTAAGGCAGATTTGATTTAAGGGATACGAAATAATCTCAAAAGTATTCGCTGCCGAGCAGGGATACCCAAGAGAGGTTTTCGCATTCTGCTGGTAGTTTTCTTTATCTGAGAATTTGATTTCGTACAATAGGCTGTTGTTTGTTAGTAAAACCTTAGATACAACATATAGAGTCCGTTTCATCTGAATATTTAATCCCGCCCAACAGGCCGTTGTGCTGTTAAAAATTTAGTTTCTTTTTGCATTTGCTTAGAAAAATCTCGTCTGGATTCGCTGCTGAGCAGGGATCAATTCGAGAGGTCTCTAAGGCAGATTTGATTTAAGAGGTACGAAATAATCTCGAGAGTATTCGCTGCTGAGCAGGGATACGAAGGAGAGGTTTTCGGATTCTACTGTCAATCTATTTTAACTGAAAAGTTTAGTTCGTACAATAGGCTGTTGATGTTTTGCCAGTAAAACTTTAGTTAGAACATTTAAAGTCTAGTTTATCTGAGTATTTAATCCCGCTGAATAGGCCGTCGTACTGTTAAGAAAATTTAGTTCGTTTGCACTTGCTTAGAAAAATCTCGTCTGGATTCGCTGCTGAGCAGGGATCAATTCGAGAGGCCTCTAAGGCAGATTTGATTTAAGGGATACGAAATAATCTCAAAAGTATTCGCTGCCGAGCAGGGATACCCAAGAGAGGTTTTCGCATTCTGCTGGTAGTTTTCTTTATCTGGAGTATTTGATTTCGTACGATAGGCCGTTGTGTTGATCAGTAAAACCTAGTTTAGTTGAATCTAGTGAAATCGCTAAGAAATTCCGGTGACTATTTAGATTAAACCGGCAGCCGAGACTAGTTAATTGATTATTTTCTTCCGCTTTATTTAAAAAGTACACAAATATTAGGAACCGATATAGTACGCTCTGTTAGTGCAACCATAACGCTTTCTCTGTGCATTTTGACATATATTATCACTAGGAACTTTGTATTGTTTTCACCTGCTACGTACTAGTAGAATTCTGCACGTTATTTTCCGCCTCCGTTGTAAAATAGCTAGAATATTTATTGCTTGGTGTCAGTCCGCTTTTGGTTTGATTATTAACGTAGATCTTTAGTTGTAGATTTTGATATTTTTGTAATTTCTCCTTTATGTAAAATTCAATTTTATTTGTGGAATTAAAATTAATAATTTCTCCAGTAGCGAGTAGTTTCATTTGTTTGATAGTGGTAAGCAATTAAAGCCTGTTTTCACACTACGTATCCGGAAAGGTCCATAACAACAGACCCCTGGAATTACTGAACCTCCATCTGTGGCTACCTTGGTAACTCTCGACGCCGTATTTTCGAGAGTTCGGTGGAGTAAACCACCCCAAAAAATCTGGCGCCCGAGGAAATCTAGAAAGTACTGAAGCCGTGGGTGTCATAGTGACGTCCGTGATTCTTGTAAGGGAAAACAGCACTTCACACATGGCGCCCGAGCAGGGACCCTTGTTGTAAAGGAATAATCGTTTTTTTTAAGCAATAGAGGAAAGCGTGCAAAAGGGCACAACAGAAACCGTTGTTTTGTTTTATCTATAAGCGTTGTTTGGAAAAGAAAGGAAAGCCGTGCAACTGCCGCTGCAATAAGAATATTGTTCTGTATACCGGGATAACCCTGTATTTGAAATTGAGTAAATTTTGAATAGAAAAGTACAAATCCGAAGTAATTGAACCTGAAAAATACTACGATTGTTTAAACCGACTTAAATCTGGAAATACATTTTTGGTCAACAGTCCGAACACCACCTGTGATTGATTTATTTAAAAAATTAAGTATCTATTAACAATTCTTTGATTTTTATAAGCGAATAACGACGTGAAAGTTTATATTTTGAAGTTACAATAAATATTGCCAGCTGAATTTTTTTTTATCAGATAAGAAGACCAGTTTTGTTTTGTGGGCCAGTTCTAGATAACAATCAATAACAATTGCTTTTTATTTATTTGTACGAACTTTATGGAATTCTAAAAAGTAATTAGTGTTATTGAAATAAATTTGATAGATTTTACATGCCAATATTTTAATAATTATGGTACCGATTGTCCCACGATAATTATCATCTTTTATTATTGGCAATAATATTTTGAAGTGAAAACTATTATTTCGTTTTAATTGTAATTTTTAGTATAGATTAAGAGAAAAAGAATCTGGTTTTAGACTTTGTTTTTTTTTGAAAATATCGTAGAGAATACCTTTTCCAAATTTATATTTGCATTCTTGTTTATATATATTTTTCTTTCTTACGGGAAAGTATTTTCTAGGTTACATATACCTGGTCTTCATTGGTTTTAATTGTTTTTATTTAATTTGAAATCATAGTTTGAATTGTTGTTGACTAAAATTCCCTATTGTTGATCAACCGAACTGGACTTGTTTTATTTTGATTACTGTACAGAGTGGACTAATACCACAACTTTCTCTGGGTTTTGGTTTTGTTCGGATATACCGTCCGTACCGGTTTAAGGATTTTGAATTGATGACAGCTAGTGAGGATAGTGATTCCTCTGTTAATAACGAACACCGTACATACGAACAGGTAGCTAAAGACACACCGCTTGTAGGCTGGGTATATAACCTCAAGAAAGCAGAACTCTGCCGAATTAAATAAGCGACAACTATCTTCGTCTGGATCTGTAAGAGAACAACGAAGACGACTAGTGAGTTTTCTCAAGGAATCTGTTGCTGTAGACCCGAGTTCTGAAGTAACCATGACTACTACTCCTCCAGTTACACCTCCGCTGAACGTCCACGATTGGAAAATATCTTTTGGAAATCGCGATGATCCGGCAAGTTTCTTAGAACGACTTGAAGAAATCTGCACTGCTAAGGTGAAACAGGATAATTTGCTTCCGGTCTTACCCGAGTTCCTGTCTGGAGAACCAGCACTGTGGTTCCGCAACAACCGGCACCGATGGACAAACTGGGATGATTTTGAAAAGGCTTTCCGCATTTTCTTCTACCCTGTTAATTACGAGGTGGACCTAGAAGCGGAAATTAGCAAGCGTCTGCAAAGGAGAAGCGAGGCAGTGTCGGCATACATCACTGATCTGCAAACCTTGATGCGTAGACATGGGAAGCTATCTGACGAACAACAGTTGGCTTGGTTATATCGTAAGCTGCTACCAGAATACCGACAGCAGATTCGTAAAGCTGACTTTAAAGATTTTACTTCTTTTTGCCAAGAGGTAAAGGAATACGAGTTGCTGCGAAAGGAACTCCAAAATATTCCTAACACCAGTGGATGGCAAAGAGGGACAAATGGACGTTTTCAACCAGCAAATACATCACGGAATACGAATGCAGCCCCCAGTCCGTCCCGAGAACCCATAGCTAGTACCAGTAGCTCTCGCCCAGTTGATCCAGTTAGTCGAACACCTATACCGAGAAATTCTAGTACACTGTGTTGGCGCTGTGGTGAGACAGGCCATGTCCGAACAAACTGTAGAAACCAACCTAAAATATTCTGTTCCCGCTGCCGTAAGGAAGGAGTCCTTACCAGAGACTGTTCATGCTCGAAGCAGGAAAACTAAACCGAAACTGTCCCGAAGGGAGGCCGTCACAGTTTCCTAATATTTTAGCCTCTCAAGAACATCCGACTTCCGAACCGTCAGATCCGCGACCCCAAATTGACGTCCAAATGGAACACTTCAAGTTTAAAGCCTTGGTGGACACTGGAGCTATCAGATCGTACGTGGGTGATTCGGTAGCGAAGCAATTTTCCCAACGACAGCGAACGGTCAGTCATTCGACAAGAGCACGTTTAGCTAATGGAAATTTGGTTTCTATCACAGATATCTATGATCTGCAGCTGATGGTAAATGACGTCACCATGGAGGAACCGTTGGAACATTTTCCAGGTTTAGTCGCTGATATGGTTCTTGGTCTTGATATACTGAAGAAGTATAATTTCTGCTTAGAACTAGGTACAGGGAAGATCTACCAGGACGGAAAGCTAGTTAACTGTCAAGAGCCAGATACAATGTTCTCTCCCATAGGAATTATAGACGTAGTAATGCCACCGCCAGGAGAGAACAATCCTGGGTTGTCATGCGAAATGATTGTTGCTGATACCGCTAAAACAAATGGTATGATTGCTGATACCACTAGAACAAACTGTATGGTTGCTGATACCACTAGAAGAAATGGTATGGTTACCGAAACTGCTGGAGAGAATCTGCCTGTTGTTGGCCCTGCTGCAACAAATTTTTCTGTTATTGACCCCACTAGAAGGACATCTGGAGATATCCCGAAGAAGGAAAGAGGATCTGACGCGAAAACTCCTCTAGAACTGGACACTGCTAGTAAAATCTTTGAAAATGTAAAGACTGTTAAGGATATTGACTGTTACAACACGAAATGCCCTCTGGAAAAAACTGATAGGATATTGACCGATATCTCCCAGTCAGCCGTGGAAGGAAACCAAGGTGATAGGAGATCTAGTACTGAATATCCTCTAGGAAAAACTGATAAGGGTATGGACTGTTGTAACACGAAATACCCTCTGGAAAAAACTGATAGGATATTGACCGATATCTCCCAGTCAGCCGTGGAAGGAAACCAAGGTGATAGGAGATCTAGTACTGAATATCCTCTAGGAAAACTGATAAGGGTATGAACTGTTATAACACGAAATACCCTCTGGAAAAAACTGATAGGATATTGACCGATATCTCCCAGTCAGCCGTGGAAGGAAACCAAGGTGATAGGAGATCTAGTACTGAATATCCTCTAGGAAAAACTGATAAGGGTATGAATTGTTATAACACGAAATACCCTCTGGAAAAAACTGATAGGATATTGACCGATATCTCCCAGTCAGCCGTGGAAGGAAACCAAGGTGATAGGAGATCTAGTACTGAATACCCTCTAGGGAAAACTGATAAGGATATGGACTGTTATAACAAGAAATACCCTCCAGAGAAAACTGATGGGATGTCGACCGATATCTCCCAGTCAGCCTTGGAAGGAAACCAAGGTGATGAAAGGGGATCTAGTACTGAACATCCTCCTGGAAAAACTGAGAGGATATTAACCGATATCTTCCCGTTAGCCTGGGAAGAACCCCCAGGTGGTACAGGGAGATCTAGTTCTGAATATCCTCTAGGATCCACTGATGGAAAAACCTGCGAAGACGTTAAGACTGATAAGATTACTGACTGTCACATTCACCGGCTTATCCCGGTCTGATTTAGAAGAATATGACGAGAATATGGAGTTAGCTAGGGAAGAATGTCATCTAGAAACTATAACACCGTTACAAGACCGAGATTTGACTGTAACAGAAGAGAAAACGCTGAGAAAATTTCTAGACATAGAGTTGCCGAAGTTCGAGAAAGTTCAAGGACCGACAGACCTAGTCCATCACGAGATTCGCCTCTTGCACTCAACCCCGATTAAGCAACGACACCGTCCGCAGAATCCAAAGATGCAAGAGATTTGTAACACCGAGGTGGACCTGATGTTGAAAGAAGGGGTAATCGAACCCTCAAACAGTCCGTGGAGTTCTCCGGTGGTTATCGTTAAGAAGAAGGATGGGAAAAACTGTTTCTGTATTGACTTTCGAAAAGTCAATGAGGTCACAAAGAAGGACGCCTACCCTCTTCCATTCATAAATGCTATTCTGGATAAATTGCGACGCGCAAAGTATATCTCTAGTTTAGATCTGAAGAGTGGATATTGGCAAGTCCCATTAGCTCCAGCAAGCAAACCCATCACTGCCTTTACAGTACCAGGACGTGGACTTTTCCATTTCACAGTTATGCCGTTTGGTCTACATTCAGCGCCCGCCACATTTCAACGCCTAGTAGATCGAATTATCGGTCCTAACTTGGATCCGAATGCATTTGCATATTTGGATGACATTATCGTATTAGGGGAAACGTTTGAAGAACATCTGCAAAATCTAGCTGAGGTTTTCCGCCGTCTCCGAGAAGCCAAGTTGAGAATCAATGCAGGAAAATGTCATTTCTGCCTACCGTCGATGAAATATCTAGGCCATGTAATTACCGGCGAAGGTATCCGTACCGATCCCGAAAAAGTGGAAAGTATTTTGAAGTTTGCAGCGCCAAGAAACGTCCGAGAACTACGAAGATTTTTAGGAGTAGCCTCCTGGTACCGCCGATTTGTGCCCGCGTTTTCTCAGACAGTAGCTCCGCTAACCAAGTTACTCCGTAAGGCGCACCGTTGGAAATGGACTGAAGAGCAGGAGGGTGATTTCGCTAAAATCAAGATATGTCTGTCTGAAGCGCCTGTACTAAGTTGCCCGGATTTCAGTTTACCGTTCGCGCTGCAGACCGATGCGTCCAAACACGGTTTAGGGGTGGCCCTGACACAACAGATAGATGGCAATGAACATGTGATAGCTTACGCGAGCCGAACCTTAAGTCCAGCCGAAAAGAACTATTCAGTGACCGAAAAAGAGTGTCTTGCCATAGTATGGGGGATTGATAAGATGCGCCCCTATCTGGAGGGATATTATTTCACGGTGTTAACTGACCACCAATCCTTAAAATGGCTGCATTCTATATCTAGTCCGTCTGGCCGTCTAGCCCGCTGGAGCATCTTTTTGCAACAATACGATTTCGATATCCAATACCGACGAGGTGCCATGAATCGAGTGGCCGATGCACTATCTAGGAACCCGCTGCCAGACACTCCTGAGCAATCAGCGGAAGTGTGCATAGCCGATAATCCAGAGGAATGTTCCTGGTACCGAAACAAGAAAGAGGAAGTGCTAAGAGACCCAGGTAAATTTCCGGATTACTGCATCAAGGAAGGACGACTGTACCGACATTTTTGGGACCTGAATGATCTGAGTGAGTCTGAACTGTCTGACCCGTGGAAGCTATGTGTGACGAAGTCACAAAGATCCCGTATTTTACAGGAAAATCACGATGCCCCTACCGCCGGACACTTAGGGATTGCAAAAACAATAGCGAAGATTGCTAAGATTTACTACTGGCCAGGAATGTTTAGGGACATATCCAGGTACGTCCGTGGCTCTATGCAATGCTTAAAGTACAAACCGTCTCAACAGCAGTTAGCTGGGAAAATGCAACCGTCCCGAAACCGACGTCCATGGGAAACTGTTAGTACCGATATCGCTGGACCGCTGCCGCGCAGTAAAAAAGGGAACTGCTACATAGTCATGTTCCAGGACCGTTTCACAAAATGGGTACAGTGTAAACCGGTCAGAAAAGCGACCGCTAGCTCGATAAGTAACGCTTTTCACGAAGAAGTTCTGACCACGTTTGGATGTTCACGTACCGTATTATCAGACAATGGGACACAATATGATAGTAAGCTCTTTAATGAAATGTTGAGAGGCTTGGGAATATACCATCGATTCACCCCACCGTATACACCACAAGCTAATCCCGTCGAAAGAGCTAACCGTACCTTAAAGACCATGATAGCTCAATATTGCGAACAAGACCACCGAGACTGGGATCTGAGACTATCCGACCTGAAGTTTGCCATTAATAATTCTAAGCACGACTCTACCGGCTTTTCTCCCGCCTTTCTCAATTTCGGAAGAGATCTCGACGTCCCGAATACACTACGCCGAGAAGTGGAACAAAATCAGACGACCGAAGAATTTGAAACACCCAAAGACGCTGGAAATACCGATGAAGAATCCGAAACACTCACTGATGCTGGAAATACCGAAAATGAAGTATCTGAACAGTACCTACTTCGCTTGAACAAATTACAAGAGTGTTTCGATTTAGTCCGGGTGAATCTGTCTAGAGCCTTTACGACACTGTGAGATCAGGAAGGCCGTTAGTACTAGAGGGGGTCCCGAAGACTTAAGTGTCCCAGCTGCGGTCGCTCCGGACGGCCGACGAAAGACTGTACCTGTACCAGCCGAGAAATTTCCAGACCTACACCGGAGCCAGGAAAATGCTCTGTAGAAATCCAAGCACCGCAAATATCCCGATTCCGGCAAGATGTGGGCATTCAGTGTGATCTCTGTGACTGTGCCATGAAAATTCCGGACTACGCCACTAGGGCCCATCCGCGATATACAATCCTGCGGAACGCCTCCACCGTAAGAAGAGTGAGGACACGTTCTTCCCGGCGGTATCCCAGCCTAAGTACGAGGAGCTCTAGGCTCCAGTAACCCCGTGAGGAATTTGGATAGATGTCCCTGCCGCAAGACCCGATACTGTTTTTAATTATTTTTGCATAATCTTTTGTTTTAGGTGGTAACGGTTAGTTTTAAGAATGAGTGGAAAAAAAAATATAACAAATGCAAGCTTCACTTTAATTTGTTAATTTTTTTTAACCGAAGAAAGAGGGGGATGTAACGATGTTACTTTTTAATGTTTTCATTTCCAGCTACCAAGCAGTATACATTTCATTTTATTTAATAATTAAATCGCCTCTCTTTCGAAATTTACCTATGAATATTTATTTTTATATAAATGTACTGCTTTTGAGACATCCGGTATATCCTTTTGTCAAGTTCACTTAAACCAGTCTGCTAATGTGCGCGCATTTTCAAAATTTTAAGGAGGAGACTTCGTAAGTGGGGTAGGAGAATTTAATAAAAGGACGTAGCATCCAGGTAAACGGGGCTTTTTCTTTCTTTTCCTGCTTGCAAATTACATTGTGTTTACACCGAATACTGTGACTGGTTTTTGTGAACCAGGTAAGTGGATATAAAATTGTTCTGTGAATAGCTATTATCATCCAACACTTAGCCGCTTTTATTTTTAACGTTTGAATTCATAGTATTTGTGTACAATTCCGAAGTTAGAACATATAGAGTCAATTTTATCTGAATATTTAATTCCGTCCAATAGGCCGTTGTACTGTTAGGAAAATTTAGTTCGTTTGCACTTGCTTAGAAAAATCTCGTCTGGATTCGCTGCTGAGCAGGGATCAATTCGAGAGGCCTCTAAGGCAGATTTGATTTAAGGGATACGAAATAATCTTAAAAGTATTCGCTGCTGAGCAGGGATACGAAGGAGAGGTTTTCGGATTCTACTGTCAATCTATTTTAACTGAAAAGTTTAGTTCGTACAATAGGCTGTTGCTGTTTTGCCAGTAAAACTTTAGTTAGAACATTTAAAGTCTAGTTTATCTGAGTATTTAATCCCGCTGAATAGGCCGTCGTACTGTTAAGAAAATTTAAGGGATACGAAATAATCTCAAAAGTATTCGCTGCCGAGCAGGGATACCCAAGAGAGGTTTTCGCATTCTGCTGGTAGTTTTCTTTATCTGGAGTATTTGATTTCGTACGATAGGCCGTTGTGTTGATCAGTAAAACCTAGTTTAGTTGAATCTAGTGAAATCGCTAAGACATTCCGGTGGCTATTTAGATTAAACCGGCAGCCGAGACTAGTTCATTGATTATTTTCTTCCGCTTTATTTAAAAAGTACACAAATATTAGGAACCGATATAGTACGCTCTGTTAGTGCAACCATAACGCTTTCTCTGTGCATTTTGACATATATTATCACTAGGAACTTTGTATTGTTTTCACCTGCTACGTACTAGTAGATTTCTGCACGTTATTTTCCGCCTCCGTTGTAAAATAGCTAGAATATTTATTGCTTGGTGTCAGTCCGCTTTTGGTTTGATTAATAACGTAGATCTTTAGTAGTAGATTTTGATATTTTTGTAATTTCTCCTTTATGTAAAATTCAATTTTATTTGTGGAATTAAAATTAATAATATCTCCAGTAGCGAGTAGTTTCATTTGTTTGATAGTGGTAAGCAATTAAAGCCTGTTTTCACACTACGTATCCGGAAAGGTCCATAACAACAGACCCCTGGAATTACTGAACCTCCATCTGTGGCTACCTTGGTAACTCTCGACGCCGTATTTTCGAGAGTTCGGTGGAGTAAACCACCCCAAAAAATCTGGCGCCCGAGGAAATCTAGGAAGTACCGAAGCCGTGGGTGTCATAGTGACGTCCGTGATTCTTATAAGGGAAAAAAGCACGTCACACTACTTACAATATTTTCACACTCACACTCAATCTATGTTTAAAACAAAGTTGGGTGCGTTTGAGGCGTCTTTGACAATCCATAAGTTAACATAGATGATCAAAGTCACCCCATATCATTTGGCGTAGGAATTGGATTTTCATAAACTATCCTCGCAAAAGTGAAAATAAAACATTGGTTATTATCAAAATGGAACTTTATGTTCTACAAAAATAACAAAACTTAAGTTTGGCACCTTCTTTGGCTACGAGTGGAAATAATACTCTGTAAACTTAACGAACATAAATTCACGGTGACTACACAAACCAAAAATGTAATGAAACAAATTTAACGTTCAAAAACATCAACTGATTTCGGAAATACATATCTTGCTGGGCGCTCCAGAAGTTTCTGATGGCTGTTCTAGAATTGCTATAATATCCTTTAAGCTTACAGTAAACAAGTCGTTAGGAACAACTTTAAAAGTTGTTTTTGTGATGTCTATTAATTTCAACCCCAAGACATTGTCATTCTCGTCTACATGCCCTCCAACCTTGACAACGTATCTATACTTGGTACAATTTCTATTTCCAAACAACACTTTTACTAGAATAAATATTCCAGGAATAATCTTGTCAGGGTCAGTGGGTAAATAGTCTACTTCATTAGCAATATCAGAACGTGCGTCTTCAAGCCCATCCGACAGCACCACCGAAATAAGATCCATTTCTTAGTTTTCGTCTGATTTTTTTGTTGGGCGAGTAACACTTTTTCAAGCTTCCAATTAACCACTTCTTTTTCTGTGATGGCATTTGAACAGGGGTGATGTTGTAACGTGTTTCCTTTAAAAAGGAAACGCGATTATTATTAAAATCCATCCAAAATTGATCACCATTATCTTCAGAGTTGGAAATGTTATCAGGGTTCAGTGGGTAAATGCCCGTTGCTTTAAATCCAGACCTCAAATCGTGGTTACTTACTTAAGGTGAGTGAGTTCCGGAGGAATTCATTTTGTCCAGATTAATCTGCATCAACTGTGGACGTATTTCTTTCTTCAAAGAAGATTGTTTTGATTTTTCATTTTCCAGTCCAACAATACTGACCTTCATGCTGTCTTTAAGGGTCTGAAGAAGCTAACATCAAGTGGTTGCGTTAGGTGTATAGAATTTGGAGGAAGGCACAAAAAGACAATGCTATTTTGGCTACACAAATTTAAGATCAGTAAAGTGTGACGACAGATTGTCGCCAATTAAGACCTTCTTCCATGGCAAATTCATAGCATGTAGTAAGAACGTGCTTATAAGCCAATCAGTAAAGCAGCTGGCTTCAATCCAACCACTTTTTGTTCTGTTGTATCTAGACTCAGAGCTGCAACAACGGTTCTCACAACAAAGGTGTCCTTTGAGACCATTCTCCGTTCAACGGTCCCATAAATGCACGGTTTGTTAATTACGTAGTGGGGTAGAAGAACGCATAATCTGACCCGCAAAACATAATGGAAATAGATGGTTTATAGTGGTTTATAAGATTTTCTGGGTACTTTTACCCCTGCGATATAGCCATCTCTTTTCCCAGGATCGTCAGCCATCGAATTATTGCATCTCCTCTAGCTTAGTAAAAACAAGTTGCCCTTCATTTGATTTTACATGCATGCGTCTGTATATATTATATAAGGTTATGTAGCTAATATTGAATGCTTTAGATGTTTTGTTGATTCACCAGTTTTCATTAACAATCTTTTCTAAGGCTTTTTCGATACTCTCATCACTGGAGTTCTTGTAAGCTTTGCTCCCAACTTTATGCAAATAGATACGGCCCATTGTAGGCTTTTGTTCACTTTCTGAGTGAAGCTAACCTGAAATTAAAATAAAAACTGGCCTAAACTAAGCAAACAATGAAAATGTGAGGAAATCTTATTATTTATAAACTATGGGGCGACTTTGATAACTATCAATCTTACCACGAAAGTGTTATGAAAGTGACCCCAGTTTCAACTAATAGTTTTCAAACAAACGTATTTTGTGCTGAATTTTACATGAAGTGAGGTTAAGGAAAAAGCACCTCATCGAAAATAACCGATATTAGAGAGATATCGCTTGGTAAAAAATGCTTTGCGGTAATTACGCTTGCGGTATTTTGACGTTTATTGAATGCGCGATTCACTTCTTTACGTCTCTAACGCTAATAACGTTAGCGCTTCGTGTAATTTACGGTTACGTACCGTAGAGCGTTATTGTAAATACCGCACAAAATTGTCCTGCGCAGTTCTCAAAACAAAACGTATCGGTTTTCTAATGCTAGATTTTTGTTTATCATCGCGTTTAGATGATGTTTACTATGTGTTATGCAACTCTTTTTAAAAGTATGCAAATTCCAGTAACTCTTAAAACTACCAATAAAATATGTAAAGGAGATAAAGCAATGTGCATACTTACTTTTATATCGTATAATACTAACACTAAACTATAACAGAACTACGAGTGAAAGTATAAATTGTTTCAGCGATTCAAAGAGTCAACTTAGAAATACCTTCTCTTTTAAACATAAAATTGTTTTTTACATTATCTTCTTGCATATTATCAAAATCAAATACAATCATAGGGCCTTGGGTATATTCTATTTGGTTTTGCTCTACTCCTTTTATATTATGCAAAATCACATATTCAATAGCATTTTCACTAGCTCCAGCTAAGAATTTCATCCATTCTTAAATATATTTCATTTTATCAAGTATGCAAATAGTAAGTTTATTTGGTTTTAACTTTAAAAAAAATACACAAAAAAGACAGGTTATGTTACTTCCTTCCTAACGCAGCACTACGTTATTAAATAACAGTGATGGCAATAGCTCTTATTTCCTAACCTATTTTAGGTAGAGCGTTATTAAATTAGCGCAACATAAATACCGCACCGTATGCGGTATTGCAATTGGCAATATTTCTCTATTGTCGATACATGACCTTGGTAATTTCGGCTGTTTTTCTGCCAAACTTGGAACAGGCGAACCATGATAATCCAAAAACATCAACTTAATTAACTCAAAAGTTTATTTTGTCACTAAAAGTCTTGAAAAACACATCAAAACGAAAGAACTAAATGTTTACTCTCTAGTCGTAATGGCGCTCGTATAAACAAACCACGTTTGACATTATTTACTACATTACTACGGCGTATTCGAAATGATCGTCGATCATTTTCTGACGATATTTGCATCTCTCTTTATATGGTAATTAAACAAGGACAAAACTAACAAATAGATTACTGAAATTAACTGTCTCGACCCTTACTTCGTGGAATCTACTCATATTAGTGTTTTAAATGAAACTCAACGTTTCTAACTAATTCCACAATATAATGAAAAATATTAAAAATTCTAAAAAATTGACAATTGTTTCGATAACTGAATATCATCGTCAGAATGACAGAAGTTACATTTCATTTTATGCCTACCTGATGTTCAGTATAGTTATTTTTGACTAGACCAAGAAGTGACCTACCTTGTCATTGACTTAATATATGTTAATAGAAAAAAGAAGATGTGATATTACAAATATTGAAGCTTAGATATTATTAGCCCTATGGTGATATCCTGGATATAATTTTTCAATTAAGATCAGTATATAACCATTCATTGACACCAACACAGAACTAGAAATACTACATATTTGTGATAAGAAACAAGAACTGGATTTCCTTGAAGAGTTAGAAATTAGAAGACACTTAAGAAACCCACATTATGAAGTCGTCAACGAACAGATAAATCTAGGGAGTTCTCCACTATTAAACTGTCTTCTTAAGTGATAATTGTAAAGATCAGCAGATATAGTTTTCCTGGTTTTCTATATCATTGCAAAGTTATACTGATCTTAATTGGAAAAATGATATCCAGGATATCACCATAGGGCTAATAATATCTAAGCTTCAATATTAGTAATATCACATCATCTTCTTTTTTCTATTAACATATATTAAGTCAACGCCGTAACTAGCAGTACATCGGATGTACGAATTTATTTTGTACATCGGCCTTGTGGTTTTTCTTCTGTTATTTTTATAAATTAATCTACTTACAATGATAGGTGATAGAGGTTACACTATAATCATACTTATTTACACATACAGGGCGTTTCATTACTAATTGGAAATATTTTAATCCTGAGTTCAAAAGTGTTTCGAAAAATATGCACATTAGTCCCTTGGTATATAATATGCTATTAAGTACTGGGCACAAATAATTTTTAAATCAAACACTTCGTGTCTGAGACATGAGACACATTTTATCTAGGTGATTTGGGTTAAATCATCGTATTCTGAGCTCAAGATTCTAGTTGAAATATTTTCAATTAGTAATTAAACACCCGTATTTATTTTTTTAATAATGTTTGTATTGAAAAATTCGAGAAAAGGAAAAAGTGTCTTTTTCTACTTCCGCTACTAAAACCGCACTTTGAACACGGGTTTGACATGCACAAAACGACTCTTTAAACACTAGTGTTTAAAATGCGAGAAGTCACATCTCGTTTATCTTTTGTTTTTTAAACGTCAAATCAAGTGTATCTTTTGTATGTTAAATTTCATGCTCCTTGATAATTTTGTTATTCTACGTCATTTGATTTATCAGTCAGCTGTCAGTCATCGTCCGTCATGTAATGAATATAATTCAAATATAATATAATGCTTTCCTTCCCGCGGGCGAAGAAAAAGTATAGTAAGCACCTCGTGTTAAAAACGTCTTTAGTCACTCGTTTCACAAAGAACTCGTTCCGCTTCGCTTCACTCGTGCCTAGTAAAACTCGTGACTAAAGTAACCGTTTTGACACTTGGTACTTAATATACTATTATTTGAACCATCATTATGTAATACTCGATGGACTCTATATCGCATGAGAGGAAACAACAACGTGTATTTCAAAACTGCAATTTACAACCACCTGAAACGCAGCATAGGAAATCAACTTTTATAACCGATACTGATTATACTGAAAAATGCACAGAAAGGAAATTTGAAAAATATAAAAAGTTTATGTTGTTGCTACGAGATATTGCCAGTTTGATATCTGAGCAATAAGGAGATATTTTCGATTTATCAAAGTATTTGAAACTACCTAACTCACAAACCCTAGATACTTATAAGTATTACAAAATAAACACAATTGATATTAAAGTATATCTATGATCTAAAATAATGTAAATAAACCAGTCAAAAGACAAGCTTTTTTATAATAGGTTATATTAATTGAAAACGCGCGCTTCGACCTATCACAAGGCAGATATGTACAAAATAAATGCGTACATCCGATTTACTGCTAGTCACGGCGTTAAGTCAATCACAAGGTAGGTCACTTCTTGGTCTAGCCAAAAATAACTACTAAACGTCAGGTAGGCATAAAATGAAATGTAACTTCTGTCATTCTGACGATGATATTCAGTTATCGAAACAATTGTCAATTTTTTAGAATTTTTAATATTTTTCATTATATTGTGGAATTAGTTAGAAACGTTGAGTTTCATTTAAAACAATAAGGGCCGATTGTAGATAGCAAGCTTAAACCAAGGTTCATCTGAACTCAACAAATGGTTGAACCGGCCTATTAAAAGGATACGAATTGTACATATCGCGTTCAGGTAAACTCCATTATTCTAATGTTGGTATCATATACACGGGGTTGCCAGATTTCGAATTTATGAAGTATGTAAGGGTATATTTTTTTATCTTATAAGAAAAAAAGAGAGTATATAAAATATGACTTTTCTTCTTCTTATCATTTGAGTGAAGTAGAGAAGCTGAGTAACCACTATTTTTCTATTTTATGAGGTTAGAGAATACGTTGTAGTTGTGTGTGTGTTGTTTTTTATGTGTTTATCGATTTAAAATAAAAATATGGAACAAAAACAAAAAAGAACATCAAACTTCACTAATTCAAAAGAAAGCTTGTTGGTGCAGCTAGCTAAACAATATAGAAATATTCTGGAAAATAAAAAGAGTGATGTCAATATAACGCGCAAGAAAAATGAGTGCTGGGTCAAAATTGAATCCGAATTTAATTAAAAAAGTACCGTTACTTTTCGCAGAGCTAACGTTTTAATCTTTGTACAAAATTAGTGTCATTCCACTTCACAAAATGATTGTCCCTTTGTCTATATATTTGTGGTTGCCTTTCTGGCTGTTGCAAATTATTAACTAATTCCATGAAAACTTCATCTTCAGACATTTCTTCCATTTTAAAAAATAAAGATAACTGTTATTTGTCCAAGAGATAACCAATAAAAAACAAAACTGTTTCAAATGAAAAATCAAAATTTGTTTATTTTTAGGTCCCTCTGTCAGTATCAACGTCACCAACACAACGTTGTATGCTGGGGTAGCAACATACTAAATTGAAAAATACTTCTGAACTTGGTTTAAGCGGGGAAAATTGACCGCTTTGTAGAACTCGTAGTTAAACGCGGTTTAGGATCTGAACTAGCATTGTACAACGTTAAGAACCAGGTTAATCATGAACCGAGGTTAAACTCGCATTGTACAATCGGCCCTAAAGAGATTACTATTGACACAATCACAAATCACACAATAAACAGGTACTGAAATTTAGAGCAATGTTGCCACTTTTAGTTATAACCATAAAGGTATCTAAGGTTATAAGAAATAATTTTTTAAAATGTATATAAAAATATGCCTTTATTAAATAAAAATCAAGTATTATTAATTAATTTTAAAAGCAGCGACTCAAATGCATAAATTAGTATGACTTTTTTTTTATTTGCATAACCTTTTAACACATTTTCGATTAAACTTCTAATTTCATTTTTATTGCAACTAAAGAGACTTTGTAAATATGGCAAAGCAGTGAAAGTGTCCGCAAGTGAGCTTATAATGTGATTCGATGTTTGGGGCAAGAAAAAATCAAAACAAACATATCTATTTTCTTTGTTAATCTGATGTATTTATAGTCGAAATGGGCTTTACTGTTAGTTTTGCATTTGTTTCAACCTATTTTCGAAGCACTTTCTCCACTCATATCGAGCGTTTTGAATGTTTGGTGTTGAGAACTGTTCATAACCTCAGATTAACAAATAAAATAGATAAATTTGTTTTGATTTTTTCTTGCCCCAAGCATAGAGTCACATGCTAAGCTCACTTGCGGACGCTTCCACTGCTTTGCCATATTTACAAAGCCTCTTTAGTGGCACGAAAAGTTATGCAAAAAAAGTCATACTAATTTATGCATTTTACTCGCTGCTTTTAAAATTAATTAATAATACTTGAATTTTATTTAATAAAGGCATATTCTTATATCAATTATAACTAAAAGTGGCAATATTGCAGTACCTGTTTTGTGTGTATTTAGTAGTTTTGTCCTTGTTTAAATATCATATAAAGAGAAATGCAAATATCAGAGTGAGCGAGAAGATAATTTCGAATACGCTGTAGCATAGTAGTAAATAATGTCAAACGTGGTTTGTATATACGAGCGACATTACGACTGGAGAGTAAACATTTACTACTTTCGTTTTGATGTGTTTTTCAAGACTTTTAGTGACAAATTAAACTTCTGAGTTAATTAATTTAATGTTTTTGGATTATCATGGTTCGTCGGTGGCAAGTTAGTCAGAAGAACAGCCGAAATAACCAAGGCCATGTATTTACAATACCATCTCCAATTTTTGTAATTCATTCATTATTGCACTACTGGTGTATTGTTGACCGCTAAAATAAACTGAACGTTCTTTTGTTCCTTATTCAGTTGTGCTGTGAATTCAGACCATATATCATATATACTATCGTGGATCATGCAACAGCCGTAGACTGTAGTTGCATTCGATTTGCCCACACTGTTCAAGCTGAGTACTCGATAGTGACACGACATATTTAAATAGAACGCTTGCGTGTGCACCATATAACCTCAAAATAACACAAATCACAAACGAAGTATAACCTGTTCATGAAACACGAATAAAATGATTGGAGCTGCAGTGGAAAGGGGATAAGAAAGTTTGTGTGCCTGGGTGCGCCTGTGGGCTTCAAACAAAAATAAAAAAGAACGCGCGTTGCGCTCGAATTTGCTAGAGCGTTCAAATCGAACCAAAGAATACACCAACAACAAGAAGCGAAAGCCGGCATAAATCATTTGATGTTCTGGGGGCAAAATTTCGTGACCTTGTAAAACTGAAGTTGACAGAAAACTAATAAATATTTACACTGAGAAAAAGGTTAAAAAATAGGTATATTTAACAGGCAGAAAAAAATGTAAACCAAACATTCCAAAAAATAATTGTATTGTCAAAACTTTATTCCGAGAAAGTATTAATTATCAATAAAAAATGTAAGCATAAAAAACCTGTAAAATGGTCTTGTTAGCACGATACAGTCTTCGGAGTGCAACAAGTTACCAATTTTATAATTGAATATTGTTCAGGACATCTCACAGAAGAACCCTATTGATTTTCAGCCCACCAGAGCCAGTACAACGGGTGCTATGGTACTTGAAGTACGGCATTTTTGAAGAAGTTTCAGTGTGTTAGCATAATACAGCCTCCTGAATGTATACAAGTGTCCAATTTTATGATGGGATACTGTTCAGGGCGTCTCACAGATGAACTATATTAATTTTCAGCTTACTAGAGCCAGTACAACGGGTGCTATGGTACTTAAAGTACCCAATTTTAGTAATTTTTAGAGAATTTTCAGTTTGTTAGTACGATTTAGATTATAACGGGGTTACAATGCACTGAAACCTAAGGTTTATTGTGCACCCCCTATTAGAGCTGTTATCGCTACTTCCAGGGTTCTAACGAACTCTAGTATTTGGATTGGCTTCAAAGAGGTTATATCCTCACTCTTACAAGTTTCTTGTCTGAAGCATTTCTTGCGTTGGCTTGCAATGGCGAGGCATTCCAGAACTAGGTGATCCGGATTTTCATTCTCCACCCCACAGAATCTACACTCGTCAGTTTCTGCTAGACCTATTCTCATTAGGTGCTTCCTAAGGCGACAGTGTCCTGTAAGAAAGCCCGTGAGGATATGTAGCTTATTTTTACTAAGGTCCAAATATTTTTTGGATCTAGCAGTGTCAAAGTTCCTCAGGAGCTTTTTGGAATGTTCCAACCCGGGAAGGCACCGCCAGAGTGCTTCTCTTTCGGTTTCCTCCTTCTTCCGAAACTCTTTCTTATAGGAGTATTTTCCTACACCACAGAAAGGCTCCGGGCCAATAAGGGGAGTTTGTGCTCCTTTCCTGGCAAGTGTATTGTCCTCTTCATTTCCTGTGATTCACGAGTAGCCAGGACCCCAGACTAAAGAGACCTTGTTATTCTTGCCTTGTCAAATTTTCTTCGGCACTCCCATGCCAACTTTGAGTCAATGACATGGGAGCTCAATGCTTTGATAGCTGCTTGACTATCAGAATGGATCGATATGTCACATTTCTGATAATTTCTTTCTAGGTTCATTTCCACGCATCTTTCAATCGCAAGTATTTCTGCCTGAAAGACGCTCGGGAAGGAGCCTAACGATAATGAGTATCTAGTGCCAGGCCCAAATACTCCAGCTCCAGTGGGGGTTTTTGAACCCTCCGTATACCATCTAATGGTGTTTTCTTTAGAGTTTGGGTGGTGTATTCCCTTTCCCAGTCTCTCCTCGTATTTAGCATCGTGGTGAAATTCTTTTCGATGCTTACTTTCTTGATCATTTCGTCACTGAGAAGATTCGCTAATGAGGTGTATCTTGTCAGAGAGGACCAAGCTCCCTGATTTTTAATACGCTCATTGCCTGAACCTTCTTTAGATATTCTAAGAATTGCCTCTTGGGCAGATCTTTGTATCACCAGATGTAGAGGTGAGATCTATAATGATCTCAAGTGCCCTAGTTGGACACGTTCTCATAGCTCCAGTGATGCACACACAGGCAAGCCTTTGAACTTTATCGAGGGTCTTCCTCGTGCTGTACTGATTTGCTTTTGTATGTCATTGTTAGTACGATACAGCCTCTGAAGTGTCCACAAGTGATCAATTTTATGATTGGATATTGTTCAGGACGTCATATAGATGAACCTTATTGAGTTTCAGCTCATTGGAGCTAGTATAACCGGTGATATGGCATTGGAAGTGCCACATTTTTGGAGAAATTTCGGGTTGTTAGCACGATACAGCCTCCGGAGTTTATACAAGTGACCAATATTATAATTGGATATTTTTCAGTATGTATCACAGATGAACCGTATTGATTTTCAGCTCACTAGAGCGAGTACAACGGATCCTATAAATCGATATACACTATATTTTTGGAGAAATTTCGGTTTGTTAGCACAATACAGCCTCCGAAGTGTATATGTGACAATTTTATAATAGGATATTGTTCAGTGTGTCTCTCAGATGCGGAAAAGTTTTGATCTTTAAAACCGTTTATTTATTAAACAGAACTCGTTCTGTTAAACTTAATTTGTCGGTTGATAAAGTTAATTTATCGATACGCTTGGGCTTAACAAATATTATGAAAAATATGTATGTTGTTGGTGTATTCTTTGCATCCACGACCCATCCTCATAGATAAATACTTTTAATACGGGGAAGAATGGAATCTCCTGTACTAAGTCCGAAGCCACAAAGTTTTGTCGAGTGCTGCGCCATCTATTC
Organism: Galeruca laticollis; assembly: GCA_963921935.1. Lineage (NCBI taxonomy): Eukaryota > Metazoa > Arthropoda > Insecta > Coleoptera > Chrysomelidae > Galeruca > Galeruca laticollis. The sequence goes on from OY998181.1 coordinate 70,457,002, forward strand.
ACCAACAGGGAAAAATAAAGGAAGAGGCCTGCATGATTAGTTATAGTTTACTAGCTACTACTAGATGGCAAGCCAAGCAAATACTGAACAGTGGCTTTATACAAGACAGTGGCGACAATACGTGGTCAGTGTTTTGATTGGTCAGGCTGAAATCCGCCATTAATCATCAAATTTTATTTGTTTACATTTGTGTTTTAGTTGTATCAAAGAATACAATTCTTTGGTTGTATTCACGTCGTATTTTATATCAGATCTTTGTTTACAGCTAAAGTAGTGTTTTTTTAATTTGTTGACTTAATTTCATTAGTTAGTTTGCGAATTTTTCTCCCTGATCAAGATTTTGAACCATACCTATTATAGTTTGCAACTGTTGAAAAAATAGTAATACCTACCTGCGTTATGGTTTTGGTGTGTCTGCACAAATTATACAGTTGCAATTTGTGTGTCTCTGTTAACAAATCATAATATTTGTCGATAGCAAGGTATGTACAAAAAACTACTATTTCAAGTGAATGTTTAATATAATATAACTACAGTTACTTGTTTTAGAAGCAGCCTGTTTGGAAGTGTGGCGGTTTATTCAGCATTGAGCTGCAGGTATTGTTCTACAAAGTGATTTGTAATGAAGTATTTTCCCAAAGATCCTACTCCTAGAAAGGAATTGGCTACTAAAATTAGAAGGGACAATTGGAAACCAATGTATGCTTCAGCACTGTGTGAGGTAAAAAGTGTATTGATTTATTTTTATTAAGGAGAAACATATATTAAAGAGTTATTGTAATTAATTATTATTAATATGTAACTTCCATATACATACTATTTATGATAAAAATTTAAATCAGTTACCCGATGAACCACTCGCAATAGTTATTGAAATGTTTGGCATTTTCTTAGATGTTCTCTAAAATAATTATTGTAAGTTATTATTACATTCTGTAATGAATTACGCCTGTATTTATGTTTAAGGTACACTTTGCTCCAGAAATGGGAAAAAAACTAGGCACGATGGTAATAGGAAATTAAAATTAACACCAGTCCCTACAATGTTTACTTTTATCAAGGAAAAACAGAAAGAAAGCTTCCTACCAAACGACAAATAGAATCCCAGCTGTCTAGAGAAACAATTCCAGAAATTATCTCACTTCTAATATAAGTTTATTGACTTTGTAAATTCCACGATAATTATGATCACTATTTTTTAACATATTCACCGTCTTAAATTCTGTCTTCCCTAAAATTGTAATTATAAGAAGTATTGTTCTACACATCTAAACGTATGCTTTATCTTATGTTTTTTTATTATTTTCCCTTTCTTCCCAGTAATAAAACATAATAATGTTACTGTTTTAAATGAAACTAACTGTTTCTAGATAATGCCACAATATATTGATAAAATGTTAAAACTTCTAAGAAATTTGACAATTGCTTCAATGATATTTTCAGTATCGAAATTTCTTAGAATTTCTAACATTTTATTAATATATTGTGGAACTATCTAGAAACAGTTTCATTTAAAACAGTAATATGAGTAGATTCCATGAAGTAAGGGTCGAGACAGTAAATTTCATAATAGTATGTAATAGTATTTTGTATTAAAAGCCAACCAATAGCAAACATTATAATATATGTGTTACCTATTTCCTGTTCAAAAATTCAAATTTCAATTACAGATTTAAAGAATACAATTTTTTTTTGTTAAATTAAATTATTTACACCAGCTATTTTTATCATGGGTCATTTGGAAATATACCTAGGTATTGAAATCGTCTATCTACTTATACCTGTAACACGAATTTACAAATAATTTCAAAATAAGTGATTTAAATTACCAAAGAAAAATATTTTTTAATAGTTCAATTAATAGTCATCCCATAGTATGCATTATAATTACATTTTATAACTGATTTACAGCCAAAAAATAAAATTCAATATTGATATCAATGTAAAATCCCTATTCCGGCGTTTAAATTTTGATGATTAATGGGGGATGGGCGGAGCTTAGGCTCTATTGTCTCCACTGTCTTGTATAAAGGCACTAATACTGAATACAGTGACTATATATAAGACAGTGGCGACAATTGAGTATAAGCTCCGCCCATCCGCCATTAGTTTGCTAATTTTGGTTTGTTTACATTTGACTACATGCAACTAAATAACCCTTTTTAAAAGAGTTTTACCACATTTAAACTAGTTTTGAATGTGGAATTTTAAATAAAAGCTCTTTTATAAGGCGTATCATAAAATATTTTTGGAAAAAGTGGACGGATGTTAATAAAAATCTTCAAGGATGTAATGTTGTTGCACACAAAATTATGGATGTATATATCTTTATTTACCATCTGATAAAGATATAAGGTAAGCTCTTAAATTCTGGATTATAATGTTAAATGTCATGCTAAATAGATACTACAATAAATCGTAATCTGTAGTGTACTAGGGGGTCTGTCTTTAATCTATGATTACCGCAAATATACTCGGAGCGGAAAGAATGCACCACAGGCCTCTTAATAAAAGCAGGTAGTTTAATTAGATATATGCCACAGAGGGATGTTAGTCCCTATTCTTATGTGAATAGAAAAAAAATAAAATAATAGAATATTTTAATTTGACTAGTTGGGATACAAATTTGGACTATTTCGGTTTTAGTCAGAATTATATCCAATTTCAGTACATAATTAGAAAATAATTACCATATGTTTATTTTTTCATCTAATCTGAAATTAATCAATGAATGTTTTTATATGTTACAGACTGTACGTGCGATTCTGACATTGAAACTCCACCAGAAAAAATGAAACACATACCTATTTAATATTTATGTAATGAACATGTTTTACGCTATTAATAAAGAAGATAATATGAAGCTTACCTATATCTAATATTTTTGGCCAGTGTACATGTCATACTGCCCCAATATTTTTGAATTTGTCTCAGAGATTTCAAGTTTAATTAAAAAAACCATCAAGCAAATAAATAATAAAATAAAAAATGTTCTATTGCAATTGTTTATTGAATATTCATAACAAATGACCAGCAACGGACTTACTCGCTAATTTTTTAGAAGCACTCTTATTCTTTTTTGAACTTATTTTTAATCTGACTACAATGTATCGTTTAATATTTTTATTACAATCAAGTATATTTAGAACTAAATTTTCTTCACACATTTTTTTGACATAAAAATCTTGCCAATTGCCCTTCTGGTTTTAATGAGCCACTACCTCCTTCTTTCAGGATCTTTTGGAAAGTGTTTCATAATAAACCCCTTTGTTGCAGAGTTACTGCAATTTACATCAGCTCAGCCAGGCATTGTCCTATTACAAATAAAAACAAAATAATTTTTAAAAGACTTTAATTCTTATGCAACGTTTTATACATCTAAGAGGTTTTAGAAATAACAAGAAACAACTGGTAAAACTCGAGAATACATTTAAGATTTAATTTAATCGATGAATTCAATGTCTAAAACTATGCTCAAAATCCACTGAAAGAACCAAGGACATTTGGTTATAAAAATAATATATGCATTAATCACTAATTTCGTTACTCTAAACCATACATAAATAAGTCTTCAGTCTATAATTTTTATAAATAGCACTTAAACACCAAATTTTGCACGAAAACTTTCAAAAACCAAAAACTGTGGTAAGAACCCAATGGAAAATAAACAAACATTTAGCAAACTAATGGCGGCCGATACCACGTGACATAGGTAACCAATCACTAGGACGACCATAATTGTCGCCACTGTCTTGTATATAGTCACTGTAATACTGAAGGTTTTTTCAATTATGCCTAAGTATATTGTTTTTTCTTAAATAAACAAATAAAAACAGTCACACAAAGTTTAAACACGTTTTGAAACAACCTGTTATTTTATTTTGGCTTAAAAGTAGGATAAGTTGTTTCAAAAAGCTGTTTAAAGCGTTTATCCGTTTTTATTAACCAGGATTGTTTATTAAAAGACGAATGTCGACAAATAGTTTCAAAAATTTAATATAAAATTTTGTTTATAAAATAGTACAGGTGATTTTCTTTATTTTCTTCTCAAACTTAAGATAAGAATAATTTATTGATAATAGCATGTGCTAACAAATATTACACATATGATACAATATAATGGATACACATTTTTCAAAAAGTTCAGATTTTTTAAAGGTTTCAGCAGCATACCTTTTTAACAGCAACTGACGACTTCTTCTAAACTGGGTAGCTCTTCTTTTAAATTGAGTGACTATTTGATAGAGACGTCGGGTTTTTGGTGATAGGTCTTTAACCCTAGAGACATTCACCTCAGCAAGTAAATAAGATCTTTCTAAATTAAAAAATGATATCATCAGCAATAAAAAATTAATATGAATATGCAATATACATTGCATTTAGATAACATTTTTGTTGAAATGTTAAATTTTAAACCCTATTTTAGACAATATTCTAATAGAAGTATACAGTCAAAACTTGATGTAACTAAATAATATGAAATTATAAATGCATTTCTAAGTACCTAATAATTTTTCATGTTTTTTAATAAATCAAAATATTGACCTATACCTAATATCTACTATTTCTGAGAAAATTTCTTTGTTAAACACCTATATATTAATAAATCAATTAATTATTCACTCACTTATTTTTGGAGTAACTGTGGCATTCAAGTCTGCTGGTGTGACAGAAGTAGAATCTCGGGTTCAACTGAATAGCTACAACTAGCCTCATTTAATAGCACAGGATTCTTGTGCTTTTTTACAGTTTTACAAACTGAGAGTTTAAAGCTTCCTGTAACTTTAAAGTCCTAGGACTCTCAGTTACAGATGCAGTGCCAATTTGTGATACAGCTAAAGAGGTTGATGGTTCAGCTTCAATTATTGAGGAAGGAACATCATCAGTTACTGTTTCAAAAGATTCTGGAAAATAAAAACAATTATTGAATAAATATATCCTAGTTGGTTGTTAGTTTTTTTTCTTTAATTATTATAGATTTACCTGGTAAATTGACTGATGGGAAAACTCCTCTTTTCAGAACTTTATTTGGACCAAAATCTTTAGGTAAAAAGTGTGAAGGACACACTACAATTGTTGTAAATATTCTCAGATGTCATTTTCTCCTTCAATCTTCCGTTTCCACATAAATTTACCCATTTGTCAAAAATTACTTTATTTTTTTAAATTGACATCCAAACAGCTTGGTTTGGGTAAATTCACAGATGACGGTATTACAGCAATCAGTAAAATAAAGTTCGTTAGTAACCTTCCAAGCGAATAGATGGCGTTAAAAATGCAGTTTAGCAGTGGCTATAAAAGATCGCAGGGCATGCCCATCCTTGTTTGACACTTACGCTGCTTCTTTTAATCGAATCGAAATCCGAAAAATCGAGGTCTAAAAGATCGATTTCCCAAACATCGATCTTTTTTGGATATACTCCACGATTTTCATGTAAATATGAATTTAATTTCAGGAAGTGAAGTAGGCACAATAATAATTTATACTACAATATACTCACGTTTATAGAAAAACAAAATGGATTGCCAGCCCTTATTGAAAACTTTTACTTAAAATGACCGTGGCATGCCAGTCGCCATCGCGTGAATATTTACATTGCCTACATTGAGTTTACAGGACATAATTATAATCAATGATTATTGTCAACATAAAAAAAATTCCAAATTATAAGTAGCTACTGTAGATGCTTAAATTGTCATAATTGGTAGACGCCATTCTAAAAAATGAGTTTCTTTCATTTAGCTACATTGATTTAAAAAAAAATCATCAAAACCGGCCCAATAGAAGCCGAGATACAGCAACTTTTTGCGCCGCGGTCGATTTCAAGTTTCGCACTCTAACCCCACTCCCCTCAGATTTGACGCGCCGAACGCTACTTTCTTTGATGTTTCCTACTTCATGCACAAGGGCGATGTTATATCTCATAGCACATACAAAAACTTCTCGGAAAAATCTATCTGCTGGCATTTTTTTTTGTTGTTACAACATTAATAGTAATACCGCAAACACTCTCGATCTTTGAAGTTTATAATCTCAGCACCTATTCGGCCAAATTAAACGCATTTTTGCATTTTTTTTAAAAGGAGCGTCTTTCCGAGAACTTTTTTTAGGTACTTTGAGTATTTTTCTTCGGTATCCAAATTCACTTCAAAAATTAATTATTTATAAGACGTAATTTTTCGACTTTTTAAAATCTCGTAAAAAATGATAAAAACTTAAAAATTGTTCAATATAACTATTGTGTATTATAGTTTAGAAGTCTAAGAAGTTGTAAAAAAATCGGCACCTATTACAGCTCAAAAATGTAAGCCTGGCATGAACGCAAAGATGACGTTAATTTTTTCGCGGAAATTAATTAACAATTAATTCATGTAAAAACTATCAGGCCAACTTAATCGGCCTTTGGCATATTATTTTATACTATAATAAGGTTCTTAAATCCCAATTTATAGCGTGATTGGATGATTTCTTATCTACGAAACAAATGCTTTAAAATAACCTCGTTTTTTAGCTACTTTTTTTGCATTTATCGCCATTTCTCAACGAAAAAATTGAATATATCGATTTTAAACCAATTCTATCTTGTAGAGAATTTCATAAATAACAAATTCTCTATCTTGCATATTTAAAGAGTTATATTAAGAAATATCGGATAAAATGAGCGATTTTTGCGTTTTTTGCAGTTTATGATTTTTCCTGCAAATAGCACAACTTTTTCAGCTGGCGGACCTTCATATTTTCTTTTCTTACATGATTTCCGAGCAATTCCAACCAATATCTAATCTACGTCATATTTCAAAGGTTTGGGGTCTAATTCTCCTGAACTACCTGTAAAGTGCAGAACTTGTGTATAGAAATAAAACACATTTCTTATTTATTTTTTATTCAAATTTAAATTGACATTTCAAAGTGTCTGATATTATTTCCGCACAAATATTTGTTCCATTGAATACAAATAATTTTTATATTCAATAGACATACTCCAATTAAACTATTATTATTTAATGAATTCTTAGTTTTAAAAATGTTTCAATATAAAAACGACAAAAAATGTAATTGATTTAAATAATAAATTTCACATCCCAAGTACCCAGTTATTCTTAACCATCCCCTACAGATTAGAAGCACATGACATAGAAATAATTTTATTTATTTACTCAGGAACACCTCTGATGCTCTGATAAGGCTAAATTGATAATCAGAATGTTCTAAATTGAGATACTGATCTTTGATTGGTATCAGGAAAATTAGTATCATATATGTTGTAGATTGAACGTCTTTACCACTGCCTAACAAATTATCGTTGATTTCCCTTTGTGGAACATTCAAGTACATTATAACACTAACATACTTTTTATATAATCAAAATATTACGTAGAGTTTAGTCAAATAAATCAAAAAAATTGAAAATGTCAATAACTTGGAGAAGTGTATAACTTATTAAATTTATTATATTTAAAAAACAGGCACCATTGACTATCAATGGTGTCTTCTAGATGAATATTTTTGCTTCTGTCTCTCCCTAGATTTACTTCTAGATGATCTGCTGTAAGAGCGTCTGTGACGATTTGTTCTTGATCTAGATATAGATCGTTTCCGTTTCCTAAAAAAAATTGAAATTGTAGTACCCAATAAAAAAAAAGAAACAAAAGAACAGTGTAGGTTTATGAAGCTAGCAGAGCAACGCCCTAGTTATGTCTTTATACTCTCTTAATATCAATGTAAATAATAAATATTAGTTCTTAATTGAAGTGCTACAATGAAAACTTTGTACATTCAGCAGTAAACAGTGAGTGTTTTGTTGATTTTTAATACATCGTTTCTTTTACCTGTCTCTATCTATAAAAAATAGAGAAAACTTCCTCAAAGACTGTGCCGCACAATTTTTTTTATTGTTTAAAGTCGCATCCACCCAGAGGATTATTAACGACTGCTGCATTTATTCAACGATACAATACATATAAATTAAATATATTTACATACATACACACACCCTCACACACACGCTCCTAAAACCAAACAAAACTTTTAATCTAAAAATCGCAGACTATCGTCTACTTAGACAAGACCGCACCACCGATGCCAGAGGGGGCGGTATCATTCTATTAATATAATAAATAAAATCAAAATAGTCGGAGCTTACAACACTCCCCTCAATAAATTAAAAGAATCAATCAGACTTCTTTAACATTATGAAAACTCACAACAAAGTTTTGTTAGTTGGTGACTTAAACTGTAAACATCCCCTATGGGATAAATACTCTACTCATCCAAATAAAAACGGAAGTATCCTCCAAAGATTCTGCGATAATTCAGACTGCAATATCTTCGCAACTGACGACCCAACCCACTTTCCCTTTACAAACCACGCCCCCAGTACCATCGACATAGCCATTGGCAAAAACATAAACAATATCTCAAAAATCGAACCCTTACCGACCTAAACTCTGATCACGATCCTGCCCTAATTAACCTTAAACTACCCCATCAAATACACAACCCTTCCATCAAGAAGTATGATTATAACAGCCAGGAACCTTTCAACCTCCCTAAAACCCGACTTACCCTTCCCCAACACACTTCCGGATTACATTGTAAAAATAATAAATGACAAAAATAAAATTAGAAAAAGATGGCAACATACTGGAAAAGAAGAGGATACAAACATCCTTAAACAATATCAAAACATAATAAACACACTAATCAAAGAATACAAGAACTACAAATGGGCCACCTTTCTAAATACACTGAAACCAGATGATAACTCCCTATGGGGAATTTCCAGATATTTCAGAAAGAAACGAAAGGAGATAAATAAAATCGATAAAAATGGACACACACCAATACGAACAATATCACAGATTTATTTGGATAGTACTTCCAAAATAATTTTATAAATAATTGTCAGAACTCACTTCATTACAAGACTATAGAAAAAGCAGTTAATCAATACTTCCAAAACACTAACAGAGCAAATTCAAATAATCTTGGTACTTTTTCAGAAATTCAGTTAATCATTAGTCAATTAAAAAATAAAACGGCGCCAGGACATGACGGTATACACAATATTTTAATCAAAAACCTTCCAAAAAAAGCCTTTGTTATATATTGCAAATTTCATTATCAAATCTAGCCACTATTCCAATATGCTCAAAGTCTCCAATATCATTCCAATATTAAAAGCAAACAAACAACCATGTTATGTAGATAGCTACAGACCTATATCCCTATTGAATAATATTGCAAAGGTGATAGATAAAATTATTCTAAAAAGATTACAAACTTTTGTTAATAAAAATAACATCATCCCCTTGGAGCAATACGGTTTCAGAAGCGGTCATAGCACCATAGCACAAACCATTCGTGAAATAAACCACATTCGAGAAAGCTTGAGAGTTCAGAATGAAGCCATAATGGTAACTATTGACATTCAAAAAGCGTTCGACACCGTATGGCTCGAGGATTTACTGTACAAAATAATTAAAATAAATACTCCTGATTACTTAATTAAAATATTAAAAACTTACTTAACTAACAGAAAAATTTTCTCTAAAATAGAGGGGAACTTGACAGGGCCATACCACATACAGGCCGGAGTCCCCCAAGGATCAGTACTATCTCCTTTGCTATATTCAATTTTCATCCACGACATCCCAACCACCCTAAACATGTCAACAGCTATGTATGCCGATGAGACTTGTTTTGTAGCAAAGAACCCTGATCATGCACTCAATAAAATACAAACACACATCAATACCAAAATATTACCTTACTTCAACAATCAAAAACTGACCATCAATGCCTCCAAAACAGAGTATTTATTACTCGGGAGAAGAACCACCAAAAACAGCTGACTGCAATCTCAGCTTTGTATAAACGGACATAATGTCCCCCCCAGTACAACATTCAAATATTTAGGTTACACAATCCAAGGGAACACAAATGCAAATGCGCATATTAGCAGACAAGTCTGAAAAGCTAAGATTGCAATGGGCCAGTTATATCCGCTAATAAGCTTCTTCTTCTTCTTTCTCTAAAACCCTTATACCGTTCAGCGTCGGGTTAGTTCTTCTTTACCCATTTCTTCCAGTCATTTCTGTTTTTGGCCAGTCCTCTCATATCTTCTATTGATTTCCCTATTTTCTCTCCGATTTCCTGCATCCTCCTTATCCATGTTTTCCTTGGTCTTCCTTTTTTTCTTTTTCTATCTCTTCCTTCCTCTGTAACTGCCTTGACTAATCTGTTCTCGTTCATTCTTACAATGTGTCTGTACCAGTTCAATTGCTTGTTTTCGATCTTTTTTAAAATTGGTTCCTGGTTCAGTTGGTCTCTGATTTTTTCATTTCTACGTCGGTCGTATTTGCGATCTTTCGCAAATATTTCATTTCCACTGCATTTATCAAGATTCGTGCTTTTGTAGTGTGACCCACGTCTCACTTCCAAAAGTAGTTACTGGTATTGTTATGCAGTTATAAACTCTTAATTTTGTTTTATCGTCGATTTCCTTCTTCCCCATTACAGATTTATTAATACTATAATATTTCTTGGTGGCCTTTCTTAATTTACTATTTATATCTGCATCTATCTTTCTGTCATCTGTTAAGATGTTTCCCAGGTATTCAAAACATGTAACTTGTTCAATTTGTTTTCCGTCTAGTCTTATAGTCCTTCCTTTATCTTCCTCTTTCTGGTTAGTAATCAGATATTTTGTTTTCTCCGTATTGATTTTCATTTTTTATTTTAGTATTTCCTTCTGCCATATATTTACTAAACTTTGCATTTTACTGTTCGTCTCTGCTATTAGGACTATATCATCTGCATATAAAAAAGAGTCTATTTTGATTGGTCTTAGATTTCGATATCCTATAGCCGTGCTATTTTTCTCAGTCTGATTTTGTGTACTCTTTATTAGCGAGTCCATTATAATTATAAAAAGCAACGGAGCAACGGACTTAGGCTGTCTCTTTGCTTAATTCCTTTTTCCATGTTGAACGATTCAGATTGTTCGCCACTTATTTGAATTTGTGCTGTCACTTCATTATAGATTGATTTTACAACTTTGATGGTTTTCTCAGCTATATTATACTTCTCTAAAGTTTTCCACAATATTTCTCTGTTAATCGTGTCAAAGGCAGCCTTTAATTATATGAACAGTAAATGGAGTTGTTCGCCTGTTTGGAACTTTCTTTCAACTATCTGCCTTATTATGTGTATGTTATCGTTTATACTTCTACCTTCACTTACGCCTACCATATTTAAGAAACATAAAAAAGTGCAGGGAACAGAACAAACCTATCATTTATATGGATGCCACACGCAGAGTAACGAAAGATTAAGAAAACCCGTTTCAAAAGGTAATAGGCTCATCATTGTGCATGTAGGAAGTGAAAATGGTTTTTTACCTAATGCTGGTATTATGTGGAACTCCCAGTCAAAAACAGGAGATTATCATAACGAAATGGCGTACGCAAATTATGAGAAGTAGATACAAGAAAAACGTATTCCAAACCTACCAAAGAACGCTGTTGTGGTAATTGATAACACCCCATATCACAATGTTCTAAATCTTCCAATTTATTTTCAATCTTCTTTCGCAGACGTTTTTCTACTATTCTTGTATATGTCTTGAAGAATACTTTGTATGTCCATGTTCCACCAGTCGGTTCTCTTTTGGTGTTTGTTTATTATTATTTTTCCGCATGTTTCATTTGATACGTTATATATAATATCTTTAAAAACTCTCCATATTTCTTCTAAATTAGTGTTTTTTATTGCTAGTTCTGCCTCTGTAAAATTTATGTTCGTTTCAACTTGGTATTTCTATTTCTAGATCATTTAATTTTTTAATATCTAGTCTATAATAGCTTTTATCATTGCAGTTTAAGTTTATTTCTATATTCATTTCTGCTAATACCAAACTATGTTGTGTTCCTAATTCTGCTTTTTTCTCCATTCTAACGTTTTTTAGTGTATTTATTTCTGAATTATATACGATGTAGTAAATGATACCTTCTTGCGTCTCTTTCAGGTGCTTCAAACATATACCTATCCTTCATGTCTTGGTATCATATTGTATTTCCTACTATTAGGTTGTTTATTTGGCAGAACTGTAGCATTTTGTTTCCATTGTTATTCCTTATCTTTTCTCCGTAATCTCCTATGCAGGCTAATCCTATCTGTATATCATTCCCCAGTCTTACATTCCAATCTTCCATAATAATTACTCCATTGTTTACATCTCGAAGTTCATCCAGTTCTTTTTGAAGTTCCTCTTAGAATTCAGCCATTTTGGATTCCTCTGTTCCTTCTACTGGTCCGTATATTTGGATAATATTTATTATTTCATATAATTTTATTGTTATGGTAATTATTCTTGGGTTGACTTTTTTACATGTAACTATACTCGATAGTCGAAATTGTGTAAAGTGAGTCAGAGCTATCTAATCAACACTTTGGTTAAAGCGCAGTTGCCATATGTATTCTAGAGAGAAATGCTGTATTTTATAAATACACTTCAAATCCATTGTGTCAATATTTCAGGTACAAAAGATGCAATGTAATTAAGTCAATACCAATTTAATATATTTATTTCAAATTTCAAGCAGACTAATAATAATTAGTTTACTTGAAATGTGAAATAAAGTTCCGGCTTTGAGAACGAGATAGATAGATCGAGCTACGCGAATGAGACAGTGATAGTAAACAGTTATGTGAGGTGTTTATTCTCTTCATGAACGTAACATCAGTATTTGTGTTGTGGTTTTGTGTGATAAATCGGTTATTATTGGTATTTATTGTAATATTTATATCGGTATATTTAGTGTAGCGGTGTTGGCGATAAAAAACGGCGTCGTAACAATTTAATTCGGGAAGAAAAAGTCCTCATATTAAATGTGTACGAAGGACTGCGTGCCATGGACAAACAGTTGGGTGTTAGTGACGCTGTGATTAAGTGCAGTTATTTAACTAAAGTTTCTGAGAGTACTATATACAATATTCTAAAGAAATCGCGGGACGGATCTTTGACAAGAGAACGAGGTGAAAACTGTAAACCGGAAAGTAGGGGAAGAAAGAAAATTGTTTTGGACGACCAAACACGGAATGCTATACGTAGGGAAATACATTCTTTTTATTTTAGGAATGAAATCCCCTCGGTAGCTAAATTGAGCAAGGTAATAGAAGCTGATGATACTTTACCAAACATCAGTGATAAAGTTTTGAGACGAACTTTAAAATTAATGAATTTTCGTTACCAAACAAGAAGTAGAAACAGTGCCTTAATTGAACGAAATGACATTGTGGAATGGAGGAGAAATTATTTAAAACAGATACGACAGTTTCGTAACGAAGGACGGCACATATATTATCTTGACGAAACATGGTTAAATGAAGGCCACACTGTGTCAAAAGTGTGGCAAGACATGAATATACGAAGCAATCGACAAGCCTTTATGGGGGTTTCTCTTCCGGTTTAAAAGCTCCCTCTGGGAAAGGACGTCGACTGATTATCACTCACATTGGCAGCGAGGAAGGATTTGTAGAAGGTGGATTACTAAGTTTTCAGTCCAAAAAAACTGTCGATTACCATGAAGAGATGGATGGTAACCGGTTTGAAACATGGTTTAGATCAATTTTAACAAAGGTAACTCCTGGTTCAGTGATAGTTATGGATAATGCTTCATACCACTCTCGTCGACTGGAGCAAATACCTACTTCAGCTAGCCGCAAGAGGGTTATAATTGATTGGTTAGAGAGTAAAAGCATTCCGCACAACGAGGCAATGCTAAAGGTTGAATTATTATCTCTCGTACGGAAACATAAAAGCAGTTATATTAAGTACGTTGTCGATGAAATGGCGAAAGATTTCAACGTCTCAGTTGTTAGACTTCCTCCCTACCACTGTGAGTTAAACCCCATCGAGCTGGTTTGGGCCCAAGTGAAAAATTATGTTGCGAGAAAAAACAGTACATTCAAAATGGCTGACGTTGAGAAACTGTTTGACGAGGCGCTGCATACCGTTACTGCTGAGAGTTGGCGTAAATGTATTCAACACGTATTAAAAGAAGAAATAAAGTTTTGGGATTTAGACATACGTGTAGAAGTAATGACGGAACCACTCATTATCGATATAGGAGGAGAAAGCGATGATTCTGAGGAGTCGTCAGGGAGTGATACCGCTTCCAGTTAGTCAGACATTTTACAAGTGACCTCGCAACATACCTATACTTATTGGTAATTTATTTTGGTCTTGACAAACAACTTTTTTTTAGTTTTAGTAGTAGTAAGTTGGAATTGACTTTTAAACATTTTTTTATTTTGTTTTAACTTACTTATGAACAACTTGTGATAAGTTATTATTTCAAATGTTAAAAATTGAAATTCCAGATATTTCAGTATTCGCACCCTTAAACTATGATACGCTCATGAAGTTCACTTTAAATCGGTAGATAACCGATGACGTCACTTTACACAATTTCGACTATCGAGTATATATGCTTACTAATTTTTTCTGTCACTACTAGTCCGACTCCTTCTTTTTCTCTTTGGTCAGGTTCTACTGCGGAGTAATATAAGCTATATCCGTTTTTTAGTTTCATGGCTCCTTTACCCTTCTTTTTCACTTCGCTAATGCCCAATATGGCTATCTTGTATTCTATCATTTCATCTATTAATTCATTTTCTTTTCCATGTAAAGATGAAATATTCCAGGTGCCTATCCTAATTTTTTCCCAATTTTCCTTTAATGTTTTCGAGAAAGTAGACAATGTACTATATTTTTACTGCTATGATTATTTCCATTTTTACATACAGACGTCCCCCTTTTATTGTTCCTTATATTGGTATTATATTTATCTTTTTTGTTATTTTTGCTTTCTCTTTAATCGTTTTGATTACTGTTTGTACATATTTTGTTTTCCTTACAACTATTATTATAACTAATCTTACTTGTATTACTTATATTTATAACATTATTACACCTAATTTTTCCTATATCTATGTTTTTTGTCGTGGCCATAATTTTCATTAATTTTTCTTCTTCGTTTGGTGCTATTTGAGTAAGTTTTTTGAGATTTCTCCTGTACTCCCGTATGTTCTTGTGGTTTTCTGATCGTTTCTTGTGATTCCGCTTCCAGAGATCTTTCACTAACTTTTCTTCTTCCTAATTTTTGTTTTTGTATTTCCTCACTGTCGATGGTATTTGGTGTTTTATAGTAGCCCAGTGTCCGTACCTCATAGGCATCTCCGTTTATACACAATTTATTGTATGCAATATTTGCTTTGTGTCTGTTGTCCCTTGCTTCTTTCATATGTCGACTTAGTATTTTTCTTTGAGTTTGGATATCTTTTGAAAAATCTTCATTTATGTATATTCTGGAACCTTTTAGTTTTTTGCTTTCTCTCAGGATTTCTGATCTCTTTGTTGCGTTTTCAAGTTCAACCCACACTGGTCTTTATTTTCTATTTGTTTTCCTAATCTTTTAATTTCTATTGTATCTTCGTTCTCCTGTACTGGGACTTCCATTTTGTTAGTTATTTCATTTACCTTCTTTTTTAAGTCTAATGTATTCTGTTCCCTATTTTCTTCAATTCCATATATTATAATATTTTTCTTTCTGATTTTTCTCTCTAATTCTTCGATTCTTTTTTCTTGTTGCTTCATTACTAACTTCAAATTGTAGTTTTCCTGTTGTAATTTCATGTTTTCTTGATTTATTTGCTTCAATTCCTCTTTGATGCAGTCCAATTTACCTTCTATCTTCTATTTTCTCAATTTTACTCAACGTTTCTAATATTTTTTCTATGCCTAGGCTGGCTATGCTAGATTTTCTTCTAAATAACAATTATACTAGGTCTGAACTTGTCTGCGACCTGTTTACCAAATCTACATTTTTCTTGTTTGATGTTAATTTTAATTTTGAAATAATATAGAGTGCATGCAATTTATGATTTACAGTACTTTTTGGTTGAAATTTTTTACTCAATATCCACAAAATTCAGCAGTTTATCATCCACCAAATTAATTAAATTTTTATAAAGAATAGTTCAACTTATTTTAGATTAAACGTGGAGCTTGTAAATTCACAACTTTCTCTGTTCGTATCCAGGACCGCTTATAAGCAGACAAAGTAAAATCTCCCCCAAAAACAAAATAACTATATACAAACAAATAATATGCCCCATACTCACATATTCAGCAGTCTACCTCACAGGAACA
The DNA here is from genome assembly GCA_963921935.1 of Galeruca laticollis. Taxonomy (NCBI): domain Eukaryota; kingdom Metazoa; phylum Arthropoda; class Insecta; order Coleoptera; family Chrysomelidae; genus Galeruca; species Galeruca laticollis. The sequence goes on from OY998181.1 coordinate 70,473,219, forward strand.
AAACATAACTTTCACTCCCAGCAGGTGGTACAAAACAAGTGTCTCCCCAAAACCTCAAGGCTACATAATAAAGCTGATTTACTCACTATCAAAGACTACAATTTCGAAAAACTTTTATGATAACTGTCTGCCAGAAAATCTTCGAATAGCACTCAAAGCTATAAATCGTGCAGAAGTAACTCATGATAATGGGTGTAGGCTTCTGCATGGTACAATATAACTTGGTTGTCACTTCCTAAACCCAACCATCAAAAGCGGCTAATGATTTCAGCCCAGCCCTTTAAACTGGACTGAAAGAACCTCCAGCTTCAAATACTTATAAATAAACCAAAAATAACATGTGCCATGTTGCTTTTCTCAAAATCTAAAAACCCTATCAATTATTGAGACTCTGTTTTTCAGCTGCTTTTCGGGGAAAACTCAGCCGAAATACCGTAGGAGCTAGAAATATATACCGGGGACAAAGTTATTTTAGAATCATAACTTATGGATATTGCGGTGAACGCAACAAATACACTTCGCAAATGAAGCACCCAACGAATTCAAGAATCGCCAGACCATCGGCTACTTCTTCATTCTTGAATAAGTTGTAATAGGGAAACGATAAACTATTGTTAATAAAGAGATTTTAAATGTTAAATGCAAATGCGGTTATTGGAGATTCTGGAAGAAAAGATTATATTTTTTGGTTCAATGATATTCCTTAAAGAAATGAGGTATTCCTCCAATGTTATGTTAACAAGTGAAGGAAAAACTATTGCTTGTTTTTTAATTGGAAATTTTTGTGTATTCTTTACTGTTGCATACAATTTAATTTGAGTTTGAGTGGCCCCTCTATCGGGAACACTCTTATTCACCGATTCATCAATTTTGGTAATTGTATTTCATTGATGTTCTAACTACGATCCTGTCTAATGTAAATAAATATAAACCACTAATGAGTTTTTGATTATACTAGATTTTGAATGTCAATGTAACTTGTTGTTAAAAAGTATGTCTATGCCAATTTTAATATAGAGAATCAATTAAAAACTCATAGAATCCATAGTAAGCAATCCAAGATAAACGGAAAGTACTCATCCCCTATCTAAAATCGGCTAGAGAAAAAGGATGCAGAGCAAGTATAATATATGATAAATTAAGAGTGGAGGACACAATATATACCTTACATCAGCTGGAATACAATCGAGAAGAAGAAACAAAAACAAATGCAAACAAGAAAAAAGGAAGAACGGCTAGCCAGTGGTCACCCAGCATGGAAGACGATGAAGATATAGCACCAACTCGGAAAATGATAAAAACAGGATATCCAAAAAACTAGAGACATACACGAAGATAAATTAAATAAAAATAATAGTATTAAGAATAGTAATAAGTGGAGCGGTAAGAATAGAAGTAGTTTTAGCAATAGGGATAAAGAAGAAACTAATAGGAAATTTAAACACAAAAACAATTATGGTAGGGGACAAGATAGAAAAAATGATCAGACTAGTCAATGTGGAAGAAATAATCGTAGACAATATATAAATAGTGCAGACCAAGAACATATAAATATAGGTATATGGAATATTAATATATTAACAGGAAAGGAAATCGAAATAACGGGGCAAATGGAAAACAACAAAGTACATATTCTAGGAATAAGTGAAACAAAGAAAAAAGGATCAGGACAAATAAATTTAACAAATAATCACAAATTATATTACTCACGGGTAAAAGTAGAACAAAGAGCAAAAAGGGAGTAGGAATAATTTTAATAGAGGAAATAAACAAAAGGTAATAAATATGAAGGATATAAATTCAAGAATACTAGTTCTAAGTATACGACTAAAAGAAATATTGAATATAATACAAATATATGCACCGGTTGAAGGAACGGGAGAGGAAGAGGTTTCAGAATTTTACATACAATTACAGGAAGTAGTGGATGATATAAGAGAGCAAAACGAAAACATAATCATTATGGGGGATTGGAAAGCAAGAGTTGGTAAAGATTACAATCGAGGAATGGGTTGTATGGGAGTTTATGGTGAGGAAACAATGAACAGAAACGGTCTTAAGATGATAGGTTTTTGTCAAAGTAACGATTTAATAATAGGAAATACGATGTGGGAACAAAAACTAGAGGATAAATATACCTTTGTAGCGGAAAAAAGATATGCAAAAAGTTTAATCGATTACATAGTTTATACACAAAACCTATCAAAGATGGTGAAAAAAGTAGAGACAAGAAAAGAGGCTGAGTTGGGTACAAACCATAGATTAGTAGTAGCGGAATATGAAGAAAAAATAATGAAGACAGAAGAAGTAAGATTCAGTAGAATTGCAATAAGTAAATTAAGAAACACAGAAAAAAATCTAAATACCAGGAAGAAGCAGGCAAGGAATTCGAAACATTGATTAATGAAAACAATGAATGGGCACTCGAAAACGGAGGACGGTATTCAAGCAAATATTACTTGAAAAAGCAGAGGATATATGTGGAAGAAATAAATTCAACAAACATTTAAAGATGACTAAGTGGTGGAACAAAGAAATACAAACATTAGTAAAAGAAAAGAAAACCTCATGGAAAAAATATCTCCAAACAAAACACAGGAAGATAAGGAAATATATATTGGAAAAAGAAACATCGTCAAGGAAGCGGTTAAGAAAGCGAAAAGGGACTCATGGAAAGAATTTGGAGGGGAGATGTCAGAGACACATGCATCAAATAATAGAAAATTTTGGACAGCAATAAAAAGACTACGAGGAAGTAAAGGAAAAGAAATAAGAGCAATAAAAAATAAAAATAACAAATAAATCAAATACTAAAGACTTGGAAAGAACACTACGAAGACAAATTTAGTAATAGGTTGAAGAAGAAAACAACGAATATAGCGGAAGAGGAATAGAATGAACATGAATACCATGCAATCCAAAGAGAAGAAATGGAAGTGGCTATAAATAAACTTAAAATTGGAAATCCAGTGGGGAGGATGAAGTAGCGCCAGAGATGATAAAATGGTTAGGAGAAAAAGGAAAAGACTGGCTGTATCTCATATGCAGGGAAGCATGGGATACACAAAAAATCCCCAAAGACTGGGACAATAACCTTATACTGCCAATACATAAAAAAGAGGATCAGACACTGTGCAATAATTATAGACCAATATGCTTAGCCCAAACCAGTTTCAAAATCTACACGAGAATAATAGAGATCTGATTAAGACATTATGTAGAAGCAAAATTAGAAGAGGAACAAGCAGCTTATAGATCAGGACAGCAAGCAAATGATAATATATCCTTTAGCCTTTAAGAAGGCTAATTGATAATACAATAGAAGCGGGAGAAGAAATGTATTTAACATTTATTGACTTGAAGGCAATTTTTGACACAGTGGAAAGAGAAAAAATTTGGGAGGTATTGGAAGATTTAGAAGTACCGAAAGCTCTAATTAATATAATTAAAAGCACATACAAGACAGTCAAGTTAAGAGTGCAGATAGGAGGTCAAAGATCGGAAGAGTTTCTAATGAAAAAAGGTATAAAACAAGGTGATAGCTTAAGCCCACTGTTGTTAGTCATTATAATGGACAAAATAGTGAAGGAAATAAAAAGACAAGGAGGAAATCTGGACATTATAATAGGGTACAGAAACATGGTGTGGTCAGATTAAGTAATTTACTGTATGCAGACGATATTGTACTTATAGCAAAATAAAAAAATAAAATGCAGAAACTAATCAACTTACTGGCAAGAGAAATATGAAAATGACAATAAATACAGAAAAAACCAAAGTAATGATAGTAAATGAAAAACAGCGAGAGGAGAGTAACTGCAAGGAATTGAAATGTAATTACAAAACATTAGAAAGAGTAACAACTTATAATTACCTAGGAAGTATCATAACAGAAGAAGGGAAAATAGATGCAGAACTAAATAACAGAGCAAATGAATTAACAAGATTATATTATTCCTTAAATCGAACAATATTAAGACATAAATACATTGATATGGACACAAAGCTTGAAATCTACAACAAAATTACAGTCCCAACTATAACTTATACTAGTAAGAACTGGCCAATGCAGAAAAAACAGGAAACAAAAATAAATGCAATAGAAATGAAATATTTAAGGAAAGTAGCAGGTAAAACAAAATGGGATAAAGTAAGGAACGAAGAAATCAGAAGCATAACTAATCAAGAACCAATAATATCAAAGATTAAAACGAAACAATTAAACTGGTATGGCCACCTAGTAAGAATGAAGCAAGATAGAATTGCGAGAAAAGTTATGGAAATAGGGATATCAAGAAAAAGACAAAGAGTAAGACCCAGGAGATCAGATTGAAGAAATTGGAAAACATGGGAAAAACATTAGGAGAGATGAAGGCATTGGCCAGGGACAGAAAAGAATGGAAAAAAATGGGTACATGAAGAACTCCAATCCGACGCCTGAGAAGGCATAAGGATAAGAGAAAGAAAGAAAGATTCCATAGTAATATAGAAGATGCTTAGATCTTGAATACTAGACAATGTAACTAAATTATTTCATACTAAATCTAATTAATTTTATGAATTATCGGGGCTGATATTAAACACAACCGGTACTCAATTTGCAAGGACCGAACCGCAGTACAAATTTGTTTCCCTAAATTATTACCTCTCTTATCAGACACCCGTTTCAGTAACAGATTATAAAGCAAAAATATTGAGTTTAGCGGATTATCAAATAAAACTTAGATATTGTGTAAAATCTCATCAGAAACATGATATATTGTGACGGTTATTGAACCAGAAGGTCGCTAATAAACTTAGTAAGGACAGTCAGTAAGAGTGAACCACGATTCTTTAAGGAATACGTTTATTTAGGTAGTTAATAAAATACGTTCAAATTAAAACGCTACGACATTGTAAAACAATCAAATTGACAAGTTTAAAATTTATAAATGTAAACAGTGGCAACAGACTGAAGAATATTGATTCAGCATGTATAAATAGTTTTAATTCCGCATAGTAAATAATTAATTATATTTCATACTTGTAAGTGTAAACTGGTCGACGTTGTTGACTATGGTCATGGTTAATTGTTATTATTTGTGTTAAATATATTGTACCCAGTGAGCTTTTAAACATATGGTATTATTTCGTTCCCACATATTGGAGGTAAGTGTTGCCCTAATTAACGGTCTGGAATATACATGGTTTAGCATGTGGTACGCTTACCTCTAATCATCACAATATCTGTAAATGGAATATTGTGCATATAAAAGAGATTAGTAGAAATAGTAAATAATACCTTGGTACGTCACTGTCTGAACTGCTCGAACTACTACTACTTGAACTCGAAGAACTCGACAATTTTCTATTTTTCCTTCCATCAATTTCTTGAAGTACTTTATAGGTTTTCATTAATTTTTCCTTTTCTATTGCTTCGCGTTTGGCTCTTTTCGCCTTCTCCAACATTTCGCTTTCCTCTCTGGCTTTTCTTTGCTTCTCTTCCATCAACCTCTACAAACATAATAAAAGTTGCATTAATAGTTCGCTTTTTTTTATATAAACGTATTTACCATTTCTTCTTTCTTCTTCAATTCCAACAAAGCCATTTTCTTTCGTAGTATCAATAACTTTCTATATTTCTCTTCTGCGTCTTTGTCCGGTTTAAACACGTCCTTATCTTTCTCTTCTTCTTTTCTCGCACGGGGTTTCTCCGAAGATTCAGTTCTAGATCTCTTCGGTCTTTCTTTACTTATCGATCTTCTAGATCTAGATTGAGAATTTGATCGCCTATGTACTGTATGTACTCTGTCTATCGATCTCGATCTTCTCGAAGGCTTTATGTGATCTCTAAAAAACAATAAACAATAAAAATAACGTTTATAACTTTTTATTTAATTTTCTGACCGTTTGCGTTCTTTTTCTCGTCTACGTCTATCGTTGTCTCTCCTTTCCCTCTCCATTATCTCATTTCGCCTTCTTTCTTCGAATCTATCCCGATTATTCCTTCTTTTCATTTCGACAAAGCGACCGTTTCGTTCGAATCTAGTTTCATTTGGGTTCACAGGCTTTTCAGTTTCAAATTTGTTTCTTCCCCTTTTTTCTTCCATCTACAAAAATAATTAACATCACAAACATTCCTAGCTAGTAACAAAAGCGTTTTTGATATGTTAATAAAATACAGGGTGTCCAAAAATTCAATAAAAAATCAAAAAAAGGTATTACTTACCTTGCTAGATACTTGTGATGGAATTTGGACATTTTCGTGTCCAGCGAGTTGCATTAAACGCATATTCACTCTGCCAAATCGATTGTTAGGTTTTTTATTGGAAGCTCCGACTTGGAAAAATTTTTGTGGTCTCTCGTTGCGTTGTTGCTGTTGCCTGTTATTGTTGTTGTAATTTAAATCACCAGCAGGTGGATCTTCGCCAGTCTTAATTTGTACTCCTAAAAGTTTCCAAAAGTATAATTGAATATTCGAAGGATAATATTTACCTAAAGCCATGGCTAAGAAATCTGATCTCTTATTTATGGCTTCTGCTTCTATTTCTTCTTGTTCGACTTGTTCAATCTCCCTCTGGATATCTTCTTTACTCTTAAATTTCCCGTAAGATCCTGGTAGGGGATATTGTACTAAACTCGGTACTACTTTTTTATTTTTATTTCCTCCCTGATAAAAACAATAGATATTGAAATCACACCGAAATTGATCATTTAAATACACATTTTACCTTGCTTTCATCATCACTCTGATCTTCGTAATCCAACGCATTGTAATCTACACCTTTGTCCCTATTCCTGCTTAAATGTTTCGGATATTCGGCTTGAGGCGTAAGAGATTTTTGGTAATGAGGTAGGTCGGGTGTACCACTCCGACGATCCAACGATTTCTCTTTTCTACTATCGAGTTTCTTGCGTTGAGCTTCCAATTTATGAAGATCTGACATTTTAATGACGCGAGATTCTTCTTTGCGCCAATGAATCGGCGTACCGCTACGAGATCGGCTACGCGAAGGTGTTCGGAATCTCTAAACACAATAAATTGAATCGAAGCATTGTTTAATAGTTTATTAGGTAAGTCGACTTACGAATTTTCCTCGTCCTTTAATCATCCTGCCACTTTTTGACGTCATAGGCCTTCCTCTTCTGTTAAAATTTGATCCCCAATCACGTTTATTACCTCGTTCCCGGTTGATCTTATCTTTTCCATCTGAAATACACGTTTATCAATTGTTTGGACCGATATTTTTATTTATTACACCATCAAGAGCTTACTGAATCTTAATAAAAAAGTTGAATACCTTTTCTATTTTTTCGATTGTCATTTATATCATCCCTTTGACCGTCTCCTCTCATCAAGAACTTATTTGTTGGAACTTCTGGTATATCGTCTGGATTTATGTTTGAAACCATTGCTAAGGGGTGAGGTTCCAATACCTCACCTTCCTCAACTTCTTCATCAGATTTTTCTTCTTTTCTATAAAAAAATAAACGATGAATTTAGCTAAAACTGACATAAAATTTCAATATACTAACTCTGGTTTCTTATCCTTTTTCTCTTTTTTCTTATCCTTCTTTTGTTTCTTTCTGGATTTCTTGTCTTCCTTTTCGTCTTTTTCTTCAGATTTCTTTTTATCTTTCTTGACTAAAAAGGATAGCAACATACAGTAATACATAATAAAATATTATTGGTGGCTAAATTTTAGTTTGCCTTCAAGTTCTGGGTTTATACTTTTTTTGTAAAAAGATAGGTGTTATCGAAAGTGAAAGTAGTTGTTACTGTGTGTGTATCATTAAGTTTAAATTGTGAGTAAAAAGTGAGGAAAAAGTGATCAAAAAATTTGGTTCTTGGACTGTGTAAGAATAGAAAATCGGTACACAAGTACATATGCATCAGTCTCAAATACTCAAAACTATCAGGATATGAAAAAGCATAATTTAAATGTTCCTTTAGCAAAGTTAAATCATCTGCCAAATATTAACTTGAACAAGAGAAATCCATCTACAGCATCTCCGAGCATCTTCTCTAATAATAGTAAAGATAGTCAACAGAGTAGTATAGTAAATGACCAAACTGAAATGATGAATAACATAATTAACAGCAAATCAAAAGAAGACAGAGAAAGCGTAACTTAGGAAGTGGTGATGGAGATAATACTTTTCAAGGAAGAAATAACTCCACTAAAAAAATCTGGATGTTCATAACAAGAGTTCCGAATAATGTAAAAGCAAGTGATGTACAATCTTTTATCCACTCTAAAGCCAATATAACACACGCGGCCAATGTTCAGATGAATGATATAGAAGTTACAAAGTTAAGTAGAATCACAACAAAAGCTGATAACCAGTCATTCATGATTGGTGTAAATCCCATTCTTCAAGAGGAGGTATACAAATCCAGTTTTTGGCCAAAAAATATCGCTTTCGAAAGATTTGATTTTAGGAGAGGACAAAGATTTCTAAACTCTCAGAAATCTGAAATAAATAGTCAGCAACATGCAGCATCGTTTTTACCAATGTGAGGACAGAAGAGAATACAGACTTAGTCTCAAAATTGAAGAAGCCTTCACAAAGATATAAGAAAATTAAAAGTTCTAAGGAGAAGGAAAGCACAGATACCTTAAATTTGAAGTGTATGCACATTAACATACAGGGTGGACTAATGAAAAAAGACCAGATTTAAATTTAATCTTAGAAAAAGAAAATGTAAGTATTTTATGTATTACTGAACATTGGCTTAATGCAGATAATTTAAAAATTACGCCCATAAGAGGCTTCCAATTAATGTCGAGTTTCTCACGTGTGAATGGAAAAAAATATATTAAATGTTGCAAATTTCCAACAAATAAATTTAAACAAGTTTTGTATTGAAGGTGAATTTGAAGTATGTGGTGGAAAAATAGAATATGACGGAAAAAAATTTTGTTTGTCTTTTGTATTTACAGACCTCCATATGCTACTAATTTTAAAACATTTATTAATCAGTTAGAAATTTTACTTTATAATACTTACAATAACAATAACATGTTCTTGATCTGTGGTGACATTAATATAGACTTTTTAATTCAAAGCTACCAAAAAGATACTTTAATAAATTGGTTTAAGGAGTTTAACATTGAACACCATATTAACGTACCCACGAGAATAACCAGTAACAGCTCCACATGTATAGACAATATCTTCACCAATTATGATATAAATAAGGTAAAAGTGTGTGATACATTCCTGTCTGATCATACATATCAAATGTGTTGTTTTAATATGTCTCTTTCAAAAACTAATGAAATCAGTTATATATATAAAAGAAACTTAAGTGATCCTAACATAGTTACATTTCAAAATATTTTATCAAAAGAAACTTGGGATAAGGTATATGAAGCCACAAATTTTCATGAGAAATTTGCAGAATTTTATGAATCATTTGTTTATTATTATGATTTAATATTTACCAAAACAAAGAAATGTCTTAAAAAATATAAACATAAAAATCCTTTTTCCATCAAACATTAATGAACTACATGATCAGCTGTGTGAAATGAACAGATTGAGAAAAGTAATAAACAATCAAAAGTATACAGAATGTTACAGAGAGTTCAAGAAAGAATACCAGATACTAAGTAAAAAATACTTGCGTGAAAAAAATAATAATAGAATTTGTAACAGTGGTAATGTAATGAGGAAATCTTGGAAAATAATTAATGAAGCTAGGGAAAACAACAAAAGCAACGTAGTGAACATAAAAGTTAAGGGAGAAAATAACTTAACACCTAAAGAAAAATAAAATTATATCAATAAATATTTTGTAACTGTAAATCAAAACAACATTATTCCTAATTATAATATGCAACTCGATGCATCTCATACAAACTTGTTTCTATTTCCAACAACTCCTGATGAGATTATATCTATCATCAATAAAACCACATCCAAACCTGCAGAAGGGGTTGATGAAATTAATGGTAAGGTAATAAAAGTGGCAGCTGAGTTTATTGCTGAGCCCATATCTCATTTAATTAATGAATCGTTTACCTCAGGTACATTTCCTAATGTGAAAGTATCTAAAGGAATTCCAGTTTACAAAAACAAGGGGGTAAGATATGAACCGTCTTTGTATACCGTCTTATTTGTATACAAAGTCAAGTAACTAAAATATTTGAAATGGCTTTCTCTGAACGTCTCGTTAATTATCTTGAACATTTCAACATGCTACCTCAATCTCAAAATGACTTTAGAAAGAAAAGATCAACATCCAGTGCCATTGCTGCTTGTATAGAATTCATTTATAATGCGCTTAATGAAAAGCTACACGTTTTGGGGCTTTTTTATGATCTTAGCCGTGCATTTGACACAGTTGATCATGAACTTTTACTAATGAAACTTCAAGGAATTGGAATACGTGGAAAACCATACGAGTGGGCAAAATCTTACTAGATCTCAAGTAGTTGCAGTTAACAACACAACATCTGATCCTATTCCCTCTGAAACTGGAGTACCACAAGGATCGAATCTTGGGCCATTATTTTTTATTATCTTCGTCAGTGATATTAACAAAATTTGCTTAACCTCTCAAAAAATTATTCAATATGCCGATGACACTAATATCATGATGAATCAACAATTTGAAGAACTCATTGATGAAACTAATGTAGCATCTTTTGAACTGAATAAATATTTCATAGGAAATGGTTTAACATGGAATGTGTCAAAAACACATTTTATGCGTTTTTTGCCAAGAAATGTTGTGCCTGATATTGAGCTTTTTTTACTTGTTAATGGAAAATCCATTCGATCAATCCAAATTCTTGGGAATAATACTAGATCCCAAGCTCAGCTGGGAGTTCCATATAAATGCAGTGATTGCAAAAATAAGTTCATGTTGTTATATCATTAGAAATCTAAGAGAAACTGTCTCTCTGAATGTATTAAAGCTCATTTATTATGGACTAATACAATCAACTCTTCAGTACGGCTTAATGTTTTGGGGTGCATCATCCTTTCTTGAGAGGGCTTTTAAAGTTCAAAAGAAGGCTATAAGAGCTATGTACAGTGTTTCTCCAAGAGGGACGTGCAGATCATTTTTTAAGAAGGCTGAAATTTTAACTCTACCAAGTCTATTTATATTCCAATTAATTAAATTTGTTGAAGATAATCAAAGTTCATTTGAAAGAAATGAAGACATACACACGCATGACACTAGACAGAAGAGTGATATCCACCAACCATTTTCACGTTTAGAGATAGGGCAACATTCTCCAAGGCATATTGGAATAATATGCTATAATAAGTTCAGTAATATATTGAATACAGAAAAAAACATGGGAACATCAAGGAAATTGAGAAATATACTTCATTCTTTTTTTACAGCATGCATTCTAGTGTTGAGGAGTTTCTTACATATTAATACTATATTTTAAAAATTACTTAGTATTTAGTTTGTACCTAGTCGATTTTATTCATGTGAATGTTTTTATTCTAATTACCTGTATTTCGTTTGTTTAGTTGGCTAGCCTGATAGAGTTGTTTATTATATGAAATTTTGTATAATGTATGATTCTCATAGATGAAAAATATATTCTATTCTATTAGTCTATAAGAAAGGTTTATACCAAGTCACAAGTTAGAGAAACATATACTTTTCAAGATATAAATTTTCAAAAGTAAAATTTACTCGACTTTACAGACGCATGAATTAAGAAAGGCTTGTACTATTAGAAAGTAGAATTATAACACAATAATTAAAAAAAATGCAGATTATCGATGATTAAGCAAGACATTTAATTTTGAAAATGACACATTTTTGGGTAACATTGCCAACAATTTTAATTTGTAAGAAAATACACTTTATTTTTGTATTAATAATAAGTTACTATTTATTTAAAACTAGCTTGCATTGTTTTCTTCTTTGTTTTATTATTATTATAAAATCCATAAACACTAAACTGAACCAGTAATTGTTTGAAATTTGTAGAGGTAGGACGTTATTGGGCCGCTCTCTATTAATCAGAGAACGATAACACTTAAAAAGTGATTTAATATCTCTTAGTGAGTGAAAATAGTAATTGAGCTACAAACTCAACGAATGAAATGCTTTCCGAAGAATGCAACAAATCTTCGTTCTCGGAAGAAAAAATAGAAATGGACGATAACGGACAGTGGAAAAAAATAAAAAGAAACGGCGTAGAAAACCATCGGATCCAACAAACCCATCAAAAAGAGTCACACCACCCCTATCACTACAAGAAATACAAAACGTAATAATGAGTCCACATTCTTCTGAAAATTCAACATATCACTCTCAACCAAAAAACATCAACAATAACACCTATCCAAAAACTCCACCAACAACACATACTATTCATTACAAATGAAAAACATTATGAATAAAAAATATCAGCATATCTTTTTCATACCAACTGATCAAGAATTATCAACAATACAATTTGCAAATTTTTGTCATAATAAAAACTAAAAGTGGTTTTATTCTAAAAAGTAATCAAGATAAGAATCACATTAAAGCACAACTGAAATCATTTGTCCATACAAAAGAATACAATGAAACAAATTCTAACCAAAGGCAATCAACATCGCACACAGCAAGTAACACAACTTTTTCCTGCATCATATCATCAGTGGAACTCGATATAGAAGACACACATATAAAAGATCGAATAATGGAATAAATCACCGTTACTGTAAAAGAATCACATCAACGAAAACCGGAAAACTGACACAACTCATCAGAAAAATTACAGGAGACTATTCATCATTTCAAAAACTACTAAGTGAAGAAGTGTTCTTAAAAAACTATCAATACCCTGTTTTGCCTAGCCAACCACCTGAACCGTCTCCTATTTAGTTTAGATGAAAGGAACCAGGTTTACTCTATCTATACTGACTCACAACCTTCCAATTGCAAAACTCTCTGTGTTAGGCATTGATAGTACCTTTTTGAACAGACACAGTAAACTCGCAACTAAAAACAAAATAATCATTTACAAACAAATAATAAGACCCATTTTAACAAATTCAGAATTCAGCACCAGTTTACACAGAAACACAACACAACTTTCACTCTCTGCAGATGGTGTAAAACCAGTGTCTAAGAATGGCAATCAAATATCCAGCAACAGGTTACCCCAAACTCCCAAGAACCTCTGGGTTATATGACAAAGCCGACATACCCACTATCAAAAACTTCATAATAAAAATATCTACAAACTTTTACAACCATTGTCTGCCATAAAATCTTCGAAAAGCACTCAAAGCCGTAAATCGCACAGAAGGAACCAAAGATAGTGGGTGTAGGCTTCTGCATGGTTCGATGTCCATACCTTGGTTGTTCAATTCCAAATCCACACGTCGCAAACCAGGAGTAAATTCAGCTCAGTCATACAAACTGGACTGAACTACCCCTAATTCCCAAGCAATAAAATAAAACTAAAATCAACATCTGCCTTGTTGCCTTCTCCAAGACTAAAACCCATATCAACTATCGAGACCCTGTTTTTCAGAGAAAACCCAGCCAAAAGATTTCAGTAGCCAAAATTATATAAGGGAAATAGCGGAACTAAAGAATGACAATGGAGAAAGAGATAAATTTATTCAGAAACTAAAGAGAACATCAATGGACTTTGAATATCATAAAATTGTCACTTGTATACACTTCGGGGATGTATCGTGCTAACAAACCGAAATTTGTCCAAAAATAACAAAAAATGTAGTATATCTGGAATTATAGGACCCGCTGTACTCGCTCTAGTTAGCTGAAAATCAATAGGGTGTACATCTGTGAGACACGTTGAACAATATTCAATCATAAAATTAGTCACTTGTATACACTGTGGAAGCTGTATCTTGCTAACAAACTGAAAATTCTCCAAAAATGACAAAAATTTGGTACTTCAAGTACCATAGAAACCGTTGTACTGGCTTTAGTGAGCTGAATATTAATAGGATTCATCTTTGAGACGCTCTGAATAATATCCAATCATAAAATTGGTCACTTGTAAATACTCCGGAGGCTGTATCGTGCTAACAAACTGAAATTTTTCCAAAAATGGCAAAAATATCGTACTTAAAGTACTATAGGACCTGTTGTACTAGCTCTGAAGAGCTGGAAATCAATAGGGTTCATCTGTAAGATGTCCTGAATAATATGCAATCATAAAATTGGTGACTTGTTGAACTCCGGAGGCTGTATCGTGCTAACAAACTGAAATGTCTCAAAAAATGACTAAAATGTGGTACTTCTAGTACCATAGCACCCGTTATGCTGGCTCTGGTGAGCTGAAAATCAATAGGGTTCATCTGTGAGATGTCTTGAACAATATTCAATCATAAAATTGGTGACTTGTTGCACTCCGGAGGCTGTAACGTGCTAACAAGACATGTAACGAAAAGTGGCCGACGACAACGACGACGACATACACACAGGATTTTTTTTCTAAAAACCGTTTTTCTGGGTTGTTGTTGAAGGAAAACGTAAAAATAACTCAATTTTTTTTTTCAAATTTCCAACTTTTTTTGGGGTAAACCAATACTTCATCATCAGCAAATGTTCCTATTGTGAAGTTTGGTGATAATGGGAGATCTGAAGTAGACAAGATATATAATAGTGGACAGAGGACACTGCCTTGTGGTACACCCGAGTTGATAGGCAGCATAACAAGTACGTCTCCTTTTATTCGTACTCTGAATTGGTGATTGTTTAGATAAGATTCCAATAGTTTGAAGAATGTTGGTAAATGTTTTTTAATCTTGTATAATAGTCCAACAAGCCAAACCCTATCGAAGGCCTGTCTAACGTCTAGAAATACTGAGGTACAATATTCTTTGCTGTTTAGAGAATTTAGTACTGTATGGGTTATGCGGTGACACTGATTGTGGAGTGGGCTCGTTGGAATCCAAACTGAAATACAGGTATCCAATTGCTGGGATCAAAATCAGGATCAATTTTTCGAAGAATCAATTTCTCTAATAATCTTGATTTAGTTGAAAGCAGACTGATAGGTCCATACGATTTTACTTCATGTGGGTCTTTCCCAGGTTTAAGTATTAGGATTATTTCAGCAATTTTGAGTTTTTCTGGCCAATATTGGATTCGAATAATTGCATTAAATAGGTAAGTGAGGAGTACTATACCCTTTCACGGTAACTCTTTTAACATCTTTGGAGTTATTAAATCCATTCCTGGGGCTTTCTTAATGTTTAAAAGTTTTATTTCATTTGCTATGTCTTTTGGTCTAATCATGTCTATTGTTTGGTTTGTTTGGATAGGGAGTTCTAGAAATTCCTTAATTTCTATGTCTGGTATTGTGTTGTGAGGTTTGTAGATTTCTGAGAGGTGCTTAGCGAATGCATCTGCCTTTTCTTTATCTGATTTGGGCCACTTTTCTTCAGCATGTGTCTGTGTTTCTAGTCGTAGTGGAGGAGATGTTAATATGGGTTTATTTTTAGACTTTACTGGCTTCCAGATAGAGTTATCAAAACGATTTAAATTAGACATATAGGTTTTAAAGGACTCTTCTTTCATTGCTTTTAATTTAGTTTTCAATTCGTTGCTGAGTTTATTGAAGTTCCTTTTATCTGCAGGATTATGACTCCTTTGCCATTTTGCTTTCGCTCTTCTTTTTTTAGCTACTAGTGTCTTAATTTCTAGAGGTATATTCATAACGTCTTTTTTAACTACTATTTCAGGAGTTGTTTGTTGCGCTGTCTCTTGCAGTAGATTTATGAAATCGTTTGTGGCTTTCTCGATTTCATTTGGGTTTTTGAGGCTTATGTTTAAGTGTATTTCTTCATTTAGTTTATGTTTATAGTGGGTCCAATTGGTTTTGAAAAAAGTCTAGGTGTAGTTTGAATGTGTATGGGGCACGAACTGATAGTCAGAATTACTGGCGAATGATCCGAAGATAGATCATAGCTTGTAATAATATCTGTGTATGCTGGGGAGGTGCCATTAGTGACGAAGAAGTCTAGCAGGTCTGGCAGTTTATTTATATCGGTTGGCCAGTATGTTGGTGTTCCTGTAGACAAAAAGGAGTATCTTTTTTTCTGTATTACTTTAAATAGTTCTCTTCCTTTTGTGGTAGTTATTCGAGATCCCCACATCTGATGTTTACTATTGTAGTCTCCATCTGCTATAAATCTTGAACCAAGTGTGTTGAAAAATGATTCAAACTGATCTTTTTTTAAGTTATGCTTCGGGGGACAGTAAACTGCAGTAATCGTTATCTCGTATGGCATTGTATTTACTCAAATTGATGTGGCTTATAGAAATTCCTCCTCATATTTAGGTAGCTCACAGTGTTTGATTGTTTGTTTAATTAAAATAGCTGTGCCCGCATGCGCGGTACCATCCGGATGATTTGTGTAGTAAATTTTATAGAATGGAATCCTAAAGTAAGATTTATTAGTAAAATGGGTTTCACTGATTAGAAGAATGTCAATTGGTTTTGTCTAAGAAATAACTGGACTTCATCCCTGTGTTGAACAAGGCCGTTAGCATTCCACAATGCAGCTCTGAGAAACTTAGTCATTATTTAATTTGTTGAGAACCATACTATTCTGCTGTATTAACTGGTTAAACATAGCTTTAATCTCCTCTAAGAATTTATTTAATGTCATTGAAGATTCTTCACCATTAGTTCTATTATGTATTTCTACTCCTGCAGTTGCCTGCGTGCAGCTGCTATTAGTATGTCTGGGCTGAGGTTGTTGGCATTGATCAGTTGATTTTGTATTGTTTTGTGTCATAGTAATCCTATTATTATTTATCTTTACTTTATAGGTTTTTTGGTAGAATTCGCAGCCCCTGTAATTAGCTGGATGACCCCCTCCACATGTAGCTGGCGTATTTTTACTTCTTTTAGAGTTTGCTGTGCTGTGTTGGCCACCACATTTAACGCATAGGTATAGCCTATTACAGTAGGTTTTCGTATGGCCATATAATTGACATCTTGTACATTGAGCTAATTTGTTGTCTTTTTTTGGTGGTTCTATTTGTATGACACTATTTAGAAGCCTAGTTATTTCGTAAACTTTTTTATTGTTATCAGAAGGTTCCAAATCGACGTAAAACATGTTAAGAGATTAAAAGGAAAAATATGAAAACAAAGGAAACATTCGTCTTAAAGTACCCTTGGAGGCTGGCACTTCTAAATCTAGTATTTTATTTGTGTCAGGATATCATGGAAGGGGAATGATAAACCATCTAGCTCAAACCAGAGAATATTTTGTTCAGTCAATCAGGAAACTAGGAGCGAGTGTTGAAGAGCTGATTTATACTGCTATCACGAACTCAAGACACTTTTCCAGAAATGATACCATAGTGCTGTGTGCTATGGCTTGATATAACAAATACAAGTATGTTAGATACCTTTGCTAAAGAAATGCAACACACACAAACACTGATTATTTCAGAGCCATACAGATATGATATCAGCATAAATCGGAGGATATATGAGAATGATATGAATTTCCTCAAAAAACTACATCTCTTGAAGTATGACAGTATCAACTTTTTGGAATGCAATAACTTTATAAGGCGTTCCAACTACACAAGAGATGGATTCGGACTGAAGGGAGTTGTAGCTCGCTATTTGGGAAGGGAAATAATGAAGAGAATCAATAATTTAAACCACAGAAGGGACAAACTGTAAAACCTGAATATAACTGACATACTTCAGGGCAACCAAAATGATTCCAATAAACTTTTGGGAACTCATGAAACGACATGCCAGACCATTAGCATTATTTTTATGTTATCCTTAGACCCACTGTAAATAGGGGACAAAAATTTGTAAATAAAGACTATTTTAATCTAAATGAATGAATATCACAAATTATAGAGAAGAATCGGGGCATAATGGAGAGGCCTATATCCAAAATGGAAGGTTTGAGTTTGTATAGATAGATAGAATATTTGGTGACTGTAAAAAACTTACCTTTGACTTGTTTCACCAACTCTCCACACTTCACAATCTTGGCATCCTGTAGGGGTCTGCTGTTTGCATCAACTGGTAAAGCCTCAATCTGCCTGACTAATTCCACTCCGCTTATAACCCTTCCAAAAACCACATGAACACTGCAATAGGATCACAAATTAGGAAAAGTGTCAAAGAAGGACTATAGACATTTGTAGAACACAATGCGCAGTCAAAAAGTTTCATAAAGTATGCAAATATATTATTTTTATCAATTACGATTTCTAAAGTGTATATAGTCCTTAATAAAATGAAAACAGTTAACTTACTTGTCTAGATGGGGCGCCGGTTGTGTTGTACTATAACACAAAAATTGACAAGATATGATCAGCGTAGCCTTGTACTATGGTGCACAGGAGTAGAGCTACATACATGACAAAATAATACCGTTCTGTAACATTTACTTAGCTTTAAGTTTACAATTATTTAGATGATGGTAATTTGAAGTGCTAAGACCATAAGACCAAAGGTAAACTGATAGTAATAAATAAACAATTCGTTATAAAATGTATAGCTGAAATAAAAATATAGTACTGGTTGGGAATTAGAAGACTAAGAAATTTCATCAGTTGATACATTTTTTTTCACTTTAAATATTTTAATATAATGAAAAATAAAGTAAAACCAATGAAAAATCTTAGTTTACATTCTCAAATATTTAATTTTTTTCTTGTGACAAATACTTACATGAAAAATTGTGAACCATTAGTATCTTTTCCTCGATTAGCCATTGACAAAAGCAATGGCTGATCATGTTTCAGGGTAAAGTTTTCATCTATAAACAAATATTTTTTTAAAAATTTAAACATAATTACATAACACTATTTTTATAAGGTATAAAGAATTGCTAAATTGGCTCGACTATAATAGACACCACCCTCATAAATGTACATTTGAAGCCATATTTTAATACAACTCGACAAATGGAGTCAAAGGTACCACTCTCAAAGAGCGGAATGATTTAATAAAAAACTTATGAATTTCTTATAAATTTATTTATTAACGGGAAAACCCCATTACAGAATAACAAAAGCTTACAATACGGTTATGTCAATTTACAATTAACAAACTAAACTAAACATTTGTTAACACTAGGCCTTACTGGAAAAAACTGAATCACAAGACAAAATGACAATAAGATAACAATATTTTTTTCTATGTATCCAGTAGTGATAACATTACTTTAAAGCATCTTTAGTAGAATACTCTTGAAGACTTGGAAAGAGCTATTAAAAACACCCAATCTATCTCTCTATTCAAAAGTCCTAGAGACCAGTTATCCCTCGGGGAACCGTTGTTCCCCGAGGGATAACCAACTGAGACGTACCCATACGACAGATGTCTGTCACAAAATGCAATAACCACTCTGCAGTACCACAACAACTTACGGAACTCACCTACAACGCCTCCTGCTAGTCGCAATTGGGTTTCGTCACCGGCTGCTCAGGGAGGGAGTGGGCTTAATATGAGGATGATTCAATACGGGCGCCAGGTAGTCCAAAATATCCCAATGACATACCCAGTTTATACCTGTACCCAACTAAACTACCAAAATCAGGTTCAGTCAATCAAAGACCTCAGACAGTTAGCACAGATTTATTCAGGAGTCCGGTTATCAATAAACTTTTAATACATTGTAAGGTTTAAGCTAAAGAGTGGTTGTCAAAACACATTTATAAATCACTATAGTGCCCGAGGGCCACATTGAAAAATGTGGGTGATAGTTATAAAAGTTATCTAATATAAATTGAAATATAAGTTAACCAAAAGAATAATGAGCTACGCTAGTTGACAAAGTCCAAACTAAATGCAATGAGTTAGTTAACACAAAATTTAGGCAAAGTTTTATCTAATACCTTAAGTTACAACGGTTGATAAAAAAAGGTTAATGATACATATTAATTAATATGAGAATTTAGATATAAAATCAGTAGGTGTCTGAAATACAATCATACGCCTGAGGGGATTACAATATTTTCATAAGTGTATGATTACTTATCATATAACGGAAATAAATGTACTACCAAATAAAATGATTGTTACTCACCAGAGTAACACCAACGACAGTTATTCAACCTTAGCCGCTAGTTGTAAATGAATACATATTGAAATTGCAATAATTTGGTGATTCGTATCGGTATCGAGCTCCATACGTGGTACCAACTTACCATTATGCCATAAACTTTAGGATTCACCCGAATCCCATAGTTAAAATGTCAGAAATTTCTTAATCAATATACAAACATGTGAAAAGCAATTATTCCCTATGCCAAATATCAGAAACTTCTAACTCAATGTACAAAACATGTGAAAACCAATTATGCCCTGTCCCAAATATCAGAAACTTCTAACTCAATGTACAAACATGTGAAAACCAATTATGCTCCGTCCCAAATATCACAAATTTCTTAACTAATGTTTGTACAAAAAAATAAACCCATTAACTCCAACTCTAGGTGTTAAAAATTTACTTGAACATTATATATACAAAAAATTAACCCCATTATCCCCTGTACTATATATCAAAGGTTATTTATTTGAACCATATATATAAAAAATAATATAAGAGAAAGAAAATGTCATTACTTGGTCATGAAAAATATACAAAAACGTTACTTGAACAATTTACAAAAAAAATAAATCAGCAATATTCAAACCGTTCCACGGTGGGAAGTTTCCATCCACTTAATTCTATCAGCGGCGACTACTGTCCATCCCCATCAGATGCGGAGCTTCGGGGTCCAGCCGTCCAAAAAAATCCATAAAAAAAACGAAGGGTCTCCATCCCCAGGGTTCATCTTCTTTATATCGGTGTGGCGTCTACCACTCCAAACAACGACGATCTTCGGTGAGTATATATCGTCTATACTAGTCCAGTATACCTTGAAGATTCGGTACCTTTGATTTTCTGATATCCAAAACGGCCGAACTCGACGAATTTGTGGAGTGTGCGTGAATATCCCGTGTATCAACGGTAAAGTGTTTGGTTCCCAACAAAACCAGCACAATCAAAGTCCAACCAAACATCACCTTGGGTCAATTTGACCAAAATCCTCCATTCGGAGGGTGGAAAGTAATTCCCAAAACTTCAAATTATTTTTAACCCACCACGCACGTGACTTTTCTAGCGAACCACCACCAGTAAGTGTCACAAACCACCTGTTCTAGCCGGAAGCACGTCAACCATCAAATGTCAATGCCATGTACGGTTCCCAAAATGAACAGATAACAACGCATTCCCTACCCCAAATCTAATACAGACATCGTCTAATACACAACATAATACAGTAATCTGAATTCAAATCCCATTCAAAATCACCCAAAATGTACATTAATACAAAGTCAACTAAACTGTCGCCCATGCGCGATTTGACATTCACATCTTTTAAACATGAAATATTTACATCAGGTTATACCCAAACAGTGCGTTACAACGCGACTTCCGATGACCTATTATTCAAAGCGAAATATTCAACCCCATCAACAACCAATCCCCGACTGATCGCTAAACTAACACCAGTAGCGCTGAAACAACGAACGTCCTAAACTATTAATCAAAGAACAAACTTGTTGTCCATAGACAAAACAATAACTGTCTCTATGTTCTTGTCATTTTACTTGACGTATGAAGAACCACCTGTTTTCGAATGTAAACAAAACACATTGAGTTGCTCAAAAATAGTCCAAAGAAATATCACTAAAACAAAATTAAAATGGAAAAACGAATGGTTTATACTTCCTTTCATAACCATCAGAAACTACAGACAGGTACACATTGTTGCAATAATAATATAATCTCTCAAACAAATCAGGTAGAATTTATGGTGAGATGATACTTTTATTCCAAAGCGGAATTTTATCATCAGAATTTAAAGGAAACATAGCCGCCCTAATATTCTTTCAGAATAAAATGTCCCAATTACTTGTAGGTATTCTCGAAACAACTAATAATATAAATTATATTGAATGACAAAACAAGAAAGACAAGTTCTAATCTAAAAGCATAAATCCTATAACAGAAGCTAAGCTGGTAATAGTAACAAATATTTGTAAATAAACTAAGGTAAGGTAGCAATATTCAACTAAAAATTTGTTCAAACTTAGGCCAAGTGAACAATGATAGTGCAAATTATCAACGTAACACAGTCCATAAAAGAATGTTTACCATAATTAGTGCTGTGAAAACTAATGGAAAACAAGTTGTTATGCTGTAGTGTTCTTTGTGGAATTAAAAAAATATATATTAGGCATCAAGGATGGACATGATACAACACCATTAAGTATTTTATAAATGAGACAAGAGGGCTTTTCGGAAATGGAAAACCTGGATCAGAAAGATCACCTATCATCATCTGATTGCGAATCCTAACCCAGAACTAGATTTTTATCAGAGTTTCAGAACAACGTGTTCTGTTCGAAGTCTTCTTTTTTGATTTTATGTCTGGGTAAGCAATAGACTGCTGAAACCGTTAGTTCGTAAGATAATGTTCTGACTTTAATTGAAGTATCTTGTAGGTGGTTTTCTTCATATTTTGGTAATTGATAATGTTCAATAGTTTGTTTTGTTATAATAGCAGTTCTGGGCGATTGGTACAAAATGTTTTATAGTTTGGAATATTGATATAGCTTTCTGCTGTAAAATGAGTTTCACTGATAAGTAAGATATTGATATATTTATTTTTCAGAAATAGAATTACCTCGTATTTATGTCTTATGAGTCCGTTTCCATTCCAAAGAGCTATTCTCAAAAATTTAGCAATTATTTCAATATTTGTACGAACATGGATAGTATACTAAGTACTGTGCTATTTTGTTGCATACGTTGATTAAACATTTATCTAAATTCTTCTAAGAATTTCTTTTAGATAGTGTGATATTTTGCGCAGTATTGTTGCTATTGTTAGCAGCCCTTGCATAAGTTATATTGTTGTTCTTTTGTGTTATGTTCCTGCTTTTTGTGCACAAACTTTATAATTCACAGGATGTGGCCCTCCGCATTCGCCACATATTGCTGGAGTGTCTTTGCTCTTGTTGCACTCTGCTATGTTGTGTCGTCCTCCACATTTTACACAAAGGTAGGTATTGAAATAAGTTTTTGTATGGCCATACAGTTGACATTGTGTGCATTGTATTATAGTTTTTGGTTTGTTGGGAGGTTCTATTTCAACTACTTTGTTTTGCAGAGCTTTTAACTTGTGTTACTATTTTCTGTCGGTTCCAAGTCAACAAAAAACAGATTGAACGGTTCTTTAGTTTGACAATGTATGGCATTAATTACGTTTCTAACTTGGTGTCCCTTTACATTAGTTCGTCAGTCATATCTTTCAACTCTACACTATAGTGTAGATATTTTATAACTATTCTATAGGCACGTTCTTCTTTTGTTTGATATGAGTGAAATTGAACTTTTTTTCCTTCAGAAATTTTATTATTTTTCTGTATGTGTTAGGTACATTAATATTTCTTTTAATTATATTGTTTGCCATTGATCTGGTGCTGTATTATTCAACATTAGCTATGTCTGTTAGTTGTTTTATGGGTGGGAAAGGATTTAGTTGGGTGGAACCATTATTGGGGCTTGTGACAATTGATATGACTGGATAACCCTGTATATACAATGCTTGTCAATTTTCATTAAAACCTGTTAAATTACCTGGTGGAAACATTATTTTCATTTTGTTATCACCTATCTCTAATGATTGTTTTTATTGTTATTGCACTTTATCTGTTCAGGCCTAATTGCCGAAACAGATAATAAACTTGAATTCTGAGGAATAATGGAACAAAATTCAAATGTATACAACTTTTAATTATTTTGAATCTGAATTTTATTTAAAAAATATCTATCCAAGAACCCATATTTGTTAATTTCAAATCTGCTGATATAAGATCACACGTCTTTACCTTTTTCCTACATCAAATTCAAATAGTCATGTACGTTCAATAACTACTAATCTCAGCTCATCAAAACCGCAAATGTTGAGTTGTTCTCAGAAGAAACTGTTCTGTTCAATTTAAAGAACAAGTTCACAGAACAGTTTGCATTAACCAGTTCCGTTCTTTCTGTAAGAACTCTGTGTGTTGAGTGTAGCAACTCACCATGTCTGTTCTTTAGTGTGCACAGTTTTCTTTTTGTTTCACGTTTGTATTTGATAATGGCAATATTCAACCTAAAAAGCCTTACAATTGATCGCCACACTGCTGCAGCTTTTGCACACGAAAATGGATTGATGAGGACACCACCAGAATGCCAGAAGCCGTGAACGAAGATGACTGACCATGACGTTTGCAGTGACTAGGGATTTGGTTGAATACTTTCGCTCTCCCAAAAAGGACAAGGATGTGTTCTACACAGATAGTTTTTCTTATATTCATAAAAAATATATGTAATTTTCATTAATAAATAAATATTTTCAAAAATTCGTAACATTTTTATCAGATTTTTCCGCACTTCGGGAGTGGTACCATTTGATTCAACTTATCAAGTTCTATTGAAATATGGCCACAAATGTAAAATTCTAAGGATAGTGTTGTATTATTGTTTTACCACTAATTTTTTTATAAAATTGCTATATCTCCTTAGCCAAATACTTTTGAGGGTTAATGATTTACCTTCAAATGTTCCTCCGTATATACTTTCACCACCTGTGCCATTTCCATTAGAGAAATCTCCTCCTTGTATAATAAAATCCTTAACCACGCGATGAAAAATAACATCCTACAAGAGTATTATTATCATTACTACTCCGTATGTTTCTTGAAATATAATGTACGTTAGGTTTATTTGCTTACCTTATAATGTAGAGGCTTTTGCGTTTCTTCACCTAAACCTTTTTCTCCTGTACATAAAGCTCTAAAATTTTCACAAGTCTTTGGGGCTACTTCCGAAAACAGTTCGAAAATCACTCTTCCACTATTAATACCGCCGATCGACACATCGAAAAAACACCTAGCTCGTTGAACTGGAGCTTCTCGTGATGGGTCCTCGTCTCCCATTTTACTTCTAAAATATCTACTCACCTAATTCGAGACCGAGAACGCAATAAGTTGAAAATCAAAAGTGAATCAAATGCTCACACAAATTATATATTAATATATTAATTTGTTAATATTTTATTTACCGAAAAATACGACATGTCAAATTTTTAATCAGGTCATAGATTACTACATCACGGGACTACAATTGAAGAATCTGTCAGTTCGTCACACAAAACAGTAATAATATGACACATAACTCTTTTAAGACAGTATTTAACGTTAACCATATACGTATATGTATATGGTTAAAACACGTCTATTTGTTGTTTTTATGACAAAACATAGAGCTTCAGTTGTGTTTGTAATTCTTTTGTATTTATACTGTTTGTTGGAGATTTTTGAAATGAACCAGTATTGCTGCGTTCTCCAGTGTTCATCTTGGATCAATCGAAATCCTAATTTAAGTTTTCATCTCTTCCCGAAAGCAGGGAAATTGAAGGTTTACGTGGAAACTAAGCTTGGATCCAAGGAACTAGTTGATAGAAGATTGTTGTGGATAGCAACATTAAAAATCGCAATAAGTGTATCAAATACGATGAAAATGTGCTCATTATATTTACTCGAAAGTGATTTTTTACAGAAAAGTAAGTGTACTATGTTTGAAATCCTTTTTATTCCATTCTCTTCGAAAAAAAACGAGGAGTGCTCAACAAAAGTTTGCACCACTTATGAACCAATGGTTGTGTATATTGAGGATCAACAAGAGGACATTTTTAGGGTCTTACAAAATTTATTTTAATACAAATGCTACTTGAAAAATATCTAAGAAGACCGATTTTAAAATACACACAGACGTAAAAATAGTATAATGATACTTAGCTAGCTTCCAGCTGTCACCGTCATGGCGCTGCGAGAAGTTAACAAACGTGTCATGACTCAGCCGTATCAAGCGAAATGAGTCGAAATCACAGAACATAATCTTGTCTTTTGTTCCATGGTCGAAATCGATGATTTTTAAAAGGTATCCAAGAAAATTACATAGATGAAGTAATCTTAGAAGTTTTATTGCGTGTATTATTCTGTAAATGATTGAAATACATCACTAAAATGATATATAAATATTAAATTGTATATTTTTTTCAATATAAATCCAGTTATCGGATTGAAGTTTATTATTAACTTAACATAAGCTTCTTCGGATTGCTTTTTAAACTTTCTATTTGTAATATTTACATCAATGCTTGAAATAATATTATAATACTCCTAAATATTATATGCTTAAAATACTTTGTGATCCATTCCACTTGTATTTAAGATTGTTAACACTTGCAAGTAAGTGGAACAGAAAAAATCACAGTTTTGAGTTCTTACTGGACTGCACCAATACTAAATATTCCAATCCAAATAAATACTTAATTTTTAAATTTTTTTATTATTCAATAAATTATAACAATCAAATTATGAAAATGAACTAATCAGCTTTTTTATTTCTTCATTTTGCTTCATCATATCTAAGCCTTTATTCGTCAATTCCTTAGTTGTGTAGGGTAGATCAGATAAAAATTTAAAAGTAACCAAGACACCAGCATTCCAACTTTCTTTCACAATAGAGGATAATACATCACTTTCAGGCAGTTTGGGCAGCTAAAAAGATTTCATACAACAAATATTTTAGGCAACAAATAAGAAAACAGTTTTATAATTGTAAACGTACCTCATAAGGGATTTGAGCTGTAACTTGTTCTACATAAGGAGTGGCAACTTCTTTAATCTTTGGATATACTTTAATACTTTCAGTACTTGGCTTCCAAATGCCTTGCTCGTTAACATAGTATACAGCAGCCGTAGCAACTCCTGCTTTAATTGCAAATCTAAAAAACGGTAATTGAAATATGTTATGTAAGAAACAGTACACAAAGTTTATACGAGCTAAAAACTGAATATGAAGACGGCTTGAAATATTTAATTATGCGGAACATTATCACAGATACTTCAAATTTTTACACAATGTCATTATTTGATTTTTGTTTTTCATACATACTTGATCATTTTGTAAATTTTTTTGTGACGATAGTTGTTTAACCTTAAAATAAGTTTTATTTCTTCTTCTATTTTTATTGAAGCCTTGGAGCTATTACCACAGATAACTGGCTGTTACTAGTCCAAACATTGACGATGCCATAGACACATGGAAATGAACAGAGCGAAATTCTCCCAAAAGTGAACACTCTAAAAAGAGATAAAACGACTGTTCTACCCATTGAATTATATACTACTTAACTGGAATGGAACCGATATTGTCGGAAAATGAGGCAAATTTCGCAATAGAAAGAGATAGAGCATAAAAGGGGTTGCTGTCTTTGTCTTACCCATTTGTGATGGAGCCTATATAATAAACTTAATTGTTTCCATTGAATTTATAATTTTAACGTTCTAAAATGAAAACAGAATAAAACAAAGATTTTAATATTTGTGTTTTAAATGAAACTCAATATTTCTAGCTAATTCCACAATATACTGAAAAATGTTGAAAATTCTAAAAAATTGACAATTGTTTCGATAACTGAATATTCAGCAACCAAAAGCGGCATAAAAATTAACCATTTTTTTTAAATGAAAGTACAAAGGCAACAGTGTATAGGAGTTTATTAACAAAACACACACACTGGCCCCTGCAAAGCTATAAAATTCAACACAATATAGTGGAATCGTCAACTGTAGAATCGTTAATGATATTAAAATTCTGTTTAATACTTGTTTAAGGGCCACTTGCACCGTACTACTGCAAAGCTTCTGTTAACAAAACCAGGTTTAACTTATTAGAACTTAGATTGACTGTTTGGCTTGCACCGTCATTTATTTAAACTAGATTAAAATTCAGCCACAGTTCTGGTAATTTTTCTATAAGTTGGTACTGCGACTATCTTCACTTGCATAATTCTTAACCTAGATTATACTTATTTGGCAAACAAATGAGTGTTATTTGTGGGAGTATTTAGTTTGTGCAGTAATCCTAGGATTCTAAAATCTACTGTCGATAATTTATTATAATTGCATGCGGAGCAATGACATAAATCATGACCCTGTACAGGGTTTAGTCAAAAAGACCATTTAAAATTCCGAAATGAGTTAATTAAACACCTAATATATATTTTTTAATTATTAACCCTACAGCTGCGCTTCATGTCTGAGAGACTGACGAAATTTTTAATTTATTGATTTTTGTTTACGCGCGGTCATACCGCCTACACCCCCCTACTGCCTTCCTAGATCATCAATCCAATCCACACACTAGTTGACACTAGTGTTAAACGTTTAGCCATGCCGGTCGGTCATATGTGAAATATTGTAAAAACGCGCCTGCTGTATACGAGTTTGTTAGTGAATATTTTACAGTAGTAAGGTAAGTTGCACATATTTTTTTATATTATGTTATTGTTGATATATTTTTATTAAAATATTTAAAAGTAAATAATACATTAGAAACAAAACTGTATTTTTATGACTTTGAGAGACAGACTTCGCGAAATATCTGGAAACCACGACACTACACAAACCAACAAGATGCTCCACCGGAAGCACAGACAGGAGGATGCACTATATGCAGCACAAAGAAAAGCCGAAAGACACGTGCTTTTGTTGTCAAAAATATTTTAAGTTTTTATGTCTAGAATACGTGGGCATTATTTCACAAATCACCTACTGATTTGTGCATTATTTGTAATGATTGTTGTGAAAATAATTAAAAAGTTATACGATTTCTATAAGTAGCCATTTTTAGTTTAAAGGTTTTCTTCAAACATGTTTTTTTATGTTAAAAATAAAACTAATGATTTTAAAACAAAATGTTATTTTATTTTACAGCCCCGAATAAAGATAAATATAAAAATTTCAAAAATTACAAAATGTTATAAAATCGTTCTGTGGGACGGACGCGCCTGCTATTTTCCAAATATTTCACGCGCCCGCTCTAGGATTAATTATTTTTTATTACCACTGTTACTTAACAATTTTTCATTATCTGGTTTGGATAAACTAGAAACAGGTTTAACAAAACAAAAAGCTTGTTATTTTGCTTAAATATTTTTTGTGTATTTTTTCTCTGGACAGATTCTCAAAGGTGACCTAAAATTAAACTCCAGACAGTTTCTTAAATATTTCTTTATTATATAGTATCGATAAACATCAGTGCGATTAATTTAGGATTAATAATAAAAAATAAACTCTCGAAATGTTTAAGGATCTCTTTGAACTAAAAATAAAAAGAATCTCACACAAAGTGGGGTCTAAATTCCTGAAGTTGTATAAAATCTTAGGATGGTTAGGATTGTTGTTTATAGGTCAGGGTTAGGAGCTGATTAATTGGTGATACGGTACATGATTTCTAAAAAATAAGGAAGTAGTAATCATGTACTTTTATTTTTACCTTTTTTTCCTTATCACTAACCAAAAAATAATGATTATATTATAAACTTACAAATCATGGGGATATTCTCAACTTGATCTTCTATTATTTCCAGAAGTTATAGCTGACCCTTTTAATAATCTGAATCTTCTAAAAAAACTCAATTTATCGAAGTTATCAAAATAATTTGACCTTTCATAAATACGCCTACGAAAGCCAAATCGTTAATTTCCAAAGTATCTAAAAAATCCTCTATGAAAATTTCTTCTTCCAATTCCAAATAATCCATATTTTTATACAAAAAAATACCACTTGTAGGCAGAGTAGGCGTAGACACACATAAAATGTAGGGTTAAGATTCAAAGCTTAGCCTTAAACCACAGCCTAATAAACATATGTTCTATATGCTGTGCTTAAACGTTGAATAATCCCTCGAATTTGGGAGACTTAATTTAACAGCTAGTTAAGGCAATTAAACTCGGTGTAAGTGACGGTGCAAGATAATAATTTACTTAAAACATGGTTTAGGACGTAAATCATAGTTAACAACTACGGGGCAAGTGGCCCTAAGATAAATCTGCTGAAAATTCGTAACAAATCTTAATGCTTTTATTGAACTAAATATTTTCGAGACCTATGACACATGGGTATGACAGAGACAACAACCCCTTATATCATCTATTTCTCTCTATTGAAAATTTGCCTCATAAAATTGATATTTTTTGCACAGCTGGCTCCGTTCCAGTTTCGAGTATAGAGTTCAATGGTGCTGCCATACCTGTCTCTTTTCTGCACCAATCAGAATACTAGGTATCTAACCCCACATTGGCTTTGTTTTTCTCGTACTTTTCGGCCTCGGCCTGCTAAATATGGAGCACTCATTCAATTTCTATATTTTTATGGCCGATGCTGTCCAATCTTCTTTTTCACATGCAGAAGAAATAATCCTTCTGCCAACTGTCAATCTTAGCCTTTTATTTATTTATATACGTCGCGTTGTGGTGGCAACAACGCATCTAAATATAACCTAGTTATGACCAAAAGTTTTATTCGTGTGTATCAATTATAAAATAATACAAAAAATGAATGATAATATTATATCAGAATTGGGCAAAGCTGCCGATGTTATAATGGTAAGTACTGGTTATTTATGGAAGGAAAAAGTACTAAAAAAACGTTTTAGGCCCCTCCGAATGTTGTGTCTAACGAACAAAGACATCTTGCAGAGAGTATTTTTCTGAATTTCAGAAAAAGTAAATCTCCTTACGGTATTTGTAGAGACATTTTAGAAAAATCCCAGAATGAGTATGTGCTATTTGAGGCAGCTGAAGTGCTTAAAGGCGCTATTATAAGAGAATGGTCATTTTTATTTGAAGATGACAAAACTTCTATTAGACAGTACTTATTTCAATATATCACCACAAAGACTCTACCATCTTTTGTAAGAGACAGAATTTTGCAAGTTATTGCTATTATAGTCAAAAGAGCAAGTATAGATGATGGTGGTATAGAGAGGGCAAATATTTTGAAAGAAGTCGAGAACCTTATTGTTAATGCTGAACCTCACAAAGTAAGTGAACCTAATGATAGTCAATTGCGTTCTAATTCTTTTTTTTTTAGAAAATTTTAGGTTGTAATATAATAACAAATCTGATGCAAGAATATGCAACAACAGTAAAATCGACAGATGTGGGACTACCTTGGGAAGTTCATTTCAAAGCAAAGAAACAATTTGAAGCTACAGATTTAAAGAGAATTTTCCAGTTTTGTATATACCTTTTATCAGAAGTGGTAAAAAATGACCCACCATATTCAGATAACTTGTTGGAATTAACAAGACATTTGCTGAAGATAACCGAATCTGTCCTCTCTTGGGGCTATGTTTCACCAATTCATATCCTTTTATATAATAATAATAATTCATATTACTATGTTTCTGCCTTTGGTTCTTCAGCTGGGATTCGTACAAGTGTTTTAGATGTTCATGACCATATCGCATGTCAAACCTATTTTTAGCTGCTCAAATTTATTCGTTTCTTTTAAGGGTATCGTCTGAAGTACATCTAAGGCATCTCCTTGAAGCACCATGGTCAAGTTCACTACCTTCTCCTTATCAAGCCAATTATTCACTCCAGCTGCTGCTGTTTTACATAATTGGTCAGAATGTCTTTCCATTGAACGTTGGGGTATCACTGCCGATATCTTCTATCTTGTGGTGTATATCTGGCTTGCAGGGTTTTATATATTCGATTATCTTTTCTTCTACATTAGTGTCAGGTGTGGGGTAAATAAATATGTACGTAAAAATGGCTAGTGGCTTGAAAGTGAAGCTGGATTGGAAACTCTCTAGTTGGAAACGCTCAGAAAGAAGAATGAATTAGTCGAAAGACTCAAAGTGGCACTGGAAAATGACAGCTTGGATCCAGAAACATTTTTATTTAAGGCTTCCACCTTAATCTCGTTAATTTCTGGTAAAATGAGGGAGAATATATCTACTACGAAGAACAATATTTCTGCTAACATGGACAAGTTTCTGCCAATATCTTATTAATGACATTGCTGCCAATGTCTTTAAAATCGGATATTGACAATAAGATGATAATGATGGACGAGAAACTAAAATCGAATATCAAGAATAAGATGACAATGATTGAAAATCAGTTGGATGAAAAAATCGAGGAGTCAGAGTGAAAGATGGCAGATTTAAGACCACAAGATGCACCAGCAGTACAAAAGAGGATCAAACATATAAATCCCTGCAAACAAGAAATACATACCAGGATAGAAGATACTGGCAGTTTTACCCCAACGTTCACGGAACGATGTTGTTGACCAATCATGTAAAACAGTTTGAAGTCACCCCTAGAGTGAATAATTGGTTTGATAAGGAGAACGCAGTGAACTTAACCATTATGCTTCAGGTAGATGCCTTCTATGTACTTTAGATGATTCCCTTGAAGAAATAGCTGAAGAAGAGGTTGTATATGCGACATGGTCACGAACATCTAGAACACTTCTACCAATCCCAGCTGAAGAACTGAAGGGAGAAACTTAACAACATAGTAATTTGATAAATATTTTAAAATATTGCGTTGGTTGTGTTAGAGTTTGTTCTACTAGAGAAAAAGATATTCAAATATTGACAATGGCAGAAACCAAATTCTGTCTTGTTTTTCTACGTTGCTTAGTAATGACCAATGGTGTAGAAAGAAGATTTATGCCAATTGGTTTTGACAAGAAGTTCATGCATAAGTCTGCAATTTCAGGTGGCATCTTCTCTAACGTATGATGCAGACTTAGACAAAGGTTTTTAGATCTTTAGAACTTTGCTGTAGGTACATCAAAAATTTTCTAGGTAATAGTTTGTTTATGCCATTTATAAAGAATACATTCATTTTTAGTAGGATTTTAATGACAATATGTTTTATAATATTTTCCTTAATTCCTGTGCACTGCCCAAAAGACTGATTGGCATCTATGAGTCAGTGTATGAAGCCGATTCAGCACCAGCTCTAAAATTGAATTCTACATGGACTGATATTATGCTGAACCCGGATATGCTTCGATTGATGTTCCAGATTTATTGGAAGGTAAGAGATATTGACGAATTGGCTCACCATTCTTTGAACTGCTTGGTTCAATTGGCATCTTTGAGTGGAGGGATCCTACCTACAGACGAATCTAGATTGGAATATCTACATTCGTATTTGATGGCGTTTTTCAATCTGGTATCCAAGTAAGTAATAAATAGTTAGTCTATGTTAAATAATTTTTTTTTTATTTAATAGTTTCTAAAATTTTTGACTTTCAAAAATGAACGAAAAAAATAATTTATAACCATCCATTATGGCATATTTATTTGATAAACTTAATACTGTAACGATTGGTCGACGAGGTCTGCGACAGCAGAAATAGAACAGCAGCAGAGATTGTCATTTTTGACATATATAAAAAGTTCGCCATTTTGTTAATTCATATTATTCTTTATTCCTGCGTAATTATTCAATGTTAATATATTATTTCGTTAGTTAAAGTGTTCCTTTCAAAATATGTGTGTGTAAGACAACCAGCAATTAAACACTGATCACTCGACCTCTCCTCTGGTCGGCAAAATAACCCGGTGCATAACATCTTCGCATCAATACTGTATTCCAGGGTTTTCCAACATAACGTTGTTAGCTGTTTAAGGCGTCAAACAATTTATCAACTTTTTCAACAAATTCTGTAGTGTATGTAGCCGATTCGTGAACTTCTTTTGTCTTAACAGCAGTCTTATAGTAGGCATGCAATTACTAAATAATTGTGTAGCAATTTTTACAGACAGTTTCTCAAAGGGGTTTGGTTTTAAATGCTTCTCTCTTATTTTTAATAAATGACCTTCATTGAAATAACATTTTCAAACAAAAAATCTCCATTGAACAAATTATTCCTAACACATTTTGTTAGGTGAGGAAAATCAAATAGTGCATATTTTTTATCATTTAAAATAAAATATGGGTTTATAACTGAAATATTTAATAGTTTACAAAGTTTTTGATTGGTTGTAAATCTGTCACAAACAGTAGTCAAAAGGTTTAGAGAAATAGCTTCAAGGTTGTTTAATGCTGTTATGACAATTTCTTTGAATTTTTAAGCAGTTACAGAAATAGGTTATGGGAAGTTTCCAATTAGGCAATCCAAACCACCTGACTTTTTAGCTGTCAATATGGCGGCGACGGTCAAACATTGGATTCAGTACCCTCATTTATGTTTAGAAAGATGCAGAGTTTTATAATTATAAAACGGTTTACTTTGTATTTTGTGGGGTTTTAAGGTGTTTTGTAGTGTTTGAGAAGGACAATTTTTCTATTTTAAGATGAACAGTGCTTATTTTAAATCGTTATTAGTGGAAAATCCAGATGTTGGACAAACGGAGAAACATAAATAATTAAGCTAATAGATATATTATGTGTAACCTTCTGCAACTAAATCAGTGTTGTATTTTTTGTAAATAAATGTAGAACTAAATTAGCCTTTCATTAATTGTGAGGAATTATATATGTATTTGGAATTATGTAATGAGTTTACAAATGATTGTTTTTTGTCGATGTTGTCTTGTGAAATTGTTGCTATGACTTTAGGGCTTTTATTTTTTTTGGTTTTTGGAAAACATAAACTGTTATATAAGGGTTTTATTTTTTATTGTCCCTAAAGTGTGTGACATTTAATGCATTAGAAAAAAAATTATTTTACACTGCAAAATATAAATTTTATTTCATTTTGAGATGTGTACATTACAATACATATTCCTAATATTAACATGAGTAAAATCAATGAACTTCAGCCTCATTGTTCAAAGATTTTGATCTTATTGACAAAGCTATGTAGAAATATATAACATTATTATTAATGTAAGTACAAATCAAAATAAAACATTCATTAAATGTAGAGAAATAATAAAACTTGCAAAGTAATATTTACTAAATGTTTAGCTTCAAAACTAAAACATAAATACTTAAGCATCATAGACACCCCAGTCTCCATACATTCAATTTGATCGACATGGGACTGTTGAGGCATTTCATCAATATCCATGACCTGTTGACAAAGTAATTAATTATAACAATTTTCAGCAACTATCAATACATAACTTAACATTGCTATTACTAAAAATTAACAATCTTTTATCAAAATAAAGTGTTCAAACATGCTCATAGAGTATCTTTTCTGGACCAGGACGATCAGCTAAACATATACCAATTAGTGTTTTAAATGAAACTTACTGTTTCTAGTTAACTCCACAGTTTATTGAAAAATGTTGAAGATTCTAAAAAATTTACAATTGTTTCTATATTACCTAAATATCATCGTCAGAATGACAGAAGCTACATTTCATTTTTTAGAATTTTTAACATTTTTTAATAAACTGTGGAGTTAACTAGAAACAGTAAGTTTCATTTAAAACACTAATATGAGTAGATTCCACAAAGTAAGGGTTGAGACAGTTAATTTCATATACCAATTAATTGTTATTAACATCTTCAGACAATTTACATAAAAAAGGACTACTATTAATTATTTTCTACCTTAGTGTCAGTCAGTTTTGCCCTTTTATATCTGCGATTCTTTCTGTCAACATCTGCAGCCCTTTTGTTACTTTCTGAGACACATGTCCCATATGTTGAGATGGTACCCAGCCAGGGTGTTCTTTATCTTCGAGGACAGCAGGTTGTTCTAAAATGAGTAAATACCTACTTGAGTACAAACTACGTAAACTAGGAGCTAGTAGAGTTGATATATTTGATAAGAAGCCTACCAGTTATAAAGTGTACAGCAAACTTTCTGGTGTTTCAAGTTTCAATACAAATTCGGTCAGATCGTCTCTCTTTATTGCTGCAACCCATGCAGCCCTGCGAAGTTTGGTCTAATCGTTTTTCTTCGGAAACGCGATAAAACGAAACTTCATCACGATTAGAACGGCTTCCAAAACCAACTACAATACATATCGAAGGCATTTCACAAGACAACCACAATTTACAACCAAAAAGCAGAAAGAAAACCAATTAAACGTAGGGTAAACAAACTCACTCTACAGTAACTTTGTTATTTATTTAACCGTCGCCGTCATATTGAATTTATTTTGACAGATTGTTGGATTGCCTCATAAACACCCCTAACCAATATTACTAAGACTTTCTTATCTAAACCTTGACTTTTACCAAATTTTCAAAACCTTCAATGACATTTTTTACAATTATCTAAGAATTGTTTAATATCAATTTCATCAAACAATACATATTTTTCCCTCAACTGTCATAGTTTGAACTTTCATCTTGATTCTATTAAAAAATTTCTTTTGAAACCTAGGTAAAAACTGAAAATCTAAAATCCACTTTTTTACACTACTTACTGGAAGTAGAATAACTTTGTTTTTACACAAAAAATTACACAATCCTGGAGATTTATAGTACATACTTATAGCAACTTTGTTTTCACCTTTTAAAAAGGGTGTTCGTGCTTTATGAAAATGTTGCATGCGTACCAACGCTTGCGAAAATGGTGATAATGTTTTAAAGTCTCTTGGTGTAAGGCTGCTAATAGTTTTTTGTTTCCTGGATCTAAACTGAGATAACAGACGATTGCCTGCGATGTTTTTTATATAAGAAACTGAGTTTCCTTTTTAATTTAATTTTTGTTGGTGTCTCCTTCACATTACTTTTAGCAGGAATATCTTCCAGGGTACACATCACTTATATGTTATGTAATGCTGGAAGGATATATTTCCCGTTTCCTTTTTGGAGGTGTAACACAAAACATAACTCAGCAAATCACTTGTAGAAACAATGATGTATTCATCATAATTTGCTGAAATGGAAGGACTTATGTATGATTTACCTACCACTATCTACTACCATAACATTTTCGATCCCATTATATAGTACAGCTGTCAAGGATATACCCTTTTTTAAAAGGTATTTTCCATCAAAATGTGATCCACAAAGAAATTCCTTCTTGAAAGATTTTGGGCTCAGATTCGACAGTTCAAAGTTACCTAAAAATATGTAAAAATATAGTTGTTTCTTGTTAAAATGTGCAGTTTCTTGCATTAATAAAAAACAATGATTATTCTAATCAATATTTAGATAACTATCTAGAGAACAGAAAACAGTTTGTGTTTCAGATGGAATTCCCAATAATCTTTTAGGCTACTTTATACTAATGGTCTTTGGGTAACTTGATTAGTTTAAAGTTTTTTTTAAGTTCGGAGGGATCTTAAATAATTATGTTGTTGTTTTACTCCCTTTTCAATTAATAAAGTCCAAAGAAAGATTAATAACATTTATCTTATTTGAAGATACAAAATCTGCCAATTACGGCCAAGATTTGCTCGAGATTGGTGGTTCGGTCTTGCAGTGGCTTCACACTTATTTAACCAATAGGGCTCAAATGGTTCATATGAACCATACCTATTCCCATAAATTTTCACTGACATCAGGTGTTATCTAGGGTTGATACTTAGGTCCATTACTATTCAATATCTTTATCTTTATTTACAGATTATTTGAAGTGTTTAAAAATTATTAAAAGTCATAAAGATGTTAGAATATTGCAAGCCGAATTTCTAAGGCTTATCGAAAATATATAAAAAGTTGGTGTTTATAGCATTTTTCTATTGTTTGTGTTAGCCAGTGTATGGCGTCTATCATTATCCTCTCCTTCCTAAAGCTCTGTTGGTATTTTTCTATCTGTTTTTTTGTGTGTCGGTATCCTATTTCTTAGCAGTGATGTTATAATTTTGTATGCCTTTAGTAGTGTTAATGGTCTATAGATTCCGCACTGTTTTGGGTCTTCTTCCTTATACAGTCCCTTCCCCCCTCTTTTATTTTGAATGGAGATACTTAGACTGATAAATTTGGAGCGTGACAATGGACTATTGTAAGCTTCTCTACTAGTGGTAACAGGTGACGTAATAGGCATCGGTGACATCACCAGGCAATTGAAAACAATAATTTTGAAAGGAACGTTATGGCAAGTGGAACCTTGTTTGAAAGGTATTTAGAATACCTATGCAATCATACTATTTTTTTTTTGGATTTACGATGTTTTTGTTTAAAATAAATAAACACTAAAATTTGAGTTTCACTTTTAATTAATAAATATTTAAGAACAAGTTCTTATTATAATTGTTCAAAATGTGCTCCATCTACTTCCTGGCAGTAAAACATCCTTGTCGGACTCGATAAAATGTGTCAGGGGAAATTGCCCTACATTAGAATAGAATATATTTTTCATCTATGAGAATCATACATTATACAAAATTTCATATAATACACAACTCTATCAGGCTAGTCAACTAAACAAACGAAATACAGGTAATTAGAATAAAAACATTCACATTAATAAAATCGATTATAAACCAAATACTAAGTAATTTTCAAAACATAGTATTAATATGTAAGAAACTCCTCAACACTATAGAATGCATACTGTAATCAAAAATAATGAAGTATATTTCTCAATTTCCTTGATGTTCCCATGTTTTTTTCTGTATTCAATATATTACTGAACTTATTATAGCATATTATTCCAATATGCCTTGGAGAATGTTGTCCTATCTCTAAACGTGAAAATGGTTGGTGGATATCACTCTTCTGTCTAGTGTCATGCGTGTGTATGTCTTAATTTTTTATAAATGAACTTTGATTATCTTCAACAAATTTAATTAATTGGAATATAAATAGACTTGGTAGAGTTAAAATTTCAGCCTTCTTAAAAAATGATCTGCATGTCTCTCTTGGAGAAACACTGTACTTAGCTCTTATAGCCTTCTTTTGAACTTTAAATGCCCTCTCAAGAAAGGATGATGCACCCCAAAACATTAAGCCGTACTGAAGAGTTGATTGTATTAGTCCATAATAAATGAGCTTTAATACATTCAGAGAGACAGTTTCTCTTAGATTTCTAATGATATAACAACATGAACTTATTTTTGCAATCACTGCATTTATATGAGACTCCCAGCTAAGCTTGGTATCTAGTACAATCTTCAACAGTTCGTTGTTTTAAATCGTCAATACTGTCAGAAGCTGTAGCGTAAACTTTGAATTTAAAGTATCCCCACAGAATAAAATCTAAAGGTGCTAGGTCCCGTGACCGAGCTGGCCATTCTATTGGACCACGTCGGCCAATCTATCTACCAGGATATTCCTCATCTAGATAATGTCTTACTGCAAAGTAATAGTGTGCAGGAGCACCATCTTGTTGGAACGTTATTTCCAAGTTACCAAATTCTTCTGGATTATTTTCCAAAATTTCTAGAATTTACGGTTTAATTGCGTTTTCTAACATCTTGAGATATACTTCACCGGTTAAATTAGAGTTCAAAAAAGGAGGCTCGACTATGTGGTTTCCCAAAATACCTGCCCAGACATTTACTTTTAATGGGAACTGTGTATGTTTTTTACGAAACATGTGAGGATGTATGTCACTCCAATACCTCACATTTTGAGTATTAACTTTTCCATTAAGGAAGAAAGTACTTTCATAACTAAAACAAATTGTCCGTACATAGTCTGGCTGTTGTCGAATTTTCATTAGAACTTCTTTTTTTATTTACAAATTTCCAGAAATTTTTTGGGTTCATAGTCAGATCGCGATTTATTGTGTCTAAATAGTTCTTATAACACTCTTTCGATAATTTTTTACACTGTGCCGTAACCTTACTGAACTCGAAATAATCTGTAGCATTATTAGATTTCTGATACTTTTTGTGATTGACTTTTTTAAGAGAACTCATATTCTTCAAATCTCCTGAAAAGTAAGAAGGAAAGTTGGTTGTCCTAAATCTTTTCTGTGGAACAAAACACTCAATCCCATGTTTTAAAATCTTATAAAATTCTGAGACAATAACATTTATATCCCTTTTATCGAAAATGTGACACCAACTTATTGAAAATAAATAATCATTTAAACCTTGATAGTTACCATTTTTAAAATAAAAGTAAAAATCTTCTACCCTAAGTGGCTCCAATCTAGCATTCCTTAACTTAAAGCTACAAGTGTATGAAGTATGATTGATAGTGTCACTAAAAATAGGGTCCAAAGATTTAATACGTTCAGTGAAACAATCATTTGTAAACAGAGAATCCAAAAATATGTTTTGGCTGTTCGGAACATCTATCATTTGGTACATATTATAGAAACCATACAATTGAGCCAGTCCAGTGCAGATGAATTGGCAGGACAACTCACACTTACTCCATTATCAGCATTTGACCATTGTGCCTCAGGTAAATTAAAGTCTCCTACTATATATAGTTTAAAATTAGGATACTCAGCTCAAATCTGTTCAACTGTTAGACAGTGGTCCCGGTACAGATCTTCAGGAGATCTAGGAGGTATATAAATACCCCCCACAATGAATTCAGTACCTAAGCATTTACACAATACAAACAATTGCTCAAGAGTAGTCTCAGATTTACTAACAGCCGTAGCCTGTAAATAATTTTTCACCATGATCAGCACCCCACCCCCTCTATTCTTCCCTGTAATTTGTGCATTACGATCAGCTCTAAAAATGTTGTAATTACTGCAACTAAGTTCTTCTGAATGATACCTTCATACAACCAGCTTTCTGTGATAATAACAATATCGTAGTTAGAAGAATTTACTGCCAAACCAATGTCCAGAGATTTTGGATCACATTCCACTAGCATTCTGGTAGTACAATAATAGTGGGGTACAATCTAGTTTTTTCGAACTGCCTGTCGGTAATTTTTTATAACCTTATGGCGCCCATTGATATACCGAATTACAAATCTCCCATCATTCACCTCATTCTTCGACTGTAATTCAGCTACTGCTTTCTTATACTGCTCTCTCTGCATATTAGTCTGATCAAGTTGATCTTATAATCAGACTGCACTAACTTTTTCTTAGACTTCAAAACCTCCTTAACACATGATGGATCTGCACAGATGACCTTTAATGGTCTACAAGAACCAACTTTCATTCTGCCTATTCGAAGAACCTTTTCAACCTTGCTCATCCCACTGCTCG
Source organism: Galeruca laticollis (assembly GCA_963921935.1). Lineage (NCBI taxonomy): Eukaryota > Metazoa > Arthropoda > Insecta > Coleoptera > Chrysomelidae > Galeruca > Galeruca laticollis. The sequence goes on from OY998181.1 coordinate 70,514,103, forward strand.
AACTGATATTTAATGTTCCAAAGACTTCATGCATCACCTTCCTATCATCATCAATCCTCTCCGATAAGACTTCACTACCTGATTCTTGCACATTATAAATTATGAAGTTCCTAAATCTAGTTGCCCGTTCCTGTATTTCATCAACAATTGTATCCATGCTGGTTTCCATACTACCATAGTTGCATTTCTGATTTTTTACAGTTTCACGCTCATTTTTGACAGTTTCAAGCTGATTCTATATAAGTTCAATTTCATTCTTCAACTCTCCAATTTGTTGCAAAAGGGCAGGCACACTTTTAACGGCCTCCCTACATGTTTCACAGAAATACATCATAGTACGTTTTTGAATGACAACAGCTCTGAGTTCTGATGTATTTAAACCAGTGCAGGCTTCCAGCGGGCGAACAACATTGTGGCAACTATCACAGCACACTGCCTTAGCTGCTTCTGGAATAGTATGTTTACATGATTTACATAAATTATTCATGTTATTTCAGGTCTACACTCAATTTTTAATCACATGTAAAAAATTTCGATCAGAAAATTAAGAATATCAAAAACTTATTATTGACAGTCCACAGGGCTATACAACTCATGAAATCCACATTCAACAGAAATTTATAGAGATGATTTACACTACAAACTTAAAGAGTAATTTTAATAAACACATGAAGCTACCATAACCTTCCTGTTTTTTTGTTTATCAATACCAATATTTGGTCGACTCGATCGCTTGACATCATGAACACTACCTGTTTGTTGAAACTTATGAAAAAGCTGCCTCAAATAAGTCCTCGATATAGGGCGATCGGGGTATCTCTCATTAAAAATGTGTTCCGCAGTATGAAAATTATTTCCACTTTCACCAATAATTAACATAGCTGTTACTTTGTCAGCTAAAGCACGTACCATTTTGTTTATGTAGATACTTAACTTCTCGTTAAACAATAATTAAATTAAAAACTTATTTAAGAAACAGCTCGGGTGCTTTATTTCCAACGAACTCATATTAATTTTAAACCCACACCCTGTGTACTGTACCATGACTGACTCCACAGGTAAACGCTACTTGGGCTGTGGAAGAAGAAGGGTTTACTACAATTTCTGTAACTATATCAATTTGTTTATCAATAAATTATCGTATTTTTACTATTATAATAATTCTCGAAATAAAACACCACAACTATTCGCAACCAAATATATTTCTCGACTACCAATTTTACATTTCATATCTAACCCATTCCAAAGCTTTTAGACACCGACATGTATATATCTTATTGTGAATCACCCTCACGATAATTCTCTTTAGCAACAGTGGCGGCGTATTCGGTTTTCAGTCGGCCAGGCTACCATTGTCCACGTCACCGTGGACCTAAACAAACCAATAGTACATCAATTCAAGTTTAGACTCTAAAAAAAAGGTAAAGATATAAAATTACAGTGATCAGCTACAGCCTCCTTCAGAGTCGCTATGCCTAGAAGTAAAGAGAAACAAGATATATAGTTGATGCATCAACGACATTAATAACAACTCAGTAAAATATGAAATAAATAAACAAGTTAACATGCAAAATAATTATGATGCTTATATGCAGGGCCAATCAACAACTTCTGTTAATCAGTCTTCCTGCACGTTCGGGGAAGCGCTTCCACTTTCATTATCATTCAGTTCAGGTTCGTCGTTCGAATCTGAACTAACCTCTACGTTGAAGGCCTTCATTTTGTCAACTAACACGACCCCGCGATACTTCTGCGATCGAGAAGTTCCTTCGGGGTCCTTAATCAGGTAACGTTCGTGGTCCAGCTTTTGAACGATTGCGTATGGTCCACTATACCTTGGCAGTAGTTTCTTACTTTTTCCGTCATTGGTTGTGGGAATTGTTCTAGTCAGTATCCGGTCACCGACCTTATAATCCTTCACTTTTACACGCCGTGCGTCAAAGCGAGACTTCTGTTTGTCCTGTTTCTTGTCGAGCAGAGCTTTTACTTTTGCCCTAGTTTCTGACAGGTTACTAATACGTCGTGGTTCTATGCAGACTTCGTTGTCCAGAACCGCGTTACAAACTCCCCTCGGAGCGTATCCGAATAGCATTTCGTAAGGAGATTTGCCCGTTGCAGAATTCATCGTAGAATGCAGCCCCCATCGAATTTTTTCTACGTTTGTATCCCATCCTTCTTCATCTTCCGTTGATGCAGAAAGAGAAGACAATATCGTCTTGATGTACCGTTCCACCTGACTGTTGGCTCTAGGAGTTGCAGTAGCATTCCAAACGTGTTTGATATTTAAACTTTTACAAAACTGTTCAAATTGCTTACTCGTGTAGCAACTTCCACGGTGGGTTATTATCCTTCTAGGAACTCCAAAATTCTCGATTACGTTACCGAGAAAAGAAACCAATGGTGTTGCTTTCGTAGATTTTACCGCCCGTAAAAATACAAACTTTGTAAATGAATCCACTATCCCAATCAAGTAACGATTCTTTAGTCGTGAAGTAACAAAGGGCCCTAAGTGATCGATATGAAGGGTATCGAAAAGAGTGTCGATCTTTGGAATAGGGTGTAAATACCCGGGTCGTTTTCCTCCAGGTTCCTTATTATATAAACAAGGTAAGCAAGCAGAGATAAACTTTTTAACGTAACGTCGCATTCCTGGAAACCAATACAATTTGTTAATGGCTGACAACGTTTTATCGAGAGATAAATGTCCAATACCATCATGGAAATGAAGTACTACTTGTCGTCTTACACTTCTTGGTACTACCCATTTTTTCCTCCCGAGGTACTCTTGTGCAGTCGTTGTTTTTTCAAACAATATTCCTTATGAATTAGTTTTTCTTCCTGCCTCGATAAGGTACTTACATCTGTCGTCCATAAGCTGCGCGTGTAAGACCCAATCAGTATTCGTGATATTAACTTCGTTAACGCCAACACTTAACGTCGACTGATTAAGTGGATTTCTACTTAATGCATCCGCGTGTGCCATTTTCGATCCTGGGCGATACTCGACGTCGAACGTAAACTCTTGGATTGTTAACCACCACCTACATATTCTCGGTACAAGGTCTCTTTTGCGTAAGGTACTTCGTATAGCATTGCAGTCGGTTACAACCTTAAACTGAATGCCAATGAGATATATTCTAAAATGTTTTAATTAGTCCACTACAGCAATTGTTTCCAACTCGTAGGAGTGATATCGCTGTTTTTCCTTGCTGGTTTGCCTGGAATAGTACATAACAGGCCGTAGATTTCCGTCATGGTCTTGAAGAAGAATTCCTCCTATTCCCCATTTCGAAGCATCCGTGTGTACGTCTGTCCTAAGTTTTGCGTCGTAAATAGCCAGTACTGGCTTCGAAACTAGCTTCTCCTTTAAGGACTCAAAAGCTTTTTGCTGAGCTGCCCTCCATGTGAAAGTCACATTTTTTCTCGTTAAAAGAGTGAGTGGCCTGGCAATTTCTGCGAAGCCTTGAATGTATTTACGAAAATATCCTGCCAATCCGAAGAACTGGCGTACTCGACGAACATCTGTTGGCTCTGCGAATTGTTTCACAGCTTCGGTTTTTCGGCTGCCAGGTTGAATTCCATCACGGCTAACCTCATGTCCGAGATAATCTACCTTCTCCATAAAGAACTGACATTTCGTCAACCTTAAAGTTAGACCAGCGCTTTTGATTGCAGCAACGAGAAAACCTACTAACCCTCTCAGTGCTCGTTATAGATATGCGGGTTGTCTCACGTGGTACAACCCGTGCTCGCCAGTCGACTAGCTTCGAGTCGAAGAAGGGGTGGATTCTTCAAAAAAAAATTATTAAGTTCACAAAAAGGGCGCTAGAGAAGTTTTGGCAAGCACCCAAGACTTCCTAAGTTAGCCCACAACTCCTCAGTGGGTTAACAACACTCACTACACACTCCAAAGGTTAAACTGATAGGTAAATTATCATAAGTAAATAAAAGTCAGCAAGTATCCCCTGATTGAAGATTTAATTAGTCTTTGTGGACCAAAGGTCTCTTTTCAAAATATTTATTACAATGTCACTACCAAAATGTTACAAATAACGTCTGAGCTCAACTGAAGGCTGTAATCTCAGAACGTAGATGGGCTGAAGGCCGAAAACTACATAAATCCAAAAATTTCTCACTAATTTATCAGTTACAACTCAAGTAAATAACTGTCAAGCAGATTCTATAAACTCTGAGCAGAGCTGAAGGCTTCAAACTCAGGGTGCAGAAGAGCTGAGGGCCCCAAACTACACCGATGTCTCAATTCTAAAATTCTAGAGAATCGACCAAATTGTTCATGTACAATACCTCAAAAATACAACGATAATATATATTTCAAAATCAACAATGTATAGTTACAAGGGTTCACACTTCCGCAATTTATTCCAATATAAATATAAATAATTGCATAAGCCAAAAATTTAAATAACAACGAGTTTAGCGTTGCCAGAGAAAATACAACTCTAAATTATGTACGGTGCAAGTTATATACATAAAATCATCAGAGATAGGCAAAAATAAACCACTAAATAACGCAATACCAGGTACGTACCGTAGTGTCTTAGCGTATCTTAATCTATGAGCAAAGATTTCAAATTTTTCAAATATCAAGTACAAATGTAAGCGAAATTATAGTAATTGCCGCAAAAAAAAGAAATAAAAAAAACTTTATATGTGAAGCATAAATGTGAGTTTACTAATGAAGTTGAAGAAATAAGAAAAGGAAAACTGTTCACTTATCCTTTTCCGGCACCAGAACAGGAACTGAAGTTGGTCCAGAATATTCCAATTCTCCTGGAACTGGTCTCACTGACCCATTAAATTCCAATCATTAATGTCCACGTACAAAAACCCCCCTTGTTAACGAATCCAATGCCGTCTACGGAAATTTACCTCAAAACGCAATTCCACTAAATTTTTATGGAACCCACAGTCATCGACCGTTTTTGGACCAGAAACCTATCGGGTCGGAGCTGTCAATTGTTGGTTCCAGCCGTATTTCTCATCCGCTATTTCCGAATTGTCGGGTTTTCCAATAAAGCACTTATGGCTCCCAGAGCACATGCGAAAATTTTAAGTTGAAGCCGTGTGTTACCTTGACGGCAAATGGAGGACTGAAATTTTAACTTCGTACCGAGAGCGCTGTGACTTCTCCCAGTCGACAGGTTAGCCAATATTAAATTTACGACAGCTCGGCGAATTTTTCGCGTTACAAGTACCTCTTTTAAAACTTTGATTCCAGAGTCAAAATCCTTGGACGGTATTAAGACATCATCCATGTATGCGGCGACGTTGCCATAACGTAAATTACCTAATACCTTGAGCACAGTTCGTTGAAAAACGGCAGGAGCATTGCATAGACCAAAAGGGATACGAAAGTATTCGTAGTGTCCATCCGGTGTTATAAATGCGGTTTTTGGTATAGAACTTTCTTCTATTGGTATTTGGTGATATCCAGATGCCAAGTCCAAACTAGTAAAGAAGTTACATTCCCTGAGTTTTTCTAGAAAATCGTTGACATGGGGTAATGGAAATATATCCTTGATGGTCTTGGAATTTAAAGCCCTGTAGTCTACACACATTCGGTTTTCTCCATTCTTCTTGACAAGGAGAATTGGACTTGAGTACGGGGAATCCGAGGAATTATATTATTTCTTAACAAGTCGTCGACTATATTTTTCACATGTCCACGCTCCTTATGCGAAAGCGATATGGTCGATAAACTACTGGTTTATCGTCTCTGATATGTATGGACATTTTAAGTATATCGGTTTTTCCAAATTCGCTTATAATTTGGGTAAAACAACACCGAAATGAGTTTATTAAATCAAGTAAACGTTTTACCTGTTCAGAGTTAAGATTTTTATTATAAACCAAATCGTTTTGGTCAAACAATGTACAATGATTAACTTTTAATGACAAACAATTAACGGAAGATACTGGCGATATATCTTCAAAACATTGTAAACAACGAACTAGTATTTGGTTTGTACTTACAGTAAATTCTTGTGGCGAGACATTCGTAACAGACACGTAACCATCTTCGCTCTTGGGTATGCATTCTCCAACATAATACTCCCTGGTAGGCACAGCTCTCAAGCCAATTGGGAAGTCACTGCAACTAGAACGGATGTTTTGGGTGGCCCCTTTACAGACTCCTTGGCCCACAATGGAATTTTTCTTGGCTTAACTTTTAAGGCTTCTGCTATATCGTCTCCAGCTGTTAAGACCCTCAATTTTTCATTGGCTACGATGAGAATAACATCCGGCAAATTCACTGGGATCTCTTGTATGACATTTGGAACGATAAAATCTTTTACGTTTGCCTTTACACGGTCCAAACCTAAGGTGATGACAGTTTCACCTATTACTGGCACCACTGAAGCACCATACCCAGTTATCGTGACTGAGCTAGGAACAATCGTTAGTTCCAGGTGTTGTCCCACATCTTGCCTAATCAATACTGCACCACAACCCGTGTCAAAGTAGGCACGAGACGGTTCTTCGTTTATAGTACAGTCTTCGAAGTAAATTTTATTAAATGGTTGGCCGTTCGTCGCGACGATTTTACTTGCAATCGCTCCCCTGTGACAATCCCTTTCAGTATGTCCCAATCGTTTGCATTTTGTGCACTCAATTATGGGCTTGGAACACGCTTGCGCAAAATGTCCTCTCTCCTTACAGTTGTACCATTTCTGTTCGCTTGTTTAGTTGACCTTGATTTTCTTCGGTGATGGTTCTTCTCTACGATTGTCAGAATAAAACCGCTTTCGGGGTGTTGAGGAAGCTCCAAAACAAGTTGGTATATTCTCCGGTCTGAGAGATGACAAATATTCTGAGTAGAGTGCGTCTGGGCTATCATATCGCTCCGCCCTTGCTCCGACTTGAATTGTTGGATTACCAATTCCATCAAACAAATACGACACTGCATTTTTAGAACTTCACACGCTTGTATCAAGTCCATTTTTTTCAAAATAGTACTGCTCCCAGCTTTCAGTGGGAAGCTTTCGTCGATTCATTAGCTTTCGGAGACTAGTCGCGAAGTCTTGATGATCTGGAAATGATTTGAGCAATAATGCTTTCCACTCCTCCCAAGACATATTGTAAGACGATAGGTTATCATACCACTTTCGAGCCAATCCAGCCAATCGATTCTGCATGTAATAAATCGTAGTACGTTCGTCCCAATTATTTATTTCTCTTAACTGTTCTATTTTGTTGAGCCACTTGGAACAACTTAAGTTAACTTAAGCTTAAATTCGGGTATGCATTCAGGTCTGATGAAAACCTTACTTGGGCCCGGCTGGGAAGATATCGATCAGTCGCGCGACCAACTTTTCTAATCTTCGCACATTGTCATGTGTGCTCGGTGGCGGTGTGTAACTCCTTTTAGTTCTGGACACCATTGAATAATCAACATTCCGATTTTTCGAACTGGAACGCTTTGACTCGTCATTTTTATGGCGTTTATAGTCATAACTCCTTGAACAACATTCATCCGAACTAGAGCTAGAGCTTCAACTTGATCGTCCAATGTTAATTTCTACGTACTTTATACTTTAAACATAAACTGAAAACTAAATACACGCAATCCCAATTTTAACTGTCCAATTATAAACTAATAACTAACAAACTCGAGAGATGGCAATAAAAAAAGTATTAAGAAATAGTTCACGCAAATAATAATGTTGTTTAGTTTATACGTTAACTAAACTGAAACAATATATTTAGCAATACTTATTACAACAGATAACCCCAAAATATAGAATATAGAAATACGAAGGAAAATCAAATTTGTCAACGATATTTCAACTGCAAAACCCGAAAATATATCGTATTAAGAATAATCGTATGTTTAGTTTATACCTTAACTAAACAAATAAATAATTAATTGTACTCAAAGTTTTTTTTGTCATTTTTTTTTTAATTTCACTGTTCACAACTAATCTAATCACCTAGTCACTCGGTATAACGCGAGATCTATCCCGCCGCTGCACTGTAAAAATTATCGTATTTTTACTATTATAATAATTCTCGAAATAAAACACCACAACTATTCGCAACCAAATATATTTCTCGACTACCAATTTTACATTTCTTATCTAACCCAAATTATATATTTTTATCACGGAAAACTATTTTTAAAAAAACTTTATTTTAAAAATATACTTAAAATTATAATACTTGCTACAAAGCTAATGATTAAACTGACAATGCTAAACAAAAGTATCTTAACCACTAAAACCAAACAACAACTTTAATAATAATGCATATGAATATATATACTAAAACAAAGCTAACTCTGCATTTCTTATCTTATTTACAGTAATATAATATTATCATTTATTTATAGAAATTTCTAGTTCTATAACTCCTCCATCCCTAAGATCGAAAAATAATGGAGTTGTTTTTCGATTTTGAATTTGTTTCTTCCAATTCAATGTCTTCTGTCTTGATATCTTCTTTCTTGATTTTTTCTTTCTTGATATTTTCTTTCTTGTTTCTTCTTTTAATTCTTCGGAATTTTCGTATGAACCAAAATATTATTATACTTATGCAAATAATTAAAATTATTGAAAATAAACTAATTGTTGTATGTTGCTTTGGAATTGTTATTTCTTGAATAGGTTTTATAGTTTTAGCAATTTTATTAATTTCATATAATCCTTCAAAATCTATTTTAGTTAAGTTTGTTGAATTATATGGTTGAATCTAATTTTGGCAGTATTATTGATTTTTCTTTTCTAATTTGGATGTTGGTTGAAAATATTTCTTCTCCAACTTGAATCTTGCAATCTTCTGGAATTCGGATGATTGATGGATGATTAATTTCCAAATATTGATCAATCTCTTGACTTCATTTCTTGTTGACAGTAATATTTTTCTTCTAACATCGGACACTCTTCTTTTATTGAAATTATTTCTTCCGGAGTTTTTGCCAAGTAAGGTTGTAATGGGATAAATATTTTGTGGTTTTGAATGATGGGGTATAAGTGATAGAATTCTGCAGTTTTGGATTCCAGGATGGGTACATGAACAGCAAAAATTATTTTAGACTTTGAAAAAGTTACTTGAGAACCCAAAAATAGATAGTATGCTAAAATATTATTAAATTTCGGAATTTGTTCTTCTTCATATATTGTATGTAAATACTTTATCATTTGTACAATTTCTTGATTTGAAATCACTGAACTATGAATAGAATTTAATTTGGAAAATGTAAAGGAATTTTCAATATTGTCAATTAACGTTATTAAACTTTGACAATCCAAGTTAATCTGTGAAATCGTACTATAAAAGGTAATAAAATTATTATTTTACTTTCTATTGATATATGAAATTTTTCCAAATTATCTTGTAATTTCTGTTGATTATGCCACAAGGTAGTTAATGATTTATTATAGTGATCGATTAATTTCTTATTTAAGGATATTTGCATATTAACTTCGTGAATTATTTGTTTTTGGTTTTGCTGTAATATATTTATCGCGTTATCGTATCTCTCTTCATCATCTGAATCAAGAGTACCAAAAAGCCATTTATCAATTTTTCCAACAGCATTTACTAATCCTCTTTTTGCTCTAATATGAGGGTAAATATTTTATGATTTTCTATCCAATGTATTGATTAAACTTTTTGTTCTTTCCATCATTTGCTCAGCCAAACTATGGTATGAAATAGGGTTTGTTGCATTAGCTTCTACTAGACTACTTCTTAATTTATAGAAATATTGTTTAACTGTTTCTATTTGCTTACTTATATGTTTTAAATTTATATAATATATAAAAGTATGTTTAGTATAAATAAGCTTACATAATCCTAAATTAATTGGTAATATTAAGTTATTCAATTTGGTAACTTGTATGTCTTCGGTTTTGCATTTGGTATGAAAAACCAGGAACAGGGTTACCATTATCATCAATTTCATTTTGCTGTAACAATTTGTTTGAATTAGTTTTAGATTTTTTAATTACATTTTTTTATAATAAATTCTTTTATTAGTTTTTAAAATTATTTTTGAATCTTTAATGATTTCTGCTTTCTTATATTTTGGTAAAAATTTTTTTTTATCTCTAAATTTTATTTGAATATATGCCGTTTCTTGATTTGAATAAGATGGGGGGTCAATTCTATTCTCATTTCTTTTATTAATAATTTTTTCTTTAACTTGAGCGTTTTTGTCTTGAATTTTTTCATATAATAACTTGGAGAATTCTTTATGATTTTATATATAATGAGATAATACCAAATGATCATTCAGATCAAAAGAATTCATTTAAATCTTAAGAAGGTTATTTAAATCAAATAAGTATCATTTTAATCAAAGGTAATCTTGTAACTCAAAATAATCCTGATCCTTTAATTATTTCTTTGTAAAGTATTATCATTATATATATATATATATATATATATATATATATATATATATATATATATATATCATTATCGTATTGTTATTCATTTATAGTTCTACTGTAACTAAATAATAATTATTTAGATTTTTATTATTGTTGTTACGATATTAATTCTTATATCTATTCTTATTGTTATTTATTTCTAGCTTTGAAAATTATTATTATTATGATGTTAATTACTATTACTTATCTAATTACATATGTACATAGAATTTCCATGTGTATTATGCCATTTGATAACTTCTTGTATTGAGTACCACCTAAAAGCAAAGTGTTCCCAATACTTACTTATAAATTCTTGCAATCCTTGAATATCCTCTCGTCTTCTTATTTTATTTTCATGATTTAGAATTTTCTTGTTTACTCGTATACTTCTTTTTTCATTTCTCTTGTTTACGCTCTTGTTACTTTCATTTATCTCCGTATTTCTACCAACAATTTTCTTATTTCTATTCCTTTTTAAGTTTTCATTAATTTTCTTGGAACTCTCTTCTATTTTCTTATTTCCATCAGCAATTTTATTACTTCTATTCTTCTTTATATTTTCATTTATTTTCTCGTCAATTTCTTCTATTTTCTTATTTATAGTTTCATTTGTACTTTCGTTTCTTTCATCCATTTCATTATTTATAATTTGATTGTTTCCATCTATCTTCTTGTTAAAGTTTTCATTTTTCGTATCATTTCCATTCACTTGAATTACTTCTTTTTCCATAAAAACCTGTATATTTTCATTTGCTTTCATTATCTCATCCATTTTTCTTGTATTTCTTTTTATTTTCAAATCAGTGTCATTCAATACAATACTTTTATTTGTTGATTGAATATCAGAAATATAAATTTTATTAATATCATTTTCATTATTTTTAATTAAATTATTTTCTACACTACTCTCAATATTGAATAAGTTTGATAAATCAGGTACTAAATCTACTTCATTATTTTCAATTTCGTTATTTTCCATAACATTATTAATATTAAATAAATTTGACAAATCAGGTATAAAATCTATTTCATTATCTGGAAGATATTTAAATTTTGGGTTTTTTATTTTAATGTATTCAAACGGTTCTTGAATGTCTTTTTGTCCTGTATAAACGAACGTTTCAAAATTATATAACGGTTCATTTGAAATAATTTTAATTTCTGTTACCTCGGATTTCTTTTCTGAGGAGCATTCCGAAAATTTTGATTTTGTTCTTGATTGTCATTTTCTTTTGTAATAATGTAATTTTCAAAATCATCTGCTAAATCAACTATTTCTTCTGTTTTATCATAATCATTATTGTATAATTCTTCGGATATGAAATTCGGATTTTGATTATTATTTTGGAAGTAATTATTATTATTTCTAAATCTATTATTATCGTTATTATTATTACCAGTATTATTATTATTATTTCGATTTATAAAATTATTATTTCTCCTTGGAGAATCCGTAAAATTTCTCGATGTTGTCGACATAGGCTCAGGTCTACGTAAATTATGTACAGGTATTTGGTGAGGTCTGAAAACATTTCTTTTTGGACCAAATACTTGCGCATTAGTCGGATAATGTCGAGGTTGCTGTGATTGTGGCTTTATATCATTTTGTTGGCTTGGAAAGTTCTGTCGTTGTTGGAAACATTGATATTGGTTATAGTTATTTCTAGCATAATTTGAATAGTTATCATTCTGACTTCGATTATTATTATTATTACTATTATTATAATTATATGAATTATTATTAGGTGATTTATAACTACTAGAATTTTTGAAGGATCTCGGCTCATTTAAATGACTGTATAATCTTTCAAAATTCTCGAATTCTTCGACATAAGCCATTGCATCCTCTAAAGAGTTAGGCTTTTTCAAATGCATATTGTTTTTAAGGTCACCGGTACATCCTGAAACAAAGGTGTTCAGTGCCGTCTTATCACAATGATTTATGTTGCATCTCTTATCATTTTCAGTAAGAGTAAAGTCATTACTGATTCTCTGAATAATTTTACTTTTTAGCAATTGGAGTCTAGCTCCGAAATCGATTAGATTTTCATTTTTAAATGGCCTTGGTCGTGTTAATTCCTGCACGATGCAGTCCAGATCTCTTCGATCTGAGAAACACTGTTTCAAGGCTTCTTTAATATTGTGCCATGTGTTTAATTCCATTCGATTGCCTACCATGGCTTCAGTTTTTCCTATAAGTTTTTCCTGTATACAATCCAATATATGGTTGTTTATTTTGACGTCATTATATATAGCGTATGTTTCAATTAATTTCTCACACTTGACTATAAACTTATTTAATGTATTACTATTACCATCATATTGTTTAATATTTTCTAATTCTAATTTAAATAAATCCCAATTGAGGGTTTTTACAGTAGCAGTAGCCATTTCGTTTATATTCACAGATGAAATTGAATTCTCAAAGTTATTATTAGTTATATTATTTTCTTTAATATTCAATTTATTGAATGTTTCCAATACATTTTCCTATTCTTTCATAAAATAAAATTAGCAGCAAGTATATATATATATATATAATAAAAATATCTCTCCTACACTTTTAAATAGGTATGGAAAAGTAAAAAAAGAAACTTGGCACTTACAATTGATTTGAAGAGCTCCGGTTTCTTCTTTCTTCGTTGATAGTAGATTCTGGAATCTGCACTCGATGTTGAAACGCCAAATCGTGAGTTCTTTATACGAACGATTCGACAACGTTTTTACACGACCGCACAGATCCTACTGACTGCGCCAATTATATATTTTTATCACGGAATACTATTTTTAAAAAAACTTTATTTTCAAAATATACTTAAAATCATAATACTTGCTACAAAGCTAATGATTAAACTGACAATGCTAAACAAAAGTATCTTAACCACTAAAACCAAACAACAACTTGAATAATAATGCATATGAATATATATACTAAAACAAAGCTAACTCTGCATTTTTTATCTTATTTACAGTAATATAATATTATCATTTATTTATAGAAATTTCTAGTTCTATAACTCCCATTCCAAAGCTTTTAGTCACCAACATGTATATATCTTATTGTGAATCACCCGCACAATAATTATCTTTAGCAACAGTGGCGGCGTATTCGGTTTTCATCAATACCAATATTTGGTCGACCCGATCGTTTGGCATCATGAACACTACGTGTTTATTGGAACTTATGACAAAGCTCCCCCAAATAAGTCTTCGATATAGGGCGATCAGGGTATATCTCATTAAAAATGCGTTCCGCGGTATGAAAATTATTTCCACTTTCACCAATAATTAACATAGCTGTTACTTTGTCAGCTAGAGCACGTACCATTTTGTTTATGAAGATACTTAACTTCTCGTTAAATAATAATTAAACTATAAATTGAAGATATTATCGCATGTTAAAACGTCAATTAAAAACCTTCACATTTTTTGCAATTAACCATAAGCGGATTTTTGAATCATTATTAATTAAAAGCGTAACTCAAATTTTAGTGTTTACTTATTTTAACCATCAAAAACATCGTAAATCCAAAAAAAATTAGTATGATTGAATAGGTTTTTAAATACCTTTCAAACGAAGTGTCACTTGTCATAAGGTCCTATTTAATATTATTGGTTTCAGTTGCCTGGTGACGTCACCGATGCCTATTACGTCATCTGTTACTACTGTAGAGAAGCTTACAATAGTTTATTTTCACGCTCCTAATTTCACTAGTCTAAGTATCACCGTTCAAAAGAAAAGAGGAGGGGAGGGCACTTTTGAGAGGCACTGTATATTGGTATTATTTGGCCATTCTTCCACTCTGTTGGTATTGTTTTTTTTTGTCCATTTGTCCATGTCGTACGCCTCTGGTTGTACCCAGAAACATACTGTACCTAGATTTCCTGCCGAGTATGACAAGGATAGGTCAAATAGTTATTAAATTTTTAAATAAAGCACTCACATTTTATATAAGTGATTTAGGTTGAAATATGTAAAATTATTAATGAAACCTTAATAATAACCTGTTCGTTTTTAGTATAACCATTAAAAATAAGGAATCATTAGGCATATCAAACATAGTAAAGAAATTGATTGTTTTTTATGTACATGATATTGCGAAGCTACCAGACAACATGAAAGATACTTTATTGGACGAATTTACAAGAATAACATGTCATTTGTGTGACGGTGCTACAATGGAGGAAGCAGTAAGTATAAAATCAACAATAGTGATTACATAATGACATCCTTATATTTCAGAATAGCGAAGAAAACCGTTATTTCACTGATGCCTTCGATAACATGTTAGACGCTTGGACAAATCTATTACAGGAATTCACACAATCGTATTTAGAAGGTAAATTTCAGGAATGTGCTCAACAAGTGTTCAATAAATATGTACAGTGTCATTTGTGTCCTCCCGATGGATGTAGAAAAGTTGGTGATACGGATGATATAGAAGATGACGAGGACAATGATAGAACTAAATATAAGGAACAGTTACAAGTCATAGGGATGTTTGGTAGAGTTGTGCCGGCGCATTCTCTATCAGTTTTATATAAGTAAGTCATTTATAAACAAATAATAGCGATTGTGATGATTTTTTTCTTTTATAGACTCCTCGAAGATCGTATTAGTAAATTTATTAATCATTTACAAGCAATGCAAACTCGAGCAATGAACATCGCAGAAGCAGATACATTGGATAATCTGTTCGAAGATTTGCATTGGACAATTCTAATATCTGGGCATATACTTTGTATGGATAGTGACGGGGAAACCCCTATGATTCCTTCAGCGATAATGCAGTATTCTATAGGTTTGCACAATGATTGTAATTGATAACTTTTTTGTTTACTACATTTTTTTCTAGATCAATATAATAGCCAGAAATCTACCGTAAACGCCACAATGGCCACAATAGCTGCTTTAGAATCTAAAGTAGCCATTCCGGAAAACTTCGAACAGTGCGACCATGTTATAAGAATACTTTTCAATGTAATGAAGCTTTGTACTATTGAAGATTACGCCGCTTCTGTCAAATTGGCCCAATTTATGAGTCCGGAAGTGGGATCCAGCATAATGTGGTTTTTAAAACGATGGTGCCTTTCTTATTTATTACCCGTCGAAAATTATTATCAAGAGGTGGGTTAGTTTGTTTATAAAATATGTGGTATAATAGATTTTTTATTATTTTTTAGTTAAGTCCGACGCTAATAGATTGTTTGGGAAAAGATACAGATGGTGCTAAGTTGATTGTGTCCTATGTATTGTCGAAAATACAGTCGAATCTGTATCACTTCCAAACTGAACCAGTATTGTTGAAAGATACTGTGGAATTGTTCTGTGATATCGTCTGCGTTAAACAAAAGTAAGTAGCTTCATATATTTTTTGCTCTCAGTATTTTGTTTATATCTTCTGAACAGTTTAATCTATATCTTTATATGTATTATCTATTAATTTATTTATTAATTTATTCACGGGCAAGCTCTTTTAAATTATATAAAATACAAAAGTGAGCAAAATACACAATGCAGACAAATCTAAACATATATAAAATACAATGAACACAGTTATTGAAACAAAATACACAAAAATTATGAGTTGACAAAATAAAATTACTGAACACTCAAAACCCGAATAAAGCCCTTAAATTTAGTAATTAAGGCATCAAAAAGTTGAAGGTCTCCTAGTGAGTTTGCGAGTCTCAAAGATCTAGGAAGAAACATGTAGTATGCATAATTATATCTGTGAAAAGGTCAATAGCCAAAACTATAGATCCCCAAAATTTTATCTGTCTATTCCAATCATATTTCGAGATATAGGGTGTCGAAATTGACTTTCATTTTTTATCCCCAATTTGTGGTACCTCCACTTTGTGCTCCCATACTTCCTAAAAAGCATCCGTAGTACACTCTTGTTTTTTTTTCGTCTACCTACATCCTTTGACAACACCCTCCTAAATTATGACTCTTATATCTGGCATATTTTGGTTTGGGGTGATTTTTTAATTTATCCATTACATTTTCGAAACTTCATCCACAGATCCCTGTTTTGACACCTTGTATCTCTCGAATCATTAATCTCACATGTTTAATCTTATCATCTATCGATAGTCGAAGAATTAGTCTCTACATCTTGATAATTTCGTATTTCTATTCCTATTATTTTTGGAGGTACGGGGTGTCGAAATTGACTTATTTTTTATCCCCAATTTGTGGTATCTCCACTTTGAGCTATCATATCCTCCTTAAAAGCACTTGTAGTACATTCTTGATTTTTTTCTATCTACGCATACTCTTTGAGAACACCCTCCTAAATTATGGTTCTTACATCTGGCATATTTTGGTTTGGTCTCATTTTTAAATTTACTCATAACATTTTTGAAACTTTAAATACAGATCCCTGTTTTGACACCTCTTATCTCTTGAACCAATAATCGAACATGTTTATGTTTATCATCCTTTGATAGTGGAAGAATTAGTCTATACATCTTGATAATTTCGTCTTTCTTTTCCTATTATTTTTCGAGATACAGGGAATCGAAATTGACTTTAGTTTTTTATCCCCGATTTGGGGTACCTCCATTTTAAGCTCTCATATTTTCCTAAAAAGCACCAGTAGTACACTCTTGATTTTTTTCCATCTACCTACATCTTTTGAGAACACCTTCCTAAATTATGACTTATATCTGGCAATTTTGGTTTGGTCTCATTTTTTAATTTACCCATAACATTTTCGAAACTTCAAATACCGATCCCTGTTTTAACACCCTGTATCTTTCCAACTATTAGTCGATCCTATTTATGCTTATCATCTATCAATAGTGGAGTAATTGGTTTGTAGAATTTGATAATTTCATCTTTCTATTCCTATTATTACTGGACTCTGCCACTGGGCTTGAACAAGTATAGTCCAATTAAAATTAGTGTCTAGTTTTTCAAAGTTTTCCAGGCAAACAATTTACAATTATTCACAGTTTTTGGACTAGTTGTAGATTTCTCTGTCGTTCACTTATCCTGCCAATTATATCGGGATATGTGTTATTTTGATTTAATTAGTAAACAATAATAATAAATAATTTCTGTGTAATCACTGATAAGGAGATAAGCAAATCATTTCTGCTAGACTCGCTTGTTCAGTCTTCCAATAGGCAACCAATTTTGCAATATGGTGTATTTTGTTTTGCTAACGAATAAGACACAAGAGTTCTATTATTAGCGTCACACAAGAAGCTGCCTTTGACTATAAGGGCAGCCACAACAACAACTACCATATCTGAAACAAACCTACAATGCCTGAAAATAACTCTAAATTCCTCTTCATATATAGCAGCCGCTAAATCTATTCCCAAAACCAACGTTTCCCAAGAAAGAACAGGCCACACTTTTTCACTCTGCTGATAATTTGAAATTATGTGAATATGTTAAAGCAGTTGGTTATATTATAGGCCCAAGTAATATAAGCTTTGCATCAAGAATTTCCAATAACAGAATCTGCATTTATTTAAACAAAGTTGAATAAGTTGACCAACTGATTACCAACCATTCGACTATTAAAGTTAGACACATGAAACTGAATGTAAATACCCCCGCAAAACGTCTAGTTCTTTAAAATGTATGCCCATCTATTCCACATGAACTAATTGAAACTGCGTTAATAGATCCTGGACTACAGTTAGCATCACCAATATCTTTTCTAAGAGCTGTCATTCCCGGAGATGAATACAATCCTATATTATCCTTCCTAAGACAAGTTTATATTATACCATTTTTCGAGAACTTCGAGCTACAGACTTTCTTATTAATTTCTTTTAAGAACAATGGTTATAGAATCTTTCTTTCGACTGATAAAATGGAGTGTTTTGTATGCAAGCAATCAGGCCATCTTGCAACCAACTGCCCTAATACTCAAATTGCTTCACAGTCATCAGCATTAAACTGCAAACACCAACAGTCCGAATATCCAATCTGATCTTCCTCCTTCAACATCACATAAATCAGACACACAGCCCTCCCCAATTTACAAACAACACACCTAGTACTTCAGACACAACTAAAGTTCCTCTGTCTACTATAGATCTTGCAAATATTCCGGCAACACCTACACAAAAAAGACTTTTGCCAAGTTCCGCTGACACAGAATCATTCTCTCTCCTAATACTAACAACACAGCCCCCACTTTTTCGATATCCTATCCAAAGATTCCAAAACCCATTAAGAAGAAAGCTAAAAAAGAATCGATACTTGAAAATAAGATACCTGAAAGTTCCAGGATAATAATAATAATAAATCTTCTGACTCATTTACACTGCCTTTTGAACACTTTATAGCTTTACTGGAAAACACATATGGTTCTAAGAAGATATTAAATCATTATTTGCTGACATGCATACTATTTACCATGCCTTTACCGATAAATCTCTCAAAAATCGATTTACAAGAATTGCTATAAAATCAAACAGGCCCTTAATTTAGACAACACAGATATTGAAAGTCTGACATCACAGTCATCAGTGGGCGACTAGACTTTGGTTTTTTATCCCCGATTTGTAGTACCTCCACTTTGAGGTCTCATATCTTCCTAAAAAACACCTGTAATACATTCTTTATTTTTTTCTATCTACATACGAGGATATATTGAAAAATTCTTAGCCTACTATAGAACCAAACAAAATTTCAATGTCAAAATATTTTATTACTCAACATATTCTCCTTGTAATTGGATACATTTATTACAGCGAACCTGCAACGTCTCTAGACCTTTCAAAAAAAATGTTTCTTCTTGCTCTGCAAACCAGACCTCCACAGCTTTTATTACCTCCTCGTTGGAAGAAAATTTACGACCTTTTAAACTTTTTTTCAGTTGAGGAAAGAGATGATAGTCAGATAGAGCCAAATCTGGTGAATAAGGGGGGTTCTAGTAATTCAAACCCTAAATCACGAATTTTTTGCATGACAACATGAGATTTGTGTGCAGGGGCGTTGTCCTACAAAAACAAAACACCTTTGGATTGCTTTCCGCGTCTTTTCTCTTTGATTTTTTTTACCGTAGAGTGGTCAGTATTGTCGAATAGTAATCTCCAGTTATTGTTTTCTACCCTTATCCAAAAAATCAATCATGATTACTCCATGGCAATCCCAAAAAACTTAAGCAAGAACTTTTCCAGCAGATTTTTGGACACGTAACTTTGGAGAACCAGAGTATCGCCATTCCATCGATTGTTGCTTTGTTTCTGGATCGTAGAAATGTACCCAAGTCTCATCCATAGTAACAATTCGGTTTAAGAAGTCTACATCGTTTTCAAATCGAGCACAGATCGAACGCGATGCTTCTACTCTTGCACGCTTTTGGTCAACATTCAAACATTTGGGGATCCATTTTGCAGCAATTTTTCTCATGTCCAAATTGACGTGAACTATATGATGAACGCGTTCGTATGAAATATGCAGTGAATCAGATATCCGTTTTAGCCCAATTCTACAGTCTGATAAAATCATGTCATGAACTGCGTCGATATTTTCGGGGACTGACACAGAAACTGGCCTTCCCGATCGGTCATCATCTTCAAGGGAAAATTTACCTCTTTTGAAGCTTGCAATCTAATTTTTCACGGTCGCATACGAAGGATATTGATCACCAAGGGTATTAAGCATACCTTCGTAAATCTGCTTACCTCTTAACCCTTGTAAATACAGGTACTTGATGATGGCTCGATACTCAAATTTTTCGATTTTCACAATTTCGGTGGACATCTTTTTCTTTTAATTTATTGCGTAACTCTGGTTTACTTTTTTGACGTCAAACTTTACACTGACTCTTCTAATAAGTTATTGTTCGTTGCTATGGTAACACAATATTTTGTTTATGCATGGAACTGGTCTAGGCTAACTAGATATCAATACATTCTCGTACATCCTTTGAGAATACCCTCCTAAATTATGACTCTTATATCTGGAATATTTTGGTTTGGTGGTATTTTTTATGTTTACTTAATAACATTTTCGAAACTTTGACCATAGATCCATGTTTTGACACCCCATATCTCTCGACCCATTAATCGCACTTGTTTATGCTTATCATCCTTCGATAGTGTAAGAATTAGTCTATACATATTGATAATTTCATCTATCTATTCTATTATTTTTCGAGATACAGGGGATCGAACTTCACTTTGGTTTTTTATCCCCAATTTGTAGTGCATCCACTTAGAGCTCTCATATATTCGTAAAAGGTCCCTGTAGTATACTCTTGATTTTTTTTATCTACCTACACCCTTTGAGAATACCTTCCTAAATTTTGATTCGTATATCTGAAATATTTTGGTATGGTGTGATTTTTTATGTTTACTTATAACATTTTTGAAACTTCGACCATAGATCACTGTTTTGACACTCCGTATCTCTCGAACTCTTAATCGCACTTGTTTATGCTTATCATCCTTCGATTGTGGAAGAATTAGTCTATACATGTTGATAATTTCATCTATCTATTCTATTATTTTTCGAGATACAGGATATCGAACTTCACTTTGGTTTTTATCCCCGATTTGTAGTACATCCACTTAGAGCTCTCATATCTTCGTAAAAGGTCCCTGTAGTATACTCTTGACTTTCTTCTATTTACCTACATCCTTTGAGAATACCCTCCTAAATTATGACTCCTATATCTGGAATATTTTGGTTTGGTGTGATTTTTTATGTTTATTTATAACATTTTCGAAACTTCGACCATAAATCCATGTTTTGACACCCCATATCTCTCGAACCAATAATCGCACTTGTTTATGCTTATCATCCTTCGATAGTGGAAGAATTAGTCAATACATGTTGATGATTTCATCTTTCTATTCATATTATTTTTCGAAATACAGCGTATCGAAATTGACTTTCCTTTTTTAACCCCGATTTGTGGTACCACCACTTTACCCTATCATATCTTCGTAAAAACCCACAGTTGTACATTCTTGATTTTTTTGTATCTACCTACACCCTTTGGAAACACCCTCCTAAATTATGATGTATCTGGCATATTTTGGTTTGCTGCGATTTTTTAATTTACCCACAACATTTTCGAAACTTCCAACTATCGATACCTGCTTAGACAACCTGTATCTCTTAAACCATTAATTGCACCTATTTATGCTTATCATCCATCGATAGTGGAAGAAATAGTCTATACATTTTGATAATTTCATGTCTCTATTCCTATTATTTTTCGAGATACAGGGAGTCGAAATTGCTTTTCGTTTTTTATTCCCGATTTGTGGTACCTCCAATTTGCGCTCTTATTTCTTCGTAAAAATCCTCCCATAGTATACTCTTGATTTTTTTTATCTATCTACACCCTTTCAAAACACCCTCTTAAATTGTAACTCTTATATCTGGCATCTGGATTTTTTAATTTAACCATATTTTCGAAACTTCAATTATAGATCCTAGACAATCCGTACCTCGCAAACCATTAGTCGCACCTGTTTATTTTCACCATCCAATGATAGTGAAAAAAATAATTTATGCATTATGATAATTTCATCCTTCTATTCCGTTTATTTTTCGAGATACGGAATATCAAAGTTGACATAGTTGGTAAATAATTTTTTTTTTAGATCTGCGCACATAGTTAAAACGGAAAGTATGCGCAACCTAATAAAACTGTTCGGACAGTTGGAACCCGGTACTCTACCTCCTAATATCATAAGAGGTCTCTGCAAAGGATTCGTCTTAGCAGGAGTAGCTTTACATACCAGAAACATCACGGCAGATTCACAATCAACGATGAACGAGTATTACGAACTAATCCTGACGCCTCTACAACAACGCTTCAAAAGCCTTACGAGCCAAGCCGATTTCACTAGGATGTGTCATCAAGAAAAAGTACAAAAAGTAGTAATTGATTTACTAGAAGCGTTTATAGGTATAGCGAAGGGTTCCTTAATGCCAAGTTCGACTACTTTGTTTCATTTCTTAGCACCAATACTGAGCGAATTACCGGTTTTTATCACAGTTTATAATAATTATCAGGTTATAGTTCAACTTATCTTAGAACTTTTCGGACAGTGCGCTAAATATATGCTTTGTTATTTATCACCTCTAGATAGTAAGAGATTGTACGAAAGTTCTCTAGCTACAGTCCAGGCATACGCTAAATGCAACCAAGGTAGATTTACGACTGAATCTTTTGCAGAAGAAAGTAGTTTTCAAGATCTAGCTCTCATATTAGATCTGTTAACTTTTATACTATCCAAAGACTGTTTCGATTTATGTATAGATACTAATAACGAAGAAATTAACGTGACAGCTTCAGATGTGTCTCTATTCGGTTTAAATTTCATAATGCCTCTAATGACTATGGATTTACTCAAATATCCCAGTTTGTGTGCTCAATATTACAGGTTATTGGTACTCATCAACGATATATACCCGGAGAAAATATGTAATTTACCATCCGAACTCCTTAATACTCTATTAAGATCGATCGAGTTGGGTTTAACTAATTTCGGTTCTGATATAGTTCAAGCTTGTTTGGATTTCATTCAAGGTATGGCTACTTACACATTCAGACATAGTTTGGTAGAAACTCCTTTCGGACAAGCGATAAGACCGTTTTTAAAAACGGTCATAGATTTAACTTTATCGCATCAAATTAATACCGATTTAACTACTTCTGCAAGTACTTGCATATACGCGCTGATGTGCTGTTTTCAAGACGATTATAAAATGTTGGTGCAGAGTTTGATACAGATGCAAACTGATCCGATGACTGCCGAAAGGCTAGCTGCAGCTTTTAATAATCTGGTTATGAACGTCAATATGACTTGTGATAGGTCGCCGAAATTGAAATTTAGGGATAACTTTGATAAGTTCATCGCTAACGTACACGGTTTTTTGTTAGTTAAATAGGTTTATCTTTCATCTCTGTTGGTGGAAAAATCTTGTATTTATTATATTGTTTGGGTTACACATGGTGCCTGAGGAAAACAATGTTTTTGTAAGTTTGTATTCCAAACTTTTGTATAATTCTCATTATATTTATACTCTTTTTATTTCTGCTTGCCATACCTACATCCTTTGAGAACACCCTCTGAAATTAACTTTAACCACATATGACAACCCGTACCTCGCGAACCATCAATCGTACCTGTTTATGCATATCATCTATCGATAGCAGAAGAATCAGTCTATATATCCCAAAAAATTCATCTTTTTATTCCCATTATTTTTCAAGATATAGGAAGTCGAAATTGACATTTGGTTTTTATCCCAGATTTGTGGTACCTCCACTTTGAGCTCTCATATCTTCCTAAAAAGCACTCGTAGTATATTCTTGATTATTTTTTATCTATCTACATCCTTTGGGAACACCCTCCTAAATTATGACTCATATCTTCTGGAATATTTTGGTTTGGTGCGATTTTTTAATTTACCCATATCGTTTTCGAAACTTCAACCACAGATCCTTGTTTTTACACCCCGTATCTTACGATCCAATAATCGCACCTGTTTATGTTTATCATCCATTGATAGTGGAAGAATTAGTCAATACATTTTGATAATTTCGTCTTTCTGTTCCTATTATTTTTCGAGATACAGGGAGTTGAAATAAACTTTCCTTTTTGTCCCTGATTTGGGGTACCTCCATTTTGCGCTCCCATATCTTCCTAAAAAGCACCCGTAATATACTTTTGATATTTTTCTATCTACTTATATCTTTTGGTAATACCCTCCTAAATTATGACTTGCTTTTTTAATTTACCCATATCATTTTCGAAACTTCAACCACAGATCCCTGTTTAGACACCCCATATCTATTAGTCACACCTGTTTATGTTTACCATCCATCGATAGTGGAAGAATTAGTCTATACATTTTGATACTTTCCTATTTCTATTCCAATTATTTATTGATATACAGGGTATCGAAATTGACTTTCCTTTTTTAACCCCGATTTGTGGTACCACCATTTTACCCTATCATATCTTCTTAAAAATCCACCGTAGTCCATTCTTGATTTTTTTGTATCTACCTACACTCTTTGGAAACACCCTCTTAAATAATGAATCTTATATCTGTCATATTTTGGTTTAGTGCGATTTTTTAATTTACCCACAGCATTTTCAAAACTTCAACCACAGATCCCTGTTTTCACAACCATGTATCTCTCGAACCATTAATCGCACCTACTTATGCATATCATGTATCGATTACAGAATAATCAGTCTATATATCCCAAAAATTTCATGTTTCTGTTCCTATTATTTTTCGAGATACAGGAAATTGACTTTCCTTTTTTAACCCTGATTTGTGGTACCACCACTTTACCCTCTCATATCTTCGTAAAAAGCCACCGTGGTACATTCTTAATTTTTTTCTATCTACCTACATCTTTTGACAACACCCTCGTAAATGATGACTCTTACATCTGGCATATATTGGTTTGGGTTGATTTTTTAATTTACCCCTAACGTTTCCGAAACTTCAACCACAGATCCCAGTTTTGACCCCCTGTATCTTTTGAACCATTAATCGCACCAGTTTATGTTTATCATCCATCGATAGTGGAAGAATCAGTCTATACATTGTGATAATTTCATCTTTATATTCCTATTATTTTTTGAGATACGGGGAGTCAACATTGACTTTCATTTTTTATGCTCAATTTAAGGTACCTCTCTTATACAGTGTTAGGAAAATTACGAGGGCACATATGTTTTATCATCAATGTGTTAGAAAGAGACAAAATACATATAAATTCAGTGTATCATTCTTTTTCGCTAACAGGATATCATAAAGTGGAAAACGTGCAATTACTGTATATCTGTAAAGGCGTGGTGGAAGTATACTCCCACCACGTGTAAAGGTATGTCTGGTAGGCACCGCTTTCGAGAGACGTGCAAATACAGACGTGTAATGTGGACAGTTTAGTTTTTTAATTGAGAAATAATAAGATTGTACTAAACTGATAGCTTAATGCAATGAACAATAAAAAAAATCAACATTAATTTCGTTTATCCCTTCATGATTTTACAAAGAAATAATTCAGCAGTAATAATCTAATTCACTATATTAGTTCGGTTAGTATTGGAATAAATAACATAACATGCGAAGTAAAATTTGTATTAATAATTATATTAATGTGCGTCCAAATATCTCAATTCTCATTTTTCGCTAACAGGATCTCATAAGTGGAAAACCCACAACGCCGGCCTCACAAATTCTTTGTAACTACTAACAGTGTTGCCAATTTTCATTGTATATTTTTATTAATTGTAAAATGCATTGTTCTAACACGAGAACAAGTTATAAGAAGATTTTAATTATGATAATTCAAGAGGTTGTAACAGAGCAAGATATAATTAATTCCATCTATTCGTTGAATATTTTATTGTAATGCTGGAAATTATTCTAGTTTTCAGTTTGAAAGCGGTTAAAACCTTTACTTTTTTTCAGATTTGGCAACGTGAAATTGGTCTCGAAACATCTGCTGTATTTCGAATGTGTTAGTAAAAAAAATTTGGTATTTTTATCGTTTGTGTGCAAATGAGAACGAATTCTCTGTGTAAACACACACACACACACACACAGTACAAATTAAAAAAAAAACGAAAATAAAATCGTATTCTAATGAAAATGCCTAGAATTTTTAAATAAAAGTAATATTATGATATGTAATAAACTGAAAAATAAAACTTCTTAATTCTTCAATGAGCTTAACTCAAATGTTCGAATAAACCCCCGTTTTGAGCTAAGCAGTAACCGAGACGGTTATAAAATTCTTGACGAACACGTATGAACATTTCAGGTGTTATTCGCATACAAATTTGCAAAATTTGTTCCCTTAGTTCATTTAGAGAAGTGGCTCTGTTTTCTTGGAACCCATAAATTCTCGATTTTATATAACCCCAGAAAAAGAAATCGTTGGGAGCCAGATCTGAAGATCTCACAGGCCATCTTATGTTACCATTCGTGGATATTATCTGATTGGGAAATTGTGTATTTAAAAAATTTATTGCTAGTCGATAATTATGTGATGCACAATCGTCATGTTGGTACCAGATATCATTGAAGTTGACACCTAATTGTATAAGGGCAGGAGTAATTTGATTTTCCTTCCAGCATGTCCAAATATTTTTGTCCGGTTAAATTGCCGTCAATAAAAAATGGTCCAATTAAATGTTCACCTAATATTCCAGCCCAAACATTTAACTTTTGGGGATATTGAGTTCTATTATTGTAATGTTTGTGTAAGTTTGTCCTTGACCAATATCGAATAACGGATGAATTACGTGCACCGTGTATGGGAAAAGTCGATTCATCTGTGAACAAAATATTTTTCGAAAAGTTTGCGTCCAATTGTATTATTTCCATAACTATTTCACAAAATTCCATTCTACAAAATTGATCGTCTGGAAAAATTTCATGGCTCTTTTTCAGTTTGAAACTACGATAACCATTTTTTTAATACAGTCCCGAATCGTTTTCGGATCAAAATCCTTTGCTAAATGAGTGGACGATTGTAGGGGATTATTTTCCACACTGGCACTAATTAAAATATCTCTTTCCTCTTTTTCGGGTTGGGTTTGACGATTTTGTGTACGCGGTCCATGTTTAGTAGGATTGACACATCCATACTCTTCAAAATTTTTTATAACCGTTCTCACTTGTCTTTTGCCAATTGGTTGGGCATTTTCGAAAGCCACAATAAACTAATTTTCTGCGATTTCTCGATATGAATGACCCTGGTAGTACCATTTTACAATGTGCACTTTATGGTGTACTTGCATACTTATTTTAATAAGATTTGCAAAAGATCGTTACTCATTCGCAAACAATCGTTTAGTGAATACCCAGATTGTACAGTTAAACATCTTCAAGAGGCTACGCGCGATTCGTATTCGTCTGGTATAATAATCTACGCTGGCATTTAATTCTCTGTCTCATGATTGTCCTTCTCTAACACACTGGTAACGCCATGTTACCATTATAATTTCCCTTTGGCACAAATAAGAAGGAAATTTTTATGGGCACTACAATCTAACGCGTGGATAGAAAATGAAGAGATGCAAACGAAATCGTTTTATCAGGAGCGTAGGAAACAGGCGGTTTACATTGAGATATTTTTAAAACCAGAATACAGTTGAACAAATATTAGCATACGACTTTTTTTTTCTTTTTCTGGCCAGGAGGCCATTTGGCTTTGGGGCTACACCCCATTTAGCCACGATAGTTTATTGTTTTATTATATTTTAATTAATATACTGTCACTCTATCTTCCATGCAAATTTCCTAAACTTCCAAAATTCTGGGGGAAATGAAAGAAGAAAAACACATAGGATAAACAGGGACACCCTCTTCACGCTAAGGTGCCCGTCATAGCGACTTTGATTAGACATACAAGAAAGGCAACGGTTAAAGGGGATTTGCTACAAAAGGACAAACAGAGGGAACCAAATCTAACTCGTTCATACTGTGTTGATATATGCATTCACACGAGACAAAATAAAAATAGCAATATTATATTTTTCGTTTGGTGCGTTTAAGGAATTCCCATAAAATATCTCTTATGATAGGTTTCTGAGAGCTTATGTACAAGAGAGAGACTATGTTTTGAGGAAAAGATATCTTCTTAGTAGATAGGAACTTAAGCAAATATTCTGTTGCTTCTCTATTATACCTACAGTTAAACATCCAATGGTTGAGATCGTCGAAACTTCCGTCACAGTCACATGTATCTGCGGTAGACAATTTAATTTTGTAAAGATATGAATTAACTGTAGCATGTCCAAAAAGGCATCTGATATACATAGTATATATTTTCCTGGAAGGAAGGCTTCGTTCAGCTAGAGGACTATAGGGAAGAGCAGGATATATCTTGCAGTAGGTATTGTTACTATGGTTTGTGAAACCTGCCCATTCAATTTCCCAATTATGTTTGAGGCTTTCTTTTCTAAGTGATATTATATCTCCCTTTGATAATTCGTTGATTACGAGACCACAGGAAGCAGCAGCTTTAGCAAGCTTATCTACTTTTTCATTGCCTGGAATTTGAGAATGTCCTTTAACCCATATAAAGCCAACGTTTTTGTTTAAATTCTTCAGACGTGTTACTTTTTCAAGGATGCTGATTGTACTGCTATTAGTGTATATATGTTTCCGGTAGTTTCTCAATGTCATTAAGGCTGATTGAGAGTCAGATAAAATCATATACTGTTCATATTCTAAGTTACTATTAATGATCCATTCCAAGGCTTTGTTGATGGCTACTAATTCAGCTGTGAAGATTGAACAGTTTGGATTTAATTTGTATTGTAGGGATACTTGTAGGTTTTGTACATAAAAAGCACTACCAACTCCCGCACTAGATTTGGATCCATCGGTGTATATTTTGCAAATTGTACCTCGGGTACGTAGTTCTTCATTTGGTACAAAATAGTGAGTGTTTAGAGAGTCGTAAGAGGGCAATACTACATTGGGTTCGGAGAACAAAATGTTGAAGTTGGAATTGAAGAATGGGATTCCTTCTCCTTGAAATTGATATTGAGATAAATTAGGGAAGGCAATAGCTAAGATGGGAGAAGCTTTATTTTGCCACCATTTAGAGGTTAAATTTTGGATAGAGATAGCAGCTATTTTATCTAATAGGGAATTTTGCTTATAAGCTTGACACTTAAGTACAAATTTTTCAGCCAAAAATAGGCGTCTCAGGTGGAGGGGGGGTTCATTACATTCTGCCAAGAGAGCCGGGGTAGGAGTAGACTTCAAGGCTTCTAGGACCAATCTTAAGGCTTTGTATTGTATTCTGTCAATTTTATTTAAACGTGATTTGGTAGCAGATCCATACAAAAAACAACCATAATCCAAGATTGATCTAGTATAGGCCCTGTAAAACATTAGATTTATTTTCGGATCGGCTCCCCATTCATATCGATTGATCACTTTTAATATATTGAGACTTTTCTCACATTTACCTATGCATTTGTTAATCTGTGCCTCCCAAGTTAGCTTGGAATCTAGAGTAATGCCTAAATAGGTATAGCTTTTAAGTACCGGAACCTCAAATTGACAAGATTGTACACTACTTATTTCCGGTAATCGATGTCTGGTGAAGAAAACCACTGCTGACTTGTTAGGTGATAATTCGAGTCCATGGTCATCAAAATATTTTTTACAGCTGTTCATATTTTCCTTAAGAGAGTTTATACACTCATCAACTGTTTTCTCAACCAAGTATAAGCAGAAATCATCGGCATATTGTAAGATGGATGAACCAATGCCCATAGTGTGAAAGTTTAGGGTATACAAGTTAAACAATAAGGGACTTAGCACTGATCCTTGAGGTAAACCTTTGCTCACTATCCTTGGTCCAACCAATTTGTTGTTACACCTAATGAAAACTTGCCTGTTAACAAACAAATTTATTAAGGCGTATGCACATCTTCTAGGCACTCCTAGATTAGAGAGTTTACTATAAAGCAAGTTTAAAATAACGTTATATGCACCAGATATATCCATGAACAGGGCTGCAAGGTAGTTATTTTGGGAGTAAGTTATCTGTATGTCCGTGGTTAGGTGTGAAATGCAGTCAATGGTGCCTTTGCCTCTTCGAAATCCACATTGCAGCTCTGGGAGAATGCCCGAATTTTCCAACCACCATTCTAGACGATTCTTCATAATCCTTTCGAAGGTTTTTAAAACACATGACGTTAGGGATATGGGTCTCAGGGCACTTGGATCATTAGTTTTAGGGATAGGGATTATCAAACATTGTTTTAGGGAGTCACAGTTATCTCCTTTTATTAAAATATTGTTAAAGATCCTGCATAGAAAATCCAGAGCAACTCTAGGCAAGTGGGCCAACATAAGATAATTGATACCACTTATGCCAGGAGCAGATTTTTTAGAAGTGTTAATATTGGCTACAATTTCCATGACAGTGATAGGGGACAGCAAGAAGTGAGGTTCTTTGTCTACAGCAGGTTGACTAATTTCAGGAGTTACATAATCGGGAGCTATTTTATCGAACAAATCTAAGACTGTTTCATCATAGACATACGTATTTTTATTTTGTTGAGTTTTATTGATTCTTTGCCAAATAATTGAGGGATTTGTCTGTCTGTTCAAGTTCGAACAAAAATCTGCCCAGTTTTTCTTTGCTTTTTTTTTAAATGTTTGTTTACAGATGGCATTTGATCTCTGATATTCAATAAAATTGGCAAGGGTCATATTGGTTCTATAATTTTTACAAGCATCTCTTCTAGAATTAGATAATAGCAGGCATTCGTCATCCCACCAATAGGGGGATTGAGGATTTTTGGTATAAAACGATTGTAAGATTTTGCAAGCTTTGTTGGCTGCAAGGGTGATTTGATCATTAAAGAAATTGCACATTGAGTTAGTGTCGCTAAACTTTGGTAAAATGGAGAATGACTTTTCTACTTCCAGTTTAAATAGGGGCCAATCTGCCTGTTTCATAGACCATTTACAGAGTGGAGTGATGAAAGTGTCACCTATTTGAAAATCATTCAATTTAATCCTTATTAAATAGTGTAAATACGACTTATTTCTCATTTTATGACATCCTGTTGATGAAAATGATGATACACTGAATACGCTTGTTTTATTACAACATATTGTCGCTTTTGGACTCTGTATTGTTGCCATAAATTATTCCTTATGCTGTTAATGAAAATTATTATGCTTATATTCATTAATTGTACCCTCAATATCGACGAATGTAATTTTTTTAGCTATCTTCTAGTGATTTTTTTAGTGGTACTTATTTCAAATACCTACTAGGTGGGTTTTAATTTATTTTTCAAATCATATTAGCGTGTACTACCCGAACTGATATAGTGAATTAGTTTATTACTACTGAATTATTTCTTTGTAAATTAATCATGAAGGAACAAACGAAAGTAATGTTGATTTTTTTTATTATTCACTGCATTAACCTATCAGTATAGTACAATCTTATTATTTCTCAATTAATAAACTAAACTATTCACATTACACATCTGTATTTCTAACATTAACTTCTTTCATTGCGATCTTTAACATAATGAGTTGTTTATACAACATTTTGCTGTGATAAAGTGACTAGTAATAGCCTGAATGCATTTCTAATTTGTTTATTTAAAACTGTAAGTAAAAGCCAGACATAAGAGCTACTGTACGCTTCTTGAAGGCGGTGCCTACCAGACATCCCATTACACAGTTATTTCGTTTCTCACTTTATGATACCCTATTAGCGAAGAGGAGTAATACACTGAATTTATATGTATTTTGTCTCTTTGTAACACATATATGATGCCTGAGAAAACCAATGTTTTTGTAAGTTTCTATTCAAAGTTTTTCATGCCATTTCTCTTTTGTTCGAAAAATATTTCTTGCTGTATGAAATTCAGGACTTGGTTCTTTTAAAATATCAACAAAGGCTACAGTATATGCTATGATATGCATTTCAATATGTACAAATCTTCCTTTCTTTGTTTTTATTTATAAATCAAATATCATTCTTGCATATTGAACCCCCACAACTCATGATAACTCATCATATTTGCAGCTAAATTTCTATTTTGTCCCCTTGTAAATATTTCCCCCATCAAGCTGTATCCTCCATATTTTATTTACCTACCTATCCTCTCCTATTTTTATACATTGTCAGAATCAATTGATTTTTTTATTTGTTATGACTTTTTTAATTGACTTCGAATTAAGTTTGTTTATGTAAATAGGGAAATAATCTTCTTTTCTCAGTGTGAACTTTATATGTTGTGGATTCCTTTCGTTCGCTTTTGGAGCCAATTTGTGTAATGCAAAAAGTTGTTTTTGTATATTTGCGGATATTACTTCTGTGCCTGTTATAGTGAATTTGTGAAATTGAAATTATAATTCTTCTTTAGATGTTGTATTGTATTAATGAAATCAATATTTAATTATTATTTCTATTGTGGAAATATGGTGGTCCCTCATTTTTGTTTCATAATCGAACAGCTGTCTATATTTCCCTACAAAGTATCTGGAAATTTCCCTAGAAGGATAAATTGGATGAAAATGTTTGTATTTTTCGATCTGTTAATTTACAAGTCGAATGAATTGAGTGTTAGAATTCTAATGCTTTTTTATTTTGTTGATGAGTTCTCACACGAACGAATAAATATTTGAGCTATGATTTTAGCAATTGCTCAAAGTACTGATACTGTTAATAATATTTATGAAAGTTTTACGGATAACGGAAAAAACTGACTGTATTTCATCATGAGCTTGGTTAATATAGATAATTTTTTACGTGAAATTTATAGTCTTAAATTTATTCATTATCGTAATTATTAATTATAGTTATTTGTTCTAAAGTACGATAAACTGAAGATTCAAATTATCATTGTGCATGTTAAGTTTATTTTAGCATTTAAAGGGTTTGTAGTTGAGAAATGTAGAATTTCATTTGGGAAATAATTAAAAACTACCCCAAAGGTCACGTTTTTGAAAAGATAGAAAGGTAGATAATTTATTAGTCTTTACCATCATACATATGACATAAGACAAGTCAGATACAGTATAAAACTATAGTTAAAACAATTAAAATTAGAATTTAAATGTATACAGGAAACAGTGTATAACAATCATTTGGTATAAACAAGAATATGAAGAAAATGAAACAAATAAAATAAATAAAAGGTTACGTTTTTAATATTTTAAATATTAAAAGATCCAAAAAATTAGGTAAGTAATTAGGATTGAGAGATGCTACGCCACCCACTAAATTCATCAGGCGAGTAAATATTGTATTAGAAACCTTTTAAGACTAGTTTTAAATTCTTTGAGATGGTTTATTTGCTTAATATCACCTGGTAACCGATTAAAAAATTCACCCCCGGCATATGTTGGCGACTTCTTTAATCGGGAACGATTAAACTTGTTCAAGTGAATATCACTTTTAGATCTCGTATCGTGATCATGTATGTCACTATTTTCTGAAGGTTGTTTTTGTTAATAAAGGTGTAGATCAGAAGTTTGTAGAATATACCGGTGAATGTCAGGATGTTATTGCTCTTAAAGGTGCTCCTACAGGACTCCTTGTAGCCTAAGCCAAAGATCAAACGAATAAATCTCTTTTGGAGAATAAATACTCGCCCAGCCTCGCTTGCTCTGCCCCACACAATTACATTGCAGCCGATTGCAGAATATATTAGTGCGTAATACAATTTTAGTAAATAATCTTGATATAAATATAATTTTAAACTACTAAAAGCAAAATATAATCTGCTCAACCTTTTACATACATAGTCAACGTGATTTTTAAAATTCAATTTACCATCCAATTCCATTCCCAGAAATTTTGTATTTTCAGAAGTTTTGAACGTGCAATTATTAAAATCAAAAACAAGGGCATTGCCTTCCTTGAGTAGTGATGTAAATTGAACAAAAACAGTTTTGCCCTCATTTATAATAAGATGATTTCTTTGACACCAAGAGGTGAACTCTTTCATGATTTTCCGTATTTTTTTGAGTAACTCATCTAAACTTTCGGTCGCAATTATAACTGAGGTATCATCTGCATAATATATAAAAATACGTCCGTGGTCGTTTATGTAAAGATGAAACAAAAGTGGTCCCAGGACACCACCTTGGGGGGTACCAATGGAGGTGCTAAATTCATCCTCGATCTGCACCCTGAGTGTTCAACCAGACATGTAGGAATTAATCCACGATTGGATTGGACCTCGAATGCCCATGACTTCTATTTTCAGGGATAAGTAGTGGGGATTTATAGTGTCAAACGCACGAGTCAGATCAAAAAATATACCCACCAAGTAATTATTTTGGTCAATGTTTTCATGAATATATTGTACCAGTTCAGTTGATGCAGTTTCTATTGAATAATTTTCTCAAAAACCATGCTGTGATGGGGTTATAATTCTATTTTGATCTAGGTAACCAATTAGCTGATTGCATATCGTTTTCTCAATTATTTTAGAGAAGCTAAGCAAAGAAATTATTCTATAGTTTTCGACACATTGGGAGTTATCTTTTTTGAACACCGGTACGATATTGCTCCTTTTGAGTTTAGTAGGGAATTTCCCTTGCACCACAGATAGATTTATCAAATGGGCTAGTTGACAAGATATGGTGTCTACGCTAGTGATGGGAACCATCGAATAAAAACTATCGAATAATTCGATGGTTGCTGATTATTCGATAGTCAGAAGAATATTCGTGAATGAATGAATGTGAATGAATTAGTAGAAGTAATAAAATAAGTTATTCGCGAATGAATGAATTAGTAGTAGCAGTAAGTAACTAACGTCAAAAAAGTATTCATGAATGTGAATGAGTTAGTAGATGCAATAAAAATCAATTATTAGTGAATGAATGAATTAGTAGTAGCCAAAAACAATCAAGTATGAATGTTTTAGGTAGTAGCAGTAAGTAACTAACGCAGGCATCGAAAATTCATTACTATGTATAAATACCAAATTATTCATGACTTATGAACAAATTCTGTTATTAACTAAGTAATTACTAATGCGTTGCAAAATACTAATTTTTTAAATGTCTATATTAAAATTCCTTCAGTTTTTATTGGGTAACTTACCAGTTAGCTAAAGACAGGGACCTAGCACAGTGCCCTGTGGTACACCATACTTGATGGTTTTGAACTCATTCAAAGTTCCCTGAATATCTACACATTGGCTTCTTTCTGACAAATAGCTCCTCAACAACTCCAGGCATGGTCCTCTCATTCCAAGTTCCTCTTGCGTCTCAATCAGTTTCTCATGGCTTACGGTATCGAAAGCTTTAGCCAGGTCCACGAAGATATAAAGTGACGGTTTTCCCTCGCCAAGGGATTTATATATTTTTGAGGTAAGAGAGGCTATTGCATCTTGAGTGGACATAGTCTCTATGAAACCGAACTGCAGCAGAGAGAGGATCTCATATTTTTCTAGGAATTTGCACAAACGTGATTTGATGACTGTTTCTATTATCTTTGCAAGGCAGGAGATTAAAGATATAGGCCTATAATTCAGACATTCCAATTTGTCGCCTTTCTTATAAATCGGTTTAATTTTGGTCTTTTTGAATGAACTGGGGAATGTACCTTTTTTCAAAACTATATTCGCAAGATGACATATTGGTTTACATATACTATTACATATGATTTTCAAGGTATCTGAGCTTATTGAGTCAAACCCGGGTGCCTTGTTCGATTTGAGTTTGTGAATTATTTGTATTATTTCAGCTTCCGTACATTCTTCTAGATATATAGTATTCGATATGCGTTTTTTCGTTTCATTGAAATTTTTTGGTTCTATAATTTGCTGTGCCAGATATTCTCCTAAGCTAGTGTATGTATCAACAAAATTGTTGGCTATTTCCAGCGGATTATTTGAAATCGCATTATTTTGCAGACGAATTTCTCTTATTTCAGTTTTTTTATTATTTTG
Source organism: Galeruca laticollis (assembly GCA_963921935.1). Classification (NCBI taxonomy): domain Eukaryota; kingdom Metazoa; phylum Arthropoda; class Insecta; order Coleoptera; family Chrysomelidae; genus Galeruca; species Galeruca laticollis. The sequence goes on from OY998181.1 coordinate 70,549,928, forward strand.
GTTTTTCCCATAATTTTTTTGAATTGTTTTTTTTTATAATTTTGTTCTTGAAAAAGTTTGCTTTTGTTTTCTTTATGAGAAGATTGAGACTATTTCTATAAGTTCTATATTCAGTTTGGAGTTCAACATTTTCCCAATCTTTGTGCCTCTCTTTATTCAATTTATTCCGTTTTTTGATGGATGTTATTAAACCACTAGTGATCCAAATTTTCTTTTTTTTGTTTTATGTACATACATTTGGATTTTCTCTGTTGAATTATCTGCCAAGGTATCTGCATTCTCGTTCTGGAGGAAGTCGTTCCAGGATTCCGCAGTGATGAGTGTTTTCAGTCTTTTATAATTTATCATATGTGGGTTCATCGGGCTATGATCTGATTTTTCAGCTATATTTTCAATTTTAAGCATTGTAGTGAAATGGTCACTAATAGAGCTTTTAAACGCGATTGGTATACGTTTATTAACTATATTCCTAGTGAATAAATGGTCCAGGCATGAGCGTGAGTTTCCTTGAATTCTTGTGTATGTATTTATTTGTGAGATTAAATTGTTTTCATTCAGAATGTTAAGGTAATCATTCGAATCATCCATTTCAGAAAGTATATTTATGTTTATATCTCCTCCAAGAATAACCTGTTTATTGTTGTCCTTCAAGTGATCTCCAATGAAATTTTCAAGACACTGATTGAACGCTGGTATATCTGTTGATGGTGACCTATATATCCCTACAATAACGAAATTGACTGTCTCGACCCTTACTTCGTGGAATATGCTCATATTAGTGTTTTTAAATGAAACTCAAGGTCTCTAGTTAATTCCACAATATAATACAAGTTATTGAAAATTCTAAAAAATTGACAATTGTTTCGATAAATCAATATCATCGTCAGAATGACAGAAGTTACATTTCATTTTATGCCTACCTGATGTTTAGTAGTTAATTTTGGCTAGACCAAGAAGTAACCTAACTTGTGATTGGCTTAATATATGTTTATAGAAAAAAGAAGAAGATGTGATATTACAAATATTGAAGCTTAGATATTATTAGCCCTATGGTGATATCCTGGATATCATTTTTCCAATTAAGATCAGTATAACTGTGCAATGATATAGAAAACCAGGAAAACTATATCTGCTGATCTTTAGAATTATCACTTAAGAAGACAGTTTATTAGTGGAGAATTCCCTAGATTTAACTGTTCATTGACAACTTCATATTGTGGGTTTCTTAAATGTCTTCTAATTTTCAGTTCTTCAAGGAAATCCAGTTCTTGTTTCTTTTCACAAATATGCAGTACTTCTAGTTCTGTGTTAGGTGTCAATGAATGATTGGTGTCAAGTAGATGTTTTGCGTAGAAAAAAGTGGCATTACAACTAATATATCCTAAACAAGCTGATGAAATTAAAACTTATAAAACCATCACATATGCAGGAAATATTTCTAATAATATTTCAAAGATAATATCTTCAGCAACGAATACAACAATTTCTTTTAAAACAGAAAGTAACGTTAGTACAAAATTGTTAAATGTAAAAACAAAAATACCACTATTAAAGAAGTCAGGTATATATAAACTCAAATGTCCAGAATGTAATGCTGTCTATTTGGGTGGGTCAGACCCTTAGGAATTTTGAAGTACGATACAGTGAGCACTTACGAGCATACAGATTAAAACAACCAGATAAATCCCACTACGCAAAACATCTACTTGACACCAATCATTCATTGACACCTAACACAGAACTAGAAGTACTGCATATTTGTGAAAAGAAACAAGAACTGGATTTCCTTGAAGAACTGGAAATTAGAAGACATTTAAGAAACCCACAATATGAAGTTGTCAATGAACAGTTAAATCTAGGGAATTCTCCACTAATAAACTGTCTTCTTAAGTGATAATTGTAAAGATCAGCAGATATAGTTTTCCTGGTTTTCTATATCATTGCACAGTTATACTGATCTTAATTGGAAAAATGATATCCAGGATATCACCATAGGGCTAATAATATCTAAGCTTCAATATTTGTAATATCACATCTTCTTCTTTTTTCTATAAACATATATTAAGCCAATCACAAGTTAGGTTACTTCTTGGTGTAGCCAAAATTAACTACTAAACATCAGGTAGGCATAAAATGAAATGTAACTTCTGTTATTCTGACGATGATATTGATTTATCGAAACAATTGTCAATTTTTTAGAATTTTCAATAACTTGTATTATATTGTGGAATTAACTAGAGACCTTGAGTTTCATTTAAAAACACCCTACAATAACTATATTACTTTTCTCCAATTTTACTGTTAATTTTATTGCCGTGGATTCGTGTATTTTGAGTACTATAGTGAAAACATATCTTTATGAAAATTACTACTCCATCATTTTGATTGAGGTTTCCTTCGCTATATATCAGATCATATCCTTTCAGCCGATGTAAATGGGTATTTTCAATGATTCTGGTTTCTATTAAGATTATGCCATCAAAATCCTACTCTATTTGCTGTAAGTCAATCTGAACATCTTCAAAGTGCTTCGAGATTAATGTAAGCGTCCATATTATATTAGTAAACAATAAACCGAAAAAACAAAGTAATAGACGAAATTGAAGGCATCAACGTAAGGGTTAATAAATGCATTAACGCTAACAAAGTGGTTGAAATGATTATATGCTAATCTATAGAAATAAAAAAAAAACATGCATAAATGAGTGGAGCACAAAGTGTTATTTTGTATCTATTTATTTGAACGTTGGCTTCGTGTTCTCTCTTTCAAGGCAGGTCCACCAGCTATTGGTTTAATGTTCTTCCTGTTTCCGATGTTTTTGGTTGTGTTGGCATCAATAATAGGTTTCTTGTGTTCTACTTCATTGAAATCATCCTGTGTTATGGGGACGGATACTTCCTCTGGAAATTCGAATTCTTTTTCAAAATTTCGTAAATTCGGCGTTGGAGGAGCACTGTTCGCGGTGCGTTCCTCTGAGCGATTTATTTCTTCTAATTCTTTCACAGTATAGGCTTTATCGTTGATTTAGAGTTTATTTCCTTTTATATAAGATCTATCGGTAGGATATTCTCTGGTTTTATTCAAGGAGTTCTCAAAATTCTATTTTCACGTCTTTGTTCAAATGTAAGATCGTGTGAGATGGCAACGCCCGTGCCCTTTAATTTTTTGCACTGCTTCACTATCTCGACTTTCTTTAAATATGACAGGAATTCGACTTTCACAGGAGGTTTTTCTGTGTTGTTGAGGTGGTATATATTATTGATATCAGCTATTCTAACATCAACTTCCAGTACTGTATTTAGTTTTTCACTTATAGTATTAGCTGTGTTCTCTTTGTTTTCCAGGCCAAATATCACAATATTGTTCTTCTTTGAATGTCTTTCCAAAGTCTACTTTATTTTTCAATGTTTGATTTTTTTTTCAAGATAATACACTTTTTGTTTGAGTTCCTCTACTTTCATTAAAAGTCTTCTTTCGGTAGCTTCATTCGCAGATTTAATTTCCCTTCTGTTCTTTATTACTTCCTCTTTCAAACTTCTAATCGCATTTATCGAATTCGATTCCATAGCTTGATGAAAGTTCGTCTATGGATAGCTTTAGGTGTGTAGGGGACAGGATGACGGTAAAGAAATTGTTTTTAAACAATAAGTGATATATATTTTATTTCTATCCAAAAACATCATCTCTTACTACACGAATCATAAGATAAAATTCTCCCGCCTGACCATTGACATTCCCCCTCCAAGGCGGGATTCACTTCCCTTCAAATGTCTTGCCAACTTATAAATCTGAATAATACGTAAAGCCGAGTTTACACTAGACTATGAATAAGGCCAAGTTCACAATGTACATAAATACGCAATATGACTACAGATCGGCCTTTCCTGACAACCAGATCAGCCTCGAACTGGAGCATATTCGCTGCTAAACAAAATGTATAACTCTTCTTAAACATGTAATAACATAAAACTAAAAGTTACATTATCTGTTGCATAATCATACAAAAATTCATAAAACAGTATTCGCAAATACAAAATTCTCACTCAGCTGAAAATTGCTCAAAACAAAACAAATTCTCATAACATAAGATATAATAACTCAAAATAAGACATAACTAAGTGTCATAATCATAAGGTAAGTGTAAGTCATAGTTAACTAAAAGTTACATAATCTTTTGCATAATCTCAACAAAATTCGTAAAACAGTATTATAAAATACCAAATTCTTATTTGACTGAAAATTACTCAAAACTTAAAACAAATTCTCATAACATAAGATATAATAACTCAAAATAAGGCATACATAAGTATCATAACATAAATCATAAGGTAAGTGTAAGTCATTGTTAACTAAAAATTACATAATCTCTTGCATAATCTCAACAAAAATTCGTAAAACAGTATTAACAAATACCAAATTCTTATTCGACTGAAAATTACTCAAAACACAAAACAAATTCTCATAACATAAGATATAATAACTCAAAATAAGACATACATAAGTATCATAATCATAAATTAGATAAATAAATTTAGCATTATTCATAAGGTAAGTGTAAATGATAGGTAAGTTTAGAGATACAGAAACAAAACATCAATCAGACTTTAACCACATGCGCATGTTTTCGGGAGAGCAAATGCCCTCAAAAGGTCTCTGTGTTACCTGAAAATTTTCAACATCAACTACTACATACCTATCGTTATCAAGCACCTTTTTTACTTCATAAGGACCTCTAAATTTAGGCAGCAATTTTTTATTAATTCCAGGTGTCACGTCTAGATTTTTAATCATTACATAGTCTCCCTGGCAATATTTATGTGGAGGTCGATGTCGTTTGTCAAAATACTCTTTATTATAATTTTGTACTTGTTCGTTTTGTAGTTTAGCTTTTTGTCTCAAATCAGTTAAATCCCTACCTTCTTCATTTTCAATGTAAGTCCTTAAGTGGTCATTTGGGTCTTTCTGATTAGTACCAAATAAAAGTTTTGCTGGGGATGTTGCTATAGATCGACAATAAGAATTATTGATAGCAAACTCTACTATAGGTAACTGTTTATCCCATTTATTTTTTAAATCAGTTAATTTTGCTAAAATAGGTGTAAGGTCTCGATTAATCCGCTCAATTTGTCCATTAGATTTTGGTGAATGAGTAGCGATTTTAACATGAACAATATTATTTTTCATTAAAAAGTCACTGAAATCTGTTGAAATAAAAGAAGAACCTCTATCTGAAATTATTCTTACTGGTCGACTATAGTTATTAAAATAATCTTCTAATTTGTGTATGACATCAATAGTTTTAGTAGTTTTAACACTATATAATTTTACAAATTTAGTAATAGCATCTATTAATTCAAATACATAGCGTTTGCCTGTAGGGGTCTTTTCTAATCGAAGGGCTTATCGCCTTTCGGTATGTTGTAAAGTTGACCCTGACCTTTTCCTAACGTAGAAGAGTAAGTTATACACTTAAGGCAATTTTGAATACTCACATGTTTTATCAAAGCCTAAGTAACCTAAATTGTCATGACAGTTAGCTATAACCTTATTTTCCATATTACATGGTACATAAAATAAAATTTTCTTAAAATCCTTACGTTTTTTGTACACTAAACCGTTATGTAATTCAAAATCTTTGCTTTCCTCACGTAAAAGTTTATTTTTAATATCTACAATTAATGGGTCTAGATTTTGCGAAATTGAAAGATTATCCTCAAAAGAATTTTCCTCAATAATCATAACACCAGTTATCCTACTGAGTGCATGTGTGCATGTGACATGCCTTTATTTGACCGATGCTTAATTTCATATTGATAATTTTGCAATAACATTGCCCAGTGCGAAATTCTTGGATGATTAATATTTGACTTACTTAGGGTGAGACGAAAGCTATCGCAGTCAGTAATTATTTTAAAAGGTATACCAAACAAATAAGTATGAAAACGTTTAATCGCATAAACGACAGCAAGACACTCTAATTCAAAACTGTGATATTTTGCCTCTGTTGGTATAGTATGCGTACTGTAATAAAATACTGGGTATAGTGGCTTAGCTATTAATGAAAATTTTTGTATAAAACGTCTAAAGTAACTAGCCAGTCCTATGAAACGATGAACTTCTTTAGAATTTTTTGGTATCGGATACGACAAAAGTGCCTGTATATTTTCAGGGTTAGGACGTATTCCATCTTTGTCAACTAAGTAACCTAAATAAAAACGATGAATATAAAGAAATTTACATTCATCAAGTCGAAAATTTAACGAATTTTGTCTAGCTAAAATAAAAAATTGTTTTAAAATGTCAAAATGTTCAGAAATATCTTTTGTTGCTATCAATATGTCATTATGTCATCTAAGTACAGCAATTTTTTATTTTCTCTAATTAGTGAACTAAAATTTTTATTTATAAAACGTTGAAATACTCTAGGACCGTTAGTAAGCCCACATGGTAAACGTAAGTACTCAAATTGGCCAAGTGGTGTTACAAAAGAGGTGTAATGAATGCTATCTACAGCCATTTTAATATGGTGAAAGCCACTTTTTAGATCTAATGTAGAGTAATGATTCTTGTCTTTCAACATGTCTAGATGATCATCAATGAGAGGAGTAGGGTAGTTATCCTTAACAGTAATGTTATTAACTGCCCTGTAGTCTACACATAGTCGATATTCACTACGGTTTTTCTTTGGAATCATAACAATGGGGCTGGCATAAGGAGAACTATTATCTCTAATTATGTGTTGTTCTAATAAGTCGTCAAGTATGACACGTAATTTTTCTTTTTCTTGAAAAGATAACCGTCTAGGCCTAAAAGTGATAGGTTGATTATTTTTTAAAACAATATGCATTTCAAAATCATTTTCTACTAAATCAGTGTCTAATTTGGTTTTATATTCAGTTTCATACAAAGCCTTTAGCTCTTGCTGATTTCTATATGAAGTCATTTGATTGATGTCCAATTTCTCCAACTCCAACTCACCATCTTCAAAATAATCTAAATGCATTATTTCATTAATAAAATTAATTTCATTGTTTAAATTTTTGTCGATCAAAGTATTTTCAGAAATTTTTGTAATTTTTACTGTATCACTTAAAACTATTTCTAAATCAGGTGTTGCTAAAAAGTCTCTGCTCAAAATGGATGCATAAGACATTGTGGTGTCAGTCACAACATAAAACTTAACATTAATTGTAATGTCATTTATTACAATATCTTTTTGAAAAATGCCTAAAACATCCACTTTACTGCCATTAATACCAGTAAAATTATAATTTGCATTAACGTTTTTATCATAAAAAGGAACACATTTTTCTTTTATTAAACTTATAGGACTTCCTGAGTCAATTAGTGCAACTAAATTATATTTACATAAGCAATTATCATCTTGAATCACTGAAAAATCAAAAGAAATTACATAAGGGTTACCTTGTTGTACCACATGAGTAGATCGATGTGCCTTATCCGGGCAGTTCGTAAATTTATGTCCCATCTTACCACAAGTGAAACACGATCCCTTTTCTCTTTTCGGTTTGTTGCACGAAGTTGCATAATATCCCTCCTCATTGCAATTAAAACACTTCAGTTTAACTGTCTCAATTTTTGGTACTGATCTGCTTGTAACATTACCAACGGCTGATGTAAATGGTTTGGGTCGCTCTCCAGTAGTATGTCGATTTCTTCTTTCATTATTAAGTCGTTCAAAGGAAATTAAATCATGATAAACGTCGTCGATATTGATATGAGTTTTTGTCATAATCATAGAGGCTAATTCACGAGAAGCTAAACCAATTTCAACTTGCTCCTTCTGTTCTTCAAAGCATAAATTTAATGATTTACACAGGCGAACTTTATCATGAAAATAAGCACTAATGTCCTCTTTGGCTATTTGTGTCCTAGAAGTAATGTGTTTCCAAAGGTGTGTCAAACTTTGCCCTTGTACAAATGTGTTACTGAACTCCCGTTTAAAATCGTCCCATTTATGAATAATATGTTGTTTGGATTGGTACCAGGCTTTAGCTGCTCCCAATAAATGTGTGCGAGCCGTTTCCAATTTGTATTCTGTAGGCCATTTGTGCAGGGTAGCAGTGCTTTCGATGCTACCTAGCCATTCTTGGCTTTTTGATAAGTTTTCAGCATTAAAAGTCAAAATAGATTTCGAAAAATCTGGGATTACGTGATAAGTCGGACTATCATTAACACTAACCTGAGATTGGTTGCATTTTGCTGCATAAGGCAATTCATAGAAGTAATTAGAGCAATAATGTCAACAACTTTTTGCGGAGCTGATTGAATTTCCATTAGTCTACTGGCGAATTCTTCGAATACATTTTCATCGATATTATGACTTGGTGGAAGTCTACCATTATCATTATTAGTGTTGGCCATCTTGCATCACCGGCGTCACACATAAACGGAATACTTTTTACCCTAATAATCACAGCACACGCGTTCTTTTAACAGCTAATCCCACTTCTGAGATTGTAGGGGACAGGATGACGGTAAAGAAATTGTTTTTAAACAATAAGGGCCGATTGTACAATGCGAGTTTAACCTCGGTTCAAGATAAACCTGGTTCTTAACGTTGTACAATACTAGTTCAGATCCTAAACCGCGTTTAACTACGAGTTCTACAAAGCGGTCAATTTTCCCCGCTTAAACCAAGTTCAGAAGTATTTTTCAATTTAGTATGTTGCTACCCCAGCATACAACGTTGTGTTGGTGACGTTGATACTGACAGAGGGACCTAAAAATAAACAAATTTTGATTTTTCATTTGAAACAGTTTTGTTTTTTATTGGTTATCTCTTGGACAAATAACAGTTATCTTTATTTTTTAAAATGGAAGAAATGTCTGAAGATGAAGATTTCATGGAATTAGTTAATAATTTGCAACAGCCAGAAAGGCAACCACAAATATATAGACAAAGGGACAATCATTTTGTGAAGTGGAATGACACTAATTTTTTACAAAGATTAAAACGTTAGCTCTGCAAAAAGTAACGGTACTTTTTTAATTAAATTCGGATTCAATTTTGAACCAGCACTCATTTTTCTTTCGCGTTATATTGACATCGCTCTTTTTATTTTCCAGAATATCTCTGTATTGGTTAGGTAGCTGCACCAACAAGCTTTCTTCTGAATTAGTGAAGTTTGGTGTTCTTTTTTGTTTTTGTTCCATATTTTTATTTTAAATCGATAAACACATCAAAAACAACACACACAACTACGCCGTATTCTCTAACTTCATAAAATAGAAAAATAGTGGTTACTCAGCTTCTCTACTTCACTCAAATGATAAGAAGAAGAGAAGTCATATTTTATAGACTCTCTTTTTTTCTTATAAGATAAACAAAGATACCCTTACATACTTCATAAATTCGAAATCTGGCAACCCCGTGTATATGATACCAACATTACAATAATGGAGTTTACCTGAACCGACGTTGAACGAGATATGTACAATTCATATCCTTTTAATAGGCCGGTTCAACCATTTGTTGAGTTCAGATGAACCTTGGTTTAAGCTTGCTATGTACAATCGACCCTTAGGGCTCCTGAAGAAATGGCCGATTTTCCTAACCTGTCAGCAATTTCATTTCCTTTTATACCCGAGTGACCCTTTATCCAGACCACTATGATATTTTTATTTCGTTGTCTTATATTATGATGTTCTTTTAGAATTTCTAATTCCACATGGGATAAATTTGAAGAGTTATGAATATTCTGTAACCTGCCTACGAGGCTTTTACTGTCTGTAAAAATCACAGTGTTTCTTATATCAGTTGATGAAACATATCTCAGCACGAACAGCACAGCATAATTTTCAAGTGTATAAATTGATGTTTCTTTAGGAAATCCCTTCAAAGACGTATGGGAAGTGCTAGCGTAAAAGGCGCATCCGCATCCTTTGCTTGTCTTGGAACCATCTGTATATATATATATATATATATATATATATATATATATATATATATATATATATATATATATATATATATATATATATTTGTATTCTGGCCAGAAATGGTTGATTTGCTCTAAGAAGTTTGGGTTTACGTAACTTGTTTCCATTTTTGAGGAGAATAAAAGGTGGTGTTGCTCTGCATAATATGGAAGGGTACTTGAGGAGAATACAATTTCCTGGTACTTGACGATACGTGTGTAGCTGTCCACAGTTAGCGGAGTTTTTTTGTGTTGCCAGTATGGGTGGGTAAGGACTAATATTGAAAGGTTGTGTATGGAGTGAATGGTTTGAGCACGTTTAGCAAATAATTTAGTTATGAAAATATCGCTGATTAGTTTTCTTCTAAGGGATAGTGGAGGCTCTATTGCTTCTGCTTCCATGTCATGTACTGGTGTTGATTTTAAATAACCAAGACATATTCTAAGACATCGATTTTTTTGTTTCTATTTTTTGTAGATGAGATTCCGCAGCTGTTCCGTAAAGGTTACTACTGTAGTCGAAAATTGATCTCGTCATTGTCCTGTAAAATAGGAGGGCGATGTTAGGGTCTGCTCCCCATTTAGTACGACAGAATGCTTGGATGATATTTATTGAATTTTGAGATTTTTTTATAATGTTGTGGATGCAATCTTTCCAAAGTAATTTGCGGTCCAGGTAAACACCCAAATATTTAACCATGGTTTTGATTGGAAAGCGATAGGGTCCTAATTGAATTTGCCCTTGTGGGATGTTTCTCTTTTTGGCAAAAATACATACATCTGACTTTTGTTGAGATAATACGAAGTTGTTTGTAGACATCCATTGTTTAATATTATAAAAGTCAGTGCTAAGTTTGTCCAAAGTAATATTTAGATTCTTGTTTGTAGAGTAGAGCAGTAAATCGTCTGCGAATTGGATAATATTTGTATTTCTTACTATAGAATCAATATCTAGGGTATATAACACGTAAAGAAGTGGGCTTAATATACTCCCCTGTGGAAGTCCTATCTGCGATTGCGTTTGACGTGGCGAATTCAAGTCGTGATTTATTTTCATGTATGTAGTTCTTTCTGAATATAGAGAGATCAAGAAAGTTGCTAGCTCTGTAGGAACACCAATATCAGCCAGTTTGTGGGTTAGTATGTCAAGATTAACATTGTCGAAAGCAGCGGAGATATCCAGGAAAGCTGCTACTGTTGTTTCTTTATTTGTGAAACCTGTCTGAGCGTCGGTGACAAACATTGTCAAAGCTTCTAGAGTGGACCTAGATTTCCGGAATCCATATTGGCTTTTTGGGAGAATATTTTCTGTTTCTAACCACAGTTCCAACCTATTCTTGATGATTCTTTCAAAGGTCTTAAGGATACATGAAGTTAAAGAAATTGGTCTGTATGAGTTTGATTGGTGTAAGGGTTTTCCTGGTTTTAATATTGGCAATACTACATATTCCTTCCAGCTAGTTGGAATACTATGTTGTTTTGTCCAAATAAGGTTATAGATTTTCAGGAGGGATTTTTTGTGTCCTGGTGGTAAATTGTATAACATCGAATAGGTAATATTGTCTTTACCAGGAGAGTTATTTATTTGTTTGTTTTAAAGCTCTTTCGAGCTCCCACATGTTTATGTCGTTTAGTAAGTGTTGACAATTTTTGCGACAAGTCATTACCATTGGACTTGTTTTGATATCTTTAACCCATGCGGGTGAAATTTTAATAAGTGTTGACAATTTTTGCGGCAAGTCATTACCATTGGACTTGTTTTGATATCTTTAACCCATGCGGGTGAAATTTTACAGTGAAATTCATGGATCCATTCTGCTTTATCATCTAATGGTAATTTATTTTGCTGTTTTCTGTTTTTATAGGAATTTACTTTTTGCCACACTTCCTTTATTGGTGTTAAGGAATTTAGACTTTCACAGTATTTAGCCCACTGTTGTTTTTTGGTGTGTTTGAATGTTTTTTTAGCTACTGCTTCCAGTCTATTATACTCCATAAGGTTTTGGACATTTGGGTTATTTTTGTATTTTATATACGCCTCTTTTCTGTTTTTTGCTGCCTCTTCACAGGTTGAATTCCACCATATCTTCGGATTGTGGTTCCTTCGGGGATTTGAGTTTGTCTTTTTCTTTGGTATGGTCTTCTCAGCTGCCATATTAATGTTTTCCTCAAATTTGTTGTAGCACGTTGCAGGTGTCATATTTTCAAGTGTTTCAATGTAGTTTGTCCAGTTAGCATTTTTAGGTATCCAGATGTTATGTTTTATATTTTGAAAATGTGAGTGTTGTTGTGGTGATTCGAAATAATATATTAAAGGTAAGTGATTTGAGCCATGAGGATCATTTACAACACTCCAATTGAGGTGTTGTGTTATTTCTTGCGAACAAATTGTAAGATCTAAAGTGCTGTCTCTACCTCTTGTAACAAGAGTGGGTGAGCCATCATTTAATATTGCTAAGTTACAATGATTAAAGGCATCTAGTAGAACATTTCCATATGAATCGTCAAATTCGCATCCCCACGATTGATGGTGAGAATTAAAGTCTCCACCTATTAGAAATGGTTTTGGTATACTGTTAAAAAATTGAATCAATTCTTGTAATTTTATTTTTGTATTTGGTTTTATGTAAACTGATACTATGTGTACTGTTTTTTTGATAATACATAAATCTGTTTGTATACAACTATTTGGAATGTTTATATTATTTGTTATATTAACCTCTTTAAACAAGATATTGTTTTTTATTAGTATGGCAGTTCCATCATATCCATCATTTCTATCAGTTCGTACTATGTTATAACTTTTAAAATTATAATATTTATTTGGTTTGAACCATGTTTCTGATAAGAGCGCAATATTTATATGATTTGATTGTAATAAATATTCTAAGTTTTCCTTATTGGATACTGCCGATCGGCAGTTCCATTGCAAAAATTTATATTTGTTTACGACTGCGAATTTGACGTTTCACATGACAAAATTCTTTTTAATTGATTACTAAATAGATTTTCTAAGTTCTCTTTTGACACATTTATATTGTTAGATTCTTTAAGTTTATTTAATAACTCGTAAAATATTTCAAAAAGAGTTTTGATTACATTTTGGTCTAAATTTTCATTGTGTACTGGATTCCTTGTATGGGTATGTTAGTATATAAGTAATTATTTAGGATATTAAAGTTTGGGCCTGGGGGAGGGGGATTTGAGATGATTTCCTTGCGAGCCAATAAAGTTGGATCTGGGCCTCTGCCGTTTATTAGGTACCCTTGGATGTGAGTATGTCCGTGGGTGTTCCGTTACGTCATGTTGGTTTGCGGTTTTTTGGTGATTTGTAGGTTGGGGATGTATATGAGGCTGAATAGCTGGTTGAGTGGGGATTTGTTGTGGGTTGGATGGCATGTTCAGATTTTTTGAGACTACATTTGCATAGAAAATTTTGGGGATTTTGGAATTGGCATCATGATAATTTATATTATTAGTTCTCATTGCGTTTTTTATTAGTTTTTGTCTTTTAAATTCATCGAATTCGTTGAAGTTTGTATTAAAATGATTGCCATTACAGCTTAAGCATTTGGGTATGACATTTTGTTATTGACATTCTTTTGTATTATGAGGTTTGTGACATTTACTGCACCTTGGATGACTCTTACATTGTCCGCCAAGATGGCCATATCTTGAACAATTGAAACATAGTTTACCACACATGATTTAGTTGGCACATATTCTACTTTTCCATTATTAGTAACTTTTCTATTTATTCTCTTTACACTAGTAACTTCGAATTTGGTATTGAAGTCGTACTGTTTTATTTTGTTTTTAACATATTCTTCGGAAAAGTCTAATGCTATATCCCTAATAACTCCTTGTCTAAATATTATAAATTTGTGAATATAAATATTTAAATTTTTTTCAATGAATATTTTATGTTCACAATTTTCGAGAAGGTAATTTGCACTTTTGTTGTCTTTCATGATTATCCTTATTCTATTGCGACCTATCGTTTCTATACTTTGGATTTTGTTATCTATTTCCGGAAAGTTTGAAAGAATTATATCTCCGATTTTTAATGCATTTAACCTGCCTTTAAAATCAATTTCGTTATTTTCAACATAAATATGGAAAGGACCGAGGTCATTTAACCCATATTTATAAACTGGCTGCTTTTTGTTGAGCTTATCATAATTACCTGTTTTTGTGACCTGTTTGTTTTGTAGTATATTAAATGATTCATTTATTATTATTGGATCGGATCTACTTACTTTTTCTGAGTTTTTATTACTTGTACCTATTTTGTTTTCAAAACCTGCAAAAGGTCTACCCCCGGTTGGACATCCATTTGTTTCAAAATAAATTTGTTATTTCCTTCTAAATTTAGTTTCCGCAAAAACTGTTCTAATAGGAATTTAACGATTTAACAAAACTTGAAAGCTTCGAGAATACCGATGCACACGACCGACTTGTACGAGAGCTCATACAATGAGTTCAAACAGTTAATTTCATGATCTAAGGAAGTAGTTGGATTGTTCTTTGAAATTTCATTTAATATAAAACTTTGTTCAACAGATAAAAATATTGTCTGCTGACTATTAAGATTTCTTGTCGACAATAAATGGATATGTTTACACATATTCCATTTTATACTATAATCAATACAGGTACAAGAAAATATGTGAAAACAAGTGCAGCATTCTTGACATCGGAGTTTACAGCTACAGTCATCAATATTTTTCTGAATGGTATATGTATTTAAGCCATCTGAAGACTGCACTGTCCACCCATTACTTGCAGCATTTTCTAATATTATACTAGAGAGACTGAGACTACTTTTGTGTCGAAGGTCAGATATTTTTTTTTGTAATCTTACCTTTATTTAATGTGATAATTCTATCAAATAGCCTGTCCCTCACAAATTTCATTAAAACATACAGCATCTTATCTAACCTTTTTGTATTTTTTCCATGAAAATAGACATATTTTATGGTTTTATGCATTCGTTCCAAATGTATATTTGTGTTGAGTCTGCAGTGGGTTCTGTATGAATACGCCCAAAAAGAAACACAATTTGCATATTCATTTTGAAAGTAAATACCAAAATCATGTGTTAGTGGATCATCAATTAACTTTCTTAAAGCAGCCTCTAACATTTTTCCAAAAGCTCTCTTATCAGTTTCTTCAAGTAATGTCCTTATTATCTTATAAACTTCTATTTGCATATCTTTTCCTTTTATTTTATTTAAATTTTTTCTCCACGCCCGGTCAACGTGCCAGGTACAAAACAGTCTATTTTTTGGAAGCCCCATAATTTCTACAAAAGCATTATAAAAGGAATGTGCCATATCCGACATAAAGACAGTTGGTTGAATACTACCAATTTTGTCTTTTAAGCACCTAAAAAAAATTGATAAAACTACTTGATCACATCGATTTGTTATTAAGAAAGCACATGGAAAACCTTGCCTTAGATCATCTAAAACTAACAAGGTAATCAATTCGAAGTTATATTTATTGAGACCATGTGTTCCGTCTATACAAACTGCATCTTGTCCATATTTCCTGAACAATTCTTTTTGAGCTTCATTCATAATTATTAATAAAAAGTCCTCTTTTTTTACTTGTGGAAATAATTCACTTTCAGACTGTTGGGTTTTGTAAAATAAAACACAATCGCCTAATTGGTTAACCCAAGCATCTATACTGACAGCATCATTTTCGTGTTTTTTTTACAGTGGTATTCAACATAAAGCTATTTTCTATATTATTTAAATCCATTTTTGTCAATAAATGAATACGTTTTAAATCTCCTTCTGTAACAGACCCCTTATTTCATCTAAAATTGAATCAAATGGTACGTTTAATGAAATTTTTGTGCTATCATATTTCTTTCTCTTTTACTTAGACTTAAGTGTCCAATATCATTTTTATGTCCAATATGAGTTTGAAGAAATTTCGCTTCTAAAAAATTACCATTTTTTGTAATTTTAACAGACTGGACATTTATTTTGTTAGACCCTTGAGTTTTTAAATGACGTTTCCTTTGGGTCTTTAATGTAAAGTATCCTGATCGATGACAAGCATAATAAAAAAACTTTGTTCTCCTTTTTGAGTCACATCCACCTTTTTTCACGAACCTAGAATTTGTGTCGTTCTTTATTTTTTCTTTCCAAGTACTAAATTCCTCAAATGTCTCAAACTGGTACTCGGTCTCTTCAATTTTTATTTTATGTACAACTTTAAAATGATCAATTAATTTGCTTCTGCGAAAATCTTTGTATTCACAATTTCGGCAGTAATACAATTCATGTTCTCGAACATATGTAATGTAATCTTTTTTTTGATGATTTCTAAAAAAGTATTTACTATTATATTGTTTTAGACATTCACCGCACTGGAATTTTCTTTGTGGTACTGGAGCTAAAGTATTTAAATCGGCAGAATGACTATTTCTTACATGTCTCCTAAAAAAAATTAAAATAGAAATTATATATATATATTTTTTTTATATTAAAATTAACGTGCTCGGCGACTATGGCCACTTGCACAAAACGATTACATTGCTATATAAAATACAATAAGACAATAATATCATATGTAGGTTTGGTTAAATTTTGCTGTAAAGCTGCACATCTTTAAGGAATTGCAGTAGGCTGTTAATTTGCTCTGGATTATTTAGCATATATCGTAGGCTTGATGAGAGGTGGTAATGTTGTCTCCTGGCTGAGAACTGGTGACATTCAGTTAAAATGTGTTTTTATTGTCAAATGCGATTGACAAATTTGACAATAGGTTCGGTTGCTGGATGTCATTAGGTATCCATGCGTTAACTTAGAATGTCCGATGCGTAGTCTCATTATTATGGCTAGATCTCGCCTTGTAAGTTCTGTAGGAGCAAGGAGAGGGCTATTGATTGACGGCTGTATTTCGTGTAAAAAAGAGCGGTTTGTTTCCCAGTGCTGTTGCCATATAATTTTCGTTCGTTTTTTGATGTGTGCCTTCAAGTCATCACATATTTGGATATTGTCAGTGAATGTTGAGGAAATTTTCGCGTAATGATCAGCGAGTTCATTGCCTGCTATACCAATGTGGGATGGTAGCCAAATTATAGTAACTGATATATCTTGGGAAGTGATAAGCTGGTGGTAAGTATCTTGGATATTTGGTAAATATATTTTGGATAGTCTGGATAGAGGCTAGTGATTCTGTGCATACAGCTACATGTTTATTTGTTAAAGTGATGTGTTTGAGGGCTTGAAGTATGCTAAATAATTCGCCAGTATGGACGCTGCATAAAAGAGGAATAAGAGACGAGTTAATATGAGAATGGGACGTACAGAGCAGCCTACTCCTGTTTCATTTTTTGAGGCATCAGTATATAGAACTAGATCGTATTTATTTGTTAGTATGATGTTATTAAAAGATTTCATTATGAGAAAAGCTTTCATTATGAGAAAAGCTTTCATTATGAGTTCCCTTGGTGATATATGTTTGTCGTATCGTGTAGGTGATGTGTTGAGCTGAGGACTGATAATGACCCAAGGTGGAGTCTGGGGTAGTGGGAGAGGAGTTGTTTGCCGTAGATTTATGTCATTAAGTAGCTGTGCTAGCACTGATGGAATGGGTTTAATTGATGATATTGGGTGTGCGTTGTGTGAGGTAGATGTCGGTGATATAAAAAGGGGGTATACTGGATTATGGGGGTTCGAGGAAACGGAGGCTGCGTAAGAGAGAAGTAGCTGTTGTCGTCTTAACCAAAATTGATGATATTGGGTGTGCGTTGTGTGAGGTAGATGTCGGTGATATAAAAAGGGGGTATACTGGATTATGGGGGTTCGAGGAAACGGAGGCTGCGTAAGAGAGAAGTAGCTGTTGTCGTCTTAACCAAAGGGGTGGTTAATTGGCTTCACAATAAAGGTTTTCAACAGGGGTAGATCGGAAGGCTCCTAGGCAGAGACGTAGAGCTGTATTGTGTATGGGGTTTAAGAGGTCAGTGTATGTTTTGGAAGCTGACTATATGTAGCAACCATAATCTAGTTTGGAGCGTATAAGCGATCTATATACTTTAAGGAGGGAATTTTCGTCAGCACCCCAATGAAAATGTGAGAGGGTTTTAATTATGTTGAGCCTCTTACTACACTCACCTTTTAATTCTAGTAGATGTTGTTTCCAGGTAAGTCGTGAGTCATAAGTAACACCGAGTATTTTGCAGTGGCCAACTAGAGGGATACAAATGTTGTTGATCATAATACGAGGGGATGGGGAGGGAAGGCGTCGGCTGAATTTAATGATTTTAGATTTTGTGTAGGATAAAGATACACCTAGGAGGTTAGTTCTGTAACCAAGGGTATCGACAGCAGATTGAATTAGTTTCGATGTGGTAGAGACAGAACGTCCGTGGCAGTGTATTATTAGATCATGTGCATAAAGGACGTGTCTAATTGGTGAATAAAGATTAGAGCATAAATCGTTTATCGCTAAATTGAATAGTGTCGGACTTGAAACCGAGCCCTGTGGAACCCCATCCGATTGGATGTAAGCTGATGAGAAAATGCCATTAACTGAGACTCTGTACGATCGTGACTATAGAAAATTTTGGATAAACTGAAATATGTTGCCATTGATATTATGAAGGGTGAGCTTGTTCAGTATAGAGTGTCTACTAATGGTATCAAAGGCACATTCAATGTCAAAAACAGCGGCAATACATTCTTGTTTCTTATTCAATGCCTCGGAAATATGGCTTTGAAGAAGTACTAGGTTGTCATGGACTGAGCGATTTCGTCGGAAGCCTGACTGCTCTTTAGCAATTATATTGTTTGTCAAAGTACCATAAAAGCCTTTTGTTAATCATTTTTCCAAAGATCTTGCACATGGTACATGGAAGTCCAAATTAAGCTGTACATTTCAAGAAGTTTACGTTGGCCTTCAAAGGATAGTTTTTTTATAAAGATATAGGGAATATCGTCAGGACCAGAAGTGTTCTTGGAGGATTGAATGGCCGAAGTTAGTTCTGTGTGAGAGAAAGAGGAATTTAGATAAGTGATGTCTTGAGTTGTTATGGTAGAAGATATAGGAGGTGTGGCAGTCAATGCTACATGTGGGGTGGGGTTGATTTTACTTCTGAATTTCTCAAAAAAATGTTTAGCTAGAGTTTCACCAATTTCTTGATTCTCACTAATTACAGTGTTGTTAGAGATACGATTGGCTACTTTAAGGCTAGTATTGTTTCCATGAATTTGTCTAATTTTTTTCCATAGAACAGTGGGATTAGTATTTTCGTTGATTGAGGACACATAGTTTCTCCAAGAATATTTTTTACTTTGTTTTATGGTATATCGAGTCTTGGCTCTGGCTTTTTTCAGTTTTAAGAGATTATCTTGGCTCTTGTTTATTCGGTAATTTTTTAGTGTAAATTTTTGTTCATCTACAGCAATTTGACAAGAGGTATTCCACCAGGGAACTGTTTTTCGTTTGTTTGAAATAATATTTTTGCCAATGTGTGCATTGGCCGCTGAAATTAAGGCGTTTGTAATTAACGTCATGTTATTGTCTGTATTGTCGGAGAACGAGAGGGTGGATAAAGTAGTATCAGTATGAGTTGTGTAACTGGGCCAGTCAGCATTGTTTAGGCGCCAGTAGCTCCTGGTTAAACTTGCTGTCGTAAAGGTCATCGGCAATTTGCCAAGTTAGTAGAGTAGCTGATTTATGGTCACTGAAGCTCAGATCTATAGAGGAGAGAGTTCGGGATGAAAAGTTGAAATGTGTACTGGAGCCTGTATTCAATAGGCAGGATCCTGTGCAATTGATTACTCTTTCTCAATAGTTTTCCCTTTACCGAATGTATAGTTGGATCCCCACATGGTGTTGTGGGCGTTAAAATCACCTACAAGAATATATGGTGTAGGAAGTTGGTGGATAAGGTTTAATAGCTCTGTATCTTTTAGTGGGTGGTTAGGTGGAATATATATGTTGCAAATAGTAAGCTTATTAGGACACCAAGTGGTTATAACAATGGCCTCAAGATCTGTTGTGAGTGGGAGGTGAGACGAAAACAGTTCTCTTGAAATAAAGATTGATGTGCCGCCACTGGCACGTATACAGTCGGTGCGGATAAAGTGATATCCTTCAAAGTTTTTTAGCTTAGGGAGTTTGGATAATTTGGTGTTGGTTTCTTGAAGGCATATTATTTCAGGCTGTTCATCGACAACTAGTTGCTGGATTCTTTCTAATCGAGGAAAGAATCCATAACAGTTCCATTGAATTAATTTGAAAGTGGCTCTTGACTTGGAGGTGATAAGGGTGGCTGTGAGGATTTTTGCTGGCATTCTTCATCAGTTTGATATTCGGAGGAAACGCTTATATTATCAGAGTCTTCAGGATTTATTTGTTGTTTAATTTTTTTCCTAATTCTTTTAAGGCGGTTTTTGAGGGACCTTTCATTCGTTTCGGTATACAGGAGTGATATGTCATTTAATAATCCTTGAGTGTTTGAGGTGAAGATTAGAGCTTCCTTGAGAGGGTCTATATTCCCATGTGTATTTTCTAAGAAAGCCGTGAATTGGGTTTCTGTAAGAGTGAGATTCGATGGATTTTTTTCATAAATAGCGTGTATTGCTTTTTGAGTGGAGGGTGTTGAATTATGATGATCAGAGATTATTGTTTTCGATTTTTTCTTTAGATGTTTAGAGGAGTTATTAGGGTTAGTAAATGAAGGGGGGAGCATTTGATTTGTTGTTGGTTCAGGTGTGATTTCCGGTGTGAGTTGGAGAGGGGTATCAACATTGCTATCAGTTGATATGGCCCTTTTTTGTCCATGAGTTAGGGGAGTTAGTAATTGAGTTATCTCAGTTTCATTCGAGGTATTTGGTAGTGTGAGTTGTCTGGGAGCACTATCGAGAGAAATATTAACCGTAGATTGTGATATAGAGTTGGCGGGGGGTGGGATGTCGTCTTGTGTTTGGGATGTAGTAGTATTTGTACAGGAGTCAGCAGTATGTCCTGCTTGTTTGCATAGGAAACATTCAAGCTTATCAGATGATACAAATATTCTATATTGAGTATTATCATGAGTAATTAGGAGAGATGTTTTTACGGAGAAGTTATCATTTTCAGGAATAACGTAAGAAACTCTACGGAAACTCATAATGTGAGCGTATTCATCACCTAGTACGCCACATTTTACAAACGAAACAGGGGAGGTTAACTGTAGTCCAATATCTTTTAGCGCTTTTTCAATTATCGTGTGAGGAATGGTGGGAGATACATTGGATATGAGAATACGTTTTGCCGGCGTAATAAGTCTTCGTATAGGGATAGTTGTGGAGTTAATGGAGATGCTCTGATGGGCACTGAGAAGATCATTGACAATATTACTCGAGGATATATAAATACAAATACGGTTATTTGAGATTCGTGACACAAAGGTAATATTTTTAGGGGTTGTTAATGGAGCTCATTTTTGTGAGCGGTCCTGGTTACCGAAACCACTTCACAATAAATTTTATTAAAGCGACAGACGTCCCAGAAGGACTGTGTGGGTAATATAAAAGGAAAATATCAGTTACCTGTTGATTCTAATGCTACGCCACTGGAGAATTTAATTGTCCAACTGACTAATAGTAAGGATTCGTAGTTTGTAAAACAAAAACACTAAGTGACTGTTAATTATCCCATGTTGATTATTATTTGCACAGTATTATCACAAAGAACTATTGATAATATTAAAGAAAAACATGTAAATAACGTAAAAAGTTGTCAGAGTCGCAGTTAACGATGTTCACTCGTTGGCTGACTCCGTTGAAAAAAAGAGAAATTATATTCTCATTGCACTTTGTAGGTGTTTAGTCACAGAAAATATTACCTCAGATTTTTCAAGCTACAATACATTTTTAGACATTTAGCACATCTAAATTCATCCACCTCCATAATACTATTTTCAATTAATTTCAGTTGTAAATTAAAAATAAAACTGTTCAAAGTACACGTGATTAAAGCTAGGTTAGAAATGGTTTAGAAATTTCTAAAATTACAGAAGATTTCGCATTGGCCGGAGCCAGCCTTGGTGTAACTGGATTTAAACGCTAGTTATCCACAGCAGGCAGAGATCTCTGCAGCGGGGTGTGCTGTGATCGTATCGTATATTGTAGCGCGCCCCTCATTGCAAACAGTCCAATCTGTGAGAAGCAGCATGTGATCCTCGCGGCTATTACGAACTATTGATATATTCCTGCCACGTGAATCATACCTTGATTCTCAATCAAAAAACAAAATATGCCCGTAAACTTTTGATAATTTTTACTAAAATCACGTTACATGCATTTTTCTGAGTCGCTTCGAGCAAAAAAAACCGTCGGTTTAAGTCAACGGTTTTTTGAATTACACGGTGGCAGCCTACCTGTTAAAAATATAAATGTATAATTTTAAACAAATTAATAAAAATAATATATCTCTGAGATTACTTATTACATTTTGTGGGTATGATTAGAAACAAAAAAAAAGTTTAAAAATCCACTCTCCTTATTTTTTATATAATTATTTTTAAATTCAAGGTGGCTGAGCTATAAATTTGAATTATTGTTTATTGCAAATGCGTCGAAAGTGATTTAAGTCAATTTCATAGGAAATTTTAATTTCTACATTTTTGTTTGAACTTCTTTTCATATCTTTCCATGAAAATAATGTTTAGGGAGTTTTTAATTATTTTCTACCCCCAAATGAAATTCAACATTTTTCAACCATAAATTAATTGGTAAAATGTAGGATAATTTGAATTTTCATTTTATAAGACTAAAACGCATATTATTAATTATGAATACTGTGTAATGCTAGATGTGGTTCTTACGTGATTTTCTTTATTTTGCACGTATTTTGTATATATTAAATTCTATTCAATTGTGGATAGTATTAAATTGCATTTTGTAAGATTGCTGATCTGTAAAAAATAAATTTATATTTTTATTTGGTTTTATTTTCTTGACTGACTCAAATATGATTGAGTTACTGTTTTTTGGTATATTTTTTTATTCCATTTTCTCTGAGCTATATATTGTCACATACAGGTTGTCCCACCATGGTAGTGACATGTGTTGATAATACATTTTATATTTAGTTACTTATAAGAAAGTTGTATTTGTGAAACACAATATTTCTGATTGTAATGAGAAATTTGTTAGTGTAGGTCCTACACGAAGCTGTGAAACTCGCGCTAACGTCTTCGGGAATCAGAAATAAGAATGGGCTTGTTCAAGAAAAAAAATTTAATTTAATCGAAATAAAAACCCATTTTAAACGGATTCCCAAAATTTTAGATTTTTCCGCGAACGTTTAAGCCCTCAAATTAATTAAATAAATTGGAAAGAACGAAAACGGGGCGTGGTTACCTGTGACGTCACACTGCATATGCTATACCCAACGTTTGAAACGCCGTAAGTCGAGAGCTGTGTCAGTGTACTGTGTATATTGTAAGTACTTATCGTGTTGTGTAAGAAACAAAACGCTAACTGTTGACTGTATTGTTATTTTATTGTATAATGAGTGAGACAAAAGTGGTAAGTAAATACTGTTTGGTTCCCGGCTGCCCCAACACATCCAAAAATGCGCCGGAGAAATGGTTTATTAACGTGCCCTCTGACATTAAAATAAGAAAAGTTTGGCAGACAGCAATGCGTCATGAAGTTTTTGTATCTAACAAATCGCATGTGTATTGCTGTGAAGATCATTTTAAAGTAAGTTATGGTATCTTTATACAGTAACATCATTATAAAAATATTTCCCGAAACATAATCTCAAAAGACTTACTCTCGCGTAAATAGGTATGTAAAATGAAGATATTCTACCAAAATCCTTATTTTACGAAAGCTCGTGATTAGCTAAAAGAATAATAATAATAATTTCACAAATAATAACCTAAACGTGATTTAAAAAAAAAAAAATTCGTTGGAACTGAAATAAATTAAATTAATAAAGAATTTCTACTTTCTGCTATTTCTTTATTTCATCTAACGGTTTAAATATATTTAAGATCAAAATTTGTATATTTTTGAAATTAGTCAAAACTTATAAGCTCTAGCGTTTAACACAAATCATTTGTTTTAGGTAGAGGAAGATATAGAAAATTATATGTACATTAAAACAATGAACAGTGGAAAAGTTAAACTAAAACCTGGAGTAGTACCGAGATTTTTGACTGTCAAAAAAATAGAGTCTCAACGCATAGTTCAAAGCCACGGTCAGTTTTTACAAACCAAAGCACAACAATCTGTCATTACGACATTGTTAAGCTCTAAAAATAGAACCTCTGAAAAGAATCAAGTAGACGAAGAAAATCAAATGGATATCGGACGAATGGAACCTATATCTCTGGAAATAGGGGTTCAGGTTTGCATTAAGGCTTATGTACGTTCCAAGGCAATTCAATGCGGTGGCTAGGGGTTTTCTTCGCCAAAAACGACTAAAAAGAGAAAATGCACTAGCAATGAGACTGTCCCAAAGAAATCGCGAATGGAAAAAGGCGGAAAACCCATTAACGAAGAGTTTTCAGTATCCACTAGTGGTTCTTCTTTTACATTTACTTCGTCAGAATTAAGTTTGTCAGATCCGAATTACTCACTTCATCTAGACAATAATAGTTCAGAAGAAATGCAGCAGAGAACATTTTACTTGATAGAAAAAAATCCAAAGCTTTATTTGGGAGTTCCGAGTAATTCAATATTTGTTGTGGACTTGTTAATTAAAAAATGTGAGCTGGACAAGCTTGATATTTTTTTAACATTAAAAAAGATCAGACTGAATTTACCTTATAGGATATTAGCAGACGATTTTGGGGTGCCACTTTCCAGAGTATGTAGCATTATACAAAAAACTATACTGTTATTAGCCGGTAACCTTTACCCATTTGTGCAATGGATGCCCCTATCTGAAGTTAAGAAAAAACTTCCTATTCCCTTCAGACGCAGATATAAAAATGTGCAATGTATTATAGACTGACTTACTTGAAATTTCGATTCAAAAGCCAAGTGATCCGATTTTACAGAGTCTTACTTGGTCGGAATATAAAGCATGCAATACAATGAAATATTCAATTGCATGTTCACCAGATGGCTTAATATCTTATATTTAGTTTGGTTTTGGAGGTAGAACTACAGACAAGATGATTGTTGAAGAACAGACATTTTTAAATTTATTAGAACCAGGCGCTGAGGTAATGGCAGATAAAGGCTTTAAGCATCTTGAAAATATACTTGCAACTAATAAAAATAAACTAGTTAGGCTGCCATCAGTTTTATCTGGACAAAAAAGTTCTAAGGAAGAAGTTAAGGAGGCAAAACGAATTGCTAACTTGAGAATTCACGTAGAACGAGTAATATCTAGAGTAAGGGAGTTTGCCATGCTTCAACCACATGCTACGATTAACTTAAATTTAGTGAAATACTCGCACCTAATAGTGCAAATAGTTTGCGGAATAATCAACACACAAGCCTACCTAATCAAATAAAATATATTTTACATTATTTTATTAAATTTGTTTTCGTACCAAAACTTTTGTAGTTTTTGCATTATAAATTCAACCAGTTCTTCATCATAACCTGCAATACCTTATTGTAATTTATTTCGAAGTTTCAAAATGCGGATGTGACATAACAAAAATTCCACGTTTTCTTTTACTGAGGTACATTTGAAGTTGATATACACATTTTTCCTTTATGTTACCATCTAAATCTATATAATTAAAACATGATTTTTCGGTTGTTGGGCTCTTAATCTCTACGACAAATTCCTCGTTAATGGCGTCAGGGGAAGCACCAACTAGTGGATTTTGTTGCGACAGAAAGATTCCTGTTATAAAAAATTTTTGTTCAGTTTTCATTTCAAGTGATTTTAGGATCTCAGTTTCTAGCTTTAATCCTCGTATCATTGCTTTTGCCTGAAACAATTTTGCTCCTAAGATGCCTTCTACTAAGCAACCGTCTAAAACTTTACATTTTGTAACATCAAAAGCTTTTGATGCGGTAATACACCCATATCTCATTTCCTGCCAAATGTTACTATCACTTTGTCCTCGAGTATCGTGTTCCACTTCTAAAATTAAATTGGCGCTGATTTTGGTTTTACAAAATTCAACAAAATTATTTGCATTCTTCAGCTGTCCGGAATTTTTGAAACTAATAGCAAGGCTGTGAATAGATAGATCACCATATTTTTCTGTATTGTAGTAAACTGTTTTCTATTTTTTGCCTTTTAGCTTCGCGTACATATTCATGTAAGAGTGAGTCATCATAACAAGCTTGAATTTTTTTCCCAAAATCAGAGGTTGAAATAAATTTTTTGGTACTCGGTGCTGATGATAATTTTGATTTCTTCCAATAACAAGTTGTTTCTGTGGGGGAAGGCTCCTCGCTACGTCTATGTAACCACATTAAAAATGCCACTTCGTGCTTACATCCTCCCTCCGAAGCTGGACAATCATGACATTTTGCTTCCACCACTATCCTATCATTGGTATTAATTGAGCAGGATACACTGTAATTCCTAGATTTTATTTTATGCTCTGGCGTGATTTTCGCTTTCAGTTCACAAAGTGCTCCTTGTTGTTTTAACTGAACGTAACCAATGGCGTTATCACCATAACTCTGTCTACCAGATCTGAAACAAAATAATTGATAACATTAAGAAAAAAGAATTTAATGCCTTGGCTATTTTCTTAAAGAAATATAGTCTTTACACCTATTTCACAACGCTTTTCCAACAAATTTTTGACTATGATTATATTTTTTGTTGGAAAATGCCTTTTTAATATTATAATGCGTTGTCACAGGCATTATAAACACCTGCCAAACTAGAAGTCGGTAAAAATTCACTCGCAAGATTTGAACAGAACCAACGAACGAACTAGCAAGAGGAACTAAATAACTTCTTATGAAAATATGGAATTTTAAGTAAATCATTATTGTTTAACTTTAACGCCATGTATAGCGAAAACTACTCGACTTTTTTTTGAGTACAAATAATTTTGTTTTCAGGTGATTGAATAGAACAACACAAGCACCAAAATAGTAGTTAATTTAAGACGCTCGTTTCCATAAGATTACTTATTGCCATGTTTTTCAGTGTATTTTAATAAAAAAGTGATAAGATGTTTCATTCGACTCTGCTTGACCGTAAAAACTATAAGTTAAAATATTGAATTCATTTCACTTACCTCTGCAATTTTATTCCTCGCATTTCCACACTTATAAAGTCTTTATTTTTATTAAAGTAGTCCATCACCATGAAGATATCGACTTCAGGTAAATTTGCAGAATCTGCTTTAATAAATCCATTATCTATTGAATACATTTTTAATAGCAAAAATCACTAACACTTTCAAAATTTAAAGATATTGCAGCTGGAACCAACTTTCTTACGTGAAACGCAGCAGTGTACTGCCGAATATCAGACCACAATATACAATGTGACGTCACAGTCGGTTCTGCCGCTTTTTAACGGAGCGCTATTTTCAACCTTTAATATCTAAGTAGTGGGGAAAGTTCAAAAGCTGAAAATTTCACCAGTTATTTTAATGATTCAGTTTTATAAAATAACGTAAGAAAAACCGAGAAAAAATGTCATTGATAACAAGCCCATTGTGTTAGCTAAAAAAATTATTATCATTTGAAAAGAAAATGGTATATTCAATGCAATTGTGTTATTAGTATTTTATCAATTAATTTCCATTGAATAAAACCCAATATTGAGATGTTTTGTCCAACATTTTCTACATTTTTATCACCAAGTTAATTCATACTTCTTGTATATGTCGCATATCGAGGGCAAAAGTGCAGTAACTCGTATAATTTTTTCTGCAACTTTACAGGAGAGCAAAAAAACGACTATGATGCTTATTTTGTATTTGTTTTGAAAATACCGTTTATTTATCGTTTTATACTAATAAATAATATCGTGGTATGTAATTTGTAGTATTTTAAAAAATTATAAATTATATACGAGGTACTGCTTAATAGATGTAAGGAAGTTACGAGCTATTGCATCAACAGTATATCTACATAAACTATTTATTAATTAAAAATATTAATGAACAATAAGTAAATAATAAAAATTCAAGGATAAATATTTGAAATTTATTTTTACTTATAAAAATAGAAACATAACATTAAATTCTTTTAAAATACAGAACAAAAATAAACGGTTTTAAAGATTAAAACTAACTTTTCCGCATCTGTGACCCTGAACAATATTCTATCATAAAATTGTTACTTGTATACACTTCGGGGGATGTATTGTGCTAACAAACCGAAATTTCTCCAAAAATTTAGTATATCTGGATTTATAGGACCCGCTGTACTCGCTCCAGTCAACTGAAAATCAATAGGGTACATCTGTGAGACACTTTGAACAATATTCAATCATAAAATTGATCAATCGTATACTCTCTGGAGGCTGTATTGTGCTAACAAACTGAAAATTCTCCAAAAATGACAAAAATCTGGTACTTCAAGTACCATAGCACCCGTTGTATTGGCTTTAGTGAGCTGAATATCAATAGTGTTCATCTTTGAAACGCTCTGAATAATATTCAATCATAAAACTGATCACTTGTATATACTCCGGATGCAGTATCGTGCTAACAAACTGAAACTTCTCCAAAAATGACAAAAATATCATACTTAAAGTACTGTAGCACCTGTTGTATTGGCTCTGGTGAGTTGAAAATCAATAGGGTTCATCAGTGAGATGTCCTTAACAATATTCAATCATAAAATTGGTGACTTGTTGAACTCCGGAGGCTGTATTGTGCTAACCAACTGAAATTTCGCGAAAAATGACAAAATGTCGTACTTCAAGTACCATAGCACCCGTTGTACTGGCTCTGGTGAACTGAAAATCAATAGGGTTCATCTGTGACATCTCCTTAACAATATTCAATCATAAAATTGCTCACTTATTGCACTCCGGAGGCTGTATCGTGCTAACAAAAATTGTAAGGAAAAGTGGCCGACGACATACACACAGGATTTTTTTTCTAAAAACCGTTTTTTCGTGTTGTTGATGGAAAACGTAAAAATAACTCAACAAAAAATTTCAAAATTCCAACTTTTTTTGGGGTAAACCAATACTTTTCTCGCATATTGAAAGGTTGGGCGGAAAAGTAAAAACTACACATCAAGTATAAAGTGTGATAAGTAATAACAAACGATTATTCTTAGCTGGATTATTATTACTAATCATGTTCTAATGATTCATAGAATGCCCAGCAATCTTTCGGTATAACTTGTTTTATTTCATTTAAATGGTCAAACTTCTTCTTTGTAATTTTTTGTAGTCTACTGTGCAACTTTGGAAATACTGCACCAGCTAAATTCAGTGTCTTTGGTCTTCTGGGAAGTAACTGTAATTTATAGAATTTCACATTATATAACATAATAATTATTATATTTTATTAATCACCTGAAATTCTTCATCAAAAGTGAGTTTATACTTAATTTCTCCCTTTGAAGTGTACTGAAGAGCTCTTATGTTTGTCACCACAGGATCCGACGTCACCTTGCCGGGACGAATTGAATCGTATTTCATTAGTGGTTTATGGCCATAATTGAGAAATAAATCAAAGTCTGGTATTTGTACTTCGTAAGGTTTTTTTTTTGTTAGCTTCTTTGGTTATTCGGGAATAATCACTGTAAATAAATGTCTCTGTTTTTTAAACATCTTTCAATGGTAGCATGGATGCTATCGCATTCCATTTGTAACAGATTGAACATCCATGGTAATCAAATTGCATTCCCCATCTATGGCTCTCTTTTTATCCCTTTCCTTTTCTTCCCTTGCCCGATCTTTCTCACTTCTATGTTTGATGAATAAATCTTCTGCCAAATTACCATTTTCGTATTTATAGCGGTCATCACAACGATCCTTTCGAGGTGTGAATACTCCTATATTTAACTCTTTTATCATTGAAGATAGTTTGGTAACGGAAAGGCACTTCCAGCCATTTTCTTCACATTTAATCTCATATTCTCCGTGCAGTGGAGCTATCGATTGAAAATGTTGCTCAAGGTATTCTTTGTTGGTGTCTTTTCGGCAATAGTGAGCTGGCTACTTGTTAAGGGACTTTAAAAATTGTCTCATATAAGCTGCGTCCTCTTCGAAGTTGTTTGTCCTAGTTGGTCTTGATTCAATAACAGTTTCGTTTTTTTCCACAATACCGGTTGTATTTAAGTACATTTTCTTGCATACCGGAATATTCTCATGGTTTACTTTTAAAGTATAGTCTAATGTAAAATTTCTTCTAGAACCAGCTCTATTTTGCTTGCTGCTTTTATCGTTATGGTATTACATACGAAAACTTTTCGCTGGTCTCATTATGTCATTAAAAGTGTTGTTCTGCCCTCTTGGTGTTCTGAAACCTAAATATTCTTCTACTTCCATTCGCTTCTTCTTATTTAGTTTTCGTTTGTTGTTGTTTTTTCGTTTCCGTTTTATAACTGGGCCGATATGAATTGAATCATTAGATGAAACCTCTGCTTCATCTTGATTTAGTTCATTGCTTAGATTCCCATCCTACTCTGTATGTAAATTATTGTTTTCATTGAAGATAGGGCTAATGCTCGAGTGTGTCTTAGTGTTCTGTAGAACTTGATAATTATTATTGTCGTTGTCTATATCATCTTCAAAAATAATGTGCGTTTTCTATATCAATAGCACTTACGTTATAAAAATGATCAAGAGTTGATTAACTTGTTCAACTATCACAGCATTATTAGTATCTGGTCGAATTTGTGTTTCATGTCCTTTAATTGCAAGTACAGGTAATTCAGTGTTTGAGAAATTCAATTCCTTATCACAGTCGATTAAGTCGTCGTCGCCACTTTCTCTTTCTCGTTTATTTGACACTTTATTGGTATATTCTTTTATGCCTAATGCTAAATTCATTTTGTTTTGGCGCGGGATCCCATTATTATCTATAACAAAATAATTTCTTTTACAAAATGTACTGCAGTACCTCGTACCTGATACATTTTGTAGCACGACTAGTTACTGCAGGAACACGTATAATGAAGCATTAACACAAATTGATATTTTTAAATGAATTCGATTATTCCGACTAGTGTCTATTTCATGATTATCATAGTACTATTAAAATACGTGAAAAACAGCAAAATGTTACATGATATACTTTGAAATATGAGAGCAATAATACTTACTGCAACTTTTTCAATGGTAAACACAATGGCCGACGACAGCTATATGAGTAACTGCACTTAGAAAACAGCCAATTCTTATACGAGGTAATGCTCTTTTCGTTCTAACCGGTAAAACAGCTACCTTTTAATTTTTCTGAACACTGCAATAGATGGAGCACGCTGCTGTATTGATTGCAAGTAAAAACACAAATTAATTGAAAAAAAAACATACGAGGTACTGCACTTTTACCCTCGATATGCTCTGTCATTTCTTGTCTACCAATTTATAGTTTTTATTACGTGCACAAACTACTTCTGAAAGATTTTTCACAATATCTTTTACATATTTTTATATTTTCATTGTATCGTCAAATTTTGTGGAATGTTCTATTATGAATTTCAGTAGTGAATGTGGTGTGCAGCGTATTATTTGTCGATAGATGGATCTAACGTGTGAGAATGGAGGACGAACTGTGCTCGCTGCTTGTCGAATGTTGGTAACAGCGGCTTGTTGATTTATCCAATTATATTCTCCGTGTGATATGTACAAACCTATGCAGATGTTAGTGAACCTCCACGATTTTTACCGTCACATAGTTCTGTATGTGGCTGTTACTTTTGCAGAGGGCTGAAAGTATGTGTGAGAATATTTATGATGTTTTAAAGTTTGACAGTACATGACATTTATTAAAATAGAAATTTATGCAAACAATCCTTTAAAAATTAAGTAGTGAAGTGAGGATGGGAGTTTGTTGATAGGAGAAGCTAGGTACTTGACAGCATTTTTTTGACAAGAAGAAAATATTGGAAAAGTGGAAAAAAATATAAAATAGATTGGATGCGATTCAAATATTGGAAATTAACAACATTAAAGTCACGCGTAAAATAACGAACATAATTCGAAAATAAAACAGTATATTGAAAACTGAGATGAAATATTTTTCAATGATGGAAAGTTGATAAAGAAATAGATGAGATTAATGTAAGACAGATTATACCGGGTGTCCATCTTTATTTTCCCTCATTTTAACTGTGCGTAACTTCTAAACTGTTTGAAATAGCAACATGCGGTTTTCATTAAAATGTTCCATTTTCACACAAGTATTGTTTAAAAAAGTTTGACAATTTTTTTGTTGACTTTTGTTGATCGAACACACAGTATATTTTTTTGTGATTTGAAAGAAGCGGCCTTTACCTATCGTTCAGTGCAAAAATTTTTAAAATCGCTTAACGAGTGACTGAGCAATTAATTTTTAAAATGAGAAATGCTTACTTATACTCGATAGTCGAAATTGTGTAAAGTGAGTCAGAGCTATCTAATCAACACTTTAGGGCTTTTCGGAAACTAAAATCCGAGATCAGATGGATCACTATCAGCTGATCTAAGATCACTCGTAAAATTCAATCAGCTGTTTGATATTACCGAACGCCTGAAGTGAACCCTCGCGGTAAAGGAGTAGTCCTAACCTCAAATAATATTGGTAATTTTCACAAAATACGGACGGTCTGTTTTCTGTGGTAATTTTTCTGTTGAGATGGATAAACAAATTTTACCATATTTTGCAAATGAATTTATCTTTGAGGACGAAGATGAAGATGAGGAAATTTTCCTTTTATTTCTGAATACTTTTGGAGTGAGTAAGCGAAAACATATCAGGAATAAAAATTTTTATGAGGAAATTGTCCCAAGATATTTGCCTGATGGTATGTGAATAGAATTGATTACATGTTTCAGGTGTAACATAAACTTTTCTTTATAGATTTTAAGGCCCATTTCCGTATGACGCGATCAACCATAGAGTTCTTAATAGGTTGTTTGGGGCATATTAAGAAATTTGAAATTTTATGCCCTAAAAATGATTCAAATCCATAAAAATGTTGAATTACTTTTAGGACTGTAGCTGATCGCTTTGATGTTACAAAAAGTACAGCATATGAGTGCACACATAAAATGCTAGAAATTATAATTTGTCTTAGAAATGATTTCATTTGCTGGCCTACTGAAATTGAAGCAAGAAAAACTAGTCACTATTTTTATGAACAAAGCCATTTTCCCAATGTAATTGGGTGCATCGACGAAAGCCACATTCCAATTTCAAAACCAAAAGAAAAATCAGATTCTTATGTGAATAGAAAAGGCTATCATTCACTAGTATTGCAGGGTGTTTGCAATCAGAAATTGGAATTTATTGATGTATCTTGTGGTAAGTTAATTGAAATAAATTACAAATCCATATAACTGAAGTCTTCGAGGCTAATTTTTTGATACTGTAAGAAAATAATAAACAGTTACTGTTAGCAATAGCATAACGAAAAAAGTTTTTCATCTTAATTCGATATTTTGTTTGGAAGATATATACCAGTATTTCTGTTAGTTTTTATGGTACTTACATTCATGATTTTTATTAGAGTATCAAAAAATAAGTTAAAAAAAGATTTGAACTGTACATATAGTAGGAAAACGGTCGTTAAAATATGTACTGTAAATTATTTTATTTCTCTATTTACCTAGTTATATTTTCATAAATTGTTTTCAGGGTGGCCGGGGAGCATACATGATGCCAGAGTGCTTAGAAAATCCGATCTTGGTACAAGGATATCAGAGAATGCTGAAAACATATTCTATAGAAATTTTCATGTGGTAGCAGACTCTGCTTATCCTCTAAATGAATATATATTGACACCATTTCGAGATAATGGTTATTTGACTGCTCAACAAAAAAATTTCAATAGGAAATTATCATCTATAAGAATTTTAATAGAACATGTTTTTGGCATTCTGAAGTCAAGATTTCGCATACTTAGATATGTGAATAAATATAATACTTTATACATACCACAGCTTGTCTTAGCCTGTTGCATCCTCCATAACTTATGTGCCAAACAAAAAGACAATATTGAGCTGGATGAACCTGTTATGGAAGAGCAACAGGTTGATGTAAATACAATGGGAGATCAAGAAAATAGTGGTATAATGAAAAGGAATTATATTGCATCAATTTTATGAATAGCTTATATATATATACATATATATATATATATATATATATATATATATATATATATATATATATATATATATATAGTGGATATGTTATATTTTAATATTTATACTTATATGATTTACCTTTATTTACCCGTTTTTACCTTCGGCTAGCCCTATATGATTATATGAAATTTTTTTTTAATTGTATGTATTGTTTAAATTTTATATTGCAGTCGGAAGCATGAGACTTCTCTCTTTGAGTCCTGGACACCTATTAGAAAAAAGTTTTACATATATGAACATTTACTTATTATGATTTCGTGATAGGTCTATTCCTGAATAAATTATATATCTTTATTTCAATCATCTCACCATATGATAATCGAATGAATGATTTAAACAATGTTCGTGAAAAGTGTTATGGACATTGACTGGAATAAGAAAAATACCAACACTTAAATAAAAATATTTTAATAAATTGTTGATGAAATCTTCAAAATTTTACACACACAAATATTCCTGAACCTCCTCTGTATTCTTTGATGGTCATGCGCACTGAACGCTTATAGTAGCTGCTTCGGCGCAACGGAGCAACTCTTCCGGTTCAACGTTTCTCGTCGTCACAAAATTATAGTACACAGTTAACATGGAGGATGCAAACGTTTAACAGTTCAATGTGCATCAATTTAGTGCATTTAGAATAATATGGTTGAAAACTTATATTAAACAGTTACATATATAATTCAAGTTGTGAATTAAGTGTGTGTTTGATAGTTATAAGAATAGGTCAGCATGCAAAGCGGAAATTAAGATTGGAAAAGCATTTATGAGTGGTGTGAACTTTGATTATTTTACAAACGAAAAACTTTTTACAAGTAAGTACATATTTAATATCTAAAATTATTGTTGCAGAAAATTAGAGTTCTTTAATTATCCATGGATAAAATTTGGTATTAATTATTTTAAAGTTTCTTTGGCCAATTTTAGATTATTCAAATTTAAATGTTCAAATTAATTTCAAAAGTTCACTTTTTCTTTGTTTGTTTGGAATTCCAAATTAAAAAAAAACTCAAATAACACAGACCTTATATTCCATTCTCGGCGTGGTGGACCTGCAACATCTCGTCTCTTTTCTTAGGTATTCCTTACCCAAGAAATACTCGTTCGGCACGTTTCACTTTTTCACAGGGTTTAATCTACATTAATATTATGAATTTTTTTATTGATTTAGATTTAAAATTATTACTTTTACTTTAAAGTTTTTACAAAAATCTTCTCAGAGAATTACATCCCAGTTCATCATTCCCCAACTAACTCTCGACTTTCTTTTTTTTTAAAAATCAACAACATTTTTACAATCTCTAAAACACAGCCTCCTAATTTGTTATTTTATTCAACAATTGTCAATGATAATGTTTTTTTTTATGGAAATACTGAATTCTTCAATTAAAATAGTCTTGGAGAGTGAAATCACTTGTATAAATGGTTTAACAATATCTTATAGAATATATAAATAATCTTTTACATGTATTCCAATGGTTTCAATCCTTGTAATTCCTTTTTTTTTAGTAAATTTGTTTACAATTAATATACAATTTCTACAATCTAAATTTATGATTTATATATATGGAACTGTTTATTTTTTAATTCTTTAATTAGCACTAATTTCGCTTTATATAAATTCTAACTTATTTTCAAATTTACATTCTCTGTTTTATATTAACTTCCAACTCATTGAATTTAGGTTGGCAATATTATAACTAGATTCAATCACTTCCTTCATTGATTTCGATTTGATTACTAGATTTCTATGACATACAATATGGCTCTTATTCCGAATGTCATATTTCATACAGTTTTATTTTTATAAATTACTTTTTTCAAATTGCAACTTTTTATTGTATTTGCATATCGTTAATAAATTAGTGATTTGATTATTAATTCTTATTATTTTAGGTTTTGAACAAATTAACATCCTTTTCCCGATTCAAGTGTGGACATAGCAGCGTTCAGATTGATTTTAATGAAAATTGTTGACATTGACTTGACCTTAGGATTTATTTGTGAAGGTAACATTTTCTTAAGAATTAATTTCTATATTATCATTACCATTCTATTCCTTATCCTTAATCCATTTCTTAAATTGATGTACTCAATATTTTATAATACATTTGCTTAAGTCATTCATTCGTTTTATGTTAAATTTTGTTCTTAATTAGGTAGTGTCTAATGATACACCATACATATATACAAAAAAAATTCCTTTTTTAATTCAATCTAATATATGAATATTTATCTATACTAGAGGACTGGCTTAACTCCCCTCAAATTTAAATTTTAAAAGGTGTCTATTTAGATAACTTCTTAAAATTTCAATTTTCAATCTGTAATCCATGCTAATCGATCTATAGATTTCAGCTCAGTACTTACATTTCTGATAACATTTTTATTTTTATTCTTATTATTAAAATTTTCATGATATTCTTATAATTTAACCATATCAAACTCATTCCAAAATAATTTCTCATTAGGGACATAACAATAATGATTCTTACATTTTATTCTCATAATTCTTATTCTTATTAAATTATTCATATCTTATATTCCTTACTCTTTTCCACCGTTTCTTATTCAAAATCTCAATACTTATACTTCCTCCTTTACCTATCTACTCTTCTATTTTTTCTATTTCATCTTTTATACTAAGAACATAATTTTTAATTATTTCAATGATTTCCTATAATTTCTTATCAATTTTCAACCTATATTCATGTCAATTTATCTATTCTTATAGTCGAACCTTTAACTCTTTACTTTCTATCCATATTTATATTTATTTTCATATTTCTTAATCATAATTCATCAACTTTATTTCATAAATATATTCATTATATCATAATTTTCTCATCATATCTCCCTATCTCATAATAATTAATCATATCATATACTTTATAAATATTTCTTTCTATTATTTCACTATACTTTTCTCCCTAATTCCTATAAAATTTTTCTTGACATGAATATTTCCTACTTATATCTTGATTTGAAAACTTTTTTTCCTTCTCATCTCTTTTACTGTTTATTTAATTATTTCCTATCTTATCCTTCCTATTTCCTACCTGTCCTTATTAATGAGTGTTTATTTAATTTTATTATGTCCTTTATCTAAGAAATTCTCATAAAAATTTACTATTATACTAAAGCTTAACTTGCCATCTTTCTTTGATATTATTCATTTATCATTAATACATTATATTTCCTTATGTTTCAATTTTTTAGATTAACCACGGATACTGTATGCTGCCTACTAGTACACTACCTATGAAAATTGAAAATCTTATGTTTAACTTGGTCATTATCTTCACGTTGTATATGAGAATACATCTTATGAAGTAAAATCGAAAAAAAAACCTTACATCTACCTATACTACTATCTATTTACATGTAAGTAACATAATATTATCTATTCCTCTTATCACTCTTTTATGGTGAATTATACTTATAAATTGATTCTATATTAAAAATACCCCTAATCATGTTTATTCCTGGGTATGCCAATTTATAACTATTTTGTGCATTATCATTTATTATTTCATAAGGTCCCTCGAATGGCAATTGCAATTTAATACATTGGTCTTCTGCTTTATTATATGTCTTTAATGCTCTGATTATAACCAATTCTCCTTTATTAAAGGTTGTTTTCTTCTTAATTTTCTTGTTCTGATCCCGTATATATTTTTCTGCATTCCTCCTTATTCTGATATTCACCTTTTCTAGTGTCTCTTCTAGAGTAGTATCTCTATTCAGAATCCAGTTTCTTTTAGGTTGGATACCTTTCATTAAATAAATTGGACTTTCCTCTGTTACCCCATGTGGTAAATTATTTATAAATTCTTCAATTTTGTCCAAATTTTCATCCCATCTAATATGTGTCTTTTGACAAAGAATTCTTAAATATTTTAAGATTTCCTTTATATATCTCTCAGCTGGATTGGAGCTAGGTCTTCTAATACTAATAAATTGTAGTTTTATTTGTTCTTTATCACAATACTGCTTTAATTTTTTACTTTCAAAGTATGTAGCATGGTCAAGTATAATTCTCTCAGGTCTTCCTACTTCTTCTATATATTTTTTCAAACATTCTATTACCACCTTAGCCGTTGATCTCTTACATGGAAAAGTTTTAACAAATTTGGTATAAACATCAACTATTACTAGTAAATCCTTATTACCCGATTCACTCCTAATTAAGTTTCCTATAAAATCCATTGCCACAATCTGTAATGGTTTATTTGTAATTATCGATTTTGCTGTCATGCTATTGTGGTAATTTTTTTCTTTGGCCAGTTGACATATTTGACAATATTTACATATTTCTTTCACTATACTCAAATCCTTCTTTGCCACATAATTTTCTCGAAACAAAGTCCATAGTTTTCTTGTTCCTATGTGTCCATTCTCTTTATGTAGATGACGAATAATTTCCTGTGCAAACTCCTTACTTATTACAAATACTTCTCTGTCCTCCAATTTCTTATACCACACTTCATCAATTTTATAGGCACCTTTAACTTTCTCGTTATCAAAATGTCTCTGATCTTCTTTAACCTTTTCCAATGTAAATATCCCCTCTGTTTGGTACAATTGGTTTATTCCAATTTGAAATTTGGTTTGATTGTTCCCTACTTCATCTACTCTACTCAATGCATCTGCTACCACGTTTAATTTCCCTGGAATATATTTGATTTCGAATTCAAATTCTTGTAACAACAAGATCCATCGGTGTACACGATTATTGGCATAGCGGTTTTTCAACATAGCTGTAAGTGCTGAGTGGTCATTTTCTAAAATAAACTTAGCTCCTAATAGATAGAATCTTAGTTTGCTAATGCAAAATACAACACTTGCCATTTCTAATTCTGTTATCGAATATTTCTTTTCTGCTGGCTTAGTCACTCTGGATATAAAACTAATAGGTACTTCTTCTCCATCTTGTATTTGAATTAATACCCCTGCCAATCTTTCTATTGAAGCATCCGTTCTCAAGATAAAAGGTTTGTCATATTGTGGATGAAATACTTTTAGGCTGTTAAGAAAAATTTCCTTTAACTCCTGAAATGCCTTTTCTCTTCTCTCGTCCCATTTCCATCTAATATCCTTCTTTAATAATTCTATAAGAGGAATTTCTCTCTTACTTAGATCAGGAACTAACTTCTTGAAATAATTGATGATACCTAGAAACCCTCGTAAAGTTCTTAAGTTATGTGGTGTTTTATACTCTAGGATTGCTTTAATTCTCTCAGGATTCATTGTTATACCAGTGTCACTTAAAACATATCCTAAATAATCCACTTCTCTTTTATAAAACTGACATTTCTCTAAGTTTAATTTAAGTCCGGCATTTTCTAATTCCTTTAATATTATTTCCAGATGTTTATGATGCTTCGTTTCTGTTTCAGAAAAAATCAAAATGTCATCTATGTAGTGGAGAGTGAAATCTTCATACGGATTCAAGATTGTATGCAACGTTCGTACTAATGCTGCACAAGAACTTTGGAGTCCAAATGGCACTACACAAAATTGATACACCACTCCATCTACCATAAATGCAGTGTATTGTCTACAACGATGATCCAATGGAATTAACCAAAAGCTATGCTTTAGATCTAATTTTGAAAATATATTAGCCTTTGTAATTCTTCCAAATATACCTTCAATATTTAATGGACTTTCGTATTGTTTTTTAGTAAATGTATTTATATTCCTAGCATCCAAACATATTCTAATATCCCCCGATTTCTTCTTTACACAGGTTATTGCACTTATGTATTGTGAATTAGATCTTTCAATAATACCGTCTTGTAACATTTTATTAATTTCCTGATATACCTCTTGTTTTAATTTATAAGGTATAGGATAAGTTTTGATCTTAAAATTTTTTATTTCTGGTATGACTTCAATTTTGTGAACATATCTAGTCGCAACGCATACTTCCTCATTGAACAGCTTTTCGTGAGAATCAAGTAATTCATAGACTCTCTGTTTGTATTCCTCCGGACATAATTCCTCCCTCATGTTTTGTTCTTCTTCAGCAATGTGATTTATTTGTCCAATTGCACATTCGTTTTTTTTCCTATATCTGTTTGATAATTTGTTATAAACGGTATTGTATGATTATTATATATTATGTTTTGCATTTTATAATTTATTATAATTCTATGTTTACTTAATTCATCTGTACCCATGATTATGTCATATTTTAAATTTTTCACAATCAACAATTGTACTGATAAAACCTCACCATTTAATTCTAGGTTTGTCATAATGGTTTTAGTAGTTTCATATAATTTTCTTTCATTTGCCCCTATTAATGATATTTTATTTGTATTTATCACCATAATATTGTCCTGTTTTAAATTGTCTACTATATTTTGATTTATAATGGAAACTTCGGAACCCGTATCTAATAAAACTCTACATTTAATGTTATCTAAATTTCCCTCTATAAATACTAATCTATTTAATTCTGGGTTTGTTGGTTCTTCATCTAATATAAATTCTCTAGGATGTTGATATTTAGAAGAATAGACAATATTATGCACATAAGAGCAACTTACTCGAAATTTGGATCAGAACTCGGGCCCTGATCACTATCCCTTCTTATCTCTTCCTGGTTTTGTATCATGTTCACCTGTCTTCTATCTTCACCTCCTCGACTATCTCTTTGATCATAATTCCTGTCTCTGTTTTCATTTCTTCTGTCCTCTTCATTATTTCTCCCCTCTCTTCTGTATTGTTGCCAGTTCCGATTACGATTGTCGTTATCATTCCGTCTTCCATAATTTTGGTAATTTCCTCCATTATATCCATTATTCCGATTCCCATTATTACCATTCTGATACCCATTACGATAGTTTCCGTTTCTGTAATTATCATATCTCGGATTTCTATCATCCCGTCCTGGTCTTCTTCTCTCGTAATTTCGATTTTCATAATTTCTCTGATCATTTCTCCATTCATTTTCTCTTCTATTCTGTCCATTCCCATTTTCATTTAATCGATTGTCTCTTGTATCGTTATGATTTGTATAGCTCCGTTCCACTCTTTGTAGATATCTTGATAAACTATCCATGGCTTTAATATTATGAAGCGCTATTGTTTCAGCTACTTCTGAATTGAAATGTCTGCCAATGTATAGCACTAATTCCTCCTCCTTCATTCCCGGATCTAAGTACTGGGCTACATTATATAATTGCATCGCATAATTATTCAGGTTTTTGCTTTTCTTATAATCAAATTTCCCGAAGTATAACCGCTCTCTGAATGTTGCTTGTTGCAATTCTCCCCAGAAATAGGCTAAAAATTGTTGCTCGAACTCTTCTAGGCTTTGTATTAGTTCTTCCTTATTACAAAACCACAATAAAGCATGGCCCTGTAATATGCTCCTTATAATAAGCTTGATCTCAACAATATCTCTGATTCCTTTAATTTTGTTTCTAATTATTTTGAGAAATACTTTGGGATGTATATTGTTAATATTCCCATCAAATTTCACTCCGATTTCTAAATTGTGGAAAT
Source organism: Galeruca laticollis (assembly GCA_963921935.1). Taxonomy (NCBI): domain Eukaryota; kingdom Metazoa; phylum Arthropoda; class Insecta; order Coleoptera; family Chrysomelidae; genus Galeruca; species Galeruca laticollis. The sequence goes on from OY998181.1 coordinate 70,591,604, forward strand.
TTCCTGGGTATATATTGTTTCCTCCATTTCTTCTCAAATTTTCCTCCATTTCCTCTATCGTGATCCTTAATTTCCGATTCATTTCTTCGATTTCTTTATTCATTTGTCGATTTATGTCGTCGGTTATTGTTAGACTCATCCCCGTTCTCTCTTCAATCCGGCCATCCAAATCCTTAAATTTTCTATTTACGTTATCTTTCATCTGTTCCACTTCCTTTGTTATTTGTTTATTTTGTTTTGAGACCTCTACTTTAATATTCTCTGGTAAATATTCTTCTAGATCTCTTCTAAATTCTAATACTTCTTCTACTATGTTTTCTCTGATTTTCATACCATTTTCCTGTATTTCTTGTCTTATGTTTTTATTATTTTCCTCTATGTCTTCTTGTATTTGCCGAATACTCTTCTTATGTTCTTCTTGATTCTCCTTAAGTTCCTTGATCTCTTTGCAGTTTTCAAATCTAACCTCTTCTATCTTCCGTTCCAATCTGTTCATGTTTTCATGAATATTATGAATGTCTCCCCTCAAATTAAGCTCCATTCTATCCATATTTCCGTTAATGCTATTTATATTTCCATTCATATTGTCTATTTTTCCATTCAACTTTTGATCCATTTTGTTCATGTTTCCATTTAACTCTCCCTTCATTGTATTCATCTGGTTCAACAATTGTTGCATCAAATCTATCATTTGGTTATCATTCCTTGTTCTTGTTTGTTGTTCCCTTCTCTCTTGTATTTCTTGACTTCTATCCAATCCTTCTTCTACTCGTTCTACCTCTATTTCATATTCTTCATCTCCTGTTCTCCTTTCTTCCTGTGCATCATCTTCCGATTGCTGTCCTTGGATGAGGTATTGCACCTGGAAATCTCCCATTCCATGGCTTCTTCCTTCTCTTTCCTCCTCAGATCCACTATCATTTCCAACCTGCTTCCCATCGCGCAACATCATTTTCCTATTTTCCATTGTTCTTTGTTTTTAATTTATTTTTATTTTTTTAATATATTATTTTTATAATCGCCCCACGTTTTTGGGTGCCAATTTATAGTGGATATGTTATATTTTAATATTTATACTTATATGATTTACCTTTATTTACCCGTTTTTACCTTCGGCTAGCCCTATATGATTATATGAAATTTTTTTTTAATTGTATGTATTGTTTAAATTTTATATTGCAGTCGGAAGCATGAGACTTCTCTCTTTGAGTCCTGGACACCTATTAGAAAAAAGTTTTACATATATGAACATTTACTTATTATGATTTCGTGATAGGTCTATTCCTGAATAAATTATATATCTTTATTTCAATCATCTCACCATATGATAATCGAATGAATGATTTAAACAATGTTCGTGAAAAGTGTTATGGACATTGACTGGAATAAGAAAAATACCAACACTTAAATAAAAATATTTTAATAAATTGTTGATGAAATCTTCAAAATTTTACACACACAAATATTCCTGAACCTCCTCTGTATTCTTTGATGGTCATGCGCACTGAACGCTTATAGTAGCTGCTTCGGCGCAACGGAGCAACTCTTCCGGTTCAACGTTTCTCGTCGTCACAAAATTATAGTACACAGTTAACATGGAGGATGCAAACGTTTAACAGTTCAATGTGCATCAATTTAGTGCATTTAGAATAATATGGTTGAAAACTTATATTAAACAGTTACATATATAATTCAAGTTGTGAATTAAGTGTGTGTTTGATAGTTATAAGAATAGGTCAGCATGCAAAGCGGAAATTAAGATTGGAAAAGCATTTATGAGTGGTGTGAACTTTGATTATTTTACAAACGAAAAACTTTTTACAAGTAAGTACATATTTAATATCTAAAATTATTGTTGCAGAAAATTAGAGTTCTTTAATTATCCATGGATAAAATTTGGTATTAATTATTTTAAAGTTTCTTTGGCCAATTTTAGATTATTCAAATTTAAATGTTCAAATTAATTTCAAAAGTTCACTTTTTCTTTGTTTGTTTGGAATTCCAAATTAAAAAAAAACTCAAATAACACAGACCTTATATTCCATTCTCGGCGTGGTGGACCTGCAACATCTCGTCTCTTTTCTTAGGTATTCCTTACCCAAGAAATACTCGTTCGGCACGTTTCACTTTTTCACAGGGTTTAATCTACATTAATATTATGAATTTTTTTATTGATTTAGATTTAAAATTATTACTTTTACTTTAAAGTTTTTACAAAAATCTTCTCAGAGAATTACATCCCAGTTCATCATTCCCCAACTAACTCTCGACTTTCTTTTTTTTTAAAAATCAACAACATTTTTACAATCTCTAAAACACAGCCTCCTAATTTGTTATTTTATTCAACAATTGTCAATGATAATGTTTTTTTTTATGGAAATACTGAATTCTTCAATTAAAATAGTCTTGGAGAGTGAAATCACTTGTATAAATGGTTTAACAATATCTTATAGAATATATAAATAATCTTTTACATGTATTCCAATGGTTTCAATCCTTGTAATTCCTTTTTTTTGTTTTAGTAAATTTGTTTACAATTAATATACAATTTCTACAATCTAAATTTATGATTTATATATATGGAACTGTTTATTTTTTAATTCTTTAATTAGCACTAATTTCGCTTTATATAAATTCTAACTTATTTTCAAATTTACATTCTCTGTTTTATATTAACTTCCAACTCATTGAATTTAGGTTGGCAATATTATAACTAGATTCAATCACTTCCTTCATTGATTTCGATTTGATTACTAGATTTCTATGACATACAATATGGCTCTTATTCCGAATGTCATATTTCATACAGTTTTACTTTTATAAATTACTTTTTTCAAATTGCAACTTTTTATTGTATTTGCATATCGTTAATAAATTAGTGATTTGATTATTAATTCTTATTATTTTAGGTTTTGAACAAATTAACATCCTTTTCCCGATTCAAGTGTGGACATAGCAGCGTTCAGATTGATTTTAATGAAAATTGTTGACATTGACTTTACCTTAGGATTTATTTGTGAAGGTAACATTTTCTTAAGAATTAATTTCTATATTATCATTACCATTCTATTCCTTATCCTTAATCCATTTCTTAAATTGATGTACTCAATATTTTATAATACATTTGCTTAAGTCATTCATTCGTTTTATGTTAAATTTTGTTCTTAATTAGGTAGTGTCTAATGATACACCAAACGTATATACAAAAAAAATTCCTTTTTTAATTCAATCTAATATATGAATATTTATCTATACTAGAGGACTGGCTTAATATATATATATATATATATATATATATATATATATATATATATATATATATATATATTATAATTGAATGATGATAATTATAATTTATGATAATTTTATGGATAGCTCAGATTATATTATTTGTTTATTTTATTATAGTTTTATATTTTATCGGAGAACATGAGAAACTTCTCTCGTTGGGTTCTGGATATGATAATCAAAGATTGAAGAAATACATATACATAATCTTACCTTTTAATTACAACCTCTGAAAGAAATAATATCTATTAAATAAAACGATTGAAATATGATAATAGTGATATTGATACTTTAACCATAGATGTAAGAATAAAAGAAAACCAACACATTAATGTAAATATGTTTAATAAATGAATTTCAATTTTTAATCTGATTAGAACAAAATAAAATATTTTGTAACTGTTAATTTATTTTGCACATTTATTCTTAAGGAATTGTGCCACCCTATATCATACATACATTCTTGGAAACAAAATGATATAATTTCTGCGTCGGCGCTATATCTCCAAACGCATGCGCTGCTACAGTATACATGTAAGAAAGAAGTTTCCTTCCATACACAACGTTTATATTCAACACACTGTTAGCGTGTCTGTGATGAAAATTGTTGGTTATAATTATTAAATGTTTTTATAATCAATTACATATAAGTAATACTTTATAAACTATATGTGTACGTGTATTTAAAAAAAAACAAGAAAGTGATAGATGAAAGTTATGCATGCAAAAGCTGAAAATAAGTAATGAAATAGAATTGAGCACGCATGATGTACGTGATATTTTACGAGGATAAATTTACAACAGGTGAGTTTCAATATTATCTTAAAATTATAATTCTCTATAGATGAATTTTATAATGCATTATATGTTACTGTTCTTTGGCCTTTTTATATGATATATATCAATTGAATGTTCTATTGAATTTTGAGTGTACACTTTAAAATGTTTATTGGAATTCCAAATAGATTTAATCAAAATACACAGACCTTATCTTTCTTGCTATTACTGCCGGCTGCACTTACATCTTCCAAACTTGCCGATATCTCCTTAGAGATATGCTCCTACGGCACTCTTTAGTACTTACACAGGATCTGATACACTTATGATTAGTTTGTCATAAAATGTTTATATAATTTTAACTTTTAACTGTTTTTTAAAGAAAATTTTTGTAGAGAGCAATCTTACAGAGACGCATCCCTCATCACCATTCTAAATCCACTCATTTTTTTTTTAAAATCAACAACTATCCCGGCTTCACTAGTCCATAGCACTCTTATTTGTTTTTTTTATCACAGAAATTGTTATTCTCCAGTCTTTTAGTGACTATTTTGAAAAAACATAAATTTATTGTCCTGGAGGGTATTGACACTGATTCATTTAAATCTCTATCGTATTAAGGAATTTTAATTAAGTCCTTCTTTCCTCTTACAATAGTCCATTTTCTTATATTTACCTTGTTTAGCTAATTTACAAAATGTTTATTTTTACAAATATTACAACCTATATTATTAATTATCCTATATGTAATTGATTCTAATTTAATTTTGCGTCTTGTTTGATACTTATTATACATATACTCCTTATTATTTTTGTTTTTGTAATTAAATTTTATATCTATAATCTATAAACAATGATTTAGGTTGGTATTGAAAAATTCCCTAGCATGACTTTACTTCCTATAAATATTCATTTCCTCAATATGTTTGGGGCTGTGTTCCAACTATCTTTCCCATCTAGTTTCAACCCTTTTCAATGAATGAATGAATACATGGTATTCTAAATTTATGCTACTACAAAAATAATATGTAAATAATGTTAAATTATCGTTAGACTAATTATTCTTTTCTCTTACTTTAGGTTTCAAGCTATTGTGTGACATTTCATCCTGCCGAAATTGTTATGGCTGTGTTCAGTGCAATTCCGAATTCCATGACTTTGACAACCAATCAGAATTACTGGTACAGGTAATATTTACTCTTTAATTAGCTAATATAGTGTTGTAATTTCTATTCTTCATCCTTTTCAAAATTTCACATCAATATATTATCCAATCTATACATATTTCAATCTTTTTATATTTTAATCTTTGACTTTTTATTGAGTTTATTCTAATGGTTGTGTCTACTGACACTTCTTACGTTACAATAAGACTTGTTTATTATGTTTGTTTATTTCATTATATTTACAAAACTAGAGGATTAGTTCAACATATATATATATATATATATATATATATATATATATATATATATATATATATATATATATATATATATATATATATATATATATATGTATGTATTAAATAACTTCCGTTTCAAAGCCACCAATATTATTAACAGCTTTCGCTACACTTGAAGTCTATCATTGAATGAAAATTTAGAAAAACATTCACAGTTCTTATTAATTTCTTCATAATTGTCTTTTTTAGCGGAAAATACGCAAATTTTCAGTAAGCCATTCACGAAGAAACTAAAATGAACTTTGTGAATGTTTTTATATATGTCCATTCAATGATAGTCTCTAATTACAATAGCTGTTCATAACTTTATTGGCTTTGAAATCATTCAAAAAATATGAGGAAAATGAGGTATTTCCCTCTCACTTTCCGGCATCCCAACCTTAATATGAATTTTAGGTTTACTTTTTTTAATAAAACAAATTTCCATGTAATTTCAAGAGTTTTATTCACACTGCTCCTACCAGAAAATTCAAAACAAATACCAGAAAATGCAAACATTGAAACATTTTAATTAACTAAAAACATATATTCTCTAACCAAATAATAACAGGAACGGAGGTCAAAAAACTTTCCTTTAAAGTAAGAAAACATATATTATTCTTTGGAAATGTATCATTACAAATATCGTCTTCTCTTGGGGGATAATACTTGGAGAACACATAAAAACATTAATGGTATTTTAATTACAATCAATTACACAGTTTAAAGTTCACTCTTTTGGCTGAGTATTTTTAACAAGCTCCTTTAATATTTGTAGAAATTCTGATTGTTTTTCCATTCTTTCCTGATGACGAATAGCCATTTCTTCCCTTAGTTTTGTGATCCATTCTGGCTCTGAAGATGGCCCAGCCCTTGAAGTTTTGATTATTTGTGGGTCACTACCTCGGTCATTATTCGAACTTTTGTTTTCATCACTTCTCTTTACTTTTTTTTAGGACAAGGGCCTGCTTCGCTATTAGAAGTGTCATTGCAATCTGGCTGTACAATGAATCCTAAGGTATTAGAAGCTATGCTTAATGGATTATTTTCTGGTTCACTACCAAAAATTTCATGTAAACTGTTAAAATAGGGCCAAGATATTTTTCCTCTGCCAGTTTTACCATTATTATCCAAGATTTTTTTATATGTTTTTTTCAAGTTCTTAATTTTAGTTTCAATTTTTTCAGTATTAAATCTAGGGAATTTCTTCGCTATTTCTTCATATAGTGATTTTGTTTCATATTTTTTATTCTTAAACTTTTCAAAGTTTGTTCTGTATAGATCTATCATGTATTTTATTTCATTATCCGTCCATCTTTCTGTACACACTAAAAACAAGTTTCATTTACTTAATATATAAATGTTTATTAAAATGGTAAAATGATAAGTTTTAGAGGGTGGCTGATACAAAGAGACGATTATTTAACTGCCTGATTAGAAATAAAAAAGCAGCTCTGATTTCAAACTTTTTTATGTTAGAAATGCTTTTTTGATAAGATTTGATCACTGTTTATTTAAAAACATTTACTATTTGTGTCATCACTGCCGATATCACTACTCTCAGATTCTTCTAATACCTCAGTTTGTTGATTTTCCTTTGGTAATGATGCATTTTTTTGTATCATTCCTGTAAATACAAATAAGGTATTTAATAAATATCGACAAAAAGTTGTAATAGTTTGGTCTAGGTTCATGATATAATAGGTTAAAAGCTATTTTCCCCAATCATATATACCCAAAAATCTTAACTAATAAAGACTGAATTTGTTGTTTTAGTTTTTATTGCTCCTTCTAATTATTTCCAAGAGTTTGCACAATCTGTCTGTATTCACTTGTTCCATTTTTTAAAACCAAATTTTATTAATACACATTCAAATACCAATTATTTAAATTAAACGAAGAAGGGTAGGTTTTCAGGTAAGTTCTCTAACCTGTGCTTCAACCACTGGTATCGAGAATAGGTAACACTAAACTAGTTAAAAGCAGAATAAATATACCTGAATATCCTGATTTTTCTCCTGAAGTACTAGTGGTTCTTGTTTTACTATCTTTTAGGAATAGCTGACATGCCAATAACCTGTTTTTTTTTCAATTTCTCGTTGCAAATAGTTGTTTGCCATATCATAATCTAAAATATAAATTTTATAATAGGTAGGTAGGAAAGTCTATTTAAACTGATATGATTTTATGCTACCTACCGCCAGAAATTATTTTTTCATAATCCTCGGTTGATACCATAACGTTGTATTCATTACCATCTTCGTCGGTTAACGTTAAGAGATTGGTATCACTCATTTTTTTTTAAATGAAATTCAAACTAAATTTTCCCTTTTGTACAGAAATAATTTTGGCATGCCAATAATTTTTCCCAACCAAAAACAAACTTAATTTTTAGGTTAGGAATTACAGCTGATTAATTTACCCACGTATGAAGCAGGGTTAAAAAGATCACACCATATGACTGACATAGGTTTACTCCGATCAAATTCCGAACACCACATACCCAACCTCGGTTCACTTTTCAAACTACTGGATCAGTAATCCTAGTAACCGGGTTAATCCGATCACAGTTTCCGAAAAGTCCTTTTGGTTAAAGCGCAGTTGCCATATGTATTCTAGAGAGAAATGCTGTATTTTATAAATACACTTCAAATCCATTGTGTCAATATTTCAGGTACAAAAGATGCAATGTAATTAAGTCAATACCAATTTAATATATTTATTTCAAATTTCAAGCAGACTAATAATAATTAGTTTATTTGACATGTGAAATAAAGTGTTTATGTATATTTCTTGAACGCAAAGTTTGTTGTGAAAAACTCGCCGATTTGACAATGTTGGAGAGTCGCTTCAATGTTCCGGCTTTGAGAACGAGATAGATAGATCGAGCTACGCGAATGAGACAGTGATAGTAAACAGTTTTATTCTCTTCATGAGCGTAACATCAGTATTTGTGTTGTGGTTTTGTGTGATAAATCGGTTATTATTGGTATTTATTGTAATATTTATATCGGTATATTTAGTGACAATAATGGCGGAGTGTAGCGGTGTTGGCGATAAAAAACGGCGTCGTAACAATTTAATTCGGGAAGAAAAAGTCCTCATATTAAATGTGTACGAAGGACTGCGTGCCATGGACAAACAGTTGGGTGTTAGTGACGCTGTGATTAAGTGCAGTTATTTAACTAAAGTTTCTGAGAGTACTATATACAATATTCTAAAGAAATCGCGGGACGGATCTTTGACAAGAGAACGAGGTGAAAACTGTAAACCGGAAAGTAGGAGAAGAAAGAAAATTGTTTTGGTCGACCAAACACGGAATGCTATACGTAGGGAAATACATTCTTTTTATTTTAGGAATGAAATCCCCTCGGTAGCTAAATTGAGCAAGGTAATAGAAGCAGATGATACTTTACCAAACATCAGTGATAAAGTTTTGAGACGAACTTTAAAATTAATGAATTTTCGTTACCAAACAAGAAGTAGAAACAGTGCCTTAATTGAACGAAATGACATTGTGGAATGGAGGAGAAATTATTTAAAACAGATACGACAGTTTCGTAACGAAGGACGGCACATATATTATCTTGACGAAACATGGTTAAATGAAGGCCACACTGTGTCAAAAGTGTGGCAAGACATGAATATACGAAGCAATCGACAAGCCTTTATGGAGGGTTTCTCTTCCGGTTTAAAAGCTCCCTCTGGGAAAGGACGTCGACTGATTATCACTCACATTGGCAGCGAGGAAGGATTTGTAGAAGGTGGATTACTAAGTTTTCAGTCCAAAAAAACTGTCGATTACCATGAAGAGATGGATGGTAACCGGTTTGAAACATGGTTTAGATCAATTTTAACAAAGGTAACTCCTGGTTCAGTGATAGTTATGGATAATGCTTCATACCACTCTCGTCGACTGGAGCAAATACCTACTTCAGCTAGCCGCAAGAGGGTTATAATTGATTGGTTAGAGAGTAAAAGCATTCCGCACAACGAGGCAATGCTAAAAGTTGAATTATTATCTCTCGTACGGAAACATAAAAGCAGTTATATTAAGTACGTTGTCGATGAAATGGCGAAAGATTTCAACGTCTCAGTTGTTAGACTTCCTCCCTACCACTGTGAGTTAAACCCCATCGAGCTGGTTTGGGCCCAAGTGAAAAATTATGTTGCGAGAAAAAACAGTACATTCAAAATGGCTGACGTTGAGAAACTGTTTGACGAGGCGCTGCATACCGTTACTGCTGAGAGTTGGCGTAAATGTATTCAACACGTATTAAAAGAAGAAATAAAGTTTTGGGATTTAGACATACGTGTAGAAGTAATGACGGAACCACTCATTATCGATATAGGAGGAGAAAGCGATGATTCTGAGGAGTCGTCAGGGAGTGATACCGCTTCCAGTTAGTCAGACATTTTACAAGTGACCTCGCAACATACCTATACTTATTGGTAATTTATTTTGGTCTTGACAAACAACTTTTTTTTAGTTTTAGTAGTAGTAAGTTGGAATTGACTTTTAAACATTTTTTTATTTTGTTTTAACTTACTTATGAACAACTTGTGATAAGTTATTATTTCAAATGTTAAAAATTGAAATTCCAGATATTTCAGTATTCGCACCCTTAAACTATGATACGCTCATGGAGTTCACTTTAAATCGGTAGGTAACCGATGACGTCACTTTACAGAATTTCGACTATCGACTTTTTTATATACATCTTATTATAGCTCATCCTTAAAAATGTGTATTATTCTTGGTAACACCCTGTATATACATAATGATACCTACCATAATAATTTCGTATGTCTGTTCTCTCAAATTTAAACGCCAGAGCGTACAAGAACATTTTCTATTTATTTTTTATTTAGGACTATTAAGAACCCTTCAAAAATGATGCGCTCATGAAGTTCGCTTCTGCAACTGATTTTATGGACAGTAAGAGCGATGAGTCACTTTACAGAATTTCGACTATAGTGCTTTTAATCATAGTAAGCTTTGGAAGTTTTATGTCAATTTCATCAAATTTGCGAATTGTCAGTCATTGTTATTGTCTGTTTTTATGTGAAAATGGTGTTTTTAGACGTAGAAAAAGCAAATGTACTTACCATTGCTAAAACAAAATCTGAGATTTTAACCAAAGACGTTTTTTCAGAGATTTTAATAAACAACCACCCACTTCAAAAACAATTAGAAGTTTGTTCCGCACTTATAAAGAAACTGGTTCATTATCTCGAAAGAACAGTGTTTAGTCAACCCCTTCTTATGTCATCACTTGTCATAAAATGATGTTACGTCATTACATAAAAATGTTCAATATAATATGCTGTTCTGTTACTTTGTGTTATTAATAAATGACGTAAAAGGTATACAGTGCATAGTTACAGTCCATCTACACGAAAACATGGTTCTTTTCGCCGAATACATAAACAATTAAAGTTATAGTTTCTAAAAGCAAAGCTAATTTGCGAAGGAAATTTGGGAGACATTGGAAGTGAAGCCGTAGTCCAGTCAATTATTGCCGTTGTGAATCGACATTTTTTGCAGCAACTCAAGTAGGATAGTTGTACCGTCGAGTGATGCACCTGATAGAAAACACAATTGGTCGGTGAAGTATTATTATGCATGGTTTTTAATACATTGAAACATAAATTAGTCCTATGATCCAATGCTCATTGATTTTTATACATTTTATGATAATTGCACACTGTCCGGTACGGCTTATTGCTGGCGTTTGAAATTCATAAAAGCACAACAGATATATGATTTATTTGTTTATTGATTCGATCGATATTTAAATCGATAAGATACGCAGGTATCCATTCAGCTATATTTGGCCTAGTCCACATTCAAATTATTAAAGCCAATACACAGGTAACAATTCAGTTATTTTTGGCCTAGTCCACACACAGGAAAATATAAAGTACATTGATTATTTACAGGGTGTCATTATTTGTTTGAAATAATTACTTATAGCTATTCAGATACGTATTTTTTAATATCACGAATAAAACTCATTGTAAAAAATGTCTGAAACGGAGGATAATACTGACGTAAAAGTTCTTATTAAAAAGCGAGGTACCCTCAAAACTAAATTAACAGTTTTTGAGAAATTTCTTACATCATTTGAGAATTTGCATTCAAATAGAGCGGCCAAGCCGTTGGAGCGTTACAAAATTTTAGAGCTTGATAATCGAATTAATGACATTGAACGGTTAATTAATTGTTTTGAGGACCTCCAAAATGAGATAGATTGTCTTGTCGATGAACCGGAAGCTCAGTTGATAGAGAGGGAAGATTTCACGAATAGGTATTTTACAATTTTTTCCCAAGCAAAAGCGTTTCAAGCAGAATACGATTCAGACAATGTAAGTAGCAGCGAGCATGGTTCTGTCAAAAAGGGTTCCGTTGTTGGTCGTAGTTCAGGGGATTCAGTAGGGGTCAAGTTACCTGAGATTAAATTGCCAAAATTTGACGGAACTTTCGAGACGTGGATGGAGTTCAGGGACATGTTCGAATCATTAATTCATTCCAACGTTAATATTAATAAAATTCAGAAATTACATTATCTCCGAGCGTCATTAATCGGATCTGCGCCTCTCGTTATCCAAGCATTGGACTTTACTGCCGATAGCTACGACATAGCTTGGAATACATTATGTGAAAGATACAATAATACAAATCTATTAATACAGAATCATTTAAAGGCCATATTTAATATGGAAAGCATTGTAGCGGCTACCGCGACTAAAATCCGACACATTTATGAAAACTTGTATAAACATTTAAATAGTCTTAAGCAACTAGGTGAGCCAATTGAACATTGGGACACGTTACTCATTTATATTGTTTTGAGCAAACTAGATAAAAATACGGCCCAAGAGTGGGAAAAATACAAATCAAATCATGACGCGATCAATTTAAATTACTTTAAAGAGTTTCTAAAAAAGCGAGCCAATCTATTAGAAACAATTGAGATTAATTCAGAGCAAAGCAAGCGAGTCAACGAAAGGTTCAATAATATTCGAGAACATTCTATTAGTTCAGGTAATAGTTCAAGAAACAAAGCTCACAATTCTTCCCGCGGCTTATCCAGCGCGAACAAACAATATGATTCAAACAAAGTAAAAGTTGTGTGTTTCAATTGCAAAAGAGATCACAGTCTCTTTTATTGTTCAGACTTCTTAAAATTAGGAACAAAGGATCGTGTCAATAAAGTTAGGGAATTAAACCTTTGTCTGAACTGCCTGAAGCGAAGCCACCTTGCCAAGGACTGCAATTGGTCCGGGTATAAGATTTGCGGATCAAAACATAATACAATCCTACATAACCGTGGTAGAGAACAGGCGGGAACGGCATCACATGTGTGTCAAGAAAGCGATATAAGCGAAAATGCACAATTAGAAACTAATATTGCAAGCGTTACTAATTGTGGCATAGCAACCACTCAGCAGACGATATTATCCACAGCTAAGGTAAAGGCATTTGGCAAAAACAATAGATTTTTGGTAGTCCGAGCACTGTTAGATTGCGAATCGCAATCTAGTTTTATTACTGCAAATTTATGCGAAAAATTAAACTTAGAAAAGACAGAGACGAATTTAGTTGTCTCCGGTATAAGCGAAAAAATTTCATACGTTAAACATAAATGCGATTTGAAAATTCAGTCAGTGAATAATCATCTTGCATTTAATATATTTTGTTTTGTCCTAGATAAAATAACTTCCGACTTACCCGAAACATTCATTGATATGGAAAAATTACAGATTTCTGTAAACATTGAGCTAGCCGACTCAGATTTCTATTTTCCGTTACCTATCGATATATTACTAGGGGCAGACATTTTTTGGCTACTTTTAAGCGTGGGTGAAATTAATATAGGGTTTCCTAGCCCTGTCTTACACAACACCCATCTTGGCTGGGTAGTTGCGGACGGGCTGCAGTTATCAAACAGTACGAAATCTCGTTGTAACTTTTCCAGAAACGTCGACATACAGGAACAGCTTTCCAAGTTTTGGAAAGTTGAGGAGATTGAAGTAAAGAAATTACTCTCGATTGAAGAGCAAGCATGTGAGGACAGTTTCGTAAGGGACGCATATATAAATGAAGAGGGTAGATACGTGGTATCATTGCCTTTTAAAAAACCACCAAAGTTGCTAGGTAATTCGCGTGACTTAGCGTTTAAACGTTTTTTGTCATTAGAACGCAAGCTCGTGGCTAATGATAAGTTAAGAAAGTTATACACAGATTATCTGGAAGTTTATGAGCAGCTAGGACATATGTCTCAAGTAAAATCCGAAGACGACAGCAACAGCGGCTATTTTATGCCTCATCACGGTGTATTAAAGGAGTCAAGCAATACTACTAAGTTGCGTGTTGTCTTTAACGCGTCTAGTCCAAGTACTACAGGACTATCGTTGAACGACATTCAAATGTCTGGTCCAACAATCCAACAGGACTTGTTATCCATTATATTACGTTTTCGCACACGAAACATTGTCTTGTCGAGTGACATTAAAATGATGTACCGACAGGTATTTATCAATCCTGAACAGCGTCATTTACAAAAAATATTTTGGCGTTCCAATCCTGATGATGAAGTTAAAACGTTTCAGTTGAATACGGTTACTTACGGAACCACCGCCGCTAGTTTTTTAGCTATACGTTGTCTTTTCGAGGTTGCAAAAGAATGCGAGCGCGATTTTCCATTAATTGCGAACATAATTCGAAACGATATGTACGTAGATGATCTATTAACGTGCGTAGGTACTCGACAAGAAGCCGAATACATATGGAGTAACATTAATAAAATTTTATCGTTTTGTTAGCCGTCGCGGCAAACCAGCTCAATTATTCTCCGATAACGGAACCAATTTTGTCAGAGCTAACCGCGAAATGTTAGAAATTAGTTCTTTTTTAAAAAATCACAGACAGAAGATCATCGACGAGGCTTCTCGTTCAGACATTGAGTGGCATTTCATTCCGGCAAATTCGCCACATTTTGGGGGTATTTGGGAAGCCGGGGTGAGAAGTTTAAAATACCACCTAAAGCGTACAATAGGTGACCATAAGTTGTTTTTTTATGATTTTCAAGCGTTACTCGTTCGTATCGAGGCGGTGCTCAATTCTCGTCCTCTTAGTCCTTTAACCGCTGATCCTGACGATTTGACATGTCTCTCTCCCTCCTACTTTCTAATTGGAAGACCAATGGAAGCAATTCCCGAATTGCCAATCAGCAATATCAAGGAAAACCGACGGAGTCAATATCAGATTTAACAAAAAATGTTCGAGCATTTCTGGACTAGATGGAGCCGAGAATATATCAACGAGCTACAACAGAGATGCAAATGGAAAAAGTGTTCTGGAAACCTAGATATTGGACAATTAGTCCTGATAAGAGATGATAACATGCCAACCACAAGATGGCAAGGACGGTGTTAATCGCGTTGCCTCAGTGAAAACTGCGGATAGTGAAGTTACCCGTGCAGTGACCAGACTTTGTCCTCTTCCCATTGAAAGCTAGCCTAGGACTTTCAAGGCCGGGGGCATGTTTAGTCAACCCCATCTTATGTCATCACTTGTCATAAAATGATGTTATGTCATTACTTAAAAATGTTCAATATAATATGCTGTTCTGTTACTTTGTGTTATTAATAAATGTCTTAAAAGGTATCCAGTGCATAGTTACAGTCCATCTACACGAAAACAAACAGAATACCAATTAACAATTATTTAGATGACACCATAGCTGTATATGACTTTTTTAGGAGATATCCAAAATCATCGTTAAGAAAAGTTGCTTCCCATTTCAACATTAGTAAGTCTAAAGTTCATTTTGGAAACAATAAAACTGAAACCTTATAAAATTTAAATTCAGCAAAAATTGAATAGGAAGGACTTCGAAGAACGTGTTTTTATGTGTGAAATGTTAAGGGATCTCGGGATGAGTGCACCAAACGCCAATCTAATAATGTCTGTTGAAGCCACATTTCATTTAACTGGAGCAGTTAATAAACATAATTTCAGAATTTGGTCTGAAGTAAATACGCACGAGTTTGAGCAATATGAAAGAGATTCACCCAAGGTAAATGTGTGGTGTGCTGTCAACAACAATAAATTATATGGACCATTATTTTTCGCTGAAAAACAATCAATGGAAATACTTATATAGATATGTTGGAATTATGTTTTTATTCACAGTTTGATCAAGACGTGCAATTAAATGGTAATTGGAATGAAATCTATTTCCAGAAGGATGGGGCACCCCCCCCCATTTTTCATTAATAGCTAGAAATTCTATTTCCAATAAATTTGGTGACAACTGAATTGGCAGAAGTGGACCAGTAGAATGGGCTTCTAATTCACGTGACATAACAGTTCCTAATTTTTTTTGTATGGGAATATGTAAAATATCTTATAATTTTGCACCACAAAATTTGGATGAATTAAAGATTAATATTCGTCATGCATTTAACATTAACATTACCAAAGATATGTTGCGCTAGTTTTTTACAAATTTATTTGTAAGGTTAAACAAGAGTATTTATCAAGAAGGGCGGCACATGGAACATTTAATTAATGAAAACTATCACTTTTTCTTTGTGTCTTGTTTTGAATAAAATTGAATTTTATTTTTACGTTTTGTAATTAAATACTACTTTGCATCTCTCATTTTAAAAATTAATAGCTGTTACACGCTAACCGATTTTAAAAATTTTTGCACTGAAGAGTAGGTAATGGTCGGTTCTTTCAAACTACAAAAAAATATACTGGGTGTTCCATTAACAAAAGTCAACAAAAACATTGTTAAACGTCCGCCATTTTTGTGGTGACGTACGCAAAAAGAATAAAAAAAACTTGACTTTTTAAACAAAACTTGTGCTGAAATGAAACATTTTATTGAAAACCGCATGTTTCTATCTCAAACCGCTTAGAAGTTATGGGCAGTTAAAATGAGGGAAAATAAAGATGGACACCCGGTACATAAATAAAACATATTTAGAAGAGTTTGAGCAATAGGAGAATAATTTGAGAATCTAATAAATAATTTGAAAATAAAACATAAGCGAGATAAAATATTTTGGAATGATGGAAGGTTGGTGAAGAAATACATGAGAGTAACATAACACAGCGAATGTACACAAATAAAATATATTCAGAAGATTTTGAGGGAAGAGGAGAATAATTTGAGAAAGGTCTGGTTAATTTTATAGAAGTTTCGTAGTTGTGTACTTTTTCATTTCTTGGATCATATGACATTGAATTTTTTTTGTTAATTGTAATTTTAACATATATCTTTTATAAGATAATCTTAGTATTGAAAAAATAGTCCAAAACAAAGGTCTTTGTTTGAGGAATACAAAAAATAAGCAGTTCCTGTATAAAAAAAGGTAAGAGATTTGATTATAAAAATTGAGATTGAATTAGTAAAAATATTGAATATAATAAATTTTGGTTAAACTAAAGAAATTAGCATACAGGGTGTTTCTTTAATTAAAATTTAAAACAAGTATATAATTGTAAAATTGTAACAAATTTGAATTTAATTAGAAAAATCAAAACAGAAGATATAATTTAATACTGCAATTCTTTCAAGAACCGACTCCCTGAAAATAAGAGATTTTGTATAGAGCCGGAGCAAATATATTTTACAAATATTTTTTTTTTGGTAATTTTAATAAGGTCTGAATATCGTGGGTATAGAGGCAAAACCCGGTATGTCAGCAAAACCTAGTTCTGAGATAATCGCGATTAAAGATTTTTCAGAATTGTAATGGGTTTTTATATCAATTGTATTCGTATTTTTGTTTGTTTTGAATCTAAAAATTATATGATATATTATGTATATGTAATAACATATCTTCCTTAATAATTTATTTTTTTATCTAAGTCAATTATCACAAAAAAACTACGACTTACCGGGTTTTTGCCCAAACGTTTTTTGTATTTACTATATAAAAGTCGAATTACGTTAAATGCATTTTATTGAAAAAGTACACTAATTTTAATTTTGTAACAAATAAAACTGAAATACAAAATGCTTATAAAAGGCTAGCAAAATAAAAATTCCATATTCTATAACACTACCAAGGTTTATAAAAAAAATAATGTTATTCCTTGGAGAGAGTAATGATCAAAAATCAAACTTCTTCTTCGGCGCCGAAATTCTCATTAATATCGACATCTGGAATCTGCAAACCAGGCGTGATATTCTTCTGATATGATATTTTTTTTACAAAGGGTTAACAAATCACTTTTCTTTTTTGCGCTTCTGGGTAACGAGCTTTTGTACACATCATCTAAAGCAGTGGTGTCAAAGATACGGCCCGCGGGCCACGACCGGCCCTCAAGACATTCTAATCCGGCCCGCTTTGCTGGAGTCAACCAATCACATAGGCCTGCTGTGAATGGTTGAAAATATGCCAACAATAGTTAGAAATTAATGTTATTATGTTTTAAAATCTTGTAATTTTATATTTATATTCTATAAATATTATAATTAATTGATATAATTGAACATCCTCCACGGGTGTATTAACCAAACGTGTCTAACCAATCATGGCCAACCCTAGCATTTTACTGTACTCTACGGCAACGTCGCCGAAGCAATGCCAGAGACGAACAACAGGGCGGGGGAGTGTGCTGTGAATAGTGCAGCAGTCAGCTCAGTCAGTAGCCAGACAAACGTTGTTCACAAGAATATTTATTCTTTTGCATTGATTGTGCTTGTTGTGTGTAATTTGAGTGCGCCTTGCGTCTGTTGCAATGTCTTCTAATAAACGACGGAAAGTTGATAGCGAGTGTCGAGTTTTTCAAAGTAAGTGGGAACTATTGTATTTTTTCATTGAATGGAAAGGCAAACCACTTTGCTTGATTTGTAATCAAACTATTGCTGTTTGCAAAGAATTCAACTTGAAAAGACACTATGAAACCCATCATAAAGAGAAGTTTGACAAATTCTCTGACGAGATCAGACTAGAAAAACTAGAATGTTTTAAAAGTAAATTGAAGGGACAGCAATCGTTCTTTACAAAGGCCAAAGTTGATAGTGAGAATGCTATGAGAGCGAGTTATGTAATTGCACCAAAAATTGCAAAGAAATCGAAACCTTTTAGTGACGGCGAATTTGTTAAGGAATGTATGTTAGATGTGGCTGAGATTTCATTCCCATCCCAGAAACAATCTATTCAAGATATACCCCTGTCCAGAAATACAATTGCTGGCAGAGTAAATGAGTTGGCGGATAATTTGCATAAGCAACTTAGAGAAAAAGTGAAAGAATTTATTTTTTATTCCATTGCTGTCGATGAAAGTACCGATATCAAAGATACAGCGCAGCTTGCAGTGTTTATTCGCGGAATCGATAAAAACTTTTTCATTACTGAAGAACTATTGAAATGTGTACATTTGAAGGATACTACTACAGCTCAAGATATTTACCAGGCGATTGAACAATTAATTCAAAATAATGAAATTGATTGGTGAAAATTATGCAGTATTACGACTGATGGTGCACCAGCCATGGTTGGAAAAAATGCTGGTGTTGTAACGAAAATACGTAAGAAAATTTCAGATGAAGCTACACCTGAACACGAATTTGTGGGGATCCACTGTATGATTCATCAAGAGTCCTTGGCATCTAAAATACTTAAAATGGATCATGTCATGAAGCCAATAATTAAAATTATAAACTTCATTCGGAGCAAAGGCCTAAATCACCGTCAATTCACACAATTTTTAAAAGATCTCGATGAAGCACATTCTGATATTATATACTTTACAGAAGTTCGTTGGCTTAGTCGCGGTTCAATGTTAAAGCGATTTTTCGAATTGCGTGAACATATTGTTAATTTTATGGATCAAAAGGGAAAACCAATTAATCATAGCGACGAATGGTGGCTTGATTGTGCTTTTCTGGTGGATATGACGGAGCATTTCAATAACTTGAACGTTAAGCTTCAAGGCAAAAACATGATTGTCACGCAAATGTACTCAAATATACAGGCGTTTGAGATAAAATTAAAGTTGTTGGAGTCCCAATTGCGAGATCAAGTACTTCACCACTTTCCTAGTATTCGAGCACGTGGTACGTACAGTGCAGAGAAACTAACAGAGTTTGCTACTCTTCTACTTGATCTTATAACGGAGTTTGAAGGTCGTTTCGCAGATTTTCGCGAATTGAACTCCTGTGAATTTCCTTTGTTTAATAATCCATTCACCTTTGAAGTTGCCAAGGCGCCAACAAATATGCAAATGGAACTAATAGACTTGCAATGTGACACTGTTTTAAAAGACAAGTTCAAGGAAGTTGATATTTTGACATTCTACTCAAAATATTTTAAAAGTCATGGCAACTATCCCAACATGAGCAAACACGCTGCTCGTATTTTATGTATGTTTGGAAGTTCATATATATGTGAACAGATGTTTTCAATAATGAAAATCAACCAGTCTAAACACCGTTCGAGACTGACAGATGAACATCTTCAAGCTATTCTGAAAATTAGTACATCTGATTTGACACCAAACATCGACGACATAATGAAGCTGAAACGATGTCAAGTATCTGGGTCATCGAAATAGTTACTATACTAAACTTTTATTTATCTATTGTATAGATATAACTTTTTTTTTATTTTATGTTATTTTATATATTTCGTTGAATAAAGATTTCCGTTATGATATATAAACAAACTTTTTTTAAGCCGGCCCCCCAAGCATGCCTCGAAGAAAAAATGGCACTCATGTAAATTGAGTTTGACACCCCTGATCTAAAGTGTCTGGAAATTTTCTAGTATGAGATATGACATTAGCGCCAAATGTTGGTTTCCTCTTATTTGACCTCGTCTGTACAGTAGTTGGAGATGAACATTGAGATGAGCTTTCTTCAGAAATTCTTATGGCTTTAAAGTTATCCGACATATCGTAATTAAAATAAATTTTGTTCTTCTCTCCTTTTACATATTTAATTCTTTTGATTAATAACCACTTCACCTTTTCATCTTCATTGTCATAGTTCTATTTTTCATAATATGTTCTGTAAAATTCTTCAAGTCCAGAAATTAATTGTATATAAATTCCTTAACATTGTATGGTCTTCGTTTTCTTGCAGACTTAAAAACATTAAGCCAGTCATTTATGCTATTGATGCTCAAATTTTTACTTGCTGTTTCGATGCTGGAGTGCATGGAATCAACTTCCATGTATGTGTGACCGCTCTCGAGGAACTTTTGTTCAATAATTTGAAGATTAGCGATACTTTGAACAGCCCAAAGAAGTAAAGCTGCTATGAACTGATTTCTGTTTTGACCCACACAGGTGTCGGAAAATAGAGTTACATGTTTGATAGTGGAGGGTAAACACTCTTTAAGATAATATAAAATACATGTACCGATCTCACAGCTGCCTTTCTTGCCATTAATTTCGTTCCAAAATAAGCAAAAAGCATTGTTTGGCGAGGGTGCCTCATAAACTGTAAAGTTATAAACAACGAATTTCCTACTGTAATAAAGTTGACTGACTTTGCCGCGAGGTACTTGAAGAACGGCTTGTAAGTCGAATGTAACTGACATAAAATCATCTTCATTTGCTGCTCTCTCTTTGTCTATTTGCTTAGCTTTCTGGCAAATTTGGTTTCTTCTAAGGTGCTCGTCATATTTTTCTTGTAATTTGGATCTTGTATTTTCATCGGCGCCATCATAATTTGTGCATAACACACACTGGTCTTTTTTTGGTTTAAAAAAGCTGAAATTAAAATTCTCACTAAAAATTTAAAGTGCGGAACAGCTTGATGGGCTTTTGCGTCACAGAATTCCTTATAAAGATTAAACATTTTTTTTATATTTAGATTACTACTGAGATATTGTCTTTTGCTTTCTTTTCTGCAATAGTGAGATTCCATGGTACGAAAAGACAGTATGTGATCCTTTACTAGTTGGATATCTTCTAATTTTATTTTATTAGCTGGCTCTTTTCTGCCACGTCTATCTTCAGAAGAGTATGTTCCAGAATCAGTGGCTTTTTTATAGCATCTTCTATAACGTCCGGGGATATTGAGAGTTGCTCTAAAAAATTTCTGGCATACTTGATGCTTCTCATTATTTTTAGTTAAATAACACTTTTTACTGTATGATTTTGCTTTCTTTTGTGACGATCTGATCAAACATCTTGTTTTCACTGGTTCAAATTTCACATTGCAAAATAAAATTCTTCCACACCAAAAACTCCATGCACCAATACGCTCTGCAAATACTAAGACAATCATCTTCATTAAGTATTTTGGAGCACTTAAATCTACATGCGTGGCAATTTTGGACATTTTGCCAATCGTAACTTTTTGTTTGTTATATATTCTTCACCATTTTTTTCGCCTTTTCATTGCAATTTCTCTTTTCCACTCCGTTGGGTTTGCTTATTTCCACCTTTTTCCTGTGCGACATTATTTAAATACATTCTCCAGAATATCCTCAACGATTACTTTGACATATGAATAAGGGTTTTTTAAGTTATCTTTTATGTTGATGCTATTGCCTGTTGTGCATTGTTAATTTTCATCATGATTAAAACTTAAGAAAAGCCAGAATTCTATAAGGCGTGATACCGTCCTTTGCCTATTAGACACTACGTTAATGTGACAACAAAATCGAAGAAAGACTACAGGTTTGTTCTCACACGAGTTTCAAACCATCAGAAACAGTCAGGATTCTGCGCAATCCATTTCTCCGCGTTCATAAATAAGTTTCTAATTGTTTGAAAACAGCTGGACATTGGACAACCATTAATGAAACCTGTGTGAACATCGTCCAGCTGTTTTCAAACAATCAGAAACTTATGTATCAACACAGAGAAATGTATTGCGCAGAATCCTGATGGTTTGTGATTCCTGTGAGAACAAACCTTACATAAGTCTACTTACCTTACTTTTCCATAGTAATTAGTTGTTTTAAGAGAATATATCGGGTTTGTCCAGTACTGTTTGTAATATTAAGAACAGCGAAAATGGGATATCTCGGTATATCGTTCGAAAGAGCGTTGAAAATTACACCTGAATACATGTTTAACTCAATTTCGGAATTTTTAGACTTACCGGGTTTTGCATCTATACCCACGATATATTAAAATTTACTTGCCTATTAATGGAATTTGGCGTCCTATAACTTTCAACTTCATAGTAATACACATTATTTATCTAAATAGAATTTTAAAAAAATAAATTGTATACATACAATATTTATAATTATAACAAATTTGTCTCCAACGTGGAGCAAAATAAAATTTTAATTGAAGAGTCCGATGCTAACGAAGACTAAACGTTAATGTTTTACTTCATTTTTTTTCTTGGAAGAATTTGTTTTTTTATTTTGTTCAATCCGATACTGTCGAAGACTTAACATTAATTTATTTTATTTATGTTTTTTTGTGTACAGGAATTTAATGTTTGTTTATTTTGTTCAGTTTTTCAAAATGTTGAGTTATCAAAAAAAATATAGCTATTTTTCTCAAAAATATGGTTTTATTTGTTTTAATGAAACATATGTGTTAAATTTTGCAAAGCCAAAACAACGAATGTTTCTTTTTCGAAATATAATAGAAACTTCAAAAAGTTTCAACGGACAATATTAAATGTTTTATAAAAGCGAGGTTTTCAATAGTTAGATTAGATTTTAACGGGGTTACAGTGCACTGAAACCCAAAGTTTATTTTGCCCCCCCCCCTTCCAATTCCAGGGTTCTAATGAACTCCAATATTTGGGACGGCTTTAACGAGAAAAGCTCCTCACTCGTACAAGTTTCCGAGTTTCATCCTCTTCCCCACAGAATCTACACTCGTCAATTTCTGCTAGACCTATTTTCATTAGGGGCTTCGTACGGCGGCAGTGTCCTGTAAGAAAGGAGATGTAGCTTATTTTTACTGAGATCCAAATATTTTTTGGATTTAGCAGTGTCAAAGTTCCGCGGGAACTTTTTGGAATGCCCGGGAAGGCACCGCCAAAGTGCTTCTCTTTCGGTTTCCTCTTCCTTCCGAAACTCTTTCTTATAGGAGCATTTTCCTACACCACAGAAAGGCTCCGGGCCAATAAAGGGCGTTTGTGCTCCTTTCCTGGCAAGTGTATTGGCCTCTTCATTTCCCGTCATTCCTGAGTGGCCAGGAACACAGACTAGAGACCCTGTTATTCTTGCCTAATAATCAAGTTTTTTTCGGCATTCTCATCCCAACTTTGAGTCAATGACATGGTAGCTCAATGCTTTGATAGCTGCTTGACTATCAGAATGGATCGATATGTCACCTGATACCGTCTTTCTAGTTTCATTTCCACGCATCTTTCGATTGCAGTATTTCTGCCTGAAAGACGCTCGGGAAGGAGCCTAACGATAATGAGTATCTGGTGCCAAGCCCAAATACTCCACCACATGCTCTAGTGGTGGTTTTTGAACCATCTAATGATGAACCTAACCTAACCATCTAATGTTTTATTTGAGTTTGGGTGGTAAATTCGCTTTTCCAGTATCGTAATGAAATTCTTTTCGATACCTTTCTTGATCATTTCGTCACTGGGAAGATTCGCTGACGAGATGTATTTTGTTAGAGAACCAGGCTCCCTGATTTTTAATACTCTCATTGCCTGAACCTTCCTTAGATATTCTAAGAATTGCCTCTTAGGCAGATCTTTCTATCACCAGGTGTAGAGGTGTGAGATCTATAATGATCTCAAGTGCCCTAGTTGGACACGTTCTCATAGCTCCAATGATGCACACAGACAGGCCTTTGAACTTTGTTGAGGGTCTTCCTCATGCTGTACTGACTTACTTGTGTATACCACACTACTGCCCCATACGTAATTGCTGGTCTCACAATCATGGCGTACATCCATCGCAGTATTTTTGGGTTACAGCTCTCTTACCAGCTAGATTTTTGCATGTCATCAAAGCTCTTATTGCTTTACTAGCAGTTATTTCAACATGCTTATTCCACAGAAGCTTACTGTCTAGGGTTATCCCTAGGTATTTAACTTCTGATTTCCATTCTATGATTTCCCCGTTTAAGGATATGGGTTTCATGGCTGGAAGTGTTATTTTTCGGGTAAATGGAATTACTATGGTCTTGTTTAGGTTAATGTTTAGCCCCACTGACAAGCACCATTGCTCAATAATTCTGAGGCCCTTTTGTAATAAATCACACAAGGTACTCTCGAACTTGCCTCTGACTATTAGAACTATGTCATCAGTATAGCCCATACATTCGAAGGCAAGCTCCGTTAGCCTGTAGAGCAGCTCATCTACTACAAGGCTCCATAGAACGGATTTCAATATTTATTGGACCATAAAGTAAAAGTTTTATTTTTAACCATATCATCAAAGTTTAAAATGCGTTTTTCTCAAAACATTAAATATGCACATTCGTGAGTTTGGCATTGGACCAACAATATGTATTGTATCTGTAGTTGAACTTCCCTTTGTAAATCCTTATTGATATTCTCTTCCTCTGTAACCTGTGTCATGTAGTCTTCTTTTTAAAATTATTGATGTTACCTTATGTGCTGCATTCAGTAGCGTAATTCTTGTAGTTTTCACAAGCTTGTTGGTCTGCTTTCTTGGGTATTGTTACTATTTGTCCCACATTCCATTCTTCTGGCATATCTTCTTATTATAATCAACTGGTACAGTTTTTCTAACAGTTTAGACCCTCCATATTTGATTCTGTTGCTTCCTGACGCCTTTCCA
This sequence comes from Galeruca laticollis, assembly GCA_963921935.1. Classification (NCBI taxonomy): domain Eukaryota; kingdom Metazoa; phylum Arthropoda; class Insecta; order Coleoptera; family Chrysomelidae; genus Galeruca; species Galeruca laticollis. Next base: position 70,616,835 of record OY998181.1, read on the forward strand.
TTCTTACTTCTGTTAATAATTATATTTATTCCTATGTTAGGATCTTAATTATTTTTTGATTGTTCGTTTCTGCTTTGTTAACCTCTATTCTTACATCAGTTTCTATTAGCGGTTCTCTAAAGTATTCCATCCATGTCTTTATATTCCATATCTTCATTTACTATTATTCCTGTTGTTTTGGTATAGTGTTCGGGACTGTGCATTTATTTTTTGATAAAATGATTCTGTTTCTCACATAACTTGCTCTTTTTATTTCACTAATTCTTTTTTCTCTTAGCTTGTTTTAGTAGTGTCTTCTTTTCTTATTTTTTTACCTGCTCGTCATTGGTGGGATGAATCCGTTGAAAATTTTAGGTCTTTGATATACATACATAGTAAGTAATACTTGGCAAACATTAAAACTTACTTCAAAATACCAATTATTTATTTTCGCCGCTTTTTACAGCTTCTAAAATTCATTACAATGTGTAGTACATCTTAACATTTTTTTAATCATCTATTTTGATAAAAAAAAACAAATTGTTCACATAATTAAATATTAGTAAAATGATATTAAGTAGAAGGAATTAAAGTTATACTTAGATACGAACTAAGAAAACATCAAAATTTTGTACCAAGTACGATAAAAAAAAGAAGGGAGTATTATGATTATTCAATCCAGCATCTAATTATCGACAATTGAATTGGAACTGTAGATATGATACAAAAAACAATAATTCTTGTTTCCAATATCAACAATCATTAAAAAAGTGATGAGAAATATCACAAAACACCCTTCAACTGGAGTCATATTTATGTTAGAATAGTCAAGAATATCAAAATTTATTGCCAGAAACCAAAGACTTTATTTAGTCCATCAATAAAAACGAAAAACGTCATTACACAAAAATCTATATACAGAAATATCGAAATGGCCAAAATTTAGTAATTTTAGTCACCTAAAACGTCGAAATGTGAAAGATTATACTAATTGAAACTGCCAGATGACAACTAATAAACCAACACAAGCCTTTGGTTTCTGTAGAACCGAAATATATATCGGTGTGAATGAAATGAAAAAGCGTTTATAGAAATCTGAAATTCATTTATTTATGTTGTTTTAAGCAGCCGCTTCTACTTCCATCGGTTGAGGGTCTGTCGAACTTTCAGACTTCTTCTTTTTCTTTTTCGCCGATTTAGGGTTGGCGGAACTGTTGAGGATGGATTTCAATTCGGGATCGACGACAGAATGTTCTGACTGATATAAATCTGTGTCGACAGGTAGGCCTGTTATTTTGTGTGGTCCATTAGGCATCAAGAGCACTGTAAACTTGAAATGTGCCACAATTTCACCTAAAATAAATATAATTTAGTAAAAATTGTATATCTATAACAATTTGATGAACATCTACCTGGTTTTTCATATAAAACCTGAAAAGGTTCTATCAATTTGTTCTTAACGCACTCAACGACTCCCATTTTTGCTTTAGTCTCGTCTTGGAAATTCCTCAAGTTGAACGGCATATTGCCATATTTTGTCCTTACTTCCGTGTAAAACATCCTTGAAGCTTTCAGTTTCAGTTGGTAGATTTCATCGGTTTTTTTGTATATAGATACTCTAGTGTCGGTTTCTTTGCCTACACCCTCACCTGCAAAAATTTGATTTTACTTTGCTAGTACACATTTAATATCAATTTTATGTATAACTGGAAGTGCTGTAAAAATAGTAATACTTCTCATTTCAAAAAATCATCCAATACAAAATTTCATATTTCTATCTTTTCTAATTATTGAGAAATGGTCAGTATTACAACTTTAATGAAAATGCATATAAACATATAGGCCATTGATTCTAGCAGATTTTCTACAAAGTTATCCAAGTGAATTTTTTTAATCTCTAGAGAATATGATAAAAGAAAATTTGTTACATGATAAAAAGTTGCAATTTTTTAAAATTTATGAACAAAATACTGTTAATTCTGTACCTAATAATCTCTTCTTCGGATTGATTAACGAATTGTTTATATGACAAATCATTTTCACAATAATTTACTTCAGCTCTGATTCGTCTAAACTCAGTGTATGCAAGCATATCATTTTTGTGTTTATATGTTTTCCACAGACTATGCTTAAGCTTGAATTTTTCAATAATTTTACCATTAAACCATGGAGAATAAGTGTTTTTTGACTTAACTGAATATTTAGGACAACACTCATTCAATATATTATAAATTGACCTTAATTTAGTGCGAAAATCATGAATATACATAAATTATTCTAAAAAAAAATTCCGGCTTTTAAGGGTTTATGTTAGTTCATTACTCACCTGTACTTATTAAAACATCCATTGCATAAACTTCATGTTTATCTAATTCAAATTTTTCATGTTCCTTTTTTTGGGCATCGTTGGGATTCTGTATTATTGTTTTTTCACCATCAATTTTAAACTGCTTTAGTTGGTGACTCAACATACCTAAAAATTAAAAATAATTTCTCAAAAACTTAAAAATAAAACTAAACAAATTTCTTTCATATTTTTTAATATCAATCAGATGATTAGTATCCTCACTATTTTTCAGAAGGATCAATTGGAATTTATAGTAATCTCATCATAACAAAAATTTCAACAATAACAATTTCTTTTACTACCCATTAAATCATTAATTAATCTCAATTCCTTTTACCTTCAACTGGTTTACATTTGAACGATTCAGCGACTTTTTGAACAGCTTCTGTGATTGCATAAGTTTCATTTCCTGGTTTCAAAAGTCTGAGAGCAGCCTGTGAAGCATAATGTGCTGCTAGTATAGCATCAGCCTTTCGTCCTGTAACTTTGTTACCGGATGAACCTACTACTATTGTATGGGCAACTACTGCTATAAAACCATCAATATGTGCACCCAAGTCACTGAAAGAGAAATAAATATAATTAAATCGACTCTTAATACCATTTAATAAATGAAAAATGATTATGCTGTTTCAGATTAAAAATGCTACATCAGTATTTGTCAGTAGGATCAATTGGAGTTTGTAATCATCATATCAGACAATAATCATTAAAATATTGAATTATTTTTGTACTTTTATGATTATTTTGGAATTTTAACTAATTAAAAGAACTATTCGGACAGCTTTTTATTTTCTCTTTAATAAACTTATAAGCACAAACGACGTTTCGCGCAGAAGAGAAAAATGGACTTTTGGGTATATCCCTCAATGAAGGTTATTAACCTTGAATTGTGCAATTCAAAGGAACTGTTGTTTGTCTGGACGGTGTTTTATTGTAACGATAACGACATTATTCAAGCGAAAATGGGCAACAAAATTCGAGGGGTCTAATTTTCATTAGTGGAAATTTCAAATGAAATGTGCCTTGAGAGCCAAAGGCATATAAGACTTAGTAGACGGCACAGTGGTGAAGCATGCAGCAACACAAGAACTAGACACCTGGATCAAGAAAGATGCGCATTGACAGCAGCCATGAATTTGAACCAGATTACGTTAATAGAAATTTGTGATTCAGCTAAAGAAATCATGCAAATATTACAATCAATCTATGAACAAAAATCAGAAACAAGTGAAATGATGCTACATGAATATAAAATGCAACCAACAGACAGTATTGCACAGCATGTAGCCAAAGTATAAAATCTTGCAAAGCAGATAAAAGAGACTGGAGATGTTAGTGACACAGCAATCATGACTAAGATATTGAGTACATTACCACAGAAACTTAGAAATGTGAGGCAAGTTTGGCCATCACTCGGCACAAACAATGAGGAAGGAGGAACAGTATTAGGAACATTGTCAGTACAAAAAGGTTTCTGCTACAATTGCAAGAAATGGCTCAGAGAAAATAAAAAGGCAATGATACTGATAACATAAATAATTATAGAGTAAAACCGGGAGGTAGAAGCTATAGTAGAGGAAGATGTGGTCAGAGATCCAGAGGAAATGCAAACTCAAACTTACATTTTTATTTGGTTATTTTCATGAAATTATAATTTAAAGCCATTTTTTATATATATTTTTTAAATTTTCTTTTTTAATATTCATGTTTTCAACTTTTATTTTCATTTCCTTTTTTTGCGCTTGTTACATGTTTCCTTCTTATCTACAATTTTACAATTTCATGTTATTACTTTTAGTTAAGTTGTAAACAAGTCATTTCACTTCTATCTCTTCTGATGCTAATATGGTTAAAAAATTAGCTGGTAATGCTATAAACTTGGAAAGTTTACTGTAAAATTGTTTTGCTGCTTCATTTAATTTACACTCTAAAAGACAATGTTCCAATCTCTCCACATCTGCAGTTTTCGTTTTCTGTTAATTTGAATGGCTTCATACGTTGTGGTGTGAGACAATGCCATGACCTTAGCGAGAATACTTATAAATGGATTTCCTTGTGGAACCAGTGTTAGTGTTTAATAAATTTATATTCGATTACTTATCTCTAATATATGTAATTTGACATTTATTATAGGTTCTTCTTGACTGGTAGCTGTGTTTGCTAATTTATCCACAATTTTGTTTTGTGGTATGCCTCTGATCCATACTATTCTAACGTCCTTATTTAGTGTTTTTAAATGAAACTCAAGGTCTCTAGTTAATTCCACAATATAATACAAGTTATTGAAAATTCTAAAAAATTGACAATTGTTTCAATAAATCAATATCATCGAAACAATTGTCAATTTTTTAGAATTTTCAATAACTTGTATTATATTGTGGAATTAACTAGAGACCTTGAGTTTCATTTAAAAACACTAATATGAGCATATTCCACGAAGTAAGAGTTGAGACAGTCAAGTCCTTATTTAGGTTTGCTAAAATATCAAAAAGCTCCCAAATTGTTGTTAGAATATAATATAAATCTGCACTAGGAGAGTTATTTTCAATTTTCATTATTGCACTTCTGCTGTCAGTGATGATTGATTACAAATGTGTTGTTGTAATCGTACTCTACGCTATTCTAGAGCTTGTTTAATTCCCATAAGTTCTGCTGAGTATATTGATGCTAGAGGAGGTAATTGGAATATTTTTGATTATTTTCATGGTAATAGCCAAACCCTACTTTATTATTTAAACAAGAACCATCCGTAAAAATAAGTTCAGTCATTCCATTTTTCTGACACGTCTTTCAGAAATAGCACCTTTTATATAATTTGTGTACGTAACTTTTGGTTGATTTAACTAACATTCATAAGGAATTGTGTAGCAAGAGGAGATTTCATGGTCAAAAAATTGGTTTTAATTGTTGCTCACCCAGTTGTAGCTTTCCATAAAGTTAGGCAACTTCTTGTTTTCCCAATATGTAGTAGTTAGACATGATATGAATAAGTTGTTTAGACTTTTTTGCTATTTGTTTTCTTCCCACTTATTTTTAACATTATTTGGTTCGTTAACATATCTCTTCTAATGTGTAATGGTGGTTCTGAACATTCTGTTTCCAATACATTTATAGGTGTACTCTGTACATAGCCTAAAGCAACGATTTTTATTATTTTCTATTTTTTGTGTGTGACATTTGGCTGCAGATCCGTATAGAATACAGTAGAACCCCGATTATCTGTGCGCGCTTTATCCGGGTGGCAGATTCTCCGTGCGGCATGTTAAATTGGTCATCCGTGCGCGGATTATCCGTGTCTGTTAGCCAGAGGTTGGCGCGTGAACATTGAATGCACAGCGCAGACGCTCGTCTCGTACAGACGTTCGTTTCGGGGAATCCCGAATTTACATATGTGTCTACTTATTATTTTCGTCAACTATTAACAGTATCAACCCGACTCCTTAAACACGCACAAAATGCAGTGTACTGGTGCTAACAAAAAGCGCAATGTATTATCTTTAGAACAAAAAATGGAAATTTTAAAACAATTTGAAAAAAAGAAAGATGTTGCTCTATTGGCTACAACATATAACATTGGAAAACAAACGGTGCGCGACATTGTGAAGAATAAAGCCAAGTTACAGAGCTTTGTAGCTAAAGCTGATAGTGCAAAAGCTATTTCTGACAGGAAGGCTCTAAAAGGATCTACTTTTCCTAAACTTGATGACGCTATGACCAAGTGGTTCTTACAAAAAAGATCGGAAGGGGTTCCAATATCAGGATCGATGTGTGCTAGGCAAGTACAAAAGTTTCACGAGCAATTGAAAATTAAAGGAAACTTCTCTGCTTCTTCCGGTGGGCTATACAGATTTAAAAAACGTCATGGAATACGACAATTAGCTATTCAAGGGGAGAAATTAAGTGCCGATGATGTAGCTATGGCTGAGTTTTGCTATGATTTGGAAAATCTTATAACGGAGCATGTCCTAAAACCCGAGCAAGTGTATAATGGCGACAACACTGGACTTTATTGGAAAGCTATGCCACTTGCTGCAGGCTCAGAAACTAGTGCACCAGGTTAGCTTTATTTTTGTACTGTACTGATTGTTTTTTTTAAAGTTATTTTTTTATTTAGGTTCAAGGTAAGCAAAGACCGTTTAACAGTGTTATGCTGTGCTAATGCATCAGGAATCCATAAGATTAGGCAAGCTGTCATAGGAAAATCAAAAAATCCGAGGGCTTTTAAAAATGTAAAAACACTGCCAGTTGATTATTATAATCAAAAGGCTGCTTGGATGGATCGAGTGATTTTTAAAAAGTGGTTTTTTGAAAAATTAATACAAGTTAAAACTTATTTGCAAGAAAATAATCTTCCACCCAAGGCTGTACTGTTACTGGATAATGCTCCATCGCATCCTGATGTAGAGCAACTAAAATCAGCAGATGGGAACATATTCGTAGCATATTTTCCTCCTAATGTAACATCTATTGCCCAGCCCATGGAGCAAGGTGTTACAGAGACCATGAAGAGGCTTTATAGGAAAGACCTTATGCTCCAATTGTTGGGAGAATGCGACTTTATGGGATTTTGGAAACGTCTGAATTTGAAAGAAGCAATTTATGCTGTAGCTCACGCTTGGAGTGAAGTGAAAGAGACTAACATTAAAAGAGCATTTGATAAAATTATGACCTTAACAGCAGATGAAGAAGATTGTACTGAAGATGAAAATGAGTTATCAATTGAAGATATCGCATCTATAGCCTCACAAATCAAAAGGCTTGGAAGAAATAGATAACGCAAAAATACAGAAGGTGATCATGACGAAAAAGGGTATCATAATATTATTGACGAAGATTATCTAAATAACCAGACCTCTACAGAAAGTTCTGACAAAAGTAGTGATGACGATGAAAATAATGTCATCATCAAAACAAGTCATAGAGAAGCAGGAGATGCAGTAAATGTACTTATCCATTACTTTGAAGAACAACCTGAAACTGAAGACATTCATCTACGAAGCCCAAAAACAAAAAAAAATTACTGATTCTTTTTTGTAAGTGATTTTTCGTACTTCCGGGCCTAAAGTGACAACTTCACTCCCTTGTGACAGGTACTAAAGTGTCACATTTAATCCCTCCGGGATTAAATATTGACGAAACTCCCGGAACGATTAAATCACAAACAAACGAATTCAAGGAATATTTTATTGAAAAATATAATTAATTAGAATGGTAATTAACGTTAATATTCAAATTTACAATGACACTAGTAATGACAATGTTTCTAAATTATAACTGTCACAACGCAATGTTACTATGGTAACTTATTTTAAAGACAGTTTATTAAATGAGTTGAAGAGAGAAAAAACTGATTGAAATTATTGAAATAATTAATAAAATCATACCGGAAGTACGAAAAGTATCGTATATACCTTGCGACTGAAGTACATTTAATCCTTCAGGTAAATTATGGCCCTCCCTGCGGTCGGGCCATAAACTTTACCTTCAGGATTAAATGTACTACTTCAGTCCCGCGGTATATAATATACTATTATTAACGTTTTTAGTTATTACTGTTCATCTACGTTGTATTATGTTTAAATATTAAAACTTATGTTTTTTGTTACATGTATGTATCACTTTTATTCTTTTGATATGCATTTGTGTAAATAAATTATTAAAGAAATAAAAATGAAGTTTTTGGATTATCCGTGTTTTCGATTATCCGGCAAAGGTCCGGTCCCGGCAGGCCCGGATAATCGAGGTTCTACTGTACTACCATAATCGAGAATTGATCTTATAAATGATTTGTAAAATAATAAATCTATATTTGGATCTGCACTCCATTTATGATGACTGAAAACTTTGATAATATTTCTTGCCTTCTCACATTTTTTGATTATCTGTGATATTTGATCTTTCCAGTTCAGTTTTTGTCTAAAATAATACGAAATAAATTGCTGATGATTTGTATGGAAATTCGAGGTTTGCTAATTTGATGGTGTTGTCATTTTGATATCTATTTTTAGTAAATGTACATACTGATTACTTGAATTGGTTTATAGTTGTTCCATTTTCATCGAACCATCTTTTTGCTATTTCTGTTGCTTTGATGAGTTGATTATGACAATTTTGTATTTTTTATGTTGGGAGCTGATAACAAAATCGTCTGCATACTGATATATTTTGACATCAAGATTACTTAACGTTTTTTTTCAAAATCGTAGGTGAAAATTATGTAGAGCAAGGGGCTCAAGATTCCTCCTTGTGAGAATCCTATAGAAGTTTGTCTAGAGCCTACTAATTTATCATTTGTTCATATGTATGTTTCTGTTACTGTAGAAGTTGGTAATGTGTTTACATATCCAGTTTGGAATTCCTAGCTTCTTCATCTTTCATTTCAATATGTGTAGGTCTACATTATCATATGCCCCTACTATATTCAAGAAAATTGTACTTGTATACTGATTGGTTGTGAAACATTGATAAATATTTGCTGTGAATTCACATAGTAGTTCTTGTGTAGATTTTCTGAAACCATATTGTGATCTTGGTAATAATTTGTTTTTTCCGTGTAGTGCTCTAATCTGCATTTAATTATTCGTTCATATATTTTCAGAATAAAAGAGGCTTTTGGTCGATACGTATTGTGGTTAGATTTTGGTTTTCTAGATTTCAAAAGTGGAATTACAATGTAATACATCCAATCTACCGGTATTTCTAGTTCATTGAATACTTCTATTAGTTGTTTTTTGACAACAGTTTGTAATTGATGTAGCATTGTGTAATGTACATTGTCTTTACCTGTGCTGGTGTTGTTCTTATTATGGAGATCAGTATTTAATTCATTTGGAGTAATTTTTTCCGAAAATCTGACTTTCATTTGTTTCTTCTAAGTTGTTGTAACCCAATCAGCGTAGGAATCTATGAATTGTTTATTATGTTTTCCTGTTTTTAAATTTATGTACTTGTCTCAAATTTTTTTCATTGGAACATTTTTATTTAGAGATAAACAATATGCTTGCCAATTTTCTTTGTTTTTTTGATAATTTTTTTGGACACTGCACAGTGTTTTTATTATTAACTAAATTTTCAAGATTTGGATTCTGTTTATATTTAGTAAATGCTTCTTTATGTAATGAAACTTCTAGATCACATTGATTCCACCAAACTTTACCTTTTGTTTTGGTTTTTATATTTTGGAATAGATTCTTCAGCAGCTTCATTAATAACATTTTTAATTTCATCATATAAATTATTAGTGTTTAGTGTATTATTGTTGTTATTATGGTTATTTAATATATTTGAGCATTCTACATAGTATTTGTTCATCAGCCTTACCTATATTCCATTTTTTTTAATTTGTTATAGTAGCTGTAGTATAATGCAATCTTTTGTTGTAAGAACTTCCACTAAAGAAAATTACGAATTGAATAAACAGTGCACTAGATTCATATTTGCTACAAATTCAGCATTCAGACTGGTTCAACATCTACAGCTTACGAAGCTTGGAAGCATGTTGCGCTGAGGATATAAATCTCCCAATAGAAAACAGATATCAGGTTTCTCTGTTAATTGTTTAGTGGTATGTAAAAATCAACAAATTTGTTTTAGGAAATTCACTTGCTGAGGTATATCAAGAGCAAAATTATGCATATAAAGCACATTTGCATCAAAAGACAGTCTTTTTAAGCATTGATGGTTGGTCAAACATTCAGAATGAACCAATTATTTGTGCCTGTGTAACTAATGAAGATGGTACAGGTTTTCTGGAGGGCACATTTGACACATCTGCATTGTTTCAGATAATGCTGCCAATATGACAAAAATGTGGCACCCTTTTGTGAAACTAATACTGATTCAAAAATTATTTGATGATTGTTTCTTTAGAGTTTAGAATAATACTATACAATATAGAGAACTATTCATTTATACACATTTATTTTTGCAGCCAACAATCCTAAATGCCAGTAGTAAAATAATGAATGAATTACCAAATGTGGCGATGGTATTGTGGATAAATGGACTTGGTAATTTCGACTGTTTTTCTGATAAACTTGGCACTGAGTAACCATGATAACCCGAAAACATTATTAATAAATTATTTAACTCTTCCTCTGGCATAGCCCACAATATAATGATAAAAAATAGCTGCAACGAGATACCTTAGTTCCTGGCAAGTAAAATTTGAGGCATTAGTAGACCCACTTGTGATTCTTCAGCCACTGCATATAAAACTAGATTTAATTAAAGGGTTTATTAAAGCCTTTGATAAAGACTGAGTTTATTTTAAGCATCTCAAGATTAAATTTCCAAAGTTGAGAGGCACCAAAAATTCGAGAAGAAATATTTGTTGGTCCGCAAATAAGAAGAGCTCTTCAAAGATCAAAATTTCCAAGAATAATTTGTAACTTTCCTCAAATTTGCGAAAGAAGATGATAGCCAGCATAAGATATTAAAATTATTTTGTTTTGTACTGGTACTTAATCGCCCTTTCTGTGTTAAAGTTAGTTTGTATTTATAAAATATTTTTAAATAGAATTATTATTGGTTTTTAAGTTTTTTTTACTGTGTTTACTGTTTTAATAAAAATACCATTCATACATATTGGTTGTCACGTATTGTTCCTAATAACTCGGAATATAGACATGCTAGAATAGATCTGTTGATGTTTATAGATTCAACAGACCCTAATTACCCCAGTTTAGGTCATTTCACTGCATTTTTTAAATGTCGGGTAGTGTTATTACTGCAACCCCTTATTTATATATTAATGATTTCTATGAATAATTTTTTCTTTCAACACTGAATCTGGTGCACTTGAAAACTAAATCACATTCCAAATAAGCATTAGCACACTTCTGCATTTTGAGTGAGTCACATTATGCTCTGTAATTGAAAAACATACCCATATTCCACAAAAGAACTAAGAGTATAGACATCAAGTTCCTCGGAGAAAAATATGAAATTGGATGCCCGAATCCCAATTAGATTAATACAAAAATTAAAAGTTCAACTTACACTTTAGCGACATCATTTTCTTTGAGAATATAATCTAATTCGCTGGGTACGGGGGAGAAGTGGCAAATACAGTTGTTTACAGACACACTAGTTGGGAAAGCAATACCCTTTTTCAATTCTTTCTCTTTTTTGAATACCTTATTGGTTTCGTCTACAAGAAGTGTGTCTCCGTACTCGCAAATCTCCCTCACAGATGTACCTGGTAGACACTTATCTATGACTTGCTTTAAAACTCCTAAAAACAAAAATTCCATAATGGCTTCTATTTGAACAAAGACATTATGCAAGGTACAAAATAAGGTTGAGTGACCATTTACCGGCCTTTCTTCGTTACTAAACAATTTTGAAGTAAACAAATGTTTATCTGCATTTATTTCAAAAAATTAAACCATGTGGTTCTCAGTACCGGGAACCAAACTCCATATGGCTTCACATTGTAAACTCGGATTAAATAAATTAAAAACTTGTCGATAATAAGAAAACTATTATGATATGGTAAATCTCCTGTTTTAACTCACTATTAACAATCTCTCCAGCCATTTTATACTTGGTAACCACCAAGTCTTCGGCAATAGTTTTCTCGACCACATCTTTTTCGTCCGCCATAATTTACCTAAACGACTTCAGTGCGACCAATTTTGACAACACACAACTACCAACCAAACAAAATTGTGTCAATTGTGACTTCTTCTCTTTTTATCTGAATGTACTATACTGAATACTGATACCAAAGAATACACCAATTCTTTGCTGATACTTCGTTCCTAGTCTCAGCTTCATAGTTTTATTCATAGACAAATAATATATTATTACTTTCTCTATGTTCTTTTGGGCGTTCGAAGAGAATGAGCGCTGACCCCCCACCAGAACGCCAAGCAGCTGCCGCCGCACCGTTCGGCCGAGCGAGCTAAGATTACTGTTCTCTTTTGAATGGACCAATTGACGGTAGAAAAATGAAAAATTGTGTTTAAGTTGAGTTGGGATTCAACAACCTAGCGAGGTGATCAAAATTTGAAAATTTCAATCAATATTATCACAGAATCTAACAGGCTTTGAATTTGTTTATCTCAACAAGTAAGGTCACATCTAAAAAATTTTTTTTAAATACTCGTCTTTCAAAGACACACATATTTATAACGTGAAAACATATTTTAAACAAATTTTTCAACGCCAAAATGAGAAAAAACTAGATGTAAAAATTTTTATTTTCGGTAAAAAAAAATTTTAAAAATTTTGTTTATGTTAATTATAAAAATATAATTTTCACTCTGTCGATTGCAACAAACCGTTTCTCAATATCGTTAATGTTCATAAATTTAGACGCGATTGAAAAAAAAATTGTTTCCAATTTGCGCAGCCGCCATTTTGAATTTTCCAAATCTGAAAAAATGTAAATGTTTAGAAGTTTGCCCTCTATGTTTATCTATGTTTTGACCTCGATATTTTATATATTATTACTTTCTCTATGGTTTTATTTGATGTATTCAATGATTGTGGTCTCCATAGGCAAGTGGAATTGGTTTGTTCGTAGAACATAATTTGCTAACGGTTACCAACCAATTCCTGATTATTATGTACGCATGCGCGGTTTATCATTGGTTTCAAATCGGTCGGAAATTTTTCACTCTAAGAACGCAAATATGATATTTTCCTTACCTGACAGCGACTTTTTGTAAACACACCAGCAACTGTGCCGAAATCCGAATACTATCTTCAATAACTGATTGTTGAGGAAAACAATTTGTGATCAAATATATATTTCTTAAGTTGTGATATTAATATTTAAAATTATAAAACTGGTATTTACAGAAAAAGGATGGAAAGTATGTTTTTGGTATTTTACCTGTTGTCGACATTTTCTTTATATTATGTTTTTTAGCAAGTAATAACCTGATTCTGGAAGAATTCTTAGTTTTTAATACAACAAATAATTCCTCAGAACTAGAGAACCCCTTAAAGAGCACTGAGAATACAACTTCTGTCATTAATTCTTAGATTGTAGCACATCATTTACATGGACAAGTACAAATACTCTTATGCTACTCGATATACACCAGAAGTATAGGTCAAAAGTTGGCACCTTAGAAATCCGTAATTTTTATTTATTTGTTATCAAATTCAAACACCAAAGAAAAAACAAATAAACAGCTCATTTTTAGTTCCTATTGGATAATTATCAATGTCCTTGCGAACTGCGCATGTCTGACATCTCTCCAACTTAAAATTTCTTATTAGTCAGCGAATTATTCTGACGGTTGCCAATCAGTTTCAAACCGACCATTTTCTTTGTACGAACGTTGGATTTTTTATCACTGATTTTTGGTTTGGCTTGTGCGAACGCTGTGCTGTACAGTTGCTAACGGTTTCTGACTGCTCTACGAACGAACCTATTAACTGACCATACGTCCCGTTTTAAAGGTCTCTTTATAAACTTGCAGTTGCCGTCGCCGTTCCCGCTCCCGTTGCTGTTTGACGTTGCAGTTGCCGTTGTCAATTTATAAACCTGACTTTTGATGTTCGCCACCGTTGTGTTCAGGGTAGATAATCTTTATCTTTATTAACTCTTTCTACTTCTACAATGATTTCTTGAGTCAATGTCATGAAGAACATTATTGTTATCCATTTCGAAATTCATTCTTCACAAAGCACAAATCAGCAAATTAATAAAAATAAATCTTAATCAACGTAAATCAGCTACCCAGGTTTTAATAACATATTTAAGGTTATGTTAAACTCGATTCTTGCCAAACGACCAGGCTTTTGATTGGTTAATATGCGAACGGCACGAACAGCAAACTGCAAAACTTAAAACTTCGTTATGTCTGAACGTCAGGGAACGTCACGCTAAACGGCGAACGGTAACAGCAACGGAGAATATAAATGAGCAAATGTGAAAGTAGCTTTTTGACTTTCAACGGAAACGGCAACTGCGAGCGGAAACGACAACTGCAAGTTTATAAATCGGCCTTTAAACGGGGCTGTCCCTTTCGCGAACAGTTGTCTCCAAACAAAGGTGATATTTTTGCGATCTAGCGAATTAGAGCGATTCATTTTCGCTAATAAGTAATGATGTCACGCTTAAAAACGCTTGAAGCGGAAACTGGCGTGGTCGAGATTGCGCCAGAAAACTTTAAGCGGTTGATAGCAATGACAGAATAAATTGATAGGACCCTGGACCAATGGTGTGGCTGTTTTTTCTTTGTTATGAGTAGGCAACAATTTGAATTTATGAACAAACTCATACAAAAACATTTGTTTAAACATAATTTTTCCCAAACATTTATATCTCTGTGGGGTCGTTGCGAGGTACCGTGTCTTTAGACATTCGAAATTAAATATAAAAGTCATAATTTAGATAACGGGTTATCCATTCTTCCTCATAAATCGACCTGATGTGATGGTCTTTTAGAAGAGAAGAGAATTGAAAAAATTATTTGCAAACTTTTTATTCTTCTTGAGAACCGATTTCTCATTAAAAGGACCACAGAAAAAGATGTATCCTCACAGCAGCATCATTAAGTATCTCCTCCTTTTCATTCTAAATTCTAAGATCATACATTTAAACAAAAGCAATATTATTTTATTAAGATATATTAATATTGTTTTGCTTATTACAGACTACAGATTCACAGTTTCAGAAACAAAAAATAAACGTAAAGTATATATTTGTCATGCGAGAAATGTCATTGTATGCCAGAAAATATCGCTAGATATTTCCATTTTTGCGAGGTTAAGCGTGACGTCACCGTTATGACGTCACGCTTGAGCGACACTGTTAATCCGCTTAAAGACGCTAGATCGCGAAAATATCACTAAAAGCTCTGAGCCGCAAAAAGTCCCATTTCCGAAACCGCGCGAAAATGTAAAGACTCGGGGCAGTAAAAAATATGTTGCATATAATTTAATAATTTTAATGGAAGATGCTTTAATAAAGTTTGTGATTGATTTTTAATTATAAATAAATAATAAAAATAATAGGGAATATGCATGTGAACCGAATTAGGTCCAAATTTTTCTGAGTATTCTTTATAATGGTATGCATTCATACTTACAGCAATATGTTTTCATTTACTCAGTTTAAATTATGAATTGCAGTTATTAAAAAATGTATAAAATGTCCGCGAAATTCAATACAGTAAAACGGTGGCTATAGGTCGGTTAAGTGCATCGTTCGCATTTAGAGCATAGACATATAAATATAGACCGATCAAGAGGGCGTGGAAATTCAAAACTAGATGCCAGCGTGGCAAAAGTTCGAACTTAACACATGTACATTCCTGACTGTCTCTGGTGCCTCTGTACCAGGAGACTGTTGGGGTGTGCTAGTAAAAGATGAGTAGACAGCATGGGAGTATGATGTGGAAGGAATGTAGGCTCTCTGAGGTATTGGTTGTAGCTGGTGCAAAATTGGAGTCTGGGGACCAGTTTAAGAACAAATTTTGTCGTGAAGAAGGGCCTATCTGTAAATATGCAGCATATAATTCTGATACTGCTTGATATACTCTATTTCTTATGACATGTTGGTATGTAGCAGGCATTTCCTTTGCTATTTCATACATGGCCAAAAAAACTTTTGAAGTCCATCACCACGTCCATCTTCACTGGCTTTTTTCTTTCAATTGCCCGTTCTTCAGCTCTTTTTTCCTGCCGAATCATCGACTCCTTCATTATGCTGGGATATCATCTTTTTTCATTCGTTTATTGTTCTGTAGAATAGTTTCCGACATTGATTTAAAAATAACATATTTGGGCAATCGTGTTCCAGATGTCATCTTTTAGTTTGGATTTCATATATGAGGTATCATTTGTATCATATAGAATAGGAAATTTTCTGACAGCCTCAATAAGTTTTTCCTACATTTTTTTGCAATTATTTTACCACACACGCACTCGAAATCGGTGTCTCGAGCACCGGGCCACGCACTTTTTGTTTGGCACGTTCGTGGCGTACACCTTGCGGGTGTGCAATGTACATGATACAAAAACATGGCGTGTGCTGCCCTGCGTGGGTTGCGTCGCATGCATGGAGCTGTATCAATACTAGCTCCATGGTCGCACGTGTCTTGTGCGCCTTGTGTGTTCTGCAGAGACAATGACAAATGACATGTGTCGTTGGGCAGAGACTGTCAAGGACGAGCATGTTTTGGAAATTTTTATACCAAAATAAATAATTATGGAGGAGTTAAATGACAAGTTTTATTATGTGTACAGTTCATCGATTTCGGACAGAATTCAAATTAAAATGTAAGTTTACTATACAACCAAATATATTATTACATTAATCTTCTTTTGATGATGTTTTAGTGGTACTTTAGAAGGTAAAAGACAAAAACCAGAGTATACAAAAATATTAGAAGATCCCATGTTAAAGTACTCCGGTCTTTATCAAGACGGATGTGCAGATTTATTTGTGCAGTGTGTAATTTATGACAACAATCAACCCTTAGCCTTGCCAGTTTCTACATCTTATAAAGCTTTTACGCAAAGATGGAAGTATGTACAATAACAATTTCATATATATTTGTATTTCACTAGTATTTTGTATGAATTTTCAGTTGGAGTGAGTGGTTGACTTTACCAGTACAATTTAATGATCTACCTAGAACAGCTCTTTTGGCTCTGACTGTATATGATTGTTTTGGGCCTAACAGACTGTTTCCTGTGGGAGGAACCACAATTTCACTTTTTAGTAAACATGGACTGTTCAGACAGGTATACTAAAGTCTCATTTAAATATCAATTTTTATAAATATCAAGTAATTACTAGTCTAGCTAATTTAGAAAAATAGGCATATGATGTATTGAAGATTGCTTAAAAAATGATAATATTGTTAGTTAATAAAGTCACAGTATTCTTAAGGTACTCTTAAGGGGAAGTAATCAAACGTTCGATTCAACTTTTTATAACTAGTTATACAAACTAAAATAAGAAAACATAGGAAGGGTAAACACGTAAAGAAAGATTTTTAAAAATTTGGACGTGGAATGCAAGAACAACTTACCAAGCAGGTGCTTTAAAAAACTTTATAGAGATTATGAGAGAATATAACATTAACATCTTAGCCTTACAGGAAAGATACAGAGGCAATGAAAAAATACAAATTTTGACCTAAGTACATTGTTTTAATTTAAGTTTTGTTTTTAAGAAATTCAACTTTATTATGACCAGAAAAATATTACATACTTGAGTTGACTTATTTACAGGGAATGTTGGACTTGAGAGTCTGGCCAAACAGAAAAGCAGACGGTAATTTCCCAACCACAACCCCTGGTAAAACAAAAAATGGTAAAGAACAGATGCAGAGGCTATCGAAATTAGCCAAAAAACATAGAAACGGTTATATTACAAAGGTTCGTGTATTAAAAATATTTTATTCAACAAAAATTATGTTATTGAATATTTCCAGGTAGATTGGTTAGACAGATTGACTTTTAGAGAACTAGAAATGATAAATGAAAAAGAAAAACGATCTTCCGAATATCTATATCTGATGATTGAATTCCCTACTATATATATCGACAGTATACCACATCACATTGTTTATTTTGAACAAAATGGGGAAGAAATAGTATCTGTAAGATCGCAAGCGGATTTAGTAACTGTTCCAGACCAAGAGATACTCAAGGTATGAGCGTTTTTTAACATTAATGTTTTGTAAGTGTGTTTACTTTACAAATGAAGCGTGGAAATTCAAAAGTGTCTAAGTGCCGGAAAGGTCATGTTTGAGATGTCATTATTTTTGCCATCTATGTGCCAAAACTGATAACATACAAAAGAGTCTAAGTGTCATACTCACACTATTAACGTTAAAAACTTGGTTAGAAGATGTCTAAGTGTCGGCACTTTGATATTATTTATTGAAAATCTGTGACCTCGAGGAAGCCATTTGGGGGTAAATCTCAGAGTTGGCTATGGGTTTATTTCAGTAGCGTTGGCAGGGCCGTACTTAGAAATTTAAAGTAAACATGAGAGTATTATGTTTATTTGAATTTACATAGATAATTATAAAAATAGAATATAGGCAAGCTGTTCTTGTTATGTGAAATATTCATATTTATTATTTAGCTATATCACCGTGTTGGGAAGTAGGTAGTTCGATTAGAAAGAAAATCAAATAACTTGAGAGATCACACGTTAATAGACCACAAATAGACCACATACAATCAAAAAGTTAGAATGCTAGAATTATATGTGCTTTTAGAAGCATTCGATAAAATTAGCCTACCTATAATAGTTTAGAAGATAAAAAAGATTGATATATACACCATTAGAGATAATTGAAGGAATTTTTGTAGATAAGTATAGTGTCAAAAGATAATCCATATGTGACAATTTTAAATGAAAATTATGGGAGTGTTATATATAATCAAAATTAATGATATGCAATTATCAAATTCAGATTAATTTAATACATTTGTGAGTGATACGTTTGTGCGTTTAAGTGTGTTTTTCGAGAATATTATTTTGGTGTTTTTTTGTGTTATTGTGTTGTGTTTGATCAACCCGGAATCATAATTAAAAAAGACATAAGATAGATATGTGTTCATATGTGAAAAACGATTTATTAAAATTGTGCGATACTTTCGCAAATATTTTTACAATTAGTAATAGTTTCACTCACGGTGTAATGAGATTAGTAAAAAAATGAAATGTGTCCAATAATCACTTTAAATAAACAATACTAACATTAGAAATACAAAAAGTAAATACAATAACACAAACCTACATTTAAACAATATTTGTTCTATGTGACTTAATAAATTTGTAACTTGAAGTATTTACACAAATATGTACTTCCACCTATTGATTACGCCATATAATCAATTTATTACGAATATTTTTTTGATCTTTAAAATTATTATTAATATGTTTTAAAGTATAATAAAGTCGTATGCGTAAGTACAATTTTAATACAAACTCTTTGCGAAATTTCTCACAAGGATGCGCAAGATATTGTCTATGTACAAGTTGGAAAAGATTATTGCAAATGTTGGTCCTTGCTATTAGACAGTGGAAATTTGTCTGAAAAATTTCTTCAACATTCGCAATAAAATCCAAAAAAATGTTTGCTGATTTTTTGAAAATTCTAAAAATAGTTTTTTCGGAATTTTCGTATGCCCTAAAATAGATGTATAATGAAGAATCATCTAATTCTTGTCGATGGTTTGAAAATGTTATGCACACGTCGCAACTATGTATATTAAGGGCTTTTTTTAACAGATAGCCACATATATACCGTACAAAATTCTTGTGTAGCATCTCATCTTGCTGATAATCTGTACCTATAAGTTGAGTGGTAATTTCTATTGAGATGGTTTTTGTAGACGGTACCGCATGTGCAGGTACATCTGTCAACTTCAAAAGGATGGAATCTGGATCTGCCTCACAATTTTCGGTCCCTGAGTGAAATATTTTTAAATACACTAATTTTTTAAATGTTCTTTTAAATTGAATTGAAGTAGGATTTCTGCAGTTGCCATTTTGTTGTCTGACAGAACAGAAAAAATTCTCCAGACAATCTGAATTTAAACGCCTAGTTAAAAGATTATCAATTTTTTTCTCATTGAAGTCATTCCATAAGCTCCGAATGCTATTTATACTAATCCTAATACATTTAAAGCATTTTGATCCTATTCGTCACATTTTTGTTTTTTTCGTTTATAATTTTAATTTTGTTAAAAAGGGTAGTGCATTCATTTAATAATTCCACCTGATGGGGTAAATTCTTGTAAGATCTATTATATAATTTTGCGGAAGAGGTACTGGATGAATTGAGCATATCAAATAGTTTGTCCATTTTGGATACAAATTCTGAAGTGTGATATGATTCAGGCGGCAATTGTCCAAATCTGATATAAACATTCATGCCACTAGAAACTGTTGCGCTAAATACTTGTAGATCATATTTGGCTTTCATTTCTTTAAATGAACTTGGAGAAATATGGGACGTAGTGAATTTTAGTGCCGCTCTTACTGCATATTTTTTGTCATGCTCATAAAATGATTTTATAAATGACCATGAAATTTTGTGATTGTCAATTAAGAAATCATATTTTATAAGCATATTCCTAATGGCTTTAAAAATGTGCGGAATATCAAAAATGTAATAAATTTTTTGTCCCCTGCATTAAAAATAAGGCCGATTTGCAGTAACACCCAATAAATATGACAAAGGCATATAATTGGATCCCATATCTGTTGTGACAGCACATATTTTCAAACCTATCTCGCCCAACTGCTGTTTTAATATATCCGCAGGACATGAAGAATGGCAAAAACTAAATGCCACAGGTTGCTTCCATTTACTGAATATTCCTCTTAACATTAAAACTGATACATTTGATGCCGGTCGTAATATATTATTTGTATCTTCAATTTCTGAAAGACCAACGACAGCATCAGTTCCGCGATTATAATATAAATGTGCGTTGATCGACATTTCGTCTATACATAAAACACAATATTTACTTTTGTCATTGAAGCAATCGGCTTTCATTTTTAACATGGCAAATACTTGGGGATTATTCAAGCCAGAATTTATTTGCACATTTTGTAAAATCCTTAACAGTGTTGTAGGTGATGGCAGACAATATTTTTTTACGAGTACTTGTCAGTAAGTTCTCGGACCAGTAAAATATAGCGCTAAGCACTCCATTTTAAATTCAAGTGAATATCTTCGTCCCTTAGGTTTTTTTTTGATTGACTAATTTGGCAATTAACTAGACGAGCTACTTCATCGTTGCCACAAAATTTATAAGTCAGTCTATAAAATTGTTCCAAACTTATTTCACTTTCAATATTTTCGAATCTATGTTCTAAGTCCACAACTCTCTTCTTTAAAGCTATAATCTCATTCTTGAGATCTGTAACACAACTACGATATTTCCTCTTTCGTGGACTATTATGGGACAGATCACTGCTAGTTTGTGTGGATGAAGTAGAACGTGGAGTTTGGCAGTTTACATCGGCAATAAAACTTTGATCTGAGATTGCACCTAAAATAAAACAATAATAGCGCTCAAATAAAGTTCTTAATACCTGAATAAGCTAACTAACTGACAGCGATATAATTATTTGTTTTGTATTACAAATTATTCAAAATTATCAAGAACCTGAGGCACTTACCTATATATAAAGCTCGGATTTATAGCAACAAAAATTGAAGAGAAATTCGCTTATATAGGCAAAGATTTTTACTGAAAAAGGCAAAAAATCTTAACATATATAAAATAAAATTTAAAAAAGGCAAAAAGATGGATGTCATGAAAAAAATGTAAAATATGCAAAAAAACACTTGAAAAAGACAAAAAGGGCAATTTGTCTATAATCCGAGCTTTATTTAGGTACCTACTAGGCGATTTTGAGTAATTTTTATTCATAAAAAGCCTTAAATTATTCATTTTAAATTCCAAGTATTATACACTGTATTGAACTTGGGTGTATCCGAGAAAAGTAAAAAGTATAATCACGTTGTAGGTACAATATATTATTTACCTGGAGTGATAATTATATCTTGAAAAATGTTTATCCGTGGCATTTTTTTCTCTGATTTATCCAGAGATTTCAAGTCATACAAAGGTGTGTATGTATGATCAAAATTAGGTCTCCATTTGTGAACATTTTCAGTTCAAAGTGGACCTGACAAATCGTGTGACTTTTATTTAAACTGTTTACTACACCTAAAAAATCTTCCTATTACAAGCAACAACCCAAGTTCTGGCTCTAAAATAACAAAATATGATTCGAATGTTAGTTTCAGTTTTGAATAGGCCGGACCTAAGACGTTAGTATTTGTGAGAACTATTTCCATAGGTCAAGTAAGGCGTTCCCTTGTGATTCTAGTTCAATGGTGAGATTTAGCATGGCCGACAACAACTATTTATATTTAAGTAACATATATATGTATAATTTACCTTATGGGATCTACAGGAAATCTAAAAAAACTTTTTTTGCATATATAACTTTTGTTTTTGCAAAATTTCGCGGCACAAGAACAGCCCATTATAGTCAGTTTAAGAAAACAACGGTACTTCAGAATTAATATAAAATCTCAACGACACTAATTAACTAAAATAAGAAAAAGAACCGTTTGACACTCAAAAATCAAATACTAAGTCAAACTAATCTGAATTTTTATAACTACCGATTGAAAGACACCCAAGTACGTACGACAATGGTTACGAGTAGCTCCTTCTGCATTCTCGTCACTGATCTGAGAGGTTTTACCCCGAAGGGCGTGTATGCGCGAATAGCTGCGCATTCTGTTCCCGCCAAGTAAGAGTCTCTGCTGTGTGTTCTATATGCTGTGTTTAGGGTGTGGACAAATTTATACATGTGGTGCCTTAGCCGGTCCGGTAAACCAACATGTTTTTCAATATGATTTACTCGTTGTCAACTTGAATTTAAATATAAGGTGGCTTGGCTTATGGGAGATTTTATTGGGACATTTTGAACTTTAAAAAAAATTAGTGTTTATGAAGACATAATCTTATTAATGTTAAAAAATTTCACGAGTATTCGCTTAGTGAAAAAGTAACATGAAAAGAAAAAGGTAGACCTCTTCCAGATACTAATTTAGAAGCTTCTGGCTTGAGTTGAATAAAATCTTACAAAAGACATTTAATTGGGAAATATATTTGCAAAATAAGTGGATTTGAGGGGGCAGGAAAAAGAACGGGTTATATTGTTTTGCCTGTGTACTTTTCAATGTTGGAACATTTTGATTGCAGATGGGTGTTACTGACTTAGCTCAATTGAGCGACAAAATAAAAAGATAATAAGACTCATATAATATGTAGGATCTTCCCTGGTGATTGGAACAGTAGCCACTGTGAACGGGAGAATGAAGTTGGCAGCAGTAAAGGTCATTAAGGAGTAAGAGATTTAACCTTTTCGTTGCGGCTGTCCTATTTTTCGGACTCTAACTGGTTGTGCCTCGGGTGCGGATAACCGATATTTAGTAAATTTATTATTGTTTATCTGCGGCTTATATTTTTTTTCTGTAGGTGGGGAGAGTTTTTGTAGGTAGCAAGTGTTTAGGCTTGTGTTGACTCTATTGGAAGGCCATTCGCAACAATTATTTGCGTTAGTTCAATAGCTTACTTGGTGGTGTATGTGCGGCGAATTATGGCTAAACTACCCGATCCGCTTAGTGGAAAATTCTACTCAAAGGTCGAGTTGGAAGAGATTTTATCGCGTTCTGACAGCGAAGATGAATTTTTTGAGAGTCGTATAGATTCCGATTGGAACGATCAGGATGAAAATCCAGCTGAGGCTGAGGTTTCAGACGAATTACAGGCACCAGTGTCCCCCGCAAAATGGGTTATAGTGTATTTTATACTATTCTTTTATGCAATAAGTTATTACTCACTAATATTGTTTGTATTTACCTAAATACAAAAAATCGTAGATGAACAACGCGGGTACGGGAGCGGAAGTTGGCCATCTTGATGATGTAACCAAAGTTGCGTGCGCACCGGAAGTGACGCCATGCGTCATTTACCACGTGTTTCGTGCCATCCATCTTGTGTTCTATGACATGTGTCGTCTGTTATGTGTTCCGTGTCATCCATCTTGTGTTCTGTGACGTGTGTCTTCTGTCACGTTTTCCGTGTCATCTATCATGTGTTCTGTGACGTGTGCCTTGTTATCCATATTGTGTTCTGTGTCATGTGTAATCAAACTTGTGTCAAGTCTGGACTTTTTTTGAGAAATTCATTCCGCTCTGCGGTTGTCCTATAAAGTATCCCGCACAGCAGGTTGCATGAGCTTCACTACCTCCTCGCAGTGAAAAGGTTGAGAAAATAAAGAACATTTAATAAAAGAAACAAATTGCGACGATAATTCAGAACCAAAAAAAACGAAGAAATCCTCTCTATGATGTTATCATTCTCTGCTTTTATTTTTTAACCACTGATTTTTACTATTTTAAATGGTTTTGGAACAAAGTATGGCGGATCTAAAAGCACTGAGCTCCAAACGAGTGAATTCTAAGCTGGTTTGGAACTGCATTCAGATCCTTGACCACTTGTATGGGGAACAAAGTTACTTTGATCTGGGTCCCAGGGCACAGCGGCGTGGAGAGCAATAAAGAGACCGGCGCCCTCGCCCGAAAAGGAATTGATTCTGCTTTCATCAGACCAGAACCCGTCGTTGGCATTGCAATAAGCACTGCCAAAAGTTTCATTTCAGAACGGCGTAGATCTGATTTACAGATTCTGACAGGATACTGTTATCTAAGAACACACTTAAGAATAATGGATCTGTAACAAAAATCGGACTGTCTCACCTGTAGACAGTAATCAAATTGTACCGTTTTTAAACACAAAATTTATGAGGAATAATGATAAGACATTATCTATTGATTGGTACAGAAAACCAATTAGCTCAGGACGATTTATGAACTATTGGTCTTACCATAAAAATTCCGAGAAAGTTAACTTGATCAAACAAATGACAAATAGAATAACCAAAATATCAGATCCTATTTTTCATGAAAAGAACCTAAAAGTTTTATATTGGTTTATTATTATATTTATTATTGGTTTATTTATAATTGTTATTAACTTACCTTCAGCTGCTAACAATTATAATATTTATGTATGAAATACTCCTACTCTCAGTTGAGTTCAGGGGCGCTCAGATAATTTGAGGAATCAACATATATGTTTTTATATATAGATTTAATAAATACATTGTTTAAAAAAATATTGAAATACATATTTTTATTTAATTTTATAATTAAATTATTTATTTAAAAGCAACATTTTTTTAATTGAACAAATAAAATTGAGTGACGCCGCTGGTGTTCCTATTATATGCTGAAATATAAGATACAACCTTGAAGAGAAATAGCGCTTGCGCAGAGCGGTCTTCCGTTGTACAGCTTACAATATTAAACGATAAACGTTGAGAAACATTGAAATATTTCATGATTGAATTAGAGGTTATATGTTATTTACACTTGTTTAAAATAAGAAATGATTTTATGCTGATAGAAAAGAAAAGGTGAATTACATATATGAAATTTATAACTATAAACTAGAAAGTGTTTTAGAAATCTCTTACATGCTAATATTACACTGATAGTCTTTAAAACAGGAGAGTAATTCCTTTTTTTATACTCTCTATTATAAGCATTATATTAGATTTTTGTAGAATTTATTCTTTGAATAGTTTATTATGGCCTTTTATTTTGTTTGTTTTATTTATTAAAATGATCATTTGATTTTATTTTTTGTCTCTTTGGGACTCAAAGAAATAATTTCACTGACCTGTAGTTTTGAGAATGGGTAATCTCAAAATGTCCGCACCTTAGCGTCCTTCTACACTGCCACGAATTACCAAAATTGTCAATATTTCTTCTGGAAACTTGTTATGGACCGGGAAATCAACTCAAAATGTTTGTTGGGTCTATAGTTGTAAATCACCCTTATAATGTGAGCCAAAATATTTTATTTTTATTAAATTTTACTGAAAATTTTGTAGAGCCCAAACATGGAGTTATTCTTCCTCCTACATTCATACGACACTCTCTTCAAACTTCCTTAACCGGATGTTCATATGTTACTTGATATATTTTGATTCATAACGATCGATTATGATTATATTACTTGTCCTAAATCACTTCATTATTTATATAAATGTCCTGTGGTTTTCAATATTGTATAGTCTATATTGCTTATAATTTCATAATAATTTCAAATTAGTTCTATAAAATGCCTTATTAACTTTTTTATTTTTTAAAAGTCCTCTGATTGATAGGCATTTAAATTCTATTTGCATAATTTTGGCAACATAAACAAATACATATCATATACGCAATTATTCCATTTTTATGAACCTTTTTATACATCCAATTATTATATATAGATTCTCAATAATTTTATTTATTTATACCCTCATCTAATTCAATCACATTTGGTGATACATATGTCAATATAATATGACATTTCCGGTTTTTGTATTTCCTTATTTGGAAATAAGCTTTTAATTTTATATGTATTATATAAATAATGTTGAATCTTCTATTATAACATTCACAATTGTTTATTTGCTATGATTCCTATCATATTCCATAAGATATGGTAGGTATATCGTTGATTTCTTAAATATCATTAGTTTGTCCTTCACATTCCTTTTGATGATTGTCTAAGATTCCGTGCTGCGTTTATACTTTATATGTTTCTATCTAAATTGAGTATTACAAATTTTATTAAGATAATCTCATATTCTTACATTATATTGAATTATTGAATTGGCATTTTGTATGGAAAAAAATTGCTGTATATATACATTTACAAGTCGTATTGAGCTTTTGGGGGTGTACTTGCCTCATTGGGCACTGTCATTGACTGTGATATCAGTGATGTATAAATATTTTGGTACTAATATGTAAACAATAACTTTTAGACGTTCCCTCGTAATTAAACAATAAAAAACTTCTGATAACCAGTAGGCGTTTTATCTTTTTGTAATCGTATCAAAACGTGTTTGATATTAATTTTTGAAAAATTCCCTATAGATTTTGTTTAATCGGTTCTGAAATAAGTGGGAATCATAACTGATAAGATAGGTACCGATAAGGATAAGTGAATGTAATGAAAGAAAGCTGATGTAAGTTTTTAAAAAATATGACTGTTCCGATCATGTCTTTTTGGGACCAAATCATTAGTAAAAATACAAATGATAAACTACAACCGTTGATATGTCACTTGTGCAGTACGGCAATCAAAACCAGCGCCATCAAGTGCAGAAAATGCTCTTGCTATTTACATACCAGGTGTTTCGAGAAAGCTGCCGAAATTTTCATGATAGAACAAAATGTTTGGGAATGTAAAAAGTGTTTGGACAGTTACAAGTTCTTGGAGATTGATCTGATACGTATTGAAAATAGTTGTTTGAGAGACCAAGTTACACGTTTGACTAAGTTAGTGAGCGAACAGGATTATATCAACTGTTTACAGAAACAGAGATTCCGGGAAAGCGAAGGAAATAAAGTAAGTTTTTTTCTAGCAAAAATAAAACACTAGTCATTCCGAAACAGTGGCCTAGATATATACTTTTGTTCTGAATCATACAGTGTCACTAAAAATGTTGAATTGTTAAAAATCTATTCAACAATAGTTTTTTTTGATGTCTTTAAAAGTAGCTGGACGTAAGAACTTGATTTCTACTTCTATATAAATTGCACCTTGATCTGATTTAATTTTTTAATTTAAAATCTTCAATATTAAAATGAGATTTAAGAGTATTTTCAATAATTAATTAAATTGTTATTTTATATAACAGATTAAGCAATAGAAAATATTTATAATAACATTTTTCTACAACCACTATGCAAAACACGCATTTCTACACAAATTTTTATAGGCAAAGTAGGCCTTTCTCTATTTCTTTGACATCCATTGAAAAATTAATAATTTGAGTGGTAAAAGTACATGCTATGACACTTTTACCCACGGAAACGTCAATTTCAATTTTTTTGACAATCTAACATTATCTTTATAGTGAATTTCGTTGACAGATACTAATATTACAACAAAAATTGAATAGATGAGGCTTTTACTTGATAAAGATCCAAACTGAACGATGAAATAAAGATATCGAGAAAAAATACCAAAATGAGACGAACAAAGAATTCGATAAACTAGAAAAAGAAAAAACAGATTGAACACTTGAAGAACGATGGGTCGCCTTTAAAGAAACGCTATTAACAGCAACAGAGAAGATATGTGGAAAAATTAAATATAATAAGAATATAAAAAGGACTAACTGGTGGAATAACGAAATTAAAATAGCGGTCAAAGAAAAGAAAACGGCATGGAAAAAATATATCACATCAAAATCACATGTGGACAAAGAAGAATATGACAGGAAGAAAACTCTTTTAAAAAGAGCCGTCAAAAAATCAAAACGTGACTCATGGAAGAAATTCGGAGAAGAAATAACAGATCTACATAAGATGGATAACAGGAAATTTTGGACAAGAATAAAAAGATTGAGAGGAAATAAATAGAAAGATATTAGATCAATAAAAAATCGACAAGGCCAAGTACAAACGGAAATGGAAGAAGTATTGAAAACATGGAAAGAATACTATACAGAGCAATTCCATACACTAACACCGGAAGAGAATATAACAACCGCAGAAGAGGAAATCGACCAACTATCCATAAAGAAGGATACATCAAGTAATACAAAAAATCAAAATAGGCAAGGCTAACGGAGAAGATGGGATAGCGCCAGAGATTATTAAATCGTTAGGAGAAAGAGGAAAAGAATTGATATGGAATGTATGCAAAGAAGCATGGGTACAACAAAAAATTCCAAGGGAATGGGAAAATAACTTAATAGTATCCATCTATAAAAAGGGAGAACAGACACAATGTGAGAATTACAGAGCAATATGTTTGGCCCAAACTAGCTATAAAGTGTACACCAAAATAATAGAAAAAAGATTAAGAGAATATGTAGAACCAAAATTAGGAGAAGATCAGGGAGCTTTTAGATCTGAAAGACAAACAAATGATAATATCTATATACTAAGGAATATAATCGAAAGAAAAATAGAAGAGGGAGAAGAAATGTACCTTACATTTATAGATCTAAAAGCAGCCTTTAATACAGTAGATAGAAGAGAAGTATGGAGAACCCTGGAGGAAATGGAAGTACCACCCACCTCAATAAAAATAATTAAAAGTGTATACGAGACAGTTAGAGCCAAGGTACAGATTGCAGGCCAAAGGTCTGAAGAATTCAAAATGTGTAAGGGAATAAAACAAGGAGACAGTTTAAGCCCACTACTGTTTATAATAATCATGGATAAGATTGTGAAACGAATCAAAGAAAAATATGAGCAGCTGAATACTATAATTGGACACAGAAATTTAGAACCAATAAAACTGAGTAGTCTACTATATGCAGATGATATGGTTTTAGAGGCGAATACAAAGAACAAAATGCAAAAACTAGTGAATATTTGGACTAAAGAAGTAGAGAACATGAATATGGAGGTGAACATAAATAAAACAAAAGTGATGATAATAAATGAAAAACAACCAGGTGATCAAAATAATAGAGATATTAAATGCAAAAACCAGAAAGAGTAACAACATTTGAATATTTAGGAAGTATAGTAACAGAAGATGGAAAAATAGATACAGAAATGACAAACAGAGCAAATAAATCAACAAAAATATACTACTCTCTAAATGAAACAATTCTTGGACATAAAGATGATTTAGAAGTAAAAATGAAAATTCATAATATGATAATATTATACGCAAGTGAAAATTGGACTGTGCGAAAAAAGGACGAAACTAAAATAAATGCCATAGAAATGAAGCATCTAAGAAGAATTGCAGGGAAAATTAAATGGGATAGGATTAGAAATGACGTTATTAAAGAGACAACTAAACAGGAAGCGATAACTGGTAAAATAAAAAAGAGACAACTTAGCTGGTATGGTCATATGGTAAGAATGGAACCAAATAGATTAACTAGGAAAATAATGGAGATTGGAAAGCCGATCAAAAAACAAAGGGGTAGGCCTAGAAGGAAATGGTTAGACCAAATACAAGAGATAGGTTTAAAAAGAGGAAAGACCATAGCAGAAATGAAAAATCTAGCAAGAGACAGAAAGGCATGGAAGAAATGGGGACAGGTCACGGAATCCACATCCGACGCCCGAAAGGGCAAAAGGATTTAGAAAAGAAGTGGTTCAATTTAAACTGGTTCACGCATTTCAAAACGTTTTGAGAAAGCTACAATTTACCCATACCGCTCAGCAGGCTGATGGGTCCGTAGTCCCTCGCCCGCTTCGCCTCTTTACACGCCTTCCTCACCAGTATCATCCTGGCCACCTTCCATCTTTCCGGAAATTCTTCCTCTCTCAGCACCTTGTTAAATAATTTCCAGAAATACTCCCCATTGTCATTCTACAGTCTCTTTACCACTCAGGCCGTGCCTGGTGCTTTCCTCACTTTAATGTTTCTCCCCCCCTCTTCTACTTCCCATTTCTGTACCGACCTAATTCCCCTCCCTTTCCCTACGTCTCTAGTTTCCTCGACTTCCCTAATCCTTCCCTCCACTCCCCCTTCTACTCCTGCGAACAGCTTCCCTATAATCTCCTTTTCCCAATTTTCCTCCAGCACCTCGTCCTATTTCCCCCCATCCGTTTCACTGTTACCTCATACGTCTTTCCCATGGATTGTTTTCCAATTTCGCTAATAGCCCTTCCCATTTCCCTCTTTTTGCCCTCTCCACCCTACGCTACAGCTACTTCTTCGTCTCCTTGTAACCCCCTTTTCCCTTTATCCACCCTCTTCCTCTCAGCATCCGCCTTCGTTCTTTCTTACTCTCTCCACAGCTCCTCTATTTCCTCATTCCACCAGTAATTAGTCCTCCTCCTACGCATATTACCCTTCTTTCCCTCTCTTTTACAGCTCTGTATCACCTCGTACAATTCATCTACCTCATGTCCAAGACCCCTTTCTATCTCCTCTCTCACTTTCTTCCTCATACTGTCTATCTCGGTCTTTGTCCACCTCCATCCCCTCTGTTCCGATAATTCCTTTCTACCTTTCCTTATATCCGTCTCCACATATCTATGTAAACTCAAGCTTTCCATATCCTCCAACTACTCACTCTTTCGACCAGCCATACATAACATGCTGTTATAAATCAATATATGATGAACCCCCGTCACCCCTCACGAAGGTGGACAGGATCTTAAACATAACACCAGACAATTAACACTACCTTATATCTAGTTTTATTAAGAAGAGCTAGAAATATAAATTTAAAATAACTTATTTTTCACATCATTGACTGAACTATAACTAATATTTTTGAGAATGCGTTTTTTATACGAGCACAGGTGTTCACTTTTTAGTTGGTAGTCTGACGTCAAGAACGAGTGTAGTATTTTCTGAGGAATTTGGGTAAGATAGCAATTATATTTTTAGATAAAATTAAATATTTATAATGTGGCGTCCTTGGGAAATATAGAGTTCGGTTCAAAATATTGTGTGTTACAAAGTCGAAAATTTAAATAATGGTGATGGAAGTGAAAACAGGATTCGACGACATTTAAAATTGGAAGCACAGGAAATATGTTTCAAAGTGTATAAGAATCTACGGGATAAGTTTGGTTTCGATGAAGAAACAGAATTAATGCAAGCAGTATTTGATTTAACAGAATATCCCCTTTCGACTATACGTAAAATAGTCAAGAATGAGCCTTATGAACGCAAGAAGCGATGTGATAAGGGATTGGTCAAACCTTTAGATATGCCTGTAATAAAATTATTAAAAACCGCCATATATGCCGGCAGTAATGTAAATGGCTGTAAGAAAACTATTTAAAAGTGGATTAAAAAATTGGGATTCAAATTCAAAACGATTAATAAACGCCAAACAGTCATGGAAAGCAGAAGAATAGTGGATATGCAGTATACATATTTGGAACAAGTAACTAAGTAAAGAGAAGACAACCGGCCAATTATCTATTTGGACGGAACTTGGTATGATACATACGACACGGTTAGGAAAGGATTGACTTATGGGCCAAAAATTTGTATGCCAACAATGCCTGCAAACAAAAGATCCAGACTTATTATTGTGCATTACGGTGGAAATGAAGGATGTGTGCCAAATGCCCTAAAAATATGTGGAAACAATGGAAGATTGCAACGTTGACTATCATAAGAACATGGTTTGAATTCACATTGATCCCAAAGTTAGAGCCAAATAGTGTTGTAGTTCTTGACAACGCTTCTTATCATTCACGACAGCACAATAAAATACCAAATAAAAGCTACAAAAAGAGCGAACTACAAAATTCTTTAATGGTAATAATTTGTACTTTGAATATTCTTATACAAAACAACAACTGATACTATTTAGGATGGACTTTCACGAAACTTGGCTGGGCATCGAGGGCGGACTTTTATGAAATGAAACTTGGCTGGGCATCGAGGACGGACTTCCATTTTGTTTGTAGTAATAATATAATAATAATATTTTATGATTTCAAAGTGCACGAATAAAAAAAAATCGCGTAAAGTATTCGTGAATAACTGGTCTTTCAAACACTTGCTCTATTTCGAGCACTCCGGCTGCGCCGTCGTGCTCGAAAAATCGCGCGTGTTTGAAAGACCTCTTTATCCACTTATACTTTAATATACTATTAAAACACCAGTTTCTTTGTTTAATAGTCACACCTCGTATACTTCGACAGAATTTTAGCATGGTTAGTCGTTGAAGTGATTTAAGATTAATAAAATTCTATTAAATATTTGAGTCAAAATGAAATAAGAGTTGAAAACATTAAAAATAATCAGTTTTAAATATTAATGGTTCCTTGTCAAATTTCCTTTAATTGCGATTAAAAATCACATAGATTCCAACGTTTCGGTTCTTTTATTTTGAACCATCATCAGGGAAATTTACAAACTTTTACGTACCATCGAAATTTTTAAGTTAAATTTAGGAAATTCTGTTTATTTTTTCCTTTAATCTGATCCATTGTAGTTTACTTGTAATCCTTGAAGGGGTAGGAAAAGTCTCATGGATTAAAAGTTGCACACTTCGGCATTTTTTATTTGTTTAATGACAATGCCCAATCCACGATAGTTTTCTTACTCCTTCTAGAATTACAAAAAATCATCAACTTAAAAATTTCGATGGTATAACACTTGTAAATTGCCCTGGTGATGGTCCAAAATAAAGGAAGCGAAACGTTGGAATATATGTGATTTTTAATTCTAATGGAAGGAAGTTTGGCGTGGAACCATTAAATATTTGAAACTGAAGATTTTCACTGCTAATTAACCATTAAACAAATTAAAAATAATATTTTTTTAATTACATTATATTATAATTTCGAGATATCCGATGTCCCTCGTATGTGATAGCTGAAAATTTGAATTTGTGTCAGCGTCTTGAGAAGAAAGGCTTTCACTACTCATCGCACCACTCTTTCTTTCGGAAACGGAATATTCAAGTTCAAAATTAGAAACTGTAGTTTAAAATTAAACGGGCATAGTGTAGATTTAAAATACCCGTGAAATTGGTTTCATCTTCCGTTTTAAGTAATGTGTAGTGGTAATCACTTCTTCATCAATTATTTAATTTACTATTTTTTGTTGACCAGTCGGACGTGTTTAATTTCAAACGGATACGTGTACCCGAGAGACATACAGCTGTATTTCACGGTAACTATTTTGTTTTAATTTCTTGTTGCAGAGTTTTTTTATATAAATGATCTAAATGATACATACGTAGCGCGTTTTGTTATTGACATACTTTTCAAGTTGAATTTTTAAAACAGTTACTAGGGCACATTGTACATATTAAATATCGAATAGGCCGGTTTTTGAGTAAGTTTACTGTTAAAAAATGTGTCAATGGATTCAAAATAATAAAACAAAAATAGTCAAGTGTTTCAATGTACCGGGTGGATAAATAAACAGGTACATCAGAAATTGATTATCTTGAAATTTCCGTAATAAATATGATTAGTATTGAAACAGAATTATTTTAAAAATATATTGAGATTTGACACGATTTGCCTTAGTCCAGTTCTTGGTCCAAAAAGCGTTAAAGCAAATTTTGTTAATTAAGACTAGAGGACCCGTGCTGCTCCGCAGCATTCGGATAGACCAGTGGTTCCCAACCTTTTCTGGATCACCGCCCCCTATAGAAGAGAACAAAAATTCCACCGCCCCCCCCCCCAGTCGCTGGTTAGTCCAAAGTAGTTAATTTTATTTGAATATCATCTGTACCGTCCCAATTGATCTGTATTTAGCTTTAATTTCAGTTAATGTCTAAATTTTATTTTAGAGGAATGATGAAGTAGAAATTTATTAAACGACTACCAAATGTACAATAAAATTGTTTATAAAACTTTTAAATATAAACACAGAATCAATAAGAAATACAATCACAATAGAAATAAGAAATGCAATACAATAAGAAATACAAAATTAATAATAAAGAAAAAATCAATGAGACGGTTGAGGCTGGTGGAGTGTTACCAGTTTGTTAATATCGGGTTCCAATTTCGTTAACATCAATCGCAGATCGCCACGTTCAGTGATGTGTAGTCTGTTCCTCTTCTTTGACAGCAAATCAGTTACTGCACTGAATATACGCTCAGCCATATAGGACGAAGGAAATGCAATTAACAACTTCTGTACTATTGTCCACAATCCAGGATAGAGAACTGGTATTGGATTTTGAAGCCCGAACTCTTGATATCCACGTTTGAATTTTACTTTCAGTTCTTCGTTAGTTGTGAGTTCTAATAGCTCCTCTTCCAAATTTGATGAGCCTTCAGTATCTGTGTTTGGATCTATAACCCAACTTGGTATTTCCATGTTTAAAATATCTTGGAAACACTCTGTAAAATCAACATGAAGAACTTCCAAGTGTTGGTTGAAAGTAAGTAAATCTTCCGGTTTTGCAGACACTGTTGATAATGTGGGAAAATGCTTGTACTCACCTCTACCAAGATTTCTTTTGAATATAAGAAGTTTTCCTGCAAAAGCAGCTATGACGTTTTTAGTTTTAATTAAATTTAAATCATCACCTTGCAATTATAGATTAACTTGATTAAATACTTTAAACAGGTCCGTCAAATAAGCGATGTCATTTTTTGACGTAATCAGGAATTCGCGCAATTGTTCGTTTTCTTCAAGAAATTCCAACACCGAGTCAAATAGATTGAAAAAACGATTCAGACAAACACCTTTAGAGAGCCAACGTACTTCTGTGTGCAGCAGCAAGCGATTGTAGTCTTCATCATTTTCATTGCAAAGCTTATGAAACAAACGGTCATTCAATGAATTGCTTCTAATGATATTGATTGCTTTAATAACGTTATTGAGGGACGCATGCAGACGTTCATTTAATTTTTTTGCAACCAAATCCTGACGGTGAATAATACAATGTACAGCGAGTACATTTGGCACTGCTTTTCTCAAATGTGCTATAACACCCTTATGACGCCCGTTCATTGCTGAAGCACCATCAGTAGCAGCAGACAAAATATTGCTAATAGGAGTTTCTTTCTCTTGAAAAAATTCTTGCATGATATTAAATATAGAATGTCCCTTTGTATCAGATTCCAAATTCTTAGAAAATAATAATAACTCTTGATGAATTTTTTCTTCTTTTATAAATCGTACGTATGATAAGAGTAGAGCTTCGTTACTTGGTAGAGTTGATTCATCGAGTTGAATGGAAAATTTGCAAGTCTTTAGGTAATCGCATAATGATATTTCAACGTCATTTGCCATTTCATCTATTCTTCTTTGCACTGAATTATTACTGAGAGGAATTTTTTTAATGATATCAAATGGTGTCTTATGATGGAGAACAGTTTTTAATATATTCTCGACTGCCGGCAAAATTAATTCCTCGCCAATGGTGTGTGGTTTTCCTGACTTTGCGATTAACAATGAAACGTTATATGAGGCTCGTAGCCCATCATCGTCTCGTTTAGAAGACGATGCAAAAAGGTTCGATATAGTTGGCTGTTTTAAATATTGTTTTTCGAGTTCTTGAAAATAGAATATATCTTTGTTCTTCTTATCAGAATGCATTTTATGTAAATGCTCTTGTAGCCTAGAAGGTTTCATAGCTTCATTTGAAAAAACTTTTCGGCAAATTAAACACATAGGTAATGATTTGTTTGTAGAAGATTCCACAAATCCATATTTTAAATATTCAATACTGTATTGCCGGTATTTCTTTTTTTAATTTAGAAGTAGATTCAGCCATTTTCAAACAAAAATTAAATTCTCAATAGATTTATAGATAGTAATGTTTATAAAATGACACACCATTCACGATTATTTACTACGGCAGAGCTTATGATTCACGACTATATATCGCGGCCAAGCACATACAACTAACTAACAAAAAATTCGTAGAGCTGTTGCTTTTATACGTTTCATTTCGTGCATGATTCAACTTGTCTGTGTGCGAACATGTCGAAACATGTTATTTTGTATGAACATCGCGCGTTCGCTTATCTACGTGCGAGGATAAGGCATATACTTCTATTCTGAACTAAAATAAATTATTATAATTATTAGTATTATTATTATTAATGCTAATTTAAAACTGATTATTAACCCTTATTAAATCATTTTTATTTCACCATTCCTCTTGACTGCTTATTATTTGCTTCTGAATCCGCTACCGCCCCCCTAAAAGGCTGCAGCGCCCACAGGGGGGCGGTATCGCCCCCGTTGGGAACTAATGGGATAGGCTATGTATGAGAGGATGTAATTATTACATATAATCATTTTACAGTACTTCCTTCCAGAGAATATTAGCTGTGCTTCGGCCGCAGTATTTGGAAAAAATTGAAAGTAAAGTTGATTGTACACACATAACTTTCCTCAAACTCAACGAATTTAAACAGTTAATAGCTCAAGGGGTTGATCCACTGAGTGTTCTTAGACTTGTGTCAACAGCCTACATTAATTAGAACTGTAGTTATAGAGGTTTGAGTGAAGGAAAATCTTGAAAAAATTGTATGTATTTTCCTCAAACTCAACGAATTTAAGCAGTTAGCTCAAAAGAAAGAGCTTGGACAGTAGCGTCGCTAGGAACCAAGAGACCTGGGGCAAATTAAAAAAATGGGGCCCCACTGCTATGTAAACTGATTAGGTTTTATCAAATAAAAATATGAAATATACAAATACTTTAAAAATGTTAGCTACTTAACTTCTTAAGCTTTTTTTGTGCACTGCAGGGCAGGTAATAAAAATAAACAGTAACAACATAAATTACAATTAATACTTGGTGTAGGTTTGGCTAATAAAACGAAATAGAGAAGATTCAAGGGTTTATTATATAAAGGTCGGGCCTACCAACTGACTAAATAACAATTATATTTACAATTTTTTCCAAGCTTTAGTTTTCGCAAAAGTATCAATGACTTCGTTTAAATCCAGGCTTGAAGCGGTTTTGTTTTCAATTGCTATTAGCGATAAATGTCGGAGTCGAGTTTGGCCCATATTATTTCTTAAATAATTTTTTATTATTTTTAATTTGCTAAATGACCTTTCAGCTGATGCAGAAGTGACAGGAATTGTAAAGAATAATAACATTGCTGTAAATACTTCCGTTAGGTCGCATTCTAGCACTTCATAGTTGCTCATTATTACCTTACATAATTGGTGAACAGTCTATGCTTGAGTTAGTTGATGTAAAACTAGGTGGTAAATATTAATAAATTGAAGTGAAAAACTAGGGCCTATTATATCTGAATATTTTCTTTGGAATTCGTCACACTTTTGTAATAAAGTTGCTTCGTCAACATGTAATAAAAATGTTGGTGTTAGAAAATCGAATTTATGACAGACTGCACTCATACCAATAAAACGTGTTTCTAATTGAGATATTACTGTGTCTAGTACATTATTGAAAATCTTAAATTTAAATATTTTTTCTCGGTTTGGAAATCCGTGATCAGCAGCTAATTCATCAAAATGTTTTTTAACTTTTCTTTGCCTTTTTTCTTGAAAATGGGGATCAACACCATATTTTCTTGCAGTTTCACTGGCTTTGCACTTGAATAATTCGAAATAATTTCTATAAATTTGCAACTTTGCTTTGGTCTCTGCTAAAACTTTACTCGCCTCGCCCAAATTGATGTCGCATTTTTGTAAAGTTTTGGATGCATAATTGATGTCGTTCAATACACTGTGCATGAATTCGCAAAGCAACACGAACTCGAAATTTAGCATTTTTGTTTTAATAGTCTCTGCTTCACTACGCTCACCTTTATTAGGACTCTTTAGAACTATTTCTGATAATGCTTTGATAATATCAAAATAACGAAGTTTTATTGCAGATATCGTATTGACCCTACTGGACCATCTAGTCGGATTTAGTTTTTTTAGAGTGGTGTCCGATTCGCCAGTGAATTTTGACAGTAGATCCCAACGTTTGATGCTGTTTCCGAAAAAGTTATACAAATTTTGCAACGTTGCGAAAAAATTCTGTATTTCCACACAACTGTTAACGGCATCATTTATCACCAAATTTAAATTATGAGTGGCACAATGTACGTACTCTACGTTAGGCTGGATATCCTTAATATGTTTTTATACACCATTATACACACCACTCATCACACTGGCTCCATCATAGCCTTGCCCCACACATTTTTTTAATTCAATATTTTTGTCGATAAATAATGTTGTCACTTGGTTGACTTAATCTACTGCGCCATGTTTGAAGGCTGCATAAAAGCCTAGAAACACTTCTTTTACTTCTATATCAATTGGCTGTCCATTTTCCGATCTGGTTATTACTGCATACCTCACAACAATGCTTAGCATATCGAAGGTAGATCAACCTTCGATATGTCCTGTGTCGTATCCATTATGATGGCAAAAAACGGTGACGCTCTAATTTGTTCTAGTAGATGGGTTTCGAGTTTGGTCCCCAAGCTCTCAATCATTTCATTTAGAAATAATTATTATTACCTTTGGGCATAACCAAAACTTGCCGCAAAATGTGGTCATATCGGGCGACAAGCTCTACAAAGGACAGAAAATTTCCGTGGTTTCCTTCCTGACTCAAGTCTTCTTGATGTCCTCTCAAAGCCAAAGAACTCGTTGCTAGGGTAAGTATGATATCGAATAACCTTTGAAGAACCATTTTCCAAAATGATGCTTCTTTGCGAATTTCATTTTCAAATTCCTTGTCGATAGTATTAGTATCGTTTTTTTTTCCAAAATTCATACACAGCACATGCTTCCGAATGGCCACTCGAACAACTGTGTTGTTTAATTCTTTCTGATAAATGCTTCCAATCTCGAAATCCCGTACACCAAACATTATTTCTTTGTGAAGCAAATAACCAACAGGGTTGACAATAGGCAGCGTCTAGTATTTTGGAATAACACAACCAAAAACGATTAACTGGCCCATATTTAGAACACGAAACGTAGTACGATTTTGAAAAACACCTATTGTTCTGGTTGATGTCTGTTGGAAAAGGTCCTGAAGGCTGTAAAGGCCCCATATCAATAATTTGACGTTTTTCGTTATCACTTAATATTTTGTTCGTGAAGTTTCCCCAGTCATAAGAAGATTTGTCGTACACATTTTCGAAAAATGTAGAGGTCTGTGGTTCCTCCAAACCCGCTCTTATGTGTGTCATGCAAACATCATTCACGTTCACATGATCGGCGGCGGAGGTATCTCCAACTGCAATAATTGTCGAATCTTCTTCAGTAGGCTTCTCAACCAACACTGCAGTTACCACATTATTTGAGTCACTATCAATAGAAATATTTTGGCCAGATGTACTTGCAGAAGGCTGACTAAAAAACTTGTCAATTTTGGGCAATTTTTGTTTACTATCTTCTCTTTCTTGGCGTTTTTTGCGTTTAAATGCACCACTGGGTTTCTTCTTTTTATCCATAATTTTAGTTTTCTTATTTATTGAAACAATACAATATTAGATTATGCTCGAGGTAGGTACTCAACTCACTGTAGTCACTGTTCACTGACGATGTTAAAAGTAAAATAAAAGGAAAGAGAAACACAATGATACGTTACAAGCTACAAGTGTTGTTGGGGAATCCCCGGAAAAAAAATTATCACCGTTGGTGTTACCACTGTTGCCAGTTTAGCCGAAATCTATAGATTTGACACGAGTTATTGACTTAACGGACATCAATATGAGTGGTAAAATCAAATAAAATTGAACCACTATATTCTATATTGACCAGTACAAAAAAGTTTATTGACATTAGCTTACTTACTCCTGATACAGCATTAATTTGTTAACCGTTCTCGAAAAAAAAATCTTTCGAATTCACAATAAAACGCACATCGATGAATAATAAAACGCACATATCACTATCCGTCCAATTGACAACACTGCCAACCTACAGAAAGAATTTAGGGGAATTCCCTAGGCATAACTTTTGAATTTCTCTCAACTGAGTTTTCATGATTAAAGTGGGGTTGCAACCTGTCATCTGGTAAGGATTCGAGGGCCCCCTGAGCTTGAGGGCCCCGGGGCACTGCCCCGCCTAGCCCATAGGCAGTTACGCCACTGAGCTTGGATCCACTGAGTGTTCTGAGAGTGAAACGACTAAGATCCATTCGTTAGAAGAGGAGCTAAGAGAATTCGAATTGCTTGAGTGAATGTATCCCATAAGAAATGTACAGGGAATAATCGCGTTTGAGTATAACTTGAGTAAGGTGGGAGTTGAGTAAATTTCAATGATTGATGACATATTTGTGCCTAAATACCTTTCATTTAAAAAAAAATTAAGGAAATCGGCCGGATAGAACGGCCAGACGTTATCAGTCATTCAGTTTTCATAAATTTTTTGATATATAAGATTCTTTTTGTTTAATATACTGTCATGAAAATTTGCGACGAGTTTTTTATCGTAAAAATTTTAGTTACAATTATAGAGGTTGTGTTTGGAAATTTACGGAAATGTTTTATGTTTATAATCACATTTTAATATTCGAAATAGTATATTACGTAGAGAGTGCGGAAAGTGACATTTTTCACACGAGTGCGAAGTATTGTCTCACGAGGCGCAAGCCGAGTGAGATAATCCTACGAGTATGAAAAATCACTTTCGCACAAGTTATGTACACTATTTTTCCTACGACCACGCGATATACTTTTACCGAATCAGGC
This sequence comes from Galeruca laticollis, assembly GCA_963921935.1. Lineage (NCBI taxonomy): Eukaryota > Metazoa > Arthropoda > Insecta > Coleoptera > Chrysomelidae > Galeruca > Galeruca laticollis. The sequence goes on from OY998181.1 coordinate 70,657,860, forward strand.
ATGTACAATCTTGCGTTTTTATGTAGATGTGAGAGGTTTTGTATATGTGTATTTGTAATTACTTTATATAGTTTTGATTACTTACCTTTGAAAGTGGCCCAGAAAATTGTTATTTTTATGCGATGAAAAAGAGTGCCTTCATAAAAAAGTTGGAATAAATATTGGTACACAAAATATTACGAACATTTATATTAACAACTAATAACAATTGGAAACAGAACATCAGAAATAAAACTGTTTTTGTTACATAAATATTGCGATTCAGAATTAATTATTTATTTGAATCACTGTAAAAATTAAAAGTAAAATTATTATTAGTGCAATTTATAAATTGCAATGGTGAATGTGCAAGATTGTTTTCGATATTTTCTCGGATGTTACTTATAATTGTACTCGAAGTTGAGGGATGCTGATTAATATTTTCTAATATCGCTGATTCTGCAGTATCTTTGGATCCTCCTTGCACAGCGTCTACAATTTTGGATGCAACATTTAATCTATTGGTAGTCGAGTCGTCTATATATCCCTCAGCAACAGTAGAGGATGTCCATCCTCCTGCGTCTACTAATATTGTGGCGGATGATCTTCTAAGACAATGACTGTAGGTTTTTGCATTGTCAAGTTTTAAAAATTTGGCAACTACAGTAGGTACAGAACCTATTTTGTTTATACCTACGACTTGTTTGGTACATTTTTTGTTTTGGTAGTTGAGAAATAGTATATTACGTTACGAGTGCGGAAAGTGACACTTTTCACACGAGTGGGAAATATTGTAGCACGAGGCGTAAGCCGAGTGCGACAATCCCACGAGAGTGAAAAGTCACTTTCGCACAAGTAATGTACAATATTTTTCCTACGACCACCCATTTTATATATATATATATATATATATAACGATAATTCAAATCTGAATCGAAAATCGAATTTATTTTTTATAAATAATTAGTTTTTAGTCCAGTTTCTATGTAAATAATTTCAATAAGGAAGAGCAATGAGTTAATACATCTGTAAATCTTACAGGATTCACAGGTTTGACGGCTTATTGACAGCCGTGCGGAAAGTTACTTTCCGCACGCGTGAGCATAAATGTCACTTTCCATGCTAGTAGTGAGTGCGAAATGTGTTACTTTCCTATGTGGTCGTGGGAAAAAATATTTTCTCATGTGTTGCAGGTCTTAAATCAACGTATTTTTTATATTTTTCATAAAATATATCTGTTACATTAAATTTCCTGTCAATTTTATTTTTTGTATTGTAAATTTTAATTATCGCTGCAGAACCTAGATCTTCTATATCATCTACACTAATGTTTACTAGTTCTGGTTTGCGACATGCTCCACTAATTCCAAAGACCAGATCTCATGTTTTACCATATTTTGTACTTCTATGCGCATTATAACTTGCTGTTTAGCGATTTAGTCCATTCTGCTGATAATTAGCTCTGTTTATCGAGAACTGGGAACAATAACCGACTACCTAAAAATGAATATAACACTTATTGGTAAAACACGTGAGCAATACACAACTTTTTTAAACTCAATTTAATGAATTTAAACTCATCGTCAGGAGCTTGTGTTATGAAATCGTTTATTTGCAAGGTGGTTAAGATAGACTATTTCTTTGGTTTATAACCATCATTCTTTCTTTTTAAAAATGCCTTTGTTTTTAGATATTTAGCAATATCTACATTGTGGTTTATATATAAAGTAGTACGCAGCATAGAATATATTGACTACAATGTATTTGGCCGTACTTTTTTGGATAATTCATCCATATATGCAAGTAGTACATTTTCTGAAAATGAACTTTTGATATATTTTCTCCAGTTTATAAATTCTTCATATGTACGTTCATATCTGGCTCGTGATTTTGTAGGTAGGATTTTTAAGCATGTTATTTTTGCTGCTTCGACAATTTCTGGCGGACAGCATTCACTATCGCTATTACTGTCGTCCGTATCCATAGTTTTTTTTAGGTTTTTATCAAATATTGTACAGCTGTACGAAGATAATCAACAGATAATTTTAATATAATCACCGTAAAAATTTTTTTTGACACTTTACATTATTTGTTCGACGCCTACTTTTTCAAAAAAATTATTAGCACGACGTTTATCATGTTGCCTACCTGTAGGGGATTGAAAGTATTAATTAGCTGTTTTAAGGATTCATTGTTCAAACTATGCTCCAAATAATTGAAAACGGATATTGTTGAATGTTTTAAAAAATGGACTGTATATTTCGATGTGTGTGAATCAAAAGATTATATTATGTGTATGAATTATGATTGTCGATAAATAACTGACGAGTGCTAAATAAATGGTTTATTTTGCGTCTCTACCTTTTCACTTTCAATCTATGACTGACTGTTCTTTGTTGCGGTGATTTTAAGTAACAACTAAAAAAAACTAAAACATTGCAAAAAGATTCGGTCGGCCAGCCGGCCACCTGACATCATACGCCATAGGCGGGTACATAGCGGGCGCTGCCCAAACAAATAATAAAAATGAACTTAACAGATATTTTTTGTTTTAATAACATGAGTCCAAGAAATGTCGATGTAAACACACTTTATTTTTGAGAATAAATAAACTGTTATGTATATTTTCTTAGCGCTATAAGTATATTTGATAAGAACACAACGTAACAGCGATGGAATGGCCGAGCGGGCTAAGCGTCCGTACACTCGATTTCTGACAAACAGTAAGGTGGTTCGAACCTGGGCTCGGTGGTTTTTTTTTTAATTTTATATGAAATAAATAAATTATATTATATGGACAAATCAACTTAGGAAAGACGCATTTGACATATACATAAATTTGCAGGGTAAATAGACTAGCATTTCAACATTCAATTTGACAGCTTTTTTATCCGTACACGTACGGATAAGTTTTTTCCGTACGCGTATGAATAAAGGCCACTTTCCATATAACTAGACAGTGCGATATATGTCACTTTCCTATGTGGTCGTAGGTAAAATACATATTTTGTGAGAATCGTGTCATAAATGAGTTCTTCAGTTGACTTTAGAAATACTATATACCTACCTACTTTCTTTTAGTTTGAAATCATCACTTTTTTTTAACTGTTCCAATAGCCCCATCTTTGTTTATAAATCATCTATCAAATGAAACATTCATCCATCGTACTAGAACACGGTAAGCACGTTGACCAATTCACGGTTGGCCGCAACTGTCAAATTTGAAATTTGCCAAAAATATCACTAGCAGATGCGGGGAGCATGCGAAAACTATTCCCAGACGCGAGAAGTCCAGAACTAAACACGACAGCATTGGCGCGAACCTTAGAGTAATAATATACAATACAGAGGACTTCATTCATTCATAAGCACGTTTATTTTTGTGTCCAACAATCCTAAACACCAGTAGTGAAATAATGAATGAATTACAAAAAGTGGGGTTGTTATAGTAGATACATGGCCTTGGTAATTTCGGCTGGTTTTCTGACAAACTTGGCACCGACGAACCATGGTAATCCAAAAACATTAAATTAACTTAAAAGTTTATTTTGTCACTAAAAGTCTCGAAACACACATCAAAACTAAATAACTAAATATTTACTCCCTAGCCGTAATAAGCGCTCGTATAAACAAATACTTGTTTAAAATTTATATATGAACATGCCTTTATTAAATAAAATTCAAGTATTATTAATTAATTTTAAAAGCAGCGACTCAATTGCATAAATTAGTATGACTTTTTTTATTTGCATAACTTTTTAACAAATTTTCTATTAAACTTTTAATTTCATTTGTCCTGCAACTAAAGAGACTTTGTAAATATCGCATAGCAGTGGAAGTGTCCGCAAGTGACTCGATGTCTGGGACAAGACAAAATGAAAACAAACATACCTATTTTATTTGTTAATCTAAGTCGCGAACTATGAAATATATTATTATGGTGCATGTTTGTGTATAGTTTGTTCAGTGACTGTTGACTGTGACGTCACGTCGTAAAACATGCTGAGTATATATAGGGATGTGAAAAAATGATTGAGCATCGAATTTTCGAAATTTTGATAGAAATTATACTTCTTGGATGGGGGCTAAAAAATTCTGTAAGACCTATATGACAGGCTTAAAAAAATAAAAAATTCAAAAATCGTATTATTTGGGAGTTTTAAAAATAGTAGTTATTATACGATTTTTATAAGAATCTGTAATTAGAAGTCTTCGGGCACGACGAATCCAATAAGACTATAGGTTTTCACCCCTCATTTTTTTTTCAAATAGTTTACTTGAAGAAATTTCAGAAAATATTTTTTAATTTCTTTAATAATAAGAATATCGAAAAACGAATAGCAAATATGGATTCCTCGTGTCAAAATACATGGTATTAGATCATTTTTCCCAAACGTTTACTGTATATTAGAATTCTCAAATTTTTATCCAGGACCTCGAAATTTATGTAAACTTTTCAACTTTATTCAGTACTGTCATGTGAATTATTAGTATTCATATTACATACAGTATTTACAAGTCACTTCACATCATTTAAAATTAGTCTTCTACAGACTTCCGTCAACGTTTTAACGAAATAAGGTAATTTTAAAACTATTTATGATCATCGTTTGAGCAATTAAAAAAGCGTCCGAGTCGTAACATTTCCACAAAGTATTTTATTATATACAGTCTACGAGATCCAGACCTCAATTCCTAATCTAATTTTATTTATTTATTTCAGTAAGTTACTAAAATGACTTGCGAGTCAGTATCAAAAAGACTATAAGTAAATTCGTAGGTTGGTTTTTATTACACTGTTCTGCACGAAAACAAATATGTTATTTCGATGAATAAACCCTACCTATTTAACTCTTACACCGATCTTTAAATTGTCGTATCACGTAACATAGTCCAGAGAGTGCCAACAACATGCTTTAAGCAGATGTAAGAACGTACCTGTGCGATATTTATCATTCTACAGTATAATGGGGTGCAACGTTGCCAAGTCTACGTTTTCTCTTAGTCTAGTGGAATTGTGCACAATCTGACAACAGCGTAGGGGTGACTGGGGATGCTCCCCATCTACGAAGTGTCAATCACATAGAGCTTCAAATAAAGGAGATATAGTATATTTACGATAAAAAGACGATGACGTTGCAAAACAAAATATTGTGATGTTGCCAAGCTGTAGCTTTTTCCTTTACTTAACGAAAACTAGAAAAGTCAATCTGATGTTAGATTGACAGTTCTTCTTTTTCATTGTTCCGTGCCTCGTAGGGCGTAAGTCAAAAATATTTATTTAAAAATAAAAGGCTTGTATGATAGGCTTGATTAATTTAATATAAATATTTATTCATGAAAAACTATGGATAAGATACAAGAAACAGTAACCAAGCATTCTATATTCGAATTAACATTTAATTATTTTACATAGAAGAGGGTTAAATGACGAACTGTAGGTCCTTATACCTTATTCTATGCTCTATAGAACCATCTTCAAGAGCACTGCAAGGGTATACGCTAAAAGGAATCAATACAAGCTGTAATCATCTTCATGCAAATTTAAATATTGTTTCTTTATACAATATCTATTATATTTATTATAATAAAAATAGAATGGAAAAGAAAAATATAGATACACAAAATAAAATTTTGTTACAAGATATAAAATTAAAAAATCTCCCATTTTATCAGTATTATTTATGTAGAGATACTGTGGTGGTTGTTTTAATTTGTGTATTATAAAATAAATGTACCTAATTAATTTAATAATAGTTATTAGTGATTTTAAAAAGGTGGAAATAAAGCAAATTGGATAAAAATATACAAAAAATAAAACACAAGATTTCCACTACTCCACTACAAAATCATCACTATATCTTCATCGTCACTGTCAAAATTAATAATAAGGGGAGGCACATCCTGTCTATCAAATACTACTTCTCTATCCCACCCATCTTGTATAATTTTTTCAGTGTGCTCTACTGTCTTTGACCAAATATCAGGAGTCACTTTTTTTAAAGACTTTTTTCATACACCTATTGATTGTTCTGTTGAAGAACCATCAGTTCCCACATGATCTCTATAAACATTTTTAACTATGCCCTAGATATGTTCAATTGGGTTGAACATACAGTGATAAGGGGGAAGTCAAAACACTTTGTGACCATATTTTTCAGATAATATTATGTCAGCTTCATATACTGTTGGTGGTTTATCCCTACAAAAATGCATATATTTAAACAAAATAAGTTATGTAAGTATTACCATAATATATTGAAAAATGTTTATATCAACTTACCGTTGTACTAAATTCAATAATTGGGTTTTGAGGAAAGTATGTTCAAAAGGAATATCATTTTGTATCAACCATTTCTGAATATCAGCCTTTTTGGTGGCTGTTGTTGGTACTTTATTGATCACTGTACTGTGATAACTTGCATTATCTATTACAATTGCGGCAGTCTTTCAAGTTCACTAAAAGCTGGTATTCAAACCCATGCAAAACATTTTCTCGGTTCATTTCACCGTGGTAATCCAGAAGAGGAACCAGCACGCAATACTATATACTTACAATAAGGAAATAACAAATTACTACTAGGTTTCCTAGATAGACTGCATAGCTCAAAACAACTATTAATAATTATATAGATTTAAATAAAATAGTGTGACTAGTAAATATTTGAAAAGGTCTTAAAATGGCAGGCATGTTAGTAGTACATCATAAATTAATAGCTACATTTTATTATTCAATTACCTTGGACCACCAATTTTGGTTTTTTTCACGCTTCTATGATTAGAATCTTGCCAAGAACGTCCAATAGTATCGTTTTTAAATATCCAGGTCTCATCCAGAAACACAAATTTATGTACACGTTTTAATGCAATATGTGGCAACTCCATTAAATCACGACGAGGATCATCTTTTTGGTATTTGAATCCAATATTTTTCACTATCTTCCAGTGCGATGTTAAACAACCATTAAAGAGTTCACGCTCCTGGAGTTTGTCTCTTAAAGTTTTCAAGGTTATGTGTCCCTCTGAAAAAATATTCTGTTCGTTAATTGGGAATAAAATGAAACAGTAAATTCAATATACTCACTGTTTCCATACATTTCATATATAACATTTCGGAAAGCATTTTGATCAAAGTTATCAATTTCAACAGTAGGTTTTATGCGTTGTCTCTTTTTAGGTGGGCTTTTAGGCTGTTCACCTCTATTATGCTTGGCGGCAATACGGTTAACAGTGGTAACGCTAAGTTGTAAAGCTTCTGCAACTCTCTACAATAAAATTACTTCAATTTATGAAAGAATAATATATTATCAAGTTTAATTAACCTAACCTAACATTAAAAATTCACATTTAAATATGTAACAATAATATTAATAATGATGAATACAAATAGCGAATACTATTACTTACGTCTCTTACAGCAGTAATCGGGAGAAGTGGGCCACCATTTAGGCATTCTCGTTCAAAATAGCTCAACAAAGATGTTACCATCTCTTGACATTTTCTGTTCAGCTGCTTCGGCATTTTATTAACCACACACTGCAGATTTGCCTAAATAATTACTTATGAAAATAACTGTTTTTCTAATCTTAAAGAAGCAATCAATTTATAAGCATCAAAAAAACTTGTAAATATTAGACGATGATCGAATGTCAATAAACGTCAAAACAAACTGGGGAATTTTACCAGTTGATTTGACGTCTTGAAGTTTTGCCAACCCGTTAGCTGTAAATTGCCCTGGCTGTTGAGGATAAATTGTATTCACGGTTGGTAAATTAATATTTATTCTGATAAGCAGGAAAGTAACTAAAAATGACATCATCTTTTTATCGTAAATAAACTATACCCATTAAACCCCATGTAATTCCAGATTTTTTCGTACCCCTATAGTCTTCGAAGAGACAGCTACTGATTTGAAGGGCCCCGTATACAAAAATCGTTTTCGGTACTTTTAATTCCCAATGTTTCTTCTAGAAAATATCAGATGTTCGAAACGGGTATATAAGCAACCAACCATTTGTCGGAGGATCAGTATTACAGTATCGAGCTGTTGATATATAAGTTAAGCGATGCCGTTGCGATCCTGTGTGAACCATCCGAACAGTTTCTATTATATATGTGGTGAGGTGACAATGAAAGCCCTGCAGAGGAAAGTAATTCTACATCAGGGCAACCAAAACAAAATGAACAATTTCAACTTTTTAAATAAAAATCCCCTTTCTATTACAAAATACTTTTTGAACTTCTCTCTCACTCCCATTTAGAATTCTTCCCTGACAATTTGGGCGCAGTTTCAGACGAGCATGACGAGGGATATCACCGGAAAATTGCTCAGATGGAGAAGTGCTACAGTGGAAAATTGGCCCAAAATATACTAGCGGATTACTGTTGGACCCTTAAACATAAGCCTACCATACGTCCCGTAAAAAATGGGACTGTCCCGTTCTCAACACCCGTTGTCCCGTGTCCCCGCTAATCTCTACCAGGACGCTGAATGTCCCGTTTTTTTCACATAACCGTTTATACAATCATTTCAACCAAAAATTTAAATTGTCGCTGTCATTCTTCATTCTGTGACTGACTAGAGCATCCAAGTTGTCAGTCTGCCCTGTCTGTTACGCCTACAATCAAGAATCTTACATCTTGGCGTCAGTGCTGTCATTCCTCGTTGTGTTCTGTGCCGCCAGTTTTCAGTTCTGGCGCGGTTGCTCCTAACGTGTCGTGAACGTGTCCTAACATTATAATACGTCTGTTTCTACTGTGTCTTTAGAGCACAATAAGTTTAAGTGTCCGTATGTGAACTTTAAACAACAAAAAAATAAAAATGCCTAAACCCAAGTGTGTCTTTTCATCTAACTTAAAGAACAAGTATCCACATCTTGAATCTTCAAAGTCAGCTTCTGAAGTTCATTGCAAAATCTGCAAAACAACGTTTTCTATTGCTCATGGTGGAAGTGCCGACGTCGAACAGCATGAGAAAACAAATAAATATAAGCTGGCTTCAGGTGCTGCTGTCTCCAGCCGTAAGATAGGGAATTTTTTAGTCAACAAGACGTTTGGTACTTATGTACTTAAATTTAATTATACTTAGAATATCTTATTATATTTATTACACTGCAAATAACAAACAAACAAAAATCGCTTTTGGATTTGGTGTTTGGTACACAGTAATTTTATTATATGTATGATTTATTTACCGGTCAAATTCAGACTAGAATCTATTTTTTAAACATAATTAGAATGTATAAATTAAATTTTAATTATGTTTAAAAAATTTCAGGTACCGATGAGACAAAGTTAGCTGCATCTGAGGGTACTTTTGCCTACCACAGTGTCTGCCATAACCATAGGTACAGTTCCGTGGACTGCACTTCTAAGTTAATAAAAAAAATATACGACGTTAAATTCAGTTGTGCACGAACCAAAGCTGAAGCAATCGTGAACAACGTGCTGGCACCTTGGTGCAAGACCCTTTTAAGAGAAGATCTAAAAAAAGCAAATTCTGTAACTATCAATCGACACGAGTAACTATAAATCAACTAAAATTCTACCAGTTTTGGTATGGTATTTCATTCCTGAAGAAGGTGTGCAGTTGAAGGTTCTGGACTTTTTATCTGTGGGGTGCGAAACGTCAGATGTTTTATCAGAAAATGTTGTCTTTGTAATTAAAAATTATAATTGGGAATCCAAGTTGGTATGCCTGTCTGCTGATAATACAAACAGTATGTTTGGTGGCGTTAACAGACGAGGCGAAGAAAATGTTTTTAAAAAGTTAAAAAAACATCTTAATAAGGAATCACTAATAAGCATTGGATCCATGGCTCACATTGTGCGTAACAGCATAGAATTTGCAGTTGGAATGATACCAGTTGATATCGAAAATATTATATGCAAAATATATAAATATTTTCATATTTATACGGTCAGAGTAGAACGGTTTAAAAAGTTTAATGATAAATAAGATTTTCTTCTTCATCCATTTTCAAAGCTCATCCCTATATAAAACCGCGCAGCCTATAATTTTTGCAATCCTTATTTACGCTGTCCCGTATTTTAAGGAAAGAAATATAGTAGGCTTACTTAAAAATGAAACCGCTTCTGGCGAATACAAGCGAAAAAAGACAACCAAATACATTTTTTTATTGTATTTTGATACCGTAAAAAGTATATTTTGTAAAAAAAAGTGGTTTTGTTTTTTATTTAATTTTTTAAAATTCACCACTAAATTGGGAGTTTCATATTTTATATTCTTCCTTCTTTAAAAACTTGCAGGTGATAGGGAGAAACCGAGTGCATATTTAAAATTCAGTACAACACAGTAATCGCAAAAAAAACAAAAAAAAATCGGAGAGCGACAAAAAGTTTCAAAATGTAGAACAGTGTAATAAATTTGTAATATTGAGTTAAAAAATCTGAATATTTTGTTCCAAAAGACTGCATCTGTTTTAATTGATTTAAATTAATCGCCTGGCCTAAGTTGTCTGATTAACCTACTTTTCAATTATACAACTCGTTAGTAATCCTATTACCTGTACCAACGGAATCGACAATGTGAAATTGAACTTATTTTCTTTCGAACTTGTGCAACTATATCAAAAAATTATAATGTGTTTCTATTTTTTGTGTCAATATTTATTTTGTGGAAAGATATGTAGAGGTTTGTACATATTTTTTTGTATTCCTATACAAAAAAGGCAACAGATCCAAGTTTTATTATTCCATAAAAAACTATTGTGCTAGCTGTGGGACGTGAGACTTTTCCAGCTAGCTAGAAAAGGTACAATATTGGTCCTAAAACATTGAACTCCAGTTTTTATGGGAAGGTCATTAATTAAGATAATTTGTGGTAATAGGTAATATGGAGGCTTGGCAAAGATAAATTGCGCAATTTTCACATTTTTAATAATGATTTTTAAGTTCAGATTATTTTTTTTTTAGGAGAACTTAGTAGAAAGCAAACATCACAAACTCGCGAGATCTCTGCGAAGCGGCCATTGCGATAAAGATGCGAAGCCGAACGCTACGATGCGCGACATACTCCACACTATCGTCTCCTACCCCTCCACCAAAAATCTATCCAACGAGGAACAAGATCACGTTTGGAAATACAGATTTTATCTTAGTACTCAAAAGAAGGCACTGGCGAAATTTTTGAAATGCGTTAATTGGAATCAACACAACGAAGTCAGACAAGCTTTACACATGATGGAAATTTGGGCCCCCATGGACGTCGAAGACGCCTTAGAATTGTTGAGTCCGAATTTCGCGCACGCCGCTGTGCGCCGATACGCTATTTCTAGATTACAACAAGCTCCTGACGATGAAATTTTGTTATATTTGTTACAGTTAGTACAGGCTTTGAAGTATGAAAATTTCAAAACTATACAAGAAGGTAAATTTTAATTTAGTTGTATTAATGTTCTTATTATTATTTTTTAAATATTAAGAATGTATTTTATAATATAATTTTATTATAAAAGGATTATATAATGCGAACGAGTAGTTTTTGACTTTCGTAGATGATCGATTGAATTTATTTTAGACCATCTTAGTGCACATAATTCTACTTGAATATAGTTGTAGTTGTCTTGTGAGTAATATATATATATATATATATATATATATATATATATATATATATATATATATATATATATATATATATTCTTAAGTTTTTTGAGGTTCTTTGACTATAGTTATATTTTTCAAGAATATGTCTTGGGTTTTAGTCAAATAAAAACAGTATTGAACTGATAAAAAAGTCATTTTAATAAAACTGGTACAGCAATTGTGACGTTCCGGTCTGAATGTTAGACCTTTTTCAAACTAAAAGAATGTGAATTGTAATGGACAAAAACAATTGAAATTACAAAAAAACTCACCTCGACGTGTAGTATTCCGAAACATTATTAACATTTATCCCATATTGTATCCTTAACATCCACAACACAAATTTTAAAATATTTTTGCTAAGCCTTTATTTAAAAACATATACTTTAAAAAGACAATAACAGAACGTATATATCGTTATAAATATCACTTGGTGGCATGGTTTCGTTTTAGTGTGAGACTAATTAAATTTATCATAGGAGTGGAATGTAAGTTGTATTCAGTGTGTCTATATCTTTTTTGTCGTTTATACAGTAGGAGGATTTTTGAATACCTACCATTTCATAGAACTCTCGTTTCTTAAGATTATTCTCTGTTTTTAGAATTTTAGTCTCTGTATAATTGAAATTATGGTTTTTATTCCTTTCGTGGTTAGTTAGTGCTTTAGCATTTTTTTGTCATATTTATGGCTCTTTATTCGGTTTTTTAAGTATTGTGACGTTTGGCCAATATAAGTAGCTTCGCAGTTATTGCAGGGAATCTCATAAACAATATTACTTTTTTTAATTTCGGAGTTTTTGATTTTAGCATAGAGAAATGCTTCGATAACAGATTATAAGGTTTATGACATATTTTTAAGTTGTGTTTAATAAATAAATGTTGAAATTGTTGTGACAATCCGTTAACGAAGGGAAGAGAAATAAAATGTTGATTGATATTACTATTTTATTTTTTGAGTTGTAAAAATTATGTACTCTGTTTTTGAAAATTTTATTAATTAGTGTTTTTGGATAATCATTCAACATTAATGCATTTTTCGCTTTAATAATACTTGTTTTTCGGAACTCCGAATCGGAAAGCTTTATTGCACGATCTGCAAGGCCAATCACTACTGTTTTCTTTTGAGAAGAAGGATGGTTTGAATTGAAATTGATATACCTCGAAGACCATGTGTCTTTAGTGAACCACTCTGTTCTTATACCATTATTTATATGATGTAAGGTAGTGTCCAAAAAACTTATTTTGTTGTTTTCTTCTATTTCCATTGTAAATTGCAATTTTTTATGAAAACTGTTAAATTGTTTTAAAATATTATCTTTTTCTACTTTAGGAATTGCTGTTATGCAATCATCTACATATCTATAAAAAAATGGAATTTCATATTTAAGTTTTTTAATTGCTTGCTCTTCGAGTTCTTCCATAACTATTTGTGCTATGATACTGGAGATTGATGATCCCATGGCACATCCTTCTATTTGTTTATAAATCTGATTTTCATATAAAAAATAAGTCGAATTAAGTGTTAGCTCAAGAGCATAAATAAATTCATCCTGGGGGATATCAGTATATTTTTTTATTTCATTCCAGTTTGTTTTAATAATTTCTGTAGCTAACGAAATTGGAATATTGGTGTACAAAGATACTACATCAAGTGAAATTAATATATAGTTGTCAGGAATTTGTTATTTTTTCTTTAAAATGGAAAGAATGTTTTTATTAGCAATGTTTTTTAAAATGCTGGATAAATATTTTGAGAGGGGGGTGAAAGGTGATTTGACTAAAACCCAAGACATATTCTTGTTATATATATATATATATATATATATATATATATATATATATATATTGCATTGGTCTGATAATTTATTATTTGAAACTGAATGATCGTTAAGCATGTCTAACAACTCCATCAAAGGGTAGGGTTCAATTGCGCCATTCAAATTTACTCTAATTATTGGATTGTGAAATTAAAATGAACAAACTGATTTCAGGAATTTTTTTAAACATAAAAGTTTATAAACAGAAAATATGTATACATATACTACGAAAAAATAAAATACAATTACTTTGGAACAATTAAAATGTTAGATTGATTACTAATCATGAATGCATTCCTCTTTTTTTTAAATAAAGGCCTATTTTTTATTTAGAGATTTCTAATATAATATTTTAAAACGGTACCTTTTATTTACTAAGTTTGTATCCACTTGAAACTAATATTCACTCTCAATTTCTTTGCTATCGAAATAAGCAAACCTGGAGCTGAAGCAATATCACCATCGCTCGTCATCCAAGGATGTACTACTTTTAACGAAGGGTTTTCATTGAGAAAATCTTTAGGTAAATATACTTTTAAACATAAATTATAACCTTCAGAATTAAAATATAAATCGTATTCTTCTCCTTCGATAACTTCAGCTACACTTTTTATTTACAACTACAGTTCCAAGAAGTGAACTTCCAGTTTTCCTTCCTAGTTTCTTAAATGTTCGATGTCTTCTCTACCGCATATATAGAATTGTACCACGAATCAAAAATGAAGCTTGTATCTTGATGAATTACGTTTTGAAATTGACTTCCTTACGGAGATCACTTGACGTTTATTTTCTACCAAAAACTTTTCAAAAGGTTAGTTTCACTGATTATACTATGTTTTTCATAAGTTTTTCTTTAAATTTTACAACATATTTCAAAATTAAACATTTACTTCATTCTCCTAATTGACACATAAATATTAACATAACTTATTTACTATTTATTAGAAATTCCTGAATTCTTGTATTAAATAACATATTTGCTAACGATATAAAAAATTTGTCATGTATCAAATGTCTGTTTCTTTCAAATTATTTTGAATTTCATTTTAATTCCGACGAATTCTTTTGAAATTACATCATCTATTCAATTATTAGTGTTCATTTCCGTTGAATCTGAATCAGGTTTTTTTAGTATTTTCGATTCTGACGGTTCAACGAGTATATCGTCTATTTCATTATCTTTGGTAAGATTTGCTTCAGTATTGTTGTGAGGATTTTGTTCACTGTTTTTACTATCGGCATCTATAATTGATTTAGACATGTTTTTTTACGAAATATTATCTCCTAATGATCATTCTTTAACCATCCACATATTCATGAATCGAAGATGTACCAATTTGAACTTGGTAAAAAATTAAACTGAATTCTAAAATGTCATTAAACTAAATTCTAAAACGTCATTAAACTTCAAAAAAATAAGAAAATTAAAATTACAGTTTTTCACAATTTAACCGTTTTTCCGTACACTACACTAATATTAAAGTTTATTATCTGTCTCTATACGTTTCTTTTCCTTATTCAGGTTGCATCTTCACTCATCGGACATTTGGTACCCCAAATCTTGTTACTCTAGTTTAACTTAGTTTCGGAGGTGTAATCTTTATAAAATGTTCACTAAATATTTTTTACGTCTTTCGTTCAATACCATTGTTTAACATTAATCAAAATTATTATGAAATTTATTTTTTACATGATTTGTTCTGTCACTATATTAATCAAAATTTTCCTATTAATGTTTTCTCATGTGTTCCTAACATGAAGGATATCTAATCATTATAAAAAATGCAATTTAATATTACCTATTTTTATCTATTTGACAACAAATTTGATAACTTTGAAAAATCAATTTTGACAACTCCTGTCAATCGAAAAGTAGTTCCTCCAATTGATATTTTAAGTACAATAATTTATTTAGGAATAGTTAATAAGTAAAACTCATCACATCACATATTGTATTCTTTTAATGTTTATCATAATAACTTTTTCATTACAATATATTGTACAGACGGCTTATTGCACCGTATGTTATATGTTTCAAAATTGACACTGTCACTAATTGTCAAATAATCTTCGTCTATCAAATTTTTTATTTTATTGAAAGATAAATTTAATGTAGAAATATTCTAATTACTCTTATCTCAGGGTGGGTTCAATGCACTATCAAAATAAAATTTTTAATAAGTTTTGTCTAAATTAAATATTATAATTCTTGTTCCTGATTTTCTAACCAGTAGTATCATCATGTAACTGTTGATTCTAGATTATACAGGCTATTTAATTTCTTTATGACACTTACTATATTTCAATGGAATTATCTGTCGCTAAAAGTCAACCAAATGTCAGAAATAAACATTTTATTGAGTAAATAAATTTAATTTTGATCAAACTTCCTCAAATATATTTAAACGAATTAACAGTAAGTTAAATTCAAAAGTGTATATACAATTACCAAATCGTGAAACAAATCCTAGTTTTCCTTTTTTTTAACACATAACAAAATCTTATCAAATACAACTTAAAATTAAATAAATTACAAACTAGAATACCTAATATCTATTTTAAGTTTACCGAATTGTTTAAATAATTTTTAATTGTCACCTGAATTGGCAAATGTCAAATATTTGATCACAGTCCTAAATTTTTGTTATATTTTCTTCTAATTGTTTGTTCGATACATATACTTATGACTCTTTGTTATTTTTAATTCAAATTTATAAATTTATGTTGAGATGCATCTATTGTTAATTTTGATTTAAAGGCCTGATAATTTAGATGAAATAATGCATTATTTAGATCTGGAATGGACTCACCATATGGATGGGAAAATACAACTCGTACAATTCCAAATGCAATTTACAATTCAAGATCTTTCACTATCCTCAAATGATGAATAACTTGCCAAAAAAAACACACGCACTGAATTTATATTGGGTGTACCGAATAAAACTTTATACCAACTAATTACAATATTCAAATTACTATATACTAATTTACAATTCTTTGGAGAAATCTTGAACGAGATGTTCTCCGTTCGGATACTCAAATTCAACTAACTCTTTTTTCTAAAATTAAATAACCACATTGCACTGTGGTTACAAACTTTTCTCTCTTTTAAAAAAACTAAATCTGTTTGTAATAAGGTATATATTGAAATTTTCAATTTCTCGATTTTAATTATTCTTGATAATTTTCTATTCTCATATACGAGTATCTTCCTATTGACTTCTATCAGCCAAAATTTTTCTGACTTCCCACCGCTACTTTTCAATCCATCTCATTTTTTTAAAATCCGCCTTCAAATGGTTTTTTTTCTCTATCTCTATTGGCGCACTCGAAACGCGAACTTCACTACCCTCTTATAATTATTACATGTTAATTATTAATAAACTTTTAAATTATTCACTTATATCTATATCTCGTATTATTATAATCTAATACGTCAAATCTGTTACTTCCAAAAAAATTGTATTTATACATTCTTTAATGATTTCCCCAACTGTCATATTTGAATTTTCAAATTTTTTGTAGGTTATCTGTCACAATGATTTAGATGTGTATATAGGGTGTCTCAAATGATCATGTATACAGTGTGTCCCAAATAAATGATTCTAATAAACCTGATTTAGAAATAATAATAATATATATTTTTGTATAAAGTTTAGTGGATTATATTTTAAATAATCAATATGTTATAATATATATATATATATATATATATATATATATATATATATATATATATATATATATATATATATATTGTAATATATTCAGTCTTATAATTGTAATTGCCCCGCGTTGGGTGACAATTGTTATATTTTCAAACCTTTGAATATAATTTCCCACGAATATTTCAATTCTTTAGATATAATTGCCCTACGATATGAAAATAAATTATACTATCTTGTCGCAGCGACAATTATTGTGCATACCACTTAAGTACGTATTGAATTTCAAATTTGACAGTAATTGTCAAATTAAATATGCCCGGCGCCAATAAATATTAATATAAAGATTAATTTATCTACAATCAACTTATTACTCCTATCTCAGGGTGAGATCAAAATTGTTCAAAATTAATTCTTCAAATTTATTTGTTTTTTAAGATATTTCCAAATTAAATGTTTCACTATTATCAAACTCTCAAATAACTGTTAATTCAATATAATAAAAGGCCATTTAATTATTTTATGACATTTACTAATTTACTGTCACTAAAAATGTCAACCAAATGTCACCGATTAAATTGAAAATTTTATGAATGTAAAATGATAAGTTCAATGAGATTGGATACTGAATGAATACTACAGGTAGTTAGTATCAAAATTATATATTATACTATCAGATACGCAAACTTAACAAAATTGTTATTCCCAGAAATTATGATAAGAAAACAACAGTCGTAACCTCTACAAAAAAACTTAAAATTAGAATACAACTATGCTAAAATTTAACCTAATGAATTATTATCAAACGTTCAAATAATAATTTACACTTGACGTGTATCAATGTCAAATACCGAAACTTCTGCTCAAAATGGTCTATTCACTTGATGTTGTAAATGATAGGTATCAATAAATTTGGTATATTTCAAATTTTCTTATATATAGATGCATCTTTAAACTGTATTGAATTTAAGGCCTGATATTTCTCGAGAAATAAATTTACAACTGGAGAGGACTCACCCAATGGATCAGGAAATCTCGTACTTATTCTAACGTATTTAGAATACTGCAACTTTCTAAATATATACGATTTAGAAAAACTGGAACCACATACACTTTTACGATACAATTCTTTTCCGAATTATGTACGCACTGAATTTATTATATAGGTTATTTATCTGATTGTATCATATGCAATTTATGCAATCTACCAAAAACATTCGAGAACAACTCTTATTTTGATGTTGTCTCTTCAAAGGATAAAAAGCTACTCACTAAATTTTTACAAAATAAATAATTCTCCTTTCCGTTGGTTACCGATTTTTCTTGTTTTTGAAAAAGTTTCTAATCTATAATTTTCAATAACCAAGTGAGATTTTGAAATTCTTTTATTACATTTGCAATCTTGCTAGCAGAGACCTCTATATTTTACAATTTCAAATATTTTCTCCAAATCCTATTATGTTCTATCTATCATTAGATATATTCTACTCAAATGTCATCGAAATTATGAAATGTCATGTTTGATATTTCTACAGAATCTTTCAAAATTTAGGAATTTACGTAGAGTACAGTGTGTATCGAGAGTATGACAACTAAATTAAATAAATTTCCTTATGTTTTACTTGTTCTTTAGATTTCAAATAGAGGATGTGTATTAAATCCCCCTAATAAAAGAATGATAAATCGATTATTGTATATCATTGTAATTTCATCTTTAAATTTTCCTAATATTATCCTATTATTTCAGTATACTAGTACTGTTCTAAAAATGATTATTAACTAATAAAAAAAAATTCTTTTAATCAAATTAAACTATTGTTACTAATTTCATAAAACTCATTAACTATATTATATCTATCTTAAAATTTCACGTAACATAATAGTTATTCTATTCTAAAATTTCCTATATACATGTTGATCAATTTTTTTATGGTCTCAAATGTTTCCAACTCTGTTCTGCTCTGCCTAAACAACTTATATGTTACAGGATATGATTTTGTTTCAAAATTTCTCAGTATTTTTTTATTAACTTTGATTATCCATATTTTCATTAAGCAACCCTTAGTTCCTTCGAAATTCTTTTCTCATACGTCTTTAATAATTCATTTATAACTTCATAATATTCTTCATTACAATCTGTTCAATTACCATTACTTTTCACATCTTCCATTTATTCTATCTCACACTCATAATTATTCGCCAGTCTAATTTCTTTTTCAATCAATCCTTCATATTTCATCATCAAACTCTTCACTTTCTCTTCATATTCCTTATTTCCACTCATTAACTCCAATTCTACCATAATTCCATTCCTCTTTATATTCCATAACTTCCTATTATCCTCTTCAATTGCCAATACTTCCATATTTACCTCCTCAAATTCAATTATTTTACCATTTAATTCTATCTATCTATTCAAAATCAATTTTCCTTATATTTCATCAATTCATCAATAACTATGTCTATTTCTAACTTCTTCATCGACTATGCTTACATATCAACTTCTTTTTCATCCTTTAATTCAATCTTTTGTATCATATATTTGCCTAGTTCATAAAACTTCCGTCCGTTTGTTCCTATAAATGTAATTATTTCATCCTGTCCATCTATTTTGTTGATTAATTTCATTTCTATTTTCATTATCATATCTTCTATCAAAGTTTCTAAAATCTTTTCTATTCTCACAATACTTGTTGTCATAAATTTTATCTCCATTTCCATATATTCATTTTTCATTTCTGTAACTTCTATTTATGTTTCCATAATTCATATCAACATGTCTATCATTTCTTCTATTATCAATCCATGTTTATATAATTTCTATTTAAATATTATGTTTTTAAATATTACTTGTTAATAATAAATATTTTATTTACATATTGTTTTAATATCCATTCTTTACCATGTACAATTCCTTTCCGTTTTCTAGATTTAATTCCTATAATCCTGTCATATGATTCAATTTTATTTTCTTTTCCTAAACTTCGTCTTATTCTCTTCTCTTATTGTTTGATTCTCTTTTAGTTTCTGTAACTTCTTTCTGTTCACCACCATAATTTTTTTAATTTTGAAGTCCCATATCTCATCAATTTCTTCCAATAAATGCATTGAAATTTGCGTTTCCAATTCCTTCAAATTATTGTTTCTTCTTTTTATTATTTTATTTCCCATAATATTCTCACTTCCTATCATTTCATTTTTGATTGTCCTATTAAACATTCTTGTATCAATTATTTTAATGTTTCTCTTAAGCTTCACTCTGATTTCGCCATTTTCTGTGTAAATTATTGGTTCTTCAATTAGTCTTATGGTTTCATCTATTTCTTCCTTAGTTTCTTGTAATCGTCGGTTCATTTCTTTTAATTCCCAATTAAGTTGTATCCCCCTATTATAATTATTATTTATTTTATCATATGTCACAATTTGTTTTTCTGTATTACCATATAAGTCTTTTATTTTCCAATAAATATTTTCTTGATAAATTTGCATCACTTCTTCACTTCCTAGGTTCTGTAAATCAATGTCTAACATATCATCTTTTGTTTGTTTTTGTACTTTAATATCCTGTATCTCTTCAATTTCCTTCTCAACTTCTTTAATCTGTATTAAACTTTGTATTTTTATAAGTTGTATTTCTTCAGTTATATTCTTATTTTGTTCGTTTAGTTTCACTTGAATTGCTCCAGATAAATTTTCTTCTAGGCATCTATCTAATTCTTGCACTTCATCTATCTGTTTTTCAAATTCTTGTTTCATTCTAACTCCATTTTCTTGATCTATTGTATCATCATTTATACTTATTTTGTCATTCATATTTACTCTAATATCTGCCATTTGTTCACTCAATTGCTCGTTTTCATCTCTAATTTTCTTTATTTCATTCAAAGTTTCCATGTTTACTTCTATTTTATTTTTCATTTTATTACATATTTTCTGTTCAACAGTATCAACATTTATATTGTCATTTATATTTACATTCATCTTGTTCTGCTCATCTGTTTTTTTTATCCTGCTATCCATGTTATCTAACATATCATCCGTCTTTTCATTATTATTCTCCTCTATTTTGTCAAAATTTTCCACCATCATATCAGATTTTTTTCTCATTTTCTCAGAATCTACACTTACTTCTTCCTTCATTGTGTCCAATTTTCCACTCAAATCTCCCCTCATATCATTCATATCTACATTCATCTTATCTTTCTTATCAATCGTTCCTTCCATCTTAATACTCTTCTCATCTAACGATTTATCCATCTTTTCATCAATGTTCCCCCCTACTCTGTTAAAATCTTTTACCATAGTTTTCCTATCTTTTCTTCTTTTATCATACCGCTTACTCTTATTTTCCATAATTCTCTTTATATTCTCATTTTGTTCGTCCAATTCTTTATTTAAATCGACATTCATACTATTCCCACCTTCCCGTGTATTTTTCCAAATCTCACTCTCAATCTCCATTTTTCTCTTCATACAGATCATAAATTGCATGAGCTGATCATCTTCCTCTTTTGTTCTTGCTCTCGTTTCCTGTCTCCTATACTCCTGTTTT
Source organism: Galeruca laticollis (assembly GCA_963921935.1). Classification (NCBI taxonomy): domain Eukaryota; kingdom Metazoa; phylum Arthropoda; class Insecta; order Coleoptera; family Chrysomelidae; genus Galeruca; species Galeruca laticollis. Next base: position 70,679,483 of record OY998181.1, read on the forward strand.
CCAACTTTCAGTGTACTTTTTCTTTCCATGGTCGATACTTAATTTCTTTATATAGACAATGAATTTACTGCGTCAAATTATAATATTTTTCTATATTTTTATAGTTATATGCAAATTTTTAAACAAGCTCCACGTTTTGGGTGCCAAATTGTAATATATTCAGTCTTATAATTGTAATTGCCCCGCGTGGGTGACAATTGTTATATTTTCAAACCTTTGAATATAATTTCCCACGAATATTTCAATTCTTTAGATATAATTGCCCTACGATATGAAAATAAATTATACTATCTTGTCGCAGCGACAATTATTGTGCATACCACTTAAGTATGTATTGAATTTCAAATTTGACAGTAATTGTCAAATTAAATATGCCCGGCGCCAATAAATATTAATATAAAGATGAATTTATCTACAATCAACTTATTACTCCTATCTCAGGGTGAGATCAACATTGTTCAAAATTAATTCTTCAAATTTATTTGTTTTTTAAGATATTTCCAAATTAAATGTTTCACTATTATCAAACTCTCAAATAACTGTTAATTCAATATAATAAAAGGCCATTTCATTATTTTATGACATTTACTAATTTACTGTCACTAAAAATGTCAACCAAATGTCACTGATTAAATTGAAAATTTTATGAATGTAAAATGATAAGTTCAATGAGATTGGATACTGAATGAATACTACAGGTAGTTAGTATCAAAATTATATATTATACTATCAGATACGCAAACTTAACAAAATTGTTATTCCCAGAAATTATGATAAGAAAACAACAGTCGTAACCTCTACAAAAAAACTTAAAATTAGAATACAACTATGCTAAAATTTAACCTAATGAATTATTATCAAACGTTCAAATAATAATTTACACTTGACGTGTATCAATGTCAAATACCGAAACTTCTGCTCAAAATGGTCTATTCACTTGATGTTGTAAATGATAGGTATCAATAAATTTGGTATATTTCAAATTTTCTTATATATAGATGCATCTTTAAACTGTATTGAATTTAAGGCCTGATATTTCTAGAAGAAATAAATTTAAAACTGGAGAGGACTCACCCAATGGATCAGGAAATCTCGTACTTATTCTAACGTATTTAGAATACTGCAACTTTCTAAATATATACGATTTAGAAAAACTGGAACCACATACACTTTTACGATACAATTCTTTTCCGAATTATGTACGCACTGAATTTATTATATAGGTTATTTATCTGATTGTATCATATGCAATCTACCAAAAACATTCGAGAACAACTCTTATTTTGATGTTGTCTCTTCAAAGGATAAAAAGCTACTCACTAAATTTTTACAAAATAAATAATTCTCCTTTCCGTTGGTTACCGATTTTTCTTGTTTTTGAAAAAGTTTCTAATCTATAATTTTCAATAACCAAGTGAGATTTTGAAATTCTTTTATTACATTTGCAATCTTGCTAGCAGAGACCTCTATATTTTACAATTTCAAATATTTTCTTCAAATCCTATTATGTTCTATCTATCATTAGATATATTCTACTCAAATGTCATCGAAATTATGAAATGTCATGTTTGATATTTCTACAGAATCTTTCAAAATTTAGGAATTTACGTAGAGTACAGTGTGAATCGAGAGTATGACAACTAAATTAAATAAATTTCCATATGTTTTACTTGTTCTTTAGATTTCAAATAGAGGATGTGTATTAATATAAATATATATATATATATATATATATATATATATATATATATATATATATTTATTGGGTGACATACAGATATGTAACTATTCAGTGTGACTTCTTTTATACTTCTTCTCATGGTTAAAGCAGAACTTCTAACATTTCTAACAGTTACCGAGTAGATTTTTAATTAAAGCCACAAGCTTGTTACTATCAAACACTTGTCCGCAGATAAAATGGGAATATTTTTTGGGTATCTAACCCCTTCTACAAGCAGTTACGTAGCAGTTAGTCGTGTAACTTTTACATACTTAGTATCGGGTTTTTACTTTTTTAAAGTTATTTTACTTAAAACTTGAAATTTGTGAAGCAAAAATCATTATTGAGTGGAATTTAGTCAACTATTCTGCAATTTTATCATTTTATATGTTTTTCACGGAATAATATTTTTTTAGGATATAATAGAATATCTCCAAGTAGAGACTCTTATATTCCTGTAGAAGAGAAAGAAGCTCAATTGGAAAAGAAAGATAGCAAAGAAAGTAATAGTACTATCACTAACGAACCAATATTACTTCGATCGTCCAGTTATAACCAAGGTAAATATATTTTTTTTGAAATTTAGATAAAGACGAGGAACAAATTAATGTTTAAATTTATTTCTAGAGTACAACCGAATTATTTGAACTGCTAAATATAAAAATCATTTCGTTTATTCAAAAGTCGAAAGGCAAAAAGGATATAAAAAATGGGTCGAATGACACTACAATTTAGTAAAGATACCTTCCTTTTTTAGATATAATCCAGGCTGATCAAATAGCCTCGTCGAACGTGAATAGCGTCGTCGAAAATCCAGATCAAAAACCGAGCAGTCTTCCAGAAAATGTGCTGCAAAATCCCATAACCGATAGTGGAAATACAGATACTTTGAGAAGTCATATTAATGAAGAGGAAGAAATTCAAGACCTGGCTTCTTTTTTAATACATCGAGCTTGCAAAAATTTCAGTTTAGCCAATTATTTTTACTGGTACTTATTGTTGGAATGTGAGGATCAAGATACTAATCTGAGGCAAGAAGTCGCTGATGTAAGTATACATATATATGATAAAAGTGTCAGAAATTGATGAATTTTGATAATTAGAGTGTTTTTGTTTGATTTGTTTTTTGCTGATTAGATTTATTTGACGAAATAGTCTGTAAGTACCTTATAAGAGAAACTAAATTCGCCAGATTTAGGTCCAAGTGAATTCGAAATAATATATTTGCACTTACAACCATTATTTTGAAATTAATGTTTCAGGAATCTATTAGAAATATGTATTTGACTGTGATGAAGACTTTCTCTCAAACTTTGGCGAGAGGTAGCGAATCTATGCAAAAGAAACGACAAATTCTGACCAAACAACAAAAATTCATAGACAAATTGGTGAAATTGATGAAAACCGTGTCCCGAGAGAGCGGAAATCGAAAGAGAAAAGCGGAAAAGTTACAACAACTATTAGCCGATTCGGATAGTTTTAAATTTAACTTTTCCAAATTCGAACCGATACCTTTTCCTTTAGATCCCGAAGTTATGATAAACGGAATAATTCCCGAGCAAGCTAGTTTGTTCAAATCGGCTTTGATGCCTTCGAAATTATATTTTAAAACGGTAAGTTGTTTTAAATTATATGTTTGTTGTTTTTTTTAACATTTTTCTTGTTTTTTTAGGTTGACAATGAAGAATACGTAGCAATTTTTAAATTGGGAGACGATTTAAGACAAGACCAACTGATTTTACAGATGATTACCCTTATGGATAAATTATTAAGTAAAGAAAATTTAGATTTGAAATTGACGCCTTACAGAGTTTTAGCTACTAGTACGAAACACGGTTTCGTTCAATTCATAGATTCAGTAACTGTAGCCGAAGCTTTAGCTACAGAAGGTAATATATTTTAAATATTTCTCCTTTTATCTGTATCCTTAAATGCCTTGCTTTTTTTTGTTCTTCCAATTATGTCTATTTTTGTCATTTCCTTAAGTTCATTCATTGTTTTATTTTCCATTAATTGGGTCAATATTTTCCCTTTCGTTTTTTGGAACTTCTTCTCTCGTAAATTTTCTTTGATTATATACTTTACTCCAATCCTTATACTAATTACACTGTATTTTTATTCTCTTATTGCTTCACTATCAAGTTTAACCCTGCTTCACTAGGGGAGTTGATATTAGATTGGGTGGTAGTTGGAATAAGTGAATAAAATAGTTTATACTCATTCCATAAGTGTGGCGGCAATACAAGAGGGCGAAACTTGCAGGCCTGTGTCTTAAAAAGCACGCCCTTCAAGTAAAAAACAGGAACCTTATTCATGGATGGGGGATAGAGGGCTACCACCCCATGTAACTCTATTGATCATACCGGGACAGGTTTCTGAATTTTTGCCACTTTCTTTTATAATATATTATATTGATTACATTTTCTGTCCCAATTTACCATTATTCCAACTCATTTTTTTCTTCTATGGCATTGTGAAAATAGCAAAGAAAAAAAGCTAAACACCTCATTTATTCTAATATGTTTCTTCCCTATTATCTTTGTTTAACTAATTCCATTTTTTTTCCTGGGAATGAGGTTATGTTCTACTACCTATATTTAAAAAATCTTGTGTATTTCTCTATCACAGCTTATTTAAAAAAGTTTATTTTCCATAGGAAGTATCCACAATTATTTCCGGAAATACCATCCTCAAGAAAACGGTCCGTATGGCATCGCTCCTGATATAATGGATACTTACGTTCGTTCCTGCGCCGGTTATTGCGTTATAACTTACCTTTTAGGAGTAGGCGATAGACATTTAGATAATTTGTTACTTACTCAAGACGGTAAATTGTTCCATATTGATTTTGGTTACATTTTGGGTAGAGATCCAAAACCTTTACCGCCTCCGATGAAACTGAGCAAAGAAATGGTCGAAGCGATGGGTGGTGTTAATTCGGAACATTTCCAACAGTTTAGGAAATTGTGTTATACTGCGTTTCTACATTTAAGAAGGTAAGTCGAATATTCTTCTCATTTCTTTGTACCTTTTCAGGTGTCTGATAGAGGTTCAGGTCCCCCTCGTCCCCATCTCTTCTACCGTCTTTAGTCATCTTCCTCCGTTTTTTCCTTCACCTTATGTATAATATATCGTCGGTTTAGAGGTAAAAGTCACTAAGTCGCATTTTTCGAATTATGAAATATTGAACATTATAACGTAAGTTGTTGCCAAAAATCGGAAAACTCAACTCAACATTTAACGTAATATGAAAGAACTAGTTGTTATTAGTAGACATGCCTATGTATTAAGTGAAAATTTATAAAAATCCTTATTTCGTACCTAATGAATTTTACTTCTACTATATTATAAAAGGTGTAACACTTAGTGACGAAATCAAGCAGTTAATCAGTGAAATGGAGGTCTTTATTAATAACAAAATATACATGAAAATGCACAAAAACACTCCTGAGTGAAGCTCATATGACAAACATTTCTTCATCATCCGATTCATCAACTGTCGGTTCAGGTGCTAGTTCTTCTTCATGTTCATCTGATTTAGTAGGCAATGACCTATACCAAGCATGCAGTTCTTCAGATATTTCTTCTTATCAGTAATTGGTAGTTGATGAGAGTAAGCAGATTTGATATCATGGGGCTTTTGTGACTCCTGCCTTTTCCTTTAATGTGTGTGTGTGTCTGAAATTTTGGCCGTAGAAAACTTAGTTCTTAGCCACAAAAATTATTTAATTTTAATGTTCAACTTTATATTGAAATTTGTGCGCTTTTAAATAGCTCAACTAAGGCGTCTAAAATAGGTTTTTCGTATAAACTTGATAGGTCAGTTAAATTTGTCGGTGAAGAAATATTGTGATTAATGAGAAAATTTAGAAATATATTTATTTGATATTGGTGATTTCTACAGGAAAAAATTAAATGGTTAAGATCAGCTATTGAACTATTGTCACATGAACATATAGAAGAAACTATAATTCCTATTTTAGCAAGGTGCGCAGGAAACATACCATGATTTAGTTTCATTCTAGTTACTATCGTAGTATTTATTTAGATTGTATTCTTGAATATGTGGTATTGTTTTGGGTATTTCTGGATGTATAAGTGTGTATGGGTTTTTAGACTCTTTTACATATTCCTGACATACACTATTCCAACAATGAGTGATTTGTCTTTTAAGTGACGGCAATAGGTCAAGTGTGTTATAAAAATCAGAAAACTTGTTTTCCAAAACTGCCTTTTCAGCAAGTCTATCTACAATTTCATTCCCTTTAATGCCAGCATGTCCTTTTACCCAGATGAACGTTATTTTGGTATCAGAATTACGTAATAGGTATAGATAGTTTTTAATATTCCATAAAAGGTAATTTTTTACCTGATTATATAATTTTTTAGTTCCTATAGTTTCCAATGCTGCTTTTGAATTGGTTATTATTAGACTATTGCCAATTTTGTTCTCAAATATATAAGTGAGGGATTGCCATATTGCATACATCTCCACTGTGTAAATTGAACATGTATCATGTAAACGCATTTTAACAGAAAAACATTTATTCGAATGATAAAAGGCACATCCAGTTCCATTATTGGTTTTTGAGCCATCCGTGTAAATAGTTGAATAATTTGTATAGTTTGAAAGAATAGATATCATAATGTTTTTGTTAACTATGTCTGAAAGTGAATATAAGGGGAATATGATGTTAGGTTCAAACATACATGAGTCATAACTGAATCTAAACATTGTATATTTGTCGACAGTATGAATTAACTTCTGAAATTTATTAGTAAAAATAAAAGCATCGATCAAAGGTGGATTATTTTTAATCTTCCAATATTTGTTTGTTAAACATTGTGTTGTGAGATAAGCAAGATTATTGCAGCAATCTTTTTCTCTAATTTTGATTAAATATTTATTTGCAAGATATTCGCGTCTAATTGCTAATGGAGGTTCAACTAAGATTGCATCACTTGGGGATGATCTCATTGCTCCTATACATATCCGTAGAGCTTTAAATTGAATGTGATCTACAATCTGTAGATTTGTTTTGCTAGTAGAACCGTACAAAGTCGATCCATAATCCAGAATTGAGCGGATGTATGCTCTATAAAACATTAATGAAATGGCCACACCAACACCAAGCTTTAACCTAGAAACACATATCTTAACATGTTTATCCCTTTTTCACATCTACATTTGATATACTCAATATGTTTCGTCCACAACAACTTACTATCCAGAAATATGCATAGGTATTTATAATTATTCACCACTGGAATTGTAAGTTCAGAGAGAAGCACTGTTACGGGTGGCTGATATCGAAGTCTCGTGAAAAAAAGGACAGCGCATTTTTCAGGCGATATGTTAAAACCTAAGTCATGTAAGGATTGTCTAATAGTATTCATAATGTTCTCGAGAACACACAAGCACTCTTGGTGTGAATTTTGGATTGTGTAATAGGCAAAATCATCAGCATACTGAACTTTATAACAAGAATCATCTCCTATCTGATGCAATTCTGTTGTATATAAATTAAAAAGAAAACTGTTCAAAACAGATCCTTGCTGTAGACCTTGAGACAATAACCTCGGACCATGAAGTTCATTCTTATGATCTCTGAGGTAGATTTTCCGATTTGTGTACAGATTAAAAATATTGGTCGCCACTTTATTACCAAAACTGAATTCTATAAGTTTTTTTGTTAGTATGTTTACATCTACAGCATCATAGGCGCCTTTTATGTCGATAAATAGACAAGCAAGATATTTGTTTTCAGAAAAACTTACTTGTATGTGATTAATTAATTGTGTTATAGCATCTATCGTGCCGTAACCCTTACGATATCCATATTGTGTTGCCGGAAGAAGTTGATTGTTTTCTGTAAACCATTCTAATCGCGCTTTGATCATTCGTTCAAACGTTTTTATAATGGTGGAAAATAAAGAGATTGGCCGAAATGATGTCGCAATAGAGCTATCCTTAAAAGGTTTGAGTAATAAGGTAATAATTACATCTTTTATGGTTTCTATGTAATAATTTGTAACCACCAGCCGTTAAAAATATCTAAAAGATTTGTTTTTGCTATTTTGGGAAGGTTTTCTATTATTTTATATGTTAAATTGTATTTACCAGGCGCAGTATTTCTGGAAGTTTTGACAGCGTGAAGTAATTCTTGCATATTAAATGGAATTTCTAAATAAGGATTTGTTTTTAAGATGTGTGATGGATCAAGTTCGAGTTTATTTTGGACAGTTGCAGAACAAATTAAATCAAATATTTCTTCAAGCAATTGTGGTGGTAGAGGAGTACGATTATTCTGAAAATGTTTATTTGAAATTCTTTTTATGAAATTCCAAATTTTAGTTTGGGGAGTATTAATAGAATTTATAAAGGAGACCCGGCTATTTTGATTAGCTTTTTTAAAAGTTAATTTGGCAATTGCTACACTTCTTTTATAATTAATAAAATTTTGGAAATTAGATATTCTCTTATATTCAAGAAGAGCTTGTTTCCTTTTTTCTACTGCATCTGTACATTCTATGTTCCACTAAATAGGATTTTTAGTAATTGGAATAAAAGGTTTTTTGATAGGCATAGACAAATCTGCGGCGTTTGACATGGCTGTAATTAACAAGTCAGCTTTTTCTGAGAGATTAGTATTAGTATCATTTTCAATTAATATTTGATCAATATAGTTCTGATATGTTATCCAATTTGCTCTCGAGTCATTCCATCTATTAGAAGTTAAAATGTTTGCGCAATTACCTGACAAATGGAGAGAAATGCTTATTATAAAATGATCAGAACCTAGAGTTCCTTCCATAATTTGCCAATATAGATGGGAAACTAGGTTAGGAGTAGCAAAAGTAAGATCAACCCTAGAAGGGTTTTCATTAGGCCTATGTATTCAAGTCGGTTTACCATTATTGACACAGATTAAATTACAGTGATCTAAAGCATCTATAAGTCTTTTACCTTGTACATCATCCTTGTGGGATCCCCATAAATTATGATGACAATTAAAATCACCACAGATAATAACCTTACCTGAAAATTGTGAGAAAATATTTATCCAGTCATTGACAATAACAGTATTTGCGTTAGGTGGTTTATATATGTTTACTAAGGTTATTTTCAAGTCACTGATTTCTATTGCACAAATTTCTATGCTAGTGTTTAAATTTTTTTATTATTTCTATTTCACTAAAGTTAATATATTTTTTGACATAAATGCCTACACCTCTGTAACAATCATCCTTTTTTTTGTATGGGATAATAACCTCGAAGAGAAACAATATCTTCCTTTTTAGTTTGTAACTCTTGTAGTATTAGAATATCAAATAAATAGCTTTCTAAAAATTGTAATAAGTTGTTTTTTTATTAGTAATTGAACGACAATTCCATTGAAACAAATGTAATTCACCAAAAGTCCTCATCATATATACTCTCTAAATCACTGACTGGATTATTTATAATTGAGCTAAATTGATTTCTTATACTATTATGGATATCTTCTATTGTATTTACTTTGAAAATATGTAGGATCAGTAAGTGCTTTAGTTATTAACGAATTAACTTCAAAATTATTTTTTCTTTATGATCCATGAAATCATCACGGTGAGGGTTTGGAATGACAGGTTGTGATTTTGGGCATGGTGGAACTTTTTTTGTAGTTTGAGATACTCTAATAGGAGATACACTTTTACGTTTCGTCGATTGTGTCCGGGGTTTTTGGGTGAGTGATTGAGTAGCAACATGTGAGTCTTTTGGGCTAGGTGTTAATTCTGGAAAATGATTAAGATTATTAAGTACCGAAAATCTATTATTGGTGGTAATTTTAGCATAAGATGGATTATTAACTATTTTTTCCACTTCCTTAAATGATATATTATGGTATTCCATTGTTTTTTTTATATTAGATTGAAACTTATATGTGGGACAATTTTTATTTAATGCATTATGATCAAATTTTTCACAGTAAATACAATATTCATGATTAACGTTACAAATATGATTTTCTTCCATTTTATCACCACATTTTCTACACTTCTCAACTCCTTTGCATAATTTTGTCGTATGTCCGTATCTCATGCATTTGAAACATTGGACAACCGGATATGTATATGGTTCAACCTCAAAATTACATAAATTAATTTGCACTCTAGATGGGAGGTTACTACCTAGAAATGATACGATTATCATTTGTCTTGGTATTCATTTTGTTGTATCATTTTTAAATTTCCTCATCATTCTTTTTACACTCATAACTTTTTTGTCCGATTTAATATTGTTAACTAAATAAGTCTCATCAAAAAATGTATCTACCATTCTTATAACTCCTTTTTTTTGGTTGAAAAATGTAGGTACATATAAGATCATTTTTGCTAATTATTGCATGATTAATTAAACTATTTGCAATAGAATATGTTTTAAAAATTACTTTAACTCGATTTCTTCCTACTGATATAATATCTGATACGTTTCCCATAAATTCATTAATTTGAAAAAGGTAATACGAATGGGAAATAATCTACCTAGCTGTTTATTTTTATGTTCAACGTATACAAAATAAGGACCGTTATCAGCCGATCGGTATTTATTATTTATATCATAAACTGGTAAATTATCACTAGTTGTACCTGTTTTTTCGTTGTTGTTACTTTTTTTTCAGGAGACCCCGGGGTCTCCTGAATCATAATCCATTTTGTTACTAACTGTTTTTTTCTGTGTTGTACCTAAACTAAAATTAATATTCAAAATTCTCAAATAGTTTCTACTTAAATAAATAACTTAGCACTCAATTCGTGGGCGATGTGTACACTATCACTGCATGAATTGAACTCGCTTTTCCTTTAATTTTGATTCATTTGAAGCCAGAAAAGTGACTATATTTATAATAAATGTGATCTGGACTACCTTTTTCATATTTGAGATATTTTATCTTTAACCATTCGACCTTATTTCCATCCTCATCTATGTTTCTATTCTTAATCATATTCGATGCAAGGTCTTGAAAATCAAAAAAACTCTGTGTACTTCACTCCAATGACTTCCTATGGGTTTTTATATGATTTTATTTTTTGTTTGTGCACTAAATATTTCCTTTCAATCGTTCATTACAAAAACTGATCTATTCTTTTTCATCTTCTCAATAGCAGAGTGCATGGAGTCGCACTCCTTATACGAATGACCAGATTCCAGAAATTTATGCTCAATCGTTTCCATTGCCGCATGATTTTGAACACAATATAGCATTGCTGCTGCTACGTTCTGGTTTCGGTTCTGACCCCCGCAAGTGTCAGAAAATATAGATAAATGTGTTATGTTGTTGGGAGCCGATCTATGTACTTTGTTAGAATAGTTGCGATTTCATTGGATCCCCTCTTTCCATTCAATTCGTTCCAACAAAAACCTTTATTTTCTTTTCCCCTTCATAAATTGTTAAATTATATACGCTCAATTTTTTGCTATAATATAACTGTCCTATGTCTGATGACGGTAGTTGTAGTACACTCTGCAGGTCAAATGTAATGGTCTGAAAACTTTTCATCATCGTTGGCTCTTTGTTTGATAGCACTGTTCTTTTCTAGCCACATGCTCACCATACATATTCTTAAGATGCTTACCTTTCTTCTCCTCTGCAGAATAATATTTTGTGCAAATACTGCACTGATCCTTTTTGGGGGTGAGAAAGAAGAGATTGTACTGTGTACAAAAATTTTTTCTGTAAGTATTACTTTCAACAGGTACATTTTTGTCTTTGCAGAAATCTAAATATTAAGAATATATTTTGAGAATACTTAATTTCGAATCTAAATACTGCCTGCTACTAGTTTTTCTCACATAATGAGGTGGCATACGAGAAAAACTTTCAATGTGTTGTTTGACAAGATCTGTATTTTCCTTACTAATAGCATTTCCTGGAGTTTTGTGTCCCCTGTTATTTGAGCCCGAGAAACTACCAAATTCGTTGCTTTTTGCCAAAGCGGTATTTATTGGTCCATTGGGTACAAAAAATTGTAGCAAACATCAAAAATTCCATTGGAACTTCTTAAATATAGTTTACTTACGATAAAAAGATGATGACGTTGCAAAACAAAATATTGTGAAGTTGCCAAGCTGTAGTTTCTTCTTCTTCTTCTTTTTTGAGATCTTGGGCTCAATTCTTCCGAACTATTTACCCAGAAGAAATTTCCTACCTAGATAATTATAATCACTGAAAGAAGTTGCACTCACGTGCGTCTGACCATAGTCATCACTCCTTCCTGTCTGAAAGTTAAAGATTTACATAGATTTCCAATTCACATTAAATTTTAGTTCATGCGAAAATCTAAAGTCACAAAAGTTTACAAAGCCATTTACAATTTACAGTTAATGTCCTTCAGAAACTTACAAACTAACAAAACTACACAATCAGAAGTCTCTCTCAATATACAATTTAGATTAAGCACCATAGCAAGCGGGTTAAAGCATTTAATTATGTCTATATAAAATTTGTCCCTTACACCTTTGTTAATTGAACACTCAAAAAAAATGTGGTTAAGATTAGCTACTGCTCCACAATCGCACAAAGGAGACTCTACCAGTCCAATTCTATTTAGGTGATCTTTGGAATAACAGTGCCCAATTCTTAATCGTGAATAAGTGGATAATTTAGATTTGTTCAATTGGCTTTCACTAAACCATGGCTTTTTAGGGAAGTGATCCAATAGCCTGTATAAATGTTGACCTTTCAAAACACACAATTCTCTCCATTCTTCTTCCCATAATTCGTAGATATCAGATTTAATATTAAGTAAAATATTTCTATATTCAACCAAGTTGAAATTTATATGATCCAACTCAAGGCTTTTCTTGGCGAGCGTATCTGCCATTTCGTTCCCCTTTATGGAGGTATGGCTCGGAATCCATCCCAATTTTATAAGGATGTTATTTTTCTTAGCCTCCCATAAATCATGCCTGATCTCCAGCTCTGTGTTTTCCGAGGAGCCGCTGATACCACATCTAGTTATTTTACTTAATGCACTTGCTGAGTCTGATAATATTAACGCTTTAGGTATGTTACATTCTATAATTCTTTTAATTCCAATGGAAATGGCAAAAATCTCCGCTGTGCATATACTGGCTTCATTACAGATTCTGACTGAAGTTGTATTAGTGATATTGTTGTGTTTGTTGTAAATTCCAAATCCAACTCGATTTTGTCTGTCTTTGGATCCGTCCGTGAAAAATATCTGCCAATCCTGCCATTTTTCCATGATAATATTATTAAATAGGAAGTCATTATTAAGCGAATCTTTACATAGATCAAATGAAATAAGGGGGATGTGAAGTATTTGAGACTCAAATTCATAAAGATAGCAAGGGAATTTATCAAATTTTTTTAGAATAGGAAGATAGACAAGAGCTCTATCGAGCCCCTCCAAAATTGGAAAATTATGAAGCAATTGTATATTGTTGTTATTCTGGTACAATTCCAGAAGACCTCTTGAAACTACATTATTTTCAATTGACAAATACTTAATAATATACTTTTCCGCCAGCCAGATCCTCCTCTACTGAAGGGGAAGTTCACCAGTTTCAGCCAGTAGTGAAACCGTGGGCGACGTTTTCATCGCACTTAATACCACCCTGAGTGCTCTGAATTGAATTTTGTCCAATTTGTAAAGGTTCTGAAGCGAAGAATAATAAATGAGGATAGTGCCAAAATCAAGGTGGGATCTTACCAATCCCCTGTAAATCATCATCAGTAGTTTGGGATCTGCACCCCAGGAATTCCCTGCCACAGACCTCATGACATCAATGCCCTTTTGGGCCTTAACAACTATGTTATCAATATGAATATTGAATTTAAGTTTCTCATCAAAGACAACTACCAGATAGTTATATCTAATCACAAAGTCAATGGAATGTCCATTGACTATTATATTGTGAGGCCTATCTCTAGTAGATCTCCTTTGAAATAACATACATTTTGATTTCTCAATTGACAGTTCCAAACTGTTATTCTCCAGCCAATTGGATATATTGCTTAATGTTTCATTCATTTTCTGACACATAGTGTTTAGATCATTTCCCTGAATTATAACATTTAGATCATCTGCATATCCAGAAATAATAACGCCCTCTAATCCCAAATCAAAAATTTCATTGGTGAAAACATTATACAAAAGGGGACTTAACGCTGACCCTTGAGGCAGCCCCTTTTGAACCACCCCAGTGTTAGATACACATCTCGAGGAGTTGTCTCTGATAACAACCTTCCTATACCAAAATAGTTGGTTAATTATGCTTAGGATATGTTGAGAAATATTATAACTAGCCAATTTGTTAAGCAGTAGGGGAATTCTGACATTGTCAGCTTTTATGTCTAAGAAAATGACTAAAACCTTATTTCCTTGGTTAAAGGCATTAATAACACTGGAGGTTAGCAAAATTAGGTTATCCACAATACTTTTTCCCTGTCTGAATCCGGATTGAAATTTACTTAAAAGCCCCTCTGATTCCAATTTATGGTCAATTCTGTTTTTAATAATACTTTCCAACACCTTCATTACACACGATTGAAGGGCAATATACCTATAGTTGCCAATAATAGTAGGGTCTTTATAAGGCTTTAGTATAGGACATATTATTTGGATTCTCCAGGATTCTGGTATGGTTCCATCTTTAAGATAACCATTCAAAATTGAAAGTAGCCTTTCCTTACACAGTAATGGCAGATACTTTAGCTGTGAGTAATAAATTCCATCCGCACCTGGTGCCGAGTCTTTCCTGTTTTTTAAAGCACATTCCAGTTCTTCCATTTCGAAGGGGACTAGATCATTATTATCCGATCTGTTTATAGTAATATCCATCGGAACATCCGGAATAGTAATATTATCAAGAAAATGATTTAGATTATCCCTTACAAATGAAGTAGATATTGAAGGGGTGTACCCATTTTTAAAGCCCTTAATAATCCTCCATGTTGCTGACAAGTTAGAGTCCCTATTTAAAGTTGCACAGAATTCTCTGAAACTATTTATTTTTTTGAGTCTTAGAGTTCTTTTAGCTTTTGCAACTGCCAAGTTCATTGCCACAGAACTGTTGTCCAAATATCTCTTAATGGCATTTTTCCTCTCCATTACAACGTTAGTACAAACCTCATCCCACCATATGGTGAGAGACTTATTTGTTGTCGATTTCCTTTCTCCCTTTTTTGGTGATGCCTCCTCAGTTGCTTGAGTAATGATACTTGTGAAAATATCATATGAGCAATCAGATATTCCAGCCATCAAGTGATCACAAACATTGTGATACATTCTCCAATCCATTTTCTTGATATTGTGTTCTTGCCTCCTAATATCTGGATTACTGTTTTGTGGAAGGTCTTGAGGAATGTAAGCGTCTAAATCCATCTTTATAATTATAGGAAAATGGTCACTATTTCCTTTATCTAAGGGGAGAGTGGTCCAGGAGCAATTTATTCCAATTTGAGAGGAAGAAAAAGAGAGGTCTGTAATACTAGGATTTTGTCCGGGAAGGTTGATTCTAGTTGGAGACCCATCATTAAGATTAACAAAATCTCTATCCAAAAAAGCCTCTTCTATTAAGTTACCATTATGATCATTTCTGTTATTCCCCCAGATTATATTTTATGCATTAAAGTCCCCTCCAATAACAATATTACTAAAGTTATTCTGCTCATTACAAATATCTGCAAGAAATGATTTATTCAATCGTAGATTGGATGGCACATAACGTTTCTAAAGACTGTATCACTCACAGACACAGCTTGTATCTGCATACCATAGGGTTTATTATTAGTGTTGAGATTATACAGGTTAGGGTTTAACTTACTTTTGACAGCTATAGATATACCATTGCGCCCCTCACTCTTATCAAGTCTAAATATTTTATAATTCTTAAGTTTCCAATTAATGTTATTAACAAGGAATGTTTCTTGCAGTATAATTATGCCAGGATTCTCCCTGTGCAGGAGTGATTGAAGATTAGTGTTATTCGAATTTATACTACGTATATTCCACTGAATGACAGTGAATGGGAAAATTAAATTAAAATAAAAAACCAAAATGATGATGCACAAGGGAAATTGACTGGATGAGACTTTTAGACTGCCTCCTCCATTTGCTCCTCAGTTGCCTGCTGGCTGAGTCTGAAGCAGACTTTTTGGCAGGCATCAGTGAGATCTTTCACCATATTACTTGTAAGTGTGTCACAGGTTTCTAAACCTGAAAAAGATACTTTAACTATTGATATGAGGTCCTCTGCATTTATGTCAGTGCTTTTTAGATAATCTGAGAGATTAATTATCTCATTCACATTTGGTGTTGGTGAAGATGGGAGTGGGGTGCTATTTGGACTTAAGGGATTATTATTTCTATTGAAGAGGCCCCTTTTTGGGGTAGAATGAGCTGGAGTAGCTGAATTGATCTTACCTGACATTGAATTAATGGGTGATAACGGATATATTGAACTACTTAAAAGGCTTTATGAGCCTGATTATCGAATCCTGGGCTGCTTACTTTTTTCCTTTTATTTTGTGTCACAGTAGAACTGTATGAGGGTCTACTTGGTTTAGGGATAGTCGAACTCCTTTGAGAAACATTTACTAGGCTATAGGATACTGATTTAGGAGACAGAGGGGGAAAATTAACATCATCGGGCAGAATATTATTATTCAAAGTCTCAACTGGAGATACTACTTTTCTAGCATCAAAGTAAGACAGGTTTTGAAAGCTCACAACTTCGTTAATTCGTTTTTGTTTAGTTAGTTCATCACATACCTCTGGTTTCTTAATACATTGAAAGACTAGATGATTCTTCTTGCAGTACAGGCAAACCTCTGATTCAGGAAAATTATCACATTTTTCATGCAAGTGGTTATCGGATCCACATTTAGCGCATCTAGCCTTACTCCTATATTGTTTCAATGAGTGATTGAACCTGTAACAGTTTCTACAGAGCAAGATAGGTCTAATATATGTAGACACCTCCAGTTTGTTAGAATAAATATTAACAAATCTAGGAAATGATTTGCCAGCGAATGTAAAAATATAAGAGCCAGTCGGTACATACTTAATTGAATGATCGGATGTATCTTCTACTCTTCTGTTTAGTCTCTTTACTTGCAGTACTTTATATACTCCTTCACTTTCTTCGTTGGTTCTTTTTATGACTTCTTCTTCAGTTAGATTTGGACCTACACCTTTGACAACTCCTCTGCATGAGACTAAACTTGCCGGGATAAACATTTCATAGCCCATAGCTACGAACTCTTTGTTCTCTTTAAAATCATTAGCTTCTTTTGGTAGCCTAAAAGTGATAGAAATTCTATTCCTACCTTTCCTTTCAATTGATTTGATTCCACATATTTTTTTGATGTAGTAGTCTGCCCAATTCCACTGGGTGTAAGTTCCCAACGTTCATATCTTTATGCTGGACCATAACCTTAAAGGGAGCTGAATCATACACAGAGTACTTTATATTTTCAAATATTGAGATCTTTTTGTCTTCGTTGGTTTTTCCACTATTATCAAGGCGTCCTGTTTCCACAGGTGGGCCCGTCCCCCCCGTACTATCACCCATACTAGGTGCATGCAACTACTGAACTACTGCTATTTTTACAAAAATATTATGTATAACTATTTGCTTACTGGTTTACTAATAATTATATTGAATAACCTAAACTATATTCAAAGATTCTTATTATTTTTAAAGATTTCCGTCACGCACTTCCTCACCTTGTCAAAGCTCAGTTTGGAATCCAAGCTGTAGTTTTATTCGTTAAGTAAAGGACTAGTAAATATTTGAAAAGGTCTTAAAATGGCAGGAATGTTAGTACATCATAAATTAATTGCTAAATTTTATTATTCAATTACCTTGGACCACCAATTTTGGTTTTTTTCACGCTTCTATGCCAAGAACGTCCAACAGTACCGTCTTTAAATATCCAGGTCTCATCCAAAAGCACAAATTGATATAAACCTTCCCTTTTTATCTTGACATATTCATGTAGAAAATGTACACGTTTTAATGCAATATGTGGCAACTCCATTAAACCACGACGAGGATAATCTTTTTGGTATTTGAATCCAATATGTTTCACTATCTTCCAGAGTGATGTTAAACAACCATTAAAGAGTGCACGCTCCTGGAGTTTGTCTCTTAAAGATTTCAAGGTTATGTGTTCCTCTGAAAAAAGATTGTGTTAGTTAATTGTGAATAAAATAAAACAGTAAATTCAATATATTCACTGTTTCCATACATTTCATATATAACATTTCGGAAAGCATTTTGATCAAAGTTATCAATTTCAACAGTAGGTTTTATGCGATGTCTCTTTTTAGGTGGGCTTCTAGGCTGTTCACCTCTATTATGCTTGGCGGCAATATGGTTAACAGTGGCAACGCTAAGTTGTAAAGCTTCTGCAATTCTCGACAATATAATTACTTCAATTTATGAAAGAATAATATATTATCAAGTTTAATTAACCTAACCTAACAATAAAAACATTTAATCATTTACATTTAAATATGTAACAATAATATTAATAATGTTGAATACAAGTAGCAAATACTATTACTTACGTCTCTTACAGCAGTAATCGGGAGAAGCGGGCCCCCATTTCGGCATTCTCGTTCAAATAGCTCAACAAAGATGTTACCATCTCTTGACATTTTCTGTTCAGCTGCTTTGGCATTTAATTAACCACACACTGCAGATTTGCCTAAATAATTAGTTATGAAAATAACTGTTTTTTTAATCTTAAAGAAGCAATGAATTTAAAAGCACCAAAAAAACTTGTAAATATTAGACGATGATCGAATGTCAATAAGCATCAAAACAAACTGGGTAATTTTACCAGTTGATTTGACAACGTCTTGCAATTTTGCCAACCCGTTAGCTGTAAATTGCCCTGGCTGTTGAGGATAAATTGTATTCACGGTTGGTAAATTAATATTTATTCTGATAAGCAGGAAAGTAACTAAAAATTACATCATCGTCTTTTTATCGTAAATAAACTATAGTACTGCTTTGCCATTATTCGTTGTCTCTGGTCTCCCAACCGACGTCGTTTGGGTATTTTGAATTATGTAATCTTTTTGACGCTTGTAGTCCTTAAGATCCCAATAGGTTTTGCAAAATTCAATACGGTCATCAATCGAAAAGTTAATTGCACATTTAAATCGACATTTACTACAGTCGATTGCTTTCGGGGCTTTAGTAGCTTTCAACCCTGTTTTTGAAATTCCACGAATATGTTTTCAACACCCACCCCTATTTCACCATTTCCAAGGGTCTCGAGTTTAATTTATTTTTATCATGTTCTGTATCTGTAAAAGTTTGAAGGGTAGGTGACCCCACAGCACTTAGGCCACAATTGGCCCATTGTGCATCCTTCTGAGGTTCAAAACTTCCTTCTAGCTTGTCATGCAGCCTACTTCCTTGAAGTAGGCGATAACGTCGCCTGAATTAAGTTCCCTCATACTGGTGTATGTTAGCCTGTGCTCGCCTAAAATAAGAGAGTGTCTGACAGTCTCATCTTCTTGTTCACATCCTCTACGAAGTGGGGCTTATACAGACCCAGTCTGTGGTGGTGTTTTCGTAGGTGGCAGTGACCAGTCAGAATACCCGTGGCTGTTCGTAGGTTCTGCCTGTTCATAGTCCGGTATTTTTTGGCTACTCTGCTATACGGATACTGTAGCAGTTCCTTGGCAAGCCTGCAGCCTTCTGCGTCGTTCCATCTACCCTTAAACTTATTAAGGGAGTGTTCCTTTAATAGGTCGGCCGTCGCTGACGCCGATAGACCAATGAAAGTATCAGGTCCCAAGAGTTTGCGGGAAGCTGCCTTCCTGGCTAGCGAGTCTGCAATACGGTTTTTTTTCGATTTCTCATGGCCCTTGATCCAGCCTAAAATGACCGTGTTGTTGTTACAGGCTTCGATTAAGGCCATGTGACATTCTAGTACTAGGCCTGATGTAATGCGTGGTTTGATCAGGGCTAGTAGTGTCTGTCTACTGTCCGTGAGGATGTATATAACCTGTGGTTTTCCTTTTGGTAATCTCTTTTGCAGCGATGCAGATAGCAGTGAACTTTGTTTGAGCAACACTTGCATTGCAGCCCATTGCCCATTTGATGTTTAGATTTAGGGTTCTGGAAAAAATTCCACATCCTGGGCCCACATTGGATTTAGACCCATCTGTGAAGATGCGGATTGCGCCTTCTTCCAATGGGTCTTGTGCGTTGTTTTCAAAGATTACTTTGTAGGGCCTGTTGAAGGCATATCGCGGTGGAATCGAGTCCGTATTGGCCTGCAGCAGTGGGACCTCCCCGAGGGCCTCACGCCACAAGTTACGTCTCAGTTTACCGGATCCTACATCAGGTTGTATACCGGTAGAGCGTAGACGTGTCATGGTCATCAAAACAACCTCCTTGATGTATGTGTCAAGGGGAGAGAGACCGAGGATTACCTCCATAGCTCTTGTTGGTGTGGTTCTCATGCCTCCTGTTGTGTTGAGGCATGCTGTTCTTTGGATTTGATCCAATTTACGGACGACTGTCAGCTGATTTGCTTTAGTTTCCCAGACAATCGCGCCGTACGTCAGTATAGGTCTGACGATGGCTGTAGATCCAGGCAGCGACCCTGGGTGACTTTCCGCAGGTGCGGCCGATGGTTCTACGACACTGCTCATAAGAAATATATGCTTTTTTAACTCTACTTTCTAAGTGAGAGTTCCACGTTAACTTACTGTCAAAGATGACCCCTAAATATTTCACCTCTGAAGAGAAATTAAGTTTGGTATCTAGGAGCTCTGGGGATTGATGTTTGGCAAGCTTCCATTTTTTCGTGAAAAGAACCATCTCCGTCTTTTTTGGATTTATTGACAGTGAATAGTCTCTGCACCATTGTTCTATGATATTGAGGGCCTCTTGCATTATAGCGCAGAGTGTCTCCTCGAATCTTCCTGTTAGCAGAATCACTAGGTCATCTGCATATGCTATTGTGTAGAATTGCTATCGTTGAGGCAGCTGACCAAAGAGTCTAAGACCATGTTCCACAGTAGTGGCAAGAGTACCCCTCCCTGTGGACAACCTTTTACAACCAAGCCTCTGATGGTTACATCATCTACACTGATTTTTATTTCTCTTTTTGAGAGCATGTTATATATCCAGCCAATCATGGTTTGGGGGATATTCTTGTTGGAAAGTGCATTTGTTATTGTAGGAAAAGTGGTTCTATCAAATGCGCCTTCTATGTCTATGAATACACCCAGGGTGGACTCCTTTTTTCCAACGATCTCTCGATGCGGCCCGCTACGAGATAAAGAGCCGAATCGGTGGATTTCCCTGGAGTGTATGCATGTTGATTTGGACGCAGTGGATTCTGTGTTATCACCACATCTCTTACGTATCGTTCGCACATTCTCTCCGTGGTCTTCATTGGAAACGATGCGAGGCTAATGGGTCAATATGCTTTTGGGATGGAATGGTTCATTCTTCCTGGTTTTGGTATGAATACAACTTTAGCTTCTCTCTAACCTTTTGGAATATACCTCAGTGCCAGTGAGGATCTGAGTATTCCTACCAGGTGCGGCATTAGGTCATTCAGGTCCCACTGAAGTAGGGCTGGATAAATGCCGTTCATTCCCGGGGATTTAAAGAGAGAGAAGCCTGAGATGGCCCACCTCAGACTGTTCGCGTCGACGATCTGTCGTGATATACGCCAGTCATCGTCCGTCGGGTAGTGATTCTCCTCATACTCCCAGGCTGCTGTATTTGTGGTTCTGGAGTCAGGGAAGTGAGTTGACATTAGTAGTTGAAGTCTTTCCTTTAGGTTGGCAGTTTTTGTGCCATCCTCTCCGGTTAGTATACCGATATGACGGTGGGGATCTTTTGAGAGAACTTTTTGGAGTCTAGCTGCTTGGGGGAAATCCTCGATTTTCTCACAATAGATTATCCATGCTTCTCTTTGTTTTTGTCGAATGACTTTTTTATACTCCTTGAGGTGAGACTTCCAATCTTCTTTGAGTCTGGTCCTTTTAGCCTTGTTGAAATATTTCCTCGTCGTCCTCCTGAGCTGATCAATTTCATGGCACCACCATGGAGTGTAGGCTCCATTAATATCGACCCGCCTGAGTGGGCAAGACATCTTGTAGGCATTAATTATGGAGTTTTGAATGGTTTCAGAATAAGTTACCAAATCTCCTTTATTGTTAGGCAACACATCCTCGACTCCTCGCAGATCCCCTTTCAAACAATGGACATATTCTGTCCTGTCCGTTTTCCTGGGGACGCGAGTCATTGTAGAGGTTGTGAGCGCCAGTTTTATTTCGAATTTTATCCAACGGTGGTCCAACATTGAAATATCGTCGGATACATGCCAGCCGGATATTATATTAAAAGCGTTAATAGTAGATAGGGTAATATCTATTCGCGTTTGACTACGAGAGATAATAAAAGTTGGTTCAGTACCTCTATTTATTTATTTTATCATGTTACTTACACCTGAAACTAAAGCTTCCACTATTCGCTGCCTATTGCAAATTTTTAGTCTCAAAATCTAATTTCACTAGCCTAATACCCTATACTGAAGAATTATGGTCACTAACCTTTTCTCATTGTTTATATTTTTGTTTCAGGCACGCGAACTTGATGCTTAATTTATTTTCGTTGATGGTGGATGCTAGCGTACCAGATATCGCTCTGGAACCAGATAAAGCGGTACGTAAAGTACAGGACAAATTGAGGTTAGATTTAGGAGAAGAAGAGGCTGTACAACACATACAAAATTTAATAGAGACTTCTGTTACAGCTATAATGGCGGCTTTGGTTGAACAATTACATAAGATTACTCAATATATAAGAAAGTAGATTTGTACATAGGATGTTTTTTTGTAAATACTGTTTTTAATATAAAAATTACGAATTAATTTTTTTATATTGAAGAAAATATTAATTATACAACAAATAGTCCGGTCAATCTAGACCAGTGGTTCCCAACCTTTTCTGGACCACCGCCCCCTACAGAAGAGAACAAAAATTTCACCACATCTCCACCCCCCTCCCGCCCCGTCGCTGGTTAGTCCAAAGTAGTTAATTTTATTTGAATATCATCTGTACCGTCCCAATTGATCTGTATTTAGCTTTAATTTCAGTTAATGTCTAAATTTTATTTTAGAGGAATGATGAAGTAGAAATTTATTAAACGACTACCAAATGTACGATAAAATTGTTAATCAAACTTTTAAATATAAACACAGAATCAATAAGAAATACAATCACAATAGAAATAAGAAATGCAATATAATAAGAAATACAAAATTAATAATAAAGAAAAAATCAATGAGACGGTTGAGGCTGGTGGAGTGTTACCAGTTTGTTAAAATCGGGTTCCAATTTCGTTAACATCAATCGCAGATCGCCACGTTCAGTGATGTGTAGTCTGTTCCTCTTCTTTGACAGCAAATCAGTTACTGCACTGAATATACGCTCAGCCAGGACGAAGGAAATGCAATTAACAACTTCTGTACTATTGTCCACAATCTAGGATAGAGAACTGGTATTGGTTTTTAAAGCCCGAACTCTTGATATCCACGTTTGAATTTTACTTTCAGTTCTTCGTTAGTTGTGAGTTCTAATAGCTCCTCTTCCAAATTTGATGAGACTTCAGTATCTGTGTTTGGATCTATAACCCAACTTGGTATTTCCATGTTTAAAATATCTTGGAAACGCTCTGTAAAATCAACATGAAGAACTTCCAAGTGGTGGCAGTAAGTAGTAAATCTTCCGGTTTTGCAGACACTGTTGATAATGTGGGAAAATGGTTGTACTCACCTCTACCAAGATTTCTTTTGAATATAAGAAGTTTTCCTGCAAAAGCAGCTATGACGTTTTTAGTTTTAATTAAATTTAAATCATCACCTTGCAATTGTAGATTAACTTGATTAAATACTTTAAACAGGTCCGTCAAATAAGTGATGTCATTTTTTGACGTAATACCGACCGGTGTACCAGGTGATACTGTCAGCATATCTCCCTTAGCCCATTCAGCTCTGCCACTCAAGTTGTCGCGATATACTATCTCAGTTTCCACGACCTTCGTCATTCTGTCAGGTGGAATTTCAAGGATGTCGCACCTCATAGTGTCGTGTATTTTGGTATGTTTCATAGCATGGAGCTGAAACCAGTGGTTATTATACTGTACTCTATTTGCAGCCATTTTGGCCTTTCTCTCTAAGTATAGATCTAGGGGTGGGATGTTCAACAGTATCGCCAATACTGCGGTTGGAGTGCCTTTTATGGCGTCTGTAATTCGCAGACACGCAGCTCACTGCACCTTGGAAAGTATTTTAGCGGCTGTGCATTGCTGGGTTTTAGGCCACCACACAATTGCGCCATACACCACCCTCGGTCTAATAGGCATGATGATAGATTTTGAAATCCCCTTCTTCAATGTAGGTACACGCAATTGTTCGTTTTCTTCAAGAAATTCCAACACCGAGTCAAATAGATTGAAAAAACGATTCAGACAAACACCTTTAGAGAGCCAACGTACTTCTGTGTGCAGCAGCAAGCGATTGTAGTCTTCATATTCAATACTGTATTGCCGGCATTTCTTTTTTAATTTAGAAGTAGATTCAGCCATTTTCATACAAAAATTAAATTATCAATAGATTTATAGATAGTAATGTTTATAAAATCACACACCACTCACGATTATTTACTACGACAGAGCTTATGATTCACGACTATATATCGCGGCCAAGCACATACAACTAACTAACAAAAAATTCGTAGAGCTGTTGCTTTTATACGTTTCATTTCGTGCATGATTCAACTTGTCTGTGTGCGAACATGTCGAAACATGTTATTTTGTATGAACATGGCGCGTTCGCTTATCAACGTGTGAGGACAAGTCATATACTTCTATTCTGAACTAAAAGAAAATATTATAATTATTAGTATTATTATTAATGCTAATTTAAAACTGCTTATTAACCCTTATTAAATCATTTTTATTTCACCATTCCTCTCAACTGCTTATTGTTTGCTTCTGAATCCGCTACCGCCCCCCTAAAAGGCTGCAGCGCCCACAGGGGGGCGGTATCGCCCCCGTTGGGAACCAATGATCTAGACCTAAAAATGAGAGCGAAGGTACATAAATTCCCATCAAGCTGAAAATCAGTAAGATTGTTAAAAATATGATTAAAAATAAAATTTGAAAGTTCCCCATCTTTCCCCTGTATGGAAATTTTTTTATACAAGGTCAAAGGTCAAAAAAATGAGTTTCGCGATTTTCAGCGAAACGGTAAGTTTTATTATAAAAATATCTCAGACAAGAATTGTAGATCATAAAATAATCTACAAAAAATGTATCAATACTTTTTTTCCAACGAGCCACCGTTTTTGAGATATAACGTAATTAAAAAGTTGTTCAAATTGTTATCGTCATAATATGCATGAGTGCGCCACGTATATACATCTCTTATCTAGAGTTGTTATATATGTGGAAATATTTTTCTATCGGTGATTATAATTTATACTTAAAATATACATAAGTTATAACTATAAGAATATCAGGTCATACGCCAGTGTAACTTCGAGACAACATCTGTCTCTTGTTCTATTGTGTGTGTGGCTAGGGTCTTATACCTGCTATAATAAATGAAATACCGCGTTAGTCTTGAGCGACACTCTGTAGTGAAATTACGTGTTTATACTATCCTATATCATGATGTTTTGACTTTTATAACAAAAATGTCTGAATATTGTTTTATTTGTGCTAAACTTTTAAGTGAATTTAAAATTGTTACTGTTGAACGTGGTATGGAGTCATTAATTAATGCAAGTATCGAAAGAGCAGATACATGAAAATTGTCGTAAAAATTATACTCGAAAGTCTTCTATTGCCGCAGCTAATAAAAGACAACGCGAAGAACAAGAAGCCAGTACATCCACAGTAAGTCCTCCTCGTACTAGATCACGTGTCAGTGAATCAGCTTTTTGTTTTAAAGAACTATGCTTATTTTGTGGCCAGAAATTGAATGAAGAGTATGAAAGATTTTCGCCGTCGAATTAGCCAAGTAAATACACTTCAGTTTAAAGATTTAATTCTGGAAGTAGTTCGGACTCATGACGATGCTATAGCAAAAGCTGTTCTTGCTCGAGTCGAATTTGAATATGATTTAGTTGCTGCTGAAGCTAAGTATCATCGTGATTGCTATATTTCTTTCGGAAAACCTTCCACTGGAGCTAAATTTGGTCGTTCTAAAGACGAGGCTACGAATCTGGCAATGGAGGAAATATTCACTTACGTTAAAAATAACGATGACTGTCAGTTCACTTTGAATGAATTATCAAATGTTTGCAAAACTACGACATTAGATTACAGAACGATTAAGCTACGACTAAAACTAAAGTATGGTGAAAAACTTATCACTGAGAAATCGGGAGCATTAACATTCATATGCTTAGTTGATAATCATCATGATATTTTGAATCAAGCCTGGCACGATAAAAAACAAATGAATCAAAAAGAAGAACGATTCAGAGTCCTAGACGCAGCTGCAGCTACTATTCGCGAAGATATCCAATCCGTAGTGTTTGATAATTCTAATTACCCTCCACCAAGTCGCATGTTTGAAGATTTGAATAATGAAATCCCAGAATCGTTGACATATTTTGTGGAGCGAGTAATTTTAAAGAATAAACGATCAAATTTAGATCATTTAAAATTAATATGCACACAAATACTCACAACAAGTCTCGGTTCATTTCCATGTTGAAAGAAAAGTTTACTGCTGAAAATATATTGGTAAACAAGCTAATAATGATGCTGATGTATTGATTATTGAAACAGCAATAAAGCAATTCAATTTGACAAATACAACTATTGTTGTTGGTGAAGATGTAGACTTACTTGTATTACTCACTGCTCAAACTCCAAACGAAAATACTATTTTCTTCTTAAAACCAGGAAAAGCTCAACATCAATCGGAAATATATTCATCAAAAAGTTTATCTACTTTTGCATAGTGTTAAAATCATGTACTATTTTTACACGCAATAACTGGCTGTGACACGACATTTGCATTTTACAGGAGGGGTAAAACAACAGTTTTCAAAATATTTGAAAAACTAGATGTTCAATGTGCTGAAGTTTTTAAAAACAGTAATTCAACTCAAGAAGAAGTTATCACCAACGGCATCCGCTTTCTTCTTTCTATGTACGGAGCTCCTAAAAAAACTACCTGCTTAGATAAGCATCGATATGTATGTTTCGTTAAAAACACTAAGAATAAAAAACAAGTTCAATTAGCTTCTCTTCCTCCAACCTCAGTTGCTGCTCATCAACATATTCTTCGGATATATTACCAAGTTCAAGTGTGGATTGGTTATCAGCTAGACCCTACCGACTGGGGTTGGAAGTTGGTCGACAATACATTGGAACCAGTTCAAACTTTACTCCCACCAGCACCGAAAAAACTGCTGAACACAATTTTTTGCAACTGCAAAAAGGGATGCAGTGCTAAATGTGGTTGCAAAAAAGTCGGACTGTTTTGTTCTCTGTCATGTACAAACTGTCAAGGCCGGTCGTGCTTCAATGTTGAATCACTAACAGAGGAGGATTCGTTTGATTCCTACGGGGATACATCGTTATTGAAGAAGAAGAACGAGAAGAGTTTGACGGTTACAATTCAGACGAATAAAATTCACCACTTTTTTAATTTACATCGCTTTTTATCTTTTCCAATATTTACAAATTTCAGTAATTTTGCAATAATTTCAAATTACAGGGTTCCCACTAACATGGAAAGTCAGGGAAAATGATATAGGTTCAGGGAAGGTCAGGGAAACCTTTTTAAAAAGGCCGTAAGTCAGGGAAATTTTTCTTAAATAGTGTACAGTCAGGGAAATTTATTAAAAACATGTTGAGAGTGCGTCAATTTTTTGGAAGATTTGTTATGATGAAATGAGATAGTTGTTGCGGAGATTACTAAGGTTTTGAAAAATCTGTGGTCTACAATCAAGGTAAGTAGTTAAATATTTCACTAACATTATCAAAGTTATCTTCTGCTTGTAATTTATTTTAATTTTTTAATTGGTTACAGCTGCAGTAAGTGGTGTTAAACAACAATACCAGCTTACTGTAGACATAGAGTGGCGTCTCTGTCCATCTGAACCATCGTTGTCAAGTATACTTTATTTGTTATAGTATACTTAACAACGCTTATTTTTTTAATGAGACAAAATATTAATGGCGTGGTTTTTTCAGGTCTGAATGAGCATGAGACAAAGTATCCAAAATTTAATATCATACTATGGAATACATATAATTCTCCAAAGTAAATTTTAAACAATGAATTTAAGTATAATTTCATTTTATGCAACTTAAAACATCAAGGTAAGCCTCATTCAAAGATATTTGTGGTTACGTTGAGTGGAGAAGTAAAGTGTATGTGAATTTTAATAAACATGTAAAGAAAAATATTACATATTATAACACATACACGTAACATGTTTAATATATTTGTTCTTTGTGTAATATACTTGTTTTTGTTTCAGATCTAAGCAAGTTACTTCAGAAAATAATTAATTTTTATGTCAAAGTGCTGAACAATGGCAGGGAAAAAGACAACATTCAACGATCAGTGGTTGGACACTAAATTGAATCCAAATTTTTGCGGATGGCTAAAGAAGGCCAAATATGAAAACAGTGTTTATTGTGAAATTTGTAAAAAAACATTTGGCCTCTCAAATATGGGTCGGCAGGCAGTCATAAGTCATGCAAGCGGTAAAGTACATAATAAACTTTTGAAATTGAAATCTTCTCACACTCAGTTAACATCATTTTTTATGAAAAACAAAGAACCTGATCCTACTCCAGTAGCTCTAGAACCTGCCAGAGATCCTGCTGTTGGATCATCAACTCTAACTCCTGGCTGCTCCTCGTCTGATTCTGATAGAATTTCATTACCTCAAGAAAGTTCAATTTCTTCTTTCGTAATCAAGAAAGAAATTACCGAAGCTGAAATTATCTGGGCAATGAGAATGGTTGAACGTAATATGTCCTTGAGTTCTTGTTCAGACATTGGTGAAACATTTCAGCTCATGTTTAAAGATAGTGTAATAGCTTAAAAATTTACACTGGGAGAAACTAAATGTTCGTATGTCATAAATCATGGACTGGCTCCTTATTTCCATGGAACATTGAAAGACCACCTAAAAAGTGCAAAGGGCTATGTTATTTGTTTTGACGAATCACTGAACAAAGTAGTTCAAAAAGGACAGATGGACGTTTTTATAAAATATTTTGACATCAATAACAATAGGGTATCTACTCAGTATTATAACAGTGCATTTATTGGAAGGGCAACTTCGGAACATTTGCTGACTGCGTTCTTACATTCCATAGAGCCTCTTCAAAGAAAAAAATTGTTACAGGTCAGTATGAATGGACCAAATGTTAATCTTAGCTTTCTTAAAAAACTTGAGGGTATTCTGAATGAGAATCCAAGTGAGAAGCAACTAGTTAACATTAGTGTATGTGGATTGCACATAGTTGATGGTGCAATTAAAACTGGTATGCGTGCCACCAACTGGAATTGTGACATTTTTTTGAGGGACTTTTATTACATTTTAAATGATGCTCCAGCAAGGAGAGCAGAATATACAAACATAACTGGCAGCACATGTTTTTCTTTAAAGTACTGCTGTACTAGATGGCTAGAAAATGCAGTGTGCATAGATAGAGCTCTAAAGATATAAGATAATATAACCAAGTTCATTAACAAATCAAAGTCTGTACATACTAAATCTTATAAATCAGTGGAAGATCATTGTGCAGACAAGTTTTTGAAATGCAAATTGTCCTTTTTTAGGACTATATCGGCCGAGTGTGAGCCTTTCTTGAGAAGGTTTCAATCCATTCTCCTCTCTCTCCATATCTTTACACCAGTTTATTGGATTTGTTGAAAATTTTAATGGCACGGGTTGTGAAACCAGAAGTGTTAAAATCTGCTCGTTCTGGAATCAAGATGATAAATATAGATTTAGAAAGTAGTGAAAATCTCCTTGAACCGAAAAAAATCGACATAGGTTTTCAAACCTTAAAACACATCAAGAGTTTGAAAAATGTACCTGAGTTAGACTTGTTGTACTTTCGAAATCAATGTCGGACATTTTTAGTCAAAACAATACAAAAACTGCAAGAGCGAAGCCCTTTAAAGTATAAAGCTGTCTCTGGGTTGTCTTCCCTAAATCCGGAAATAATTGTATCGCAACCTGAACTTGGAAAGACAAAGATGATAAATCTTCTTGAGATCCTCTCTGAGAAAAACAGAATTTTAGAAGATGCTGCCGAAAAAACCAAATCGCAATATGAAATATTCTTTAGTGAATCCAAGAATGTATTCAAAGATGATTTCAATAACTTTTTGGATGCTCTGCATGATAAAGAAAAAGAAGAAATAAGGTAAAGTTATTAACTTTTATTTAGTGAAAATTCATTGTAATTTTAGTTAATTTTTTATTTTGTTATATGTTTAAGAGTTATTTTAACTTACTTTTATCTTAATCAAGTTCCTTACTAAAATTTGTTGTTTTGTGAAGTTCATATTTAAGTTTTGTTTATTTTAAGATAATTGTGAGTAAAGTATTAAATAATAAAAAAGTTGTTGTTTTCTTACTCTTAATAAATACCTATATATGTTAAGAAAACTCACAGTACCTAAAATATGCCATGGCCAGGGAAATTTACAAAAAAGGTCAGGGAATTAGAGATTTTTTTGTGGGAACCCTGAATTAAACAGGATCACAACTGACCGGTGGAGTAGGCCTACGGGGGAAACCATGTTAAAAGAGCGCGCTAAGTACACTACCTCATAGGTGGCGTGGAAACGTGTGCATATTATGACGATTGCAACTTGTACAAATTTTTGAATCGTTATATCTCAAAAACGGTGGCTCGTAGGAAAAAAGTATTGATACATTTATTGTAGATCTACAATTTTTGTCTGATATATTTTTATGATAAAACTTACCGTTTCGCTGAAAATCGTGAAAAACTCATTTTTTTGACCTTTGACCTTGAATAAATTTTTTACATACAGGGGAAGATGGGGAACTTTCAAATTTTATTTTTAATCATATTTTTAACAACCTTACTGATTTTTAGCTTGATGCAGTGCCTGATTAACCACGTAGCAAGAGTAGCAATTGCTACGGGCCCCGCATATTCAAACCCACTCGTCCCACTCATCTCAGCCTGAGCGTAATTTTTTGAGTGAAACTTATTAAGATGTGGTATGTTGAATTTTTTTGATGTTACAAAAACGTGAAACGTTACAACTTTTCCTACTAAGACAATCCACATCAGACACTAGGTACCAGACTATTTCCTTGGCATAAATAAAACACCGAATTTCATACGATAAACGCACAAGTTCTACAAAAAGTTGCTTGTATAAATGTGTAGCATTTCAGTCGGCATCATAATCAGCTCTACAAAAATTCTGACGTATGCAAGCACTCTTACCCGACACTTAGTGTGGATGTGTAGCAGAATGAAATGGCTCGATTTAAATTGTTAAAACTATCTATTTATTTGTAAGATTAACAGTTTACATTATTTTTAGTATAATTTAGTAACCATATACCAAAAATCTATTTTCTAGAATATTAGTATATTGAGTTATAGAAGTTATGACTAAAAAAAATATTTTATTACTTTAAGAGAGATTTCCTCCACTTGAATTTTTCATAACCATTTCGTAATCCTGATATAGTAAGAACATTACCACATGCAAAAAAAGCAATGCATTTAATAAACTATTTCCAGAACCAAAGAAGTTTAAATTCTAGACACGAGAGTCTCACGCGTGTTTTTTTTAAACTAATGATAGGTATCCTATCCCTTATCGGTACAATGGGCACACGACCAATGCAAATTAATTGTGATCGAAGTTGGTAACACTGAAAAATCAACCGGGGATTCCCTGACATTGTTATCGATTATCGTTACAAACCATGATACAATGATTATAAGGTAGGATATTGCGCATGTATGGTGGGGGGTATGACGTCAACTGGAGAGTAAACAAAAAAGAATCTCCAACCAATTTTGAGAAGGTTTTTGGATAAAACAATGATTTTCAACCGAGATCTAGATCTTAATTGAATACAAGGCTTAATAGTATATTACGTAACGTGTGTTGTAAGAAGCATTTTACGCACGAAGCTGCGTAGCGGCGAGTGCGTAATTCCGTGAGTGCGTAAAATGCGTTACAACACGAGTTACGTATTATACTTTACCTACGACCCAATTGTACTTGTGTTTATAATCTTATTAAGGTATTTAAAGTACAAGTAAAAACGTACATCCTCGATGCTCAGCCAAGTTTCGTAAAAGTCCGTCCTAAGTAGTATTTATTTTTATTAAAAATGTATGTAGAATTACCGGAATTGCATAAAATAGCGTATACACCTCTCGACTAAAGTGACATTAATCCCTTAGGTGGATTACTTCCATCGGGAATCAAACACCACCCGCGGGATTTAATGGGCCACTTTAGTCGCTTGGTGTATAATATACTATTGTTTACTAATATGAGAGACATTCAAACCGCTAAAAGATGCGGATTGAATAAAACGCAATTATCATATAATTCCAAATAACTCTTAGTTATATATATTTGACGTTGAATTTTATTCTATATATATATATATATATATATATATATATATATATATATATATATATATATATATATATATATATATATATATATAGAATAAGATTCAACGTCAAATATTTAAATAGTACATTTTGAATAAAATGGCTACGTCTATTGACAGTTGCTAAGTGGTTGCTATGGAAGCCGTGCGTTTTGTTTTACCGTGCGTAATAGACGTCTTACATTGATTGCCGACTGTGTGTTTTTGACTACTTACAGGGGTGGTCGTAGGTAAATATTATAACTAGGTAATAGAAGCAGTTGTAATTTATTGTAATAGGTATTCCAGTATTGAGAGTTATGGCCTGATTTTCCATGCTCTTTTGAGAAAGAAACCAATGGAGGAAGAAATATTTAGGGGATTAAATGCATATAATGGACTCAAAATTGATTGTGTAATGGACTCATACAGCTACTAGGACTCATGAAAAATTTGAATATATTTAATGAGAAACATACCAAAGGAATTACTGTAACAAATATTGAATATGTTGTATTTTCTAAAAATGATACATTCCATGGAAAAGGAAACATTTTAAAATAATTATAAATTTCATTAATGGTCCAGATTTTTTGTTCAAACAAATAAACTGCAGGTTTAAAACCTAAATAAAGGATAACCAAATGTAAAAATCAAGGTAGTTCTTTTTTATGTGACCTTCCATCTGTTATATTTCTATAGAACTTGTTTTGTTAGAAAACTCTGTTTTTAAAAATTAATTGATCTTTTATACATTTTTTATTAATTAATGCAACTAGCATTAATACTGCCAATTGCCCAGTTACAAAACTCAATAAAACGCCAAAACACAAGATAGATCTTTATTTAACTTGCAACCCTAATATACATATAAGAAGACATATTACAATAAACAGCAATGTAAATATAATAAAGAACATAGGATATAAAGCTTAGTATATCAATCAGTAAACAATTACAGCTAAAACATTAAAAATACATATAGAATAAAAAATACAGATAGAATTAAAACATAACAAACAATAGTAGGATCACAATAAAAGGAAATATAATACCGACATATGGAATAAAATGTTTAGTATAATCCTAATAAAATAAATTGAGACAAACCAATTTAAAAATTATATATGTATATACAAAATAGTATGGTGTATGGTGTTTTGAACTTCATATGTAATATATGTAAATGGTTCAACACCAATATTTATATACAAAATTACTTATTTTGCATGTATTCCTTCGAGTTGGTTTTGAACTGTATCAGTCAATCCGATATCTTAACAGGCCCTGGTAATTTATACTAACTTCAAAGATTCTCTTTTTAGTTCTCTTTTCCCATCATTCACATTTGAAGGGTTTCCTTTGGGAAGAAACAAAGACGGAACAGCATCCTGTTTTAATTTGCGTAATTATTTGTGGAAATAATTGAGAAGTTTATATTTAATATTCCTCTCATAATCTCCAGTAGCAAAATGTTTTGAACATATTCTAGCAGTATTTTCACTGAAAATATCTGCTCTACAACAAGAAGTCACCCATAATTTCCTCACAGTAGTGTCTTTAGGGATCCTAAAAAATTGGATGTCTTTTGTGAAATATTTACACTGGTTGTCACTATTGCACCCACACACAGCACAACACATTGTTAATACTTATATTACTTATAAATTCGATTTTTAGACCAGTAATTTACAGGTACACATAACCTGTAAACTGAAAAATATCTTAATACTGTACACCTATTACAGTACAACTACTTCTTTTACCTGGTTCTAATATTCACACGCCTTCTTGTGTTCAATTAAGATCCGGAAAACGCTCGACAATATCTATTTTATCCACAAAAACTTCTCAACATCGTCGATAACAATACATTATACATATAAATAGTTGGAGATTATCTTGTGTTTACTCTCCAGTTGACGTCACTGCGCAGACTGGACACGTTTTCGTCAGTCAATATATCCTACCTTGCAACTCATTATATCATGATTACAAACAATCCGCCAGTTAAAAGAAAGTTCTGTTAGCTACCAACCAATAAGAAATTGATGAATATTTTATTTTCTAAGTTTTAATCTTTCTATGTGCAAACATGATGAGAGTCATTTATGAAAGAGGTTTGTTTTAGTTCTGTGTTATTTATTGATTTTTGCCGATCGCAGTATTGTGAATAATTCAATAAAACTTAATTCAAAAACCTCAAGAGATAGAAGAATGATTCTGAGAATTATTGACGTTTAAGGTAAGATATATTTTACTAAATTATTAGGTATATCTTTCCACACGGATATAAAAAAATAGTTTTAATTGTAGAATGGTAATCATTACTACGAAAAACTAAGCTCTGGAAATTCAATATTATAAATTCCTAATGGACAATTCATTAGAATCATGTTTCACCAATTTAGGAATTGCTTTGCGCATTTATCTCTCATGATCACTAACTGCAGTGGCGAACGTTTATTTTCGACATTAAAGCGCATAAAAAATAAGTTAAGGAATACTACGAGTCAAGAACGTCTGAATTCTCTCGCTTTGATGAATATATATATATATGATTTGCTCAGAGAAATTGATACGAATTGTATTATTTCTAAATTTACCCACATGAAATCTAGAAAAGTTACTTTGTAAAAGTTTAAAAAATAACAAGGAATCAGATACATAAATATAAACATTATTTAAAATAAACTATTGATAAAATATAACATTAGCTATTCCTAAAAATATAATATACTTTGTATTAAATATAAACTTTGAAATATGTATTGAAAAAAATAATTTGTGTAGTATCATCAGTTTTCCATTGTTAGTTTCCTATCAAAATTATTCTAAATTGCCAGAAAATATTATCTCAGGCTTTTTGTAGTTGTCAGAGCCTAACAGCGCCTATAGTGATTTACTACACTATATAGATAGCAAATAAACGTATTGAGTATTGAATTGTTTTTTTACCCCTTTATACTTAAGAACCCATAGCAGATCAAGGGCGCTTTGAAAGAATTTGCTACGGGCCCCGCGCTTGCTTAATCCGGCACTGGCTTGATGGGAATTTATGTAGCTTCGAATGTTTAAATTGACCGGACTAAAAGAGCGTGATATAATATTCGAATAATTTTGTTCAAATTCTAATGATGAAAAACTAGAACTTTTGGGACTATAATTACACAAATGATAGTAATGATGTTTTATTTAATAAATCGTTTATTTAAACATACAAATTCACAATACGAGATATATATATATATATATATATATATATATATATAAAAGATAATTTAATAAGATAAAAACAGAAAATCTAATTACACTTATTCATATAAAATACTCATCAACGAATTAAAAGCGTGTACGGAATTGGAAAAAGCGAATGGGTTGTTCTTGTAATCCAATCCCCAATCAGTAACCAGTGAAGGCATCGGTAAATTCTTGCAACTTCCGAATACCATAGACCCTTTAGGTCCTTGTCTCTTAACCATATTTTCTTTTCTAGCAACTAATCCTCCGATCTTATCGAATTTCTTATCAATATTAGGTACGTTAATTATTATACGTTTCCATTGAGGCCTATGTGCGAACAACCAAAACAGTGTACAGAGCGCAGGAAATAGTTGAGACTCTTTGTCGCACCAATGCATCATAAGTGTTACCAATTTTTCCAAATAATTGGGAGAAAAACTACTTTCCTTCGTTTCATTTAGTTTGTAGAAATTTATAAGGATGTTTACTGAGTAGATGCAGACTGTCATTTCCGGTAGGGATCTACTGGCGGAACTGAGTAGAAGATACAGTTGCTCGGGGAGCAACTTTCCTAATGTGATACATATGCTCTTGCATCTTCTTGTTGCGTAATCTGAAAAAAAAAATTTTTATTATGAATTCAAAACAATATTGAACAATCCCTTTCACTCAAGGAAGTATTGGTAGTCGTTTCTAGTTAACTGAACATTTATTTTAATTTTTTTTAAAAATCAAATAGACATATAATAGGATTAAGCTTTAATCTGTAGTTGATACACTGGTACATTTTTGAAATGAAGAAACCAAGTGACAATGAAGAAAATACTATAAGAAATCAGATTATATACTGATAGATAAAAGATATAGAAATGGAATTGAACTCGATAACCGGTCTCGTAAAAAACTGGTTAAATGAATAGTGATGAAAATCGAATACTCTAAAATCTGTTGTTCGAATAATGGGTTATCGGAATAACCGGTTATCTAAATATCTGCTGATATTTACAATTATTACTTAAGAAGACAGTTTAAAAGTGGATACCAACTTTGAATTTTCCTCCCTAAGTTTAGAAAGAAAAACTATGTATTTTCATTGCGTTTTTTTTTAATTGCCGTACTTACATTCAACCAAAGTTTATTCAAAATTTGAACTGATTAAATGATATACTACTGCATGATTTATTGTATTGATAGTGATAAATACTTGGATCACAGTTTGGGAGTTTTGGTTTGAATTTAATGGATTTTGATATAACTTTTGGGAAAAAATTTGCGTCATCATCTGTCTTTCTTATTAGAAGTAAACAAACAGAATGTAAGTTGATGGTCTGTAAATATACTTCATACATTAAAAAAATTGATGCAAGTCATAATTTTTTTATCTTTAAATCTAATTAAATTAAATGGATGAAAATATGTAAATAGTATACTTCCACTTAGTATCATTTTATCAAACAATTATCCCAAAGTCAACAAACCGCAGTTACTCATAACAAATATGACTCGTTATCAGAAGTATCTGATGATGACCTACGCGAACCTAACACCACCCAATAGAAACGTAAAAAATTGAAGTTTAGAAAATTCAACGATTCATTCAGCAGCTCGGAAGATAACGTAAATAAACAAGATAGCATGCCCTCCCATCGTTATTGATGGCAATGTTTCTGAACACAGACAATTAGTTAGTGTAATAAAAGGAGAAATCAAATACCATTTCGAAATTAAATACACTAACAATTCTACCATAATATTTACAAAGGAAGTATCTGACTTCAGTAGCCTAAAGAAAACACTACGGGAAGAGAAAGTGACATTTCACACATATTCCAGACGTAAGGAAAAAACGCATGCCTTCGTATTGCGAGGGTTAGCGGAAGGACTCCAACTCGATGACATAAAGGACGAACTTACGAAAAACTTATAAAATCATAGTAAAAGACATTTATAGGATAACCACTAAGGGTAGGCCACTATACTTGGTGATAACTGATTGTAAAGTCACTCTGGACTTTTTAAACAAAAACGCAAGAGTAATCGAGCACACACGCGTCCAATGGGAGCACAGACGTCAAACAAAACCTATCATACAATGCCACATCTGCCAGCTCTGGGGTCATGCCACATAAAATTG
Source organism: Galeruca laticollis (assembly GCA_963921935.1). Classification (NCBI taxonomy): domain Eukaryota; kingdom Metazoa; phylum Arthropoda; class Insecta; order Coleoptera; family Chrysomelidae; genus Galeruca; species Galeruca laticollis. The sequence goes on from OY998181.1 coordinate 70,717,292, forward strand.
CGGCAGAGCCCCTAGATGTCTCAAATGTGCGGCCTCACATTTAACACCTGAATGCCCAAAGGACAGGAGAAAACCTGCAAAATGTGCAAATTGCAAAGGTGACCATCCTGCCAACACTATAATCTGCTGAGAATACATAAAACATAAAACGAAGAGAATGGTTAGAACTTGAAAGAACTAAAAACACAAATAACAAGCCAGCAGCCACAACATTCATTCCCGCACCCATTCCTATTGTTAATCCATGGAACCAGAAGACACGCTCCGCAACTCAAGAATTCCCTAGTCTTCCCACCAAAGCAGTATCTAGACCAACGCCTCAAAGCTCTACCACTAATCTTCGCAGTCAAACCATTAACCAGGAGGCCACTACAAATATAGGTCAATTCACAGATCTAAACGATTTATTTAAACAACTCCACGAAATTGTTAACCTGGGCGAACTGACCAGGGCTGTCTCTGACTTACAAGTTGGAGAAATTCGCTATCTATAACAACTTTGTCGCTGGAATAGATAAATATGACATCTAGACAGGTAGGTGGTAAAACAGGAATTCAAAAACGAAATCATCTCAAAATAATTTTCTGTAATGTACGTGGAGTTTTTAAAAAACTTCATCTCATCAGACATTTTCTCGACATTCATAAACCAGATATATTCTTCTTAATCGAGACGCTCCTTAAAGCTAACAAAACTGCTAACTTTCGAAACTCCGAATATAGTCTTTTTAGACAAGACCGCCCCGCTAATGTCGGCGGAGGTGGTATCGCAGTATTAATCAAAGAAGGGATCAATTTCCAACTGCTGCAATAAAACAATTCTTCTATTGAGCATATCACTATATTGTTAGACAATAAAATTAAAATCATTGGAGAATACAGTCCTCCCAATAATAAGCTGAGAGAGATCGATTTGTTCAACATTATTAAAACACACAATAGGGTCCTCATAGTGGGTGACTTAAACTGTAAGCATCCGCTATGGGACTCCTATGCTAAATATCATAACACAAATGGAAATACTCTCCTCAGATTTTGTGATAACAGTGATTGTAACATTTTCAATACAGATGATCCCACCCATTTCCCTTATTCTAACTACACTTCGAGTACAATAGGTCTAGTCATAGGGCATAATATAAACAATATTTCCAAAATGAAAACCTTACCCGACCTCAACTCCGATCATGATCCCATCCTTATAGAATTAAAAATTACATATAACATACACACACCCATTAAAAAAGTCCATGACTATAGCACTACAAGCTGGATAAAATTCAGAAAAATTATTAATGAAAATTTAATAATTACTAATAAAATAGAAAATACAACACAGTTAACAAACAAAATTAAAAATTTGCAAAATATCATCATAACTGCCAGAAATAACACAACTTCTCTTAAACCTAAATTCGAAATCAACAATACCTTACCCGATCATATAACCAAAATCATACACGAGAAAAATAAAATTCGTAAAAAATGGCAAACTACCAGACATAGCAATGACAAGATACTGCTGAAATATTACCAAAACTTAATTAACACGTTAGTACATGAATACAAAAATCATTCTTGGAAGATCTTCTTAGAGAAACTAAAACCAGTAGATAACTCTCTCTGGAAAATCGCTAGAAGCCTAAAAAAAAGAATAACGAAATGACCAAAATTGTTGTTAATGGACAAGCTGTCACTAATAAATCTGAAATAGCGGAAAACTTTGGAGAGTATTTCCAAAATAATTTCACAAAATATTCAACTACACAATAATATTACACAATTTGTTCAAAACTACCTACACACAAATCACATACCAAACACAAAAAATTTGGCCACATATAATGAAATTTATAACACCATACAAACATTGAAAAATAAAACAGCCCCTGGAAGGGATGGCATTCCTAACATTCTATTAAAAAATCTTCCTAAGAAAGCTCTTGTACAACTCACATATATAACAAACTATATAATTAAAACGGGCAACTATCCTGATATGCTCAAGATTGCCAATATCAAACCTATCATCAAAGCTAACAAACAACCATGTTATGTAGATAGCTACATACCTATTTCCTTATTGAATAACATAGCAAAGGTCATAGACAAAATAATTTTTAAAAGAATACAAAATTTCACAGACAAAAACCACATTATACCCCCCGAGCAATACAGTTTCAGGGAAGGGCACAGTACTATTGCACAAATCATCAAAGGTCACTATTGATATTCAAAAAGCATTTGACTCTGTATGGTTCGAGGTATTAATTTATAAATTAATCAAAATAAATTTATCTAAATACTTAATTAATATAGTGCACTCATATGTTACTAACCGTAAGTTTTATGTAAGCATCAATGAAGGCTCGGCTGGACCTTTTCCCATAAAAGCCGGAGTTCTTCAGGGCTCAGTTCTATCCCCTTTGTTATATTCAATATTTACTCACGATTTACCAACCACACCACAAGTCTTAACAGCCATGTATGGATATGACACCTGTTTTGTAGCATCAGCAAAAGTCTCGGACACTGCACTACACAACGTACAGACACACATAACCACACAAATCATACCATACTTGAGAGAGAATAAACTAACTATCAACACATTCAAGACAGAGTACTTGTTACTCAGAAGAATCGCAAGGAAAAACAGCTCATTACAATATCAACTGTGCATTGACGGACACCTTTTACCCAGTAACACTTTAAGTTATCTAGGATATACTTTACAAGGTAACACAAATGCTAATGCACATATAAAGAAGCAAGTTCAAAAAGTTAAAATTGCAATGAGCAGATTATATCCCATCATATGCAAAAATAGCTATCTCTCAACGGCGAATAAATTAATCATATATAAACAAATCATCCGTCCAATATTGACATATTCTGCCCCAGTGTATTTTACTGGCACAAAACACAATTTCCATACCCTGCAGGTGGTACAGAACAAGTGTCTCCGCATGGCAATCAAATACAAAACAAGCTACCCCATACTTCCAAAAACCTCATGGTTACACGAACAAGCAACATACCCACTGTCAAGGACTTCATATCAAAAATTTCATTTAATTTTTACAATCACAGTCTCCCAAAAAGTCTTCGTGAACAACTCAAAGCCGCCAATCGCGCAGAAGACATCCGCGACAGTGGGTGTAGGCTTCTGCACGGGTTGCTATACACATAACTGATTGTTATCTCCAACAACCAACTGCTTCAACTTAGGAGTTAACCTAGTTACTCCTAAAAGCAAGTCCATATCATAAATCAACTAAAACAAAATTGTATCATTACCAACTTCAGCCATAACCTAACCCAACGTTCGATTTTGAAACCCTGTTTTTCAGCTGCTTTTCAGGGACATACCAGTCGAAAAAAAACTAGGGAGTCGTAATTCTATACCAAGGACAAAGTAACTTCCCCACCCAGAAACAATTGGATAATGCCACAAGAGCAAGGGGCCAACTCATACCCTCAGACGTACACAAGTGTTTCGGAAATGGCCAGAACATCGGCATTACTTACTTATTGTATATTTCTTGAGCTACATGTAATTTGGGATATAAACTATTGTAAATAAAGACCTTATTATTATTATTATTATTATTATTATTATTATTATCAAAAGATAAGAGAGAACAAAATTAACATTTCACACCGTACTATACATTATTTATCAAAAGTAGAATCCATTTTATCACAGTAATTTACTTATTCAGTGATGCCAACCTGTTGATATTTTTTCCACTAAGTGTATTTTAAAATCTCCTAAATTCGAACCAAAATACCCTAATGTGATAAAATTCTCAAACAATTTCATCTTGTGATATTTGATTGTTTTGTATAATCACTTTTGTAGATAAAAAATAAACCTTTCTTATTTCTTATTAGCATTAGGTGACTTGAAATATATTTTAAATTATTTCGTTATTGAGCTCGTTTAAATGAAAAAATTCTGATTTGAAAAATTATACATTTTCGCTTTAGAAATTACTTTAAAAAACTTTTCCCCGTAAAACCTTCCCCTCAATTCAGGACATATAACCCCAGGTTGGCATCATTGCACTTATTTTGATTTATATACGGACATGCCAATTTACAAAAAACATAAATATTTAACAGACAATGTTTAAGTTACCTTATCAACAAATACAATCATAATCAACTAAAACTAAATTACAACAAATTAATGTGGCTTATTTGATTTTTGAATAAATATGTGTACGCGTCAAATAAATCAATTATTTCACAATTTTTATTTGCCAATTTAACTACCCTTGTACTTGACTTATTTTGGCTATAGTTCGTACTGTGATGAGGAACCATGAACAGTTCTGAAATTCTTGTTCTTCTGGGATTAGCATTCATTCAATTAAATTTGGACAACTTATAGCTCCATTTACAACTTTGTGTAGAGATATCAAATCAATTTCAGTCCTTCAATGTTCCAAACTTGATAAATTCAAAATGTCGGAATATTCATAGTTTCTCCTCTGATATCCAAGTTTGAATGCACATGACCTTAAAAATTCATTTTGGACTCTATTGATTCTATTGATATCCGCCTGATAAAATGGACACCATATCATACAATTATATTCAATAACTGATCGAACGAGAGAGCAGTAGTATAACATTTTAAAAGTGCAAAGGGAAAATGTATCTGAAGATCTTGCAATGAGCCCAATAATTTAAATGATTTCCAAACAATGTTATCAATAGTCTTGAATGTAACTTTGGAATCAAATAATATGCCAAGATCTCAAACACCATCAGCTACTAACAAATCAACATTTTTCACTTGGTAAGAGTATTGAATTGGATTCATAATTCTCGAAAATGTGATTTGATAACATTTGTTTATATTAAGATGAAACATATTTATATCGCACCAACGGGACAAACTGCTGAAATTTATTTGCAACAGTTCAGCATCCCAGACATTGTCAATGATCCTATAGAGTTTGAAGTCATCAGCAAACATCAAGTGACAGATGTGTTGTATTACTTCTGATATATCATTAACACATAACACAAAAAGTAGTGGACCCATATGGGATACTTGGGGAAACCCAGATGTTACTGAGATTTCTGATGACACAGAACCAGCATATTTGACACATTGAGTTCTACCTCTCAAATAAGTTCCGATCCAATTCAAAAAGGTACTGTCAATGCCTAACGCAGAGAGTTCCTGGTTATTAAATAACTAGACTGCACGCCTAGAGGGCGCCCTAGACGGGTGGGGAAAAAACGAGTAGTGCGTTGGGTATCTAGATATGTTGTCTCTGCACGTCCCAAAACACGTTTCCGTCACTATTATAGTATTTGTGCAGTAGCGGTTTGAAACGAACGTGTTTTTTTCTCGTGCCTCGTACCATGTGTGACGAAAAACAGGAGCAACGCATCAATCTCAAATTTCTCGTTAAATTGAAAAAACTCCGACTGAGTGCTATAAATCGTTGCAAGAGGCATATGAGGACAATTCTCTATCTCGTGCGCGTGTTTTTGAGAGGTGTAAGCGCTTTGGTGAGAGCCGAGAGAGTACTGAAGATGACCTGCGCCCAGGTCGCCCTGTGACTGTTTCAACTCCGGAAACAGTGACCAGAATCAACCAAATTGTGCGTGCAGATCGTCGAATGAGCATTCGGATGATTGCAGAGGATGTAAACGCCGATAAAGAAACGGTTAGAAAAATTTTACACGAGGAATTACACATGACAAAAGTCTGTGCGAAGTTGGTGCCAAAAAATCTGACTTCTGACCAAAAGCTCTTGCGTCAACGGGTCTGCTCTGATTTCCTTGAAAGGTTAGAAGAAGATCCCGGACTGATGAAAAACGATGTTGAAACAAAGCGACAATCGATGAATTGGAAGACGCTTGAATCGCCCAGAACCAAAAAAGCAAGGATGTCCATATCAAAATCTAAGGCAATGTTGATCGTTTTTTTCGACATTAACGGTATCGTGATGACTGAATGGGTTCCAGAGGGTCAGACTATCAACCAGACTTGTCAGTTTTGGCAACACTGCGAGAACGAGATCGTAAAAAACGGTCCGAGTTGTGGAAGAACAACTCGTGGGTTTTGCACCAGGACAACGCACCTTTCCATAACGCGCTATATGTGAAGCAGTATTTGGCCAGTAAGCGCTCTCCAGTACTCGAACACCCGCCGTACTCACCAGATCTGGCACCGTGCGACTTTTTTTTGTTTGATTTGAGTCGATGGAAGCGGTAAAGCAAAAAACGGCAGAGCTCCTAATGGCCCTCACCAAAGAAGACTTCCAGCACTGCTTCGATCAATGGAAAAAACATATGGAAAGGTGTGTGGCGATGGGAGGGGAGTATATTGAAGGGGAGCATTCGAATGTAAAATAATTTTTATAATAAAACCCTTTTTCGTAATCAGTCTCGTTATTTAATATAGTCCGGGAAAGTAAGGGAATAAAAGTCAAAAGTTTCCCATAATTGATTTTTCATTTTTAAATGAAAATATATTGACCCAGCATCACTCTCCTAGATTGTCTAATAATTTCCGCTGGAGCTTGCGACGCAGCTTGCAAGCACAGCTCAGACCGCCTAAAATTCAAGTGATTTATGCTCGTGTCATTCCTGGATGTGTTCTTACAAAAAAATCGTAGAGATGAAAATTGAAGCAAATCTTATGCTCTTGAAGGTGACGTAAATAGTATTTTCAAAAAAAAATTTACGAAAATTATATTTTTGGTTGGTAATTATAAATAAAATATTAATATCGAGGTCAAAACATTGATAAACATAGAGGGCAAACTTCTAAAAAGTTACATTTTTTCAGATTTGGAAAATTCAAAATGGCGGCTGCGCAAATTGGAAACAATTTTTTTTTTCAATCGCGTCTAAATTTATGAACATTAACGATATTGAGAAACGGTTTGTTGCAATCGACAGAGTGAAAATTATATTTTTATAATTAACATAAACAAAATTTTTAAAATTTTTTTTACCGAAAATAAAAAAATTTACATCTAGTTTTTTCTCATTTTGGCGTTGAAAAATTTGTTTAAAATATGTTTTCACGTTATAAATATGTGTGTCCTTGAAAGACGAGTATTTAAAAAAAAATTTTTTTAGATGCGACTTTTACAAGTTGAGATAAACAAATTCAAAGCCTGTTAGATTCTGTGATAATATTGATTGAAATTTTCAAACTTTAATCACTTTGCTAGGTTGTCGAATCACAACTCAACTTAAGCACAAATTTTCATTTTTCTACCGGCAATTGGTCCATTCAAAAGAGAATAGTAATCCTAGCTCGCTCGGCCAAACGGTGCGGCGGCAGCTGCTTGGCGTTGTGGTGGGGGGCCAGCGCTCGTTCGCAGTGGAACGAAGCTCAAGCTTTTATTTTGGTTTTCTTTGTAAAAATTTCGCATTTGTGGTTTGCTAATAGTATGGTTATTATCAACCATTACATATTGCCAGAAATAAGGTTCAATGATATTTATAATTTATATCTATAAATCCATTTATTATATATATATTATACATAATTCGAAACGTAGATACTAAGAATAATATTTATTTATAAATTTATATCTATTTTCTACAAATTCTCGCCCTTTTTGGTCTCTGAGGAAATGGCTCTGTACAATTTTCCTCGTCAATATCATTAGCAAACAAATCCTCATCGATATTATTGCTACTATCAATTGCAAGTTCACAATCAACTAATTGAGTCATATCAAAATTTAGCTCATCACTCAGAGATTCATTATCATCCTCGTCATTGTCAAATACCGTACTTACAATTTCGATGTTACAACAGTTTTTGCCTTCGCAATTTTTACATAATATCGTACAATGTATGCCAACTTTTTCACAACCACACCTGGTAGTAGAGCACCATGTGGTACAAGAACACGAAATAATGTTCAATAATTCGTCGGGTACAAGTACGTCGTCAGTCATGGTCTTTTGCATAGACAAATAATATAAGAGACGGTTTAATGCAGAGGCGGCAAGTGGCACAACGTTTCTGCGCCGCCGCCCGCGCATGGAGTATCTGCAGTCGCGCGAACTACAAGAGTGTTTTACATAAACAAAATAGAATAAAACAATTTAAAATATTATAAATGACTATGAATTTCAACATATTGCCTTTATTGTCAATAAATATTATAAAATATCCTAGTATATTAACTTTTAAGTCATTAAAAATGAAAATACACAAAATCAATCTTACATTGGTTTGTGTGAATACGGCTTGTGATTGTCAAAGTGAAGTGTCAAAACTAAAAATATGGTTATATTGGTTATGGTACAAATTCTAAGGACGAGTAAAATTAGTATAGTTTTGTTCAATTTATTTAGGTTTCCCGTTCTAATAAAGTAAGTGAACCCTTAAAATGTCATGTCAAAGATATAATTCGTCATAGCTGTATTGTAAAAAATTGTTAATAGTAAATATTTTTGGCCACTTCGCAATTTGGGTTTAAGAACAAAACATTTTTCAAATTTTCATCCGACATTAATCAACGAGAACAGTGGTACAAAATTTTAGAACTTATACATCTAATGATCAAAGGTATAAAGATAATTTTGATGATGATCCACTTACAAGTACGTGTCGCAAAAGACTTAAATTTGCTTTACCTTTTTAATCCTTACATCATACACCACCACATGGTAATAATATCCAAGCCTTTTAAAGTACAGTATTCTCTGTAAAAAGAAACCTTATTTTTTGTGACATTGATAGTCGAGACAACAAAAATTGTAAAGCAGACGATGTAATTTATTAGATAACTTAAGTCTTTAAAATTTTCATAATTATCCAAAACCATTCACTTCTAAAACTATTAATGAATTGGAAAAAATTGAATTCCTGTTCTTAAATACATAACTTAATTCAAATGTTGACACTCAACAATAAGCTATGTTTCTAGTTTCGTACAACTTTTAATTGCGAAGAATGTAAGGCTAATTTGCAGAGAGATATTTTAGTTGTTCACCACCGTGGTTTCACTTCCTTCAAAGAAAATGATGATAAAATACGTCTGATTTGTGTACAGAGAAGTTGTTAAATTTCTTTCAATACTGCATGACTTTGTTATCATATTTCACCACTTTTCGTTCATGTAGAAAATATTACTGAAAAAAATAACACTTTACAAAAGGTCATATAAATTTTGATTTATTCATCTGTCTAGAACATAAATCATACGTATTATCTCAACTCATAAAAGTTTGTGTTCCCTTATTAATTGAAAAATATAATGATGGTAAGAGGACTAACAAACAAAAATATTTTTTTGTAACTTAAAAGTTACTACTTTTAATTTACTTTTTGTTTCAGACCTGTTCCTGTCTTCATATGGATATGGAGAATCTAGTTTTTAACTTCTTTTTATTAAAATGTTTGTTGGTTTTGTTGTCAATAATTTTAAAATAACAATGTGCAATTTGATGTGATATTGGATTAATTTTCTTAAATATAATGTAATGTAATTTTAGTAGAAATATGTAATTACGATTAATAATTTTTTTACATTATGTGCAGGTTAATAAAAAATTTAAATGTTTTCTTATTTATCTAAATTATTTGTCTCAAACTTGTTTATTATAATTATTTCATTACAAAAAATGAAATATAATTTTTTGAAATGAAATAATTATATAATAAACAATTTTAAGACAAACTATAAAATTTACCTACCAATAATCCAAACTACCAAATTTAAATATCCCGCCTCTAAGAATTAGTTCTGCCACCCGCAAGGGGTGCGCTCAGATCGACGCGATGCCAGCTGTTTATACGGAAACGAACACTCTCTTATTAATTTCTCTATTTTGTTCATCTCAGCTTGTAAAAGTCGCATCTGAAACCTAACCTAACCTAACATATATACAGTATCCGTCAAAATAAACAGTACCGAAAATAAAAATAAAAATTAATTTTTAATTTCTGTAATGTAAGTGTTCAAAATGTTCACCATTTCGACGCAAACAAGCTTCATATCGATTTTGTAAGTCAATAAACATATTTATAAAAAGTGGTTGATGTAACTGCCGAAAAATATTTTGTATTCTTTCCCGTAGTTCGGCAATATTCGCCGGCGGATTTTCCGAGTGAAATATTTCGTCCTTCATTATGCCCCAAATGTATGCGTCAGGTAGCGTCAGATCAGGTGAATGAGAAGGATATTCGAAGTCTGTTCCCCAAGAAATTATTCTATTATCGAAATGATGACGGAGTAAGTCTAAGGTGCGCACAGCTGTATGGCTCGTTGCACCATCTTGTTGGAACCATTGTGTGCGAAACTGTAGATTTCGTGCACGGCAAAAGTTATTTAGGAATCTGGTTGTTTGTCGATTAATATAGCCGCTAAGATGAACGTGACTCTCGTCTGAAAACCATATGTTTTTCAAAAATTCGGGATCTTCGTAAATTAAACTCAACATGCGACCACAGTAAATTTCTCTTGCACGTTTGTCCGCAGCATTTAGTCGTTGTCCAACTTGAATACGGTATGGATAACCACCAATTGATTTCAACATGCGACGTAAAGACGTTTCACTAATGTTGAGTTTACATGCAGTTCTTACAAGACTTCTTTGAGGTGATTGCACAATTTGGTTAAAAACACGTCCTTCATTTTCGTTAGTGCATACTGTTTTTCGACGACCTGAAGAACCTTTACGTTGACACAATACACTAGCAGTGCGACGAAATTTTTCAACAACAGCTAACATCACACTTTTACTAGGAGCTGCTTTATTAAATTTTTGTTGATATTTTATTGACACCTGTTATAAGCTTGGACCATCATTACGACCTTTTCCGTATGAACGAAAATAATGCTCTACCAAAAAAACTTTTTCTTCCGTTGTTAGAACCATTTTTAAATCAAATTTAACTGCAGCATACTATTAATATATCAACTAATGACAATTTAGTCAAATATGACAAATCCATATTACATAAACAACTCCACAGCACTCTCTGTTTCGGTACTGTTTATTTTGGCGGATACCGTATAACGTAAAATAGTATATTAAGTACCAAGTGTCAAAAAGGTTACTTTAGTCACAAGTTTTACTAGGCAAGAGTGGAGCGAAGCGGAACGAGTTCCTTGTGAAACGAGTGACTAAAGACGTTTTTAGCACGAGGTGCTTACTATACTTTTTCTTCGCCCGCGGGAAGGAAAACATTATATTATATTTGAATTATATTCATTACATGACGGGCGATGACTGACAGCTGACTGATAAATGAAATGACGCAGAATAACAAAATTATCACGGATCATGAAATTTAACATACAAAAGATACACTTGATTTGACGTTTAAAAAACAAAAGTTAAACGAGATGTGACTTTTCGCATTTTAAACACTAGTGTTTAAAAAGTCGTTTTGTTCATGTCAAACTCGTGTTCAAAGTGCGGTTTTAGTAGCGGAAGTAGAAAAAGATATTTTTAAGAAATTTTTCAACGCCAAAATGAGAAAAAACTAGATGTAAAAATTTTTATTTTCGGTAAATGTTCTAAAAAATTATGTAAAAAAATTTTTGTTTATGTTATTTATAAAAATATAACTTTCACTTATGGAGGGTAGAGCCTCTACCCTCCATACTTTCACTCTGTCGATTGCAACAAACCGTTTCTCAATATCGCTAATGTTCATAAATTTAGACGCGATTGAAAAAAAAATTTGTTTCCAATTTGCGCAGCCGCCATTTTGAATTTTCCAAATCTGAAAAAAATGTAAATTTTTAGAAGTTTGCCCTCTATGTTTATCTATGTTTTGACCTCGATATTAATATTTTATTTATAATTACCAACCAAAAATATAATTTTTTCAATTTTTGGAAAATTTAAGATCGGAAATTTTTTTTTTTTTAAAAACTATTTACGTCACCTTCAAGAGCATAAGATTTGCTTCAATTTTCATCTCTACGATTTTTTTGTAAGAACACATCCAGGAATGACACGAGCATAAATCACTTGAATTTTAGGTGGTCTGGGCTGTGCTTGCAAGCTCCAGTGGAAATTATTAGACAATCTAGGAGAGTGATGCTGGGTCAATATATTTTCATTTAAAAATGAAAAATCAGTTATGGGAAAGTTATGATAGTTAACAGATTTTTCGACCTTACTTTCCCGGACTAATAGCCAGACCTCGTATTCCGAAATTTGGGTAAAATTCTTATTAGTGTAAGTTGTGGAATAGTATATTGTGCAACAAGTGGGAAAAGTTCAACCTTTCTCACGAGTGTGGAAGTTAATGGCACGAGCCAAGGGCGAGTGCCGCAAACACACGAGTGAGAAAAGTACTTTTCCCACATGTTGCACACTATTCTTTTTCTACAACTGCACAAATTTAAAGAATACAAGTAAATAGTTTTGTAGAAAAAGTCTAAGCATCGAGGACCACCCACCGAAAACGGCTGGGCATCGAGTATAAGTTTCTGAAATTGGCTGGGCATCGAAGATCCCCTACTGGATTCTCCATATAATGTATGTAGTGTGGGCAAAGTGCCGTGAGAAATAATATTTCTCACAGTGTGAGCAATATATGGTTTTGAAATTAAGTAAGCTATGAGAAATATGCTACTTTTCATAGCAGTTGTGGAAAAAAATAATTAGCAAAAAGATTCACAATTTCATTCTTATTACTGCTTGTTGCCTCTTCGAAAAACATGCTGAGGGGTAAGTTATACAGGGTGATTCATTACTAATTGGAAATAATTTAATAGTAGAATCCTGACTTCAAATTATGAAGATTTAACTCCTAAATAAAATGTAGCTGCTTACCGAGTTACAGGGTGGTTTGTTTAAAAATTTAAAAACGATCTGTGCTCAGTACTTTAAAACTGTTTTACCTATTCATTTCATATTTGGCAGAAAGTGTTGACACTGTACACCCTACCAAATTAAAATAAACAAACGTTTCTGGCTACTACCAGAGGCGTACGACACGGGCACGTGATAGGTTAATCGTTAATCCCAAATTCTACGCCACTGGCGGAATAGGAATTTTAGCAAAATTTTTTGATTATCCAATACTTTTTACGTAAATAAGGTACTCTTTTTTCATAACGATGAAGTAAATATTTCTCGAGATATTTCAAGTTAAACACGAAGCTGCCCAATTTTGATGTGTAATAACTATGTCGATGTTTTGGACTAGTGAATTGCATTAAATACGCAAATGAAACTTTAATCCGTAAATAAAGGTATTAAAATTATTGACAAAAAACTTTTTTCAAACAAATAAACTGATCTCTATTTTTAATTACAATCGGATAAATCGCATTTGATGAATAATTTTTCAATATCAGTTGGCTCTGGTCTGAATCAATTGCTTCGATCTAGTGGGATGCTGTCATAACTATTAGTTGTTGCTGATATCACTTGAAATTGTACTACCCCCAAAGTATTAACCACCCCCAACCTCAATCACAGAAACCCTCAGCACCATCCAAAAATCATACTCAAACCAGGGACATAAATAAATTCACTGAGCTAAATGCCATGTTTCGCGAGCTGCATTCGCTGGTAAACCTGGATGAACTCACAAGAGCAGTTGGCGATCTACTACAAGAGATGAAAAAGGCCTCCAGCAAAATTGAAAAATTTACGATTTACAATAACTTTGTAGCAAGGATCGACGACTATGACATATAGGCAGGTAGGTGATAAAACAGTTTTTCTAAAACGATATAACATCAAAATAATTTTCTGCAATATACGTGGAGTACAAAATAAACTTCCCTTAATCAGACACTTTCTCGACATTCACAAACCAGATATTTTCTTTTTAATGGAGACACTTCTTAAATCGCATAAAAAAATAAACTTCTGAAACCCAGAATATCGTCTAATTAGACAAGACCGCCCCGGTGATGCCAACGGTGGTGGTATCGCATTATTAATCAGAAAAGGCATAAATTTCAAAATCCTGCAACAAAATAATACTTCAATTGAGCATATCGCGATCCTTTTTGATAATAAAATTAAAATTGTCTGAGCATATAACCCGCCTGACAATAAACTTAAACTCATAGACTTTCACAACATATTTAATACACACAATAAAGTATTGGTAGTTGGTGATCTAAACTGCAAGCATCCGCAGTGGGATCAGCACGCCAACTACCCCAATGCTAATGGAAATACTCTTATGAAGTTCTGCGATAACTCGCAATGTAACATTTTTCATACGGTAGAGCCAACCTACTTCCCATTTGCGGCAAACCACTCCCCCAGCACACTAGATTTCGCAATTGGAAAAAATATTAATAATATCGAAAAAATGAAAACACTTACAGATCTAAACTCCGATCACGACCCTGTACTCATCCTCCTCAAAATATCCCATAACACCCGCAACCCTAATTACTCCCAAATATTTAATTACAAAAACACTAACTGGCTGAAATTCAGAAAATCCATAAATAATAATTTAATAATAACTGACCAAATAGAAAACAAGCATCATTTAACGCAGACAATCAACAACTTATAAAATCTAATCATAAAAGCCAGAGATGAATCAACCCTAACTAAATCAAGAAAATTAACACATAATACTTTACCAAATAATATAATTCAACTAATTCATGAAAAAAATTTAATAAGAAAAAGATGGCAAAAAAATAGAAACATTAACGATCATCAAACACTTAGACAATATCAACAAGAAATAAATAATTTAATAAAGATTCATAAAAATAATGAATGGTCACAATTTTTAGTCACCCTTAAGCCAGACGATAATTCTCTCTGGAAAATTGCGAGACACTTCAGGAGTAAGTACAACGAGCTGAACAAAATAATTAGCAATGGCCAAACATTCACTAATTCCCTCGATATCGCAGACAAGTTCGGAGAGTATTTCCAAAGCAACTTTATTAATCATTCACAACACACACATATTCACGAAGACATTACACATACAGTTCATCAATACGTAAACTCACTTAATACCATTAACACAAAAATTTAACAACATATACGGAAATAAACAACACTATACAACAACTTAAAAACAAAACAGCACCAGGATTAGACACAATACACAATATTTTACTCAAAAATTTACCAAAAAAAACGTTAGTACAATTAACATACATAACTAATTATATTATCAAAACAGGGCAATATCCCGATATGCTCAAGACTGCAAACGTCATTCCCATCATCAAAGCAAACAAACAATCCTGTTATGTAGATAGCTATCGACCAATTTCCCTTCTAAATAATATAGCGAAGGTGATTGACAAAATTATTTTATATAGACTAAAGAATTTTGCCGACAAACAAAACATTACTCCCACAGAGCAATACGGTTTCAGAAGCGGCAATAGTACGGTTGCTCAGATCATTAGACTTATAAACTACATAAATCCGTCATGGCAACGATTGACATACAAAAGGCTTTTGATTCCGTATGGCACGAGGGACTAATGCACAAATTAATTAACTTGAAAATTACAGATTACTTGACTAAAATAATATTTTCCTATCTAACAGATAGAAAATTTCATTCTAAAATAAATAATAACATAGCTGGACCTCATATAATTCAAGCGGGAGTACCGCAAGGCTCGGTGTTATCACCTTTGCTATACTCCCTATTTATTCACGATCTCCCAACATCCCCTCAAATATTAACTGCAATGTATGCCGATGACACTTGTTTTGTCGCCTCTGCACAGAATCCAGAACATGCACTCAACGCAATACAAACACACATTAACACGATTATCATTCCATACCTACATCAACACAAATTAGTTATTAATGCCTCTAAAACAGAGTACATGTTACTCAAGAGAATAACTACAAAAAACACGTTCCTGCAGTCTCAGCTTTGTGTAGATGGGCACAATATTAGGCCTAGTAATACCCTGAAATATTTAGGGTATACTATATAAGCAAATACAAATGCGAATGCTCATATTGTGCAACAGGTGCGCAAGGCTAAGACTGCAATGAGCAAGTTATACCCACTAATATGCACACACAGTAACTTAACAAGCCACAACAAAATTATTACATACACATACATCATCAGACCTATACTCACGTACGCTGCCCCAGTTTATTATAACGGGATAAAGCACAACTTTCACTCACTACAGGTGGTGCAAAATAAGTGTCTTCGGATGGCAATTAAACACAACTGCTATCCTAAATTACCCAGTAATACTTGGTTGCATGACAAAGCCAATATACCCACTATCAGAGACTTCATAATGAAAATTTCAACAAACTTTTACAATTACTGTCTGCCAGGTGATCTTCATAAAAATCTCAAAGACGCAAATCGCGCAGGAGACATCCGCGATGGTGGGTGTAAGCTTCTGCATGGAAAACTAATTACATAACAAGGTGGAATAACTCCTAACCTTTATTATCACACTAAGTGTGTTAAACAATTCAAACAAATTAAACTAACCAAATTCAACGTCAGGCATGTTGCCACCCCTAAAAACTGCACCCCTTATCATTTTTGAAACCCTGTTTTTAGCTACTTTTCAGGGAAAACCTAGCCGAAATATTCTAGGAGCCACAAACTTCCTAAGGTACAAAGTTATTGCAAAAAGATAAATTTTATGGATAATGTTTTCTAACAAAGAGCCAGAAACATCACACATGACGCAAACAACATGAAGAAAAATGGCCAGAGCATCGGCAGCCATTCAGTGTAATAATTTTTCTAAATGTTGTAAAAGGGAACGTAAATATGAAATAAAGGATATTTTTTTAATAAAAAAATAATCACTTGAAATTGTGATTGTTGTAAAATTTAAAGTCGGTTAAGTGAAAATTCCTCGACACAACAATTTTACTCGAGACATGCTTTGTGTTTATGTACAAGAAAATTATTCCTGTGTTGCTGCTGCTTGCAGATATCAACAAATGTATCCAAACAGAGTTCAACCCAATCGGCAAACTTTCAGTAATATTGTTCGTCGATTAGGAGAAACTGGACAATTTAAGCGTAATAGTGGTATGGGACGACCGAAAATAATAACTGCGTGGATCAGGAGGACGATATTTTAGTACGAGTTGCTAACAATCCGGAACTAAGTACTCGGCGTTTAGCAGCAATGACTGGAGTAAGTCAATCTTTAGTTTTGCGGATTTTGAAAAAGGAAAATTGACGACCTTACCATTTTACACCGGTACAAAACTTATTGACTAGAGATTATTCTTTAAGGATGAACTTTGCTCAGTGGATGATAAATCAAAAAAATGAAGATCGAAATTTTCTTCACAAAATTCTTTTTACTGACGAGGCCACATTCACTCGCAGAGGAGTTTTTAACTGGAGGAACAGCCACAATTGGGATATTGCAAATCCCCATGTATTCCGAGAATCACATTTTCAGCAGGAATTGAAGATAATTGTATGGTGCGGTATCTTTGGAGATAGTTTGTTGGGTCCATATGAGTTACCAGCAATTTTGAATGCTAACTCAATTTACAATTTTTGGAAACAACTATTTGATTATCTCGAGGAATTGCCACTTAATCGAAGAAGATACATGTGGTTGATGCAGGATGGAGCACCACCTCATTATCAAATGATAGTGAGGAATTATCTCGATAACCAATTTCCTCATCGTTGGATTGGCAGAGGTAGCGAATTTCCGTGGCCGCCTAGAACTCCCGAAGGTAATCCCCTAGATTTTTATTTTTGGGCCATATGAATTCATTAGTATATTCACAAGAAATAAACACTCGCCAGGAACTATGGCAGCAAATTGTAAATTCGGCTAATTTTATTGCCAGTCAACCTAATATATTTTCCAAGGTAAGGAGATCATTTAGCAAGAGAATGAATAAGCTTAGTAAACGGGGGTCACATAGAACATTTGTTATAAAAGGTTTTTAGGTACTTTTCGTTTCTGATATTTCCGATATGTTATTACAATTGTAGGAACCTACTTTTATTTAGATTATCATTTTCAGAACCACAATTTGTTTTCAATTCATTCGTTCATTTAATAGTTGTGTTCTTTATTGTTGACACGAATTATGTCGTCACCTCGCTTGGTTCCCATAAGAAGATGCTGACGCTGCGTATCCCACAGTCCGGAGTTTAGTTTCCCCGAATCCGACTTTTGTGGGAATTCAGCAAGATTGCGAAGGTGTCTTGTGGACGATGCGCTCATTTTTTACTTAGCTGTAGACTAGATTTCAAACTACAAACATATATTTTTCATAATTGTTATAATATTATTTTAAGATGTAAAAATAAAGTTTTTAAAAAGAAATCCGAAAATTAATGGGCACATTCCTCATCGAAATCCCTACTGGTTGCCAATTCACCACTGATCAATTGACTATAATCAATGAACAGAAATACACGAACCCGAAGCAGCCGATCCTGTTCCTCGATATAGACGCTGCCATTCCAACGCCCTCAAAGATTAATATTAGCATCGATTTAGAAGACCTCCGATTAGACGAACTTCAAGAAATCCGCAGCCAAGTGATCGAAAATCAGCCCAATCTTCATTTCGAGAGTCCTATCTACGTCCCCAGTGCCTGGACGATCCTCATTTATGGACTTCTGATTGTTACAAGTTGCTACTTAATCTACAAGAAGCTCACCAACAGATTTCGGACTTCAACACCCCCACAGATGGACCACCACGATGTTCGCCTTCCTCTTTAACCCTCGGAAGCCGAGACTATGGGGGGAGGAATTATTTTGTCACCTCGCTTGGTTCCCATAAGAAGATGCTGACGCTGCGTATCACACAGTCCGGAGTTTAGTTTCCCCGAATCCGACTTTTGTTAGAATTCAGCAAGATTGCGAAGGTGTCTTGTGGACGATGCGCTCATTTTTTAGTTACTTGTAGACTAGATTTCAAACTACAAACATATTTTTCATAATTGTTATAATCTTATTTTAAGTTGTAAAAATAAAGTTTTTAAAAAGTTACTAAGAGATATCCGAATTAAAATTGGCGCAGTCAGTAGGATATCCGGGTTATCGCCTATCGAACGTGGTGATTTCGTTTTAACGATTAACTGGATACCGAACATAGTTGATTCGTTGTGAAGTGTTGAAGAGGACCGTCTACCAGTGACCCGCCTAAAGCCCTTCGTCACCGGAACATCGAGAATTGGAACTTACATTGTCCATTTCTGCAAGGATTGATACTTCTGGAGGAGACATAAATCGCAAATCCAGGGCCCTTCCTTATAGCTGTTATGAAGGATATGCTTGAAGTAACTCTATTATTTCTGTAAGTACATTTGAATGTCTATCGAGAATTGATCTGATATACTTGAAAATTTAAATTTGGGTGACTCTCTAACTGACTCTCAAATTAATCGTAGAAAACGTGATTACTCAAAAAATCAATCTATAATGGCTCAATTTAAATCAGAATATTTAAATTGTATTCCCGAATTCAATGGGAATCCAAATGAATTAAATCGGTATATTTTTATTTGTGACCAAATTATTCAAAAATTTTACGATTTTGCAAATCCAGCTAATTTTGATAATGTTTACTTATTAAATTCGCTCATTTCTAAACTCACGGGCAACGCTAGACTAGTTGTAAATATTCAATTAGCAACTAACTGGAAAGAACTAAAAGAAACGCTACAGAGAAACTTTTCTGACCAAAGAGACGAAGCTTGTCTCAACAGAGATTTAGTAATGTAAAGACAAAATCAAAAGGAAAGACCGCCACAGTTCTACGATCGATGCCTTAAAATTTTGAATCTAATTTGTAGCTATGTAGATATGCATGAAACAAGCCAAGAAGCAAAAGTTCTGAAACGCAATTTGTACAATGAATTAACATTAAAAACATTCTTGTCAGGTCTCAAACATCCTCTTGGTACTACGATACGTTGTATGAGACCACAAACACTGAGTGAGGCCTTACAACTCGTTACCCAAGAAGATAACACACATTATTTTCAAAATTCAAACCAAAATAGACAAATAGCCCGACAAAATAATTTTTCCACAAGGCAACCGCCACAACAAAGATTTTCAAATAACTATTCAAACGATAATTTTGGTAATTTATTTAATCAATATAGGAATCAAAATTCACAAGTGTCGTTTCCTTCTCAACCTATTAATATACAACCAAAACAGAATAATCGCCCACAAAAATTTTTCACAAATGCTCAAGTATTTGGTACAAACAATCTACAAAATAGAAATGTTTTCAAACCAAATTATACTAGTTTCGATAGGCCTACGCCAATGAGCGTAAGCACTAGAAACACATTTAGGCCCACGCCAATGAGTGTGAATACAAGAAACACTCCGAGACCTCCACCAACGAACTTCCAAAATAATCAAAATTATTCAAATTCACGATCATTTGATCAATAAATGCAAGCCAGACGAACTTTTGTTTCAGAAGAATTGTATAACTCAGAATTCAATGAAAATTACGATAATTTCGAGGAACAGTACGATATTGTAGAAACTGATGACTTGCAAGAACAAGCACTCGATAGTGAGAACGTTGCCGATACGAATCAAAATTTTCAGAAAACGTTTTGCAACAGGAACCCGATTTAGTATCAAATATCATTCCATTTAATACTACAGATGCAAGTGAATTACCATGTTATTTTACCTGAATATAATATAAAAGTTTTACTTGACTCTGGTTCGACAAAATCGTTTATCGACCCAGATATAGCTAATAAGTTTTTCTTAGTGTTTTTAAATGAAACTCAAGGTCTCTAGTTAATTCCACAATATAATACAAGTTATTGAAAATTCTAAAAAATTGACAATTGTTTCGATAAATCAATATTGATTTATCGAAACAATTGTCAATTTTTTAGAATTTTCAATAACTTGTATTATATTGTGGAATTAACTAGAGACCTTGAGTTTCATTTAAAAACACTAATATGAGCATATTCCACGAAGTGAGGGTCGAGACAGTCAATTTCAATAAGTTTTTCCCTAATTTGATCAGGCATGACCCATTTGTTGTATCCAGTGTTTCAAAAATCAGACATAAATTTAGTGCATGTATTCCAGCTTCAAAGTTATTTAAATTACAAAAAAATAAAACATTGAAATTCTATCTATTTAAGTTCCATAATGTCTTCAGAGGATTGATTGGACTCGATAGTTTGAAATCATTACAAGCTACTATTGATTTTGATAAGGGATATTTAATTACACCACACACAAAAATTAAACTACTATTCCAAAAAACACAAACAGATTTAAACCTAATAAATGTGAATGCCAGATCAGAACAAGTTATTAAACTAAAAACGTCCATAAACAATGGCGAAATAATTATTCCGCATCACAAATTTCATAACTGTGAAATACCGGAATGTCTTACAATTGCAAAGAACGGCCAACCCCAACACACGAAAAAATACATATGGATAATATAAAACGCCCACTTAAACAAACCTATACTTTCAAAAGATAAAATATTTCATTTCTGCTATTTCAGACTCCCGGGGATCCTCGGACTCCAGGAAAAAATTCTACTTCAAAAATTAGAAAACAATCCCGGCCTTGTTCCAGTTAAATTAGGAACTGCCAAAGTCGAACAATACACACATGCACTTATTCACTATTACGATATGAATCCAATCATTACAGAAATCTACGAAATTAAGATTGAAATATCATAATATAACCAGGCTAATACTCACTCACTCACAATACTCATGCAATAAAAGCACAGAAAAACGGGAAAGCTACCGGTCTCGATAAAATCAACGTTGAAATACTTAAATTAATTGCAGACAATGAAAGTAAAAGCCTAGATTTAATAACAGCACTATTTAACAAACTATATAGCTCAAGCAAGATACCGTCGGATTGGCTTAAATCAACATTCGTAACCCTGCCAAAGAAACCCACCGCCTCACAATGTGATGGCTATCGGATGATAAGTCAATGTCCCATGTCCTGAAAACCTTTCTTAGAATCATCCACACACGAATCTACAAGAAGTGCGAATATCAGATGGACAATATCCAGTTTGGATTCCGAAACGGACTCGGAACGCGTGAAGCGCTCTTCTCCCTGAATGTAATGACACAAAGGTGTAGAGACATGAATGTGAATGTATTCGCATGTGTCATAGACTATCGTAAGGCGTTTGACTGTGTTAATCATCAGAAGATGATCGAAATTTTGAGAACAACCGGGGTTGACGAACAGGACCTACGTTTCATATCAGAACTTTACTGGCATCAAACGGCGGTAGTAAATATGGAACAATCGACATCGGAGGATATGCAAATCAGACGAGGTGTCCGACAGGGGTGTGTCTTGTCTCCACTCCTCTTTAATCTGTATTCCGAAACTATATTTAGAGAGGCACTGGATGGGGCCCAGGGCGGAATCAAGATCAATGGAACCCCAATAAATAATATCAGGTACGCCGATGATACGGTTATATTGGCCAGCGATATGCAGGAATTGCAAAGCATCATGGATTCCGTAGTTCACTATAGCGAGATGTTTGCATCTCAATGTCTCCAAGACCAAACTATTAATCTTTTCTAAGACTCCAATAAATGCACACCTGCGGGTCAAGGGACAAACAATCGAACAAGTGACCTCAATAAAATATTTGGGAGCTAACATCAATAGTCAGTGTGACCCGAAAAGGGAAATACTTTCAAGGATTGAACAATCGAGAAAAATCTTTGTGAGTATGAAATCATTTTTTGCAAGATTGGACCTCAGCTATTCCGCTAGTGGCGTAGAATTTGGGAACGATTAACCTGTCACTTGCCCCTGTCGTACGCCTCTGGTAGTAGTCAGAAACGTTTGTCTATTTTAATTTGGTAGGGTGTACAGTGTCTACACTTTCTGCCAAATATGAAATGAATAGGTAAAACAGTTTTAAAGTACTGAGCACAAATAGTTTTTAATTTTTTAAACAACCTGTAACTCGGTAAGCAGCTACATTTTATTTATGTGTTTTGGGCTAAATCTTCATAATTTGAAGTCAGGATTCTACTATTAAATTATTTCCAATTAGTAATGAATCACCCTGTATAATTTTCTTTTACTGTTTATATCAAAAACAACGAGGGTCATGAGCAATATTTCTTTCAATTTTTTTAATATAATTTTGATGACAATGGGCCTGAAGCCTGTTCTGAGATTATTAAATTGTTGATAATGATTTGTCTCCAGTGGCTTTAAATCTTTTATGTGCTCTCTTTTTTTAAATAATTAATTTCCTAAGATGAGTGCTATACCATTCGGGAAAATTTGAGGTTGTGAATTTTTTCACTGGTACAAACTTATGTTTGCATCTCAATGTCTCCAAGACCAAACTATTAATCTTTTCTAAGACTCCAATAAATGCACACCTGCGGGTCAAGGGACAAACAATCGAACAAGTGACCTCAATAAAATATTTGGGAGCTAACATCAATAGTCAGTGTGACCCGAAAAGGGAAATACTTTCAAGGATTGAACAATCGAGAAAAATCTTTGTGAGTATGAAATCATTTTTTGCAAGATTGGACCTCAGCTTGGAACTCAGAATTCGGATGATCAGATGCTACGTGTTTTCTGTCCTACTCTATGGATGCGAAAGCTGGACACTAAATTCACAGACCGAAAAGAAAATAGAAGCCTTCGAAATGTATGTGTATAGACGGACGCTGCGAATTTCATGGGTACAAAGGATCACCAACGATGAAGTACTCCAGCGCATGCACAAACAAAAGGAACTACTGAACACCATCAAGGAAAGAAAAATGCAATACCTGGGTCATGTGATGAGAGGTGATAAGTACGAAATACTTAGCCTCATAATAGAGGGCAAAGTGCACGGGAAAAGATCAGTAGGAAGACGCCAGAACTCATGGCTAAAGGACTTAAGGAGATGGTTCGACCGCTCGTCTGCAGAAATCTTTCGTGCTGCAGTCTCCAGAGCTACAATTGCCATTTGGATCGCCAACCTTCGGCAGGAGAGGGCGTGATAAGAAGAAGAATACTCACAAATAAAAATTATTCTTTTGATACATCAAACTATCTAAAAATCTTACAATTCACTGAAGACAAAGTTGATTCAAAAATGAAAAACATTCTCCCGCATCATATTATCCGTAAACGAGGATTTTTCGATGGCTTGGGCTCAATATTCAAATCCATTACCGGAAATTTAGACGCTTATGATGGTCAAGGCTACGAAAAATTGATTTCTCAGTTAGAGTCAAACCAAAAGCAAATAGTGTCAAATATGGGAAAACAATATTCGCTATCTCTGAATGTCATTGATCGGTGGTTCCCAACCTTTTCTGGACCACCGCGAACAAAAATTTCAACTCCCCCCCCCCCAATCGCTGGTTAGTCCAAAGTAGTTAATTTTATTTGAATATCATCTGTACCGTCCCAATTGATCTGTATTTAGCTTTAATTTCAGTTAATGTCTAAATTTTATTTTAGAGGAATGATGAAGTAGAAATTTATTAAACGACTACCAAATGTACGATAAAATTGTTAATCAAACTTTTAAATATAAACACAGAATCAATAAGAAATACAATCACAATAGAAATAAGAAATGCAATACAATAAGAAATCCAAAATTAATAATAAAGAAAAAATCAATGAGACGGTTGAGGCTGGTGGAGTGTTACCAGTTTGTTAATATCGGGTTCCAATTTCGTTAGCATCAATCGCAGATCGCCACGTTCAGTGATGTGTAGTCTGTTCCTCTTCTTTGACAGCAAATCAGTTACTGCACTGAATATACGCTCAGCCAGGACGAAGGAAATGCAATTAACAACTTCTGTACTATTGTCCACAATCTAGGATAGAGAACTGGTATTGGTTTTTGAAGCCCGAACTCTTGATATCCACGTTTGAATTTTACTTTCAGTTCTTCGTTAGTTGTGAGTTCTAATAGCTCCTCTTCCAAATTTGATGAGACTTCAGTATCTGTGTTTGCGAAAGGATCTATAACCCAACTTGGTATTTCCATGTTTAAAATATCTTGGAAACGCTCTGTAAAATCAACATAAAGAACTTCCAAGTGGTGGCAGAAAGTAAGTAAATCTTCCGTTTTTGCAGACACTGTTGATAATGTGGGAAAATGGTTGTACTCACCTCTAACAAGATTTCTTTTGAATATAAGAAGTTTTCCTGCAAAAGCAGCTATGACGTTTTTAGTTTTAATTAAATTTAAATCATCACCTTGCAACTGTAGATTAACTTGATTAAATACTTTAAACAGGTCCGTCAAATAAGCGATGTAATTTTTTGACGTAATCTGGTTTTCGCGCAATTGTTCGTTTTCTTCAAGAAATTCCATCACTGAGTCAAATAGATTGAAAAAACGATTCAGACAAACACCTTTAGAGAGCCAAAGTACTTCTGTGTGCAGCAGCAAGCGATTGTAGTCTTCATCATTTTCATTGCAAAGCTTATGAAACAAACGGTCATTCAATGAATTGCTTCTAATGATATTGATTGCTTTAATAACGTTATTGAGGGATGCATGCAGACGTTCATTTAATTTTTTTGTTTTTTTGCAGCCAAATGCTGACGGTGAATAATACGATGTACAGCGAGTACATTTGGCACTGCTTTTCTCAAATGTGCTATAAAACCCTTATTACGCCCGGTCATTGCTGGAGCACCATCAGTAGCAGCAGACAAAATATTGCTAATAGGAATTTCTTTGTCTTGAAAAAATTCTTGCATGATATTAAATATAGAATGTCCCTTTGTATCAGATTCCAAATTCTTAGCAAATAATAACTCTTGATGATTTTTTCTTCTTTTATAAATCGTACGTATGATAAGAGTAGAGCTTCGTTACTTGGTAGAGTTGATTCATCGAGTTGAATGGAAAATTTGCAAGTCTTTAGGTAATCGCATAATGATATTTCAACGTCATTTGCCATTTCATCTATTCTTCTTTGCACTGAATTATTACTGAGAGGAATTTTTTTAATGATATCAAATGGTGTCTTATGATGGAGAACAGTTTTTAATATCTCTTCGACCGCCGGCAAAATTAATTCCTCGCCAATGGTGTGTGGTTTTCCTGACTTTGCGATTAACAATGAAACGTTATATGAGGCTCGTAGCCCATCATCGTCTCGTTTAGAAGACGATGCAAAAAGGTTTGATATAGTTGGCCGTTTTAAATATTGTTTTTCGAGTTCTTGAAAATAGAATATATCTTTGTTCTTCTTATCAGGATGCATTTTGTGTAAATGCTCTTGTAGCCTAGAAGGTTTCATAGCTTCATTTGAAAAAACTTTTCGGCAAATTAAACACATAGGTAATGATTTGAATGTAGAAGATTCCGCAAATCCATATTTTAAATATTCAATACTGTATTGCCGGCATTTCTTTTTTAATTTAGAAGTAGATTCAGCCATTTTCATACAAAAATTAAATTCTCAAATTTATAGATAGTAATGTTTATACAATGACACACCACACGATTATTTACTACGGTAGAGCTTATGATTCACGACTATATATCGCGGCCAAGCACATACAACTAACTAACAAAAAATTCGTAGAGCTTTTATACGTTTCGTTTCGTGCATGATTCAACTTGTCTGTGTGCGAACATGTCGAAACATGTTATTTTGTATGAACATCGCGCTTTTGCTTATCAACGTGCGAGGACAAGTGATATACTTCTATTCTGAACTGAAAAGAAATTATTATAATTATTAGTATTATTATTAATGCCAATTTAAAACTGCTTATTAACCCTTATTAAATCATTTTTATTTCACCATTCCTCTCAACTGTTTATTATTTGCCTCTGAATCCGCTACCGCCCCCCTAAAAGGCTGCAGCGCCCACAGGGGGGCGGTATCGCCCCCGTTGGGAACCAATGTATAGATCAATTCAATAAAACAATTCAAAAAATTAATCATAACGAACAATTGATTACTTCAAAAATAAAACAAATTAGTTTGATAGTTGAAAGCAATACATATAGAGAAAATGCAATGTTAATAAAAGATGTTCTCAATCAAATAATAAATATGTACGAAATAATTAATTCAATTCTACAAGACATCGAGAATTCTATTACTTTTTCAAAATTACAAATTATGCACCCGAGCATTATTTCAATAAATGACCTATACATCGAACTTAAAAAATTAAGCAATCAAACTGAATCGAAACAACTACCATTTCCAGTGAATGTCAATAACAATGAACCTTATGAGAAACTCATTAAAATCGATAGCTACATACTAAATAATAAAATCACATAATATTCTACATATTCCAATTACTTTTCCTTTTAAAATTAAATCATTTTTATTCAGTACCAATATATTCTGAGAATCAGTTTAAGACAATTATTCCAAAAAATAAATTCTTGATAAAAAACCAAATGTATTTTACATTTATGAGTAACTCTTGCAAATAAATTTTTGCGACAAACAAGAGCTAAAAGAAATCGAAGATGGTCCCTGTGAAATTCAGCTCCTCGAGGCCAGAAACATTTCCAACTGCCGCCAGACTCAAGTCCATTTGACCCAACCACTGCTAAATCAGCTCGACGCATCCAACCAATGGATCGGATTATTTCCATACGAATCAATAATAAAATTGAAATTCTCCAGACAAGAAGAAATCCGAAAATTAATGGGCACATTCCTCATCGAAATCTCTACTGGTTGCCAATTCACCACTGATCAATTGACTATAATCAATGAACAGCAATACACGAACCCGAAGCAGCCGATCCTGTTCCTCGATATAGATATATTAGCATCGATTTAGAAGACCTCCGATTAGACGAACTTCAAGAAATCCGCAGCCAAGTGATCGAAAATCAGCCCAATCTTCATTCATTTCGAGAGTCCTATCTACGTCCCCAGTGCCTGGGCGATCCTCATTTATGGACTTCTGATTGTTACAAGTTGCTATTTAATCTACAAGAAGCTCACCAACAGTTTTCGGACTTCAACACCCCCACAGATGGACCACCACGATGTTCGCCTTCCGCTTTAACCCTCGGAAGCCGAGACTATGGGGGGAGGAATTATGTCGTCACCTCGCTTGGTTCCCATAAGAAGATGCTGACGCTGCGTATCCCACAGTCCGGAGTATAGTTTCCCCGAATCCGACTTTTGTGGGAATTCAGCAAGATTGCGAAGGTGTCTTGTGGACGATGCGCTCATTTTTTAGTTAGTTGTAGACTAGATTTCAAACTACAAACATATTTTTCATAATTGTTATAATATTATTTTAAGTTGTAAAAATAAAGTTTTTAAAAAGTTACTTAGAGATATCCGAATTAAAATTCACGGATTAAAGTTTCATTTGCGTATTTAATGCAATTCACTGATCCAAAACATCGACATAGTTATTTCACATCAAAATTGGGCAGCTTCGTGTTTAACTTGAAATATCTCGAGAAATATTGACTTTATCGTTATGAAAAAAGAGTACTTTATTTACGTAAAAAGTATTGGAGAATCAAAAAACTGTACTATAATTCCTATTCCGCTAGTGGCGTAGAATTTGGGAACGATTAACCTGTCACTTGCCCCTGTCGTACGCCTCTGGTAGTAGTCAGAAACGTTTGTTTATTTCAATTTGGTAGGGTGTACAGTGTCTACACTTTCTGCCAAATATGAAATGAATAGGTAAAACAGTTTTAAAGTACTGAGCACAAATAGTTTTTAATTTTTCAAACAACCTGTAACTCGGTAAGCCGCTACATTTTATTTATGTGTTTTGGGCTAAATCTTCATAATTTGAAGTCAGGATTCTACTATTAAATTATTTCCAATTAGTAATGAATCACCCTGTATAATTTTCTTTTACTGTTTATATCAAAAACAACGAGGGTCATGAGCAATATTTCTTTCAATTTTTTTAATATAATTTTGATGACAATGGGCCTGAAGCCTGTTCTGAGATTATTAAATTGTTGATAATGATTTGTCTCCAGTGGCTTTAAATCTTTTATGTGCTCTCTTTTTTTAAATAATTAATTTCCTAAGATGAGTGCTATACCATTGGGGAAAATTTGAGGTTGTGAATTTTTTCACTGGTACAAACTTATCAATTGCAGAGTAAACTATTTCGTAAAACATCTGAAGAACTTGATCCAAATGTAAATTTCCCTCCAGCATGTCATTCTAAGCGGTAAGTCTTAAATTGAATAATTTTTTTTAACCATTATTTAGAGTATCGTTAGAATATTCAAAGCGATAAGACGTGCGAAACTCGGCTACATTATCTAAACCAGTTTTTGTGCGATAATTACTTTGTTCCAAATTGTGACAAAAATAACAACGACAACGTTTACACAGAATCATTAAGCCGTCAACAAAAATAAAATGTTCGCGACAGGGAATGGACCAGGGATGGACCTTAACTCCCACAGCCATTTTCCATCCTTACCGCAAGAAATGATGCAAAATAACGCAGGAATACAAGTGCCTCAAACACCTATGAATCAGCCGCTCCAGTTTTCATATATATCCCCACAAACATCAACTTATCCAAATCAAACTCCATTCAATGGTTTCAGCACCCAGGAACAACAAATGCACCCTCCTCAAACGTGTCAAAATTCAAACTACGTCGTGACAGCTCTGACGAACTCAAACTCGAATCAAACAAATTCAAGAATTACCACAAACCCAGATTTGCCGAGCTCGAGCGACGAAGATGAAATGATTAGCGAGGATGAAGAAGTGACACCCAAACATACCTGGCAAGTTGCGACAAATAAAAGAAAACGAATAAACCGTCAAAACTCAAATGACAAAGCACCCCAATTCAAACCTCAAATAGATTTCATCTTCTCCATAATGAAGAGACCAACGAAAATGGGAAAACATCAGATGAAAATGTTAGAGATAACGATAACATTCCTGACGATCCAAAACTTCCACCAATATATATATATATATATATATACATATATATATATATATATATATATATATATATATATATATATTATAATTGAATGATGATAATTATAATTTATGATAATTTTATGGCTAGCTCAGATTATATTATTTGTTTATTTTATTATAGTTTTATATTTTATCGGAGAACATGAGAAACTTCTCTCGTTGGGTTCTGGATATGATAATCAAAGATTGAAGAAATACATATACATAATCTTACCTTTTAATTACAACCTCTGAAAGAAATAATATCTATTAAATAAAACGATTGAAATATGATAATAGTGATATTGATACTTTAACCATAGATGTAAGAATAAAAGAAAACCAACACATTAATGTAAATATGTTTAATAAATGAATTTCAATTTTTAATCTGATTAGAACATAATAAATTATTTTGTAACTGTTAATTTATTTTGCACATTTATTCTTAAGGAATTGTGCCACCCTATATCATACATACATTCTTGGAAACAAAATGATATAATTTCTGCGTCGGCGCTATATCTCCAAACGCATGCGCTGCTACAGTATACATGTAAGAAAGAAGTTTCCTTCCATACACAACGTTTATATTCAACACACTGTTAGCGTGTCTGTGATGAAAATTGTTGGTTATAATTATTAAATGTTTTTATAATCAATTACATATAAGTAATACTTTATAAACTATATGTGTACGTGTATTTAAAAAAACAAGAAAGTGATAGATGAAAGTTATGCATGCAAAAGCTGAAAATAAGTAATGAAATAGAATTGAGCCCGCATGATGTACGTGATATTTTACGAGGATAAATTTACAACAGGTGAGTTTCAATATTATCTTAAAATTATAATTCTCTATAGATGAATTTTATAATGCATTATATGTTACTGTTCTTTGGCCTTTTTATATGATATATATCAATTGAATGTTCTATTGAATTTTGAGTGTACACTTTAAAATGTTTATTGGAATTCCAAATAGATTTAATCAAAATACACAGACCTTATCTTTCTTGCTATTACTGCCGGCTGCACTTACATCTTCCAAACTTGCCGATATCTCCTTAGAGATATGCTCCTACGGCACTCTTTAGTACTTACACAGGATCTGATACACTTATGATTAGTTTGTCATAAAATGTTTATATAATTTTAACTTTTAACTGTTTTTTAAAGAAAATTTTTGCAGAGAGCAATCTTACAGAGACGCATCCCTCATCACCATTCTAAATCCACTCATTTGTTTTTCAAAATCAACAACTATCCCGGCTTCACTAGTCCATAGCACTCTTATTTGTTTTTTTATCACAGAAATTGTTATTCTCCAGTCTTTTAGTGACTATTTTGAAAAAACATAAATTTATTGTCCTGGAGGGTATTGACACTGATTCATTTAAATCTCTATCGTATTAAGGAATTTTAATTAAGTCCTTCTTTCCTCTTACAATAGTCCATTTTCTTATATTTACCTTGTTTAGCTAATTTACAAAATGTTTATTTTTACAAATATTACAACCTATATTATTAATTAACCTATATGTAATTGATTCTAATTTAATTTTGCGTCTTGTTTGATACTTATTATACATATACTCCTTATTATTTTTGTTTTTGTAATTAAATTTTATATCTATAATCTATAAACAATGATTTAGGTTGGTATTGAAAAATTCCCTAGCATGACTTTACTTCCTATAAATATTCATTTCCTCAATATGTTTGGGGCTGTGTTCCAACTATCTTTCCCATCTAGTTTCAACCCTTTTCAATGAATGAATGAATACATGGTATTCTAAATTTATGCTACTACAAAAATAATATGTAAATAATGTTAAATTATCGTTAGACTAATTATTCTTTTCTCTTACTTTAGGTTTCAAGCTATTGTGTGACATTTCATCCTGCCGAAATTGTTATGGCTGTGTTCAGTGCAATTCCGAATTCCATGACTTTGACAACCAATCAGAATTACTGGTACAGGTAATATTTACTCTTTAATTAGCTAATATAGTGTTATAATTTCTATTCTTCATCCTTTTCAAAACTTCACATCAATATATTATCCAATCTATACATATTTCAATCTTTTTATATTTTAATCTTTGACTTTTTATTGAGTTTATTCTAATGGTTGTGTCTACTGACACTTCTTACGTTACAATAAGACTTGTTTATTATGTTTGTTTATTTCATTATATTTACAAAACTAGAGGATTAGTTCAACTCCCCTCAAATTTAAATTTTCAAAAAGGAAGCTTTTAAGTAGCCTTTTTAAAATTTCAATTTCAACGTTCCGGCTAATAATTATATTCTACTTAATTCATTACTCTTTTCTTTATATACAGAAATTGAATTTGAAGAATCCTATATTTAAGTTTATTACTATTTCTATCTTAGACTTAGTTTCCATTATCTAATTCTATCCTATCCTATTCTAATTATTTTTACAAATATGAGACCAATCATTCTGGTTTGAAATATCTTAGACATCTTTGCTTACTCTTAGTATATTATTCTATATTATTGTTTTATTTCAATTCCTATACCAATTATTATTCATTTATTCACACCGTAGAATCTTTATTCTTTGAACTATTTCTTGCTTATATTTTTACTTATACCTTTTTCCTTCACTTAACAATTCTTTTAATGCTCTCCTATCCTTATCTTATCTTCGAATTCAAAAAAAAATTATTATTTCCAATATTTCATATATTTTCATATCTTATTGTCAACCCTTATTCATGTCAATATAATTACTCCTATAGTCTAACCTTTTTCTTTGCTTACTATCCCTATTTATATTTATTTGCATAATTCTTAATTATAACTCATCAACTTCATTTCTTCAATATATTAATTACATTATACTTTATATATATTTCATTTCTCCCTATCTCATAATAATTAATCATATCATTTACTATATAAATCTTTGCTTCCTTATTTCATTGTTACTTATCTCCATAATTCCTATAAAATTTTATTTGACATGAATATCTCAAATTCTATATCTTGATTTAAAAAAAAAAAAAAAAAACTTTCTTTCCTTTCCACCTCTTTTACTGTGTTATTCAAATGATAACGAGCCTGTCCTTCCTAAATCCTACCTGTTCTTATTAATAAGTGTGAATTCTGTTTCTTATCCCCTCTACCTAATAAATTCTTACAAAATTTCTTAATATTATATTATCGCTTTTATTTCTGTCTGTCTTTGATATTATATATTTCTTTATAACAAAATGTGTCTCTATTTGTTTGGTTTTTTTTAATCTATATAGCTACTCTAACTTTCCTTATAAGTTAAATGTGAAGTTACTTTACTTTTACTTAAAATCATTTATAAGTTTTTAATAATATATATTTTTTTTTTTTTTTTTTATATTTTATAGATTCTTAACTGCGATAATGGAAACAATCTAGATGTATCCTACACATGAAAAAATTGAAAGCCTTATATCTACCTAGTATCTAATATTTTATGTTACATGGAAGTGCTACTTATGCAGAACATTGGAATCATTACATCTACCTATAATAAAAAATTATCTATAATTGTATTATTTATTCTTAATAAATTCCCTATTTAAGTTCATTTTGGTATCCTTTTCCTGTCCATTCCATTATTTTCTTGTTTCCAAAGTTCATTTCAATTCTCATGTGATACTATTTAATATGCTATTCTTTTTCTCACTTTTTTCTTATGTTCTACTCTCGTTGTTTGAGTCTCAATGTTTTTCTGTAGCTTCTTTCCGTTCTCCATTATATCCTTTTTAATTTTGTAGTCCCATATCTCATTAATTTCTTTCCATAAATCTAAAAACATTTGTGCTTCAAATTCCTCCATATCATTCATTTCATTCCTTATTATTTTCATCAAAACATTTGTGTGGATTATATTCATTTTGTTATCCCATTTTATTCCTGTTACTACATAATAAAATTTTCCGGAGCACCCTATACCTATTTCATGATTTCTTATATTATCTTCTATTTCTTCCACTGTATTAGTTAATCTTCGGTTCATTTCTTCGACTTCTTTGTTATAATATCTATCCATTATTCCACTTCTTCTAGCACCTTTGACTTTTGAATTTTTAATTCTCCCATCCAAATCTGTAATTTCCTTATTCCCCTTTTCTTGTAAATGCTGCTTGATCTCTTCAATAGCTAGTTCTTGTAATTTAAGGTATCCTACTTTTTTCTCCTTCATTTCTTCTGTTCCCTCTGTAATATTTCTTAATACTTGATTATTCTCCTCCATATTCTTATTTTCCATTAAACTTTCTATTTTTACCTCACCTACAATATTTGTTAAATTATTAACTTGTTTTGAAACTCTCGTTTGGATAGTTTCTGGTTTCATATCATCAATTTTCTTTTCTAATCTCTTCATGTTTCCATGGATATTATTGATGTCTCCTCTAATTTCTTCCTTGATACTATTCATGTCTCCCCTCATCGTGTCCATATTTATCCTATTTTCTTCAAATTTCTGGTTCATATCTCCATGCATTTTATTCATATCTGTTTTCCTATTCTCCTCCATTTTATTATCTATGTTCCCCTCTACTTTGTTAAAATCTTTTACCATAGTTTTCCTATCCTTTTTTCTTTCATCATCCCGCTTACTCCTATTTTCCACAATTCTGTTTATAATCTCATTTTGTTCGTCCAATTCTTTATTTAACTCTATATTCATACTATTCATTTTCCCTTCTATTCTATTCCTATCTCTTCCAAGTTTTTCACGTAACTTAGTCTGTTCGTCAATTAATTGTTGTAACATTTCCATCCATGCCTTTTCTTCACTCGGTGTTATACGACTACTAATCAATTTTGCTATTTCAGCTATCTGATCCAATTCATTTCTTGTTAAATATTTTTCTGCTTGTTGCTGACCCTGCTTTCCGTCCCTCAATGTCATTTTCTTGCTTTCCATGATTTATTTATTTATTATTAATTAAAGCAATTTAATTCTTTAAATTTTCTCAACGTTGGACTGACAATTTTATAATTATTTGTTTAATAGCCCCACGTTGGGCGCCAATTTTATAATTGAATGATGATAATTATAATTTATGATAATTTTATGGCTAGCTCAGATTATATTATTTGTTTATTTTATTATAGTTTTATATTTTATCGGAGAACATGAGAAACTTCTCTCGTTGGGTTCTGGATATGATAATCAAAGATTGAAGAAATACATATACATAATCTTACCTTTTAATTACAACCTCTGAAAGAAATAATATCTATTAAATAAAACGATTGAAATATGATAATAGTGATATTGATACTTTAACCATAGATGTAAGAATAAAAGAAAACCAACACATTAATGTAAATATGTTTAATAAATGAATTTCAATTTTTAATCTGATTAGAACATAATAAATTATTTTGTAACTGTTAATTTATTTTGCACATTTATTCTTAAGGAATTGTGCCACCCTATATCATACATACATTCTTGGAAACAAAATGATATAATTTCTGCGTCGGCGCTATATCTCCAAACGCATGCGCTGCTACAGTATACATGTAAGAAAGAAGTTTCCTTCCATACACAACGTTTATATTCAACACACTGTTAGCGTGTCTGTGATGAAAATTGTTGGTTATAATTATTAAATGTTTTTATAATCAATTACATATAAGTAATACTTTATAAACTATATGTGTACGTGTATTTAAAAAAACAAGAAAGTGATAGATGAAAGTTATGAATGCAAAAGCTGAAAATAAGTAATGAAATAGAATTGAGCACGCATGATGTACGTGATATTTTACGAGGATAAATTTACAACAGGTGAGTTTCAATATTATCTTAAAATTATAATTCTCTATAGATGAATTTTATAATGCATTATATGTTACTGTTCTTTGGCCTTTTTATATGATATATATCAATTGAATGTTCTATTGAATTTTGAGTGTACACTTTAAAATGTTTATTGGAATTCCAAATAGATTTAATCAAAATACACAGACCTTATCTTTCTTGCTATTACTGCCGGCTGCACTTACATCTTCCAAACTTGCCGATATCTCCTTAGAGATATGCTCCTACGGCACTCTTTAGTACTTACACAGGATCTGATACACTTATGATTAGTTTGTCATAAAATGTTTATATAATTTTAACTTTTAACTGTTTTTTAAAGAAAATTTTTGCAGTGAGCAATCTTACAGAGACGCATCCCTCATCACCATTCTAAATCCACTCATTTGTTTTTCAAAATCAACAACTATCCCGGCTCCACTAGTCCATAGCACTCTTATTTGTTTTTTTATCACAGAAATTGTTATTCTCCAGTCTTTTAGTGACTATTTTGAAAAAACATAAATTTATTGTCCTGGAGGGTATTGACACTGATTCATTTAAATCTCTATCGTATTAAGGAATTTTAATTAAGTCCTTCTTTCCTCTTACAATAGTCCATTTTCTTATATTTACCTTGTTTAGCTAATTTACAAAATGTTTATTTTTACAAATATTACAACCTATATTATTAATTAACCTATATGTAATTGATTCTAATTTAATTTTGCGTCTTGTTTGATACTTATTATACATATACTCCTTATTATTTTTGTTTTTGTAATTAAATTTTATATCTATAATCTATAAACAATGATTTAGGTTGGTATTGAAAAATTCCCTAGCATGACTTTACTTCCTATAAATATTCATTTCCTCAATATGT
This sequence comes from Galeruca laticollis, assembly GCA_963921935.1. Taxonomy (NCBI): domain Eukaryota; kingdom Metazoa; phylum Arthropoda; class Insecta; order Coleoptera; family Chrysomelidae; genus Galeruca; species Galeruca laticollis. The sequence goes on from OY998181.1 coordinate 70,753,897, forward strand.
TTGGGGCTGTGTTCCAACTATCTTTCCCATCTAGTTTCAACCCTTTTCAATGAATGAATGAATACATGGTATTCTAAATTTATGCTACTACAAAAATAATATGTAAATAATGTTAAATTATCGTTAGACTAATTATTCTTTTCTCTTACTTTAGGTTTCAAGCTATTGTGTGACATTTCATCCTGCCGAAATTGTTATGGCTGTGTTCAGTGCAATTCCGAATTCCATGACTTTGACAACCAATCAGAATTACTGGTACAGGTAATATTTACTCTTTAATTAGCTAATATAGTGTTATAATTTCTATTCTTCATCCTTTTCAAAACTTCACATCAATATATTATCCAATCTATACATATTTCAATCTTTTTATATTTTAATCTTTGACTTTTTATTGAGTTTATTCTAATGGTTGTGTCTACTGACACTTCTTACGTTACAATAAGACTTGTTTATTATGTTTGTTTATTTCATTATATTTACAAAACTAGAGGATTAGTTCAATATATACTCTGTTGTAGACTTCAAAGCAATGGTAAAAGCTCTATCAGCTGTAACTGGTCAAAATACTTTTACAACAAAGGCACTAGCAAACAACACGATTAAGATAAACACAACAACACCCGACACCTATAGAAAGTTGATCCAATATGTACGTGAAGAAAAGATAATCCATCACACATACCAGATAAAGCAGGAAAGAGCCTATAGAATAGTAATAAGAGGACTACATCATTCTGTACCTTTAGAAGACATTAAAAAAGAATTAAAAGATAAAAGCCACTGTGTAAGAAACCTAATTAACATTAAACATAGAGTTACCAAAGAACCTCTTCCAATATTTTTCGTCGATTTGGAACCAAATAAAAATAACAAAGAAATTTTCAAAGTAGAATACCTTCTGTCCAGTAAAATCAAAATAGAGCCTCCACGAAAGAAGAACACACTTGTTCAATGTACAAGATGCCAAGACTATAACCACTCAAAAACGTACTGCATGCGTCCCTTCAAATGTGTCAAATGTGGTGCTCTTTGTCAAGGAAATCATCCAGCAAATTATAAAGGCTGCACAGTATATCAAGACCTAATTGTAACAAGAAACAAAACACATGTACCAAACCCTCCTACACAAAATCAAGTACAACAAAACCACTCTAGAAACACTCATAACCAACAAACTACACAAAACAGGCAATCATATGCACAAGCAACCAATAATTCACCTGCACAAACAACCAATAACAACTCTAATCTATCTGAATTGTTATCTACCTTCCTAACTGAATTCAAAGGTATGTTCTCCCAACTAATTAAACAAAACGGCATGATACTTAATTTGCTAACAACAGTTATAAATAAAATAACCAAGTAATGGCTAAATCAATTAGAATTGCATCATGGAACGCAAGCAGTATTAGTAACCATACACAAGAGATCATCATATTCCTAAACATGAACAAAATTTATGTAATGCTAATATCAGAAAGCCACTCTACAAATAAAACTGTCATTAATATACCATACCACAACGTCTACTTCACTAACCACCCTGATGGAACTGCACATGCAGGCACCGCAATCATAATCAGATCAACTCTAAAACATCATGTTCTTCAGTGATATGCAACGAATAAAATTCAATGTACAGCTGTTAAAATTGAAAGCTTATCTAGACCAACGACACTTGTAGGTAGCTATATACAGCCCACCACGACATAACATAACACAGGATTAATACAACGACCTATTTATAACACTTGGTACGAATTACTTAATAGCGGGTGACTGGAATGCTAAGCATACAATCTGGGGATCCATGCTAATTACACCAAAAGGCAGAAACTTACTGAAAATAGTGCAACAACATCAAATGAACATCCTGTCCACTGGTGAACCAACCTACTGGCCAGCTGACACCAACAAGATTCCGGATTTGCTAAACTTCGCTCCAATGAAATACATATCTAACATTTACTGCGATATTGAACCTAGTTTCGATCTAAACTCGGACCACAGCCCAATCATCATTACTTTGAGTACCAAGCCGATTTGGAGAAAACCCCAACCCAGACTCTGCAACAAGAAAACTGATTGGAACCAATTCCAGGAACATATTAATGAAAACATCAAATTAAACTGGCAATTAAGAAATCAACATGAAATTGAAGAGGCAGTACAACATATAACAACGTTGATTCAAGAAGCATCCTGGCTTGCTACACCAACGAGCGGCAAAGTGGTAGATCAAACATACAATATTCCTCTTCGTATAAAAGAGCTTGTCAAAGAGAAACGTAGAGCGCGTAGAAGATGGCAAAACAGCAGAAACATAGTCGACAAAACGCTCCTTAATAATCTAACCCGTAAACTACGTAGAAATATCCAAGAAACCAGAAATGATTCATTCCAAAGGTACTTATCGGAACTATCACCGGAGGACCACTCATTGTGGAAAGCAACAAAAAAAAATTAAAAGGCCTATCGTGAGTGTCCTTCCGATAAGGGGATCTGATGGTACCTGGGCACGATCGAATGCAGAAAAAGTAAACACCTTCGCTGAATACCTTGATAAAATATTCACTACTCCACATGAAGCCAATAATGAAGATGATAACATAAACCAGTTCCTAGAAGCACCTGGCCAACTATCGCCCCCATTAAAATCATTTTCTCCTACTGAAGTGCGCAAGGAAATAAGCTACCTTAACTTACACAAGGCACCGGGCTTCGATCTCATAGTCGCTGAAGTACTGAAAAACCTTCCTAGAAAAGGGATTGTATTGCTGACTACAATCTACAACAGTATGCTTAGATTAAGCCATTATCCTATCCAGTGGAAACTTGCACATATAATAATGATCAATAAACTTGGTAAGCCACCAACGGAAGCAAGTTCTTACCGACCAATAAGCCTTCTCCCCATAATGTCTAAAGTATTCGAACGCCTCATCCTAAATAGAATCGAAACTACAATTCCTATTGATGATCTCATCCCAGACTACCAATTTGGATTTAAGAAAGAACATTCAACGACCCAACAATGTCATAGAATAGTGAATAAAATAAAACACAGCCTGGAAGGCAAAGAATTATGTGTGTCTGTGTTTCTCGATATACGACAAGCATTTGATAGAGTATGGCACAGCGGCCTCCTGTACAAAATTAAAAAACATCTACCGGACCAACTATATCTCCTCTTGAAATCATATCTAAACGATCGACACTTTCAAATGAAATTTGAAGATGAACTCTCAACTTTCCATCAAATTAAAACTGGAGTACCACAAGGCAGTGTCCTGGCCCTTTCTTATACTTGTTATATACGGCAGATGTACCAACTACCAATGAAACGCTTATAGCAACATTTGCTGATGATACGGCAATTATGTCATCTAATACTGATCCTAACACAGCTTCCAACCAACTTCAAAATCATCTAACTCTCCTGCAATCATGGTTAAAAAAATGGAAAATTGAAGTCAACACTAATAAATCTAACCAAATCACTTTCACCACAAAACAGTGTGCCTGTCCACAAGTTACCATTAATGATGATCCAATACCGATATGCAACGAAGTCAAATATCTTGGTCTTCATTTAGACCAAAAACTGACATGGAAAACTCACATAAAAGCTAAAAGAAAACAACTCTATATAAAAATTAAAAATATGTATTGGCTAATTAACAAAAAATCTCAACTATCTACAGAAAGCAAAATCTTAATCTATAAAACCATACTAACACCTATATGGACATACGGCATTGAATTGTGGGGTTGCAGCAAACCATCTAACACAAAGATCCTGCAGTCCTTCTAATCTAAAACCTTCCGTCTATTAATAAATGCTCCTTGGTATGTTTCAAATGACACTATACACAGAGATCTAAGAATACCATATATCAAAGACATCATCACAACTCGCTCAAATAAATACAGAAAGCGATGCACAGATCATAGCAATCAACTTATTAGTAACTTGTTCAACCTACCATCAAAAGAAAGAAGACTAAAAAGACTTTGGCCCGAAGATCTGTAAAAATCTAGAGAACCGTTAATGAACGGTACCTGATTCAAACCACCAACCCACATTATTCTATTTACTTATTACTCTATATTGTAGTAGATTACAAATTTGCAGTTAAATAAATAAAAAAACCATTATTTAGAGAAATGCTAATTTTAAAATTCGAGATTTTTTTTATTTATTTTTAAATAGTATATCTATAATGTTATGCATTTATATATTATATTATGAAATATATACCGATCCGTCTCTAGAATCCAATTTTTAACTTTATTTCTATAAATAATCAAATTTTTTGTTTGTTTAAGTTCATTTGTTTTATTACATTTAGGAAGCTGTTTTATATTCTTTGTTTCTTGTTTCATATTCATGCTTTGTGTACCGAATTACAATTTTTCCTTTATGAATATTAATTAGGATTTTATACGCAAATAATTGTCGTACATCATATATTCCATTTTGTTGATATAGGTAGTTGTTTGGATATAAAATTGGTTTTTGAAACATTATCCTTAATATCCACTTTTGTACAATATGTAATTTATTCATATGTATATCGGACACTCCACCCCATCCCAATATACCGTAATGAAACAAACTTTGTACCAAAGCAAAATAAATAATTTTTAAATGTTCTTTATCCAAAAAGTCCCTTAATAATTTAAATCGGGATAAAAGTCCTCCGATTTTATTAGTCAGATTATTTATGTACAAGTCCCATCTTAGGTGTGTATCAATAATTATTCCGAGATCTGATGGGCTCTGCTTATAGAATTTTGGTATCTTTATCGATAATTAATGGACCAAATCTTTCTATGCGTTTTCTTTTAGTGATTGCCATGACGGTTCTTTATATAAAATTGCCGTGTCATCGGCGAAACTAATTATACTTCCCCGTATTTTTATTTTTAATAAACTGTTAATATATAAGGTAAACAGGACAATATTGTCCATTGAAACGATTTGAGTTCTATAGGTTAAATAGCTTTTTATTAGATTATAGGTATTATAGTGGAGAGTATCAAATGCCTTAGAGAGGTCTATAAATATGGAAAGAGCAGGTGGTTTTTTATCAAGTGCGTTGTATATTTCTGAAGTTAAGTTTAAAATTGCGTCTTCTGTTGACTTACCTTTTATAAAGCCATACTGTCTATAACTGATTATGTTATTTACTTTTAAAAAAACTCATTAGCCGGAATTTCAATTTTTTTTTCGATATGTTAGAGATTGATGTTACAGGTCTGTGGTTTAAGATTTCACTTTTTTCTCCGGTTTTATACAGTGGTTTGATCAATCCTGTTTTAGCACTTGTGGGAAAATATATGTTAGTGGATCCTTTATTTCATGTGATATTTCTTAAGTATTTCAGCTCTAAAATTATCAGCAACAGGTGATTTTTATTTTTTAATGAATGAATCGTGTTAAATACTTCCGTTTCGTTAGTTGGAAATAAGTACATTGTATTTTGTGCAAGTTCAATGTCTTCAGAAAAATCACGAGGTGGTTCAATGGTATTTGCTAAATTTTCTCCAATTTCACTAAAATAGGTATAAAAAGCATTTGAAATATCTAGTTTATCAGTAACTATTTCATTTTTGTATAAAAATTTTTCAATTTTTGTTTTTTATGGACAATTTTATTTACACAATTCCAAATATTTTGCAATGCACTGTTTTGAGTTTTCTATGGCGTTCTTGGTGTGCTCTGTTTTACTCTTTTTAATTGATTTTATTAATTTATTTTTATAGATTGTGTATTTGTGTTTTAAATCTTGATCATTGGGATTACTTTTTACTTTTAAATTTAATGAATTGTTTTCATTTACTTAGTTAAGGAGACCTCTAATTATCCATGGCTTTTTGTTGATATTTTATTGTTTTGTTTTAATCTTGTTGTAGCTTTTGTGATATGTTTTATTATATGAATAAACTTTTCTAACACCAAATCAATATTTCTTTCATTGTACACATCACGCCATATTTCCGGCATCAGACTATTTTTTTAATTTTTTGTAATTTATAGATTCTTTAAAACTTGTTTTGTTATTTTTATTAATATTAATTTTAAGTGAATCATGATTTACTAGTGATCGGTCAGATCATATCTAAAGATAAATGACTTAATTGAAGATTGGTTCAATATTATTTTTGACGAAAAAATGGTTTAGGCAAGTACGACTTTCTGGTCGTGTATATTCATTAATGTAGGACACATAACCTTCTGAAAATAAAATATTTTTATATTCTTCCATATCTACGTTATTTTCAACCAATAAATTAATATTAACGTCGCCAGTTATAATATTAATATCATTTAATTCCTTGGTATTTACGTATTCATATAGATCTCTATTGAAAGAAAATGGGCAAGTAGCCGGAGAACCGTATACTGCTGTAACATCTATTTTGTTTGATAATGACGTAATTTCAATTCTCAAATCTTTTGAGAATCCTAAATTAAAAGTGTTTGATACAAAAGTCAAATTGTCCTTTATAAAAATTACAGTTCCATCATTTTGGTTGAACATGCCCTCATTGTACAAAATTTTAGTTAAACTCATGATGTTCATATGAATAATTTTAAAATCATTATTTTTTAAATAGTGTTTATATACAGATGGATTATAAATTTTTGTAGCATAAAAAGGTTCATTTCCATATTCCTGTATAAAAGGATCTGTTTTTTTTTAAATTTTGTATAAGGATTGAATTACCAAATCTAAGACACAATAATACTAGGTATAAAATACAATTTAAAATAAAAACAACCACAATTTAAAATGAAGAAAAAATTGTCAAATAAGAATTCAAAAACTGATCCAATTACTATTTCATATTAAAATGCATTTGACTGAACTGAACTTGTTTAGGACATCAAAACTAAAAACTTAATTTATTTATTGGATACTGAGACAATTTTATTTGTGTTTTCCGTCATGACTTCATCCCATTGTCTTACTCTTGTTGAATTAGGAGAGGGCGGCGCACTATTTGGTTTAGCTGCTTCTATAAGGGATACTTCTATTGAATCCTCTAATGTGTCAGAATTGTTTTCTAACACTACTTTGTTGTTTTTAATGTAAACTTTCGAATATTGTCCCTGTTTCCGAAAATGGATCAGGTATGATTTAAGATTTTTGTAAGTGTACTTTTGGTGTGAGGTTAAATCATTTGAGATAGAGATCCCAGATCCTTTTAGTGTTTTAGAGTTTTTGAAAATAGATTTCTCTTTTAAGTTCGATACGAATTCGATTTTAATGGGATCGGAGTCAGATCTACCTAGAGAAAAGAAGTTGTTTATATCACGTTCTTCAATATCTATGCCCAGAACTTTGTTTACTTCTCTGCAAAGTTCTTGGGCATTTAGTTCGCGATTTGACTTGTTTATGCCAAAGATAACCACATTATTAGCTCTACTTTTTATATCTAGCTATTCAATTCTCTCTTTAAGGAATTCGTTTTCTAATTCCAGTTTTTTTAGTCTTTGGGTCTGTTCTTCGATTCTCAATAATAAGTTTGTTTCTGTTGAATTAATTACTCTTTTTAATTCGTTCTTTGTATTATTCAATTCATCTAGAATTTTTTTAGTTGCTTCACCCAGTAATTTTTTTATTGCTTTCAAAAATTTAAAGATTTTTCAATTCAATTTTTATTATTTTCGTATTTTTATTTGTAAATAGGATTAAATTCTACTGTACTATAAATAATTTCTTTCAATCAATACAGGTAAATCTTGTTTTTGCTATTCTACTAATGATACTTCAATAAGTATTTCGTTTACAATTTAAATTGTTATGTGAAATACTTCAAAAGTAAATGTGTTACTCAATCGAAATACATCATTAGATGCAGAATTTTGAACACTTTAATCAGTCAAAATGTCAAATTTTTTATTGAACTTTTTAACACTTTACCATCTAATTGTTTTTCTTTTTTTCCCTTTTACTTATCTCATCAATGATGCTCTCTTCGGATCATGAAGTTGGAGATGAATCGATTTTCTTCTTCAATTCATTGATCTCTGCCTACATATTATCAATAGAGGTGAGATGCTTAGGTATTCATTTTATACCCATCTGGCAATTGGCACAGTAAAATTTCAAATTTCTACCACTTCTCAAATCCATCAGCTTTAATTCTGATGTATTGAAACCAGAACACTTCTGTTATCTATGAACAGTTCTCTCACAGCCGTCATTAAAACATTAAATTCTACAACCGATCCTCTATCGTACATGAAAGATGTTCATATAAATCAACAATTTAAGTTATATCCAACGAATACCTATGAGCTAAGAAAAGTATTTGCTGATATCAAAAAGAAAAATGCTTGTGGCTGTGACAACTTGTCTATTAAAATATTTAACAATTTACTATACACAGCTTTAAATGTTTTAGCAATTTTGATTAACAAATCGTTTCAAGAGGGAGTATTTCCAGACTTTCTTAAAACTAGCGTGATAATTCCAATTCATAAGGGGGGATATGGTGGGGATCCATCTAATTTTAGGCCGATATCTCTGATTCCAACATTGGCAAAAATAATTGAAAAACTTGTAAAACATCGACTAACAGAATTTTTAGAAATAAATAGTATAATTGATAGCAGACAATTTGGGTTTCAGAAAGGTAAAAATACATCTGATGCCATATTTACCAGTCTAGAAAATATATATAAAATTATTAACTCTGGTATACCGGTCGCAGCAATTTTTTGTGATTTGACAAAAGCTTTTGACTGTGTTAAACATGAATTACTGCTGAGAAAATTAAATCATTATGGGATTAGGGATGTTGGTCTTGGATGGATGAACTCGTATCTGTCTGAACGTAAGCAATTTGTTAGAACACCACATTCAAATGTCAGATCTGGTAAATGGGGAGTTCCACAGGGTTCAGTATTGGGTCCAATCTTGTTTCTTCTCTATGTCAATGATCTTACAAATTTAAATATTCATGGTAATTTTACTATGTTTGCCGATGATACCACATTAACTTGGCATGAGTCCAATGAACAGAGGCTTCATAACATTGTATCCAGTGACTTACAAACGGTTAAGGAATGGTGTAGTGCAAACTACCTAACACTAAATATAAGTAAAACAAAAATAATGACATTTAAATGCAGATTACCACCTGTTCAACTTGGAAATGACACTGTGGAGAGTGTTGAAGAAGCAAAATTTTGAGGACTCAACATTGATAGTAACCTGACGTTTAAAGGACACATTAATATCTTAAAAAAGAAAATATCCTCAGGCTGTTACGCTGTTAGATCATCTTCATATGAATTGGGATTCTCGGTAGCTAAAGATGTATATTACGCTTTAGTGGAATTGCACTTAAGGTATTCCTTACAATTTTGGGGCTCTTGTAATGGGGAACTATTCGAAAGTATTTTTTTATTGCAGAAACGAGCTATACGATTCTTATGTAAAATAAATAAAAGAACTTCATGTAAAACATATTTCGTGAAACATAAAATACTGACTCTTACATCACTCTATGTACTAGAAGTAACATCCCTCATTCATAAGAACAATGAGCAGTATATTACAGAGAGTCATTATAATACAAGACAAAGTGGCAATCTGTCGCTACTTATACCTAAAACTTCCTTGGTGAAAGCCTCATTTATTTACAATGGAGTCAAATTATATAATTTGTTGCCAGCATATATAAAGAATATAGAGCATTTAAATAAATTTCGGCAAGTAATGAAAGAAAAGTTGATAGACGAGGCGTACTATAATTTAAATGAATGCTTTTCTCATATGCATTCTCTATAATATTATTCTTGTCAACAGTGTATATAAACAAGTAAAGAAAATGAAATTAAAATATTTTAGAGTGCTTTTAATTATTGTATTATAATTTAGTTATTTATTGACAATACATATAAGTTATGTTGTATGTATATAATATGTAAAATTTGTGTGTGAATTTATTTTTATTTATATCTTTTATCTAGTAATGTTTAATGATTTGTTGGTAAATTAATTTTTAACTTATTTTACAAAGTGTTTGTCAATAAGACTTGTTCTTGGACAATAAACATATATTCTCTCTCTCTCTCTCTCTCTCATGATACGGTCTTTACTTTCTTTGCAATGTGCCCAATTCATTTCACAGAGATTCTAAGTCCGGACCTGTTCACTCAATTAAAGTTCAAGTGTATCTTTATCGCATTACTTTTTATTGTGTAGATTTTTGGTAATTACTTTTTTGCTAGACTCTTCCAGCATAAATTGTTCCAACTAATGTTGTTATATTATGATTTATATGATATATTTTAAAATTGTAATGATGTGTATTAGATTGTAAAAATTGCCACCCTTTGACACTAAATTCCAGTAGAAAGCACACCATAAACTTTCGATTTTTGATTATATTCAAGAGCATATAAAACATGATCTGTTTGTTGTACAGTCGACGAACGAACTGCACATAACCTCAAATTGACGTCATTCAAGAAGCCATTACAGTTCTACGTATTTTAGTATGCAAATTCAAAATATTTATATAATGATATAAAATAAACGTTTTTCATTGAAATATAAGTATTTTGAATAAAATAGTCTTTAACACGTTAAGCGCCACCATATGATCTAAAAAATGGGTCCACTGGGCCAACATTTTTTTACGCTCTATTTTGGTGTAAAATTAATTTACAAAAATGATTGTTTTTGTACTAGTGCCTTTTTTATGTTCTACACATTTCATGTCTCGCAGCCTGTGAGACAATATTTATATTCTAGGGTCGCGAGGCATATAAGCTGTGTCCCATTATAACTTGTGCAGACGTGCGTTTGCTGGTAACCGTCTCAAACATTTACTGTGTAAGTGATCAGTTTACAAAGTATTTTCATGCGGTAAACTTATTATTAGGTTTTCGGAATGCCTGACGTATATAGTAAAGGGACTTATGGAATTAAATATTATCCGGCAATGGAAGTGACCATAGTGAACTTAGCGATGTTTATTTATCTGACGGACGCCTACTCGCCAAAGCATTGATTCTGAATCCGATGGTACCAGTAGTTCTGAAGATTTTCTTCGAAAAAAAAGAGACAATTCGCAAGTTCGAGCAAAATGTTCCCAATCAAAATGATGTACCCTCAACTATTAGCATGCAAAGCGTACTTCAAGGCCATAGCAATATTGATCAAGTTATAGAAGATGTAGTCGGGAATTATTTCATACCGGATAAAGCAGAACAATTAGCTAATACTGATGAAGATGGCACAGAGTCATCAGTGATCACTGATGATCCAATCCAACTGATATGGACGGAACATCGTTGAAACAATTTCCTTTTGTAAGTGATCCTGGTATGAAAGCTCGTTTATATTGTGACTATATTGGAAATGATCCTTACAATGTATTCAAAGTATTTCTAACAAATGAAATAGTGACTTTTATGGTAATAGAAACAGTTATGCTGAACAAAAATTGACCTAAATCACAAATAACAAAATGGACCCCTACAACAAATGAAGAAATAAAAAAATGTATAGATGTGCTTATATGGATAAAATTTCCAAAATTATTTCTCAAAATAGATTTGAGTTATTAACATGTTATTAGCAATGTGGCATTTTAGTGATAACCAAGACATGGCGTTGGACGAAGATCGACTCCAAAAGATATCTCCTACTGATCACAAAAATTGTACAAAGGCTTCAAGATGTTTATACTCTCGATTTTATAGTGTGCATTGATGAGACTATGGGTCCACACAGATTTACTAAAATTGAGACAGTACATAAAAAATAAGACATAAAAGGGTACACATTATGCTGTGAACGTGGCTATACATTTAATTTCTAAATTTATTGTGGTAGTGATAAAGCCTAAGGAGAACAAGTGTCTTCAATTGTAGTGCTTTCTCTTATGAAAAACCTGCCACATTCTGGTCGTCATTTATTTACAGAAAATTATTATACTAGTGTTTCCTTAGCTTCTGAACTTTTGACTATAAAAACTAATTTGGTTGGAACTTTACGTAGTAATCGATAATACAATCCAAAGATGTCGTGGAAAAATGTTTGGCCCTAAATAAATATATGCATAAGAAAGTGGCACAGAAATTATCATTTGTAAATGGTGTGACAAAAGAGAAGTACTTGTTTTAAGCACACTCCATAAAGATAATATGAAGATAGTTCAGCAGCGAGGTGGAAAAATTGAGAAACCTGAAGTAATTCTGGATTATAATCGAGCAAAATCATACATTGATTTTGCAGATCAAATCAAAGCTTAGTGGTACAGGGAACTTCAATGGCCACTTAGTTTACAAGAAGATTACACAAGAAAAATTTCAATAATCGAGTTTCGAGAAAAATTATGTTTGTTAGGAATTTCCAATACTCCAGAAACCACTGAAGACGAAAACAATATGCCAGAAAGTGACCACGTTTCGCAGGAGCAATCTTCACGTTTGTGCTTAATGTATACACAATGATTGTTGTCAATTACATTAATAATAAAAAAACATATAAAAATACACAAGTATGAATGTCAATGTGATTTGAAAGCCGAGTATGGATGAAAAGTTGCTTTGAATAGTGCCTCACGTACAAAATATTATATTGAATGTTTTTTTTATTCAATTTAATGTAATTGAGAAAGCTAGGGCTATTAGCACAAGGTACAGTAATTTATATAAGATTTTGGATATATAATAAAATATGCAAATAATTACAAACAATAATGAACTGTAAATTTTATTCAGAAGGTTCTCTTCTTTTAGAAACTAGATGGCCATGATGATTTGGTGTGTACTAGTTATAATATCCTCATTGTCGGTTTTTATTTCAAGCTGCTGACATCTTTTAGTATAGTAGTGGCAATCTACGAGAATGCGTAGAATGTCAAGTAGAGATTCGTAGTTTGGCTGGGGGGAAGAGGTGATAAGGTGGCCATGCGTAAGTTGGGTGTGAACAATACGCATACTTCTTGCGACGACCTTCACGTTTCTCCGTAGATCGGGGATGTCAAACTGTTCAATATTCGGAATGGTTCTAGTGGTATAGCCATTTCTTCCATATAAGTTTTTTCATAGCAAATTTTATGTCTCTAGAAATTTGCAGAATAATAGGTGTGTGGTGGATGAGGCAACTTTTTAAGCAAGGCGATCGGCGTTTTCATTATCAGTTATACCGATGTGTGAGCAAATCCATATAATAGTGATAGTTACATAAAGAGAAATAAGGGGTTGATAGGTGTCGTGGATGTGTTGAACGAGGGGATGATTTGTGAATAAATTGAATAGATGAGAAAGTCTGTGCACCGGTGTGAACGCTACAAAAAACTGGTATTCGGTAGGATTCCACGGCTGTTTACATAGTAGTAACAGCATATCCGACACCAGTCTCGTTTTTTGAGGAATCAGTGAAGAAGATCCGGTCGTATTTCTTTGAAATTATGATTTCCAGGAAGGATTTCCTTATGAGTTCGTGACTGGTTTCTTCCTTGCTGAACTTGGTGAGTGAGATGGTTACATCTTGGGAGTGTTTTGGTCCAAGGTGAGTTATGTGGGATGGTGACAGGGCTGGTTAGAGATAATTGAGTGTGAGGTAGTAATTTTTGAAGGAGGGGTGGTATGTATATGTGGTTTGGGTATTGGGGAGCTAAGAATGTGAGATGTTCTGGTTATTATTGAAGAGGAAATTGAATTATAGGGGTTGGATGAGGTCGTGGCGGCATAAGAAAGGAGGAGGTATTGACGTCTGAGCCAGAGTGGAGGTTTATTGGCTTCAAGGCCTAGGCTTTCGGCTGGATTAGAGCGAAATACGGATGGCAGTATTTTGTACATAGTTCAGGGCGTTTTTTGATGCCGACATATAATTATGCGATACTGCCATAATAGAGTTTGGATCGAATGAGAGCCCTGTATACTTTCTGAAGGGTACATTCACTAGCTCCCCACTGATAGTGGGAGAGTGTTTTGATAATGTTCAAGAGTTTTAGGCAGTAACCTCCGGTTTCTTGGATATGGTGTCGGAACACGAATATCACTACCAGAATTTTGCAGAGTTCGACGCGTGGGATAGGGTGGTTGTTCACTAAAATTTCAGGGTAAGGGGATGGGGCTTTTCTGCTGAATCTTAAGAGCTTTGATTTTGTAGGGGAGAGGGAAAGGCCAAGTGAATATATTCTACTATGTAATAGGTTTACAGCAGATTGGAGGAGTTTGTATGTAGTAGGTGTCAAGGCGCCGTGACAGTAGATAACAAGAACGTCTGCATATGCAGCTAATTTGACAGGGGAGGGAAGATTATTCCATAAATGACTAAAATAGCTAGAATGAATAATGTAGTACTAAGACCCTAAAATATCTATTACTAAGAAAGTGTCTGATAAATGAGAAAATGTTACCATTGAAGCCATAAAATGAAAGTTTATTAATGATCGTTTGCCTTGGTAAAGTGTCAAATGCAGCTTCCAAATCAAAGACAGAGGCTAACACCTCTTGTTTACGATTTATAGCATCGGCAATGTGGGTTTGTAAAACTGCGAGGTTATCTCTTGTGGATAGGTGACGACGGAAACCAGATTGTTCTTTTAGTAAGAGTTGGTGTTTTTCGATAAAAGACATGAGTCGTCTGTTTATCATTTTTTTCCATTAATTTGCATGTAGTAGATGTAAGAGAAATCGATCTATCGGACTGTGATAATGTAGATGGCTGTGACGGTTTTAGGACGGGAACGATAATGGATGTGTTCCATTGAGTAGGGAATAATTGAGAAGACCAAATGGTGTTATAAATGTTTAATAGTTTAGTAAGACTATAGGTAGATACATTTTTAAGAATGTAAGGGATGTCGTCAGGACCAGTGGCAGAGTTTTTACATGAAGATAAGGCAGTTGTTAGTTCAGTAAATGAAAAAGGTGAATTAAATATCGTCGATATCTTGTAGGTGAGGTAAAGTGAGTTTGGGGTAGGCAGATTCATGATGAATAGATGTAACAAGGGGCTCGAGTTTATTTTGAAATTTTACTGCAAAGATGTTAGAAATAGTTCGGCTATTGCTAGAGGAAGTGCCATTAAAAAAAAGATGGAGAATTTTGGTGTTAGTTTTGTGACCTTGGACCAGGCGAATTTTTTTCAATGTTTGGGAGGGGTTTGAATTAATATGCAAGGTTGTTAGATAATTATGCTAGGAGTTTTTTTGCTCCGTTTGATTACATATTTATTTATTGAGTGAATGAAACGACGAGTACTCGGTGTGTATTTATTATTAAAATTCAGCTAAGCGCTTTCAGCCATTAGGCCAATCTCAGAGCTGTCCTATAAAATTATGTTTGTAAAATTTTAAAAAACAATTTAAAAAAGTTGAACTTACGTAGTGATGTAAAATTCCCGGGAATTTATAATCGGGGAAATATTCCCTGGGAATATTGCCGGCAATATTCCCAAAATTCATAAATTCCCGGGAATTTATGATTTTAAAGTAAGATAGCTCCAAATGATATTGTTTAATAGGTAGAATGCATTATAGAGATGATAAAATGAAGCCCATTTACTTTTTAAAAGTCATAGAAAAAATTACAAAAACAAAATTTGGGAATTTATGATTTAACGACACAGTATTTTTAAACATTAAATTAATTTACAAATTTACTGATTCTGTGGTTAAATAAAACAAAAACACTGTTTAAAATAAAAAATAGCATAGTATAATGAAATAAAACATGAAAAAATTACATTTTTTTAGCAATTTAAAAAAGTTATTATGCTAACAGTCCTCATTGCTGTCGATTTCCATAGAACCTTCTGGAACATCTTCAGCTTCCTCCTCTTCTCCCTCGGGAAATTCAGGAAATCCAGTGAAGTCTTCGTCATCGCTTTCCCCCACTTCCATCACATCAGTTTCCTCTTCTACATTACTTAAGGTAACTTCATTTCCAACTTTTCCGTCACCCGGGGTTTCGCTGGTTTTGCTCTTCTTGGGAGTTTGTTATAGGATAAGTACGTTAACTTTGCAGCACGCTCGGTCGTGAAGCGGTTTCTTTTCTTTGAATGTATCCACAAAAACGTACTAAATGTACGCTCCGTGGCAGCAGAAGTGACGGGAGCTCCCAAAATTCGGATGGCAATGTCTGCCAAGGGACATGTGCCTCTTAGTCCTCTCCACCAATTTAAAGGCCAAATAATCCTCTCCTTATCTTCAAAGCCTTCCCAAAGGAATTGTTTTGAAAATAGGCCTTATTTATCCCTGTAGTCTGCTACATTTTCTCTGATATTCAGAACATCCAAATTTATTTGTTTAGCACAATCACAAATAAACCTAATGGCGGTCAACAATTGTTCTGGAGTGAGCATACTCCCCCACATAACATGTATGCAGCTAGGTGAATGTCTCCGATGCCAAAACTTTTTCTTTCCTGAAACTTGTCCATTATTTTTTTTTCTTCAGATTTCTGGAGGGGAGATGATGGTAAGTTTTCTACTAAACTTTTTTTCTCAAGCTCATCGAGCTTTCTTACTACTCGGTGAATCTGTGGTTCATTTGAATCTATGGAGGTTATAAGATGAACGATTGGTTCAAGTAGATTGATCATCTTTTCGACCATTGGCTTCCCCATCGGGTCTGCCCAGACAGCTTAAGAGAAATCCTGTCTTTAAATTTTTTCCCAGCCGTAATTTCGTCAAAAAGAGCTTTAAAAATGTGACTGTTTTTTATCGTCTTAATAATTCCTGTCACATCACTGAAGAAACCTTTAACAGTTTGACATCCTAAAATATCACCACATAGTAATAGGTGAGCAATGCAACCCAGTGGGGTAATATGGGGATATTTTTCCTTCACTAAGGCTAAACCTGCCTTCATATTTGCGACATTGTCAGCAATAACCACTAAAAATTTCTCTGGCCTGTATGATTGAGCCAATGATGTCAGCCAGATAATCAGCATTGTGTCTCTCAGCCTTTCTCATTTTAAAATCTACAAAATATGGCTCTGGCTTTGATATAACAAAGTTGATTATACTCTCATTCCTTATATTACTCCACCCATCGCATTGAAGATGTATATTTTTGGTTTCCTTAATTTCCTTACTTATCTGTTCTTTCATCTCAGTATATTGGGCATCTAGGTAAGTAGTGGACATACGGAATCTTGATGGCAACTTGTATGCAGGTCTCAATTTTTGGAAAAATTCTATCCATAGTGGATGCTCCACGAGCGATAATGGTGATCCGCTTACAAACACTGCTTTTGTCAAAGACTGGTTGAGCATTTCCTGCAAAAAAACCACAACATATTACTTTTGAAGAATTATAAATTTAACAATGAATTTAAAATCTATTTTTTACAGATAAAATAAGATCGGGTTCCTACGCCGACTCCGATTTTCATTAGCATTGAAACTATACCCCGATAATCAGCTGACACTGTAAACACTCCCATCTAATAACATTGGTAGTTTGTCGGAATCGGAATAAGCTTCGGAACCAGCCGCCATTATGGACGCACCACGCACCGTTATAGTAGGAGTAGGCCTATAACTTTCACAGTTACTTAATTAATTTAAAGATGCATTTATATCATACAAAATTTGAATCACATTATTTGATACATTTTTTAGTTTTTGTTATTGTAAAAACCATTACTTTTTCAATGTAGGTATTCTAGGCTCTAGGCCAATAGGCTGATATCTACATCTTTGTCATTCCACCTTATTTTATACTACCTGGCCTACTGAGATTAATATTTTAAACTTACATTGGTTTGAGAATCCATGTAATCCAAAAATGAAGTTATCCCTCTGGATGATCTTGGGCTGTAAATCGGCATAGTTGCAGATCCCTAACTAGAAGAAGCTGCAGATGGACTTTTTCTTCACCAGTTACTTTTATTTCCTTGACTTTTATAACCTTAAAATTCTCACCTTTTATAACCTTAAAATTCTCACTCACACTCAGGATATTTTAAAAACTGGTTTTTCAACACCTACATCACATCTACAGAGCAAACAAAATGGCTGCATTTCTTCAGCTAGCAGTGATGCTAGATGTTTGGGGTTCAACGGGAGATAAAAATTCCCTCTCAAAAACTGAAGAACTAAATTTCCCTCCAAACATAAACATATATTACAAAGTTAAAAAGTAGACAAATTAACTTTTAACATCATAACTCCTGGAAGATGATTGAAATAACTACATAGCTTAATTTACACCTTTATATTATTACACCTTTAGAAGTATTATAAAATAATTTTACCAATGAAAAAGTGTTTTCAGAGGAATAAGAATGAAAAATTAAACTAGTTTGATAAATTGCCACTTTTTTATGAATTGGCTTACAAATTAAGAGATAAGAGATTTAAATAAAATATGAGCATAAAACCTGAAGAACCTAAAATCTATGGGAAATTTTGATATTGTTATTGAATTGAATTTTTTTTTGCCATTAGGCCTAATTTAGTTTAATTTAATAATAAAACAGTTTTTCAATTATATATTGACAATGAATTGGCCATGTAATAAAGAATTTTTTGACTGTCTGTCATCTTTTGAAATATTAATTTCTCATAGTTTTTCATAAATTCCCACTTGTTTATAATGGATTTTATTTAATAGGAGCTTTGATATAGGTGAATAATATTTCTAAATTAGCTTATTTTCTAGGTTCTTAACAGGTAAATCAGTGAAAAACTCATCAAAAGTAAATTTTTTTTATAAATTCCCACTTTTTGGCAAAATTCCCTGGCCAAGGAAATATTCCCAATTTATAAGTTCCCTCCCACTGGGAATATTGCCGGTCCACATTACTAAACTTACGTCATAAAAAAATCCTATGACAGGTGTCAAAAAACATCCAGTGAATCAAAATGAAGCAATGTATGATGTTAAGTCATTGTTATAATAAAATGATTAAAAAACATTAAAATACCCTCTTAAAAGGGATTATCTGAATTTTAATAATAAATACACACTGAGTACTCGTTGTTTCATTCACTCAATTTATATCTAGTGTGTACACCATACCCAGACAGTTCTGATTACATATTTGGCTTTTGGTTTATGTCTTTTAAATTTAACCAGGTTTTCAGGACTTTTGTGTTTGCGAAAAATGTTAAGGGCGGTTTTGGATTGTCGCACTGCTTGTTCGCATTGAGGGTTCCCGCAAGGAACGATTTTGAGACGGGGGATATGGGTGGTTTTGCCAATGTGAGTGAATGCTGCTGTGATGATGGAATTCAAGAAAAGCTTAATAGTCATTAATATTCTGGGTGGTAGGTAATTCACTCAGGAGAGTTTCAGCCTCCAGAGAGAACTCCGGCCATTTTACTTGATTGAGGCGCCTATAACTTCCCACATAAGCTTGTTCGTTTGAGTTGTCACATACAATTCTGGGAAAATTATTGATATCACATAAATCATCAGCAGTTTGCCAGGTTATGTTAGTGGCGGTTTTGGAATCACAAATGCTTAGATCAATGGCAGAAAAGGTAGATATTTAAGTGGGTATATGATCCCGTATTAAGGAGGCACAAATTAGTACAATTTAGTATATTCTCAACAACTTTACCGCGTCCAAATGTGCGTGAGGAGCCCCTCATAGTGTTGTGGGCGTTGAAGTCACCCATAAGTATAAAAGGCTGGAGGAGATCGTAAATCAAGTCATGAAGCTCTTCTTCATTTAGTTTGTGGTCGGGGGGAATGTATATGGAGCATGGGGGGAATGTATATGGAGCATATGGCAATGGCTTCAAGATTGGTAGAAAAGAGTAGATGAGTTGAATAAAGATCTTTGGGATACAAATAAGGATACTCCACCACTAGCTCTGGAGCAGATAGTTCGGATGTAATGATATCCTTTGAAGTCCTTTGGTATATGGATATTGGAAGTTGTAAAATTAGTTTCCTGAATTATCGTGAATTTATTAATTATTATCAATAGAGGTCAGTATCGTCACAATTGGAGTCACTATCATTAGAGCTAAAAGATTTAAGGCTTGCAGAATCGACTACATCGTTGGAATTCATGGTACATTGTATTTTCTTTATTAGGCGGGTAATGCGATTTTTGACCTATCTGAGATGGCATGATATATTTGACGAAGATTTGCAAGGAAGGATTTAATGTTTGAAGTAAATTAGTAAGTTTCTGCTAATGAATCGTTGCTTCCAAAAGAGTTTTCCAGAAATGCTATTAACTGTTCTGACGTAATTGAGAAGGGTGTTGGTTCGGTTTTTGTTAAATTTTCAATGATTGAGCGTGCAGAGGGGCTTATAGTTGTTGTTAGTCTTTTACTTTTTATTTTTGGGGGCAGGCTTGGGGGCACAAAGGGTGTTGTCAGATAGTGAATATGTTTTGTCTTGCCTGAGTGTGAGAGGAACAGACGAGATAATTACAGGGGGTGATTCAAGGCTAGAGTCAGTAGAATGAAGTCGTTTGAGACCAGAAATACTAAAAATATGTTGGTCTAAAGGAGAGAGATAGAACACATACACACAATCAGAGTATTAATAGAGAAAGCCCCGGAGTACAACATCACAACATGGATGGCATTTATTGACTTTAGGAAGGCCTTCGACCCGGTGGAATCCTGGGCGGTAATCCGAGCAATGAGAAAAACCAGAATCGATCAAAGATACATCGACACCATAAGCCACATCTACGTAAACTCTAAAATGAAGATCAGGATGCAAACAGATACAAATGAGATAAAGACTGGAAGAGGAGTGATACAAGGGGACGTAATATCACCAAAATTATTCACGCTAGTTCTCGAAGATGTATTTCGAAATTTACACTGGGAAGACAGAGGAATAAACATAGCAGGCGAAAAACTGAACAACTTGAAATTTGCAGATGACATCGTCATATTCGCTCAAACCGAGGCAGAACTGATAGGCATGATTCAGGAACTATACCATGAAGCAAACAAGGTTGTACTAGAGATAAACATAAATAAAACCAAATTCATGACAAACGAAGAAACAATTACCAATACACTAACCATTGAGAACCAGTTAATCGAAAAAGTAGCGTCGTACATTTATCTGGGCCCAGAAATAACAATTAGTAAGGAATGCCAGAATACAGAGCTCAATAGGAGAATACGGTTAGGCTGGGCAGCATATAGCAAACTAAAACAGATGTTTCAGTCAAATCTACCAATGAAACTAAAAGCAAAAGTATACAATACATGTGTCCTGCCAGTGTCTACATATGCATCGGAAACTTGGGTCTTGACAAAAAAGAACTTGAACAAGCTCAAACACACATCAAAGAGCAATAGAGAGAAAGATAGTTGGAGTAACACTGAAAGACCGAAATGGAACTAACGAATGGATCAGGAGAACGTCAAAAATCGAAGACATCGAAAGGAGAATAGCTTCACTCAAATGGAACTGGGCTGGACATATTGCTAGAAACAACAACAACTGGAGCAGCAAAGTGACTAGATGGAGACCTTGGGGCAAGAGGAGAAGCGTTGGCAGACCTCAACAGCGTTGGTACGATATAAAACGAACAGTAGGTTTAAATTGGTATCAGGTTGCACAACACAGGGAAACCTGGAGAACATTGAGAGAGGCCTATATCCAACGTATTGAAAACGGCTAGAAGGAAGGAAAGGAGAGAGTGTGTTGGCGAAAATGATTGTTGATGGAGGATATAGGGGCAGTGGTAGGAGAGAAAGTAGGATCAGTGGAAGTAGGATCATTAGAAATATTATCGGTAGAATCATTCTGGATAGGGGTAGTTGTGGAGAGGGTGGAAGTGTCAAGAGGATTTTGGCAGGTATCTGCAGTATGTCCAGCTTGTTTGCAGAGGAAATACTCCAATTTATTTGAGATAACGAAGATCCGGAAAGAAGTATTTTCGAAATGTATTAAAACAGAGGTTTCTATTTTGACGTTATTTTTGTCTGGTATGACGTAGACGGACCGATGAAAGCTTAGGATATGGGAATAATCTTCTTCAGGTGAGCCAGTACAGATATTAGTGATGGGAGATGCAAGTTAAAGTCCGAGATCGTTTTTTAGAGCCTGTTCGATGAGTTGATTAGGAATTGAGGGATATACATTATATATTAGTAATATTTTAGAAGGGCTGATAAGTCTGGGTATGGGGAAGATTTCTTTTTTAATGGCAACTGAAGAATGGTTTTTAAACAGATTATCAACGACTAAAGTAGAAGCGAGAATGCTGCAAATATGTTAGTTAGATATATGGGAAGTGTGGTGGTGTCACAATTTCACCGATTGCCTTGATGTAATCAAAGAGAACTGTATCCGGAAGTGCATTTATTATGATAGCTTGATTTCCACTAGCATATGTTATAGGTGTCAAAGTTGATTTTCTTGAATTTGATTTAGTAACAGCAGCAAAAGTTCGTGCAGTGGGTTGAGTTGACATGTTAAAATATTTTGGCTAATAAACTATATAGACCAAGCAATTGGCCTATAGAAGAATTAATTTTTGAGTATAAAACAGTGTAAATAGTCACATACCAATATGGGCCAGCAAATATTAAACAAAAAAAAACTAATCACTTGTGTTGATAACGATAATGAACACTAGAACGGAAATAATACCTTCACGTTCGGATACCACACGTGGAATGGAATGTTTTTTAATGACCATCATTTTATGAAAACCTAAACAAGGAACATTCTGTTTACTTTTTCGTTGCCAGTTTTTACTAGAATTATTCATTTATTTTCATAGAAGTAGGAAAATCTATTTTGTTTTTATTGAAGTATGCGTTTGTTTCTTATTTTTATGTAACACAAACTTCTATGTTAGGTCTAACGAATATTTAGAAAAAATACCACTTGAGTGGTTATTGCAGTTTTAGACCAATTTCTAAAAACACTATTAATTACCAAAAAAAAACAGAAAATCTCAAAAATCTTATCTCCATATCCATATGTTGTCCCCCTGTGCCACACTTTTTCACTTACCATATAGAACCTATTAAGACGAGACTCGCATGCAGTGTTATGGCGCCGAATTGAACCGACTGCATTATACCTCATGGCGCTTAACGTGTTAAGACAAAATATAAACCAATTTATTAAAAACTGTCATCTACCCTATTATTAAATATTCTTACTTATATCTTCTAAGGCGTGGTTTATTTGAAACAGTGTGGAACTTTCATGAGCAATCGTTTGTAAAGCCGCAGTACATTTGAACTGTAAAGTATTTTCTTCTGCAGCAGCGGCATTAGCCTTTATACATCTTTCTCTGATCGGTTTCATTACAGGCTTCTCCGAACATCTCGTTTTGTAACCTCTCCACGTAGCCTATAATAATTAATAGTCAAATAACTAAACTAATAAAAATAAAAAAAAATTACCTGAATCTTCGTAGCAGCTTCCTTTTGTAGTTTCTCTATCCTTCTCCTTTCTCTAGCTTCAGGTGTGAAGTATTCAGCGTATTTTTTCCTAATTAAATATCCCTTTGCATATTTCTGTATCCCCACTACTGCATTCTTTTTTAATAAATATTCCCGCCTCTCTTTTCTGGCTAATAAACAATTTCTGTACCACCTTTGTATTATTATAATGCAATATTTGGTAACGGCGTACATCTGTCTTTGTTTTCTCATTTCTAAAGTTGCTCTTAAACTCCTTTGAATTGTTAAAGCTGATAGTTTTAAAGCAACATATTGTTTAACTGCAATTTTCATCAATTTATTAGCTTTCCAACGTCGTTGGATGAAAATGGTTGCTTTTCGTAGTTTTACATAATCTTCTCGTTGTTGTTTACCCAATTTTAAAGACCTCCACCTTCTCTGAATGTAGATTGTTGATTGTTTTAAACCTACATATGATTTCCTATCTTTTCTTAATAATAATTTGCTCCTCCACATTTTTTGTACGAAAATAGTTTTTAATTTAAGTTGTTCGTAATATTTACTGGCTTTTCTATATTCAATTTGAGCCCTCAATTTTTGTTGGATGAAAATGGTTGCTTTTCGTAGTTTTACATAATCTTCTCGTTGTTGTTTACCCAATTTCAACCACCTCCATCTTCTCTGTATATAGATAGTTGATTGTTTTAAATCTACATATGATTTCCTATCTTTTCTTAGTAATAATTTGTTCCTCCACATTTTTTGTATGAAAATAATTTTTATTTTAAGTTGTTCATAATATTTACTGGCTTTTCTATATTCAATTTGAGCCCTCAATTTTTGTTGGATGAAAATAGTGGCGTTTCGTAGTTTTATATAATCTTCTCGTTGTTGTTTACCCAATTTCAACCACCTCCATCTTCTCTGTATATAGAGAGTTGATTGTTTTAAATCTACATATGATTTCCTATCTTTTCTTAGTAATAATTTGTTCCTCCACATTTTTTGTATGAAAATAGTTTTTATTTTAAGTTGTTCATAATATTTACTGGCTTTTCTATATTCAATTTGAGCCCTCAATTTTTGTTGGATGAAAATAGTGGCGTTTCGTAGTTTTATATAATCTTCTCGTTGTTGTTTACCCAATTTTAACCACCTCCATCTTCTCTGTATATATGTAGTTGATAGTTTTAAATCTACAAATGATTTCCTATCTTTCCTTGTTAATATTTTATTTCTCCAAGTCTTCTGTATGAAAATAGTTTTTATTTTAAGTTCTTCATAATAGTTTTTGACTTTTCTATACTCAAATTGAGCCCTCAATTTTCGTTGGATGAAAATAGTTGCGTTTCGTAGTTTTACATAATCTTCTCGTTGTTGTATACCCAATTTTAACCACCTCCATCTTCTCTGTATATATGTAGTTGATAGTTTTAAATCTACAAATGATTTCCTATCTTTCCTTGTTAATATTTTATTTCTCCAAGTCTTTTGTATGAAAATACTTTTTATTAAAAGTTCTTCATAATGTTTTTTGGCTTTTCTATACTCAATTTGAGCCCTCCATTTTTTCTGAATAACAATAGTGGCATTTCGTAGTTTTACATAATCTTCCCTTTGTTGTTGACCCAATTTCAACCACCTCCACCATCTTTGTATACAGATAGTTGACATTTTTAAATCGACAAATAATTTCCTATCTCTTCTTGTTAATAATTTGTTCTTCCACATCTTTTGTATGAAAATAGTTTTCATTTTAAGTTGTTCATAATATTTTCTAACTTTTCTGTACTCGATTTGAGCCCTCCATTTTTTTTGGACTAAAATAGTGGCATTTCTTAGTTTTTCATACTCTTCACGTTGTTGTCTACCCATTTTCAAAGACCTCCACTTTCTCTGTATATAAATAGTTGAAATTTTTAAATCAACAAATGATTTCCAATCGTTTCTTGTCAATATTTTATTTCTCCACGTATTCTGTATGAAAATAGTTTTCATTTTAAGTTCTTCATAATATGTTTTGGCTTTTCTATACTCAATTTTAGCCCTCCATTTTTGTTGTATAAAAATAACATTCTTCTTCAACAATTGGTATGCATCTCTTTGGATCCTACAATTAATTTTAGCTTTCCATTTTTGTTGTACTAATAAAGTTGATTCTTTAAGTTTGATATAACTACTCCTTTGCTTTTTACAAGCTGTATTAGCTCTCCATTTTTGCTGGACTGATACTGTTGTTTTACGAAGCGTTCGATATCTTTCTTGTTCTATTTTTGATAATTTGTACGCTCTCCAGTTTGCTTGAAGAACTGTTACAGCTCTCTTTATAGTTAAATATTTAGTTCGTTCGATTTTAGCCAACATAGTAGCTCTAAACTTTTTCTGTATAACCAAAGCAGCACTTTTAATTTCAATAAATCTTTGCCGCTCAATTTTCATACTTTTTATAGCTAAATATCTTTCTTCTATTATTAATACAGTTCTTTTCAATTCAATATACTGCTGGCGATGCAGTTTCATTAATTTTATGGATCTGTAGTGAGTTTGGATGAAAATAGTGGCCGATTTTAAATTTTCATATTTTTTGCGTTCAATTTTACATAAAATATTAGCCCGGTATCTTCTTTGTACTATTTCGACTGATTGTTTTAATTTTTTATACTCGTTTCGTTGTTTTTTGGCCAAGAAGTTTGCTCTCCATTTTTGCTGTATGAATATAGTTGTGGATCTTAATTTTTGATAATTTTGTATTTGCTTTTTTGAACGATACCAAGATTGTATGATTATAACAGATTTTTGTATTTTTAAATATTTTTTTCTTTCTAAAAACATTCTTACATAACTTTGAATTATTACTGCACTTTGTATTCTGTGTTTATAAAAGTTTCTAATCAACCAGCCTTTCGAATAAGTTTGTATTCCTTTTATGGCTTTTATTTGTTTATTATAAGCTTGTTTTTGCTTGTACATTCTATAAAACGTTTGTATTTTTGTAGCTGCTTTCTCCATCTTGATAATAAGTAAATAACGCTTCAATACTCGTACAAAATAATTTAATTTTACTGCTAATTTCTGTCTTTTATACCAATTTTGTATTTTACTAGCAGCGTTTTGCTTTTCTATATACAATCTTTGTAATTTTCTTCTTTTAAGCATTACGGGCAAACTCCTATACCAAACTTGAATTGTAGTTGCACATTTAACCATAAGAGGCGCTTGGAATTTATATATTATCTGCCATAAAAACGATAAAGTTTTCTCCCTATGTCCATCGACTATATCTCTGGGTGATATATCGTACATGATTTTAAATCCGGCTTTTTCTAAAGATTCAAACACTAATTTCATATTATGTACTTTCTGTAAACGAGATATGCTCGGTACTCTCAAACTGTTAGTCAAATCGTCTTTAAGTAGAATTATTTCCATAACTTTAGTTAATCTTATGCCGTCTCTCAAGTCAACTCCTAAATTTTTAACAGCGTAATCGAACTCGTGGATGAAAGTTTGAACATGGGTAACAACATATCCTGAAAATTTTAAAGATTTGGTTATATCCCCAACTTGAGACAGTAATTCTCTTGCTAGTATTAAAAGCAGCTCTCTGCTTTCTTTAATCTCTCCATTTTTGCAAAACAGACACGGATTGTGTGGTATTAATTTCTTGTTTTTCGCCACATCAAGGAAATACACCAAAGTGAGAAACTTCTTCAAGAAAAATTTGTTAAAATCACTGATATACTTCGGCGAATGTACTGATTTATATTTTTTCAATAAATAAGAATCTTTGAATAATCTGTTGATTAAAAAAGTGCTAAGTCCAACAATATCTGAATTAGAACGTAAAGTGATTACTTCATTATATATAGTCTCTAAACCGATTCTCAACCATAGACTGTTGTAACTTAAAAGCATCGACATTATTTGAGATTTTATGGCGAGATTTAAATGCACATGTCTATCTTGTCGTATATTCAATTTTCCATTGTCCACTGCTAACAAAACCTTCGATAATACGTCACTTATTTCATTAGATCTGAATAAAGACTGAGCTGATTTTCTCAAACTGTGCAATTTGGCATTAACATGATATTTATTTGAAATTACTTCTTTTGTTGGAGCCGCTTCTACTTCACGTTTCTTACACTCCTGCCATACTTTAGCTACATCTATCACTTTATCTTCAGAATAAAGTTCTTCTGGGGGTGTTAATAAGGAATTCAACCACTTTTGAAAATATACTTCTTGTTCATCTATCCATTTGGCGTCGACATACAATTGGGAAGTCATGAAAGGATCGAACGTATCAGTAGCAGCTAAAAGGAATGGATTTTGTATAATTATAGTATTCGTATCTCTTTTGGCTATCTTTGAAACGACTTCTTCTTCAATATCGCTTATACTTCTTTTCAAATTTAAACCCGTGGAAGTTTTTCCTATTCGATATGGTGAACCTCCTCTTTTTGACCAATCTTTAGGTCCTGTAAAACCTCCGCCTGGTTTAGAAAAGTTTGCACTTAGATCTAAATCAGATTTTACCCTAATATTTCTATTTTGTTCGACGTAAACTGATTTTTCTTTGACAGGGGTGATTCTCATACTGCGATTTGTATTTTTCACAATTACAGGTGTAGAGTTGATAAAACTGCTTTCTTTGAACATACTATTAATTTTATTTTCAAAAATTGTACTATTTCGAGGTCTTGTAAATTCAAAAGGACTTAAAGTATCATCCACTTGTCCATTTCCATAATCAATTTTCGATTGATCTATATTACTTATTCTTCTTCTTTCTTGATAATTCGGCGATAAAGCAGCTGGACTTAAATGGTCTACGTGATCAATTGATAAATCTTTTGTATATGTTTCTCCGCTTAAATTTCCTTTGACGTATGTTTCAAAACTGGTATTGTCTTTCACATAAGTTTCTGTACTTAATCGTGATTGTGTAAAAGTTTCTGAGGACATATTTAGCAGATCAACAGAGTCTTTTGTATCTTTAACTGGTTCTTTTTTTGATTTTCTTGAAGTAGAAGTAGGTGTGAAGCGAAACGATTCCAAGTGCATTAGTTTATACTCAAATCCGTAACTTGGCGTATCTGGTATTTCTGATTTTTGTTTAAAATAAGTACCCAAAGATATGTCTGGTGAAAGTGGACTACCATTATAGGAAGTTAAAGGTGGTCTCCTCTTTTTATCCGGTGAGGAAATCATAGTGGTACTGCTTGTTATTTCTAAGCTATCATTAAATACATCAGAATCTTCTCGTTTCAGGATGTAAGTTTCTCTCCTTTCAACAGTATTCAAGTAATCCAATTTAAATGATACATTTTTAGAAGCGACAAACTGATCTGTCGGAATATTTTCTTTTCCTCTAAAATTGTATTTGTTTAAAGTCGTTACTTTGCTATAACTTGTGTTTGGAGGTGATGAGAACTTATTTTTCAAGTATTTATTTGGCGAAGGTGATTTTTTGAATGAAATATTTTTTTTGGGTGAAACACAGTATCTTTTTGGAGAAATAAATGGTGGTTTAGCAGCATAGTACTTCTTTGTTGGAGATTTTGCTTTGTTCAATGGCGGTTTTGTATTTTTCTCTGTTTTTGTCTTCTAAAAATTTAATTTACATATAATTACATTACTAACAAATCAACCAAAATCAAATAACTGAATTACTTGAAATAAATATTTGATATGACTAAAAGTATTGATACTTTTTTCAAATTTTTACACTTATTTATTTATTGTGCTATAGAAAATACAATATACTTAATTTCCCATAACAATAGTAATAATACTTATAAATGGTGTAAAAAGTACAAAGCTGTGCAATTGATACTATAACACCAGTTGTGTGTAATGCACCGAAGTGACTTAACACTTGTATGTGCAGTTGAAATAAATACATTTCAAACGAAATATAACCATTAAATTGCCTTACAATAAATAATATCCGAATTGAAAAAAAAAGATCATTCACTACCATATACTACAACATTTCATCTAGGTACTCTCTATTTTCATATATGTATTTCTTACACAGACTGACAAATGTCTTATATTTGGTTGTTGTTTTTATTGTGTTTGGTAAAGAATTGAAAATTTTTGGTGCCAAAATGGTAGCAAACCTTTGGTTAGCATCATATCTTCTAAATGGTACGAAGATCATATCACTTGTATTATGTCTTGTTTGGTATTGATGATTTAAGAAATTTTTTGTTTTTAATTTAAAATAAAATATACAGTTACTTACGTAATATAAACATCAAACATTCAAGATATTTTCATTATATAATAGACTGGTTGAATAGAGCCTATTTTTAAAGAAGATTATACACAGAATATAATTCTGTATGACATTTAATTGTTTTAGTGCATTGTTATATAGCCCTCCCCAAACAATGTTACCATATCTCAAAAGTGACTCCACTAAAGACTTATAAACTTGCAGAAGCAGCTTTTGAGGTAAAATTCTGCGAATTATATACAATTTATGTATCAAACACCTAATTTTATTCGTTAAATCTTGAACATGTTCGGTCCACTTCAAATTTTTGTCAATTTTAATGCCCAGGTATTTTATGGTGTTAGTTTCCCAAATAATATCAGAGTCATTCATTTTGATACAATTAAAATTTGGTCTGTTTGCATCATTCAGTGAAAATGCTAAGTAGAATGTTTTATCAGTGTTTAAAGTTAATTTGCCACACTCCAGCCAATATTTGACCTTTTTGAAACCCCCAATAACTGTATCTGCAACAGTTTGCCAGTTCCTTGCTTGAAACAGTAAGACTGTATCATCTGCATACGAAATGGAGACGCCACTTATTTCCAATTTCAGTAGGGAGTTAATATATATACAGGGTGTCCCGGGACTAATGGGAAAAAAGTCGGGAGCGTATAATCTGAGCCAAAATAATGTTAGTACTTCATATAAACTTTTTCTATGGAGGCCCTCGTTTTCGAGTTATAGGCCTCCAAAGTATTAATTTTGAATTTGGTTTTTATTTTTATTTTTTGTACTAGTTATTTGATCTTTATCAAATTTACGGCAAAGCTATAATGGACGTGTATGTTTATTTTGGAAAGGTAAACAGATTTACAGTACTGCCTTGAAGCCAGGGACGGACTACTCGCAATGGTTAGTGATCCAAAAAATTTGCAGGGATGGCACACCCTGTATGAAATAATCGAAATTGACTTCTCCACACATTAGGCTAACGAAAAGGTACTCTTGTTAGAATTCGATAAAATAAGCCGTTTGGATAATATTTACAGTTTTATTAATGCACTACGTACAAATCTACCTGACTAACTTATTAATACGATGTCCAGGATTTACTTCCTTTTAATCAAAATTACGAACATAACATTATTAAACCATTAAGAAAACCTCAAAAAACACAAGTTATAAAACATTAGACTAATACTAATTCCTAAACAACAACAAAAACTAACGTTATTCTAATAAATGTTCAATATGAGCTCCTCCCACTTCCACGCACATTCTAAGTCTACGAAGGTTGTTTCTTTGCACTTGAATGAGCAATCCCACATTATTTCTAATAACATTGCAGTGTAACGCAATTCCGTCTATTAATCTTGTCTTGTTTGCACAGGTGTTGCGTATACCTTACTTTTGAGATAACCCTAGAGAAAGAAATCCATAGGATTAACGTCTCCTGATCGCGGTGGCCATTGAAAAGGGCCTCCACGACCAATCCATCTATTAGGAAACCTTGTGTGTAAATGCTGTCGTACATCTAAACTGAAATGAGGAGGGGCCCCATCATGCATGAATCATAAATTCCTACGAGTTTGTAGTAGCACATCATCAAACAGGTTCCATAACTAATTTTGCAAAAACTCCAAATATCTCTGACCAGTCAAAGTACCGTCAATAAAGTATATGGCTCTATCAAATGATTGCCAACTATTCCTGCCCAAATATTAACCATGAATCGATGCTGGCTCCTAGTTTGGATAATGCCATGTGGATTCACATCATCCCATAAATGCATATTATGAGAATTTATGATTCCATCTCTGGTGAAACCGGATTAGTTCGTAAAGAGAACGTTACTAATAAATGTATTGTCTGCTTGTTGTTGTCGCATAAACCACTGGCTATACTCAAGTCGTGCAGGATAATCAGCCACTGTCATACTGTGTACTTTTTTCATGTGAAAAGGATATAACAGCTGTTCTTTTAGGACGCGATGAACAACTAATTTCGAGACGTTATGTTCTCTTGATACTTTTAGAAAACTCGTTGATGGTCCATTATCAACTGCATTTAACAAGTCTTGTTCAACTGCCACAGTACGTATGCTTCGTACTGGACCTTCTCCACCTTTTTTTGGCAAAAATATTCCTAAAATTAAAAATTTTGTTTTGTATACATAGAAAATTACATTTACTTATTCATACCTGTTCTCGTAACCTGAGATCAATACACTCAAACATTCGTCTGTCTGGCAATGCTCTGTTTGCAAAATGTTCTTCATAAAGCCTTCTGGCCTCTAAACAGTTTCGAGAAGCCAGTCCATACATTGGATGCATATCTGCGTACTCGATAAAAGAGAATTTTGCCATTGTAACTGTTAAATTAAGGACTTATGAATTATTGACAAGTACTGACTACGAACTATTCTACACAACGTTTGACAACTAATCCTATGGTAACTTGATAAACGGTAAAAACACTTATAAAAAGTTTTTACCAACTTTCGAATTAATAAGTCGTTAATGTTTTTCATCTTCTGCTATTATTTTTTTGTAGTACTGTAGGTAAATCTTGGACATCTATTAATAAGTTACGTTTACCTCGTTGTGTACTTATAAAAATGGCGAATGCGTAAATTGGTACGTAGTGCATGAATAAAACTGTAAATATTAGCCAAACGGCTTATTTTATCGAATTCCAACAAGAGTATCTTTTCGTTAGCTTAATGTGCGGGGAAGTGAATTTCGATAATTTCATACAGGGTGTGCCATCCCTGCAAAATTTTTGGATCACTAACCATTGCAAGTAGTTCGTCCCTGGCTTCAATGCACTACTGTAAATATGTTTACCTTACCAAAATAAACATACACATACATTATATCTTTGCCGTAAATTTTATAAAGATCAAATAACTAGTACAAAAATTAAAAATAAAAACCGAATTCAAAATTAAAACTTTGGAGGCCTATAACTCGAAAACGAGGGCCTGCATAGAAAAAGTTTATATGAAGTACTAACATTATTTTAGCTCATATTATACGCTCCCGACTTTTTTCCCATTAGTCCCGGGACACCCTGTATATATATATATATATATATATATATATATATATATATATATATATATATATATTAAACTAAATATATGATATTATACTTACTTTTATTTATATTTAGAATGTAAATGTTTATAAATTATAATTTTTGTTTTTAGTTTGGCTAGCTCAGTTTGTTTTTTACTATTTGTTTAGTAATTTTTCTTAATTAGATTATTCGGGA
This sequence comes from Galeruca laticollis, assembly GCA_963921935.1. Taxonomy (NCBI): domain Eukaryota; kingdom Metazoa; phylum Arthropoda; class Insecta; order Coleoptera; family Chrysomelidae; genus Galeruca; species Galeruca laticollis. The sequence continues at coordinate 70,786,752 of OY998181.1, forward strand.
GCATGAAACCCATTTTCTCTTCGAGTCCTGGCAATTTATACTGTTGGAATAGTTGAAATAAAAAGAAAACACATTATTTTGAAATAGATTTAATTTTCAATGCAATATTTATATCTGATAAAAATAATATGCGACGCCAATGGTTATATTGTACCTACTTATTGATTTTAATAATATCATCAATGCGCATGCGTGAAAAACTAGTCATGCGCTTTAACATGAAACGAACAATTCTTACATTAAAGAAGCATCTATATTTATACAAACATAGTTTGTTTGACGATGCAGATAAGTAAATGGTTCATAAAAAAAATAAAAGAATTTATATATATATCATAGTTATATATGATACAAATAGCTGTGGGAAGAAATTAATTATATACATGGATAGAAAAATAGGAATTATATACAGATGGACATAGTTATTTCATTATAAAATTTCAAACACCAGATTTATGCGATTACAAGATGGCGTAAGTACATATTTTAATTTATATAAAGTTCGGCCTTTTATTAATTTTAACGATTTATGCAATGAATTCACTATACAAAGTCTGTTTCTTTCTTTTTTAGATCGATCATATTTGCAAAAGTTTATCAATTTATGAAATTAAGTACTTAATTGGTATTTTGAGTTTTTACACTGTTTATTGGCCAATAAATGATTTAAAAACACTGACCTGTTGCTCTTGCATTGGGATGAAAGTCTCTGGATCCCAGGAACACTCCACTGAAGCTCCAAAAAACCAAAATTGTTGAAAATTTCGCAGATTCTTGCCGAAAACTTATTACAATTAACTGTGAGTATTACTAATATTGTATTTCATAATACTTTAGAAGTTTAAATGTCTTAAACCGGGAATATCTTTAAATTTTTTAGGAACACTATCCCACACACTCCTCGCTTCTTAACACCCGCTTCCGTTCTCCTTAAGCGTCCCCTCGATTCTCTCCTTTTTTCAACAAACAGTCTTTTGTTCTTTTCCAGGTCACTATTCCAAAGTTTATTTATTGATTCACAGTTTGTTCTGTCATATTTTATAACCAATAAGATATTGTCTTTTGTAATCAGATAATTGAAACTTCTATCACTTATCAAAAAATTTCATACATACAAATACATTAAAATTGGTTATACTTAGATACACTTACATGGTACAACATTCAATATTATTATTGATAGTATATTCTTGTTACACTCATATTAATTATAAATATAAATTCTCTTATGTTATTTGTCTATATGTCATTATTTGTTTATATATGAAATCTATTGGATTATATTCTATTCAATATTTATATTTGTTCTTATTCTTAAATTAATGATTATAATGAATCAACTATAATAATATTTGTTTTCATTTCAGATGAACAGCTGATTATGTTATGAAAATAATCTTCGTCTTAGGCAACTTTATTTACATCATTACATTGGTTAGGCAATCTCTATATTTTATGTTATTATTGAGGTAATTCCTTTTTTTTTATTATATTGTTATAAGCTGTTATTTAATATATCTTTATTTTATATGTTGTTTAAATTAAGAAAAGTGTTTCCTTTTTACTTGTTTTCCTTAATTATATTATTTTCATATATATTTCATACTAGCAACATATTTTTATAATACTACTTCTATTATTATCTATGATATCTGGTTCAATTCCCCTCAAATTTAAATTTAAATGATATCCATACCCTGGATATTTATTTAAATTTTAATTTTCTTATTATAAATGATTGATTTTATTTTATTAAAAAAAAAAATTTAACAATTTTATGGCCTAATCTTACTTTCTTTAACTTTGTTTCTCAAATATTTGTTCACATTTTTCCTACTACAAAATCTTTTTCTTTCAATAACTGTCTCCTAATTCTTTCCTTAAAATACACTTGATTAAGATCAATGTCAATTTATATTTTTAATATTTCTTCATATAATACTTCTTTATTATCATTTCTTCCTAACATCCACTTATATATCAACTTATTTCTTTGTAATTACATTATACTTCTATATACTCCTCATATCATATTTCTTTTCAATATTCATTATTCAATATAATTAATTATTTCTTAAATTCATATATATCTATATCAACTTCCTTATTCCTTCCTGTATTTTCAAGTAATCTATAAGATTCTAATTGACATTAAACATTACCTCCTATATTTTTAATCAATATCATTCATTATTATCCTTTCCTATCCTTATTACTTACATCTTATTTCCTTATTTAAAAAATGTGAACTACAATTTGATACTTGAGTTATTCTTATTTTATCCCCTCTATCCTATATTCTTTAATAGTTTCATTCTATGTAAAACCAGTATCTCTTATAAATTGTTTCCTTTATTTGCTATATATATTGTTTTGCCATACTCACAAATTTTTAAAATGTTTTAATTATAAGTTTTACCTAATAAATTTTTCTTTATATTATATTATATTTATTTTTTTAGGTTCTGAAGAACAAACGAGATGAATTTAATTGGATCACCAGCTGCCAAATGGAAAACAAAACTCTGTCTAATATCTACTTTAACTTTGTACACTACCTAATATTAAATTTTAAATCTATCCTTATGACTATCATTTCCTTTTTTCAAATATTATTCGTAACATAACATATATACATTCTTTAGAATTGGGTTACTCATTAATAATAAATTCTATGTACATTATTTATACTTGTGTTACTCATTAATAATAAATTTTAATTTCAACTTCATTTCTGTATCCTTTCCCTTTTTCATTGAATTGCATTTTCGTCTCCATATTTCATTCCTATTCTCTTGTTCTATTATTTAATTTGCTTTTCTTTTTCTTGCTTTCTTCCCTTGTTGTTTGATGCTCGATAAATTTCTGAAGCGTCTGTCTATTCTCTACTGTATCCTTTTTAACTCTGTTGTCCCATATCTCATAAATTTCTTCCCATGAATCCATTAAAATCTGCGTTTCCAATTCTTCCATATTATGCATTTTACTATGTATTATTTTAAAGAAAGCTTTTGTATGAATCATAGTCATCATGTTGTCCCATTTTATTCCTGTTACTACATTATTATAAAAATTTCTTGAACATCCTATACCTCCTTCATTTCTTCTTATACTATCTTCTATTTCTTCCACTGTGTCTGTTAATCTTCGATTCATCTCTTGTATTTCCTTGTTAATTTGTCTACCTAAGATTTGACTCCTTTTTTCATATATTCCTGTCGGTTTTGTTACTCTGCCATCTAAATTTATAATTTCTTTATTCACTTTTTCGTAAGAATGTTGATTTACCTGTTGACTTACTTGTCCTTGTAATTTTATGTATCCTACTTCTCCAGTTTCCTTCTTAATTTCTTCAAGTTTGCTTTTAATTATTTTACTAAACACCTTCGGATTAATAGTATTTATATTCCCATCAAACTTTACTCCGATATCCATGTTTCCCGTATAGATTACTCCACCTCCATTTCTCCTAACGTTAAATTCAATTTCTTCCATGCCTTCCTGTAATTTTCTGTTCATTTCTTCCAGTTCTTTATGAAATATTTGTCCAATGTGCTCGTTCCTCTCCTCACATGTTCCTGTTTGTTTTTGTACCTTTGTATCCAAATCCTTAAATTTCTGCTCCGCATTCTGTTGGTAATTCTGCATTATCTCTTCTATTATTTTTCCTTGAATTGTATATTTTCCACTTCTTTAGTTATGTCTTCATTCTGTCTCATTACTTCTGCTTGAATTGTTCCCGGTAAATTTTCTTCTATACCTCTCTCTAATTCTTGAATATGTTCTACCATTTGATTTTCTATCTGCTCTCTAATTTTAATACCGTTTTCTTGAATTTCATTTCGTATATGTTTGTTTTGATCCTCCATATCTTCTCTCACCTTGTTTATCTGCTGTCTACATTCTTCATTTTCTTCCCTAAGTTTCCTAAATTCTTGAATACTTTCGGTTTTCACCTCTTCTATCTTCTTTTCCAATTTATTCATATTTCCATTAATTTTATCCATCTTCCCGTTTAAGCTCCCCTCTATTCTATTTATATTTCCATTCAAATTGTCCTCCATTTTGTTCATATCTCCCCTCATATTTTTCTCCATATTGTCCATTTTTGCATCCATTTTGTTCATATCTCCCCTCAATTTTTCCTCCATACTGTTCATGTTAGCTTTCATACTATTTATGCTCATCAGAATTTGCATCATTGTATCATTGTTATTCATTCCTCCTTGTGTTTCCCTTCTCTCTTGTATTCTATCTACTTGTTCTATAGCTTCCCCATCTCCTGTCATACTTTCTTCCTGTACATCTCCTTCTAATTGTTGTCCTTGTTCCAAATAGACTGCTTGATAATCTCCCATACCATGACTTCGTTCTTCCCTTTCCTCTTCTGATCCACTGTCTGCTCCTACCTGCCTTCCATCTCTCAACGTCATTCGTTTTGCCATTTTTAATTGAGTTTAAAATTTACAACTGTTTCCTATATTTTTAATAAACCGCCCAACGTTTTGGGTGACAATTAAACTAAATATATGATATTATACTTACTTTTATTTATATTTAGAATGTAAATGTTTATAAATTATAATTTTTGTTTTTAGTTTGGCTAGCTCAGTTTGTTTTTTACTATTTGTTTAGTAATTTTTCTTAATTAGATTATTCGGGAGCATGACACCCATTTTCTCTTCGAGTCCTGGCAATTTATACTGTTGGAATAGTTGAAATAAAAAGAAAACACATTATTTTGAAATAGATTTAATTTTCAATGCAATATTTATATCTGATAAAAATAATATGCGACGCCAATGGTTATATTGTACCTACTTATTGATTTTAATAATATCATCAATGCGCATGCGTGAAAAACTAGTCATGCGCTTTAACATGAAACGAACAATTCTTACATTAAAGAAGCATCTATATTTATACAAACATAGTTTGTTTGACGATGCAGATAAGTAAATGGTTCATAAAAAAAATAAAAGAATTTATATATATATCATAGTTATATATGATACAAATAGCTGTGGGAAGAAATTAATTATATACATGGATAGAAAAATAGGAATTATATACAGATGGACATAGTTATTTCATTATAAAATTTCAAACACCAGATTTATGCGATTACAAGATGGCGTAAGTACATATTTTAATTTATATAAAGTTCGGCCTTTTATTAATTTTAACGATTTATGCAATGAATTCACTATACAAAGTCTGTTTCTTTCTTTTTTAGATCGATCATATTTGCAAAAGTTTATCAATTTATGAAATTAAGTACTTAATTGGTATTTTGAGTTTTTACACTGTTTATTGGCCAATAAATGATTTAAAAACACTGACCTGTTGCTCTTGCATTGGGATGAAAGTCTCTGGATCCCAGGAACACTCCACTGAAGCTCCAAAAAACCAAAATTGTTGAAAATTTCGCAGATTCTTGCCGAAAACTTATTACAATTAACTGTGAGTATTACTAATATTGTATTTCATAATACTTTAGAAGTTTAAATGTCTTAAACCGGGAATATCTTTAAATTTTTTAGGAACACTATCCCACACACTCCTCGCTTCTTAACACCCGCTTCCGTTCTCCTTAAGCGTCCCCTCGATTCTCTCCTTTTTTCAACAAACAGTCTTTTGTTCTTTTCCAGGTCACTATTCCAAAGTTTATTTATTGATTCACAGTTTGTTCTGTCATCTTTTATAACCAATAAGATATTGTCTTTTGTAATCAGATAATTGAAACTTCTATCACTTATCAAAAAATTTCATACATACAAATACATTAAAATTGGTTATACTTAGATACACTTACATGGTACAACATTCAATATTATTATTGATAGTATATTCTTGTTACACTCATATTAATTATAAATATAAATTCTCTTATGTTATTTGTCTATATGTCATTATTTGTTTATCTATGAAATCTATTGGATTATATTCTATTCAATATTTATATTTGTTCTTATTCTTAAATTAATGATTATAATGAATCAACTATAATAATATTTGTTTTCATTTCAGATGAACAGCTGATTATGTTATGAAAATAATCTTCGTCTTAGGCAACTTTATTTACATCATTACATTGGTTAGGCAATCTCTATATTTTATGTTATTATTGAGGTAATTCCTTTTTTTTATTATATTGTTATAAGCTGTTATTTAATATATCTTTATTTTATATGTTGTTTAAATTAAGAAAAGTGTTACCTTTTTACTTGTTTTCCTTAATTATATTATTTTCATATATATTTCATACTAGCAACATATTTTTATAATACTACTTCTATTATTATCTATGATATCTGGTTCAATATATATATATATATATATATATATAATAAAAAGTAATGGACCAAGGGCTGTACCCTGTGGTATTCCAATTTTAATGTTCAAAGGGTCACTATACTCTTTTCTGATTTTCACCATTTGATTTCTTTGCCCCAGGTAATTTTCAAAAACATCCAGCACAACACCTCTGATACCATAGTGCTCAAGGACATCAATGAGCTGCCGATGAGGTACTGTGTCGAACGCCCTTGCAAGGTCCAGAAAAACTGCAATCACTTTTTCATTATGGCCAAGTCCATTTTTTACATTATTGATTAGTTCGTACATAGCATCAGCTGTACTGACCCCTTTCATGAAACCAAACTGATTGTTATTTGATATATTATTGAAGGTTAGATAATCAAATAATCGACTTTTTATACTTTTTTCAAAAATTTTTGCAAAGTTAGAAATAACACTTATGGGTCTGTAATTGGCAATATCAGTTTTGCTACCTTCTTTGAAAATAGGTGTAACAGTAGATATTTTGAAAGACATTGGGACCTTAACGGTTAAAAAAATGTTATTTATAATACGAACTAAAGGGACTAACAGGTATTTGTGATATTTCTTTATTATCCCTGATGGAATACCATCTATACCTGGAACACTATTATTCTTTAAACTATTAATATGCATAACAATTTCTGTGTTAGTGACAGGCTTTAAAGCCATGGAATTTATTAGATTTGGATAATTCATAATGATGCCTGAAGTCGGTTGTTTTATTTTTTCGGCCATATTCTGTCCTATGTTAATAAAGTAGTTGTTGCAAAAATTAGCCATTTCCTTATCATTATTGAATGGCTTGTTATTGTGATTGAGTATATTGACATCATTATTAGTTTTATTTTTATTTTCATTTGTTGCATCAGATATTATTTTATAGATTTTTTTCATATCGTTAGCATTATCATTGATTAGTTTTTTATAATAGTCATGTTTTGTAATTTGCATAATCTTGTTAAGATTGTTTCTATAATTTCTGTATTTCCGAAGTAAATCATTATCATTTTTATTATTAACTACCAACTTTTTCAATTTGTCTCTATGTTTTACCGATTGAATGATGCCATTAGTGATCCACGGCTTAAGTTTTTTATGTACTGGAATAGATAATGTTTTTGTATTGTGACATTCTTTATATGTGTTTGTAAAAGTATCTATAAATTTTTGATAAGCCAGATCTGGATCGGTTTCAGAAATCACATTATTCCATTTTATTGTACTTAATTTGCTTTCGAATTTAATTTCGTCAAGCGTCCTAACCGTTTTCTCTTCTATGCTTTTCTTTGAAGTAATAATGTTTTGAGCAAAACTAATATTTAAATATATTGGGAAGTGATCAGTGACATCAGTATCTATAACGAATGAATCATAAACAAGCTTATTCATTTCTATGTTTTTTCTTATACACATGTGATCTTAGAGTAATAATATACATAGAGAGGGCTATTCATTCATTAACACGTTTATTTTTGCGGCCAGCAATTCTAAACGCCAGTAGTAAAATCATGAATGAATTACAAAAAGTGGGGATTGTATTGTGGACACATCGCCTTGGCGTCATCGTCAAGGCATAGGCGTACCAAATCTATTTAAAAACAACGAATATAAAATTATATTATTGGAATTTTGGTGTTTATAAACATTTCATTTGATGAAATTAAAGTTTGTTCATTTTAATTAATTTAACTTAATTAATCTACATATCTAATCAATACATATACAAAAATGAATGTTTGTATATATATGTTCGCTCTTCACTCCAACACCGTTCAACCGATCATCATAAAAATTAGCATGTATATGTATTTTTTCACGGAGAAGGTTTTTACACTATTCTCTTTGTTGTGATTTCTCACCAGGTAGCGCTGCAGCATATCAAATTCTACACCGTTCAACCGATCATCATGAAAATTGGCATATATATGTATTTTTCTATGCAGAATTTGTATTTCCTTTCCATTTTGTTGTAACTTCCCACCAGGGGTCGTTGCAGCATATCAACTTCTATATCGTTTACTTTTTCCAGGAGCACAAATGTTTGTGCCACGAGCCGTAAGGCGAGTGCTGCAGATCAAGGGAGTGCAAAAAATGCCTTGCATATTAATTGTACACAATATTTTTTCTACGACCAAGTTTTTTTATGAAAGCAAAAAGTAAATTATATAAGTATTTTATTTAAACAATGAACTGCAAGGATTTAAAAAATGAAAATCAGTTAAACCTAGGTATAGTTAATTGTGAAATTTTAACAATTTTGAATTGTTATGCCTGGTAGCCTGGTGTATCTTTTTTTAATAATAAGTTTTAATTACTTCTAATATTAATATCTGTCACCGAAATTAATTATAAATATAATATTAGATTTTCAAAAGGGGTTTTGACATAGAGGTTTCCTTCCCACCAGGTCAGCATATCAACTTCTATATCGTTTACTTTTTCCACGAGCGCAGAAATTTGTGGCACGACCCGTAAGTCGAGAGCTGAAAATCAATGGAGCGAGAGAAGAGCTTTGCGTACGAGTTGTGCACAATACTTTTTCTACGATCACGTTTATTAATCAAAGAAAAAAGTAACTTATATAGGTGTTTTATTAAAATTTTGAACAGAAATAATTTAGAAAATGAATACTGAAAAATTAGTTAAACGTAGGTACAGTTAATAATGAAATTTGAATAATTTTGAATTGTTTAGCCTCGTCTATCTTTTTTGATAATAAGTTATAATTAATTGTAATATAGTGTTTGTCAAGTCACTGGAACAAACTGTAAATAAATTGTATTGCCTATTACAAAAACCTTTAAACATTTAGGAGAAAATATATACTACAACAAACCTAACTAAAAAACTAACCTATATGCAAGTATACGAGAATCTGAAGTAAGCAATGATACACCACTCATAAATGAATGATTCTCATTTACTGTTACTAGATCATCAACAACTTCTTCTACTGGTAAACTAAAAATAAAACACAATTAACATTTTGTTTGTTTTAATAATAAACTTTTAAAAAGCATTACTTTTTTTAATGAAACTAATTGTCAATTTCTTAGAATTTTTAACATATTTTCAATATATTGTGGAATTATCTAGAAACAGTTAGTTTCATTTAGAAAAGTAATATGAGTTGATTCCACAGAGTAAAGGTCGAAACAGTAAATTTTATTAAAAAGCAGTTTAAAAAAATATACTCCCTAATTTCAACATAAATTACTTAAATATTTACCTTTCGACATCACTAGAAGCCTCAGACACATTTTGTGCTGATAAATCTTTTTGATGGCAATCTGAGTTATTTGTTGAAGACCTAAAACAGACATATTCTTTTAACAAATGAATGTAAGTCAACTAACTCAGTCATCATCGCTAACTCAATAAAATTAATCATATGTGGCAAAATGACCTCTTAAAAAATTAAAATAATAATTTAATTTTTAAATACAGTTCAGTTCCAAAATAGTACGCACTAAATTCTCAGAAATATTGCATTAAACCAAGAACAATTGTAGTTTAGTGCCTACTATAGTGGGACTGAACTATAGTTATCTAGACAGCCCAGAGTGTCACCAGTCGCCCAATTAAGTAATGACTTATAATTAATAAACTGTTTAAAAATTGTCTTTTATGGCCGCTTTATCAGCTGTAATAAAAAGAACTTATTATGTTGAAAGGAAATTTTGTTTATCAGGACAGTGACTTTTTTATTTTGGGCATTACTTTAAGGGCCCATTGTACCAAGAAAATGTGTAGGTACTTACATTACATCTGGTGGATTAAATTCAAAAACTGACATGGGCAGAGCATCTTTCTTTAGAAACTTACGGCCACTACTCTTATCTATAAAATCAGATTGTTTAAAATGCTCTGAACAAATTTCAGGTCATTTTGGTAGATCATGAGTCTCGCTTAGATCCAGTAAAGCAAGCCAAATTCTTCTTGTTTCCAAATTGGTGGGAAAACTAGAATAAAACAACGCCAAATAGAAATTTGCATTTTATATTTAAAAATTTTTTAAGCATTTTAAATATTATTGAAATGAATAATAAAAGTCGCCGCCACTGGATAGCCGTTCAAATACTTACATACCTGTGGAATGAGACTTCGAGGTAATTTCGGCCGATTTTCCGACAGACTTGGCACTGACGAACCATAATAATGAAAAACACTAAATTAATTAACTTAAAACCAAATTTAGTCACTAAAAATCTTGAAAAACACACATAACATAGAAAGAACTCAATTTTTAAACGGTTTTATTTAGCTCACCCCGTTTGTTTTATTTATTCTTGGGTCAAATTTAGTAATTCAAATTTCACCCTCTTCCTGTCAACCGATTAATCTGAAATTTTGTATACACTTTGGATTTTGGTGACAATACAATTATGTTTATTCATTATCATTATAAATTCAAGATGGCCGCCGCTACAAAATGGCGGATAGTTTATGTTTTATTAATCCCATCAATATGGGTATCAAATGAAAGGGCTCAATAAGCAGAATACAATATACTATAAAAAATTGAAATCCAAGATAGCGGCCGCTACAAAATGGCGGATAACGTAGGTTTTATCAATCCCATCAATATGGGTATCAAATGAAAGTGCTCGACCAGTAGAATACAATATACTATATAAAATTAAAATCCAAGATAACGGCCTCTACAAAATGGCAGATAACGTAGGTTTTATCAATCCCATCAACATGGGTATCAAATGAAAGGTCTCAACAAGTAGAATACAATTTACTATGCAAAATTGAAATCTAAGATGGTAGCCGCTACCAAATGGCTGATAACAATTTTTTATCAATCCCACCAATATGGGTATCAACAAATAAAAGGGCTTGACAAGAAGAATACAGTGTACTATACAACCTCAATATTTAAGATGGGCGCAGCCACTAAATGGCGTAAGATTTAAATTTAGAAATTGAATCTGTAATTTAGGTAACTGATTAAACCAGCCTGAATCCACCACCCAAGTCAAGATTTTGTATCGTGTTGAGGACTGTGTGGCGTTAGGGTGGCTAAAAATGATACGTCGTTAGCGGTACACCACCCAAGTTAAGGTGAAAGGTTAAAACGCGCCGAGAACTGTATGGCATTAGGGTGGATAAAAATGATATGTCGTTAGCGTTTTCCCCTCAAGACTCAGGCGCATCTTGTTGTATATAGCCTTGCCCCTTTATTGGACCTCTGGGGGGGGGGGGTCGACCGTTTAAATGTCCATTACTCGTGGGAACAGAATGGTAAAAAAAAATATAAATAAAAATAGGTAAAAAAACTTTTTAAGTTAAACGGTTTTATGTTAAACATACATTGCAATGTTTAAGATAAATGTACTAAAAACCAAAAAATAATAAAATAGATACAGTCGTGGGAATTATAAACATATGCATAGACTAGACTAAAATAAAACCGTGGGGCACGTCAATTGTCTACAAATTATCAACTTAATGTGCGATAGAAGAATCGTTTAATTCGTCGTTAGGCAGTTGGCCCGCAGACGGTGAGGAAATTACTTACTATTTTCTTGCTCATGGAAATTCCAATAGTTATACACTCCATGTAAATAAAAGAGATGTTTCAACTAGTTTATCGTTGGACATTCACACTGCTGGCTGGCGAGGAATCGTTTCACTGCTCGTAGTTTGTCTTTAATCGACAAAACATATGATAAAAGTACTACTCGCTCACCACTATGAAACCCTAAAACTCGCTTATAATCGAGCTTGCTAGCTTGTTTCCACATTCTAGCCCTACTTATCACACGTCCATCGTTGTCGGTTGAACAACTGCCTAATTATAGTGTAACATTACAAAACAAAAATTTTAATCAACGATTGTAGACAATTGACGTGCCCCACGGTTTTATTTTAGTCTAGTCTATGCATATGTTTATAATTCCCACGACTGTATCTATTTTATTATTTTTGGTTTTTAGTACATTTATCTTAAACATTGCAATGTATGTTTAACATAAAACCGTTTAACTTAAAAAGTTTTTTTACCTATTTTTTACTTGCTAGTCCTAATGGCACTCGTAATAAACAAACCAAGTTTGACAGTATTTACTATAATACTATAATCCAATAGAAATGTTAGTCGAGAACGCTCTGGCGATATTTGTATCTCTCTTTATATCGTAACTGAACAAAGACAAAACTACTAAATAGTTTATACTAGACAAACAAAGCAGGTACTGAAATTTTCAGCAATATAGCCACTTTTAGTTACAACAAATACTTGTTTAAAATTTATATAAGAATATGCCTTTATTATATAAAATTCAAGTATTATTAATTAATTTTAAAAGCAGCGACTCAAATGCATTAATTATTATGACTTTTTTTTATTTGCTTAACTTTTTAAAACGTTTTCAATCAAACTTCTAATTTCATTTTTCCTGCATCTAAAGAGGATTTGTAAATATGGCAAAGCAGTGGAAGTGTCCCGCAAGTGAGCTTAGAATGTGACTCAATGTTTGGGGCAGGAAAAAGTCAAAACAAACATATCTATTATGTTTATTAATCTGAGCATGTGATCAATACAAGTTCTGCTTTCTGGAGTCACTCTGGTATATGAGTTAATGTAAGATTCAAAACCAAAAAATGACATTATAGATATATAGCTATTTGTAGTGGGTTTAGTTGGATTGATTATATTAAAATTTGTGTCACCCAAAAAAATATCTATATTTTTCTTATTCAAATTAAATGGAAAGGATTCCAGATCCGACAGAAATAAGTTATCGTTAATAGAGGGAGCCCTATAACATGTCAAAACTGAATAATCCACATTGTATACTTTAAAGGTTATGTTAGTAATGGTGACATTACTTTGTGGCAGAATGATATTCTTTATATTGAAGTTAATATGATCTCTAATAAAAACAAGTATTCCATCATTCTGATTATTCTTACTGTTATTAGAAAATGTCTGGAAACCTGGGATTGTATAATTCTTTGTATTAACGATATTTCTTGTTTCGCCAAAAATTATTATATCCAAGTCTTTCAGTTGAAAAGTTTCAAGAAAAGTTAAGAAAGATTCAAAGTTTTTTCGTGCACTACGAAAATTAATATGTAAAATTATGAGTACGGACTTTCTAGAAACTGAGTCTTAACAATACTCAGTATATAGTTGTAAGTCATATCTGTGGTTTATATTATTCAAAGCTTCGGCTTCTTCAAATTCCATTTCATTTAGAATATCTAATTCAGCGATATCCATTAGCTTAACAAAGTACAGTAAGGCGAAACGTACAATAAACTAAACATATTGTGTATACAAAAAAGGTAGAATCACTCATTGGTATAGTTAATCTTACTCCTTAACATTTGAAGGTGAAATTTTAACGTTGGACAATCACGGCTTCTGCTTTCATGTTCGGTAGAATAACTGGTATTAAACTTTGCATTTGAAACTTGACAATTTTTACAATGCTTATGTTGTTTAGGGCAGTCTCTTTCTAAATGCTCCGCAGAACATATAGGGCACACAATTTTGTTTAAACATTTATCATTTTTATGGAAGCACTCCTGACACTTGAAATACTTTGGCACCTCCAAATCTTCGTAAGCCATATATCTCTCCCATCCCAGGCATACCTTTTTCATATTTAAAACTTGATGAAATGCGTTGGGTGTACATTCACATATTATCGTTTTGGTCTTATCTCTATTTTGTCTAACATAGTTCACTGTTATGTCTCCATCAATATTGTTTTGCTCTTGTAAATAGTTTTTAATTTCTTCGTGAGTGAAATCTAGTGTAACTTCTACTATTTTTATTTTCGGTAACCTTAATTCACTTAATTCAACGTTGTAATTATCTTTTAATTTATTGATTAGTGTTTGTTTAAGGATCTCGACTTCATTTTTTTCCTGGCATTTAATTATCATATTACCGGATTTGTTAATTTTTGTATTATTGATACCAACTTTAATTTCCCCAGGATTTATTTTATTTAAATCCATTTTTGTTTTGTCAAACGATTGTGGTTTTTTTGGTTTTACAATAATAGCCGGAATATTGGGTTTTATAATGTTTGTCCCTGCAGTTTCTTTATTCTGTTGCAATGCATTAGCATAAGATTTTTGGTTGTTTTTCTCTAGATTTTCAATTTTTTCTATTGACTATTAGTTCTTGATCTTCTATAATTCTATTTTTATCGTTAATGGTATTTTGTAAAACATTTAGAAGCTCAAATTTACTGCACCTTTTACAATAATATTTTAAATTTCTTTTCTGTAAATTCATACATCTAAGTTCGGTTGTAGTTAATTCACTACATTAAAAAAACCGTATACAACTTGTAGATGGGAGTGAACACAAAAAATGACAGTGAAATATTGTTATGTCAACATGGTTTGCATATTTATTAGGAATATATTTATACGATTTGCTATTCTAATGAAATCGGATTTTTCGTTAATAAAATTGTTCAACGTAAATTTATCAATGAATTGTTTAAAATAAAAATGGAAATTTGAACCGGAATTGTTATTATAAACCATCACCTAGGAACTAATGAATGAAGAAGTGGATTCAGGGGTCATGTCACATGTTTCTCTCATTTTGAATGAGACAAAAAAAATTAATTTTCATTATGAATCGTATTTTATATTTCCACATTACCTAATAGTTAAATTCATCGTTTAATTTTGATACACAATGTCGGCTGCATTCAAAGCAACAATGCCTAGAGGAAAATCCATGAAGGAGGCGATAATTGAATTTCGACAACCAATCTCTACCAGCGGCATTAGTAAAGGACGATTGCCTGAAAACACGAATACTGGCTGTCTACGACTCAATACGTTGCTTCACAAATCTCGGAGAAGTATAGACATTGTCTTGATGGATCCCTTATGATTTCTCTGACAATTAAGCTAATCGTATCTATATTTTTCCAAAATAATTGCAAAGAAGCGGATTAAACACCAACGCCGTATTTACAAGGTATGAGGCCCATAGGCCCAAGTATCGTTGTATAGATTTTAGTCAAAATTTCAATAATTTCGACACATTAGTCTGACCGTTCTTCGAAGGGAAAAACAACTACTTTCCTGGCTAATACCACGCAGAATATTGAAGGGGAATTCAATACTCTGCGTGGAATTAGTCAAGAAAGTAGTTGTTTTTCTCTTCGAAGAACGGTCAGACTAATATGTCGAAATTATTGAAATTTTGACTAAAATGGAGGTGTACAGTAGAAAACCGAAATTTATTTTTCATATAGACACACCTCGTATTTTATGAAATGTTAATTCATTTTATTTCATACGACTTATACGGTCGAATAATTATCTGATGTGGTTGTTCGCAATTGAAAATGAAGATAGCGCCAGCTGACTACCTCTCGCAAATATGTAACCATACAAGCCAAATAACGATTTTAAGTTGTTAATCACAAATTTTTTATCACTAACGTGTAGAATTCTATTTTTCATTGTTTAATCTAAGTTGTACTTCTGACTCTTAGGATGATCAGAGTAGAAATTCAAAAACCTACCAGATGATGTTGGCTTTTGATACCAATCTAACAAGATAATGTTATTATCGGATCTAGGGTGTAATTTTTGCATGAGTCACAAGAAAAGCAGGGTACTTTTATATCTTTTGTTGGTTGTTTTATAACATTACATATCGAGCATTCCATATTTCATTTTACTGTAAGTTCCCTTTATATAGTCTGAAACTGGTTTAAATATTTGGACTTATCTTATCTGTTATTCACTAATGGGAAATTTTTTTATTCCTCTCTAACAAAAAGTTGTAGCACACTGAAATGTTTGTATGAGAAAAAGTATTTTATATGCCCTTTTAACCAAGATCACACACTTTATGTTGGAAATAATTATACCACGCTGCAGCCTGCATTTAATCACTTGTACTACATAAAAATCAAAATTTAAAAACTTTTTCTTCTGGGATAAAATTAAATATTTAACGGAACGATTTGAAGAACGTTAAGTTAAACTTTAACAATTAATCGTATTTTTGGAGAAATAAATGGTGGTTTAGCAGCATAGCACTTCTTTGTTGGGGATTTTGCTTTGTTCAATGGCGGTTTTGTATTTTTCTCTGTTTTTGTCTTCTAAAAATGTAATTTACATATAATTACATTACTAACAAATCAACCAAAATCAAATAACTGAATTACTTGAAATAAATATTTGATAGAAAATCGGTACACAAGTAGAAATAATAGTAAAGACAAAAAGCTCGTTGTTTATTATGCAATCGGCCATATAAACTAAAATGAAATATCACATATGGTATTCAATTAAGGACAAAAAGTTTTACTGATAATAAATACCTACTCAACAAATAACAAAAACTGGACTTGTAATTACAGTTATATTTATACCTACTTAAACATAAAATTTAGACCAGGTCTTGAACATACAAATGAACATTTAATATGTCCCAGTGTCGGAACTGTAAAACATTGGAAAATGACATTCAGATTTGGAATTGCGACCAATGCAATGAAAGGATATGCCAAAACTGCGCCAAATTAACAGCCTCGGAAATAAAATGTATGGAACTTAAAAAGAATAGAAAACATATTCCTATGCCACCACTGTGAAAACAATATGAAGGAAGCAACTGAAAGAAACATACAAAATTTACTAACATCATTTAAAAAAGAGATATTAAAAGAAGTGCAAAATAGTGTAAGTAAGGAATATAAGAGGATTGAAGAACAGCAAAATCAAAAATTTACAGAACTCGTGGAAGAAATAATAAAAATGAAGCTAATTATAAATAATCAGAATGTTTTAGCAATAAAAAACCAAATGACTAATATACCTAAAGGAAATGGATCTACCAATGTTGCAGTCAACTCTGAACAATACACAACATATGCATCAGTCTCAAATACTCAAAATTATCAGGATATGAAAAAGCATAATTTAAATGTTCCTTTAGCAAAGTTAAGTCATATGTCAAATATTAACTTGAACAAGAGAAAACCATCTACAGCATCTCCGAACATCTTCTTTAATAATAGTAAAGATAGTCAACAAAGTAGTATAGTAAATGACCAAGCTGAAATGATGAATAACATAATTAACATAAACAAGGATGAAGGTGAATTTCAGAAAATCAAAAGAAGACAGAGAAAGCGTAACTTAGGAAGGAAGAAATAACTACACAATCTGGATGTTCATAACAAGAGTTCCGGATAATGTAAAAGCAAGTGATGTACAATCTTTTATCCACTCTAAAGCCAATATAACACACGCGGCCAATGTTCAGATGAATGATATAGAAGTTACAAAGTTAAGTACAACCACAACAAAAGCTGATAACCAGTCATTCATGATTGGTGTAAATCCCATTCTTCAAGAGGAGGTATACAAATCCAGTTTTTGGCCAAAAAATATCGCTTTCGAAAGATTTGATTTTAGGAGAGGACAAAGATTTCTAAACTCTCAGAAATCTGAAATAAATAGTCAGCAACATGCAGCATAGTTTTTACCAATGTGAGGACAGAAGAGAATACAAACTTAGTCTCAAAATTGAAGAAGCATTCACAAAGATATAAGAAAATTAAAAGTTCTAAGGAGAAGGAAAGCACAGATACATTATATTTGGAGTGTATGCACATTAACATACAGGGTGGACTAATGAAAAAAAAGATCAGATTTAAATTTAATCTTAGAAAAAGAAAATGTAAGTATTCTATGTATTACTGAACATTGGCTTAATGCAAATAATTTAAAAATTACGCCCATAAGATGCTTCCAATTAATGTCGAGTTTCTCACGTGTGAATGGAAAAAAAGGTGGTGTCTGCATTTTTGTCAATAGCGAGATATTAAATGCTGCAAATTTCCAACAAATAAATTTACACAAATTTTGTATTGAAGGTGAATTTGAAGTATGTGGTGGAAAAATGGAATATGACGGACCTCCATATGCTACCAATTTTGAAACAATTATTAACCAGTTAAAATTTTTACTTTATAATACTTACGATAACAATAACATGTTCTTGATCTGTGGTGACATTAATATATACCTTTTAATTCAAAGCTACCAAAAAGATACTTTAATAAATTTGTTTAAGGCGTTTAACATTGAACACCATATTAACGTACCCACGAGAATAACCAGTAACAGCTCCACATGTATAGTCAATATCTTCACCAATTATGATATAGATAAGGTAAAAGTGTGTGATACATTCTTGTCTGATCATACATATCAAATGTGTTGTTTTAATATTTCTCTTTCAAAAACTAATGAAATCAGTTATATATATAAAAAAAACTTAAGTGATCCTAACATAGTTACATTTCAAATTATTTTATCAAAAGAAACTTGGGATAAGGTATATAAAGCCACAAATTTTCATTAGAAATTTGCAGCATTTTATGAATCATTTGTATATTACTATGATTTAATATTTACTAAAACAAAGAAATGTCTTAAAAAATATAAACATAAAAATCCTTTTCCATCTAACATTAATTAACTACATGATCAGCTGTGTGAAATGAACAGATTGAGAAAAGTAATAAACAATTAAAAGTATACAGAATGTTACAGAGAGTTCAAGAAAGAATACCAGATACTAAGTAAAAAATACTTGCGTGAAAAAAATAATAATAGAATTTGTAACAGTGGTAATGTAATGAGGGAATCTTAGAAAATAATTAATGAAGCTAGGGAAAATAACAAAAGCAATGTAGTGAACATAAAAGTTGAGGGAGAAAATAACTTAACACCTAAAGAAAAAGCAAATTATATCAATAAATATTTTGTAACTGTAAATCAAAACAACATTATTTCTAATTATAATATGCAACTCGATGCATCTCATACAAACTTGTTTCTATTTCCAACAACTCCTGATGAGATTATATCTATTATCAATAAAACCACATCGAAACCTGCAGAAGGGGTTGATGAAATTAATGGTAAGGTAATAAAAGCGGCAGCTGGGTTTATTGCTGAGCCCAAATCTCATTTAATTAATGAATCGTTTACCTCAGGTACATTTCCTAATGTGAAAGTATCTAAAGGAATTCCAGTTTACAAAAACAAGGGGGTAAGAGATGAAATAAATAACTACCGTCTTATTTGTATACAAAGTCAAGTAACTAAAATAATTGAAATGGCATTCTCTGAACGTCTCGTTAATTATCTTGAACATTTCAACATGCTCCCTCAATCTCAAAATGGCTTTAGAAAGAAAAGATCAACATCCAGTGCCATTGCTGCCTGTATAGAATTCATTTATAATGTGCTTAATGAAAAGCTACATGTTTTGGGGCTTTTTATTATCTTAGCCGTGCATTTGACACAGTTGATCATGAACTTTTGCTAATGAAACTTCAAGGAATTGGAATACGTGGAAAACCATACGAGTGGGCAAAATCTTACTTGTCCAATAGAACTCAAGTAAATACAGTTAACAACACAACATCTGATCCTACTCCCTCTAAAACTTATTTTTTATTATCTTCGTCAGTGATAATAACAAAATTTGCTTAACCTCTCAAAAAATTATTCAATATGCTGATGACACTAACATTATCATGGCGAATCAACAATTTGAAGAACTCATTGATGAAACTAATGTAGCATCTTTTGAACTGAATAAATATTTCATGGGAAATGGTTTAACGTTGAATGTGTCAAAAACACATTTTATGCGTTTTTTGCCAAGAAATGTTGTGCCTGATATTGAGCCTTTTTTACATGTTAATGGAAAATCCAGAGTGTCGATCAATTCAAATTCTTAGGAATAATACTAGATCCCAAGCTTAGCTGGAAGTCTCATATAAATGCAGTGATTGCAAAAATAAGTTCATGTTGTTATATCATTAGAAATCTAAGAGAAACTGTCTCTCTGAATGTATTAAAGCTCATTTATTATGGACTAATACAATCAACTCTTCAGTACGGCTTAATGTTTTGGGCTGCATCATCCTTCAAAAGAAGGCTATAAGAGCTATGTACAGTGTTTCTCCAAGAGGGACGTGCAGATCATTTTTTAAGAAGGCTGAAATTTTAACTCTACCAAGTCTATTTATATTCCAATTAATTAAATTTGTTGAAGATAATCAAAGTTCATTTGAAAGAAATGAAGACATACACACGCATGACACTAGACAGAATGTATAAACACATACTACAAGACAAACATCCCTTTCAAAGCACAAACCACTTAGATCTTTCAATCCCTTTGCATATTAAACGCTTCATCTCACAACTACGCACTACTAACACTAAAATACTGTATATGTATGTTAATAACAATGCATATACCATAAAAACAAATGAAATATGCACAATTTGCAACTGTCTAGTTCCAGAATCCCTACAACATTTATTATTTGTATGTCCAATGTATGAACAAATTAGATATTTCTTCTCTAAAACCTATCAGTCCCTAACAGACTTTGAAACAGTAATTAATGAAGCATGTATTCTGTACGAAAGAACAATAAATTTTCTATCTATCTGTCTATCTAATAAAAGAAGTTTTTCAGAAGTTACCGTATCCACTCCAGAACACTCTCAACAATCCACTCCAACTGAACAGCTCACTTTTACTCTCTCAGAAAATCCAAAGAAGCTAAATAAAAAGGCAAAGAAGAAAAAATATCAACAAAATAACTTATCCAAACTAGAAGAAATGAAACAAGTTAGAGATTTTATAGATAATCACAGCCCTCCATTCGTATTAAATGCCGACCAATTCACTTCATTACTGGAAGACTCGCTTGGAGCTCAAGATGTTATCAATATAGCCAAAGATTACACCAACAATATAAATAGCTTAATCGAAATGCTGCTACAAGTTTCCCCACAAATAGAAGATAGAAGCCTAAAAACAAAATGTACAAAAATACGGAAAAAAATAGAAAGACAGACAGATACCGACCCTAGCAGTGACGCATCTGCCGGCAGCTGTTTCTAAATAAATATTCGCTTTCCAGACCATTCTACAATGGAATTTGAATGGATATTACATCCATTCAAATATGTTACAACTATTAATTGCAGAACATTCGCCAGATGTAATATGTTTGAAAGAAACACATTTACATGTAAACAAAAACAATACACCAAGATACTATACCGGATTCTTCAAAAATAGAATTTCTGAAGAAGCCAGTGGTGGAGTTGCCATCTACACTAAATCACTATTAGCAGCAACCCCAATACAAATAAATACCTCTTTTGAAGCAGTAGCCGTACAACTATTAACTCCTAAAAAGATAACTATATGCAATATTTATTATCCTTGGCGACTTTAATTGTCACCATTTTTCTTGGGGATCAGAGAGAGCATCGACAAACGAGGTAGAAAAATAAAAGACTGGATAGACACAATGAATATTTTATGGAAGCATGACTAGATTCAATACAGCTACCAAAAATTTCTCTGCTGTATATTTATCACTGTGCACTTCGAACATCACAACTGACTTCAATTGGAGAGCGGTAGATGATCTATACAACAGTAACCATTCTCCAATTATTATAGAAAACTTACTGAATAAATCAAATAATGATAACAACACAAATCCTTTGAAAAGATGGAAACTTAACAAAGCAAATTGGAAAAAGTTCGCAGATCACATTGGGAAAAACATTACTAACCTAAAAATAACCGACAACGTTAATGAAACCCTCAATAATTTCAATTCTATCTGCTGCCTTTGATGAAATTGGAAAAACTGGTTATCTCAAAAACACAACACTGTACCTTGGTGGAATAATGCTTGTGATGCTGCAATAAAAGCCAGTAAACATTCATGAAACAAGTTCAAAAGATACAAAACAAATGAGAACCTATTAGAATACAAAAAACAAAGAGCACATGCGAACACAACACGAAATAGCCAAAAAGAATCATGGCACAACTACCTGAAAAGTATAAATAGTTCCAAGCCATTATCGTCAGTATGGAAAAAGGTGAATAAAATATCGGGAAAAATAATAAATTAATGAAATCCCTACGTTGAAAACAAAAAACAACACATTAATCTCGAACTCTAGCGAAATTGCTTAAATTTTTGCAGAACAATATAGACAATGTTCAAGTAATGAAAACTATGATGCTGATTTCTTAAACCTCAAAAATATAGCTGAATCTTCCCCTATAACAATTGAGTAAAATGTAGATCAAATTAATAATCCAATTTCAATAGAAGAGTTTTCTGAAGCATTGCAATCTATGAAAGATACCTCATCGGGACCGGACGATATCCCGACTGTATTTTTAAAGAATCTTCCGTACTCTGCAAAACAGCATTTGCTAGAAATATTCAACTTGATCTGGAATCAACATAAGTTTCCAGATGTCTGGAGACGAGTTATAATAATACCATCCCCAAACCACGAAAATCTTCTCTATTGCCCTAGTCTTATAGACCAATATCACTTACATGCAGTACGTGTAAGATTCTTGATAAAATTGTAAACCGTAGGCTATTATGGTGCCTAGAATCAAACAACCAATTATTTGCAGAACAATCAGCCTCTCGGTCAAATAGATCTACATTAGATAACATCATAGATTTAGAAAGTCAAATAAATATTAATAAACAGAAATGTGTATCCTCAGTAAGGCTTTTGATACCGCATGGCATAATCAAATTTTATTAAAACTGCAAAACTGGAACTATCAAGGAAATATTTTAGCTTTTATTTAAAACTTTCTGAGAAATCGACTTTTCCAAGTAAGAAGCAATGGTACATTATCCAGCACCAACCAACAGGTGAATGGAACACCACAAGGGTCAATAATGAGTCCCACACTATTTCTAATTGCAATTAATGACATCCTCAAAACAATTCACAAACCGGTCCAAGCTAGGCTATTTGCCGATGACTTAAATATATTTATGAAAGGAAAAAATTTAGACAGTGTAACCACCCTACTACAAAATCAAATGAAGGAGTTAGAGAAATGGACTAAAGCAGATGGCTTTAAATTTTCATCTGAAAGAACAGAATGCATAGTATTATCCCAAAAATATACACAATTACAACCAAAATTCACTTTACACGACGAAATTCTTCAATGTAAAGAACAAATAAATTTCTTGGGATTAATTTTCGATCAAAAACTAAATTGGAAAGCTCACCTTAAACAAATTGTTCTATCATGTCAGTCAGGTTTAAATCTCCTAAAGTGTCTAGCCAACAAACACTGGGGAACAGATGGAAAAACACTTATGATGGTGTATCGAGCATTAGTTAGGTGAAAAATAGACTATAGTTGCACTGCATAAGCTTCAGCATAGCAGTCAATCTTGAGGCCCCTTGATGTTATCCATAATCAGGCACTAAGAACAATACTAGGAACATTTCGCAGCACTCCCGCAAATAGTTTAAATTGCGAAGCAGGAGAAGCAAATGTAAGTGATAGAAGGCAGATTCTGAGCCTATCATATGCAGCAAAAATATCCAGCAACACCCAACCTATAAGAATACCATATCAGACAGATATCCTTCCTGCTTCCAAAGTAAATACTGGAACCCTCCTTTCTATGAAAGAATTCGCAGATATTTGAAAAGCCACAACTATGTCTCGTTTCCTTTAACCTTTTCAAATAGAGTCTCTCAAACCGACATTCATCCTTGGGCACGTGTCTCTCCTAAAATCAATACTAACTTAACCGATCTCAATAAACATGACTATAATATTCATACTATACATCAAAAACTTAAAGAAATCACAAGCAAATATCATGGATACACAGAGATATATACAGATGCATCTACAAAAGGGGAAAATGTTGGATCAGCCATTGTAACAAATACTAACTCTCAAATATTCAAACTACCAGGCACCATACACTATCCTTTCTGAAGAACTATATGCAATATACAAAGCAGTAGAACATGCCAAACATCAACAAGATAAAAACTTTATCATTTTGACAGACTCAATGAACTCGCTAAAAATATTAGGAAGAATCTATGAAAGACATTCAATAGTTAATTTAATAAGGAAAGAGTTAGAACAATTGTACAACCATAACCAAGATATCAGATTCATTTGGATTCCATCGCATGTGGGAATCAAAGGTAATGAGGAAGCAGACGAGAAAGCACAAGTGGCAACTTATTAAAACAGTCTAAATTGTAATCTATTGACATCAACTGATTTGAAATCATACTTCAAGGACAAAATCATAAAAGGCTGGAACACCTTTTGGCAAGAATCTGAATCTAAATTAAAACACTTAAAACCTAACTTTGGACTTTGGCATATAACAACAGAAAACATGAATACTTAATAACAACAAGGGAGGATCCTCCGTTTTGCAATTTCTGTGATGAAGATATCAGCGTACATCACCTACTAATCGATTGCCCGATGTATGATCTACAACGAAAGTCCTACAAGATCCCACGAAATATTAAGGAAATCTTAGGAAATGCCTCAGACCCATCAAGTGTTATAGCTTTTCTGAAAAGTGCCAATATGTTACAAAAGTATAACCATTCTACCGTCACACACTATACCTAAACTAAACATTAATACTGCACTGAGACACCCGTTTTCTGTTGTTTATTCTATTAATTATGAAGTATGTACCATATACCGCTAATTTATTTTTATTTGTTTCAATATCTACCATGTAACTGTTAATTTATTTTGTATTAAGAAATGTGTACTATGTAAACTGCTAATGACCTTGTAGGTCGATGTGGAGAAATAAAAAAAAAATTATATTAATTAGTGCGACTTGTATAAGTGTTGAGAAAATGTAAGGGTAAGGACAACAGTAAACAAGTAAGATAAGTACTAGGAAAGTCATATATTTTTATACAACCTAAACCGTTATAATAATAGCAAAGAAAAAACAAGTCCAAAGTACCTAGCAAATCAGTATAGAAATAAAAATTAGAATTGATAAGGATATTAATGTCAAAACTTACTAGCATACCTTAATATCATAATTAACATTTGAATGAATTAAAAAACAACAGACATGGACCTGGGTGATTTTAAGAACAACATTATGGGGAAAGTCAGCTCCAGTCTGAAGTTAGGAGAAGGTTTTCAGCAGCCAAAATTGCCGCACTCGTTTACATTACTATCTTAAATTTTATTTTATTTGACAGTCAAAAAAAAGGTGTTCTATCATCATATTTGGGGAAACTATATAAGAATCGATATATGGTAGTCCCATTCCCTTGAGGATTTTCTAAGAGGGTGAAATACTCCCCAAGCACTCGTTATCATTATTACTTTATATTTTTTTTTGACAGTCGAGAAAAAGTTGTTTCATCATCATATTTAGGGAAAATATATTAGAATCAATATGGAATAGTTACGTGGTAGCCACATTGCATTAAGGATTTTTTAAAGGGGGGAAATACACCCCACACAGTCGTTTCTATCATTATCCAATGTTTTATTTTTTTAACTGCCAAGGAAAAGTTGTTTCATGATTATATTTGGGGAAATCTATCAGAATCGATATAGAACAGATGTGTAGTAGTTACATTTCCTTAAGGATTTTCTAAGAAGGTGAAATACATCCTCTATATTTTTTTTGTACTGCCAAGGAAAAGTTTCATTATCATATTTGGGGAAAATATATTAAAATCAATATAGAATAGATGTGTCATAGTCACACCTCCTTAAATATTTTCGAATAGGATGAAATATACCCCCACACACTACTTTCTGTCATTATCCAATATTTTTTTTAACAGCCAAGGAAAAGTTTCATTATCATATTAAGGAAAATATATTAGAATCGATATAGAATAGATGTATCGTAGTAACGTTCCTTAAAGATTTTCGAATAGAGTGAAATATACCCCCACACACTACTTTCTGTCATTATCAAATATTTTTATAACTGACCAAGAAAAGATGTTTCATGATTATATTTGGGAAAAATACATTAGAATCGATATAGAGCAGGTGTGTGGTAGTCACATTTCCTAAAGTATTTTCTAAGAGGGTGAAATACACCCCCCACCCACTAGTTTCTATCATTATCATTTTGTACATGTACCTACCTACGTCGTGAAATAACATTCCAAATTTTCCAACTTTGACAACTCGGAAATAAAAATACTTTATGCAGAAAAAATCGTTATAATTCACCTGTGGAAAAAGTTACCATTTATCATTTGTCTCTTTAAAGAAGTTATATCACCTCCTGCATCTACCAGGATAGTAACCGATATCCTTCTAAAGCAATGACTAGTTTACATATCGGGATCAGTATGTCTATGTCAAATCATCCTCACTATTGTTACTCATTTTCAATTATTAGTTTTTTTATAAACGAATTTTGTAAACACTGATGTGAAATGTCAAATTATTAGACATACGTTAACAAACATGACTCTATCATATATTAAAATATATATGATCAAAAAATTCGTTAATATAATGACAGTCTAGCTGCACACGAAAGTCGTGGGAAATGAAATATTTTGATACAGCTAGCCCGTGGGAAACGAAAATCTGTATTACAATGTGGTAGGTTTCTTAATCGAAAACGCACTTGAAATGTCCATTTTTCTTTATGGTCGTAGAAAAAAATTGTTTCATCATCATATTTAGGGAAAATATATTAGAATCTATCTAGAATAGTTATGTGGTAGCCACATTCCCTTAAGAATTTTCTAAGAGGGGGAAATACACCCCACCCACTCGTTTCTATCACTATCTTATCTTTTGTTTTTTTAACAGCTAAGGAAAAGTTGTTTCAACATCATAATGAGGGAAAATATATTAGAATCGATATAGAACAGATGTGTGGTAGTCACATTCCCTTAAGGATTTTCTAAGAGGGTGAAATACACCCCACATGCACTAGTTTCTATCATTTTCCTATATTTTATTTTTCCTAACTGCCAAGGAAAAGTTGTTTCAGTATCATATTTGGGGAAAATATATTAGAATAGATGTGTCTTAGTCACATACCCTTAAGGATCTTCTAAGTGAGGGGAAATACACCCCTCACGCACTAGTAGACTAAGAGCCGGACGGGAAAAATTTACTACTTACGTTCGGCACCATGAGTGCCCATCAACTAAGCACTACTGCCTAAAGAAAAACGTTTGAGCACTATGCCGTCTATTTTGCGTGGCACATGGGTTATCTGCGAAAAGTCAAACTTGGTATTTTTGTACCTGGTAAATTAATTAAATCTGAATGTACGGTATTTCGAACCAAGCTAGACATTGGAAAACTAAGACACAAAAACCTTATGCCGTACAAAAATTACGGTGCTGGAAAGAATAAATAATTTCCATTTTCCGCAAATTTTCTTCGATGAAAAAATTATAGAAAACTGTACGGCATTTCGGGTTTAAGTAAATAAATTTATTCAAAAGAAATATTATACTATGCCGTATGATTTCTCTGGCACTAAGTGCTTTTACCCTGAGGCCCATGCTGTCATTTCAACGCCTTCGAAAAAAATCATTAGAGGCACCTTAGAATTAAAAGAATTAGAAAGTACAATATAAAAATAAACGTTAAATAATAGTGCCGTACATTTTTTATGGCACATGAGCTCATTGCAGGGAAATGAATTTTGAAAATGAAAAAAATATCCCTACCCAAGGGATATTGTTTTAAATAAAAATTTCCTGTACGGCATTTGTGCCCTAATCGAATTTATTAAAAATTAGGTATTAAAAAAATGTTGCCGTATAAATATCATGGCACTCAGTGGAAAAGAGTCCCTACAGTTTGAAAAAAAACGTTTGCACATCACAATTTTTTTCCGTAAAGTAAATTTATTTATTTTGTAAAAATGTATTTTTTATTTTTTTATTGAGCTGCATATATTTAAAATCCAATGAATAAAATGGTTTTATGTAGGATGAAGTAAAATTGTAAAATTAATTTTAACTTTTAATATAATTTTCTTCGAACAATAATTTATTTAAAAAAAAAGTAGTTAATCAGGTAGAATTTGAAGGTACAACTGATCCTTAAAATTGGTCCAACATACTAGAAGAACAATTTATATTGTCCAAATTTGGGGCAATGCACATAAGAAGACCCCAAGCACAATACGTCCAATCGACTATGGATGGAATTTGGAAAATAATAAATATGTATTCCATTGGTTTGATGAGGATGAGGTGCCAAGAAATATCAGCCTTATTATTGAAAATAAAACAGCAGATGGAATGGATACTGATAAGGGTAAACATTACATATTTGTCAGATAACTATAAGTTAATTTAAATTTATAATAACATTAATTGATTTCATTATTTTAGATACTGGTGATGATGACCTTGATAATTATAATTCTGAAACAGATTCTGAAAGCGAGCTCGAAATTGGAGATGATGAAGACGATTTTGATTGATTTTATTAATATGTATTTTCATTTATTACATTATATTTATTTTTTGTATTTTATGTAACAGAATAAAAACCAACATAAAAGTTTGAATAATATTTTTTTATAATTTTCTAAAAATAAAATTATTTTTGAAAAGGAAACTGTGTGTAGCGTAAGTATGTACAAAGATTCATTTTATTCAGTTTTTTTATTTTGTTCAAGTCTTAAAGTTTTCAAATGATACACTGAAGCATTAATTTTTTATTCTTAAAAAATTGAATTTTTAAATTTGTACGAAAATGTTTATCGAGGTGTATGTAATGGTAATAGTCGATTGATCTTAACATATAATGACTCTTTTTACTCCTTTAAACGATAAATTTGAAAATATTTTTGAATTATTGTGATATGTACCTTCAAATTTGCAAAAATTATAAACGTTTTTCATTTTAGTTTTTATCATTTCTCAATCAAATTAAACGTTTAGGGTCTCATTTTATTCAGCTCTTTTATTTCTTCAAGTTATTATAGTTTTATAACGCTATATTGAAATATTAAGTATTCATATTCAAACAATTTTTTTTAATTTACAAAAAGTGGTAAGAACACCCTAATTTTCCAATTATTCACTCAAATTAAACATATAAAGTCACATTTTACTCGTTTTTCCATATTCATTGAATTCTAATAATTTTGTGACTGCATTAAAATCTTAAATATATGGATTTCAAAGACTAATTTGTAAAATGAAAATTTTTGTTTTGAAATTTTTAAATTCATTGCCAGCGGTTTTTTATGTTCCACCAAAATGTAATGACATTATTATTTTTTACTATAACATATTTTATATGATGTATTTCTTTCGCAAGTGCAATGATTGCCGTACAGGAAATTTTAGTTTTTGACTATCAGTAATACTTATAATTATAAAAATTAGTTTATATCGTATTCGATGAATGTTCCATCAGAAATATACGGCGATATAATTTTTTATCACTATTAAATTCTCTTAATATTATGTGCTAAATGCCGTACTGGAAAATTTAATTTTATAATATAGTGAAAATTCTCGTAAAACCCCACTAACATTGGAAAAGTCTGACATTAAAAATGTACGGCAAGCATAATTTTATTTATATTAACCTTTAAACAATTTATAACTGCAATAAAATTGAATATAGACTATTACTGGAGTTGCTGTAAATGCATTTTCAAAATTGGAAAAATTATAAAAAATTTCTTTTATTTATATTTAATTAATTTTTTCTGGTGCCAATAAATTTGTACGGCACTTTTGAATAAAGAATAGAATATGAAATAACTTGCTTCCAAAATTTTTGCCGTTCAGGAAAAAATGATTTTTACCCCAACACAAAGGACTCCAACTTCAGAGGACACATAATCAGGTTATACATTTTTTTTTGCCAAATATTTTATACGGCACTCATGAATTTCTTTATTTTAGATCATAAGTAAACCATTGAACTTTGTGCTGTACTTCCTCTAATAACTTTTTTCGAATGGGTTGAAATGACAGCATGGGCGTCAAGGTAAAAGCACTTAGTGCCAGAGAAATCATACGGCATAGTATAATATTTCTTTTGAATAAATTTATTTACTTAAACCCGAAATGCCGTACAGTTTTCTATAATTTTTTCATCGAAGAAAATTTGCGGAAAATGGAAATTATTTATTCTTTCCAGCACCGTAATTTTTGTACGGCATAAGGTTTTTGTGTCTTAGTTTTCCAATGTCTAGCTTGGTTCGAAATACCGTACATTCAGATTTAATTAATTTACCAGGTACAAAAATACCAAGTTTGACTTTTCGCAGATAACCCATGTGCCACGCAAAATAGACGGCATAGTGCTCAAACGTTTTTCTTTAGGCAGTAGTGCTTAGTTGATGGGCACTCATGGTGCCGAACGTAAGTAGAAAATTTTTCCCGTCCGGCTCTTAGTCTATAGTTTCTATTAGTATCTTCTATTTTTTTTAACTGCCAAGGAAAAGTTGTTTCATGACCATATTTGGGGAAAATATACTAGAATCGATACAGAACAGATGTGTAGTAGTCACATACTAGTGCTAAGTGGGGGAAATACACTCCACATACTAGTTTCTATCACTATCTTATATTTTTTTTAACTGTCAAGAAAAAGTAGTTTTATTAACATTTTTGGGAAAAATACATTAGTATCGATATAGAACAGATGTGTAGTAGCCACATTCCCTTAAGGATTTTCTAAGAGGGTGAAATACACCCCACATGTACTAGTTTCTATCATTATCCTATATTTTATTGTTTTCAACTACCAAGGAAAAGTTGTTTCATTATCATATTTGGGGGAAATATATTAGAATCGATGTAGAACAGATGTGTGTGGTTGTAACATGTCCTAAAGTATTTTCTAAGAGGGTGAATACACCCCTCACACACTAGTTTCTATCATTATCCTATACTTTTTTTAACTGCAAAGGAAAAGTTGTTTCATGATCATATTTGGGGAAAATGTATTAGAATCGATATAGAACAGATGTGTGATAGTCACATTCTGTTTGATTTGTTTTTGTTTGTAGACTATGTTATTTATATTGCGAAAATTGGAGATGGGAGATAACCACTCTCTCAATAATGAAATAATATTGCTGCTAACGGCTGGCGTTACAAAATAAACATGTTGGCACATCTTTTATAAAGTATTTTAACAAACTACGTTAGCACGTCTTGTATGGAGTCTTAGATGTTCGTTTTTAAAAATAGGTTTTTGAACATGGCCTCACCTTTAAAGGATTGCCTTAAAAATATATTATTCTTTAAAATATCATTATAGCACTGCACTCCATCACTAGAATAGTCTCTTCCTGAACACAATTGTCTTACGGCTCTCTTGATAATGCCGTCACTCGTTTTGATGATTGCTACTTGGGAAACGCCATCTTTACCAGATATTACATTCAGGATTCTACCCATAAGCCAATGGTTAGACGGTTGCTTATCATCTTGTATTAAGACCAGTACACCAGATTTTATTTTGGTCAGGGCGTCTCTCCTTTTGTAATTGCGAGATAACTGGGTAATGCATTCTTTACTGAATCGTGACCAAAATTGCTGTTTGAATTTTTGAATCAGTTCTAAAAATCAAAGACGATTCTCTGGTACTTGCTCGAAATTGTATTCTGGAAGCGATTTGATACTCGTTCTAGTAGGAAATGGGAAGGACAGATAGGTTGGAGATCGTTAGGATCATTGGACATTGCAAACAATGGCTGCAAATTTAATATTCCTTTATTTGAATAATTAATGTATTAAATTCTTCAAATGTAAGTGTTGCATTTTGAATTGAACGTTTTAAGTGATACTTTGTACTTTATGGCAGCCTCCCATAAGCCACCACAGTTGGTCGCGTAAGGAGGTATAAAGTGCCAGGATGTATTATTTGATGTACAGTACAGGACAATGGCATCTGAATTATTTTTTTAAAATTCTGTAAATTCAGATATCAAATGCGACTACTCGTAGAATATACTCGTATTCTACGAGTAGAATTTTACAAGTACATTTAAATTAACTCGTATGTACGATTAATAAGTATTTCAAATTAAAAATACTTATAAGTAAAAGTCAGGAGTAGTTTTTATCCGTAA
The DNA here is from genome assembly GCA_963921935.1 of Galeruca laticollis. Taxonomy (NCBI): domain Eukaryota; kingdom Metazoa; phylum Arthropoda; class Insecta; order Coleoptera; family Chrysomelidae; genus Galeruca; species Galeruca laticollis. The sequence continues at coordinate 70,819,061 of OY998181.1, forward strand.
GCAAAATACGAGTAAAAGTATTCGAGTACTTGGGCAGCTCTGTGCCTCATTAATGTATGCACTTTCGTTACTGGTTTTAATTCAATTAATTCTGACTCCGCTTGACCAGATCGTAATAGAGGCCAACAAGACTCATTTTGTAGTAAAAATGGTGGTCCATGCCACCAGATATTGGCATATTTTAGAAGTTGAGGCTGCTCGCCTCTTGAAGCTAAATCCGCTGGATTTTGTTTTGTATTTACATAATGCCAATCCTTTGGATTTGATAACAATTGAATTTGAGATATTCTATTGGAGACAAAGACTTGAAACCTATTAGGTTCACTATGTATCCAGGCTAGGGCTACCTGTGAGTCTGTCCAAACGAAACAAGGAATCGAGGTTTTTAATGATGAAATTGTTTTCTTGACTAGCTGTGCTCCTAGCAAAGCTGCACAGAGCTCTAAGCAAGGTATAGTAATACATTTCACAGGAGCCACCTTAGTTTTTGCACACAATAAGTGGACAAAATACTTGCCCTGAGGATTTTGACTTCGTAAATAGATACATATTGCATAGGCAACTTGTGGTGAATCACAAAAACAGTGTAAATCGATTCTGACTCAATTGCACGACGCGGTATTTCAATTTAATTTAATATGGACTGATTTGAATCCATTTGTTGCACACTTATGTAGAACTGGATCGCCCCAAGATAATTTTTGTGACCATAGTGCTTGTATTAGTATTTTAAATAAAATAATACATGGACTTAACAGTCCTAATGGATCATATATATGAGCAATATCTGCAAGTATACATCTTTTAGAAATAACCTCTGGTATAGCTTAATTCGGTACATGATATTTTAGTATGTCTAACTGGTTATACCATTGAATTCCGAGTGATTTATAGTTTTCATTATCCCCCTAAGTTAAAATCGCATTTGTTATATCACCTATAACAAGACCTGTTAAGACTGCGGATACATTTGTCACCCATTTTGTAATAATGAATATATTTTTGCATGTGTCATTTAATTCATCCAAATCATCAGATCTAGTCAACAGATCATCGACATAAAAATGAGATTTTATTGTCATGTGCCAATTGTTGAAGGCATCCTATAGCTAAATATGGAGCAGAACTAGTTCCATATATCACAGTGTTTAAATGATAAGTTGATAAATCTTTACTGGGGTCATTCCACCAGATAATACGCTGCAACGAACGATGCTCTTTATGTATAAGAATTTGGCGATACATCTTTGAGATGTCGGCGGATACAACATATTTATGATATCTAAATCTTAATAAAATGTAAAAATGTCATTCTGCAGCTTTGTGTCTATAAGTTGCAATTCATTTAAGGAATAACCAGAAGTTGATGGACAAGAACCATCAAAAACTACTCTTAGTTTAGTTTAGACTATCCTCTTTGAACACTCTATGGTGAGGTAAATAGTAAGATTGAATGGTTTCTACATTCTCATGGTTTATTTCAGTCATATGATTCAAAGATATTTATTTATTGAATAAAGATCCAAACAGGCTTAATAGCCTTATTACATGGATAGTATATTATAAAAAAAATATTTTTACATGTGATCTAAGGGAATACCTTATTTTATTCTAACTGCAGAGGAGAGACACATTAAATGGTAGAGTAATTCAAATTTATCTTTTATGAAATGTTTTAAATTCTTATCAGAAACTCATACCCGTGTTTTAATCATAGAAGTATTAAATCTCAAACGTTTCAAAATATGATACTATTAATCTTTTCAACTGCCCTAAAGGTAGAGACCAGTCCAAGTTTATCAGTGCATTAATTGTGTTGGTCAATCGACAAATAGACTGAAGTGGAGAACCAGCAGAATTTTGTATACTAAACATTACGGAGTTTCTCGTGCGCTTTGGAGGGACATGAATCGGTAAATAATATAAAAGAGTGCTACAATTTATTTTGTTTTTCATCACTTTCGATATCAAGTTCATCATTGCAATTTTGAGTGTCGTACTTAGTGAAAGGATTGCAAATTCTTCCCGTAACATTTGCGTTCTTACACAATTATAGTCTGGCCACTTATTATATTTTTTATGATACAAATGACGTAGCAGTTTATTTTGAATTTTTTCTATTGAATCTAAATATATTTGTGATTGTTGATTCCAAATTACACATGCATATATATTCATGTATACATTTTTTATATATGGATTTCACGGAGTTCAAACAAAAATTTTTGTCTAAATTTAAAAAACGTTTAATAGCAATATTTTTGCTATCGCCTAAATGACTAATTGGATGTTTAAAAGGAAATTGTACAACAAAACGTCCTTCCTCATTTCAGAAGATTGTTTCTGTAAATATTTGTTCCCAGTGATGCTCATCTTGAGTCATCGAAGTAGTTTGCTCTGGAATCTCCTCTGGTTCCCAGAACCTCTATAATTGTTCCTCTTCAGGAATTGTTTTTATTAGGTTACATATTGACACAGAACAAGAATTAGGTGCTGACCCACTGATCACCCATCCAAATTGACCACTCTTTCAATAATGAAATAATATTGCCGCTAACGGCTGGCGTTACATAAACACGTTGCCACGTATAAATTCTTAGATGTTCGTTTTTAAAAATAGGTTTTTGGACGCATTCTCTTAAGGATGTTCTAAGAGAGAGAAATAAACCCCACATGTACTAGTTTCTATCATTATCGTATATTTTATTGTTTTTAACTGCCAAGGAAAAGTTGTTTCATCATCATATTTGGGGGAAATATATTAGAATCGATATAGGTCAGATGTGTAATAGTCACATTTCCTTACAGGTTTTCTAAGAAGGTGAAATACACCCCTCATGCACTGGTTTCTATCATTATCCTATATTTTATTGTTTTTAACTCCCAAGGAAAAGTATATTGATTCTAATATAATTTCCCCTAATATGATCATGAAACAACATTTCCTTGGCAGTTAAATAAAATATAAGATAATGCTAGAAACTTTTCCTTGGCAGTTAGGAAAAATAAAATATAGGAAAATGATAGAAACTAGTGCATGTGGAGTGTATTTCCCCCACTTTTTCTTTAGGCAGTAGTGCTTAGTTGATGGGCACTCATGGTGCCGAATGTAAGTAGTAAATTTTTCCCGTCCGGCTCTTAGTCTACTAGTGCGTGAGGGGTGTATTTCCCCTCACTTAGAAGATCCTTAAGGGTATGTGACTAAGACACATCTATTCTAATATATTTTCCCCAAATATGATACTGAAACAACTTTTCCTTGGCAGTTAGGAAAAATAAAATATAGGAAAATGATAGAAACTAGTGCATGTGGGGTGTATTTCACCCTCTTAGAAAATCCTTAAGGGAATGTGACTACCACACATCTGTTCTATATCGATTCTAATATATTTTCCCTCATTATGATGTTGAAACAACTTTTCCTTGGCTGTTAAAAAAACAAAAGATAAGATAGTGATAGAAACGAGTGGGTGGGGTGTATTTCCCCCTCTTAAAAAATTCTTAAGGGAATGTGGCTACCACATAACTATTCTAGATCGATTCTAATATATTTTCCCTAAATATGATGATGAAACAATTTTTTTCTACGACCATAAAGAAAAATGGACATTTCAAGTGCGTTTTCGATTAAGAAACCTACCACATTGTAATACAGATTTTCCCACGGGCTAGCTGTATCAAAATATTTCATTTCCCACGACTTTCGTGTGCAGCTAGACTGTCATTATATTAACGAATTTTTTGATCATATATATTTTAATATATGATAGAGTCATGTTTGTTAACGTATGTCTAATAATTTGACATTTCACATCAGTGTTTACAAAATTCGTTTATAAAAAAATTAATAATTGAAAATGAGTAACAATAGTGAGGATGATTTGACATAGACATACTGATCCCGATATGTAAACTAGTCATTGCTTTAGAAGGATATCGGTTACTATCCTGGTAGATGCAGGAGGTGATATAACTTCTTTAAAGAGACACATGATAAATGATAACTTTTCCACAGGTGAATTATAACGATTTTTTCTGCATAAAGAATTTTTATTTCCGATTTGTCAAAGTTGGAAAATTTGGAATGTTATTTCACGACGTAGGTAGGTACATGTACAAAAAGAAAAGAAAGTATGGTTCATTCAACGGGATAAGAATCCGACTTAATAATTTCAGAGAAATAATTCTCCAAACCATGCAACAATAATGGCAGGAAAGTTTATGATAAAAATTGTTATGAAAAATATTAAGTTTTGTTTAGGATTTATGATGGTCGTAGAAAAAGTATAGTGTACAATTTGCATGAACTGACCCATTTCCAACTCGTAGGTATATGAAACTTTGTATTTCTCGCTATGCTCGTACTACAAAATTTCATATACCTACTCATGGGAAATGTATGTCATTTCATGCTCATTGTACCATATACTATTCCTCTACTGTCAAAAAAAATGTGACTACCATATAACTATTCTTGTGAGAAGATAAGGAAGGTGGCAAAAAACAGAAGACAGTGAAAAAATAAGTACAAGAAGATTGGGTTACTACCTGAAAGCGATCACCTCCTAAGTGCATAGCGAAAAGTGCGAGTATAAAATCGAATAAATTCAATCCAAAGTCATAATCTGCCTTAGTTAATTACAACAAATAAAATACGTAAGTACTATTTACAACAGAATTAGAATAGTATATAGAAGTAATAAGACGAAATTTCATCAACAAACCAGCCGCTTATCAAAAGGAATTCCATTATCCACTTTTTACTTCTGACTCTTTCTCAGTAGACAGGGTCGGACCTGCACATGATAGTGCAGAAGCAGAAAATAGTTTTAAAAGTTACTTAATTTCAAAATTATATCATGAATAATAACACTAAAAGCAATTCAGAACAACCCGGAATGTCATATTCGAGTGTATTGGGACAAAGTAAACAACCAAAGTACCCGCCAAAAGAACAAGCTATTATTTTTCCGTCAACAAGAATACTTGTATCAAGTCGGTCCACTTATCTCACCAAAAAATATAGTATATGCTTCATGCATGGCTAATGACAGAATATGTATATATTTATCATGGAAACAGATTGTAGACAAATTTTTGAAAGAGCATGGAGGAGAAATTACTATTAATGGCCAACAAATCAAAGCTCGTAGGATGATTACTCCAGCAGAAAGACTTGTAATTTCAAATGTTTGCCCTTCAATCCCAAACGAAATTATCCAAGAAGCCTTAGAAAATATTGGACTCAAACTAATGTCAAATATAACATTCCTAAGAATTGGTGTAACTGATCCCGCATACAGCCATAAACTCAGTTTCCGACATCAAGTATATATTGATCCACCAAATAACCTTACAGTACCAGACAGTATCCTTATACAATTCGAAACAACCAGTTATCGTATTTTTCTCAACATGGATGGGCAAGGTTGTTATAAATGCAAACAACCAGGTCACACTGCATACAACTGTACCTCTTCCAGCCAAGTTAATAATACTCCTAACATGCCACTACACTCCCAATCAAATATAAGCGGCAGCAACACCACTATGGCTACACTCCAAAATCAAGCTAACATTACTACTCCTACACCACCAGAGAAAATCAATATTACTCCTCCTACACTCCAACCTAAATCCATCAACAACTCAACCGAACTTGAAACAAACCAAATAGACATAATAAATAATGATCACACAGAAACCAACAAAAGAAAAATCAACGAAATTGAAAGTCCCCCAATACCAGATAACACCACTGAAGAGGAAACAACTTTCAAAACACCTAAAGAAAAAAAACCTAAGAAAGTTGGGCTTGACGAAATAATGAAAATGATGGAACCCGCCAATAATTTCATGGAGGAACACGCAGACGAACTAATATTAAATTATGATCAACTGACAGATTTGATTACCAATATTCATGGTTCTAGTGATCCAATCAGTACCATAAGAAATTATACCTCAGATTTTGAGTCTCTCATTAATATGCTGGAAAAAGTGTACCCCCAAATCACGAACAAATCCCTAAAAATCCGCGTAACCAAGATAAGAAAATGATTACGACGATACATATCAGAAGGCCCCATTGACTCTGGTAGTGAGTCGTCGACACAATCATCATATTAGAAATGGACATACTTCAATGGAATTTAAATGGTTATTACATACACTATGAAATGTTGAAACAACTATTGTCTAAGTACAAACCAAATTCTATTTGTTTACAGGAAACACATTTTAAAGACAGACATAACTTGAAAGACTATAACATATGCTATAAAAACAGGCCCACTGGAGAAAGGAGCTGGGGGGGTGTTGCCACATACGTTAAAAATAATATCCAATCAAATAAATTTGACATAATCTCAGATCTAGAAGCTGTTGCGGTTACTGTTTTCTATCCATCTAAAATAAATATTTGTAATGTTTACATTTCTTCCAATATTAATCTCAATAAAAATGATTTGGTGAACTTGATTGAACAAATACCTCAACCTCGTATAATTGTCGGAGACTTCAACGGTCACAATTTATTGTGGGGATCGGTGAAACAAGACGATAGAGGTAATCTTATTGAGGAAATTATGAATGACTACATCACTTTGCTTAATAATGGATCTAACACAAGATTCAACTCATACAATGGGACATCATCTGGACTTGGCAATATGTGATGTCGCTATTACTCTTCTCTTAAACTGGGAGGTGATGCCATATCTCTATGACAGCGGTCAGTTCCCAATAATAATCTCTGACATTAGAACCGGCGCAGAAAATAGCAAACCTTTACAAAAATGGCGTCTTAACAATGCAAACTGGAATCAATTTTCCCTAAATATTGAAACATTACTTTCTCAATACAAAATAACAGAGGATATCGACGAAACAGTTAACGAATTTACCAAAATAATTGAACAAGCCGCCAAAGACAGTATTGGGATGACAGAAACCATTAGAAGCCACAATCCGGTACCCTGGTGGAATGACGAATGTCGTCAGGCAATAAAAGCAGCATTTAATCACTACAAAAAATACAAGACTTCTGAAAATCTAGCAAATTTTAAGAACCTTAGAGCTAAGACAAGATATACGCTAAAAAAAAAGTAGAATAGAGTGCTGGAAGACTTACGTACAAAATATAAATAGTCCATTTAATATTAGCACTATCTGGAAAAATTTTAGGCAAATATCGGGACACAAATCATATAAGAAAATTGCTACCTTAGAAGATAACGGACAAATCATTAGCAATCCAAAGCAAATTGCTGATTTACTAGCCAGCAATTACGAGAAACAATCTAGCGATGCTGCTTTCGAAGAAAATTTCTTGGAAAATAATGAAACCAGTCTACGCAACTTTCACATTAACAATATAGACACGGACATCAACAAGCCCCTCCTAAAGAGCGAGTTTGACGAAGCACTTACTTCTTTTGATGATTGCAGCCCAGGGCCAGACAACGTGCCTATTAGCTTTCTGCAACACTTCCCAGAAACAGCTAAAGCAACACTGCTAAAATTATTTAATCAAATATGGACAAAACATACGTTCCCAAAAAAATGGTCACAAGGAATAATTATACCCATTCAGAAGACAGGGAAAAATAAATTATTAGTCGATTCTTATAGACCCATATCCCTAACTTGCACCATGTGCAAATTACTAGAAAAAATAATCAATAACAGACTTGTTTGGGAGTTAGACCGAAGAAAATTGATAATACCAGAACAGAGTGGATTTCGAAAACACAAAAGCACAATCGATAACATCATCGACTTAGAAAGCGACATACATGAGGCTTTAGCAAACAATCAGAAATGTATAGCTGTATTTTTTGACATAAACAAAGCATGGAGGCCTAACATAGTAAAAACCTTGCAAGGATGGAATATAGATGGAAACATGCTGGCTTTTATTTACAATTTTCTAAATAATAGAAGTTTCCAAGTTAGGATAAACGGCTCGATCTCCGATCTAAAAACACAACAACATGGAACACCGCAGGGATCAGTAATCAGCCCAACTTTATTCCTTATAGCTATAAATAACATCACCACTAATATACAGAAACCAATAAAAGTCTGACTGTATGCGGATGATCTGGTAATGTACATAAAAAGTAAAAATCTAACAACAATGAAATCGATTCTACAATCACACATAAACATACTTGAACAATGGTCTAAGGACTCCGGTTTTCATTTCTCTGTAGAGAAAACCAAATGTATAATGTTCTCCAGGAGAGAAGTAGGCCAAAAGCCACTACTTGAACTAAATGGTAGTCCCCTCGAGTATGTGTCAAAAATCACATTTCTGGGAATGATCTTCGACTCGCAATTAAATTGGGTTGAACATATTAAGAATCTAGTCGTTAGATGTCAGAATGGACTAAATCTATTAAAAGTCCTCGCAAACAGAGAGTGGGGATCTCATCGAGAAACTTTACTCCTAATCTACAGACATCTTATTAGATCCAAGATCTATTATGGATCCATCGCCTACGCCTCCGCTAAAAAACGCATATTAAAACGTTTAGATGTCATAGCAAACCAAGCATTGCGCATCATTTCTGGAGCTTATAGAACATCCCCTATCGAAAGCTTACAAGTAGATCTAGGAGAGCAATCACTAGATAAAAGAAGGCAATACCTGACACTGTAATATGCCGGTACTATAATGGGCAACCAAGAACATCCAAACTACAATAACACAGTTGCAAATAGATATCAAAACACCTATGAATTCAGGAAAAGAGTCGACTACCCCTTCTATCAGAGAGTTTCCAAATATATCATACAACTAGACATGCAGATACCTTCCATACTAGAAGCAAATGTTGATATACCACCGCCATGGCTTATTAAAATTCCAAGCATAGACACCAGCTAACCAACTTTAACAATGCAGAAACTCCAGCCTCCACAGTATATCAGAAGTTTCACACGAAACTCTCCATGTATTCCAACTTTCATAAAATATATACTGATGCATCCAAAACCCCAAATGGAGTTGGAGCTGCTGTTATCACTTCCTATAAACCACCTTTGAAATATAAATTACCCTACCTAAATTCTGTGTATACAGGAGAAATATATGCTATCCTACAAGCTTTAATCGAAATTCAATCGTCAAACCTGCAAAAAACTGTAATAATAACAGACTCCTTAAGTGCCCTAAGTACCTTGAAAAATATTTACACTAACAACCCTCTTGAACTACAAATCAAGACTCAACTGCATCTACTACAAAACAACAACTTGGATGTCAGATTCTTAAGGGTGTCCCCTCATCAAGGAATACAAGGAAACGAAGATGCTGACAAACATGCAAAAGACGCTACAGTATGCAGAGATGTACATATAGTGAACAGTGCGGTTTACAGTGACGTGAAAACCTACATCAAAATGAAAATTAATTCTCGGTGGCAATCGGAGTGGCAAGGATCACTCCAAAAATTAAGACAAATAAAAGAAAGTGTCAAACAGTGGCCGCGAATGTGCAGTAACCGCTTAAAACAGGTCGTAATAACCAGACTAAGAATAGGTCACACTAAACTTACGCATGAATATTTAATACGTAAAACTGATAAACCTATGTGTATAATTTGTAGCCGTGAACTAAATGTAAAACATATACTATTAGAATGTACATTATACACATCGCAAAGACAACAATGTAATTTTCCAAATGACATGAATACCTTGCTAGGAAAGGATTGCGATGTGGATAATATTTATAAATATCTGTCAAATACCTCTCTACTCTATAATCTGTGATTATATTATTCAAGCCATCGCTAATAACCAACTTGATTGATGCGAGAAAAAAAAAGTACAAGGACCGGAACCCTTTTCAAACATCTCAAAAGGAAATATTTCATACATACCTTTAGACTTGAAACTGTTTTAAAAACTACTGGGACATCTCGGCGAATTGTTCTTTCAGGATTTTCAAAAGTTATCTTATGATAAGAAGCTTCTGTAGACTCTGGTGTCCACGTTATTTCAAATAAAACTTCAGAATTGCACTTTATATGACTATTTTCCCAATTATATTCAACATTTATTTCCTCGGGTATCCTTTTCGTTAAGAATATCTAGAAATATTGTGAGTAGGTATAGATACTAAATTAAAACAAAGTATTCAGATCTTACGGCTATGTCTTGTTTGGTAGGATTCCTTAATAGTAGCTTACACGAAGCTGTCTCTCCAATTTTTATCCCTTCAAAAAATAATTTTGGTGTAGCTGCAAATGGTGCCAGTGAAAGGATTTCAATTTTTTCGGGAGTCTTCTCTTTGATCACACGCTTTGGCTTTGGTTCTTTTCGTACAGGTGATATCTATAAAAAATTATTTATAAATAATGTGTAGCTGTCAAAGGGAATTTAGTAAAATGGATTTAAGAAAAGGTAACAATTGTGAATTTTATTTATCTATACATGAGCTGGTGAAAAGCACAGCGTGTCTGTGTGTGTGTGTGTGTGGTGGGAGGATGGCATCAGCTTAATTTATTTATTTATAAACGGGCAAACCCCTGTTTACAATATATATAGACAATAAACAATATAAGAATTGATGTAAGAAGATAATAATATATATCACAAGATATCACAGAGTAGCCACTTCATTAAGTGAATTTTTAAAGGTACACAAGTTCACACCAGTTACACATACATCGTTTGTGTTAAGTAGATTACCCAGTCTCATAATACAAGATATACTGCTATTGTAGCCATAATTAGTATGGTGAAAAGGAACGCTGAAAAGTTCAGAATTACGTGTTGGTATTCTATTGAATCTAAAATTGATTTGTGCCAACAATTCTGGGCATGATATTACGCCATGAATTAATTTGTATAATAAAATCAAATCAGATTGATTTCTGCTAGTTTCTAAGGTATGAATTGATATATGCTCTAAGATTTCGGAATAATTGTATGTACCCTGGTATAAGCCCATTTTACAGGCAACACCTCTCAAAAACTTGTTTTGTATACGCTCAAGATGATGGATATGAACTTGATAATGAGGGCTCCAGACAGGAGAGGCATATTGGAGACGAGAATATATGAGTGACATGTATAATGTTTTTGTTGAAAGAATTGAAAATTCCCGTGTATTTCTAAGAACAAAACCTAGTTTTCGAGAGCTGCTGCTTACAGTTGAATTTATATGCTGAACAAATGTAAGTTTTTCATCAAATAATACTCCAAGGTCCTTAACAACCGATACTCTTTTTATGATCTTATTATCAATATGATAGTCATTTTGAATTATAGGATTTGCTCTACTAAAAGTAATACATTGGCACTTATCAGGATTCAACAACATTCCATTTGATTCTGACCAGTTTATCAAGGAATTAAGATCTTCTTGTAGTTTGTTACAATCAGTTGGTTTTGAGATGTTTGTATATAATTTTAAGTCATCAGCAAAAAGAAGAAATTTACAATTTTTAAAAATAGTTCCTATGTCATTGATAAAAATGTTAAACAACAAGGAACCCAAGTGCGATCCCTGTGGCACTCCTGATGTGACAAGGAAATAATTGGAAACAAAATTCTTAATTTTAACTAACTGATGTCTATTATAAAGATAGCTATGTAACCAGTTTGTCAACCATGACGGAAAGCCAGCGGCAGACAACTTGTTGATTAATAAGTTGTGGTTCACTTTATCAAAAGCTTTACTGAAGTCAGTATAGACCGAGTCAACTTGATTATGTTGTTCTAGTGCACTGACAATATCGGTTTGATATAATAATAAGTTAGTTACCGTTGATCGACCACCTACAAAACCGTGTTGTTGTTCAATTATTAAATTTTTACAATAAAATGAAATATGACTGACCAAGAGTTGTTCCAATAATTTTGGTATGGCAGAAAGTTTGCTTATTGGTCTATAGTTTCTGATTTCTCCCTTAGAACCGTTTTTGAAAATAGGCGTTACATAACTATTTCACCAGGTAGTAGGAAATATTTGATTTTTGAGTGACAAATTGAATAAAATTTCTAATGGTTTACTTAAAGAATAAACACACCTTTTCAGAATATACGAAGGAATTCCGTCTGGTCCAGAACTCAGATTGTCTTTCAGTTTCATTATTCCATTAAAAACCTCCAGAAGGGTAATTTTCAAAGGTGGAATCGATACAGTATTAACTGGATTGAAATTTACATAATCAGCAATCTCAATATTGCTATATACACTTCCAAAATGATCAGCAAACAAATTCACAATATCTGTGCCACAGCTGGCTACATCATCATTGTATGTCATAATATTAGGAATTCCATGAACTTTTTTCAATGAATTGATATAGTTCCAAAAATATTTGGGATTTGTTGAGATGTTGTTATCAACCATACCTATGTAGTCACTATAACATAACTTGGATAAATTTTTGCACCTAGTTCTCAAATTACAAAAAGTAGTATAATCATTAGTATCAGACGTCTCTTTGAATCTTTTGTGAGCTATTTTCTGTTCTCTAATTAGTTGCTTCAATTCAGAAATAAACCACACCGGATAATTTGAGGATTTGAATCTACGAAAAGGTACAGAATTTGCCAAAGCATTATTGAAAATTTGATAAAAATCCTTAACCGCTAATTCAACATTACCACTCAAGAGCGTGTGTGTGTGGTGGGAGGATGGCATCAGCTTTAGCTATTTGCCACATACATATTTTTTTTGTAGGGCAACTAATCAGTGAACAACAGTTATATGTTTATATTGGTTGCTTTTAAAAATTTTATGATATAATCCAGGACAGGTTTATGATTTCTTGAAATTATTGTGGAAAAATTTAAAGGTAGTTGAAATCCATATTTCTTTAAATCAGCTATTAGTTCATTAGTAGGTAAAACATGATTAGTGCACTCAAAAAATAAATGGTTTAAATCAGCAATTTTATTATTATTGCAAGAGCAATGAGGAGAACTTACTAAACCGTGTCTGTGAAGATGCGCCGGAAAGCGACCGTGATTTAATTTTAGTCTTGTTTATTGTACTAGAGTAATATCTACTTATATTGGGAAATGATAGATGCAATATTTTATTTGGAAGTTTAGGGTGGATGAGGAAGTATTGGTTTTTGGACTCCTTAGCAGTATTATCATATATTTTTGACCAATCCGATTTAATTTGATTTCTGTAATTAATAATGAGATCAGAGTATTGTGGTTGATAGTCTATAGTTGTCCCAGATACAGATTCCTTGGCTTCCGAATCTGCTTTTTCATTACCTATGATACCTACATGGACCTTAGCCCAGATAAATGTTATATTCATATTTGAAGACCGAAAAAAATAAGCAAGTTTTTTAATGATGAAAATAATATTGTTTTTAAAATGTTTGAAATGCGTTCCAGAACTGGTCTGGAAATAGATATTATTACAATGCCTTTTGTTTTTAGTTTCAAACACCATGTAAGTGCTTTTTCTATGGCAAGAGCTTCCGTGCTAAATATTGAGCATATATTAGGAATTCGGTACTGCAGTGTTGTATCATTATTGGAATCATAAAATGCTAAATCTGTTCCAGCTTCAGTTTTCGAACCATCGGTGTAAATAAGTGTATGATCTTTAAATTTATTCAATATAGTTTTCATTATTGTATTATTTAATGAGGGAATGTTGGTGTAATGAGGATAAATTATGTTTGGCTTGAAAAAGATAGTCTCAAATTTGCAGCAATAAATAGGATATATTTTGTTACTAGAAACATTTATAATATTTTGGGTATCAACAAAAGCATCAGCTAGTGGTGGAGAGTTTTTTTCCTCCAGTAGTTGTTGGTAAGATTTTGTATATTTAAATCTGCAATTTTTGAAACCAGTAATGCATTAAATGATCTGTATTTAATAATTTGTTTACGAGCTAAAAAGAGTCGTCTAATATTTAGAGGAGGTTCTTGTGCTTCTGCCAGAATTGCATGACATGGAGAAGACTTAATAACGCCTAAACATATTCTTATGGCTTTGTATTGGATTCTGTCAAGAATGAGTAAGTTTGTGTTTGAAGCTGTTCCGTATAACGTGCAACCATAATACATGAGCGAACGTATATAAGCCCTGTAAAAGATAGGTGAGATGCATGCATCAGCTCCCCATTTTGTTTTGGAAACAGTTCGAAGAAGATTCAAACCTTTCTCACATTTCTCTTTCACAAATTCAAGATATTTAGACCAAAGCAGTTTTTTGTCTAGAAAAATGCCTAGATATTTATAATGATCTACTATAGGAAAGGAAGTATTATTGATTATTATTGTGTCCGCCAGATGAAGTCGGTGTCTTGTAAAACACAAAACCGCCGATTTCTCAGACGCAAGACTAAAACCAAGATTGTTTAACCATCCTTTAATACAGTATACTGCGTGTTTGAGTTCTTTTGCGCATCACTCATAGGTATTATGGGAGACATATATACAAATATCGTCTGCGTATTGAATTATTTTGATATTATCGTCCATAATGTCATGCAAGTCCGCGGTGTAGATATTAAAAAGAATAGGGCTAAGAATAGAGTCCTGTGGTAAACCATTATGCACTGTTCTGGGGCCATGTAATACATTACTTTCGATTCTTAAAGAGTTCCAATATGCTAGCGCATACCTTTTTGTTTATACCCATCATATACATTCTATTAAATAAAATATTATGATCTACAACATCATAAGCTCCTTTGAGGTCAATAAAGAGACATAGTAAGTATTCGTTCTTCGAAAATGTTAACTGTATATCTGGACAAGTTGTGTTAAAGCATCTAGTGTCCCTTGGCCCCTACGAAAACCATATTAAGTTTTTGGTGCCAAAGAGTTACTTTCTATAAAGAACTCTAGCCGATTCTTAATCAAATGTTCAAAGGTCTTTGTTATACTTGACACTAATGAAATAGGTCGAAACAATGAAGATGAATCAGGTTTTTTATTGAGTTTGAGTATTAACGTTATAATAATATCCCTCAATTCATCTGAATAGTCTTGCCTAAGCCACCAATTATTATATATATCTAAAAGAAACATTTTAGCTGAAACGGGTATATAATATATAATTTTATATGTGAAACTATCCATATCAGGAGCAGTATTTCACGAAATTTTTAGTACAGTGTCCAGCTCTTCTAACATAAATGGTTTTACTAGGAAATCCAATTTAGACTGAAACGAAAAGTTATTATTTTCTGTTGATGCAAACGGGGGATTTGACACCGAAGGAGGAGCTAATGTGTCTAAAATTTGATCTATTAATTCAGGAGTTAAGTTGGGTTTTTTTGTTTTGGTGATATTTATTATTAATACATTCAACTTTGTTCCATATTTTCGACATAGGAGTGCTTTTATTTAAACTATTTAAATAATCAATCCAGCATTGCTTCTGTTTTTGCTTAAATATTCTTGTTGCTTTAGCAGCAACATTTTTATAATGCAAATAGTTCTCTAAATTAGCCAGACATTTATATTTATTTAAAGCTTTTTTCCGTTCATTAGATGCTGATGAACAGTCGGCATCCCACCAGTAGGGTCTAGGATAGAGCTGTTTGTTGGGTTTTTTTATAGGCATAGCTTGATTTGCGGAATTGGAAAGTAATTCAAAAAAGAAGGAAAGTTTGTCCCCATTTGTAGACAAATTTAAAAATCAGAAGAATTCAGTTTGGATTCGATATTACTTTTGGACAAGGGCCAATCTGCGCGGGAATCAGTCCATTTAGTTGTTGGGTTGATTAAATTAGAAAAAGATACGGTTTGCAATTCCATGATTATTGGGTAGTGATCTGATCCCATTGTATCATCAATTATTATTACTTCCCAGTGTGTTTTACCTGCTAATGAAGGAGTTGTTATGGTTAAATCAACTGCTGATTTATATTGATCGGGAGAAGTTATTCTTGTTGGAGTACCGTCATTAAGTACCACGAAATCTAAATCATCTACGACATCAGCTAACATTCTTCCTTGTGGTGTATCTGGATGGGGGCTCCACATACTAAAATGTGAATTAAAATCTCCACAAAAGATTGTTGTTACAATTGCTTCCAATCATTGTTGTTTACATTAATATTAGGTGGTTTATATATTCATACCAATGTAAGATTGCAGTTAGTTATTTCGGCTGCACAAACTTCTATATTTTTATTAAAATTGTTATTGCCTTGCACTTGTTTATAATTGATTGAATTTTTAATAAGAATTCCGACACCGCCATAACCGTCATCTCTACATTTTTGTAAGAAGTTATAACCTTTTAAATGATAATTATTTTGTGGTTTCAGCCATAATTCTGATAAAACAATAACATCAATATTTTTTCATTCAATAAATTTTCAAGGCTACCCTTGTTTTGGTGAAAAGATTGAATGTTCCATTGGAGAATTTTTATATTACGATTAGTACTCATCATCACTATTAATAGTTATGTATTCCATACTATTTTCATTATTTATATCAATATTTTTGAACAAATTGCCTCTTTTATTCAGTATTGAACACAAATAGTCTTTGATCTTAATTTCATTGATTGATTCCGGTTTTTGTATTACTTCATACATAAAAGAGGTAATTTGTGTAATGATTTGATTGGGATTGAATGAAGAATTATCTTTGGGCGAAGTAGAAGGTGAGGCAGATATATGGGTCATATTGGAGTGATCTTTATTGAAATTATATGACGAGAATGTGAAGAATTTCTGGTATAAGTAGATTCAGAAGTATTACAGATTGGCGAAATGGGTGGAGAGATGCAATTTCTTTTTTTGGATATTTTAGAATTATTTATAACTGTGGCGTGGTTAATTTTAGGTTTTCTGAGAAGAAAGTTATTCACACCCGTTGATGGCAATTCTGGGAAATTTTCGTCATTTTTAAGTATATCGAATCTATTATTTGTGAAAATTTTTGCATAAGTGGGATTTTCTATCAAAATTGGGCCTCCTTGAACGTTGTATTCTGGTAGGCCATCGTTTTTTTAATATTATATTGTTTGATATAATCTGGGCAGTTTCTAGAAATAAATGAGTGATCTGAAGTATTACAATATATGCAGAATTTCTCTAATTCGCATTTTTTGTTTTCTTCATCTTCTTCGTGTTGATTAGCGCATGTTTGACATCGTTTTTTACTTTTACATTGAGTGTGTGTATGACCATAGTGCAAACACTAGAAACATTGCACCACGGGGTGTACATATGGCTCTACATTGAATCTTACTAGATTAATTTTTACTGTGTCTGGGATTTTGTTGCCTAAAAAGGTAACAATTATCATTTGCCTATCTACATAGCTGACTTGCTTCGATTCTGGGTCGATTACCCATTTTTTCATGTTTCACCTCAACAACTGGCCTATCAGATTCAATCTGTTTTTAAAAAATTTTCAAAAAAAAAGTATCGACCATTCGAATGACTCCTTTTTTTTGTGTGAAGAATTTAGGTATGAAAGCGATTAGACTATTACTTTTTATTAAATTGTGGTTAACCAAGGAATTGGCGATATGATACGATTTAAATTCCACTCTGACTCTTTTAATACCTATGGACTTAATATCTACAATATCATTTTTAAATTCTAATG
Source organism: Galeruca laticollis (assembly GCA_963921935.1). Lineage (NCBI taxonomy): Eukaryota > Metazoa > Arthropoda > Insecta > Coleoptera > Chrysomelidae > Galeruca > Galeruca laticollis. The sequence continues at coordinate 70,836,634 of OY998181.1, forward strand.
ATTCCCTCAAGAAATAACCTACTTTAATAGAAAATAATCTTCCTAAGGATTCGGTGTTGAACCTTTGTTCTGTACAGTTGTGCGCTCCGAAACGTTAAATAAAATAAGCAGTAAAACACTAATTAGTGTATATTCAAAAGTGAACCAAAACAAACAAGAAATTACTGTGAGTAGACTTTTTATTACCAATTAATCTGAAAAAGTTGAAATACCGATAGTAAGGTTACACCAATAATTAGTAACCTGAATCCATTCAATCAACAGTGTCAGATTCAGATATATTTCAAAGAATGTGAAAAATGAACGAGACAAATCCACCAGGAGATAATTTCTCCAATAAAAACATGACAACTACCACGTACTCAAGTATAGTAAATACCCAACAAAAGATCAAGCTGTAGTTCTCTCAGCAATGGATGGAGTAAAGATACACGACTACATAATAGCTATATGATCCCTCATACAACCCAAAAACGTATTGTTTGCTTCAAGAATTGCTAATAACCGAATTTGCATCCATCTTTGCTCAAAAAATATTGTAGATAATTTTCTTAGTACCCACAACACAATCAAAGTTAATGGAACTCAAGTAGAAATAAGAAGATTAATAACTCCAGCCCAAAGATTGGTTATATCTAACATTTGCCCAACAATTTTTAACTCTCTTTTGGAAGAAGAACTGAGAAAAATGGGGATATCTGCAGTATCTAAAATTACCTTCTTGAAAATTGGTATGCCAGAATCTGAATACAGCCACGTACTCAGCATTAGAAGACAAATCTACATCAAACCACTCCAACACGCAAACATACCAGACTCTTTCAACATCTCCCATGACAATACCACTTATCGATTATACCTATACATTGATGGCTCTAATTGCCAAAAATGCAAAACAATCGGCCATCAAGAATCCGACTGCCCAACTTACCTGACTCAACAAGACCCTCCTGAACATATGGACAACAAAGAAATACAATCTAACCCAACCACAGAAAAAAATTCTAATTTAACATCATCGTCAACAGAAATTTCCATCACCACAATACCATCAAATACTTCATCCTCCCCAGTAACATTACCATCAATTCATATCCCCTCTTCCACAACCTTTCCAACAGCAAAAACCACCCAAATATCTTACCCTCCACTACCAAGCACCTCAACCTTTCAATCCTCAAGCTCTTCTACAATAGACATAATACAAACATCTAAACCCACTCCACCAAATCATCCATCAGAACTTAACATACAAACAACTAAAAGACAAATCTCCACGTCACCAGATATTCAGGAAAATTCACCCAACCCCACCTTTGTTACTCCACTAAAACCCTCGAAACAAAGAAAAAGAGCGAAAATGTCTTCGAAAGATATAGAAAATATAATAATCCCTATAAAAGAACAAATTGAAGATAGAACCCCACCGTTCGTCTTAAACTTCACCCAATTATGTGACTTTCTGGAAAATTCAATCAACTCCAAACACCCAAAGGAGATAGCACAGCAGTATTCCAACGAAGACTCCGAAATAAAAGAAATTTTAAATTTCATATATAAACATAGAACGACAAAGGGCATAAAAAATAACATTACAAGAATTAAGAAAAAGTTAAGTCTCTCCAGCCTCTCCACCACCGAAGAATCTGACAGCGAACCTCTTTCACAAGAGAATTAATATAATGAATAATACGTTCATACTTCAATGGAACCTCAATGGTTACTATACTCAAATTGACTCCTTAAAACTATTAATTAATAAACAATCACCAGCGATAATATGCCTAGAAGAAACTCACTTCAAACAACAACCAATAAAGTTGAAAAATTATCAATGCTTCCTCAAAAACCGATCGGAAGCACAACAAGCCAGTGGCGGAGTAGCAATTTTTATAAAACAGAATATTCAAGCAAATGAAATTCCAATAAACACAAATCTTGAAGCTATCGCAATATCTATAATTTTTTGTAAGAAAATCCATATATGTAACATATATTTACCACACCCAAATGAACTTGATATAAATGAGTTAAACAACTTGATTGAGCAAATTCCATCGCCCAAAATAATCGTAGGAGACCTGAATTGCCACAATGCAGCATGGGGCAGCCATAAAACTGACAAATGTGGAAATCTACTTCTCAAAACCATCAATAGTTGTAGCCTAATCCTAATGAAACAGGGAAACCTACAAGATTCAATTCATACAATGGCACACTATCTGCTATCGACCTCTCCCTTTGCAGTCAATCTCTGGCACCCGATCTTCAGTGGGATACCCTCAACCATCTATATAACAGTGACCACTTCCCCATATCCATACAATGGAAAGAAAATGAACCTCCTTCACATCCTATATATCAGCACTGGAAACTACAATTGGCAAACTGGGAACTATTTAGGAAGGAAATAGAAAACAAAGTCGCCAATTTCACACTTGAAGGAAATATCATGAAGCTGAACAACATCATAATTTCAGCTGCAAAGACCAGTATAGGAAAAACTAAAATGTGCAAAAGACAACCAGTCCCTTGGTGGAATGAGGAGATTGCACAAGCTCTAAGTTCAAGCAAACACGCCTATAATGTGTGGAAGACATAAAAATGATGAAAAGCGCCTGGAATTCAAAAAACTCAATGCCAAAACCCGTTTCCTAATTAAAAAAAGTAAAAAAGAAAGCTGGTGCAACTACATTTCCTCCATAAATCCCTCCACCCCACTGGACTCGATATGGAATAAAATTCGAAAAATAAGAGGACAAAATTCTTTCCTCCACATAAACACTTTATCCCATAATAATCAGCTGATATCCGATAAAAAAGATGTATGTGAGGCTATAGCAGATGTTTTCCAACATAATTCCAGTGATCGAAGCTTGGACCAATCCTTTATACAATACAAGGAATTGATTGAAACTTCCGAAATCCAAATTAATGACTCCGACTCTTATCTAAACGTTCCCATAACTCTGCAGGAACTTGAATTTTCTCTCGAAAACACCAAAAACTCTGCCACTGGACTAGATGACATTCCCTCAATATTTCTGCAAAATCTTCCTTTTAATTCAAAGTTAATACTCCTAGATCTATTCAACACTATGTTTTTAAAACATCAGTTTCCAGAAACTTGGACAAATGCAACAGTTATCCCCATATGTAAATTTAACAAACCAAAAGACGACCCAGCCTCATATAGACCGATATCCCTAACCTGCAGTATGTGTAAAATTCTAGAGAAAATCTTAAACAACAGACTAGCATGGCATCTTGAAAACAAAAATTTTTTAACACCCTATCAAAGTGGCTTCCGAAAGTGCAGATCAACAATTGATAATCTAATATCTTTTGAAAGTGAAGTACATAATGCATTTTTGAATGACTAAAAACTAATCGCTATATTCTTCGATTTAAATAAGGCTTTTGATACAACCTGGAAATACAATATTTTAAAAACACTGCAGACATGGGAAGTACAAGGAAACATGCTAGCATTCATAAATAATTTTCTCAACAACAGAACTATGCAAGTCAGATCAAATGGCCACATCTCAACTACAAGACCTCTCAAAAATGGCATTCCTCAAGGATCTATTTGGAGTCCCACACTTTTTCTCACTGCAATTAACAGCATGGCCGAAATGATAAAACCTCCCATCAAAATTTGCCTTTATGCAGATGACCTCATCATTTATACAAGAAGTAGAAGCACAAAGTTCGCCTCCACCTTACTTCAAGATTGCCTCCATCAAATCGAAAACTGGTCTCAAAAAACAGGATTCCAATTTTCAAGTGAAAAGACACACTTCATGATTTTCGACAGACGAAAAAACAACTATAATTTTAATCTGTTTTTATATAGAACTCCACTAACGCGGGTAGAAGAAGTGAATTTTCTTGGTCTTACTTTAGATTGTTCTCTCAAATGGAAAACACACATAGAAGTCCTTCAACAGTCATGCCAATCCCGAATAAATCTATTAAAAATTCCCCGAACATGGGGAGCTAGTGCAATCACCCTATTGAACCTATACAAATCACTGATAAGAAGTAAATTAGATTACGGTTCCATTTGCTACGATACTGCTAAAAAAACATTATTAAAAAAATTAGGATGTCATTCAAACTACCTCACTGAGATGTGTATTGGGCGCTTTCAGAACCAGCCCAACCAGCAGTCTCCTAGTCATTGCAAACGAACTTCCACTGTACTTACATCGACAATTCCTTTCATTAAACTATACCGCAAAAATGTCTGCTTATCCCAACAATAATGCATTCCAAGCCAACTAAAATCTCCCTTTTAGAGGGACAGTGAGACGAACTAACTACGAATTTGAACAATTTAAATTATCGCTCCAACAAAACTCCCCCCTGGATGTCTCAGAAGCCAGATGTTAATACGTCCCTCACTCAAAATCCAAAAAATTCAACTAACCCCTGTCTCCTACAAAACCTCTCCAAGGAAATTATATCAAAATACCCCCAAACCCTGCAAATCTATACAGATGCTTCAAAAAATCACAATGGAATTGCAGCAGCTTACATCTGCGAAAATAACAAATCTGCCATCCGACTACCGAATCAATGTAGTATATTCACGGCAGAAACCACTGCAATTCTGGAAGCCATAAAAATGTGCAAAGACTCTACAGCAACCAAGTTTCTCATCATAACAGATTCACTGAGTGCGTTACTTGGCTTAAAACAACTTTACCCTTCACATCCTATTCTCATACGAATCAAAAGTGAAATGGAAATCATACGTCTTAGCCAAAAAAACGTCTCATTTCTGTGGGTTCCATCTCACTCTGGTATAAAAGGAAACGAAGAAGTCGATCAATTAGCAGTAGCTACAACATCTAAACAAGAAGCACATTACATTCAAAAATTCCCTACACTGACCATACAAATCCAATCAAAAAACATATACTTAATTCTTGGCAAGTAATATGGAATCATACGACATCCAAACTGAAAGAAGTTAAGCCACAGGTCGATCTAGTTCTATCAATACCGGAAAAACGAAGAGACCAAGTTGTCTTAACCTGACTGCGAATAGGCCATACACTCCTTACACATCAATATCTCCTCAACAAAGAACCAGCACCAGAATGTATACATTGCCATGTTTCTCTTACTGTAAAACATATCATCTTGGAGTGTCCTGAATATTCTAGATATAGAAGACAGAATAAATTAAGTGCGGTATTCAAGGATGTGCTCACCAAAAACACAAGTGCTTTAATTAAATATCTCAAAGACATTAATTTGTATAACAAAATTTAAAAATTATTCTATAACACAAATACATCACATACTACTTGTGTAAGTCCTCCTGCTAATAACTCTTAGTAGTTGATGCGGGCATGTTTGTGCCAAATAAAAAAAAATCTTCCTAAGTTTTTATCTACATGTTCAAGATAAACAAAATAAGGTCCCTTATCAGAATTTTGATATTTATTATTGAAATCATAAACCGGTTGAGATTTATTGGAGTTTTTGTCGGGCGGCCCTTTCGGGTCGCTTTTGGGATCGCACATTGATTATTCAAAATACCAAAATTATAAATATATTATTTACGAACTATACTAATTAGGTATACTTATCATTTGAATGACAAAAAAATGAGCTACACTTAAGGGAAGCAGATGCTGCCAGAGAATCCATGAAATGGGATAAATTAAAAGCACAGCAAGAGGAAAGCTTTTAAGCATTCACTTTCAACTTGCAATGCCATTTCCAGTAATATCAACTTTGCTGACAAAAGAATCATGTATGATTACAACCTTAGTTGCCACGAACTGAAAACTGATGTCAGTTAAATGTACCTTTGGAATGTAACGATTGCTTCTACTAGAGGTTCCTAAAAGATCGGTTCTTGAATTACTTAACATCTTCAGACTTGAGCTTCAACAAGCATGTTGTTGCTTATAACGATACTTGTACTGGACAAAATTGTAACATTAAAATGGTGCTTTTTTAAATGCAGTTGTGAGCAACGAAGCCACTAATATTGAAGTCATAGTTGGCTCAAGATATAATGGATCAGAGTTGTGAAAGAAAATCCTTACATAGCCCTATACAAAGAAACACTTTCTGAAGATTTTCCATTTGCATGTTATATGGCATAAAAGTACCTGACGCCTTAAGTAGTAACTATAGTATTGTTTACTCAGAAGCAATCAGGGAGAAGTCAGTAGGACATTTAAAAGGTGGTATTGTTATATTTTACAAAAAATGTTACAAATCAAAAGTTCTGGGAACTTCTCCCTGGTGGCTAATGTACCAGTATAAAAAGTCTTATTTTCATTTCATTGTTTGTGTTGTACATTTTTCACCTAAATGAGATTATGATGAATTACTAGAAGCTTTTGGAATGTCATTTAATGCTATACTAGAACAATATCCACATTGTTTATTTTTTATAATTGGAGATTTTAAAAGTAAAATAGGCGAGACAAGTGAAATTCCAGAAGAAGTTGTAGCAAATAATCAATGTTTGCCCCATATGCTGAGTTATGACAAAGTCAGTAATTATGGGGGTCATCATAGTTTAGAATTTGTAGGATAGAAACTTCTCGTTAATAAATGGTCATATAAAAACAGCTGCTAACTTTACTATTTGTAATACATTAGGGCAAATTGTAAGAGATCTCTGTTTCTGTGGTATTATTAAACTTGAATTAAATGAAAAATTTGAAGTGCTGGATCATCAATATTTATCTGATCACCTTCCAGTAGTTATATACTTCGGCTCTGCAATAATATTACTCCTACTAAATCATTCTCTAGATTAAAATGGGTCAGTACCAAAGTAGTAAGAGTAATTGGAGATGTGAACGTTTTGTATGATGATCTTTGGGATGTAGCAAAACATAAAGATTTAGTTTCAGTAAAATATTTTAATGATACAAACTCACAAAGGCCTAATTACTGATTTGATGCTGACTGTAAGAAATGTAAGAGGTAAGTGACAAATTCATTGGAAATATGTAAAAAACGAGGATTCTCTGAACCATACAAGACAACAAAAAATAATATAAACAGTTGATTTAAAAAAAGGAAAAATGATTATGAAAATAATATGTAACTGCTCTTTCCAGCACAAAAAATCAGTCAATCGGAGTTCTGGATATTAAGACGTAAACATAAAATTTGCCCTATATCAATCTGGGAGTTGGAATCTTCTTACTATAGCACAACTTCACTTAAGTTAAGTACAATGTATGATTTTTTGTTGTCGGAGACGAATTTTTGGCTACCCCCATATCACTTTTAGAACTTGAACATTCATTGATTTTGTGCACAGATGGCAAATCCCTTGGTAAGGATGGTATTACTTAAGAGTATTTAAAGCATTTACTACAGAACTGGCATTTATATATTTGTTATTTATATAATAAAATTTTGGATTCTGAAATTATTCCTGCTGGTTGGCATGAAACAATTCTCACAATGCTCCACAAAAAAGGACCCTTGGAGGATCCTAATACACTAATTAATTGTTGTGAAAAGGTGTTTACGTTAATTCTATTAAATCAATTGTTTAATTGATGTGAAAATAGTCTTCTAAAGCACAATTTGGATTACGAAAGATAAGGGGGTGTTGAATTTGGGTAGAAAAGTTGACCGATTAGGAATTAAAATCGTCAAAGGATTACTTTTTACCTTTTTTTTTTTCTCCTGACTTCTTCCAAAGGTTGCAACCTTCCCTTTCTAATAAATGGACTGTATCTTCTTATGTGAGGGTTGGTATCGTGAAACACTGAAGACCGGCACTAACGCACAAGTTTCGTTGAGATATCTATTCTCTTCGAACCCGTATATCGAAGTGTCGGATAGTAGTTAATTATTTAGCCTGATTCGAAGACCAGTGTTGTATACAGTGTGTCCTCGAATAAGGCAAGACAATAACCATTTGACGTTGTTTAATTATGAATAGCGGTCAATTTACAAGCTTTGAAAACTTATATTAAAAAAAGAAAAAAATATATATATATTTATATTAAAGTATATCCTAAAAACTAAACATACCCCCCACCAAAATGCATAGTATTTTAACTAAATTAAACAGAAAAAGATGGTAAAGGGCATAACTTTACCATAGGTCTCTGAAGGAGACCCTGAGCGGTCTTAACATTGGCCACTCTGGCGATACCATCTGAGCCAGGAAACACTTTTACAATTCCACCCAACTTCCAATGTAAGAATGGAGAATTATCCTCTTTAATGATGACTAAATCGTCGGGTTTCAGTGGATTTTCTTTATTTAACCATTCATTTCTTTGCTGGAGAGTATTTAAGTATTCTGTGTGCCACCTTTTCCACACATCTTGTTGCAGCCTTTGCAATAGTTGCCAACGATCCAGTTGATTCAATTTTAGATGTGTGAGATCGGGATCAGGCACCGCAGTGGGTGGTTCTAACATGAGAAAATGACCTGGAGTAAGTACCGAAAGATCATTTGGATCCGAACTTAGGGGATCTAAAGGCCTAGAGTTCAGTATGGCTTCTATTTGAGTTAGGAGTGTGTGAAACTCCTCAAAAGTCAAAACTTGTGATCCTACGACACGGAAAATATGAGATTTTACAGACTTTATGCCAGCTTCACTCAGTCCATTAAAATGTGGACCGGAAGGAGGAGAAAATTGAAAACTTAATTCCCTCTGACTCCGAAGCCAATTGCATATATTCATTGAGCATTCGAGAGGCCCCAATAAAATTAGTGTCATTGTCGCAAAAAATCTGTGAGCACCTACCACGCCGTGCTACAAAGCGACATAATGCTGCTACGAATGCATCAGAAGAGACTGGAGACTAACTCTAGATGAAGTGACTTTGTTGCAAAACATTCAAAAAGGCAGATATATGCCTTTTGAGACTTGATACCGCGTCCCTTAAGAGGTGTAACCAAAAAAGGCCCACCATAATCCACCCCAACACAAGCAAAGGGTTTAATTTGGTTGATACGACGAGGAGGTAAATTTCCCATAAAAGGGGTATGTGACACTGGTTTTAGTCAGAAACATCGATGACATTGGTTCAAAACTCGACGAATTGCTGGTTTAGCGGAGAGAATCCAAAAGTTTTGCATAAATGAGAAAGTGTTCATGCTGAAGCCCCTGATGACGTGCTCCTTGTGAATACTTTCTACGATTAAATCAGTCAACCGGTGCTGATGAGGTAAAATAGCCGGATATTTTCGATCATATGCTAATCCTGAAAACTGTAAACGTCCACTCTTATCGATAAAAGGATTTAGTTTCCTGAAAGGTTTGGACGAAGCAGTATCGGCTATCAAATTTTCGATCTCAGATGAGAAATATGAGTGTTGTACTCTTTTAACCAAGATCAAAAGAGCACTTTGAAGTTCGGAATCAGTAAAGAGGCCAAATATTTTATTGGTAGAGTATTTTATATTATGAATGAAACGAAAGGCATGTCCAATAACACGCTTTAGTCGAGTGTATCTAGTGACACAAAAGTAGTAAGAACTAATGGTTTTTCTTTGGGACAAGATACAACAGAAATTGAAGAATCTGGACACTGCTTCCTTGGGTTGATTAACCATGGAGGGCCAAAAAACCACAAAGAATGATTGATAATTTGTCCCGGCAGTAGGCCTCGGGAGGCACAATCTGCTGAATTACAAGTCGTCTGAACAAAATGCCAACGATCCACAGCAACCCTTTCTTGTATGTGAGCCACACGGTGGCTTACAAAGGTTTTCCAACGCCATGATAAGGTTACCATGGAATCAAACCATGCAAAAACTTCATCAATTTTGATTTTACCCTGGAAGGAGGAACCAAGTATAAAGTCTATTAAATCAGCTAACAAAAGGACTTTAAGTTGAGCAACTCTAGTTTTGGCACTAATTAAGTAAATCTGAGATGTGTTATCTGTACCAGTAAACCTAAAATAGGTCACCGCAGAGTAGCCTTTTTCTGAACTATCAGAGAAGCCATGCATTTCGCACGAAATAAACTTCATGGGTAAACAACAGGGTATACTGATCTGTGAGAGGAGCGGAAGCTCAGACTTGTACTGCGCCCATTTACCAATTAGATCTTGGGGAGAAATTTCGTCCCAGTCCAAGCCTAAACTCCAGAGGTATTGGTGCATATATGGCAAAAAAGGAAAGTGGAGCTAGGAAACCAACTGGGTCATACATCCTGGCCACTTCCAAGAGAATTATATGTTTAGAACAAGACCTAGAGAGAGGCTGAACTTCATAAGAGAACGTATCTAAAGAATTATTCCACCTTAGGCCTAAGACTTTAATTACAAAATCATGAGAGTCAAAAGAGGAAAGAGAGTGTTGACAATCGTCAGGAGGTAAATTTTGCATTAAGTCGGGATGATTACATGCCCATTTTCTTAAGATAAAACCCCCTTTAGCTAACATGGAAATTAATTCAGACTGCAAAAGCTTCGCTTCTTCTATAGTAAAAGCACCGGTTATGAAATCATCAATATAAATATCTGAGGAAAGTGAGGTTGCAGCTCGAGGAAAATATTTTCTTTCTTCGTGAACTAACTGATTAATAGTGCGAAGAGCAAGAAAAGGAGCCGATGATACACCATAAGTTACAGTGGTAAGCTTAAAATCTTGAACAGGATCTTGGGGAAAAAATCGCCAGAGAACCCTTTGATAATTCTGATCTTCTTCTGTTAAGATTTGCCTGTACATTTGTTTGATACCGGCGATAAAAACAAAGGGATGCAGTCTGAATCGTAGTAAAATTCCTACGATATCCTTTTGCAACTTTTGACCGACAAGAAGAGAATCATTTAGAGATATCCCCATAGGAGATTTAAAAGAAGCATCAAAAACAACCCTGAGTCTAGTTGTATTACTATTAGGATTTTTTACGCAATGATGAGGAATATAGTAAACTCTTTCAAATGACGAGGTAGGTTCCACCCGGACCATATGGCCTGTGGACAAGTAGTCTTTCATAAAGTTATTATATTCAGAATACAGCTGAGAATCTTTTAGAAGATGCAGTTCCATGGCTTTTAATCTCTTAAGAGCAGGTGTTCTAGTATCCTCAAAAAATGGATCAGGACTTTTGAAGGGAAGAGAAACACCGAAACGACCAGTACCCAACCTTATGTAAGACTCTTGGAAGATAGTTTCACATTTCTTATCTTCGTCCAATATTTGATAAGATGGAGGGATGCCCTCGAGTTCCCAGAATTTTTGTAGAGTTGAATCTAGAGAAGTAAGGCATGACGATAGAAAGGAATGAAGGAGTATTTTGTGAGGAACATTCATTTTACCCATTAAAATCCATCCAAAACTCGTATTTACAGCAGTCTGATCACCTTCTGCTCCTTGAATTTTATCAGGTTTTAATATGTTTGTGAATACGTCAACTTCGAGCAACATGTCTATAGAATACGAGATGTTGAACGTTTTATCGGCCAGATTTAAATTAGCAGTGTGAGAGAATGAATCAGTAGAAAAGGAATGAACTGGCATATTATTGCAAATTTTGGATAATATTTGAGTATCTATATTAAAGGATGGGACTGTCTTTCCAAGGGGTTTTAAAGTACAATGGATGGACTTGCGAGAAAAGGTTCCACTATCCTCTACTCCACCAATTTGCATAGAAGTATCGAATCGAGGTAAACCTAATCTTTTAGCACATTTTTCAGTAATAAGAGATACTTGACTGCACCTATCAATTAATACTTTAACCTTCTGAAAATGTCCACGAGAATCAAGCACCTCCACCTGAGCAGTAGGCAATAAATTACAAGAAGAGACTGAGGTATGTCAGACAGTAGCAGAACTACCCGGTATTGAGTCATGGTAACTGGATTCTTTAGTAGAAATTTAGGGAAAGTTAGTGCCTACAACACCGCTAGTTTTAGCCAACAGGGTATGATGCCTTTTCTGACAGATTTTGCATCCACTACTGGAATTACAATTATTGGTAGAATGTTTACTACCTAAGCAATTAGTACACCATTTATACTGTTTAGATAACTCAATCTCTCTTTAGACGTTTTAGAAGAGAAAGTAGAGCACTTATATATTGACTGATCCGACTTACATAGAGCACATTTAGTTTATTCTGTATTAGTAAGAAAGGCAGAACTTTGCGGTTTTGCAGTTTTTATGCATGCAGATTTGTTACTTGAAGAAATACTTTTTTTGGGGGATCAATTTTTTTGCTTAACATGTGAAAAAGTATAAAATCCCAATCGTTCACTGGCAATCCCAAATTTTTAAGAGCTTCTAAATTATCGAAAAATAGTACCAACAATTGCCTCAGCGCTTTTGGAGATTCTAAATTTATTTTCTGAGTATTATAAATTTGTTCCCAGTAGAACGTAGCTAATGCACGAATATTTTGGAAGTGTTTTACTAATTTTTTGTATGCTACCTCATAATTGTCTTCCATAAGATTGATATACTAATGCTAAATGACACTAAGACCTATTATATGTTGAATGCTATTGCTTATGTGGGCAAAGTGAACTGCGAAAATATTGAAAGTGTGCCAACCTATTATGTTAGAAAATTCTCCGAACCCATACACAATACCAATCTCAACCTAACTTTCGACAATTAGTTCACTTTGATTCCATTGGCTAACCTTCTATCTGAGCAATATAAGCTAACGATGGTAGGAACCTTGCGGAAAAACAAAAGAGAAATTTCACCTAGCTTCTTGGCAAAAAAGGAAGTAGGGTCATCGTATTCACTTACGATAATAACAAGACTCTAGTTTCCTTCATACCTAGGCAAAATAAAAACGTGCTTCTAATTTCCACCTTACACCATGACGATTCCATTGATCACGATACAAATAAACCAACTATAATTGAGACATACAATGCAACCAAAGGTGATACAGACACCTTCGATCAGTTGTGCCATTCATATACCACAGCTCGAAAAACAAATAGATGGCATATGCGAGTGTTATATGGTAAGCTCGATGGAAGTGGTATCAATTCGATGATTTTGCTTACCTTTGCTAAGGGAGATTGGACAGAAAAAAAAAATCGGACGCGCAGGAATTTCCTAAAAGAGCTGGGAATGTCCTTGTTAATACCATTTATCAGAGAACAACTACGGTTGCCAACGCTTAGATGATCACTGCGCCAAAAGATAATGGAAATCTTGAATGAGCCTGGGCCAGATCCTCCACCAAATGACGAAAATTTGCGACGAAAAGTTTGTTGTAGTTTTTGTGATAGGAGAAAAAGACAGAAAAACAAATATGCATTGTAGCATGTGCCATACATCGGTTTGCAATGAACACAGGGCAATGGTATGTAGGAGCTCTGAGACTGATTTATCTGCCTAATTTATCAGACTGACTACGAAAATCTTAAGCAATTATAATTTTTTCAATTGCACATTAAAAAAGAATGACATTTATTTAAAACGTTTTGTATACTTAGAATTCGAAAACTTTAGTTTTTGTTATTTTTTGTGAATTTCTAAAAAATCTGCATTTTGTTGCAACTTTTTTTCCTTTTTTTTAATTTCACATTTTTAAAATAAAACTTTTGTTTGGACTACTTTTTAATATGTTATATGCTCTTCAAAATAACCACTTTAACCATTCCATGTGTAGAAACATTAAAAAAATATTACCAACTTGAAAAAACTCCATTTTATTTATTGGGGTTTTGAGACCCCAATGTGCAGTTTGTGTCTTGAACAATAAGTGTGCAGTAGCAGGGTTAAATTTCTGTTAGAATAAAAACATTTGTAATGGATATTATAGCCCCTATTATTATCATTTTGTTTAAACAAATGTAGCATTTTCACTTTTTTATGTGGAATCCTAAAAACTAATGCATTTACCCCAACTATGTACATAATAAAGAATTTTCTTAGGAAAATGAATGGATATTAAACGAACAAATTGTTGTTCAACATGCAAAAATTAAAGACTTGATCATGTACTTACCTGAAAAAACATTGTTCTGTTTGAATTTAAAAGAAATTGTTGTAAAAAATGTTTAAAACTTTTTAAGTGACTATAATCTATCTTGACACACTTGGTTTTGAGTTTTTAAACTTAATTGAAGTTTAACGAAATTTAGCCGATAAAAAAGGAACCTTGATACGGGTGCGAAATAAGTGTAGAGTAGTGTACTATAGATCACAAATCACGGTAATTGATTTTGAAAAATCTTAAAACGTTCGTTATATTTTATACATACTTTACACCAAATACATTTAGTTGCTATGTTTTTGCTTTACGCTTCCTCTCGAGTCTTCGGTCTCTAAAGACGAAAACGTTATCGAAGCGATAATGAAAATGTAGTGTAATTGTGCTCGGTACAATGCTTAATCAAATTTATAGAAATTTTATAGTTTAGGGCCTGTACGTAAACGATAAAAAGATACATTTCATTTATCTATTATTTAAAAAAATATATCCTTCGTGATGCGTTCATCCGAGACACCGATCCCTGAGCGCTCAGGCTCAGGTAAGCTATCTTTAAAATTTTTATGAACGCGGCATTTCCCCTACTTTGCTACTTGAGCGCTCAGGGGGCGGTCGTCATGTTAGATCATAGACAAGTAGTGGGAATTTTGAATTTAAATTGCTAGCTTGTTGTTGATACAGGAGAGTTATTTAGAATGGAAAGTAATGAAGCCGGTGTGGTAGAGCAAGACGAGGCCAGTTTGTTGGGAATTAAAACTCACAAATTATTTCATTGTAAGAATGTCATAAGTGTATTATTTTTAAAATGAATTACTTCAAATGCCTGTCTCGTCATACTAAAATGTTCTTTGACATCGTCAAATCTGTGGACTGAGTCCTCAACAAAATTTGCTTTTCTTGGTCTTCTTTTCCTCAATCTACCTTCTAACATATTTCCTGGAGTAGGATTAACAAGATTTTCAACCATTGCGTTTACTGCGTTCAAGTTGAAATTATCATCTGCTTTGCAAACAGATTTGCATCTATTCCTTCAACCATAGTTTTTATTTTTATTCTCAAAAAAACAATACAAATTGAGAAGTAATAACAATGAATTATATTCTTTGGTAATAGCGGAATAAACAAGCAAGAAACTGAAAAATAATCAAAGAATGACATAAATAATATACGCACGCAAGTGGTGATGACAAAAATCCCAAGAAATAGCCGTTCATCAGAATCAAAGAGCGATCACGTAAAATATGGTCGGGATTAGGTAGCGCTACTTTCAGAGCGATCCCAAAAATTTTCAGATGAACGCAGCCAATGGGTCTGTTTGGCAGAAAAAAAGCGCTTGTAAGCAAAATGGCGATCGCCAAGCGCTGTCAACAGACTATCGGAATGCATATACGTAATAAATATGTATATGATCCGAATGTAAACGTATGTTGGCCATCTTGTTATGGCGTTACTTTCCATCTTAGAATATAAAGTACTACTTTATCATGATACAATAAAATAGAAGATATGTTTTCGCGCTTGCTGGCTCTGACGTCACGCCGAGAGTGAACGCCTTGAATTAGTTTGCAGTTATATTATTGGATATGTTTATGTCGGTTAATTCTACATTTTTATTGTTGAAAATTAGCAAAAATTAGTCAAAATGAGATGTGTAGTGTATGGTTGTGGTTCAGACAATCACGTGAAAGACTTTGCACACGATGTCAGCTTTTTTATCTTTCCAAAAAACAAAAAAAAATGATATGAGAGTGGATCCGTTTGTCCAAACGCGAAGATAAATTTAATACCATATAATATTACACCATATAATTATGCTGAAATTGAAAAAAAAAGTCACTAGGTCCTCTTGGTAATCGTAGAGATATGTTGGGGGCTATATTTATATTTAAACTCCTAAATGGGCAGGTTGATTGTGCGGATCCTTTGAATAATATGGGTATTAGCATTCCTTGTCAGGGTCTTTGCCATCAAGTTACCTTTCATGTGCCCTTTCATAGAACAACATATGGTGCTATGAGTCCTATAAATAGATATCTGTGCTTTTTGAATAGCTTTAATTTTGATAATTTCAATACGTCTTTGGGCCAGTTCAAATATTGCTTGGGGGTGTGATTTGTTGAGTTATGTTGTGTTCTTAGTTTTTTTTATTTATATAAGTATTGTTTATTACATGTGGCTATATGGAAAGTGTTATGTATTTCAAATTAATTGGTTATGCTGTATCAGTCTTTATACCTGTCCTTATTGTATTATTTATTATTGTATTGTAACAGTTAGAGGGGTTTTCCCGTAATAAATAAATAAATCTTTTCTTAAATCAAAGTTGATAAATAATATTTTTAAATCTTAATTTGATACTTTGTTATTACCAATAACAATTTCATTATTATTATTTTGAAGAATGCTCCACAATACCTGAGTTGTACTTTATTGTTGTTCTGTAGTATACTTATTTTGGAATAAACAACTGATTAAATATTAAAATTTGCTAATTGTTTTATTCCTTATATTTATTTACAAATTTAAATGTTTATAAAATAATCATGTCAAAAAATACAAAAAGTATAATAATATGTTTTTTTGTATCAGTACAGTAACTAATTATTTACTTTACGAAGTGTGCAAACAGATTTCAATCAGATCTTAGAATTATTGTTTTGCTCTGGTAGGCTCTCCGATGCCATATAACACTTTTACATGAATTCTCTTGGCCTTTATAATACTAATAATATCTCATTCAACCTGAACCATCCTCATTTTCCTTCAAAATGCATTAGCAACGCATCATACGCAAGTTCTATCACATCAAATGCATTAGCTAGCGCTCACGGTTTTAAACTGTACTCTCCGCGTGACGTCATGCTCGCGGCGAACGAATTTCGACCGGCTAGAGATCATATCTTCTATCACAAAATTCTGTGTCTTCTATTTTGTTGTATCAAGAGTGACCTCTATATTTTGGATGAAATTATGGTTTTATGGTCTAAAAGAAGAGGAGAGGTGTGCAGAGGTCGAGAACTATCGATAGCCGTGCCATCGATAGTTTTTTCTAAACCATCGATAATTATCGATAGTTTTCGATAGTCTGCAAGACTGGTAATTTTAAATAATTTACGAGTACCTACAGGTTATATGTAATGTTATGCTAACGTTATTTAAAAAAATTTAAAATAATGAAACATTTTTATTTAAAAAAAGGATCATATCCACATTTTTTGACTTTAGCCGAGTTCTACTCTGCTCGATAATTTTACCAGCTGTGCAGGTGACGGTTAGTGAGAGGTTGTTAAAATGTTAAAACACAAAATATGTCAGACAACGACAAAAGGTTTGTTCTCACACGAGTTTCAAATCATCAGAAACAGTCAGGATTCTGCGCAATTCATTTCTCCGCGTTCATACATAAGTTTCTGATTGTTAGAAAACAGCTGGACGTTGGACAGTTGGAAAACCATCAGTCATATCTGTGTGAACATCGTCCAGCTGTTTTCAAACAATCAGAATCTTATGTATGAACGCGGAGAAATGCATTGCGCAGAATCCTGACTGTTTCTGATGGTTTTTGATTCGTGTGAGAACAAACCTAAAGTCTGATATAAAACACGAAAACAGATACTTCGTCTTCTTTTTTCCTCCTTTGATCAATTGTTCATATCAAAACATGTTTCGATATGGTGTGGGTCCGCGCATATACCACTATCGAATACTATCGATAACTTTTCGAAACTATCGATTGTGTTAGATAGTCATAAACATCGATAACTATCGATAGCGCTATCGATAGTTCTCGACCTCTGGAGGTGTGGTTATGATTAATACTGAAGTGTACGTCATTTGGTTAAACAAATTTTTGATAATATTTTTGGTTTCCCTATGTTTGTAAATAGCAGATCTTTTAAAATAAAATTAATAAACGACAAAATCAGAAAATAAAAAAATTAAAATGTGGTGTTTTCAGTTTTTATTTTCTTACATTATGTTTAATGTTTTTATTGAAACATGTAAGTATTACTAATTATCCTTTTAGTGTTTTAAATGAAACTCACGGTTTCTAGTTATATGCTTTAAATAGAAGTAATTAATTTTTCCAAAACATTCTATAGCCTGAAGTATTTATTCGAGGTAATAAATGGTTGAATTTACACAAATCATTATATACCAACAATATTTTTTTTAATTCACTTTATCATTTTTGTATAGCATTTGCATTGAATTGCTACCAATGTACAGGAAGTGATCCAAATAAACCATTTCAATGCAATGAATGGTTGTCTAGTGATATAGACATTCAACCAGAACCTTGTGACAGTGTTTTTGGTGCAAGATACTGTATAAAACATGTTGGCAGGTTTGAAGGTACATAACTAAATAGAAAAAAATTAAATATATATAATTGACGTCTCTAACGTACCTAACAAGCCAACTAAATGTATAGGCATGTGCATTTGTACATACATTATATTTAATAATTGGGGTGAATGGTAATGTTTATGTACGAGGGAGGAAACATGATAAAATATTTATTTATAATCTGTACAAAAATCAGCAGTATAATTTATTAGTATACAACAATATTTCATCATGTTTTTATTAATATTTGTGCTAACATCACTAACATACTAATTTCTTACTCTTGTAATGTTTCTCGAAGCTTTCTGTATAAAGTGCTACCAATGTTCTTCTTCGAAAACAATAGACTGCTCAGATGGGATGATTCACATGGGAGGATTAGAGCCTCAAAGCTGCGACGATGTTTTTGAGGCCAAATATTGCGTGAAATCAACTAGTCTTGATGGTAAACAGTAGATTATAACAATTGCAACATTTTTGGTCTACAGAAGCACTTCATTTGTATTATCTAAGGCATTAAGCATGAGCACCGTTAACAGAACATTATGTTGCTGGTGTGGTTGTGATAGAATTTTATTTATTTCAAGCACTTTTCCAAAGTGAATAAACATGTGCGTCAAACTTTACATTATTTTATAACTACACTCACTTTCAAAAGTCTTGCACCCCCCCTATATTGGGATTATATCTATTTTTTTCTTAATTTTAATCCCATCATGTTAAATATTAATTAAAACCATACATTAAAATCGTACAAATTTATTTACTGTAATAACATAGGTTGGTTTAACAGAAAATTAAAATTGAAATGGAAAAATTTGAAAATACAAAAATAATATTTTCAGAAAAAAACGGAAAAAGGATGAATGTTATAATAAATTTAGTACTTAGTATTTCCACCTCTACTTCTTATCAATGCATCAACGCGTCTATGCATGCCAATAATCAAATTATTAATCACTGCCTGTGGAATATTGTCCCATTCCTCTGTAACCGCAACATTAAGCTCTTGCGTGTTTCTTGGAGGGTTATTTCCCACCCACACATGCTCTATGGGATTCAGGTCAGAGGACATTGCCGGCCATTCCAATCTTGCAATGTTTCCGTTTTCCAAGGCTTGTTGAACGGCTCTGGTGCGATGGGGTCTGGCATTATCGTCCATAAAGATGAACTGGGCTCCGATTGCATTACGTAATGGTTGAACGATAGCATTAATGATGTTTTGCAGGTAATATGCACCGGTCATTGTTCCTGGAATATGAAGGAGTTGTGTTCTCCCATTAAATCTGATACCAGCCCAAAACATTTGCGTTCCGCCACGATAAGGGGCAACACCTATGGCAGTTGCTAGTCTATTTTGTCCTCCTGTCTCCCTCCAAACCCTTTTCCGATAGTCATCACTCACTAATCCAAACCTGGACTCATCTGAGAAAAGAACGTTCCTCCATTGTGGCAATAACCAATGTTGATGAGCTATTGCCCACTGCAATCGAGCGGTACGGTGACGAGCAGTTAACAAAGGCACCCTTAAAGGCCTTCTGCGCCTCAATCATGACGCCAAAACTCTTCGATGGATTGTTGCGGTCGAGATCACGCGATTAAACATTCTCTGGAATTGAGATCTTAGTACTGGTACAGTGACTGATCGTTCTCTGCGGGCTAATTGAGCAATATACCTATCTTCTCGTCTAGTACTAACAGTAGGTCGGCCATTTCGAGGCCTACTATTCACTTCCCCAGTCTCTTCATAGCGTCTAATGGTCCTGCTAACCGTAGATCTCACAAAATTTAGCCTATTGGCTATCTGGTGACGAGACAACCCTTCTTGCCACAAAGCAATAATTCGAGTCCTATCAAAAGCAGACAACTCATTTCTAGGCACTTTTAACGTTTATACAACTTATTTGTACCAACTAACAATATAAACTGATAAGCAGAAACAGGCATTTTTTACCAGATCGGAATTTACACGATCCAAAACACGTTTTTTGAGGTATAGTGTAAACAAGTTCTTCTTATCAGCAAAATACTTTTATAGAATATTTATTTCTACATATTTCGCTAAGATACAGGGGGGGGGGTGCAATACTTTTGAAAGTGAGTGTAGATTAAAAATAATTAATGAAATTTAACAGAATAAATGTTTAAACCGAGGGGTAACAACTACCCAAAATATGTACATCATAATTAAATATCCGATAATGAACAATATATAAAATATATTGAAAAAAATGCTTTAATGAAATATTAAAAATATATTTATGATAATAAAAGTATTTAATGTACTGAAAATGTATTTAAATAATTAAAGTATACTGAAGGTATTTAAAGTATTAGAGATGTATTGAAAATAAGTAAAATATACTGAGAGTATTGAAAATAATGGAAATGTAACTAGTTTTAAAATGTAATGAAAATAAATGGAACATTGTGAATATAATATTTGGGGTAATTAAGGTAATAAAAACGCTATGAAACTATAAGAAATCAACGATTTTAGTATAATTTACCACTTCTCTTTTTATAAAAGTACCTAAAGTGAATATATGTTGGTGAGAAATTAAATGGAAAGTTTACAAGTTATTGGTACATATTATATTTCATTCAGAAATCCTTAATTTGAGGATAAGGTAAAATAATATAAATACATTAATTATAATTGAAATTTTTATGTGAAGCTTTAACAGGTCTCTCAATATTATCCGTGATCTTGTTGAGTATAGATCCATTTTCAATTTTCTTGCCTTTCCACATTGTGCTCACTGAATTTTTGCCTTCTAAACAGTTATGCAAGTTATTTTAGTTTTTTTTCCACTACTACTTCCAAATCCCATTGGATAAAATGAATGTATTCAAACAGAAAGTGTATTTTTCATGTGAATATAATCTTTGAAAATGTAAAGTTGACGCAAGTTATTAATATCCATGTTACAAGATACCGAAAAAGTAAACTATTACCTATCATTTGATAAAGTACCTGCATCTAACGATAGCAACTGTTTTTTTGCGTCCATTATCGAGAAATCTCAATTACAGCATGAAATGTACTAAATTTTATTAAGAGCATTATATGTTCATTTCAATTCATTCCACCATAAATTGAAAATGGATTTTTCTAATGGAAAAGTTTTTGAAGATTACTTTGTGGAATGTTTTTCAATTATTAGTTATGCCATCCCAAAGTAGCACCACTATTCTTTAACCTTCATGGGACGGACATCAAAATTTTACGAAAGGGACTAACCGGGGTCCGAGAAGACCCCATGCGTAAAATTGCAGAAATGCTGTATTTTTCTTTAAATTAAATATATAGAAAAGAAGTTATATTAAAGTTTTACTATTAACCATTTATTAGTCAAAAATCATCACGAAAAAATACAAAATACCCTAATCACTAATACTACTAGCTACATATCATTTTAACATTTTTTACAAACTATCTCCGATTTTGAATGTTCTAGGCACACATATTTTTCTAGATTTTCTGTCTTTTCCTCTTTGACACATATGGCAGCGCTCCCTGGTAATGTTTTGTTCAACTCTATGTTCTGTTGCATCCAGTAGTACGGGAAAAACGTCTGTCATATGCCGTTTTCTATTCGTCTGAATGTATTTATTATTATATCGCCGGAAAACGTTTTTCTTTATGAGTTCTTTTCCTAGTCCCAAAATATACATTTTACGTTTATCCAAACTGTTTTTTCGTTAATCCGGGTTTTGCAGTAACCACAATTTATAAGCATTTATTCCTGCGATATCTATAAGATGCGAAAATATTGCCATTGGCCAGCGGTTTGACTTTCTCTGCACTGTATATTCTTTGGCCAACTTATCTGAAGTGTCGACAGCACCTTTTGTTGTAATGAAGAATAATTTCTGGTTTATAGTGCTGTTCTTCTCCAGCTACTTTACTATCAGTATGCTCACTTGAAAGTTAGATGACAGCATGTTTTTGTTTTGGAACATAGGATACTAGCATTCTTTCATTTCTAAAAGCAAACATACTTGAAAACCCTTTCTTGTACGATGCCGGTAGAAGTTCCCTGGGAATAAATGTTTTATTTTTCCGGAGGGTTCCACATAAAGTAATATTTTTTTTCCACAACTTGTCAGCAAGTTCTAAACTTGTAAAAAAGTTATCGGTCGTTATTCCAAATCTGCCTTCCAAATGGTCAAATCTAGGACAACCCTTTGACCTTGACCCTTTTCCCCTTGTTTTCCTAAAAATTAATAGATACATAGGAATATAAAGTTTGCCTATATTGCTTTTCAAATAACTTACCCAAATAAACATGCATGTTTACAATATAAGAAGTGATGCAGTCCACAAGAGCCCATATTTTGATTCCATACTTATCAGGTTTACTCTTCATATAGACTCGGAATGGTGCCTTACCCCTAAATGGTACAAGCTGCTCATCTACACATAGATGGTCACCAGGATTAAGTGATTTATTACAATTAGAAGTGAAAATATCGAATATATCTCTTAACGGAGCTAGCTTATCTACTAATTTTCGTTCTTGTCTTGTTTGAAAATTATCAAAGCGTAAAAATGAAGTAATTTGTTTGAATCAGAGCATATCGATAGCCTCTTTCGATCCGTGAAGTGTGCCAAGAATAAGCAACAGTCCAATATAAGCTCCAATCTCTGTAGAATAAACAGGTACAAAAACTTTAATTTTATTTGGATTTTCTATATTCCATTTATCATAATATGTTTGTGCCTTTCTGTTTGTTTCGGTTACTATTATGTTCAGAATATCCGGAGATAGGAAAAGAAGAAAAGCATCTTTTATACTTGAGATATCAGAACTGTAATTTGTAAGGCCTAGAGCATGTCTTCGAATACTAGCTTTTGAATGTCTAACTTTTGTGTTTCCTGGAATTTTTGACCACTCAGTTCCATCTTCAGATTTATATACTGGAATGCCCTGGCTGTTACTAACTGTTGGTTCCTCCGGATTCGTTTTCTCTATACTTTGATCAACAACTATTACATCATTTTCTTCCTCTACTTCTGTGACAATGTCTTCATCTTCTAAGTCACTCGATGTTTCCTCATTGATAACACTATCAAACTCTGGATCATCACTTTCAAGTATACGTAACATCTCATCGTCAGTAAGCCCCTTGCGATTGTTTGTAAATAAAAACTGACTCATTTTCAAAACGATGTGCCCTACTCGCAATATCACAAGAGACTAACCCGAATATTCAAGTATAAAAATTATATCGCAGTGCGGGGAATCCCCCATTTGAACTGGTAATTTACATTTTACAATTATATGGGTAAATTCCCTGTGAGTAAACAAACGTTAAATGTATGGGATTCTCCGATTTTACTAACATTTACCGGGATTATTTTATCGGACGTTAAAGGCTGACCGGGGTCTGAAGAGACCCCTGGAATATAAAACTAGTTTTTGTTTATACCAGCCAATAAAAACTACTAAATACATCATATTTTATCAAAATAATTCATAAACTGCAGCTAGATGAAAGATCAATGTTTAAAAATTTGCGTTTGCAAAGATACAGCAAAAACATACGTCATGGGGTACAAACGGACCCCGGCCAGTCCTATGAAGGTTAAAACGCTCTTCTCAAATTAAGCAATTTTTTTTCATGGTAATATCGTTAATTTAAATTTTGTATTTCAGAAATTTCAAAGAGCTGATTTTTCCTTTGATTGATCTTGCCTTAAGAGACTGAGACTTCGACATAACCGTAGGCACATTTACAATGGCTTCTATGTGATACCGATTGCTCGTCTTTACTAGTTAGGAATTCCAATGCAGCAAAATGCACTCCAATCCCTAATCGGGCAAGGCGATCAAGTGCATTAAAGCTGGGTACATATTCGGATAGTGCAAAAAGAGTAATTTCGAAAAAGGGCGTTATTGAAACACAAATTAACTTACTGCTTTTAATTTGTAACAAAACTAAAACTTCGACTTATACATTAATGTGCAAACAAAAATTAACTTATAGCTCTTAATTTGTAAAAAAATAAAAATTCGATGGTCTGTCTGCTTGGATCGCTCTCACGCCGGCTTTTAAAGCTCTGTCAGTTCGACGATCTATTGACGTCGGTTGCACTTTAATTCGTATTGACGTGTTCCGTGACTTAAAACAAGACGTATAAATATTTAAAAACTTTTCTGTATTATCAACGTTACACATCACGGTATTAATTTGGGACAGTTTCATCAACACAAATTTTGAACCGTTTTTTTCGGCGACAGCAAAAGTTCTTTCTAAGTTTGCCTTAGCATTCGTAGTGTAGCCGTTCAAAAGATACGAGGGGGGAGGGGACTTTTGAATAGCACTGGATATATGTTAGTACATGTTCTAGTGTTGTAAGTATGCATGTCTCTAATAAAACCAATTTTGTTGGACATACATTTTGGTAACATATTATGAATTATTTTAAAAATCCAAATCACATTTTGTAAAATCATCCGCCAATTAACACTCATAAAGCCTAAACTGTCAAGCATGTCTTTAATACCATTGTATCTATTTACTCTTAAAATAACCCTCATTGCTTTATTTTGTAAAATTTGTAATTTAGACTTCTCAGACTGGCTCGAATAATATAAAATTGTTGGACAATACTCAAAATGCGGTGCAATTATAGTTTTATATAATGTAACTTTTGTCATTAGAGACATATTTGAACCTATTCTTCTAAAATAATTGATTTTTTTACTAATTTTCTTATGAACATACTGACCATGTTTTTTAAAATTCAAATCTTTATCAATAATAACACCTAAGTATTTACATTCACTAACAAGTTTTAAGGACTGACCGAACAACTTAATATCACATGCAACATTACGTTTATTGCTATTAAATAACATCACTACTGTTTTATTTGTGATTACATAGAAATTATTATCAATAAGCCACAATACTAATAATATAATAATATTTTTCATTTTATTCATTGTCTCTTGCACATTTTCACCCTACACTGAAAGTATGGTATCATCAGCAAATAAATTTAAAACTAATGGAATATCACAGAACTTAGCAATATCATTAATATATAAAATAAAAAGGAAAGGCCTCAATACTGTTCCTTGATGGACTCCATACTTCACAAAAAGTTTACTGGACTGACAGTTATTTACTTTCACTTGTTGGTAACGATTTTTCAAGTATCTGCTGAACCATTCTTGTGCATTTCCAAGTATACCATATTTCTTTTATTTTTATGATTAACAAGTCTCTGTTTATTGTCTCAAATGTTCTTTTAAAATCAAGAAAGAGAGTATATATAACTTTTTTTGAATCTATAAATTCTTTCCACTTTGAGACAATCAGTTGTAGTGCACAACAATGTTTCTCTCTAAAACTAGACTGATTTTCTATTAAAATATATTTATTATTAATATGTTCTAGAAGTAGCTCCTTTATGTTTAATTCTATTACTTTTTCACAAAGAGGTAACATGTCAACCGGTCTAAATTCATCACATTTTCTTGTTACCTTTTGAATAGGTACAATAAGTGATGTTTTCCACAAGTCAGGAAATTTACTTTGTTCTATACTTAAATTTATTATATATGCCAATTTACCACTAATCCTAGACCGTTCAGCATAATGATTTGGTAATATCGTCTGTTGAATAATCTTTTTGCAAATTTATTATTAAACGTTTTACTTTTTGTTGGGCTACTTTTTGAAAGTTGTATAAAGAAATTATTTGGTTATCAATAATAACATGATTTCTTTGATTCAGATCATGATGTTTGTCCCTATATTAGCTATTAATAGTTCTATACTTTGTACAAAATAATTATTAAATGAATCTGCTAATGATTTATCATCTTCCACTGATATTTCATTAAAGTATACAGCTTGTATTATCCCACCCTTTCCTTTGCACATTACTCTTTTGATTCCTTGCCACATTTTTCTACTATTTCCTTTGTTTATATCTATTAAGTTTTCAAAATATAAACTTTTCTTTGATCGTATTAGAGTAACAACTTTATTTCTTTAATCTTTATACCCTACCCAATCAGCAGCCATACTTGTAATTATAGCCCTTTTATATGCTAGATGTCTTGATTTTTTCTAAAGATTTTATTTCACTATCACACAACCAACCCTTTTACATATAATTATTTAAGGAGCAAAATTATTTAAAATAGAGGTAATATTTTCATTAAATTTTCCAAGTAGGTCATTTATATTCATCTCACGTTTCCAAAGTTTTTCATGTAACGCCTTTTCAAAATCTTTCTCATTAATTCCTTTCAAATTTCTTGTTTTAAAAGTAGATGTTTTATGATTACTTAATTTTAATTTACTTTGTGGATTCTTACACTTTATTTTAAAATATGTCATATCATGATCTGTAATTTTTGGTTCCCGCCTCACTTTCTTATTATCTGTAACTACTAGATCAACTGTACTTCTAGTATTCTGCGTTATCCTGGTATATTCCTGTATTATTTGTTTAAGTTGAAAAGCATTCATTTGAGTAATTAATTTTCCCCTATAAAAAATATTTTGTTTGGACTAACATCTATATTAAAGTCAGCCATTAAAAAACATTTACTTTATAGTTCTGATAAATTTCCTCTACTATATTATCCAATTCAGTTAGAAATGCAGGTATACTAGAGTTTGGCGATATGTACAAAATAATAAAACACTTTCCTCTAATTTTTAACCCTATTACCCATAACATTTTTGGAAATGTTAATTCGTAAGTGACTTCATGAGGAATGTAATTTTTTATATAACACACCATACAACCTGTGTGCCTGTTCTCGGAGTCAAGTCTAACTATATTAAACCCTGATATATATATATATATATATATATATAGACGAAAATAGTTCGTTGCCGAAACTAGTTAGGGTAACTTTTTTATTGGGGAATGCGGCAATGTGATAAAGAAAACTCTGTTTAGTTAATCCTAAGCTTTCGATAATTTATTATTATCATTATCAAAGAATCTACAAAATAAATATTATATAAATTTAAAATATTTTTTAAAATAAAAATATTTTTTACTTACACTAATTGAGGTTGTTCACAATAATATAATATCTATATATATGGAGAAATATCATTGTACAATTTAATCGTTAAAATATCCAAATTGGCATGTTATCAAATGGATGACAATTTTTGACAAATTGATGTTGTCATAGAAAACATTTTCTTATATATATATATATATATATATATATATATATATATATATATATATATATATATATATATATATTAAACTATTTAATTAATTTAATTATATTTTTATTTACTTATTTTTGTAGATGATATTTATATGTATATGTTTATAATTTAGAATTTTTGTTTGGCTAGCTCAGTTTGTTTTTAATATTTGTTTAATAATTTATGTTAATTAGATTATTCGGGAGCATGAAATCCTTTTTCCCTTTGAGTCCTGGCAATTTATACTGATGTAATAGTTGAAATAAAAAGAAAACACATTATTTGAAATCAATTTAATTATCAATGCAATATTTATTTGATAAAATAATATGCGACGCCAATGGTTATATGTACCTATTTATTGATTTTAATAATATCATAAATGCGCATGCGTGAAAAAAAATTAGTCATGCGCTTTAGCATGAAACGAACAATTATGATATGTAAGAAGCATCTATATTATACAACACAGTTTGTTAACGATGCACACAATTGAATGGTTCAACAATAAACATAAAAGAATTTATATATATCATAGTTATATATGATACACATAGCTGTGGGAAGAAATGAGTTATATACATGGATAGAAAAATAGAAATTATATACAAATGGACATGGTTATAACATTATAAAATTTCAATCACCAGATTTCTGCGATTACAAGATGGCGTGATTAGCGTAAGTACATATTTTAATTTATATAAAGTTCGGCCTTTTTTTAAATTTAATGATTTATGCAATGAATATGCTATATAAAGTCTGTTTCTTTCTTTTTTAGATCGATCATATGTGAAAAAGTTTGTCAATTTATGATATTAAGTACTTAATTGGTAATTTGAGTTTTTGCACTGTTTATTGGCCAATAAATGATTTAAATACACTGACCTGTTGATCTTGAATTTGGAAGAAAGTCTCTGGATCCCAGGAACACCCACTGAATCTCCAAAAAACCAAAGTTGTTGAAAATTTCACAGATTCTTGTCGGAAAACTTGTTACAATTAACTGTAAGTATTTCTAATATTATATTTAACAGTACTTTAGGAGTTTAAATGTCTTATACCGGGAATATCTTTAAATTTTTAGGAACACTATCCCACACACTGCTCGCTTCTTAACACCAGATACCGTTCTCTCCTTAAGCGTCCCCTCGATTTTCAACTTTTTTAAACAACACAGTCTTTTGTTCTTTTCCAGATCACTATTCAAAAGTTTATTTATTGATTCAAAGTTTGTTATGTCATCTTTTACAACCAATCAGATATTGTCCTTTGTAATCAGATAATTGAAACTTCAATCACTTATCAAAACAATTTCATACATACAAATACATTAAAATTGGTTATACATAAATCCATTTACATAGTACAACATTCAATATCATTATTGATAGTATATCCTTGTTACATTCATATCAATTATAAATATAAATTCTCTTATGTTATTTGTCTATATGTCATTATTTGTTTATCTATGAAATCTATTGGATTATATTCTATTCTATATTTATATTTGTTCTTATTCTTAAATTAATGATTATAATGAATTAACTATAGTAATATTTGTTTTCATTTCAGATGAACAGCTGTTATGATATGGAAAATAATCTTCGTCTTAGGCAACTTTATTTACATCATTACATTGGTTAGGCAATATCTATATTTTATGTTATCATTGAGGTAATTCCTTATTTATTATATTGTTATTGGCTGTTATTTAATATATCTTTATTTGATATGTTGTTTAAATTAAGAAAAGTGTTTCCTTTTTACTTGTTTTTTTAAATTATGTTATTTTCATATATATTTCATACTAGCAAACTTAATTTTATAATACTACTTCTCTTATTATCTAAGATATCTGGTTCAATATATATATATATATATATATATATATATATATATATATATATATATATATATTCAGTACATCAGTATAGTATATAATAAAATGTTTACTATACTCTTATTATATTTAAATGAAATATAAGTAAATCAATAAACAGAATTATCCTCTATAACGCCTTGATCTTCATTATTATCTTTTTTGTCGAATGATAATAAATAACTATAAATTGAATTTAGATTCTGAATATCAGTTCTTTTATTTAAACAATTATTCTCTTGAGCAATGAATGTCATTTCCAGGAAAATCCTTTTAGAGTAATTGTCTTCTTTACACAAAATTTGGAAGTTTTTATAATCAATTATATGTTTTGTTGAGAAAACGTGTTCTGCTAATGCTGAACGTTCTGGGTATAATCTTGAATCACTCGCTTAGCTCTACATAAGAGTGATTCAAGATTATACCCAGAACGTTCAGCATTAGTAGAACACGTTTTCTCAACAAAACATATAATTGATTATAAAAACTTCAAAATTTTGTGTAAAGAAGAAAATTACTCTAAAAGGATTTTCCTGGAAATGACATTCATTGCTCAAGAGAATAATTGTTTAAATAAAAGAACTGATATTCAGAATCTAAATTCAATGTATAGTTATTTATTATCATTCGACAAAAAAGATAATAATGAAGATCAAGGCGTTATAGAGGATAATTCTGTTTATTGATTTACTTATATTTCATTTAAATATAATAAGAGTATAGTAAACATTTTATTATATACTATACTGATGTACTGAATATATATATAAGAAAATGTTTTCTATAACAACATCAACTTGTCAAAAATTGTCATCCATTTGATAACATGCCAATTTGGATATTTTAACGATTAAATTGTACAATGATATTTCTTCATATATATAGATATTATATTATTGTGAACAACCTCAATTAGTGTAAGTAAAAAATATTTTTATTTTAAAAAATATTTTAAATTTATATAATATTTATTTTGTAGATTCTTTGATAATGATAATAATAAATTATCGAAAGCTTAGGATTAACTAAACAGAGTTTTCTTTATCACATTGCCGCATTCCCCAATAAAAAAGTTACCCTATATATATATATATATATATATATATATATATATATATATATATATATATATATATATTTCATTTTGTTCAATTTCAGTTGTTACTCTTGCTTCTGTTAGTGCTAAGAGATCAATGCTACCTCTATGTAAAAAGGTATCATTTTGATTTAAGTTGGACTTGGACAATAGCTGTATATAGTTTATTTACGATAAAAAGACGATGACGTTGCAAAACAAAATATTGTGATGTTGCCATTTTTTCCTTTACTTAACGGAAGTCAGTCTGATGTTAGATTGACAGTTCTTCTTTTTCATTGTTTCGTGCCTCGTAGGGCGTAAGTCAAAAATATTTATTTAAAAATAAAAGGATTGTATGATAGGCTTCATTAATTTAATATAAATATTTATTCATGAAAAACTATGCATAAGATACAAGAAACAGTAACCAATCATTCTATAATCGAATTAACATTTAATTATTTTACATAGAACCGTCTTCAAGAGCACTGCAATGGTTTACGCTAAAAGGAATCAATACAAGCTGTAATCATCTTCATGCAAATTTAAATATTGTTTCTTCATACAATATCTATTATATTTATTATAATAAAAATAGAATGGAAAAGAAAAATATAGATACACAAAATAAAATTTTGTTACAAGATATAAAAATAAAAAATCTCCCATTTTATCAGTATTATTTATGTAGAGATACTGTGGTCGTTGTTTTAATTTATGTATTATAAAATAACTGTACCTAATTAATTTAATAATAGTTATTAGTGGTTTTGAAAAGGTGGAAATAAAGCAAATTGGATAAAAATATACAAAAAATAAAACACAAGATTTCCACTACTCCACTACAAGATCATCACTATCTTCATCGTCACTGTCAAAATTTAATAATAAGTGGAGGCACATTCTGTCTATCAAATACTACTTCTCTATCCCACCCATCTTGTATAATTTTTTGAGTGTGCTCTGCTGTCTTTGACCAAAAATCAGGAGTCACTTTTTCTAAAGACTTTTTCCATACACCTATTGCTTGTTCTGTTGAAGAACCATCAGTTCCCACATGATCTCTATAAAAATTTTTAACTATGCCCCAAATATGTTCAATTGGGTTGAACATACAGTGGTAAGGGGGAAGTCGAAGCACTTTGTGACCATATTTTTCAGATAATATGTCAGATTCATATACTGTTGGTTTATTTCTACAAAAATGCATATATTTAAAGAAAATAAGTTATCTAAGTATCACCATATTATATTGAAAAATGATTATATCAACTTATCGTTGTACTAACTTCAATAATTGGGTTTTGAGGAAAGTATTTTCAAAAGGAATATCATTTTGTATCAACCAGTTCTGTATACCAGCCTTTTTGGTAGCTGTTGTTGGTACTTTACTGATCACTGTACTGTGATAACTTGCATTATCCATTACAATTGTGGCAGGTTCTTCCAAGTTCACTAAAAGCTGTTATTCAAACCAATGCAAAACAATTTCTCGTTTCAATTCACCGTGGTAATCGCCATCTTGTTTTTTGGAAGAAAAATCCAGCCCTGCTCCAGGAATAAATCCAGAAGAGGAACCAGCATGCAATACTATATACCTACAATAAGGAAATAACAAATTACTACTAGGTTTAATAGATAGACTGCATAGCTCAAAACAACTATTAATAATTATATAGATTTAAATAAAATAGTGTGACTAGTAAATATTTGAAAAGGTCTTAAAATGGCAGGAATTTTAGTACATCATAAATTAATTGCTAAATTTTATTATTCAATTACCTTGGACCACCAATTTTGGGTTTTTTCACGCTTCTATGATTAGAATCTTGCCAAGAATGTCCAACAGTACCGTCTTTAAATATACAGGTCTCATCCAAAAACACAAATTGATATAAACCTTCCCTTTTTATCTTGACATATTCATGTAGAAAATGTACACGTTTTAATGCAATATGTGGCAACTCCATTAAACCACGATGAGGATAATCTTTTTGGTATCAATTTCAACTGTAGGTTTTATGCGTTGTCTCTTTTTAGGTGGGCTTTTAGGCTGTTCACCTCTATTATGCTTGGTGGCAATACGGTTAACAGTGGTAACGCTAAGTTGTAAAGCTTCTGCAACTCTCTACAATATAATTACTTCAATTAATGAAAGAATAATATATTATCAAGTTTAATTAACCTAACCTAACATTTAATCATTTACATTTAAATATGTAACAGTAATATTAATAATGATGAATGCAAATAGCGAATACTATTACTTACGTCTCTTACAGCAGTAAGCGGGAGAAGCGGGCCCCTATTTCGGCATTATCGTTCAAAATAGCTCAACAAAGATGTTACCATCTCTTGACATTTTCTGTTCAGCTGCTTCGGCATTTTATTAACCACACTGTAGATTTGCCTAAATAACAGCTTTTTTAATCTTAAAGAAGCAATGAATTTAAAAGCAACAAAAAAACTTGTAAATATTAGACGATGATCGAATGTCAATAAACGTTTTGAAGTTTTGCCAACCCGTTAGCTGTAAATTGTCCTGGCTGTTGAGGATATATTGTATTCACGGTTGGTAAATTAATATTTATTCTGATAAGCAGGAAAGTAACTAAAAATGACATAATCGTCTTTTTATCGTAAACAAACTATACACTTAAATTAAAAATTTCTAATGCTATATAAAATTCGTCTTTTTAAGTTGTTGTTTTTCCATTTTTATAAGACATTTGCAAGACTTATCCCACACCACATGATTAACATCCAAATTTTGATTAAATTTTTTGTTAGCTCGTAGGCAATTTATGCAACATTTTTCATTTAACTTACATTCCCTAGATTTATGATGTTTACTACAATTTCCAGAAAAAATCTCTTCTATTTTACAATTCTTGAAAAAATGATTAAATCTTTCACACTTAAAATATTTTACAACACTACAAATTCAAAAATTCTACACCTATATAAACTAATGTATACAAACTCCATACTTCCAAGAAAATTTAAAGTTTCAGTGTTTACTTCCATTACTAGATTAATTAATCCTATTTTATTTGGAATTGTTTATTGCTTTTAAATGAAAAAGATCACCAATGTTTCCATTTTTGTTTATTCTTATAATTATTTCCTCTATTTCTTCTTCATCTACTAGTATATCTTTGGGGACATTAATAATTTTTAATTTTGGATACACTTTTTTCGGTTCAACTACCTCATATGACACCTAAATTCTGTTTAATTGAGTTTGATACAATTGAAGCTTCATCCTTACTACCACATTCTAATAAAACTCCTCCATTTTTTAGACTTCTTTTAACATTAACTTCCACATTCAATTGAACCGGATCAACATTTTCAATTAGACTTATTTTTATTGGTTTAAATTATCAATACTTCTTTATTATTTCTCACAACACTACTATATGTATTTAGATTACTTGCTGCTCCAGTTTGGTGCATAGCAATATCGCTTCTATGTGGAGCGTTCATATCCATCATAAATGATTTAACTTCCTTTAAATAATTTTCCATATTTTCCACTTTTTTCATAAATACTACCATATTGTCCAAGATATTCGAACATTCCTCACATACTAATTTTAATTTTCTTTTCTTCATTGAAATTACCCGTTTATCAGTTAATGATAAACCCATGCAACCTACATGAATTTTTTTATTACATATATTACAAATTGTAAATATTTCATTTCTATTTATGTCAATCTCACAATATACATGCCATCACTATTTGCGACTGCATAGTACTTTTCGGCGATTAGAGGAATGTGTTTGCCTTCAACAAAAGAGGACGGTAATACAGTAGCTCCGTGTTTCGATTGCTTGGGTTTCTTTGATTTATTCTTTTTCCCTTAGTTTGGTTCCAATATCGGCCCTTTCACTCATTCCAGACGGTCTCTGCACTTGATTTTTTGTTCGCGTTTTCCTCCGAGAGCCAACATAAAGGTGATTTATTCACAATAACAGTTTTTACTCAGGATTGGACTTTAATGAGATGCTGTGGGATTGACATTAGACCGAGTTTTGGACATTTTTCAGAATATTCAGTTAGACCTAACTCAATATTTTTGAGCATCTCATTTACATTTTCTACTTCTGATTAATCTATAAAAATAAAATAATTTTGAAACTGATAATAATTATCAACTTTATGACATAACCATTTTCAGGATCTACATCTGTATTGATTGATAACATTTCAGAATCACTTTCATCTGAACCGGTCACATTGTCACAAACACATTCCAAAGTTTGAACAAAACACCTTTATTTTATTCACAATGCTTGACTTGAGAACATGTACATTTTCTATTTATCAAAATCTAACAGTTTATTTAAAGAGTAACTGAAACTTTGTAAATTGAAAAGTCACTGGTAATTGTTTTGGTTTTGAAAAACACACACCTCCCACTACCGAGTTGTCCCTGTTCATGTTGAGCACACTTCCCCTAATGATCTTAATATATGTGTTCCTTATCTTTTCAGTCATATATAATATAAGGTCTGAATAGATGAAAATGTCGGTAAACCCTGGCGGCAAACACATGAAACATAAATTGTAGACTGAACTGCATCCCAAATATTTTAAATATAATAGAGGACTGAAAAGGATATTGTAAAATTTAAACTGTAACGAAATACTGAGATTGATATTTTGGCAATGAAAACAATACTAAAACTAAGTATTTCTTGGGAATACTGACAATATTGGAATATTTTAAATATATTGTAGATATTTTGATAACGAGAATACTATTTAAAGTATGGAGTGGCTATTTTTGGAATAAAAGTTATATTTAAAAAGTTTAAAGTGGTATTTGTGGATACTGAAACTGATATTGAAATAATTTAAATATATTTGAGGTATTTTGGTACTGAGAGTCTTATTAAAATGTTTAAATTACTGGATGTACACATATTTAAAGAGTTGTTTCCCCTTCGGTTTAAACACATCATATAATGTTATATTTAATTAAAAGGGGCTCATGACACATCTATTAATTGGGTAAAAATATTTAATTGCTTAGTGTTACTATTGAAAGGATTATTTAACTCTACACCATCCACACTGCTGTAAAAAATTGCATGTATTGTATAATGTACAATTTTGTATAGATTGATTCATCTGGCTATTATTTCATTACGAAAATAGTCACTTATAAATTCATTTTTAGGAGGCATAGGAGCTAAGAGATTCTGTTCATCGTTAGATCTTGGTAACTACTGTAATTACGTAAAACAGCCTGGAGATATCTTAGAATATCGAACATGTGTGTACACCTGCACAGGAGAAGGATGTAATCCCGCAGCTATGAAAAAACCATATTCTTTAATACTGTTGTCAGTTATGAGTGTATTATTTACATTTAGAATTAGGTAGCCATAAACTTATATTTGTAAAGTTTAAATTTTACACTTATGTAGAATGAGATGAAGACATCTTTTTTTATTTTTATATTTTCTTCAAAGCACACATTCCGTCCAAAGTAAAGTATTTTATAAACATATTTTTACATTATAAACGTATGTCTATATGTAGTATAGATGATAGACATAGAAAATTATAACTGTATTAGTAAATGTTTTTATTTTTAATAATATATTGATCATAGAAATTGGTTAGTTTTTAATTGTTTAGACTTCTAATTGAATTCACTCTATCAAAC
The DNA here is from genome assembly GCA_963921935.1 of Galeruca laticollis. Lineage (NCBI taxonomy): Eukaryota > Metazoa > Arthropoda > Insecta > Coleoptera > Chrysomelidae > Galeruca > Galeruca laticollis. The sequence continues at coordinate 70,872,763 of OY998181.1, forward strand.
CTTAATTTGTGGAATCTACTTATTATATAGAGAAATTATTTAGTTTGTTTACCTTTATTGAATTGTTTCGTTTAATTAAAAAGTGAGATGACAATTTCAGCTTATTTGTCATTAGTTTTGTTTGTATTTAACAGCTACTTCTTCTACTATTATTTTCAAATGGATTTAAAGATTGATACTACGGTCTCATAATATGGAAAAGATATAGCAACAAACAACATTATAGGCATAAACACACTATTATCATGTCACGTGACCTCACATGCTATCACCCAATGGCAAGGTACACTCGAAATATCTGCAATATAGTACACTATAGTTACCTCATGCAGCTCACAGCAAGTTATATGTGACAGCATTATTTTGTTCCTATAAATTTACATATTTGACACACGTGCTAGTTTGGAGGCAGTGTTTAAGTACAGAAAGTAAAATTTTAACGGAAAATGGATGAAATATTAATTGAAAAAGTGAGACAGTATGAAGTTCTGTACAATCACTCCTTCCGTGAGTATCGGGATCAGCGCGTGCGACAAGAAGCCTGGGAAGAATTCTTTCTTTAGTACTAATTTCTTCGAAATTGAGTATTTTGCATTTTAATACCTTTAATTAATCCGTGCAAAAAATTAAATTCATCTTTGGTCCTTTGAAAGTACAAATGATATGGATGCTCTTTAACTCTTGCAATAATCTATGATATTCTCCTAGTTATTTGCTGCAGACATTCATTTCTTTGTTTTTCTTAAACTACTACTAACAGAAATGCAGCTACATTTTGTAATTCTTCATCAAAATCTGAGGAACTTGTCGAGCTACAAGATTCACTTGCCATTTTGACAAAATATGTAATAAAGAAATTATCTGCAGTAGTAATTAGTCTGTTTCTAAGCCATGACACCATTTGATATTTCGCCGAAGTGACTACTCTCTAGAAAGAGACAAAGCGAATCTCCCGTGGAGCTACGCAGATATATTTTAAATTTGAAAGTGACTTTTCATATGTGGCAGTTGTAATAGGCAGTTAAAAAAGTTGTAAAAGCATGTTTATATTAGGAAATATATTGGCATTTTGTCAAAATCTTCCTTCAGTTTCTGGTTTTTGTATTTTTTATACCACAGCTCAATAGCTTTTAAATCGTTTTGTTGGAAAACTCTTCACGGAACTCATTATTGTGGAAGCTGTGAAGTTCCAAAAAATATTGAAATTGACTATAAAAATCTTGATTGTCATATGGGCAGAGGCATTCAAGGCTTTCAATGATTTCTTGATGATTTAAAAAGGATCCACGAGATTTACTATGAGGCCATCTAAAAACGGAATAAAAACTGTTATTTTAAAATAATCAGCAACGGAAACGGTTTTTATAACCAATCTTTGTGTTTGTCTTGGCGGTAGTCTAGATATTCTGATTTCAGTATTGTATTCCGAAAGTAGATCTTGAGCTTCTTTCACTTGACTGTTACGTCATTTCATTCTTAAATCCACTGTTTATAGAATCTTGCTTAAAGGCAGGTAGACATATTATTTCCGAGCACATTAGTGCGATCAAAAATTTGATACTGATTCACAAATACTTAAGAAGTGGAAACTGTTTAAGGATAATTTGGCACAAATTCATGACGTATCCATTCCTAGTTTAGTGTTTTCCAGTTTAATCAACCGCAGTATTTCAATACACAGTTTTGCTGATGCCAGTAAGATGGCATACGGTGCTTGCATATATTTAGTCGCTAGTTACTCCGATACCACTATGTCTTCGAATCCTATTACCGCAAAATCTCGTGTCCCACCATCAAAAAATAAACTTATCATACCAAAATTAGAGTTATGTGCTATGGAATTTCTAGCTAAACCGCATCAAAATTGATTCGATCAGCACATGGTCGGATTCGCAGATAGCTCTAAGCTATATAAAAAACTCGCCTAACAAATACAATGTTCTTGTCGCTAACTGGATAGTAAACATTCAAAAACTTAGTAAAAATTTGGTATGGAAACATGTTACTACTAAATTGAAACCAGCCGACTTGCTGTCCCGCGGAATTTTTAACAATTTGTCACTTACGTTCTGGTTTCATGGAGTTTTTATGTGACTCTGAATTTAATGTAGACAGAAATAGTACATTTTCGCTGATAGATAATTTGCCAGAAACAAAGAAAATTTCGCTTTTAGCCACAAAGACGCTACAAACCTTTGAATTTCCATGCTCGCACGCTTTTCAAAATTTTTTAGGTTACAAAACTCAGTGGCCTATGTACTAAGATTTATACGTAATATTAAGGATAAAGAAAATAAAACACAAAGCTTCCTCACACGGGAGGAGCTTTCAGGTGCACATGATTTTATCATAAAAACTATTTAAGCTGAATATTTTTCCAAAGAAATCGCTGGTTTATCAAATAATAGATTTTTGGAAAACAATTACTCGCGCTAAACCCTTTTTTAGATACTTTCGGAATTTCACGTGTTGGAGGCCGTCGTGTGAATGCCCAGGTGGAATATAATCAAATATTTCCGATACTGTTGCCCGCTAACAATCACGTAGTGTCAGTTTTAATTGAAAGAGAATATTGCCGATTGGGACATAGTGGTCCCCAAAATGTATCAAGTATTCTGCGCTTACGCGATTGGCCTTTAATTGGCGTTAAGCGTGTCAATAAAATCATCAAAAGATGCATTACTTGTTATCGCGCAAACTGCTACGCAAATCATGTCTCCACTTCCTGTAGACAGACTTCAGTCTCCACGCGCATTCTATAAAACGGGTGAAAATTTAGCTGGACCACTGCAGATTCAACCATCTCGACTACGCATGGCACAAGTGATTAAATGTTACTTCGTTATATTCATATGTATGACAACCAAAGCAATTCATATCGAGGTTGTGAGTGATTTGTCCACGGACGCTTTTCTAGCCACCTTAAAACAGTTTATTGCTTGCAGGGGCAATCCGCATACCATTTACAGTGACGATGGTACTAATTTTGTAGGCGCTAGCAATCAACTAAAAGATCTTTATAATTTCTTTGAATCAAAGCCCACTTGATAACGTTAAAGCGTATTTGGAACAAAATGAAACGCAATGGAAATGTATTCCCTCAATTTCCCCGCACTGGGAATCCGCTGTGAAAAGCGCAAAATATCTGGTTCGATTAATGGGTAATTAACAATTTACGTTCGAAGAATTTTACAGTTCTCACGCAGATAGAAGCAATTCTAAATTCACGACCGCTGTATCCATTGTCATCCGATCCAAATGCTCTCCAACCGCTGACCCCAGGTCATTTTTTGATAGGCACCGCTATGAATGCTTATTCCGACATCGACTTTACAGAAACGCCAGTTAATAGATTAACCTTCTGGAAACAATGTACGCAAATACAACAATGTTTTTGGAAGCACTGGTTAGACGATTATTTGAATCCTAAATGGTTAAAATCATTGGATTGTTGCTCAGTGTTGTGAGTCTGCTCACTTTCATCCGATTTTGGAATGTCTACGTCGTTCTTATCGAGCCATTCAACACCACGGTGCTCTAACTTTTGAATAATGCACATCAGTTCATTAGCACGACGAGCAGCGACTCTTACAGGTCTAACTTTCCTATGAGTGTGCGTGTTTACTTTTTTATGGATCTTCTCGATGTGACGATTTAGTCACTTGACGGAAGCATGATTAAGACCACACGTTTTGCATGTTCGACTCAATTTTACCGATGGAGAAAAATAATCGTACGGCATTTGGTGGAAATCTTTGAGTGAAGCACTTAAGAGTACAGCTAAATTGACTAGAATATCAAGAAATTGCCCTCGTTCATCCAAAACCAAGTCATCAACTGATTGTTTTACTTTTACAGGTGGTGGAAGAAACCTGTTGTCTAGTATAGGCCACTTCTTGGACGACAGCATTCTGTATTTCTACATTTTATAGTTTGAAGCATGTATTGGCTTTCATGCACATGTTCTGAATACCATTTAATGTCTGGAAAATCGGAAACATCTTGTTCACCAGCCCCAACATATTTTGCAGTAACATTATAGCCATCAATTTCCATTGAACTCCATACTTCAGCTAATACACTTCCTGCAAATTCGAAATTAGATATTTCTAAATGTTCATCAATTGTAACGCCACGTTCATCCAAATGAGACCCAAAATGGTCATGAGGCAATATTAATCCAGCCAGTTCCCGACTAAGAGGAGCCATTCTGTGCTCTACTCTGTTATACGCACTTCTTCCAGGAGCATTGGTAGCTAAAAACAATGCATCGAGATCATGTTGCTTAAAGTGTTGTATAGCAAACCCTATGACTTTTTGATAACGTGGATTTTCATCTGGTCCTCCATCAACCGTCATGATTACCATTGGTTTTACTAGTCCATGGTCAGTTTTAGCTAATGGTTGAACTTTTCAAGTTCGAGAGGCGTTTCGAAATCCTGAGCATGAGTATTAGCAGTAGATGAAGTATACTTTCCACTTTGAATATCGATGTATGTTGGTCCAGAATATTCAATGGCTTGCGGTTGTCCTAGCATACTGGAAGTGATTTTGATGGTATTAATTTTTGATGCTCAGCGATCACCCAATCGTGGTCAGGCAATTTGATTCTATATTCCATGTGCATTAGAAGAGGTGCTTGCTTATTTGCCGCAGTTACGCCAATAGGGACTCGAGCTTTATCATCTTGAGATATGAAAAATACTTAATCTGGTCAAAGTATGGATGCTATGTTCTCTAAATATTGGATTGGTGTTTCAGTGAACTTGCTATCTAAGTGGCTCTTGTGGTGATCAGTTTGAGCCCGACTGATAACAGAGACTGTCGATACATGTCTTCGTCCCTCTGCAGAATTAGATTTTCTGGTAATCAAACGAAGATATGTCCCACTGCGACTAATGTCAAATCCTATTTTACGTAATTCTTTTGTGAGTTCATCAAGAGTTTTTACGCTACGAATAGATTCCGTTTGTCTTCTATCATCTGCTGCACTCCCAATAAAGCTATATCCGCAATTGTTTTCAATAGTGATGGTTGATTGCTTTCAAGATTAGGACGTCCCACTGAGTCCCTCAGAGATAGTCTTTTATTTCTGGATTTTCATGACAAATATCTTCAAACTTTCTTTTCATACCATCCCTGTGTTTCTTCTTGGCAACTGCGTTTTGAATCTTCCTGTTTAAAGACTGTTTTGCTCTTTTTATTTCCTCGCGCAACTTAATGATCTGTTTATCAACTTCAGCACAGCTTGGCATAGTATCTCTGGCAGAATACAAAGCATTCAGATTTTTTTCGAGTAGAGCAATCATATTTTTCATAGCTTCCGGAGAAGGTTTTGCTCTCTGTTTATCTGCATATCATTATTTTCGCATTGCTGTTATGATTCATTACCGGGTTTTATTTTAACTTCTTTTTTTTTAATATTTGAAGCTGGCTCTATAATTTGTGTTTTTTTCTGCAGGTTTACAGATAGTCGTTGCCTAAAAATGAAAACTTTCTATGGGTTCTACTAAAGATTCTCTTATTAAGCTATATAAATACAAGGTATGCAATAAAAAACTGCATTTAAAGCCCTATGGCTTTAAATAATCTTTAAAGCCGGGAATCGAACCCATCACATACAGACGGAGTCAATCTTAAGAAATAAATCTATATAATGAATATTACCTCTATACTTTGAGATAGGCCATAATATTTTCTAATCATAAAACGTCTAAATTATTGAAATTATTGTTACAAAATGTAAAGAGAAACTTTTTGGCGATTTCTAATATTCCTATCTATTTCTAGTACTCATATGATTTCGTCACTCACCTTGGAAAAAAAATGTAGTAGATTGGATGTATTCTTAGTCGCCGCTTGCAATTCTTCAATTCTCTTAGATACAATAATAGGTGCGCTCTTTTTGATTGAGATCTCAGATAATCTCAGCTCACATCAGTAATGTGAGCGTTCTTTTTGTTTAACTCACTTCTAAGTGAACTGAGATTTTTCCTCCCCCTTTACTGATGCTGAATGTGTTGTAAGGGGGTATCAGTTGGAATTGAGTCGGAAGGAAAGTGGAGGGGATGAAGAAATATTTGATTTGCTTGGTTTATTTGGTTTTAACCAAGGTTATCTATGGTTTTAACCATTGACATATAAACAATAAACACACATAATCTATTTTCCTATTGTTACAAATTATGGATACAATAACATTATTAGATGCTGATACGAATAGTTTAAATCTATCTCTTGAAGATGCACAAAGGGCAAAGGAAGGTAACAACTAATAATGTTGGAATATTAGCCATAATACAAATCTTAACTCAAAGAACTATTTGAAACTATTGGTGCGTTCTTTTTGACTGAGATCTCAGATCACTTCAGTTAAGGTGATCTGAGATAAAGTGATGTGAGTAAGCACCAAAAAGAACGACATCTCGATTGAAGCGCGCGATCTGTCGATAGATTTAAACTATACGACAGATTCGTATCAGCATATAATAATGTTAATTAATGTATCCATAATTTGTAACAAAAGAAAAATAGATTATGTGTGTTTATCGTTCATATGTCAATGGTTAAAAGATCAGATAACCTTGGTTAAAACTACAAATAAACCAAGCAAATCAAATATTTCTTCATCCCCTCCGCTTTATTTCCGACTCAATTCCAACTGTTACCCCCTTACAACACATTCAGCATCGGGAAGGGGGAGGAAAATCTCAGCTCACTTAAAGTGAGTAAAACAAAAAGAACGCTAACATTACTGATGTGAGCTGAGATTAACTGAGATCTCAGTCAAAAAGAACGCACCTTATAAATAACAAAATCAAGCGTGGTTATCAGAGATATTGAGATAGGTTGTTTACATGTTTTGTTTCTTATTCACGTATGCGTCGACAGATCGCGCGCTTCAATTGAGATGTCGTTCTTTTTGGTGCTTACTCACACCACTTTATCTCAGATCACCTTAACTGAAGTGATCTGAGATCTCAGTCAAAAAGAACGCACCTAATATCTAGTTCCATGTCGGACTTTGTTTGTAATTTATAATTTCGCCACACTTCATTAACTAACTTTTGTACTTTCGTTCTTATTTAAACGTTAAACTTTGGCTAATGGAATCAACGGTAACACAAATGTTAACTTGCTATGCTTACAATACATCTACTCGCTATCAAACGAAACAATACGCTGACAGAGGAAATACGAAACGCAGACAAGTGAATAGCGCGCGGGAATTCCCCTAATAGGTTCTAAAGCGAGTGTCTAAACGTTTGCATTATTTGCGGGAATCCCCGAAAATGCGTTTCGTTTTCAAGCATAGACAATGTGAGGGTTGCCATTCCTGTAAAAAAGTGAATAACTACCGATGACGTAATCATCATCTAGACTCCCCTACCCCCATGTCATCCAAAATAAGCAAAACAAAGACACCCCCCATAGTGCTTACGTAATACTTGAACGGCCCCTAACCCCCCTACCCCTATCCACAGTATGGAGAAATTTATGTGAATTAATTTTCCCAGGCACTTCTATTTAGAAGATTTGTCCCACCACCTCTAATAGTTAACTATTCGCCACTTCGCTTTCTATTCCTAGAAACGTTTTTTACTAGTTCAACCCTCCCCGTGGGTCCCAAGTCAGTATAACTATAGTACTCGTAGTCTCCATGCCGCTATTGGAATTACCGCAAACGCCGCTGTCAAATCACGCTCATTTTATTTAATATCTGTTCTTCCAGTATTTTGCAAGTTAATGGGCGCGTTCAGCCACGCCAGCGCTAGACAAGTGCTGAGTAAGCGAAGGGCGAATTTGACCGCTAAGTGACAGCGCTAGCTCTAGCGGTCGCCGTTTTTTCCAGCTAATTTATTTTCCGGTAAGTTGGTCAGCGGTTCGTTATGTCAACAACAACAATTCTAATCTCTAAGTTAAAATTTCTTTGTTGTTTAATTATGGCGGAAAATACTAAAACGTATTTAAGGTGGATGGAAAAATATTACGTAGAAATATACCAACGAATATGGTAGAACTGTTGTATGAAGGTAAGCTATAATAGTTAGTCTTGCGGTGGGTATCTTTTGGAATTACTTCATCGAAATCATTTAAATATCTTACAGGATTTTATGCTTCTTCTAATGCTAATATTTCTACATATTCCTGCTTTTCAATTACAATATTATTTTCATCCGCAAGTTCTTCCAAGATTAAGTAATTTATAAGGTTTTCCATTGAAGGCGCCTTGTATTTAGATAATAAATTTAAAGGTTATATGCCGTGTTTATCTATTTGTCACAGATCATCAAGCATAGACGTTCAGCCACCTTCAAGCGCTTTCATAGAGCGCCGCTGCTAGCGCTAACTTTAATTCGAGACGAATATAAATACTTGTATTTAATAGTATCGTCGGTTTAGTGACAAATTTAGCGAAAACGCACGCTGTTGCCAAAGGTTTCAACTGTTTAGTGATACCTAAGTTATTCAGCAACCTTTTTTATTCTCGGGTTTCCCGAGTGGTTCTTCACGCTAGACTATCGATACGCAATGGGAGAAGGGATGCTATACTGCAATCTTAGATATCCATACAGATTACTTCTCAATTAGTTTCGCTTACTCTAACACGCTTAAATCGACTGTTTGCAGAATCTTGCTTAAAGGCAGTAGGCACATTATTCTTTGAGAGCACAATAGTGCAATCGCAAATTTGGTTCGTTTAATGCTGGCCAGTAATCCAGACGTCTCAGTGGAAGTATTGTGGTTTGTCCATAGCTCTATTGCATAAGCAGGAAGCCATTTACCTGTATCTACTAAGAATACAAAGGTCATTTGCAAGTCCAAAATTTTAGGGGTTCTCCCCTGTCTTGCCACGGAAAATCTGTAAAGCCCCATCTTCTTCTAACAGTTATCTGTTACATATATTGGCTGCTATCATACAGGCTATTTTTACTGTATTTACATGGAATCTGTGGTATTGATGTTAAACTAAATTTTTGGTGACAAAAACTTGAAATTTGATTGACAAGAGGCTCTTATCGAGCTAGCGACTTATATAAGTTGCTCATTTTAGTATATTTGATGGTAGTTTAGTATATCAAAAGGGTTGCAGGTAAATAAAACAATATTTGTTGATGCTGACTTTATTTAAAAAATAAAATCTACTCGATATTTTAAAATGCACAAACATCGATCTAACAGTAGATAAAAAAATATGAAAAATAGCTATTTTCACGAAACATTCTACATCCAAATTCAATTGTGAAAAATATCAAACCTTCACAATCATTCCGATCAATTTTCGGATATTTGGAAATTATTTATTAAGAAGATTTAATAATTTCCTTCTCTTCAACACAAACAAGTTTCTAATCCTATTTAATACTGCTTGTGCTTATTTATTACATTCCATTTCACCAGCAAGGTCAGTTTGGCCAAATAAATAACCATTAGAATTATGATCGACAATAAAAACCCCGAGAAATTAGAATAACAACAAATTTATAGACTTGATTTTGATATTTATTAATGTAACTGCTGGAATTAATGTGCGCCTATACTATTTGTCAAACAGCGACGCTCATTAGACCGTTTCCCCTCGCTTATAGCTCTGGTTATGTACCCTATGTTATTGGGTACTGATTCTCCTGTCTTGTGTGATATTTTACTGATTGTGCGATATAGGAGTGATCTTGAATAAACAATGAGGAAGTGAAAGCATATGTGTAAACTATTTTGCACACTAAGACTGAAACTAAACTAAAACATCGCTGGAAAAAACATATTGACTATTTTGGAAACTAAATTCAAATTTTAACAAAAAATGTCTTAATTTATTATTTGTACATTGTATTGAATATCTCCCCCATTGGTAACGGAGTAGTTCTATCTAAAATTATTGCATTTTGAAGCTACCAGATGCTAGAGCATTGTTCCAGATGTTCTTCAAAATCATTTATAATATTAATTTATAGTTTCGTTACTGAAAATTCTTACAATAGTTCGGTATTTGGCCAAACTGCATACAACTTCACAATCAATCGAATAATATTGAACTGCAAAAACCTCCCCATTATGAACAAAAAAGAAAAAGATTGCGGTTCAAATCAGTACCTTCAATAACAATTTCTTTATTAAAGCTGTAAGCTGACGAATTTCAAATGCTAAAAATTTATTTGTGAAGCTATATGCCAAACGTGATGGTGAATACCCCATTTTTAATTTTACTCCCTCTACAACTCTCGTTGATAAATATAATTTTTTGTGCAGAAGCGTCTGATTACTTGTCTTCCCATTTTGCATTGTGAGATACTGATTGGTTGGAGGATCTGTACCTGCACCACGTTTGGCGTTTGCAGTATTTATATGAAAACAAATTTTAAAAACGGTCGTTGTATTCTGGTCAAAATATTTAGATAAATGACCGTGTTATCGTGTATACATTAATTTTCTATTGTGGTGCTAAGAATGGTCGTTAGAATTCATGCGGGAGTGGCAGTAAAGGTAATATTTATAAATTTTATGTTTTTTGGAGAGGACAACATATTTCCTCTGCTTGGCTAATCACTTTAATGAAGATCCTATAGAAAAAAATAACAATTAAGCAATAAGAAAATGTAGATATAAAGAAATTTTGTTCATCTGAGAATTGAAGCATTTATTAACAGAAGAAAACATTTTCTTCTAAACCCATTCTTTCTTCAAATGATATTAATTTGCTGATACTATATTACAGTAAAAAAGAAAATTGACATATAACTGAATACCAAACAAATGCCTAATTTTGTCAAGAAATGCATTGTTTTTGTGGCCCCTCTGTAACAAAATTATCATAAAAAAATCTCAAAAGACATATATTAAAGACTAAGTTGTATAAACAAGCCTTGAGTGATGATAACAAAGTGAAATAAAAATTTGCTAAAAATAAATTTGATTCTTAATTATATAGATGAAGCTCGATTTTTTTTCAAAAATTACACAAATATCAATAAAAATTAACATACGAAATATATATTTAAAAATTAACCGATAAAATCACATGAATCATAATTTAAAACTAAGATTGCTTTCAAAAGATACTTTGTGGTAACTCGGACAATCAAACAATAATTACAAATTAAAACAACATAAAAACAATTGTATAAACGAATATACATGAACTAGCTTAATTTTTAAGTAACCTCTTTACTTGGTCCTCGAGTTCTTTGACTCTTTGTTCGCTGTTCAAAAGTTGTTTCTTCAATCTTCTAATTTCATCGCTTTGTGATTGATATGCACGACGCAACTAAAAAGAAAAAGATGTTTTTCTACGACTATTTAACAATATTATCCTTAATGCGAGATATTAGACTCCGTTTCACGAGAGAAAAAGCCGCCTGAAGTTGCAGTCGTAAACGCGAACTTGTTGTCGAAACCAATCTGCATTGGTCCTTACTAAGTGATGTATATAAACAAGACAGAATTTGGTTGCTGCGATTGTCAATGTTCCAACTTCATGTGGCTTTTCTTTCTCGTGAAACAGAGTTTACCAACTATTACCCTAAAGAGATTTCAAAACCCACTGAATTCAAACCAAAACTCTACAGCTGTGATTCAAGTACTTTTTGCTTTAAAAATATAATAAAACAAATTAAAATATTTATTTAGTGATAGTAAATACAATCATAAGAAATGTTTATAATATTTTGTAATGATTTTACGTTGATGTCAGTCAGTCAGAAAGAATTCTCAAAATTTATTTACCTAGGACATGAACCCAACCAACACAACAAAACGAGTCTTACAATTAATGAAATTCATTTATCGAGCACAGTAAAACAAAAACAACTTAAGAATAAAATTGTATTATACTATAAACAATCTGTTCAATATGATGATGAAAGACATTTTGTTCTCTCATTTTTCTAAGGAAAATAACCTAAACATTATACCCAACCACAACATGTCGATAATAACAAAAAATATAGTAAAAGTAGTTGATTAAATGTCAAAGAATAAAAAACGAACTGAAATAATTATTATTAAAATACAAGTCGTATTTATAAACCAAAACTACCTGCAATCATTTAATTATAATTGCAGGCAGTTGCTTATATTAAACGCTATTTATATGAGCAATTATGGCTCATCGGCAGCCACATCCACGGCTCATCAACAGCCACATTAAACGGCTCATCAGCAGCCACAATAAACAGCTGGTCATCAGCCATACCACAACTCATAAACGACTCATCAGCAGCAACATATTCGACCCATTAGCAGCGTTTTCAACGGCTCATCAGCAGTATCAACGGCTAAACAGCAGTTCATCTACGACTCATCAGCAGCACAGTTAGAATCGAAACATATCGCCAAATCCTAATCCGAATACAATTAACGAAAACGCCAATACTCTTAAAACTACACCACAAACGGGGAATAGTACATCGGGCCATAACGAATTTTATTAAAATCATTGAAAACTGAATCAACTTTCCTGCTACACGCGATCCCGACTACCTTGAAACATCGCTTGAGACACTAGAATTAAACTTTGCATAATTCTATGACATACAAGAACAAATTGAAGTAATCAGAGAAGGCCAAATAGAAAAACGGGAAGAGTATGAAAACTTTTACAACAAGGCTATAATATAAGCAAAGCTAGGAAACTTTTAAGTGAATTTCATTTAAAAAATTCGCCGAGATCAATTACAATTGACATTTTCACAAATCCAACAAAATATTTAATTACGTGTTAAATTACCGACAGTAACACTCCCCTCTTTTAATTGATCAAATGAAGAATGGCCCACTTTTACCGACAATTTCACAAAGGTCATTCACGAGCCTTGCTTACCCGTATTAAGAAAATGTCAGCATTTGAAATTGTCGCTGAAAGGATATGCCGCTGCAACGATCGACACACTCAAAATAACCGAGGAAAATTTATTAGCGTTAGACACATTGAAAAACAAATATGAATGTCCGCGAAAAATTAAGAGGCCTATGATACGTGATTACCCACGACTTACCAAAGACACACCAGCCGCGTTAAGCGATTTCCTAACTAGCCTTAATCTTCATTTACAATCTTTAAAATGTCTGAATGCACCTATTGATCAATGGGATTTGCCGCTTATTGAATTGATTTTATCAAAAATTAGTACTTGGCATTAGGAGTTATCTCAAACCGACAAATCCATGCCACCATACCATATTCACTCGACTTTCTTGAAAAACGTGCAAACTGTACGGATTTCAATATAACTGATCAACCTAAGCATAATAACATACGTAATGATTTCAAAACTAAAAAACCGTAGTGCCCAAGCATTTGTTACATCAAATTCCTCAACAAATTGATCGAAAACATCATCTGCATGCATTATTTGTTCTCAAGAACATTTAATCTATCATTGCGCAACCTTTCGATCAATGAACGACGGAAAGCAGCTAGTAATAATTCCTTATGCTTCAACTGTCTTGGTCAAAAACACAGAATGCGAGAATGTCTGTCAAAAGGTACTTGCCGCGAGTGCAATGCTCGCCATCATACATTATTACATCAATCACAACCCAGTAGTTCGACAATAAATGATGAAACAATAAATCTTAAAGGCACACCGGAAACACAACAGTCGTCAAGAACATTACTAGAGCCGCAACAGTTATCGACACCTAAGGTAGTCGCTTTTATCGTCAATATATCCATCGATACATTAGCGGTAGCAGCAAAAATTTATGTTATATTATTGTTTCTAGTTAATTCCACAATATATTGAAAATATTCTAAAAAATCTAAGATAATTGACAATTGTTTCGATATTAAATATCATCGTCAGAATGACAGAATTTACATTTCATTTGAAGCCTATCTGATGTTTAATAATTATTTTGGCTAGACCAAGAAGTGACCCCAGGTAGTCTGAGACGACCGCTGTAAGAGTTGTATTCGACGGTTCTGCAAAAAGCTCAACAGGACTTAAAAAATATCTAAAAAGACCGATTTTATAATACACACAAACATAAACAATTAAACAATAGTACAGTAGAAACCTGAGTCTTTTCCATCACATGACTGATACGACATCAACCATATGCATCTTAATCAAAACAATACGATAAACGCTTGTGTTAAGTTTCGCTCTTTTTCTGTTATTAGAAGAAGACAGTACCAACATAGTATGTGTTGAATTATATCATCAACTAAATCATGTTATGGAAAAGCTTCACCGTTTCTACTGTATAATTGATCAGTATTTCCCTCACAACGGGGGGAGTATGTTCAATATGACGAGTCATTTTTTTAAGAAAAATAACATAAATATTATCCCCAACCACAACATGTCGATAATAACAAAAAGTAGTAGAAAGTTGTTAATTAAATGTCAAATATTAAAAAGCGTCAATAAAACTGAAATAATATTTTTTAAAATACAAGTCGTATTTATAAACCAAAACTATCTGCAATCATTTAATTATAATTGAGGGCTTCTTATATTAATCTCAATTTATATAAGCAACTAACTCAATCAAAGTGTAATTAAATTACAAATCACATATTACAATTATTGACTCCTAAATGAGTACCCCACACACACACAAAATTAATAAACATTAATGAGCTAATAACATCAGTCAATTATGAACAAAATTGAAGATTTAATTGACAATAGTGTCGAAAACTGTACGCCTCCCGATATTATAGCTACTGCAAAGGCTGCAGTGAAAACCCTTTTGTCGGGAAAATCCAAGAAAAAATACGAAATAGTCTACCGCGCATTTATGAAGAAAAGTAGGGCTGAGAATAAATGGAGGAAAATCATTGGAGATGAGTATAAACAATGCAAATTACGAGGATATTGCTATTAACAATCAGACTACAGGACACGTCCAACATTTCCAGTACCTCGGAAGCAGTGTCTCAGTAAACGACAGCACTGATGAAGATGTAGTTCAAATAATACAGAAAACCAAAACAGTGTTTGCCCACTTATGACCTATTTGGAGATCACACCATCTAAGAAGACACGCTAAGCTAAAAATATTTGAGACCAATGTCAACAGTGTGCTTCTGTTGTACATATGTCAAACTTCGAAAGTCTCAAACAAGATCACCGGTCAACTACAAGTCTTCATCAATTGAACATCTACTGGCCCAATACAATTTCTAATGAAAACCTATGGAGGATATGTTACTAAACTCCAATGGGTTACAAAGGAAACGCACTAAAGCAACAAAACAGCATCCCAAAGTAATCATCTGATTAAGTATCCAAAAAGAAGCGCGGGTAGTTCTGCTACCAAAATTGGGAAAGGATCCCAATATAAATACCAGTTATAGGCTGATATGCCTTATAAATACATTTGGTAAATTGCTAGAAAGGCTAATTGCGAATAGACTAATGGAGGAGCTGAATGTAAAACACTTCCTATCCCCACATCAACACGGATTTCGAGCAAAGCATTCTACTATATCCGCGATCATGGAACTTCAAGATAGAATCGAAGATTGTAAGCATAAGTGGGGAATAATTGTAGCAATCGATATCCGAAACGCGTTCAACACTGCGAAATGGAGTAAAATTATTGATGCACTGAGGGAGGGTAATATAAATAGCTACATCATTAAGTTCATCCATAGTTATCTAGAGGATAGAAACGTTAGATCGGGCGTAATATCCCATCAATGTACAATGGGCGTCCCACAGGGCTCGGTTCTAGGACCAGTCCTGTGGAACGTCATGTACAATGGGATCCTAAAGCTTGAATATGGCGCTAATACATTCGCTATTGCCTATGCCGATGATTTAATTTATTGGGTGGAAGGCATAACAGAGAATGTTGTAAGAAATAAGGCGAAGAGGACAGCTGCGATGGCCGTCAACTGGACCAGAGCAAATGGACTAGCAATTGCTCCCGAGAAAACTGAGGTAGTGGTGATCAAGTGCCCAAGGACGTCGACGGGGCCGTTCCAAATGGTTGTGCAGGGTAAAAGGATAACTGCCACAAAAAAAATCAGGTATTTGGGGGTGGCTTTAACAAAAAACCTAAAATTTTCAGAGCATGTGGAGTACTCGGTGGAGAAAGCCAGGAAAAAAATGGCTCAATTACAAAGACTGATGCCGAATGTAGGGGGACCTGGGTACTGCAAGCGCAGGGTCCTGTGTCAGGTGGTGCACAGCGTCCTGCTGTATGCGGCACCAGTCTGGAGAAGCGTGAGTAAGATAGAGAAATATAGAAATAAGTTGATATCAGCCCAAAGAACTGGGCTATTAACGGTCATATCTGGTTATAGAACGGTTTCCGCAGAAGCGGCCCTAGTTATTGCATGATATCCCCCCATCGACCTAATGATAGCGGAGAGGTGTTTCCTATATGAAATAGGAGGTAGGTTGGCGGGAAATAGGAAGATGGCAAGGAAAAGAACTATGACTAAGTGGCAGGAGAGATAGAACCGTTTAGAGGCGAAAGCGCAGTGGACCAAAACTTTAATTGGCGACCTCCGATCATGGGTAGACTGTAACCATCGGAAAACATCGTATTACGTCACGCAGTTTCTTACAGGACATGGGTCGTTCGGATCGTACACACAGAGAATCCAAAAGACTAATAATGATCGATGCGTTACCTGTGATGTTAGGGACGACCCGGGCCATGTCTTGTACGAATGTGCGAGATGGGAGGTGGAGAGAAACCAGCTTAGGAGGCAAATTGGCGAACTACCGGCAATTGAAGAGATCGTTTTATCCATGCTACAGGGAGAACAGGAACGGAGTTATGTGGATGGTTTCGTAACTCGGGTAATGAAGACCAAGGAATGCGAAGATAGGATGAGGAATGGTTAGCTATTCAGGGGAGGCATGCTGAAGTATGGCAACTAGTTGCTTTTATGGCGTGCATACATCTCCCTGGAGGAGAAAGAGGAGGGTGGTTTAGTGCGGTGAAATTCCCACACGAACTCACAGCATTGCACTGCCCGCTGTGGAGATCGGCTCTGAATTTCTATGATTAACTTTTAGTATAAAAAATCATGATAATTACAATGAAAACACAATTACAACAGAACTTTAGAAGAGCAGGCAAGTAAAAACACGTTTTCACTAGCCAACAACTAGTGTCCGAGGGAGTGTTGCGCCGTATAATTCTCTACATTTTACTGGTGGTATAACCAGAGCGGTGAAGACACCAGTAGAATGTACGAACGCTACACGACTGGTGGAGGAACCAATCCGACACCCGGTAAGATATGCAGTGTCGCCACCGTGGTGTCCTATATCACTTATTTTTGTAATGGTCAGACTTGCCAGACCTCTGGCTTTCAGGATACAATATGAGAAGATTTCCCCTCAAAATGTATTTATTACATTCAACTGCTGAATATAATAAACTGAGAAAAAAAATTGTGAATAAAGATATTTTGTATTAAATTTGCTTGAATTTATTATGTTCAGAGCCGTAACCCTAGAACCACAACGTGGAGTCGCTCATGACCCAGTCGTTAGATTGTTCTTAAATACGCGCACGCGCGTTTTATATACCGAACTCTGGGTCCACGTAGCTTCAGAACTAGCTATTAGCTTTTTCGTGCGCGTATTTATATCTACTCAGCATCGCCGGTAACAAGTCATTCCTTGTATTTTGATCCCACACTGTGGTTAGCTTTATTTTTTTCTCGTAAGTTGAAAGGTTCTTCTTCTTTTTTGCTCTCCTAGTTGCATAAAAGAACGCGTCCTCTTACAGAAAAAGAAGTTTGGTATAAGTTATACAAAGACAATCCGAACGAAGACGCATAAGACCAAGAGTCATTTGATGGAGAAGATAGCGAACACGAGGCGAAGATTTTTGGAAAAGGTGACAAGCGAGAAGTCAGTTTGTGTGGACAAGTGAGAGTCGAGGGAGTCTATAAATTATTATATTTTTTTCAACGTAATAAATAAATGGCGATTAAATAGGAGTTGCATTTTGACTCTTAACATGTTAAAATTATCAAAATTTAATAAATATATGCCCTTTTAATTATTTTGAGCAGTGTGTAATATGTCGTTTCTCATTGTGTAAGAAGACAATAATTTTGATGTTATAAGCATGGTGTATACATATACAGGGTGTTCTCAAATGACACTTACAACGTTTGCATGTAGATACCTCTCGTAAAATTGGACAAGATGATATAGGGATTGAGGGGTCCAACCCATTTACTTTTCGAAATACAGGGTGTTAAAGTTATGAAAAATATAATGTTTTAATTTGATAACTTTAAAATGGATGAATATATTGATCTGACATTTGGCAGGTTGTTTTTAAATGTAAAAAGGCATATTTTGATGGAAAAACATGTTTTCATTCTTGATCCAGTGGTGTACATTTGGAGGAATATGTCACCTTTCCCCTCCCATTTTTTACGCCACTGGCATTTGAAGCTATTTTTATTTGATTTTGTATTCCTCAATAGTTTTCACGTGAAAAACGCATAACCTTTACATATCAAAAAATTTGAAGTTTTCAAGATATTTAATGTTTTTATGAAGTCTGCAGGATCACTTTTTAATAAAAAAATTTAAAAAAATATTTTTCTTGAATGTTTTTTAATAACTACCAAACTACTAATGGTTAGAATATGTAACAGGAACTAATTTGTGTAACAGCAATGCATATAAAACATTGAGAGAGGATTGTTGAAAATACTTTCCCAAACTTGTGATTTTATTAACAAAAGAATTAATGACAATAAAAAATAAGATGCTTACATAGTTAAATAATATCCCATTCAAACATAATTTTTAACTAAGCAGCCAACAAATTACAAAAGATGCTCAAAATTTTGTCCATTTACATTTACACATAATCTGCAACGTTTTCTCATTGAAAATCGCATACCTTTGAAAGACTGGCGATTGTTGGAAATAATTTCTGTGACTGCATGGATTCTTGCTATCAGTGCTTTCTCCGTATAGTCTATGGATGTCAATAATGAAATGGTAATTGTCATTTTGTTTAACGTCAAAACGAAAATGAATTATTTGTAATTAAATTGGTTTGTGCAACTTTCACACTTTTTGTTATGATGGATTATACTTTTGAAGAAATGGCTGATATGCAACTAATATACGGGGAAGGCAGAAAGAATGGTAGGCGTTCCGAGCGCTTATATAGAGAAAGATATCCAAATCGACCTAGATTTCCATGTTACACAACATTTTCTCAAATTGACAGGAGATTGCGAGAATTTGGACAATTCAATTCAAAATTACAAGGTGGCGGTAGAAAACGAACTGTAGGAACTGTGCAATTAGAGGAGGCTGTTCTAAACCGTATTGAAAATAGACCTGATTTAAGCACTCGCACCATTGGCAAATCTTTAAATGTAAGTAACTCAACTGTGTGGAATATTTGAAATGAACAGCAGTTATATCCTTATAAGTATACCCAAGTTCAGGCCCTAAAACCAACAGATTGTCCTCAAAGAGTGGAGTTTGCCAATTGGTACACCCAAAAATGTTTATAAAATAGGAATTTTACCAAATTTGTTCTATTTACTGATGAAGCCAAATTCACACGTGAAGGAATATTTAATTCAAGGAATAGCCACGTGTGGGATGACGAAAATCCATATGTTATTCGACAACGTGGATTTATGTAAAAATTCTCGCTTAACGTGTGGGCAGGCATTCCTGGAGATTGTATAGTGGGTCCATATTTATTACCTAATAAACTCAATGGTAATATTTATTGTAATTTTTTGGGAGAAACCCTGCCTGATTTATTAAACGACGTTGTACGATTAAATATTAGGGCGAATATGGATAATGTATGGTTTCAGCACGATGGGGCATCTGTACATTATTCTCTAGCGGCCAGACAACTTATAACCCAACATTTGAATCCAATCGATTTGTTTCTGTAGTGTTACATGAAGTCCCTAGTCTACAATACAATAGTAGAAACGGAGGAGGAACTGATAGTAAGAATTCATGCGGCTACAGAAATTATTTCCGGCAATCGCCAGTATTTCCAAGGTATGCGATTGTCAATGAGAAAACGTTGAAGATTATGTGTAAATGTAAATGGACAAAATTTTGAACATCTTTTGTAATTTGTTAGCTGCTTAGTTGAAAATTATGTTTGAATGGGATATTATTTAACTTTGTAAGCATCTTATTTTTTATTGTCATCAATTCTTTTGTTAATAAAATCACAAGTTTGGAAAAGTATTTTCAACAATCCTCTCTCAATGTTTTATATGCATTGCTGTTTCACAAATTAGTTCCTGTTACATATTCTAACCATTAGTAGTTTGGTAGCTATTTAAAAACATTCAAGAAAAATATTTTTTTTATTTTTTTATTGAAAAGTGATCTTGCAGACTTCATAAAAACAATAAATATCTTGAAAACTACAAAGTTTTTGATATGTAAAGGTTATGCGTTTTTCACGTGAAAACTATTGAGGAATACAAAATCAAATAAAAATAGCTTCAAATGCCAGTGGCGTAAAAAATGGGAGGGGAAAGGTGACATATTCCTCCAAATGTACACCACTGGATAAAGAATTTAGACATGTTTCTCCATCAAAATATGCCCTTTTACATTTAAAAACAACCTGCCAAATGTCAGATCAATATATTCATCCATTTTAAAGTTATCAAATTAAAACATTATATTTTTCATAACTTTAACACCCTGTATTTCTAAAAGTAAATGGGTTGGACCCCTCAATCCCTATATCATCTTGTCCAATTTTACGAGAGGTATCTACATGCAAACGTTGTAAGTGTCATTTGAAAACACCCTGTAATTTGACAAACTACTTGATAAATTTACCAGATATGGTATTATGAAACAGTTTTTAAAAATTGGTGCGAAATATACTTACATCATTCTCAGTCAATATGTTGTCTCCAATACTATTAACCTCTTTGATCAAATGAACGTCTTGGTGATTATTCATTTCGATCTGATTGAATTTCTGTTGTAACTTTTGAAATTTTTCGTTGTTTGACGTTTTCCGACTCTTCTCCATAATTATTGCCTCTTTCGGTCGATAATCCGGAACCGTTTCCCTGGAAAGAAAAGCGAATTTCCTTTTGTTGTTATCCAATTTCGGTTGGTCTCCCATCTGAAGTGAATTACGTTGTTTGATGGAACTTATGTTCAATTCATTCTGTTCACCTACAAAAAAAAGATATTTTGGTTGTGTTTTGACAATTTGACAAGCACCCATAGTTCTACAACAGAGAAAAAGCACAAAATCATAATAATTGAGTGTAGTTATAGTCTGTTCATAAATATAGTGAATTGATACATGTAAAAAAGACCTGAGAACGCTGTGAAAACATAATATCACTATCCCTATCATCAAATATTGTTTTTATTACATGTTTGAACTACAATTTTAAATATATTTACCTGTTCTCATGGAAATAAGTATCGGCATTGCGTTCTTGCCCTTGATCCATTCTTGTGCGGAAAGTGATGGCATAGTACCTGCTGTATCTGGATACAGATCATCGTGAAATTGATCGCTTTTACGTGGTACTATCATACCGATCGGTTCGCACAACCCTTTGGTTGCGTGTAATTTGTAAAAACGAAAAACTTCGCATTGTGATGTCCTAAGTCCACGTTTCGGCATATAACCCAATCCTCTCTAAAATATTACGAAAAGGCTATTTAAAAATATGTATAAAATGGTGAAAATCGTTATTTTTATTGTCCTAGTGACTGTATGGTTACGCCTCTGGTAGTGAATAAAGACGTGATAATATCGCTCTCAGTGAAAGTGTCGATTTAAGTGGTTTAAAGTGCTAGCTAAGATCTGGAACTAAATCAGATAAGTAATTAAACGTAAAGGTAGGCAATAGGAATAATTAAATTAATAATAGTGAAAACAGAACGTAAGTATATGTAAAATTAAATATTAAAGTACGTTATTATAAATTCTGTAAAAGAACTCAACTGAAGACCAAAAAATCAATAATAAAACATAGACGGGTATATAAAACATTGTCGAACACAATTGAAATATAACACATAATTTAAAAACCGGAAAACAATAACTCATTTGAAGAAGAAAAGGTGTTTAGGAAAAGCAAATTAACTGGAGATTCATATACAAGGAAAGAAGATATAAAAATGGAAGAAATATCGGAACTACCAAAAGAGCTAAAATCCCAGATGAAACAAAATATAGAAGGATAGAAAAACGAAATAAAAGCTGACATTAAAAGAACTTAAGAGGGATCAAAGAAAAATAAAAAATGAAATACTTCAGATAAGAACGGAACAAAAGAATGTCTCAGAAGAAATACGCAAACTAATGCAAGAAAATGAAAGCCTAAATAAGCAAATAAAAAAAATCAGAACTATGGAACGGATCGAAAAAAGTAAATAAGAAAACAATGTAGTAATGAGTGGCCTCACAGTCTGCACTGATGATCAAAAGATGTTAAAGGAATGCAACATTTCATGGAAAAAAACCTAAAAATTAAAGTAAATATCATATCTGTCCAAAAATAGACTCTAAAACCTACGAAATACAACTCAATAGGAAAGAAGACAAAGACAGAGTTATGGAAAATAAATTTAAAAAAAAAATTTAACTTCAGACAAAATATACATCAATGAAGACGCAACAAAAAATGAAATGAAAAGACAAAAACAAATAAGAGAATTTGAACAAATCCAGAGAAGAAATGGGAAAGATGTAAAAATAGGATACAATAAAGTAATCATTAACGGTGAGGAGTGGAGATGGAACAAGAATGAAAATAGGGTAGAAAAAAGTAGTAAACGATATTGCAAATGATAACACAAAACCACAGATAACGAACCCGCATGAAAATGGACTTATACAGTTAACAGATAAGAAAAAAGTAAAAAATATATATAAAAGGCAAAAACACAAAAATCATAGAAGAAATAGAAATAAGGAAATTAAAATATATACATGGAACATTAGAATGTTGGTAAGAATGGGAAAGATGCAAGAGGTGAGGTTTTTTTTTTATTTTTTATTTTTTTTAAATAGGTTAATGGCTTTCGCTGAGGCCAATTAGCCAGACTATGTAGGTGTCTGATTATTTTATTTAAAATTTGTTTAATTTTTCTGCAGGATTGAGCACAGTAAATATGTTTATTTGTGTTAGTATTTTTTATTTTAATAATCGTTTTTTCCATAATTTGTTATTTATTTTTTAAACCTCTTTTTTCATAATTTGTTTTTTTTTTAAAATCATTTTTTTCTTTTTTCTCATAATTTGTTTTTTATTTTTATTTTTTTTTTCTTAATATTTTTTTTTGGATTTTTTTCTAATTTAATAATTATTAGTAATTACAAATACAATGTTGTGTTTTGCATAATTGCTTACAAATTTTACAATTTAAGTTTGCAGTTTATTATGTGTTGGTACAGTATGTAAAGAGTGTTTATACTTTCTGAAAAAATAATACAATTAAGGTCTATTGGAAGGGTTATATTGGCAGTTATTAGTTGATTATATAATTTCCTAATATTTTGGGTATGTAACGGACACTCAAGTAGGATGTGTGTCAGTGTACCTATATCTCCACAGGAACAATATGGGTTATCAATAATTTTTAGCCGATGTTTATATACAGGAGTAAGTGCATGATTTGCACGCACTCGATTTATTGTAACTATAAAATTTCTGTTCACCTCTTTGTAGAACCAACTTTGTTTAGGGATCCTATCCTGATGTTTTTTAAAGTTTAATCCAGTTGTAGATTCATTATAGAGTTTTTGCCAGTTTTCTTTAATTTTTTGTTTTTGTGATTTGAATACGTCGGAGGGTGGTAATTTAAGTTGGAGTTTTTCTCCTGTTTTTATGGCTTCCTTTGCAAATTTATCAGCTGTTTCGTTACCAGTTATACCAACATGAGCTTTTATCCATACATATATGACTATTTTGTTATTTGTGTGAATTTCGTGGTATAAGTTCAAAATGTTTGCTTCAATATGATTTAATATTCTCTTTATGTTCATATTTTTTAATCTGTCCACTACGCATTTACTGTCTGTAAATATTACATATCTATTTTTATCTGAATTTAATATGTATTTCATTGCTTGTAAAATTGCTGTTATTTCTGCTGTATATATAGAAGCATCCTTTGGTAAAGTATATTTGGAATGATGTTTTTGGTTTATGTGGTAGAACGCGCAGCCTTTTTATTCATTTGCTTTTGAACCATCTGTAAATATATATTCGTAATTTGGCCAGTATTTGTTTTTGAATTTATTGAATTTGGTTTGAGTCAGGCTTGGTATTTCGTCTTGATTTTCGAAATAATATGTTGGTATTTTGTGAGCGTAGAGATTTTCAGGTAGGTATGTAAAGTTAGGTAGTTTCCCGTTTGTATGTAATTTGTGTTGGTAGCTAGATATTTCCATAAGACTTTCCACTATAACTGGGGTTTTTTTGAGTACCAGTATTTATAGGTGAGGACCTGAACTGTTAATGATTGTAACCTGTTGAGGTATGATGCTTCCTTTGCTATTATTTTAGTAATAAACATATTACTGAGTAATTGTCTTCTTAGTTTAAGATGTGGTATTATTGCTTCTGCTTGCATAATATTTATAGGGGTGGATCTGTTATATCCTAGGCATATTCTCAAACATTTATTCTGTTGGGCTTCAATTTTGTTTAAGTGTGTTTCAGCTGCTGTCCCATATAGATGACTTCCATAATCTATAATTGACCTTACCATTGTTTTATAAAAGAGTAATGCCGTATTTGGATCCGCTCCCCACTTTGTATTGCAGAAAGCTCTTAATATATTCATTGAATTTTCAGTTCTTTTGATTACTTGGTGTATACAGTCTTTCCATAAAAGTTTCTTGTCTAACAGTAATCCAAGGTATTTGATGGTATTTTTTATGGGAAAGGTGTATTTACCTAGGGTTATCTGATTTTGCGGACAACTTCTAGTTCTGGAAAAGATACATACTTCGGTCTTGGTTTCTGATATAGACAGCCCAATATTATCAACCCATTTTTGGATTGGACCAAATTCCGCGTTAATAATTTTTGTACATCTTTCAACTGATTTTTCTGTGGTGTATAACACAATATCATCGGCGTACTGTACTATTTTAGATTTTGGTGATATGATTTTTTCAATATCCATTGTATAGAGGGTGAATAGGATTGGACTGAGAATGCTGCCTTGTGGTAAACCGTCTCTAGAAATTCTTGGATCTGAAATGTGTTGGTTAATTTTTAAGGAGACTGATCTATTTGAATATGCGTTCTTAATGAAATTTGCCATATGAGTTGGTAATCCTATGTTGATGAGCTTTTCCTCCAGTAAATTCAATTGGACATTATCGAAAGCTGATGCTACATCGATAAATGTAGCTAAAGTGTGGTGTTTTTGTGAATAACCCAGATAAATATCGTTTACTAATATTGTTAGAGGTTCTTGGGTGGACCTACCTTTTCTAAATGCATATTGTGAGTCAGGCAAAATTTTTTCACTCTAACCAATG
Organism: Galeruca laticollis; assembly: GCA_963921935.1. Classification (NCBI taxonomy): domain Eukaryota; kingdom Metazoa; phylum Arthropoda; class Insecta; order Coleoptera; family Chrysomelidae; genus Galeruca; species Galeruca laticollis. The sequence continues at coordinate 70,898,239 of OY998181.1, forward strand.
TTCGAGTCTGTTCTTAATCATTCTTTCCAAAGTTTTAAAGACGCATGATGAAAGAGATATAGGTCTATATGATTCTGAAGTATCGTCTCTTTTACCTGGTTTTTTGATGGGTAAAACGATGTAGTCTTTCCATTTTTAGGGGAAAGGTATCTTGTTTGTCCAGATAGAGTTGAACAGTTCTAGCAGAGCTTTTTTATGTTCTATCGGCATTTTATAAATCATTATATATGAAATATTGTCCTTACCGGGGGCGGTATTTTTGGTTTGTTTCAAACTTTGTTCTAGTTCCCACATATTGAATATTGAGAGTAGAAATGTATTGTTTCGTTGTACTGTAGTTATTTGGTGTATAGATTTGTTGTCAACCCCAAGGGGAGAGATTTTGGTATGAAATTCAGTTACCCAGTCCGCTTCAGGGTCTATTGGTGTTTTATTTGATTGTTTTCTATTTTTAAATCGATCTACTTTATCCCAAACTTCTTTAATTGGTGTTCCTTGATTAAGACTCTGACAATAATTTCTCCAGCTCTTCCCTTTGGTTTCTTTAAAAGTCCTTTTTGCCACTGCATCTAGTCTTTTGTATTCTATCAAGTTGTTAAGATTTGGCGATCGTTTGTAGTGGGAAAATGCTTATTTTCTTGCTAGAGCTGCTTTGTTGCAAGTTTCATTCCACCATTGCTTTGAGCAGTGATTGCGTTATTTGTTTGTTGAAAAGTGTTTTGGGATAGCGTCCTTTGCTGCTTTGTTTATATTTTCGATGACACCATCATATGTTGTTTACGGTTCTGTCAGCTGTAATACAGAAGAGTATAATTCCCAGTTTGCATCTTTGAGTCTCCATAAGTTGTGGATTGTTGGTGAGATTTCTGGTAGCGAATTTTTACATTCTAGTTTGACATGTATTGGAAAGTGATCTGAACCATATGGCTCTTCTAAGGTAGACCATATAATTTGTTGAGTTAGATCTTGGGTGCTAAAGGTTAGGTCTATAACTGATTTCCTAGTGCTGACTAGCGTGGGAGGTGTATCATTTAATATAATTAAATTACAGTGTTCTATGGCTTCCAATAGTACCTTACCGTATATATCGTCACATTCATTATTCCATGCCAAGTTATGGGCATTGAAGTCGCCCCCAATTAAAAATGGTTTTGGAATTTGGTCGAAAAATTGTATCCACTGTTGCAGTGATATACGAGTTCGCGGTTTAACATATATAGGGACTATATATATTGTTTTCCCAATTTCGGGTATATCGACTGATATACATATATATATTCAAAGCTAATTGTGGTATGTATTGGTATCTCTTGATACCGTATATTTGACTTCACCAAGATAGCTGCTCCACCATAGCCGTCGTTGCGGTCACAGCGGATATTGTTAAAACCAATGAAACCATAGTACTTGCCTGGGCGGTACCATGTCTTGGATAATAAGGCAACAGTGTAGTTACCCTTATCTAGTAGGTATTCTAAGTTTGTTTTATTCGAGACTGCCGAACGGCAAATCCATTGCAAAATATTTATGTGGTTTAGATCTGAGAAAGAGACGACATATTTACATCTAGTGTTGATTTAACTAAATTTTCTAGTTCTTTCTTACTTACATTTATGTTTTTTGCTTCTAATAAAATCGTAACAATTTGTATAACTAATTGAAATATTGAATTTATTGTGCTCAAATCTGCAGATGGTGATTCCAATTGAGAATTGATATTTTTGGTATAATTTGGATTTTCTAATATTCCACCACAAGGCATTGGGTGTCTTGGGAAGGATATAATTTCTTTGTGCAATTTTAAAATTGGGTCAGGACTGTTTGGCATTTGCCTTTTGTGAGCTCGAGGGTTGGAAAGGTTTGTGGCTGGATTTGTAGTATTAAAATTTGTTGTTGGAGTTAAATTGATGATATTGGATGGGGTTGGATCGATTGTAGGTTGACTGGAATTTAGGGGGGGGGGGAAAGATTTGGGGCAGTGTATATTTATAGTTTGTGAATTTGTCACATTTGAGTTACTGTTTGTAACACTTGCATAAGAATTTCTACCTATATGTTTGCTTGCATCATGGTAACCTATATTATTTGTTGACATAGACTCTTTAATTAACTTCTGTCTTTTAAATTCCGGGCACGCTTCTAAGTTACTTGTAAAATGGTCACCCGAACAATTGAAACATTTTTGCAATCTTTAGTGTTATGAGATTCTCTGCATTTGCCACACCTTGGCTTGCCCTTGCACTGGTTTCCAGTATGCCCGTATCTTAAGCAGTTAAAACAAAGCAGAACTTTTTGCTTATATGGTTCAACTTCCTTCAGTACCTTATTGATTGTAATATATTTCGGTAAAATTTGTGATTTAAAGTGAATGATACATGTTTTAGTTGGAACATATTGTGTACCTTGTTCATCAACGCGTTTCCTATTTAGTGTTTTAACTTGCAATGCAAGTCATTTTTAATATAATCTTCCGAGAATTCTGTTGAAATATCCCTGACCACGCCCTGTCTAATAACCATAAATTTAGGTATGTATATTTCCAAATTGTTTTTAATAAAAATTTGATCATTTTTCCTGGATAATAGATAGTTAGCTGATTTGTAATCTTTAAACTTAATTCTTATTCTATTTCTGCCAATTGAGTCGATGCTAGAAATGTTATCATCAATTTCCGCGAAATTAGACAATACAATGTCTCCTATTCATAGCGCATTTAACCTACCTTTGAATAAATTTGAATTGTTTTCTAAATAAACATGAAAAGGCCCTAAATCATTTTGTTGATATAAATAATCTACCTTATGTTTTGCGACCTCTTTTTCAGAAGTATTAATTGAGGTAATTACTGTTTTACTTTTTTGAGTCTTTGTTTGGTTTATTTCAGAATGTTTATTTATAATACTTATCTGGTCTTTTTTCTCGTATCCTAAAAATTCGTCTACCGGGAAGTTTCTAGTTTCTGCATTTATTAATTCCATATCGATATATTTATTTTCGGGGGGCCTTCCCCCGCTAGTCTCATGATCTTCGACGATCTAAGACAAAAAGTGTTGGAGTTCAAACCAATAATTGAAAGGTTGGCATATTTAAGAATTGAAGCGAAACCATTCAACATATATCTGTTAAAAGTGTATGCTCCACCTGAAAGTAGCAGTAAAGAAGACAAGACGAATTATATGAAAAGGAAGAAGAATTAGAAAAAATACCTAGACAAGACACTATGCTACTACTAGGAGGTCTCAATGCACAAATAGGGATATAGGATTACATAAGCCATGTAGCAGGAAAAGAGAAAATACATGAGAAAACGAATGTCAACGAACAAAGATTATATAATATTGCAGCGAGGGAAAACATTATAAGCAGCACTAAATTCCGGCATAGTAAAAACCATAAAATGACTTGGACATCACCAGACCAAAAAAGTGTTTTCCCAAATAGACCACATACTGGTAAATAAAAGAAAACAGACATGTTGATATGGCAATACCAATGCGGCTTCTCAAAGGGCAGATCAATAACTGATGCTATTCACACGTTAAAACAAATAATGGAAAAAGCGCATGAATACAGATTAGACCTAGAAATGGTCTTAATCGATTTTCAACAAGTCTTCAACTCAATCAAAAGAAGTGAACTCATGACAGCATTAAAAGAACAAGGATTAGACGCAAAACTAAGAAAGCTAATCAAAATGAAAATGAACGAAACAAGGGTCAGTATAATAACGCAAAAAGGAGAAACATATGAATTTATGATTAATAAAGGGGAAAGACGTGACTCATTGTCCACAACGCTATTCAATGTATCATTAGAATACGAGTAAAATGGCTAGAGCATGTAGCAGTAGGCCCAGGTTAAAGTGGCAAAATGAGGTAGAGGTGGACCTTAATAGAGAAGGAGTAGCAAACTGGAAAGAGAAAACAAGAAATAGATACTTCTGGAGGGACATAAGTGAAAGAATTTAAACGTACAACGGGGACTGATCCACTCCAATTAAGCGGATCTAGAAAGCATACGTAGCGTAACCCCACACGGGGTGTCAAGCCATTATTTATTTATATAGAAACAGTTTCATTTAAAAAAGTAATCCGTGATTCAGGTTAAATATTTTGAGCTTAAGATCCAACAGTTGAAATATTTCCAATTATTAATGAAACACACTGTATACACAAAGCAGAACTCGCCATATTTAACAGAATTTAGTTCATGTACCGACCAAGAGCTAGCGCTAAAACGGTTTGACAGAAGTTAGCTTAAATTCCTGACAATCAATGGCGCTAAAGTGGTTTGACAAGATTTAGTTCATCTTCCTGGCAAGAGATGGCTGATGCTCCCAGACCCCCAAAAACAGTAGAGATCACAGATATGATCTGTGGTAGAGATGGCATTACATTTCATGGGTGAGTAGTTTTTTGTGTAAACGTTATTTTAATAATAATAATTGTGTGATAAATAATCAGTTGTAAACATAAAATGTTGCTAAACGTGACAAGACGGGACCAGAGGCGTAACATGGTATATTTTTGTTTATTGTTACTAACAATAGAATTTACATCAAGTTTTACATTCAGTATGTTTTTCTATTTAAATGTATATTTTTAATTTAACAACCCCACCACTAACTAGAGACAGTAAACAAAATATGTTGAAATTCATGATACTTCTAAGATTAGTGCAGTTATATATCCCAATAATTTAACGATTTTTTTATTTTCAGCTTTCCTAAGGATATGAATACAAGAGAACCATGAATAGCTTTTGTGAATAAACCTAAGTGGGTACCAAGATCCACTAGTACTTTGTGTTCTAATCATTTTAATAAAGAAGGCTTTGACTACTCTTAAAAATTAGTAGTTCGCTTAATGCATGTACTGTTCCTACTATTAAAATAAAGCGATTGAAATGGGTGACTATGTGAATAAACATTTTAGATTGATCTATTTATGATTGTTACAAACAATAAGGAGTAGTTAATAATATACTATTAGATAGATCGACATTTCTATTGTACGAGTATGTTTTACTGACATCTTGTTTTTCTATTAAAATATTTATTGTGTTGCAGGTAAGGACCTTCAACCCAATAGAAAGAAAAAAATTGGAAGAAATAGTAGAGTCAAACCGATCTGTAGAACTTGAAAATGTACTTTCTATACAGGGACCTTCAACACAAAACATTGTACATCTTCAGTTAATTGGAGATAGTCCCTCGTAAGGTGGCTTTAAATAGAAAAATTAATGAATTGGAACTGAGAGATAAAAAAATAAAAAAAATTAGACGTCTCCAACAGATGGTATAGAAGCAAAAGACACGAATTTCATCCTAGAAATATGTTGTTAGTGTCCTAAAAAAGAAAAATTTAATAACATATGAATATAATATCATTTTAATTCAACATTTTGGGTCCAATACTGAAGTCATTGAAAGGCTATTTCGTAAAACACAAAAACAAATTGTCAAACGAAAATATCAACAGTCTGTAGGAGCATTTGCTGACTTTGCATTTTTTTTTCGCCAAATGCATATAATTATGTAAGACAAAAATTATATAATGGTTGGCCACATACGAAAACGTTAGCAAAGTAGTACTCTTCTATAAATGGTGGTCCGGGTTTTACATCCGAAGCATTTGAATTTTTTAAAACTATTTCTCTATCTCTACAAGTATATAGTAATACTGTTGCTCGTGCGTATTTCACGATCTCTTCATTTGAATATCTCAGCAACAAATAAGAATATCGCAAAACCAAGATGAACGTTTTAAACTATGACAATTCTGCTTTCGAAATCGTTTTTGTAAATTGAAATCGGATCATACCTGTCACATTCAGGCCTGCTGGAACATTGCATAGTAAAAAATTCAAACGGCCACAGATTGAAAGGTATGCATCGGACAGTGCCTACTTTTTGCACATATAAAGTTTATATTAAAAACTAATAATAGCCGGAGAATCTACACTACAACTCAAAAAATAACAGACTTATAGATTTTTGAAAAAACTGCACTTTGGCCGGTTTTCCCGATTTTGTCCTAAATAAACGGTACGATCGAGTTATTCGGCTTCTGATTTTCTTCGTGTTTTTATTCTCCATTGACGCCAACACGATTCCCTGACAGTTTTAATTTTATAAGCGAAAAACTACGAAAAAGCGATTTTTTGCATAAAATTGTTAATAACAAAGTTATGAATAATAAAGTTGTGTAAAAAACGTCTCACTATATCTTATGAAACTATTCTCCAAACAATGGTGCAGCTGATTTTCTTCTAACACTTTTTATAGAAAATACACAAATCTCTATAGCTTGGCCTATTATGGTTATGTTGATTTTGGGAATGAACTACAAGGAGATTGCATGGAACTGGCGAAGGAGGCCTTAGTATTAATGCTTGTATGTATTAATGAAGCATGAAAATTACCATTCGGCTATTCGTTTATGGCCTGTATCACCAGTGAGCAGAAAGAAGCTTTGACTAAGCAAATTTTAACTTTGTTCAAAGAAATTGGTATTTATATTACTCTTATTTCATGTTTGACAATACACAATGTTTTTGACCCCAGATCCTGTACATATGATCGAATTAATTAGAAACTGTTTTGCGGATAAAAATGGGGGGATAATTGACTATACTTATGTTACAAAACTAAACAGTTTGTAAGAAAAATAAGGTCTTCACTTAGGAACTAACCTTAGTAGACAATACATTTGCTTTTTGAAACAAAAAATTAAAGTCAAATTTGCAACACAATAATTGAGTAAGTATATTTCTGATGTTTTACTATTTTATCGCAATATGCTACAGCTACGAGAATTTTAAAATTGTGGGGCAACAGCAGATTTTATTATAATAATGAATGATGCTTTTGACATTTTAAATTCCCTTAAAATATCATATTTGGGCTACAAAAAGGCAGTTTGTGCAAACAATATAGCTTCAACACAAACATTTATTCATAACTTTTGGGATTATGTGATAAATTTATCATTTATGGATGGAATACCAGTTTTGGATTCATAGAGAAAATCCGTATTTACAGGCATATTAATGTCCATGGCCACATTATTGGGAATTTATGACAACTTTGTGGTTGAACAAGATAAATTAAAGTTTATTTCCATGTATAAACTTAACCATAACCACCTTGAGTTATTCTCTGGAAATATTAGGTCACTTGGAAGTTACAACAATAACCCGACGTCTAGGCAGTTTACTGCTTCTTATAAAAAAATGTAATTAATGCTCAAGTGAGGGATCATGGGGCTGGTAATTGTGTTCCATTGTAAAATATAAATATATTATATGTTGGTACAAATACTAGGACCCCAACACTTATTAATGAATCAGGTGTACATAGAGAACTAGATACCTACTGAACAGTATTTAGCATTTGAAAATATTCTGCATGATCACGAGTATGCATTACACACTGATTCTCTGTCACCATTTAAACTGGAGGTAAATACATTGCAGGGTTTGTCAGTTTTAAATTGCGTAATTCATTAAAATGTGAAAATTGTATATCACTTATATGGTGACAGAGAAATTTTTTTAAATTCTCTTATCCATTTTATAAAAAAATACTGTTTAACATGTTCAAGTGACGAGGTAATAGAAGCATGCATCCAATGAGAGAAAGTTTTATGGAGGATGCAAAACAGTAATGAGTGAACAGTAATTAATAAGGCTCTTCTTGTAATCCTGTCGGTCACAAAACATTATAAGGGACAAGATATATTTCCCAAGATGGTTATGCATGATATTTCACCTGTAGCAAACCACAAAATATTGTTATTGTTACTGAAATGTGTTTGTGATGTTTATCTTAGTACCCGTATTAATTATATTTGTAAAAATCATGTATGTGAAGAAAAAATTCGGCATTTATATACAAAATTAATTTTGATTGAAGGACAATAAATTTATTTATTTTTATTATTAGGGTTTTATTTTCATTCGGCCAGAAAGTGATCAATGTTTAATAAAATTCATATTTTTATAATCACTCGTCAATTTTTCCTGGAAATAAAATTTTTTATATAGCTGATTGTGTCTTGTTCTTAAAGTCAAGTACATAATGATGTCGCTTTATTTATATTTTGTAATTAACCATCTTATTAGAGAATTTTTTTCTTGTCAAATCTATCCAGTGCCGGACTGGCCAGGTGAGATAGTGAGAAAAATCTCACGGGGCCCACCCCCCATTTGGGGTTTCGGGGCCCCTAGGAAAACAGACATGGAAAAAATAATTTAAAATTAAGAAAAAAGGTCAAATTTCGAAATCGGTTATTGCCAGAAACATGACAAACGCACTTTCGATTTGGTAGGATTTCTTGAGGACCTCTTGCAACGTGGTAACAGTGATGCGCGAGTATGTATGGTCGGTGGGCGGTTTTGGTTTTGGCGCGCGGCGCGCTGGATTACTGATTAGTCGTATGCAAGACACTGAGACAGCAGAGAGTAAAGCCTGCCTGTGTTCAAAAATAATTTTATTTGGCGTAGTTGCAAACGCGGCCAGGTAAATACAACTCTATATATCGGGTCGCTCAAAGTTTGTTATTGAGTATGATTAGTATGAAATTCATGTTTTAGATGGCAGATAGTGAAGAACAAAATATTAACAAAAAGAGAACTTCCAGATCTGGCGCAAATAAGCGTCAAGAGAAGCGACAGAAACTATTAGAATAAGCAGGCACTTCGAAAAATCCGTCTAGCTTAAATATTTTCCTAAAACCTAGTACATCATATGAAATGTCTCATCAAATCAGAGAAATTGAAACAACGACGATTCCAGAAACGGCAGAAACTAATTCGGATACAACGGAGAAAATCCCTTTACAGTTTCTCAATACTTCTCAATCTTCTCAGGCGAGTAGTGGAAAGACTGAAATTGATATTGATTGTGACACAATTCTATCGAACGAGGAGAAAAAGGAGGCATAGATATAACATCAGGTCAAAGCACACATAATTTAAGTAATGTAAATGTAAGTAATTTAAGTAATTTTAATGACTTAAACAAATTTGTTGCACCTAGTTTAAGCACGTCGATTAGTGAGAAATTACAACTTTTATCTTTTCATCCAATCCAGCCAACTGAAGATTCTCAAGATAATGGCATTGGCAAAGTATTGAAATTGCCGTTAAATCCCAATAAATTGTACCAAAAATTACTTCCAAATGGCGAAAACTTAGCTCGAAACTAGTTATCTTATTCAGTCGATCTTAATAAGATATTTTGCTGTATGTGTATGGCATTCACTACAAATAATCTAAACCATCCGATATCCAATTTCGTGACAGGTTTTAATAATTTTAAAGTAATCTATGATAGAGTTTCCATTCATGAAAATTCGCAAACTCATATAGATGCAGTCAAATCATATTTTCTTGCCAAAAAAGGACAAAACATCGAAAATTATATTAACAAAGGAATGCAGGATAAAAAGACTGAAGAAATATTACGCAACAAAAAAGTTTTAACACGTCTGATTGACATTATTTTATTCATTGGAAAGCAGGGTATAGCTTATAGAGGGGACAATGAGAGTGCATATTTTCTTATCGACGATGAAGTTAACCAAAGAGGAAACTTCTAGAATTAATTTTATTACTAGCCAAATATGATGATATTTTAAAACAATACATACAAGATGTTGCCGTCAAGTCCAAACAAAGAAAAATTAATAATCCTGATAGCAGGGGTAGAGGAAATTTAACAACTTTTCTTAGCAAATCTACGATTAACAAGTTAATATTACTTATTGGTCAAGAAATTAAGTATAAAATTAGTCAAGAAATTCGCCATGATGGACAATTTAGTGTCCAAATAGATTCAACTCAAGATGTTAGCACATTGGAACAATGTTAATTGATAATGAGGTATGTATTTGATGGAGACCTCAAGGAAAGGCTTTTAGCTGTTTTTGACGTTAAAAAAACGACCAGAGAAGCATTACATTTATCTCTAAGGCAAGTTTTAGAAGAAAACAATTTGAAGGAAGAGAATATTATTGGGTGCAGTTTTGACGGAGCATCTAATATGTCGGGTCATTACAACGGCCTCCAGGCTCATATTAAAAATATAGCTCCAAATTCAGTTTACGCTTGGTGTTATGCACACATACTCAATTTAGTAGTCAGTGATAGCACCCAATGTAATGTAAGAATAAAAAATTATTTCGGATTGTTGAACAGAGTAGCTTGTTTTTTTTCCGAATCTTATAAGCGTATGAAAGTTTGGGATCAGTTTGTTGAAGAAAGAAATAAATCTCACAAACGCCTGAAAAAAATTCAAGAAACTAGATGGTGGAGTAAGAACAATAAATAGCGTATTGACTTTACTCAGAAATGTTCATAACCAAGATAACGAACTCTACTCAACACTTTTACAAGCCCTCAACTATCTTAGTGCTCATTTGGAATATGATGCAAAAACCTGCTCAGAAGCCACCTCCTTGTTGAAAACCTTCTGTCAGTATGAAACCATATTAATGTCATTCGCTTTTCTCGAATTGTTTGTATATCTTAATCCGGCTTCTAAATACTTACAAACCGAGGGCTTAGATTTTATGCAGGCCTTCCACATAGTGAACAACGCAAAACAAAATATCAAAAACATGTACGAAAAGTTCGACAATTTGAAAAACTTAGCTGACAAATTCATCAGATATTTAATTGACAAAGACGAGCTATCAGATGTAGACATAGAAAGCGAATTTCCAAAATTAAGAACACGCAAAAAGAAAAAGATGCCTGGAGAACTAGCTAACGACTTTGTTCAACCTGATCAGTACAAAAAATTTGAAACTGAAGTATACAAAACGATAATCGATCAAACTGTTACTAGTCTTCAAGAAAGGTTTGGCGCAAACGAACAAATTTATAATGATTTTTCATTTCTTGGCCCAAGAAATTTCGCTAAGGTGCCTGGACTTCTTCACAATAAGGAAAAATTGCAGAATATATCAAATAAAATCAACATGGATCCAGATGACCTTTATACAGAACTTAGGACATTTTCAGAAATTTTTCAAAGTTCAGAAAAAATTAAAACAAAGCAACAATAATAATTCTGAGTGTAACGGGTGCGTTCACTGTTGCTTTCAGTTGATTAGACAGTTTAATATGCACATTTCAACGTATACAAACCTGTATATTGCATATAAATATATAATTACCTTATCTTGTACCCAAGTTGCTTGTAAGCATGTTTTCTCAAAATTAATAATTGTCAAAACGCGTTTACGGTCTAGTTTGTCAGAAAATGTATTAGAAAGTTTTATTCTTATGAGTGTAGAAATAGAAACGCTGCGTTCTATAGACCCAGAAAAAATTATTTTACGTCTGGCTGCAGAAAGCTCACTGTATAAAAAATGTTAATTGGTTAAAGTAAAGTAATTATTATATATTTGCGGTTCTTCACCCCTATTTTTATTTACTTTGTTCCTTTTTGATGCCAAAAGTTTATTTATTAGGTCTTCAGTTCCTCGTTTTAGAGTTTATTTTTGTATTTGTTGTATTTATTTTTATAATTTGTTTATTTTGCCTTTCTGTGTTTATTTCATTTTTTACTCTAAGACAAGTGTAGAGCTGATCTTGCACCTTAATCATTAATAGTACGAAAACCAATAATTTATTGAAATTTCCGTATGCGACTCATGAAATAGAATGAACCTGGTAATTGGGGGCCCCAATTTTTCTAAATCTCACTTGGCAAAGATAGGCCAGTCCGGCACTGAACCTATCAGATGAAAAAACAGTAATTCAATTGTTTTCACACACATATTTATTAGCCATAAATGACACGCCACTGTCAAACCGGAAACAGCAACACCCATTGTACGAATTTGAATTAACACTCAAATTCCTACTGTAAATTCTTACTTTGTCTTCACCCTGTATATCATAATTTATATAATCCGTATATATCATAAAATAAAAATATCATTCTTCCCACATATTTAATATGTATTTAAGCATACAAAACCCATTTCAAACTTCTTTCCATATAAAAACCACAGATAACTATATAACAATTTCTTTTTCCTACGATCACTACCCAAAGTAGGCTTTTGCCATTATTTCCGCTCTAGAGCGTACTTTTCCGCTCGCATGTTTTCATTTACAATAAACTAAAGAAAGTTAGTAAATAATAGGTATATTAATAGTACATTATACACTAAGCGACTAAAGTGACCCATTTAATCCCGCAGATGGGACCCATTTAATCCCCGAGGGAATCAATCCATATACATTTTTAATAAAAATGAATACTACTTAGGATGGCTGGGCATCGAGGATGCACTTTTATGAAATGAAACATGGCTGGGCATCGAGGACGGACTTTTATGAAATGAAGCTTGGCTGGGCATCGAGGACGGACTTCAACTTTTTCGTGTTTTTTTTAATTATTTGTTTAAAAATAAGGTGATCGTAGAAAAAATCTTGTGTGCAATTCGAGCAGAAAGTGCGTTGCCGCTCTCTGCCTCAAGCGGCAAAGTATCACTTTCCGCTCTTAATACACAAATAGCTATTGTGCAGAAAAATACATGCATCGGCTGAGTTTTCAACAGTCCTATGATGGTTTCATTTAAATCCCTATTCCGCATTGGCTTAATATCACCATTAAAAACATCGTTAATCAAGTTACAAAAAAGCATTAAAAAATCTAATGTCACATCTTGTCATGAATTAATCATGAAAAAGTAAAAACATATCAATTGCATTGCACCATAAGCAGTTGTGATATACTTAGTTGTGACGCAATATGAACAAAAATGTAAAATAATGCAAATATAGAAAAAGTCCATGTGATCATCGAATTTCATTTAATATAATAACCAACTCATATACATGTAAAAGCAGTCATGACCGTAATATACGGTTGGTCCTTCAGAGCCCATTAAACATACAAGTAATTACGACTTCCCGCATTTTGCTGTCCCATTATTAAATATGAGAACGCAAAACACCCATCACGGTCACTACTAAATAGCATAATTGCTCCTCCGTTCTTGTTTTTTAATCTGTTCTTCTAGCCTGTAATGGTGCTAAAGCGGTTTGATAGAATTTAGTTGATCTTGCTGACAAGAGATGGCGCTGAAATTGTTTATAACATACAGTGTACAAGACAATTTGTTATAATCCGCCGTTAACAGGCTAATTTTGGTTTGTTTACATTAGATTAAATGCAAGTAAATATTCCTTTTCGAAAGGGTTTTACCACTTTTAATATAGTTTTGAACGTGTAATTTTAAAGATAAGCTCTTTTATAATGTGTTTCACAAAAAATAATGAAAGCAAACATTTAGTCGCCATTATCTTGTATAAAGTCACTGTATTTATAACAAAAATATTGGTCAGTGTCACCCGTTTGGGCGATTTACCACAAATTGAGCTACTTTCAGCATTATGTAGCGATAACGAATTTCAAAACATCGCAAGTCGCAAATTGGACGATTTCAACAATACTACAAATCGCAATTGGGCGAATTTTTTTACTTATAAACGTATGTTCCATTGACGTTATTTTGTAATATTTAAGAATATAAAAATGAAATGGGACTACAACAATGTTGCTAAATACGAAGAAATGGCTTGTAGAAATCACAGTAGGTTGTTAAGTATGTTGCTAATTTCTTTGTTCTCATTTCTGCTGTCAACTATCAGTTGTCAAATCCTTTTCACCGTTTCAGTCGTAATGTCATATTAAATCATAAGAGACCAAAGTTCACAGAACTACCCTTGTAATATGCCTGTAAAAATACAGTAATTGAAATAGAAATTCAAAACCGGGCTGATATTTTTGGTGGAAACATACCTCATATAACCCAATTAATAAATCACATCAAATGTCACAGTAGGGATATCTCGAACTGAGCGGAAACATATCAAAAATAAATCTGGCCACGTTGATATTTATTTATGAGTTTTCCTTGTTCTTTTAGAAGTTATTTGATGTGGGATACCAAATGTACGAAAAACTTATATACAAAAACTTACCTGTGGATTTCCAGACAGAAACTGACTTAAATAATGCACATAGGGAGCTTCATCTGTCACTTCGTAATATCTGATGTTACCATCCCCTTTACCAGCGAGGTATACCATGTTGGTATCAGGATCGAAAAATGGGAAAACTACACCAGACGAACTGTCTATACTGTCGGTGAAAAGAGGTTGCGAGAGGTCGGATTCATCCCATACTGAATACTGCCTATCAGAATGCCTAGAGAAACCTGTTGATAAAAGACGACCTGTCGCACCTAAGTAAGCTACTTTACTAGCTTTTGCTCCAGCATGACAAATTCCTTCCTAAAATAATATGTTCGATTAATTTTAAATATTTAAAAATTAAATTTTACTTACGGCTTTAACTATCCCACTTCTGGGTTCGATTATTCTTAATTTTTTATCTTTGCATGTAGTAGCTAATAGACTGCCATCTCTATTTAAGGACATGGAGTGTATGGCGTCTCGATGACAATCTATTACGTTTATAGCTTCCGCTTTTTCTATATCCCAGACGATAACCTATGAATAAATAAATAGAAAAAGGAAATAAGAAAAATTATAAACACGGCCCATAAAAAACTGCCTTGTAAAAGTAATTTTCAAAATTTTATATTTAATTCAGAAAAATATATTTAGTTCATAGTGAATTAAACATAATATTATGTCAATAGACCTGAGATTTTGTAGATGTACGCCTATTGATAGATATGAATTAAATAAAAACTTAAAACAGAATTGAATGAACAAATTTTACGTGTTTGGAAAGTAAACAGAAGATTCTTCATCTAGAAAGCTGTACTATAAAAAGCATTTGTTACTTTTTAGAACGCGTATAAATCCACTAATTGAAATTACGTGATGGAAATCAAATAAATGAAGATAATCGCTCATCCATATAAGACAACTAGATTAAATATAATGATTGGTTATGGCGGGATGATTGTTGACAAATAAAGAAATGAAAATTTAAGATCGCACCTTTTTGGTATAATGGGAATTTTTTCGTTTAATTATATATCAAACTTTATGTTTTTTATATACATTAAATAATTACGTTTGAAATATTAACTGTTTATTTTCCAAGATAATTATGTTCCACGCGCCAAGATATTTTTGCCTCCCTCAGTTTGTCAATAGCGTCAATCGCCTTGACAGTCAGGTGCGTTCGCACATTATATCTAAATACACTACAGATAACATATAATATTTATTAACAATATTTTACAAAATTATACCCTGATTTTAAACTATGCTCTGTTTTTAAACTATAGCTTGTTCTTAAACTAGGAGGACTGATTTGAATTTAAGTTGGCAATTCTGTTGATTCCTGATTGGTCAAATCGCAGCCGGTTTGACACAGCACTTTTGACATGTATTATGATTGATAATTGTATAAATTGTAAACAAATAGTGTCCATTTTGTTCTTTCTTGCGATCTCGTTATTGTTTTATTGAAATATAAAAACAGTTCTTATCAGGACTAATTTGAAAATGGACTCGGATACTATTCCAAGAACTAGCAGACTTTATTCGACCCCCAAAAATTGGAGTTCTGAAATTTTATAGCACAGAGTAAGAGAAACACAACATTGTGAATCTGTATAAACCAGGGTTGGGCAAAATCTGATTTTTATTAAAAAAATCATAAACCATTGATTTTTTTAAAAAATCACGATTTATTTGGTTTTTTTGATTTTTTAAATTTGAATATAAAATTTGAACATTTTGATTCTTTTAAATTATTGTTAATTATTTTAATGTATAAGTCTAAAAATTATACAATTTTCGGCTCAAAAACTTGTGACAACGCATTTGTCGCGCTTCTTGCAAGAAAATTCTTGTCGCGATTTGTTTTCCTTCTGTCCTATACACTCACTATACAGTGCCGAGTACTACCGAGTGAGGCACGAACGCGTTTTTGTTGTGTTTTTTGCAAGAATATTCCTGTCGAGGCTTGTTTTCCTCCTCAACCTATAAATTGACGTTGCACAACAATTTCACGCATTTCGCTAGTTAGGTTAGTTAAGGGAAGTGAAAACATATAAATAAAGTAAAATGAGTGGAAGAAAAGAGGACCCAATATGGCAGTTCTATATTAAGACAACAAATACAAATAAATTGGGGTGTAGGGCTATTTGTGGAAAGTGCAAGAAAGATATTCAAAGGTTAGTCCAAAGACTTAAAGCACACCACGATGTTTGTAATTATCAAGAGAGGAATACAGGTAATTAAATTATTAATTTAATTTTATTTATATTTAATAAAGATTTTTATTATTAACCCGGGAATGATCGCGTGGTTAGATTTTGCCTAGCATTTTTTGTTGATTCTCCAAGCACTTGATATTTTATTTTTGAGATAATTTAGAGAAAGTTTTGAGATATAAATATTAATTATAAGTTAAGTAACATAGTGTAATTTTTAATTATATATTCTGAGATATTTTGAAATATTTTCTAAATATATACGTATTATATTATAAGTAGATACATTTTTGATAAATAACAGAATACAACAGGGTAACAAATGTTTCTATGCATTAAAAGACACATTTAAATCAAAGATATTGTCTACAAACACAAAAATTAAAATATACAAGACAGTAATTAGACCAGTCGTACTTTACGCCGCAGAAACCTGGAATTTAACAAAAAAAGGGGAAAACGCATTAGAAATCTGGGAAAGGAAAATACTACGGAGAATATACGGCCCAATTAAAGAAAATGGAGTATGGAGAATATTAAGAAACTACGAAGTTAATCAAAAATTCAATAGCCCAATAATAACAAATGAAATAAGAAGTAAAGGATTAAGGTGAGCAGGACATGTACAACGTCTAGGTAATGAAAGGTGTGTCAAGAAAATACAGGAAACTAAAAGACAAGGACGAAGAGCAAGGGGACGACCGAAAACTAGATGGTTGGATGGTGTAGGAGAAGATCTTAAAGAAATTGTAATAAATGACTGGAAGAACAAAGCAAAAGACCGGAAAGAATGGAAGAGAATAGTAGAAGAAGCAAAGGACAGACTTCAGAGCAGAAACTAAATCACCGAATTCACAAACTCCCTACTGATTTAAAGCAGTAGGGTTGGCCAAGCGGCTGGCCACCGCTGCCGGAAAAATGAGGCTAGGAATCCCAATAGGGAGACTATGGACCTTAAGGTCTGAAAGTCAATGAAAAGAAGAAGATACATTTTTGAGATAATTTTAAAATTTTTTTGATAGATATTATTTTTAACAAAGATAATATAATTTTTAAGTATTCATTTATACATATTTTAGGATATAGATTTTAGGCATATAGGATTGTTTTTAAATGTTAGGTGAAATCTAACACGTGGCCTTTAATGTAACTTTTTTAACGCGACCTTTCCCAGGTTAATTAAAGATTTTCTTTACTCTTCTGTACCTACTTAATTTTTAATATTTTTCAACTTAAAAAAATAAGTTTGCTTTTACATCTCTATTCAACATTTTCACTTTATTTTAAAATCAATAATTCAATACTATATCCATATATCATCAATTAATCAATTTTTAATTATGTTTTTTCTCTATCCAGAGAGTCGAATGTCGCTTGACAGCTTTGCTACACATCATCTGCCTGGAGTTGTAGTTCACTCATGACGGATAGTTCATATGTTAGAAAAACTCCACCGAAAGTACCAACAAGTCCAACAACTTTTGAGCTAGTCCAAAAAAAAAGCAATCGAAACTCAGCCTACCATGAGTGGTTTTATAATGTGGACTTCAACTGCTGAAAAACATAAAATTGACAAACAAATAGCAAAGGCTATTTTTGCTACTAATTCGAGCTTCAGATGTATTGAGAATTTAGAGGTGAAAAAAGCCATTCAGTTATTAAGGCCTGGTTATACACCGCCCTCGAGAAAAACGGTAGCAACAAGTCTTTTGGACGAAATCTGTGAAGAGGAAAAAGAAAAATGTTTCTCCTCCTTGTCAGGACAGTCCGTAAATATGTCAATTGATGGGTGATCAAACGTGCACAACCAGTGATATGTGCAACGATTACCACTGAAGATGGACAAGCCCTCCTATACGAAACTATAGACACATCAGGAAATCCACATACTTCAGAATATTTAACTCAAATAGTTTGTGACCTGATTTCTTCATGTGAATTAAAATACAAGTCTACCGTAAAATCTTTTGTGGCAGACAATGCCGCAAATATGACACTTATGAGAAAAACATTAGAAGAAAAAACGAACTCAAAAGTTATAACTTATGGAAGAACTGCACATATTTTTAATTTACTGTGCAAGGAGTTTCAAGTTAAAGATGTTAAAGAACATGTGGTCCAAATTGTAAGTATTTTCGAAATAACCATTTGGCTAGAGCTAAATTCAGTCAAGAAGGAGAAGAAGAAAATAAAAAGGAGATTGAATCCACTATTTACCGAAAAGTTTCAAATACTGTGATTAAACATGCAGCGCAAGATTATTTAAATATTTTAAAACCTATATCAGTTGCTTTTGATACTGTGCAGAGGAAAATGCTACCATATCAGATGCTGTAGAGCAGTGGAAACATTTACAATATATCTTTGATGAATCTGTGGAATTACCATTACAAAAAACACAACAATTTAATAATCGATATAAGCAAGCACTAACGCCATATCATTTTATAACGTATATGTTGAATCCACAAAAAACAAAATACCAGTTAACACTAGAATAAAAGAATATAGCTTTAGAAACAATTAACGAGTTATATGAAAACACTGGACTGTTACCTTTAGTAATAAAGTTAAATGCCCGCAGTGCTCCATTTAAGCAAGTTATGTTTTCGGACAAAGTAATAAAAAATGTAAACGGACTACAATGATGGTTATCACAAAATGATGAGCCGGAAATCTTGAAACATTTGCCAATGATAAAACAGTTCCTGTGTGCAACTGCTTCTTCAGCTTCAGTAGAATGCGTATTTAGCTCTTTTGGTCTTGTACACTCGGATATTAGAAATAGATTAGACATAGAAAAAGGAGGAAAACTCGTGTTTTTGTTTAAATTGTATAACGAAAATGATATACTGAAAATATACAGTAATAAAATTTAGGTGTTACGTTTAGTTAAGAATTTGGAATTAGGTACTTCTTTTTTGTTGTTTTTGCTAAAAGCAGATACTTCTTTTGATTTTTGAGAAAACTTCTATATTATGTAGTTATCTGGTTCTGAATAAAAAAGAGAAAAATTGATTTCAAATCATGATTTTAATTTTAAAAATCAAGCGATTTAAATCATGATTTTAATTAGCCCAACCCTGCTTTTTAGTAGCCACATGGTCTCCCTGAGGGACTCTATATATGGTAGAAGTATGTAAAGTTCCTCACGACTCACCCTGTATAATATAAAAAAAATGTTTTAAAAATGCCCAATTTTTAATTTAGAGCCACATATTTACAAATTACGTAATATATAATTGAAAAAAAAACTTACCAAATGATCAAAACCCGCACTAAACAGAACATTTTCAGCTGTCGGATGCCATTCTATGTAACCAACACGTCTTTTGTGACCTTGAAGCTCCACCAGCCAATCGTTAAGATGCACCGAGAGTCCTTCATCGGGTATATGCCATAATTTTATCTAAAAATATAAAAAAACCAACAATATCTCACATATTGATATCATCAAATGTAACATGACTTACTGTGCAATCATCTGAGCATGAAGCAATGACGTTGTCGTTGAAAGGATTCCACTTTATGTCCAAAATTGGTCCCGAGTGACCGGTAACTCTACTGGCATTAAAATCTAATCGCCCGGTCTAAAAAAATATATCAACTTACATTTTAAACTAAGCACAACTTACAAAGGCGGTTGATGTACGCAAATGCACGAGATGATCACGCAGTGAAGGCGTGTCAAACCTAAAGTGTTAAGGTGCGTTTAGATTGAGCGAAATTGTTTCGCGAAAATGTTTCTCGAGTCGCTGTCTCGGCGTAACTGTTTACACGAGGCGAAACGTTTCGGGTTGACAAGCGAAAACAAGGTGAGCCGCCAGTTTGTGAGAGACAAGCATGCCGGTTGCTCCGAGTGCAGCATTTGCAATTATGACGATAATTGTATTGAGAAAGAAAAGAACACGCCGATGGTGGTCGAAAGACATATTTCGTCGGAGTTTTCAATATGGAAACAGACTCCTGAGGGATATGACAGCGGAACCTTGTGAAGATTCTTTTCGAAACTTTACTCGGATGACCACAGAAGATTTTGAACAGCTCGTATTACTAGTTGATCCTAAAATAAGAAAAATGGATACCAACATGAGACAGGCTATATCTGTAAAAGAGAGGTTGGCAGTTTGCTTGAGATTTCTTGCTACGGGAGATTCCTACAGCAGCCTACAATACCTCTTCAGAATATCGAAAAGCACAATATCAAGAATTATTCCAGAAGTTTGCGATGCGTTAGTTCAGTCACTTAAGGAATATGTAAAGGTAAAAGATATTCTTTTTTTTATTTTATTAGTTATTATTATTTATTGAAACGAAAAATGTTCACATGTCTAATTAAACAGATTGTATATCGACTTCTGGAGTGATATTTTCTGAGGTATCTAATGTTGTTAGAGGAGCGTTTGATGAAAAAGTCGATGATTGGCTCCTATAATCATGTGAACTATGTGACGACGCAGAAGGCGAACTGTGCGGGATGTGTATTTGTAAAGTATTACCATATGAAGCAGAATACATTCCCATATCTGCTTCAAATAAAATATTAGCGAAGGCTCGTTTGACGTGCGCCAGCGAGTGCTGGTCGTATTTTCGTAGTTCATTCACCAAATTCAAAGCATAGGTGAAGTACGCAGCATTAGATGAATTAACAGATGACTTCAAGATTTGCATAGCTTCATGCATCATTGAGTCGGATTCTTGCTCAGCTGCCTTACGTTTGATGCCAGTTCTCTGTCTCCTGCTAGTATTTGGGGTAGGAAAGGTAGTCTGTTGTGACATTTGCTGACGTGTGGTCGAACATGAAGTAGCTGCCGATGTAGTAGTTGCAGTTGCTGTAGTTGCAGATGTATATTATGCGGGGGTGACCGTAGGCGAAGTTGGCGTTACAGGAACTTCTATTTCGGAGTGTTCCTGAAACAAAACAAACAACGGTTAAGTAATTCTTTTCGGAACCAGGTTAATTTTATTTTTGACTCCTTGTGAACATATTTGGCATAAAAATGTTTTCGCCTTTATTTTGAATGTTATTAATTTATTTTGTTTTGATTTCAGGTACCATCTACTACAGAAGAGTGGCTTCAGATCTCCTCCGAATTTGAACGAAAGTGGCAATTTCCTCACGTTATCGGGGCTATGGATGGAAAACACATTATTTTACAAGCACCTATTAATTCAGGGACTGAATACTACAACTATAAAATTTTTTTTAGCATTGTGCAGACTACAATTTTATCTATGCTGATGTAGGATGTCAAGGGCGGATATCGGACGGTGGTGTATTCAAAAATTCGGCATTGTACAACAAATTGGAGAGGCATGAATTAAATATTCCTCGCCCAGAAGTCTTACAAGTTCCATATTACGTATTAGGTGACAAGGCGTTTGCTTTGAGTGAGTACACGATGAAACCATTTGATGGCAATCCCGTGGTACGTTCACCGGAACGTGTATTTAATTACCGTCATTCGAGAGCACGTCGAGTTTTGGAGAATGCCTTTGGGATAATGACTTCAGTATTTCGTGCATTGAGAAAGCCTCTACTTGTGCAACCAGAAATAGCAACAAAAGTTACTTTAGCAACCATTTATTTACATAACTTTCTACGCAAAAGTACTTCTCATGGAACGTACACTCCTCCTGGAAGTTTCGATACTGACAACAATGGCGACATTATAAATGGTAGATGGCGCAACGACGCACCTATGACATCGTTCTTTCCAATCCGCAATATTCCGCGAAGGACATTCGCACAGCTCAAAGATGTTCGCTTACATTTAGCTAATCATTTTATTTTAAATCAACCGTTGCCATGGCAGGACCAATATTAAGGATTAAGGATCCACTTACCTCACTAGCAGTATTCACAGTTTCCCTTAGGATGTCTTTATCAGCCAAAAACTCAAAGTATTTGTAGGCGAACCATTTAGAGGCATATACTTCATCGCTACCTGTAACAATAATACTAATAAATAGTACGCTTATTTTAGTGTATTTATTTAAGGAGTTATCTCGCTTTATGGTACTAGTATGCATGCTGTGACACAATTACAAAAAGTCCGACAAACAAGTATATATTAATACAAAGCATAAAATAATAAAAATTTACATACCGGAACCAGTGACTGCTTTTTTTCTCCCTGTACCTCTCACTCCTATAGGAACCCATCAATGTTTTCATTTTTGCCTTTAAGGTAGCAACAGGGTACTGCAATTTTGAACTCATTTCCTTCCAAGCATCCTCTCTCTTCATGCGGTTATGGTACACCTTATCTTTGGCATCCCATAAAAATCGGTACTTCGCATAAAGTTCAATGAGGCGGATGCTATCCTCCTGGTTCATTTTTAGCGCGAAACAGTAGAATCGGTTTACACTACAAGAAACACGAGACGCGAGGCTCTCTGATGCGCGCTTCAATACCGACTGACGAGTGGCTCACCACGAAACATACTCGCGAGAACGAACGTAATAAGTTTCGGGGTGAGTACCAGGTATATACGACGCGAAACATTTTCGCGAAACTGTTACGCGGAACAATTTCGCGCAATCTAAACGCGCCTTTAGACCCACTCACTAACGATGCTATCCTACCACTATCATTGTTTGGATTAACTGCCTTTGTAAGTTGAACTTATACATGTAAATGTTATACGAAGGGCGCTACTAAATTTCAACGGTGATTAAAATACATTTTCACCCATTTTATATTTTTAGGCTTCGAAATAAAAAGTCACTGAATGCAAAATCAGGTAAATATAGAAATTGAAGCGTTATTTCGATGTTCCTATGGGTCTAACCTCAATCAACATTTACATTGGTTGAAATTGAAATCATTCCGTTCCAAACAGTACTGTCATTTGTCAAATATAAAATTTTACGAATACTAGAATCTTAGAATGCAAGGTGTACTTGACTTTTAACTGTGTTTATTCAAGCATTCAAATATTTACTTGTATCAAGTATGCTTTCTATGATGATTGTTTACTTACGCAATTAATAGGTACAACGATGAAAGCTCCCCCGCCGGCGACTTCCGTAACTACAGCTATGAATTTCGGATTGACGGCGCAAAATTGTGAATCGTGGGCGTTTTTTGTGATTTGTATGTTGTCGTAGCATTTTTCTCTTTTCGCAGGTTCTCCGTACACGTGTCGGAATTTCGAGCTCCTCACTCCTTTGAACCAGAGCTGAATCAAAATTAACAAAAAAAACTGTTAATATAAATTATAGAACATATAGCACCATCTATTAAACTTTGACATAATGCTACATATGGGAATACAGTACGTGTCTAGTATAGAGCGATTTTAATATGGGAAATAAAGTTGTATAAATCGTAATTATTCAATTGAGTTATGAAATGCTATAAATTTTGTAATTTCGTTAATAATTTTCGAGAAATTTCAAGATACATTAATTCAATCTAAATTATCTCCAAGGTTATATCATTAATTAAGAAAATATAAGATGGAACAGAAAAAAATAAGTGTAGGGTAAGTATATTTTAAAATACGAACATAATATTCTTCAAGGTTGAATTTAAATTTATATTACAAAATATCTGCTATAACGGAAAATTAATCGAAGGAATCTGAAATGTGGACATTAAGGGCGATAACATACACCGCCCCCCAGTCGCTGGTTAGTCCAAAATAGTTAATTTTATTTGAATATCATCTGTACCGTCCCAATTGATCTGTATTTAGCTTTAATTTCAGTTAATGTCTAAATTTTATTTTAGAGGAATGATGAAGTAGAAATTTATTAAACGACTACCAAATGTACAATAAAATTGTTTATCCACAACTATTAATTAATATATCTGTTAAATATGCGATTTTTATCAAGTAATGCCATGCATTACCATATAGAATTGAATAATAATGACAGTTCGATTGAATAATATTATTCAATCGTTGCGTCAAATTTGACAATTTGTAAATTAACTTGTCATTGTATTTGTAGATATACTGTCAGTCGGTTTGTGAGTTATTTGGTGTGAACATTCTTATCTCTGGTATCATTAGAGAAATGTCTAATAGTGAATCAGATTTAGAAGATATGTCTTGTACACCGCCAGACATTTTAAAATTAGCGGCTAGCGCTACATAAAATCTCCTACCTAACAAGTCAAAAGGTAAATATGATGCGGTGTACAAAAGTTTTATGGATTGGCAACTGGCACAAAAAACATCGTCTTTTTCTGAAAATGTTATCCTAGTGTATTTTGTTGAACTTGCTAAAAAATACAAGTCATCATCATTGTGGGTATATTATTCTATGCTGAAAAGAAGATTGAATATTTACCATAGTATCCACCTAGAGACTTACATGAAGTTACAGGCATTTTTAAAACGTAAGTCCGAGGACCATCAACCGAAAAAATCTAAAACTTTTACGCCCGAAGAAGTCAGTAAATTTATTAAAGAAGCGCCAGATCATACCTATCTAATGACAAAGGTATTCTTACAATAACGTAATTTTCAGCTTAGAGCTTTCCAATTTAATCAAATTATTTTTAGGTAACCTTAATCATGGGGCTAATGGGAGCGTGCCGATCTAATGAATTATATTCTATGAAAACTGAAGATATAAAAGATTTGCAAAAAGTATATAAATCTTTGCCCATCTCATGCTAAATGCCCATCATTATTTTTAAATTATCAAAATGGCAAATGTACTATTCAAAGAGTAGGCATTAACAAATTATCTTCTATGGGAAAGCACATTGCTATGTTTTTAAAATTAAAAAATCCCGAATTGTACACAGGACATTCGTTCCGAGGATCATCTGCAACCATTTGCGTTAGCGCAGGAGGTGACATTACAGCAGTAAAGCAGTTAGAGGGATGGAAATCAACCACAGTTGCCGAAGGTTATATAGATGACAACATAACCAATAAAATAAAAAGAGGAAATCAGATTTAAAACGAAATTAACAAACATTATACTAGCTCTAATTACAATGAAAAACCTTGTACTAGCTCTAGTGCCAGTCCAAGTCCCATGATTTTCAATCAGACTCAGATGACTGACAAAGTTATCCCTGGCATAAATTTTAACAATTGTAATGTAACTATTAATAATTATTATGTAAGTAAATAAACATAAATTTATTGTGAAATGTATTTTGGATTTTTTTAATAACCTTATATATATTATATATATATATATATATATATATATATATATATATATAGTTGTGGATAAAGTATAGTATTCAACACGCGCATAATGGCTATTACCCACTCAGATGTTACAACACTCGCCTCCGGCTCGTGTTGCAATTTCATCTTCGTGGGTAATAGCCATCATTATACGCTTGTTGAATAATATACTATTATTAAACTTTTAAATATAAACACAGAATCAATAAGAAATACAATCACAATAGAAATAAGAAATGCAATACAATAAGAAATACAAAATTAATAATAAAGAAAAAATCAATGAGACGGTTGAGGCTGGTGGAGTGTTACCAGTTTGTTAATATCGGGTTCCAATTTCGTTAACATCAATCGCAGATCGCCACGTTCAGTGATGTGTAGTCTGTTCCTCTTCTTTGACAGCAAATCAGTTACTGCACTGAATGCACGCTCAGCCATATAGGACGAAGGAAATGCAATTAACAACTTCTGTACTATTGTCCACAATCCAGGATAGAGAACTGGTATTGGTTTTTGAAGCCAGAACTCTTGATATCCACGTTTGAATTTTACTTTCAGTTCTTCGTTAGTTGTGAATTCTAATAGCTCCTCTTCCAAATTTGATGAGCATTCAGTATCTGTGTTTGCGAAAGGATCTATAACCCAACTTGGTATTTCCATGTTTAAAATATCTTGGAAACGCACTGTAAAATCAACATAAAGAACTTCCAAGTGGTGGCAGTAAGTAAGTAAATCTTCCGGTTTTGCAGACACTGTTGATAATTTGGGAAAATGGTTGTACTCACCTCTACCAAGATTTCTTTTGAATATAAGAAGTTTTCCTGCAAAAGCAGCTATGACGTTTTTAGTTTTAATTAAATTTAAATCATCACCTAGCAATTGTAGATTAACTTGATTAAATACTTTAAACAGGTCCGTCAAATAAGCGATGTCACTTTTTGACGTAATCAGGTTTTCGCGCAATTGTTCGTTTTCTTCAAGAAATTCCAACACTGAGTCAAATAGATTGAAAAAACGATTCAGACAAACACCTTTAGAGAGCCAACGTACTTCTGTGTGCAGCAGCAAGCGATTGTAGTCTTCATCATTTTCATTGCAAATCTTATGAAACAAACGGTCATTCAATGAATTGCTTCTAATGATATTGATTGCTTTAATAACGTTATTGAGGGACGCATGCAGACGTTCATTTAATTTTTTTGCAACCAAATGCTGACGGTGAATAATACAATGTACAGCGAGTACATTTGGCACTGCTTTTCTCAAATGTGCTATAAAACTCTTATGACGCCCGGTCATTGCTGGAGCACAATCAGTAGCAGCAGACAAAATATTGCTAATAGGAATTTCTTTCTCTTGAAAAAATTCTTGCATGATATTAAATATAGAATGTCCCTTTCTATCAGATTCCAAATTCTTAATAAATAATAACTCTTGATGAATTTTTTCTTCTTTTATAAAGCGTACGTATGATACGAGTAGAGCTTCGTTACTTGGTAGAGTTGATTCATCGAGTTGAATGGAAAATTTGCAAGTCTTTAGGTAATCGCATAATGATATTTCAACGTCATTTGCCATTTCATCTATTCTTCTTTGCACTGAATTATTACTGAGAAGAATTTTTTTAATTATATCAAATAGTGTCTTATGATGGAGAACAGTTTTTAATATCTCTTCGAATGCCGGCAAAATTAATTCCTCGCCAATGGTGTGTGGTTTTCCTGACTTTGCGATTAACAATGAAACGTTATATGAGGCTCGTAGCCCATCATCGTCTCGTTTAGAAGACGATGCAAAAAGGTTTGATATAGTTGGCTGTTTTAAATATTGTTTTTCGAGTTCTTGAAAATAGAATATATCTTTGTTCTTCTTATCAGGATGCATTTTATGTAAATGCTCTTGTAGCCTAGAAGGTTTCATAGCTTCATTTGAAAAAACTTTTCGGCAAATTAAACACATAAGTAATGATTTGTTTGTAGAAGATTCCGCAAATCCATATTTTAAATATTCAATACTGTATTGCCGGCATTTCTTTTTTAATTTAGAAATAGATTCAGCCATTTTCATACAAAAATTAAATTCTCAATAGATTTATAGATAGTAATGTTTATAAAATGACACACCACTCGCGATTATTTACTACGGCAGAGCTTATGATTCATGACTATATATCGCGGCCAAGCACATACAACTAACAAAAAATTCGTAGAGCTGTTGCTTTTATACGTTTCATTTCGTGCATGATTCAACTTGTCTGTGTGCGAACATGTCGAAACATGTTATTTTGTATGAACATCGCGCGTTCGCTTATCAACGTGCGAGTCATATACTTCTATTCTGAACTAAAAGAAATTATTAGTATTATTATTAATGCTAATTTAAAACTGCTTATTAACCCTTATTAAATCATTTTTATTTCACCATTCCTCTTGACTGCTTATTATTTGCTTCTGAATCCGCTACCGCCCCCCTAAAAGGCTGCAGCGCCCACAGGGGGGCGGTATCGCCCCCGTTGAGAACCAATGAGTCATAAAGAAACCCATATTCGTGATGATAAGATTTTAACAGACCGTCTGAGACCTCACAAATAATTCGAAGGTTGATATATTACGTTATGCTGTAGATCACATAAGATATAAATACCAAAATTGCTCTCTTTCATACCAACTTTAGTAACATTGGTTCCCGGTTTCTTAATAATAAAGATAAGATAAGAATAAAGTTTAATTGAAGTAAGTGTTGTGACTGTGAAAGTTAAAGAAAACGATCTTCCATAGCTTAGGTTAGTTTTTCTCACGGGTTAACCCCCTATTGTAACAATTATTATTATTTTAATATTTTGTTGATTTGTAAGTTATTATAACTACAACTATTTCGTATTTTACTCTTTAAGTTGACAAATCTATCTGCCTATACATATTTATATAAAATAATTCATTAACTTGATACCTATTTGAGATTACAAACAATACTTTAATTTTAGGTACGTCGCGAGTTGACCCTTCGTACTTCGCTAGTTGAAACTTTTAAACATATTCTAATTATGTTTTGGTTTTAATACACGAACTATAAATATACTAAATTGATGATGTATTAGACTTTTGTGACATTTAGTTTTGTTGTTGATACCTAATTTCCATTGTTATATGAAACAGTTTAATATAAATATACTTTATTCTTCAGAACATAAGTGAACAAATTTTATTATACATTCGATGAATTCGTGTGCTTAAGGCATTTGGCAGATGACATATCTCGTCAGTGTTGCCTGTTTTATGTCTTTTAAATAAACTACTATTTAAATAAACTTGGATTAAATCTTAATTTTATAAGACACTTTACATGTGTCTTGTTTATGTCAAAAGTGTCTTATAAAATAAAGAATTAAAGCAAGTTTATTTAAATAGTATTTTATTTAAGACATAAAACATGGCGCAGTCAGTAGGATTATATTGCAGCCTAAATCTATAGGTGCATAGTTTAAGAACAAAAGTCTACAGTCAAAAAATTGACAAGCTTCAATACTGTCAATGCCAAGTTAAATTCATGGGGCAGATTTTTTCTCAAAATGGCATGCAAATTGATCCTGACAGAATTGAATCCTTGTGCAAACTCCAAGCACCTACTAACAAAGTTGAGTTACAGAGAATTATTGGTTCCTTTAACTATATCAGACGGTATGTCAAAAATATGTCAGAAGCAATGCATCCGTTATGTCAATTACTAAAAAAAATGTTGAATGGTCATGGTTACATAACCATAAAGAAGCTTTTAACAAGCTAAAGGAAATTATTAGCAGAACACCAGCTCTTGTTCCATTCAACCCATCAAAACAGACAGTTTTACAATGTGACGCTTCTAAGAATGGATTAGGTTGCTGTATGTTCCAAAAGTATAATGATAATACCCTGAAATTAGTTGCGTGTGCTTCTAGGTCTATGAATGATCATGAAGTAAACTATTGCCAAACTGAGAAAGAACTTTTAGCCATCTATTTTGGAACTCAAAAATTTCACGATTTTATTTACAAACAAGTAGTTGACGTGCAGACAGGACACGAACCAATTATTTCAATCATGAAGAAATTAATTCAGAAAGTAGGCACCATCAGATTACAAAGATTTGGACTTAAATTGATGAAATATTCTTTGAATGTCTATTATGTACCCGGTAAAAATATACAATTTGCAGACATGTTGTCTAGATCCAGTCTAAAAAGAAAAAATTCACCGGATCCTGACATGTTTGAAATGGTTCACCTAGTTTCTATATACTTACCAATGAGACAAGAAAAAAGAGACCAGTTTCGACTCGAGACAAGCAAAGACCCTGTTTTAATAAAAATCCATAATACCACTATTATGGATGGTCCAATGAAAAAAGCCTACCTACAGGGTGTAAGCCCTTTTATCCTTTAAAAGATTCTATTTATGTTGAAGCAGGTATTCTGTTTGTTGAAGATAAGCTTATAGTCCCTCAAAAACTTAGAAAAGACATAAATAAAACATGCCAATATAAAATAATCAATTATTCTGTATAATATAACATCCTCCCTTATTTAACAAAAGAGCTGATAATCCTGAAACCTAGCAGGAACTTTGGATTCTCTTTTTGATCGTCTAATAGGTGTACTTCTCTGGTTCTCTTGTCATGTTTGTTTTTTTACTGGTTCCTCTATTTTCACTTCCTCAGTTTCTGCAAGCCGTTTCGAGTTACTTTCATTATAGTTCTCCTCTCTTTCATTCTTCATCTGATCTTCTTTCCCTCTATTTGGTAGCAATCTTCATTTTCCACCTCTTTTCTTGACTCTATCTTTTTCTTTTATTCACTGGTTTCGATATTTTCTGGTTCCGTTCCTTTATTTGTTGGCCTCTGTCTGATATTTATTAAGCTTCTTCGATAGTTGTTGACACTACCGTTGACGGTGTAAGAAGCATCGTCTAAATTTTGTGAAACATATCCTTTAGTCCAGTTTGCTGTTGATTGAGGATTAATCTGAACAATGGCTGGTTCTCCAATTTTAAGTTCAGGTTGATGTCTGCTATTCTTATCATAGTAGAATTTAGCCTTCCTCTTATTCGTACCATAAATCTTCTCCACTTTCTTTGGCCTTCTTAATAAATCTTTTAGCAACTTTTACAGCTGATTCTGCTTTTCCGTTGCCTTTTTGATGATGTGGAGATGAGAATGTCAATCCCAGTCATGACAAAATTGTTTGAACTGTTGACAGTTAAAGTTGGTACCATTATCTGTGCAAATTCTGGCTGGTATTCCATGTCGACTAAAATTCTTTTTGCATATTTTAATAACCGAAGCTGCAGTCATATTTTTTAAAAGATCTAATTCAAAATAGTCCGAATAATGATCAACCATTACTAGAAACTTTCTAGATTTATCTTTATATTCAGTTTCTAAAATATCCATGGATATATACTGAAAGGGGTATTTCTGGCCTCTGTTGGCTATCCATATGTTTGGCACATATTTCGCAGTTTTGTATTTTGTTTTTAATACCATTAGTCATTCCAGGCCAGTAGAGATTATTTTTGCCAATTTCATTGTAGCTTCTATTCCATTGTGGGTTACTTGCACTATTTTAGTTTTAGGGGCGACGTTTCAACCCTTGTTCCCCATCGTAAACAAATTTCCTTTGAACAGTATATTTTCTACAGTATAATCCTTCTACCCCCCAAATATTAACTTGGCTTCTCGATTCCTTTGGAAGTAACAATTTATTTCAGTTTTAGGGGCGACGTTTTAACCCTTGTTCCCCATCGTAAGCAAATTTCCTTTGAACAGTGTGTTATCAACATTGTAATGCTTCTACCCTCCAAATATTAACCCCTTACTGCATCCCGTGTCAAATATGGCACACGCCAAATTTTATTTTTTTTCTAAGTATTGACGTTACTCAGAACCTTATCTCAAATTGTGCTATATATGACGCAATCGCTTATTGGTTTGTGACGACATGGTAGCCAATTCCTTCCAAAATAGACGTACACGATTTAGTTTCATTATGTCTGTTGGAGTACAGGTGTTGTTGTTATTTATTGAAAGTTCTGTTGTTGTTGTATGGAATATTGGCTAAAATTTTACGAAACTAAAATAAGTGGTCGAAAGGTAAGAGTTTATATTACAAGTTCTTGAACATATTCAACATATTGTTTGCTGAAAAAAAAATTACTTTGTTTACATGTCCCATATTTGTCACAGACCGAAGTAAGTGGAAAAATAAATAGGGTTCATTTTTATTTTCAGATGGATACAAAAACTTTTTATGGCTTGAAAAGGGCCATAATTCCGGTTACTGACATAAGCGATGACGAAAACTTATCTGACGGCGATGAAAATGACTTAGAAATAAGGCAAGAAGTTTTGTGCTATGAATCTGAGAGTGACACTGACTTCTCAGTGACAGGAGAAGTTATTGACGAAACTGATGACACTGATGATGACGTTCCTTTGGTTTCCCGTCTTGAGTCTGCTAGGGCTCAATATATCAAAAAGGCATCTCAGAACCAGAAAGAATATGACTCTTCTACACCTTCCACTTCGTTTGGCAGAAATCACGGGGGAAAAAATCTGAAAAAGAGAAAATCAAATGGGAAGAAAAAAATTGCCATTCCTTGAAGATGGCATCAAATTCAAAGGTTCTGAATCACTACCCAACAATATACAGGATCTTGATGGAATCATCTAATTCTTCAATTTTTTATTTACGGATGAAATGGTTACTTATATAACGGAACAATCGAATCTTTTTGGTGTACAATGTAGGCCAGAAAAGCCACCTAATATCACGAAGGAAGAAATAAAAGTTTTTGTTGGCATATGCATTTATATGTCAATTGTTCAATTGCCAGCTACTAGAAATTATTGGAACAGTTCTTTAGATATTCCTTCTGTTTCTAATGCTATGAGTTGCAACAGATTTGAACAAATTAGAAGGTTTCTCCATTTCAACGATAATATGAATCAACCAAGACTTGGAGAACCTAAATATGACAAACTTTATAAATTCGACCTCTGTTGAACAAAATTAGGGAAAGACTTTTGCTTGTTCCAAAGGAAGAACATATGGCTGTTGAACAAATAATCCCGACAAAAGCTAGGTCTAGTTTGAAACAATATAACCCAAAAAGCCCCACAAGTGGGGCTACAAAGTGTTTGTTTTGAGTGGGGTGTCTGGGTTTAGCTATGATTTCGATTTTTATAGTGGACCTACTGAACTAGAAGACGGCCTACCCAATTTAGGCGCTAGTTCTAATATAGTGGTAAAACTGACTATTCCTAAAAATCAAAATTATAAACTTTTTTTCGATAACTGGTTCACTAGTATTCCTCTTTTAGTATACCTATCAAAACAGGGTATTTTACCTCTTGGAACCGTAAGATCTAATCGAGTGCCAGATTTCCAGTTTCCTAAGGAAGCAGAAATGAAGAAGAAAGGTCGAGGTGCTGTCACAGAAAAAGTTGCCAACATTGATGGTGTAGATATTTCTGTAGTATCTTGGTACGATAATAAAATAGTGAATACCACATCAACTTATGTTGGTTCTGTAGAAAAACAAAGTGCCATATAGAGATTCCCCGTCCAAAGTGTATTGGGATATACAATAACTATATGGGTGGTGTTGATCTCTTAGATTCAATGTTGGGTTATTACAGAATCCAGATCAGGTCGAAGAAGTGGTATGTGAGAGTATTTTACCATTTTATAGAAATGTTGTGTGTCAATAGTTGGATTTTATGGCGACGCTCTCAAACAGACGATATGTACTTGCCTCTAGCAGAATTCAAACTGGCACTAGCAGAAATTCTAACCAGGGCTAATATTCTACAAAAAAAAGGGGAAGGCCAAGCAATGACTTACAAACTCAATTGTAATTAAAAAAGAAAAAATACCCATTTGCGCAAATACCAGCTCAAGAAATTAGAACTGATAACTTGGGTCACTTACCGGAATGGTCTCCTACTGAGCGCCAACGCTGCAAGTATATAGACTGCAAGGGAAAATCACACATTTATTGTGCAAAATGTATGGTTTTTTTGTGTCTTAATAAGGACCGTAACTGTTTTTATCACTTTCATACTGAATAAGAAATATTTTTTATATTTTCATTACTAAAATTAAAATGTATATTTTTTATTATTAATGTTACCTAAAGTTGTTCCATATCTAGCACATGTCAAAATTTTTGAATATAAGAAAAAAAACATGCCGTAGAGTTTTTTTAATATTTTTCCAGATCTTCTGAGGTCATAATACATTACATAAATTAAAATAATATTAATCAAAAAAATCATGCAGTAAGGGGTTAACTTGGCTTCTCGTTTCCTTTGGAAGTTACAATTTATTTTAGTTTTAGAGGTGACCTTTCAGCCCTTGTTCCCCATCGTAAGCAAATTTCTTTTGAACAGTATGTTTTCAACAGTATAACCCTTCTACCCTCCAAATATTAACTTGGCTTCTCGTTTCCTTTGGAAGGAACAATTTATTTTACTTTTAGGGGCGACGTTTCAACCCTTGTTCCTCATAGTAAGCAAGCCCGGGCCTTATGTGCCTTTTGGTAAAATAGGCCCTGTTTCAACCCTTGTTTCCCATCGTAATCAAATTTCCTTTGAACAGTGTGTTTTCAACATTGTAATGCTTCTCCCCCCAAACATTAACTTGGCTTCTCATTCCTTTGGAAGTAAAAATTTATTTTAGCTTTAGGGGCGACGTTTCAACTCAGTGCCTATTTTTAAGTTAGTTGGACCCCAAGGCCCAAGCAAAATTTCGGGCCCCCAATATACTATATGACTTTTCAATAAGAATTTTTCTGTTTACTTTTGGCACCTTCAGTAATGATAAAAAAAATGTTGAATAAATAAAATTTCCAATTAAATAAATAAAAATATTAATTTGGCAAAAACATATTATTTAGTACAAAAAACTACTTTAACAAAATTTCTAACTAAAAATTAACAACACAACAAAAATAAAAAAAACTCCCCTTCTAAGGAACAACGAACAAAATAAATAATAATTAATAAATATAAACAACTAATTAAATTTTGTTCTCTCGCCGGATGCGTCACTAATAGGAATAGTTAAATATATACGCAACAATACTTCAACGTTAGAGAAGGTTGACAAAATATTGTAATCAATTAAAAATTTTAACATCTCATAGGGGTCATTAGAGGAAATATCATTTGATTTACAAAGCGCTTTAAACTGTACAATTTCATCTACTTAATCTTCAGTAGCATCCACATCCATATTGTAATATTTTTTATACTTACATTAAATTTTTCATTTGAGGGTTCATTAAAAAATACTCCAAAAATTTCATTTACATAATCTTTCTTGCATTCTCATTCTTAATTCAAAAATCAATTTGTCACATATAGGAAAAAAAGTATTTATTTTAAAGTTCTCATCACCTCTTAAAGTAATATCTTGTGCAGGGCTATCATCAAAGCAGTGTTTCCTCTTTCGAACCCTTAAAATCTCATTTTTGTAAACATTATTATTTGGCTGATTTTTTTTGGATTCCTCTTAAACTTCATCAAACTGTTCTCAAAAACTATTGACAAATTCGATCAAACTACTGTATAGTGTACAAGCCGCAGTTAAATTGGCTTGATTATCTTGTAGAGATTTTTTACTGGTGGAGTTTATTCTGTCTAGGATTCTTTTCCAAATCACTGTCATCAAGGCAAATTCAAATGTATTCATTTTGTGAAGTAAATCTCCAGCTTCTGTTCTGGTAGACTTTTTTTGGTTTGCATCGTCATTTAGCTCTACTAACGCTGTTTTTATTTCACTAAAACCAAGCGCAATAGATTTAATAGCATCAGTTCGCGCTGACCATCTTGTGTCACATATTTTCTAAGCCAATGGTAATTTAGTTTTTGAAACAGATAGACATTTTTGAAGTACTTCCCATCTGTGCGTCGAAACCGAAAAAAAATTATATAAACATTGTACATTTTCAAAATATCTAGAAGCTTCCGAACAACTTTCGGCAGTACTATTACCGACCAAGTTTAAAGAATGACTGGAACATGGTACAAAATGTGCATTATTTGTATTCTCTTTAATTTTTGCCTGCAATCCGTTATATTTTCCGGACATATTGGATGCGTTGTCATAACTTTCTGCAGTATGAGAAAATATTTCCACAAAACCTAAAAACCTTTCTACTGGTTGACTATTTGATAAAATATATCTTATAATCACAGTTAATTGATCGTTATGTGAAATATCAGGCGTTGAATCGACGATAATTGAAAAATATTCTGCCACTTGCAATTCGGTGATAATAACATTTTTTACCTCATTTGCAAGAAGGTGAATAAATTCGTTGCAAATGGTCGAAGAAAAATAACACCGCCCTACAAAATTTAAAAAAAAAATTTGTTGCCAAGTATTTTTGAACGAATTTAGGGTAATTCAGGTCTGCAGAATTCAAAAATAAAAGCAGTTTTTCCAAATTGGCTCTAGTTTTTGAGGTAATGGATACATGTTTTTTAAGGAATTTAGCTATAACATATGCTTTTTATTTTTTAAGAATAATTTACGAACAAGAAATTTACGCAGAAACGAGAGTTCGACCCTGTTTAGTGAGCGTACCACGTGCCGACTGCTGATCACGTGATCAGTGCTTCTTGATTTTAACTGTCAGTTCAGCGTAAGCAGTTGTTCTACTAAGACTTAGCATCGCGGTTATTGTGATTTTCTTACGTATTTTGTGTATTTAGTTCTTATTGCCTACCTAGTGAAGTTATTTAAATTTAATAGACGTCAAGTGGAAGGTAGGAGTAGATGTGACGAATATTTGTACCTATATTTTTAACTAAAGTTACTCTTTTTTCAGAGGAATGAGTTCTTCACGCAGAAGCTGTTTGAACAGCCCTAATGTCTTCTGCTACATTTGTGGCGAATATACTGTAGCGAAACATAGAAAAAATATCACAGATTTTGTTAGACAAGCTTATCAAACTTATTTCGGCGTACAGCTTGTAGAACAAAACAAGTCCAGGGCTCCCCATATAGTGTGCAAAACGTGTGTCGAATGTTTACGACAGTGGTCAAACGAAAAAAAAAAATTTGAAATTTGGTGTGCCCATGGTGTGGAGAGAACCTAAAAACCACCATGATGATTGTTATTTTTGTTTAGTTAATGTAAAAGGTTTTAACAAATACAAGAAAGGCAAATGGGATTATCCTGATTTAGAATCAGCACGAAGACCTGTGCCACATAGCGAAGAGATTCCCGTACCAGTATAAACAACACTGTCAGATGGCGGAAGCAGAAGAAGAAATTAAGGACCAGTACAGTAGCAGTGGAAATGAATATGAGCAGGAAATACAATCAACACCACAGCAGTTCTCTCAAGAACTGAATGACCTGATACGGGATCTCGGTCTATCAAAGCAAGCATCTGAACTTCTGGCATCCAGATTAAAAGAAAAAAACTGTCTACAACCAGATATAAAAATAACCATTTATAGAACACGAGAGGTGAAACTTGTTCCTTACTTTAGCCAAGATGAAGATCTTATTTATTGCAACAACATTCCCGGATTTTTTCGTCAAATGGGAATACAATTTGTTCCAGGTGATTGTCGACTATTCATAGACAGTTCCAGTAGAAGCTTAAAGTGTGTTTTGCTACACAATAACAGCCGATATGCGTCAATTCCTATCGCCCACTCAACAAAACTTAAGGAAGAATATCAAAACATCAAGTTGGTATTACAGAAACTATCCTATGAAGAACATCAGTTTTCCATTTGTGTTGATCTAAAAATGGTCAACTTCTTGCTTGGGCAGCAAGGTGGGTACACAAAATACCCTTGTTTTATCTGCTTGTGGGATAGTAGGGCGAAGCAAGATCATTGGAATATGGTTAATTGGCCAATAAGACAAAATATGACTCTGGGAACAGCAAATGTAATAAACGGTTGACCGTGAAAAAATCATCCTCCCACCGCACCCCATCAAGTTAGGACTAATGAAACAATTTGTTAAGGCTTTGAGTAAAGATGGCGAGTGCTTCAAATACATTTGTAGATCGTTTCCTAGGCTAAGTATGGAAAAGCTAAAAGCGGGTATTTTTGATGTCCCTCAAATTCGCAAACTTATTAAGGACTCTAATTTTACAAATCACATGACGACACTTGAAGCTGCTGCTTGGTGTAGCTTTGTTATGGTAGTTAAAAATTTCTTGGGTAATCACAAAGCGGACAAATACGAGGAATTAGTGCAACAGATGTTATTAAACTTTAAAAACTTGGGTACTAATATGAGTATTAAAGTACACTTTCTTCACAGCCACTTGGATGAATTTCCCGACAATCTTGGCAATTTCAGCGAGGAGCAAGGGGAACGGTTCCACCAGGATATAAATGAAATGGATGTAAGGTATCAGGGTAGATGGGATCATCATATGATGGCAGACTATTGTTGGAGTCTCCAACGTGATGTACCTGACGGTCCTCATAAAAGAAAATCCTACAAAAAGAGCTTCTTTCCTATGAATTAGATGTAATTTTTTAAATTAAATTATTTCTTTGCTGTTATACCTAATCAATAAATGAATTTTATTATTTTTTCGTTTCTCTTTTTTTGAAACCACTTTAATATTTTTTACTAAAAGTTGATTATAAGGGCCATTGGTCTATTAAATTGATATTTTTCTCTATCTTATCATATTTTGATAATATATCTCTAAAATTAGAGCCAATTCACCTAAATGTACTTCAAATTCGTGATCAGCACCACGAAATTACCTAGAAATCGCCCATATACTGTTGACAATAAAATTAGTGTTGATCAGTGTAATTAACATGCCCACTTCCAATGTTAGAAACTTAATGGTAGCAAGCACTCATAATAAAACATTTTTCCAGTAGTTTTATTCCTGAAAGTAACTGTTTCTGATTTCTGTATCTATCCTTCCCTCTATTCGACTTCTATTAATCAATTTGCCGACGGAAGTTACGTGTTCAGAAGACCTTTCGTGGTTTTTTAAGTACTGAGTCGCATTTTCCAGTCAGTGTAGCCATCGGCACTTAGCTTGATATCTTGTTTCGAAAAAAGTTTGCAAATATAACAATAAACACAGCCCGATTTGGGGCTGTAAACCAACCACTCACGAAGGACTTTTTCGCCATTTTCTTTAACCCGGCATTAGTCACCAGATTTTCTCTCACACTTTTTTTAAAGTCTGGTATATTTGCCTTTAGACACATTTCTGAGCGTTGTCATATCGGCTACTTTACTGGCTACTCCCACTTATATTCCTAGCATGATAAGTGTAAGCTCATCACCTCATATTAGTGTAGTGCAGAGTGTTTATCAGAAGGACGCTCTTCGTGTGAGATTTTCTCTCATTAGGCGACAAACCGTGTAATAAATTTAGCACCATATCTATAAATTTGTATTTGTTGTTTTAAACTAGTGTGGTGCGATGAATCGTGGAAAAATAATTGTAGACCTTGCACTTTTGAAGTTTGATCAAGAAAAAAATAAAGGTAAGCATTTAATTTTTTTAGTTATCCGTACGAATATTGGTAAAAATCGAAATTTTGTCGAAGCTATACGATGTGTTTTTTAGTTTGAGTTTATCTGTCGGTTTGTTTTTCACCGTAAATATATATAGCAATTCTTGTTTTTTTGTCATTATAGTATATTAAATGAAATTGACTGTCTCGACCCTTACTTCGTGGAATATGCTCATATTAGTGTTTTTAAATGAAACTCAAGGTCTCTAGTTAATTCCACAATATAATACAAGTTATTGAAAATTCTAAAAAATTGACAATTGTTTCGATAAATCAATATTCTGACGATGATATTGATTTATCGAAACAATTGTCAATTTTTTAGAATTTTCAATAACTTGTATTATATTGTGGAATTAACTAGAGACCTTGAGTTTCATTTAAAAACACTAATAGTATATTAGGTAATAATTTTTTTTCAGATTAAAATGAACATCTTCAACCCCTCGGAGATGATAATGGGAGATTAGATGGTTCAGAAAGTGACGCAGAAAGTGATCACAGTCTTCACAACACAGACCAATCCGATTACGAAAATGAAAGAATTGCCGATCAAGGAAGTGTGGCTGAAAATGAGGAAATAATAATTGATGTCTTAGATGAAATATTTTTTCAGAACGCTCCAATTTATGTTGGCAAAGACAAAGTAACTAAATGGTTGAAGCACGCTCCTGTTATTAGGGGTCGTACAAGGAGACACAATTTGGTAACACAATTGCCAGGTGTAAAAGGTCAAGCACGAAATGCAAAAGTACCGCTAGAATGTTGGAAACTTTTTTTTCCTGACGAATCAATTCAAGAAGTGGTCGATTGCACTAATGAATATCTTCGAATAAAGCGTACAAAATATAGCCGTGAAAGGGATTGTAGTGATAGTAACTTTGATGAACTAAGGGCTCTTTTGGGTCTTTTGTATCTAGCCGGTGTCAAGAAAAATAACCATGTAAATATTTGTGAACTCTGGACAGATGACGGAACAGCCCCTGAATGTTTTCGAGCAACAATGTCTCAAAGAAGATTTTATACTCTACTGAGTGCTCTACGATTCGACAGCATTGACGACAGGGATGTTCGCAAAGCTTCGGACAATTTGGCCCCCATTAGGAAACAGTTTGATGGTTTCGTTCAGTTTTGTAAATCACATTACACAATTGGTGAATACGGAACTGTGGATGAGATGCTTGAGGCGTTTCGAGGTCGTTGTAAATTCCGGCAATATATTGCTAACAAGCCGGCAAAATACGGAATTAAAATTTATGCTTTAGTTGACTCTAGATCGTTTTACACCTCCAATTTGGAAATTTATGCAGGAAAACAGCCTGAAGGTCAATATAAAGTAGAAAATACAGCCTCTGGGGCAGTAAAGAGGATTATAGAGCCATTTCTTAATACCGGTAGAAATGTTACCATGGACAACTGTTTCACTTCCGTTCCACTGGCTAAAGAGCTTAAAATCAACCACAATATTACTATTGTTGGCACGTTGAGAAAAAATAAGCGTGAAATACCCCTTCAATTCTCAAATATTAAGGAACGGTCCTATTTGAGTATAATGTTTGCCTTTTCAAAAGAAAGTGTATTGGTTTCATATGTTCCTCAGAAGAAAAAGAATGTACTTCTTTTGTCCACCATGCACGATGACATAGATGAAGATACAGGTGACCAAGTTAAACCAGAAATTATAACCTTTTATAATTTAACTAAAGGTGCAGTTGACGTAGTTGACGAAATGAAAACATTGTACTCGGTTGCTAGAGTAAGTTGTAGATGGCCACTTATGATATATTTTTCAATGCTAAACATTGGCGGCGTCAATAGTTATATAATACATAAGGCGAATAACATTAACGATCCTATACCATCTAGACGTGCATATCTGAAAGAACTTGCTCTTTCTTTAATAAAACCTCACCTTATAAATTGGTCCCAGATTCCAAGCTTACCTTGCAGCCTACGAATGTCTATTAGAAAAACAGCAAAATTACCAACACCAGAAGTAAGACAACCAGAAAATACCAATGAAAGCTTTTGTACCTTCTGTCCTCGTCGAAAGAGCAGAAAAGTCAAGAAAGTATGCAAAACTTGCCAGCGACCGATTTGCCCAGAACATACAATTTTTTCATGTCGGACCTGTGCTATGGGCATGGAATCTGATGAAGATTTATAAACATTATTCTTCTGTAACTTATAATAATATTGACTGTGCAATTTACAAATATAACTTATATTTTTCAAAAGAAATCCATTTTATTTCCTAAAATTTTGTACATTAGAGAAACTCTCACGCGCGACTAATGATGGGATTTTATGCATAGCGACTAATGCCGGGTTAAATTTATAGAATGTTGAACTTTGTAAACTTCTAGATTTTTTACCATCCACTTTGTCAATATTCTGTTCAGGTCTGTTTTTAAGAAAATATTCTTGAAATTTCGAGGTTATATTTTGAGGCCAGTCTGCTAGATCACAAGGAAATAGAGGAGAAGTTTCTTTGTCAATTTCCAATAAATCACTTACGAAGACGTTATCATCATCGTCAGCGACTTTGTGTTCTTGTAACTCGATGGTATTATTAATATTGCTGGTTGAAGCATTTATTTCCTCATCTTTTAATGGCGGTTCAGGAAGATCTTGTCGATTTTCTAGTTCTTTTCTGAGGAATGCCGACATTGCGTTTTTTTGTTTTTCTCTTTCATTTTCACTTAGTAATGCCTTTTTACGCTTCTCACTACCGCTTTGATGTTTGTAACTCATATTCTTCTACCCTTTTAAAATTAAGAATTTATTAATGTTGGACTAATTTAAATGTTTGGGTAATGCAATAATAGTGTCAATTAATACATTGGTAGCGAACATAATGTTACGACTTCGAAAACTGTTGAGATAGTAAAAGACAATACAATAATCAAGTTTTTCATTGAATGCCGTTTACTTTGCGATTTTACCACTGTTTTCAAAACACAAAGGTATTAAAATTTTGCCCTCATTTTTACCCCGTAAAATTCCTATAGTAAATATACAAAAATAATATATTAATTAATAATTATAACTTACCCTTAAGTTAAATTTCAGGGTTCGGACGATGGTAAATAGAAATTATTACAATTTAAAATGAGACTTTGGAGTTCGACTGATATTGATAGCTTGCCAATATCACTTGGAAACTGAGAACAGAACAAAACTCTAAAGACGATAGAAGGCAACAAACAATTTTTTACGTAATTTCATCGTCTCTTCGGTAAAAGATAGAGATTTCTTGGTTATAGCAGCATAAACAAAAACGCTCTAAATTAGTGCCAATGTTTTGTTTTAAAATCTAGTTAAAATTATACATATATAACAGGAATATCCTTATATATACCAATATAAGCCTAATTTTCTTTATCAGATACGGTTTTCTTTTGATGTTTAACCCTTAACCACGGACATAAACTTTTCAGCAAGTATCACGGACGTTGAATCCCCCAGACTCCGTTTAAAAAAAATATATTTTTATATTATATGCAAATATTTGAATATCAATAAATGTGTTAAAATAACTAACAACATGTTTTTAAGTATATTTTATTTTCAAAAATGAAACATTCTGATTAAAAAAAGTTCTACACTGAAAGAAGTGAAACAAAAAATATTTAATACATGCAGAAATGTTCTTAGTGTGAAAAATTAGAAAAAAATTAAAAACAGTATTTTTGAACAAAAAATGGTAATAAGTGTTAATTGTATTTTAGAAAGCATTATTGCAATTCTAATTTTTTACATAAAAAATC
This sequence comes from Galeruca laticollis, assembly GCA_963921935.1. NCBI lineage: Eukaryota > Metazoa > Arthropoda > Insecta > Coleoptera > Chrysomelidae > Galeruca > Galeruca laticollis. The sequence continues at coordinate 70,940,958 of OY998181.1, forward strand.
GTGCAAATGATATTTTTTCTCATCTTAGTCGACATCTAGTCTTCTCTGTACAACAATTCAAACAACATTTTCTTGAACATTGGAGGCAAATCGGTTTTTTACATTTTAGACACAAAAAAGCTGTTTTTCTTCTATTCTCGAGGGGCAAATATAACAATATTTTCGAGTTTCTAATATTTCTTCTGGAGGTGTATCTGGCAGAAGGTTCAAAATCTTGCGAATTAGACATTTTTGCTCTTTTGGAATACGTTTTGACAATAATCTTTCTCGTACATGATCATCAATTAGTTGCTTTGCTAATTCTTTTACAAAACATAAACGTGTTTTGTCATTTCCTGGATATGAAGCATAAATAGTAAATTAATTTGCGCTACAAATATCAACAATTTTATAAAAAATCGTCATTGGCCATTGACGAGTGCGCCTACTGCAAGTATATTTGGCACATTTCTCATCCATAGAATCCATCCCAGCTTTGGTGCGGTTATAAAAAGCTATTATTTCAGGCTTTTCTATTTCGGGATCAGTTTCCATGAAATGATGCATTGTTGATAACATAATGACTGCCTTATTTTTCTTAGGAGCGAAAGAAAGCAAAGTCATGTCTTTAGTGAGTCCATATATTGTGTCACCTATTTTGCGTTTATTTGCAGGTTTGAATTCGGGGGGAATGTCCGGCTTATTTTTTTTCAGGGTGCCTACATAAGTTAATTTTTTTTTAACAAATACTGGGCAAATTCAACAGATGAAAAACAGTTGTCTGCTGTTATGTTTCTATTGGAATCGTATAAAGGTTGTACCAGTCTGATGACCGACTGTGTTGGTATTTTCATCTGTTTTTCATTAACGGTTAAACCAACTCCATAAGTGTTTCTTCCAGTATAAATATATTCATTAGACAAATAGCTGGTTTTAGAATCTGTCAATGCCATAATTTTGATTCCATACTTTTCCGGTTTAGATGGGATATACATTTTGAAACTACATCTCCCACGAAATCCTACTAACATTTCGTCTACACATGCTGAACCTCCGACTGTGTAACATGCTTTCGCGTTTTCTATAAATAAAGAAAAGAATTCGGTAATTGGTGCAGCAGGATCGTTTCTTTTTCGTTCTAGCCTAGTTTCGGGATTATCAAACCGTAGGGCTGATAGTAATACAGAAAAACGCTCCGCCGACATTACCGCTTTAAATATTTCCCTGCCCGTACCATCGGTGGCAAAAATACTTCTTATATCTTCGTCATTGGATTTGAAAATCGCAGTAAATAAAACTAACCCTATGAAAGCTCGTAGCTCTGTTCGGGAAAGTTCAGGAAGTTCTGGTTTATTTTGTCGTTTGTAGCGATTTCCCATAGTGATAAGTTTTTTATTAGTCCATTGTAGAATACAGTCATACATTTCATTAGAAAACAATTTATCGAAAAAGTCTAAAGGATCTGTTAGATTATTATCCAAAAGTGTTCGCGAGAGACGAATGATATTACGAGCTGCAGTACGAACGTTCCGGGTAGGTTCCTTTTTACTCCATTTATATCTGTTTTTTCCGAACCAATAGTTCTGCTTCTTAGTTCTTTGGCTCCCGCGTATTTCAATGTGCTCGACCTCTTCAAACTCTTCTTCCTCTTCTAGGTTGTTCTCTGTATCACCTTCCTCCATATTCTCTTCTTCTTTGTTTTTTTCTCTTCATTTTCTTCTTATGATGTTTCTTCTACAGGATTATAATTAGGATCATTATCGTCGTCACTAACTTCTTGCTCACTTTCGCTATCATGATTACTTTGTAAACAGACAGTCTTATCTGGTTCAGAATCACTGTTATCAATATCTGCTTCAAAATACCACTTCGAAATTTGGATGACCTAATTTTATACGTTTCGACGAACTAGCCATATTCACAGTTCTGAATTTTTGGTACACTAACACGGACAAGGAGTCTACGATACTCCTTCCAATGTATAAATTACGATAACCACGTGTCATTGATAAACTACGCTTACAGTAGATCAGACACAACTAACTAGGAAGGTACCCAAACGCATAGACGAAATAAGTAAAAAGGGTGGGAGTAGCATCGAGAGAAATGTTCCGCGGAGTTTGTCAGACTCCTTGTCCGTGGTTAAGGGTTAAATTCAAATTAACTAAATGGTTTATAATTTTTTCAAGGCCTTTTCCGGGCACCACTTTATACCGGGCCAAAGGCCCGGGCCTTATGTGCCTTTTGGTAAAATAGGCCCTGCTTCAATCCTTGTTTCCCATCGTAATCAAATTTCCTTGTTTTCAACATTGGAATGCTTCTACCCTCCAAATATTAACTTGGCTTCTCATTTCAACCCTTGTTCTCTATCGTAAGCAAATTTCCTTCAAACAGTGTGTTTTCTACATTATAATTCTTCTACCGTCCAAATACTAATTCAGTTTCTTGTTTCCTTTGGAAGTTACAATTTATTTCAGTTTTTGGGGTGACGTTTCAACCCTTGTTCCCCATCCTAAGCAACTTTTCTTTGAACTCAGAAATAAGACCGTTGTTCATTACTAAGAAAGGGTAGTCAACACTATTTTGTGTTTAAACTCAATAAATAAAATGCATAGAGAAAATTAAGACATTATTCATTCCTAGAGTACAAGTGTACATTTTTGTCAAAATAAATTTTAAGAAAAACGCACTTTAATTTTTCAGTTTTTAATGTAAGGGAAAAATAGGGAAACTTAATTTTGTGAATAGGGAAAATGTAGAGATTTTTTTTTGTGTTGGTAGGGATGCCTTTTATAAAAGTTTACCATCACTGATATAAGGTGGTATAGAAAAAAATAAGTACGTTTCGTAGTACTTGACAACACTTCGTTGGTACAGCTTGTATAAAATAATTATTGGAATTAATATTATGATGAATCGCATAAAACGCTGTTTGAGTTAACTCGTTAAGGTTTGTTTGTGATTTAAATTTACGTAAATTGAAATAACGAGTCTTTCTCTTATAACTTTCAAAAACTTGCCAACTCATAACCTACAACTAAACAAAAACACTTGTATAAACTAAATAAAAAATATACTACGTCGTTTTGCTACCCACTATAGACTTCAAAAGTGAATAGAGTAATTAAAATGTCAAGTTTCCTATAAACAACTATACTTATAATAATACGACCATAAATAGTGACATCATCATTATTAAAAGTTATGTGCAAGACTGTTTTTTTCTTAAAAAAATAACAGCAACAGAAGTTGGTAAGAAGGAGAATGTAGAAGTGAAAAAGAAGAAAAATAAAATACATTTAAAAGAGAGGCAAACCGTACTATATAATTTGAAGTATACGAGGATATGTCAATAAGTTTTTTGGATTTGAATATCGTACCGAGCATATTATGAAAGTGAACGATGAAATAAAACAATATAGTTTGTTTAAATCTTCATATATGAAGATTTAAACAAACTATATTGTTTTATTTCATCGTTCAGTATGGATCTTCATCAAGTAAAAGCCTCATCTATTCAATTTTATTATGAAAGTGTATTTCGTCTGTACGAAATGATTTTCTGTTTTCATTTTTTCATAATATACATTTATTTCCAAAATTATTTTTCATTGCACATAAGTGTAATAATTTGCAGAATGCGCAGGTACAAAAGAGCAAAAGACGTCGATTTGATGGTTGAGTAAATGTCTTTAAGAGCAGTTAATTTTTAGTTTAAATGTATAAATTTTAGTATGAAACCAAAAACATCGTAAATGTTTTACAAAAATCAATAAAAACAACTATGCATTACCTTTGACATCTAAAAATCCGATTTCTACAGCACACTAAACTTATACACGAATTGAAACTAACGCGAGTGAAAAATATTTGAAACAAATCAACACTCACTGACTGCGAAATCAGGACTGTGTGACGGCCAACAAAACGAACAATATTATCATTTCTAACATTATTTAACAACTAAAAATTTGCATTTCATATAACTAGACGATTATTATTGTTGTTATTATTACAACAAATAGTAACTAATACGTTGGTTGAATTTATAAATGATAAAGTAGGATTTCTTTGTTTTATTTCTTTATCTTATCACGTGATACTGCAATCGATTGTCAAAGATAACTAGATGAGAATTTATCGTATGTGTGTGTGTGTGTGTATAACTACTTAGAGTCGTTCCGTCAAGTTAATATTATTATATTATTAAACGACGGAAAAAGTGGGTTTTAATTTGAATTAAGTATATGGTATAATGAGTGATTCAACTAATGTTAAAGTAGATACGGGTGAACGTCGGTATGTCTCGTTAACAATTTGGAATAATCGAGGATAAAACATTAAATCCTCTCCAATGAAACTACGTATAAAAAACATATATTTAATATTTTTGTGAATCAAAGTAAATGGTTGACATTATGAACACTTATTTTTGAAGTTGTTTATTAATTCGAAATGCATTGAATAAAAATCGAAAACCTATCTATACGATTCAAACAAAAGCGAAATAAAAGACAGTAAATGTCAATTCTGAAATCTACGTCACCTAAACGCGGGTTTACCTTAATTTTGTTTGTTTTAAATAGCATCACTAAGTTAAAGTATCCGATTTTATTAGTAGCATAATAATAAATTAATTGATTAGAGCCGTAAACAATGCCTATAAAACTCATTACGTCATAATTTCAAATATCAAATTATCGAGAGATTATTCCACTTTTATGAGCAACAAAATGACGTTTTAAATACAATGAAATTATGAAAATAATTCACCTATGTTAAGTTAGCACTCCCACCATAATAAATCGAAATTACATACTGGGTGCGCCATTATTGTCAGAAAGTTCGATATATTAGTTATTATATAAGATATGGGATAAAGTTATATACGAAAACTGTAGACATTGTAAACTTCACATTTCGAAAAAAATTTCAATTGGACTGGGTGTGTTGAAGTACCCTATACGAAGAACATTTTCTATGCTTGATCATCCCTTTATTTTATTTTGCATCCTCTTTCGAATGGTATAAGGGTGTATACTTTTCGTATAATTTACAATTTTCTTAAATTGTATGGTAAATCGATTTTAAAACATCTGCAATTCTCTCTAAATTTTAAACTAATGATCTTGGCATAGTTGTTCTTAAAAACAACAGTGGAGTTGCTAATAAATATTCACACTTATAGTTCCTGAGGTACACTAGCTCTTTTTTTACAGATAAGTATTTGAGTACATAATAAAAAATAAAAACACATCTTGTGCAATGCAACACACGATTCTAGCTTCCTACAATTTACTTACATTATTCAACATTCGGGTGTTAGACGCGAAAGCGTTCGAAATTCTTAATTTCATATCGTCTGGAGTAGTAGGGGGTGTAGCATTCACAATATTTTTAATATAACCCCATATGAAGAAATCCATCTTGGTCAATTCTGGTAACCTAGCTGGCCAATTATAAGAACCGCCTCTACCTATCCATTTATTTCTAAATTTTTTATTGAGGTAGTTACTAACAGCACGTAAAAAGTGAGCAGGAGCTCTGTCTAATTGTAGCCACATTTTCCTTCGGATGCTAAGTTATAGGTTTTCGAGATGGATCCAGAAGACTTTTTTCAAAAAACTCAATAATATTCTTCCATCCAGATGTAGGTCAAAAAAATACGGGCCGATAACATACTCGCCCACAATCCGTCCCCTAACGTTTACACTCCATTGGTGTTGGCGATCAACAAACAGTACGGAATAAATGTTTGTTTGCTGTATCGTAATAATGAAAATTATGTCTATTTACTAACCCATTATTGTGGAAAGTAGATTCGTCAGTAAACAATACATAATTTAAAAAATCAGGATTTTCTCCAACTTTATCGAAACTCCATAAACAACAATTTAAACGTTTATCATAATCCTGTTGTATCAACTGCTGGTGTAGTTGAATATGATACGGATGGTAGTGATTTTTCTTGAGTATTCTACACACACTCACTGGACTTATTTATAATTCACTTGAAATTTTTCTAGAACTGGTATTAGAATTTTCCGTAACCGACAGCAATACATCAAATTCGTTGGCGTTGTCGCCAGTAACTGGTTTAGTTTTATTCATGCCCTGCGATCTTTTATAGGTACTGCTAAACTGCATTTTTAACGCCATCTATTCGCTTGGAAGGTTACTAACGACATCAAAATGTCAGGAGTAAACAATAACAAATGGATCAGTATATTAGAGACTTTGACAGAGTTTTATTGAATTTGTCATTTTTTAAAGAGAAATAATTTTTTAACTTGTAGATGACTTTACTGTAGCACAAAGAAAAGCCAAAAAGGCTTTAATTACAACAGACTTTTCGTCTAGTTCCGATATTTACAAAGAACGGGGATCAAGGAAACTGAAAAAAAAATACAAGGTATTGTCCCATCACTTAGTTCTGATTCAGACGAGAGTCCCTCATTAAATCGTAACATTTATCCTGTTTTTAAACCTACACCACGAACAAATTGTAAGTATTTAAAGAAATTCATTAGAATGTTTTGTGCAAATAATATATTTTTCAGTATTGTATAAAAAGTCGGGAAATTATAAATCGGGTAGTACTTCTCCAGAGATTCAAGTGGAATCTATTGCCGAAACTATAAGGTCTGAAGCTGAAGGAATTTCCCTTGAGAATAAAGAAACAAATAATATGGCGAGATTTGCTGTTCCTAGAGGTAATTTGTTTCTTAAGTTAAATCATAATTTATAATAACCTAAAGTTTGCATATTAAATTTGACTTTTAGTATAAAAATACTTAAGGTAAAATTTGAGAAAACCTACCTGACACCGATTTAGAAAATTCTTTTTTAATTATGTAAGGCACTTACTAACAAACACATAGCACCGCACATTTTGCTGCGGAAACACTTAACAAGCGCAGTAGAAGGATTTTCATTTCCGAATTTGTCCCTTTTCGAATGGATATTTTTCATATTTGCTTGTTGTATATATACATATATATTCTCGAAGTATAATATTTAATTTGTTTTTAATAGATATGTGATAATTGTAGACTGAATCATTACGATAAACACTAGTTTTTTTCAAAATGATTTTGTTACGCTTTGACAACAGTCTCAACTGACATTTGCTAATCACTGACATTAGTGACGTTGCCAAATTTATGAAGTTATGAAATAGACCGAAAAAGTGTGACGTCAGAACATGGCCGCTGACAGTTACTGAGGGAAAACAAATCAATTATTTAACTTATTTGTTGTCTTAACCATTGTAATATTTTAAAAGTTTATTCGTTTTTTCATTTGTAAAGTGACAATGAAGTGACTATCAAGTAATTCTGCCTTATTGCTTCGCTCCTAAACTTCCATCATATACTCTATATCTACGACATATCCACTGTTTAAACTGTCTCCACATTCATTTAATACTTCATTTCATTACAAAACTGCTCCGCAATGCTCGACAAATTAACAATAGCCATGTTTGAGCACATTACAAACGTAAAATAAACGTAAATAAATATTTGTTTTCCCTCAGTAACTGTCAGCGACTATGTTTATGTTGTCATAGCTTTTTCGGTCTATTACGAAAAATGTAAGTCTCGATTTCGTTTGTATGCAGTTACATCGATATTTTTTTATCTATGGTTATTTCGGGATTCGATGAAGTTAGTTTGCAAAAAAAGCGCACCGGGTCGACGTTTCGCAATTCGCGAAACGTCGAATCGCGCGCTCGCTTCGCTCGCGATTTTAATCCACATTATACTGTGATACGGGCTTAAATAAGTATACCACATACGTTTTTAGGAATATATGCACAATTTGAAAAGAAAAAAATATGAACAGCTATCAATAGTTTTCAAAAAAAGCGCCGGGTCGACGTTTCGCAATTCTCGGACGCACGAATTGCGAAACGTTGACCCGTCACATTATTCAGTAAAACGGGCTTAAATAGGTATACCACATACGTGTATAGGTTATTCATTGATATGTGTTAGGTGTCTGGGAGCGATCTTTGAATCATATGTTCACTGTTTAAGCCATAAAGGTTAGATCATTTACTCATTTACACCTAGATTAGTTAATAGGTTTGAGCTCAATAATTTTGTCAGCTGAGACCTTTAAAATAAGAAGCAGTAGTTAATATATTCTTCTTTTTTAATTTTTCTATTGTCAACTTTGGCAACGTTGTTACAAAATTTGACGTAAATATTAGAATTTTCACACTTTTCATATTGAATTTTTACTGTTAATGTATGTTTCCGCGGAGAAATTTTTGGTTTTCCAGGTTAGTTAATTAATGTTTTATACTGTAAAAAAAATTTTTTTTAAATTCGTGCTACATACAGATTCTCAAATTTTTCCATACTTAATTTTATAATGTACCTTTTTTTAGTTTCTTTTAGAGTCAAAACCTTGTGGCAGTGGAATCAGATGAACACTTCACAAAAGAGATAAATCATCACCACAAATAGATACACTTGATGATCAAGGTGACTAAACTAAATAATTTTAATAAATTTTTATATTTAATCATATTTTAAATTTATTTTGGAATTTAAAAGGTTGATGATAGATGAAATATCTCAATTAAATTTAAAAATCAACACTTTAATTGAAAACGTTGGCACTCTCTTGAAAATACAAAGAATTCCGAGTAATCTGCAAGTAACATCGTTTGAAAATAATGTGAAAACGTTATATGAAAAAATTCCAGTAATTCGACGTTCGACGCATATTTTTAAAATCCAAATTCAACGTACTCGATCAAATATCATCCCTAGTATTGCAAACCGACATTACAGATCATTTCTCAACAATACTACAGTACTGGAAAAGACCAAATGCCCCAAGGAACGAGGAATAGTGAAATACATAGATGAAACAAAACTTAAAAATACAATCAAACAAAAATCTTGGGATTTCTTATACTTGAATCCAGATCCTAACTATGCAACAAATACTTTCATTGAAACACTTCAAAAATATATAGACGACTGTACATATACAAAAAAATGTAAAAGGAAAAACACGAAGATCGCCACTTGGATGACAAATACACTACAAAATATACAATGTATATCGGAAAAAAATTAGTGTTTGAAAAACATTGGAATCCATTCTATTGTATCATATGTGTAATATTTGTTAGCACATGCTATTATCAATAAATTATTTTTATCTTGAGTTTGAGAAGAAAATAAAGAAAATTTTATATCACATTTTTGAAACTATTTGTCGACATTCGTCTTTTAATAAACTATCCTGGTTAATAAAAACGGATAAAAGCTTTAAACAACTTTTTGAAACAACCTATCCTTTTAAGCCAAAATAAAATAACAGGTTGTTTCAAAAAGTGTTTAAACTTTGTGTGACTGTTTTTATTTGGCATATATAGGCATAATTTAAAAAACCTTCAGTATTTGCTTGGCTTGCCATCTAGTAGTAGCTAGTAAACTGTGACTAATCATGCAGGTCTCTTCCTTTATTTTTTCCCTGTTGGTGAATAGTAACCTTCCACCACAATAGTTGGCGCAGCACTCGACAAAACTTTGTGGCTTCGGACTTAGTACAGGAGATTCCATTCTTCCCCGTATTAAAAGTATTTATCTATGGTTTTATTCACCTTCTCGTATGCAACGCTACCAGTATCACGAAATCTATTGAGCAGTCTTTCGATAACTTCCCTCTTTGAGTGAATTCTAGATGCTAGGAGACAATTTTCTAAACATTCCCCGATGCAAAGTATCATGTCAACTCTTTTGCTTAACGGGTACTGCTTCATTTTTAGTAGCAATAAAATTTGAAACTAACACAAGATTGTTCAGAGAATTAACAGAGAAATGTCATAAAATGACTAAGTTAGGTACCGACTAGATTATGTATACATTTTTTGTGTTAAAATTTGAAACTAACACAAGATTGTTCAGAGAATTAACAGAGAAATGTTATAAAATGACTTTAAGTTAGGTATAGACTAGATTATGTATACATTTTTTTTGTTAAAATCGATTTACCATACAATTTGAAAATTGTAAATTGCACGAAAAGTATAATACCTAGGTATAGGACACCCTTATACCATTCGAAAGAGGATATTTTTTGAACATGGGAATTATTAAAATACAGGGCGTTCCATTTAAAATAAGCCCTATATTACACATTGAATGACTTAATAATGAAACTGAAAATTATGAACACCCTGTAAAGAGGTGTTTAGTACTCAATCGTGGAATACATTCAACGAATGTCCAGCTATTTGGATGTAAGAGGAAATTTGCTAGAATTTGTTATATCAATGAATTATAAATATTTTTCGAAATGTTCACATTTTAAAAAAAGTCAGCATAACTCGGAACCCTCTGTATTTAGGTATAGGGAACCATTATGAAGGAGTATTTTATTTTTTAGGAGCAATCAGAAAATGCAATAAAATATAGGGTGTGCCATAAGAAGAAATATAACTTTGATACGCCACACATTACTGGAACATCCTGTATATTTCAAAATAATTTTAAAATGTAGCCTATATGAACGTACAAACTACTAAAGTGACAAACATTCTAAAACTTTTACCGTTTCGCTATAAACCTCCATCCCGTTGGTCGTGATTCACCCCCTGTAAAGGACCGACCATGGAGAGTTAGTTTAGTTGATAAAGTGATCTAACCAGCGAACAAGTAAATAGTCTTAGTAGTGAAGTGTTTATATAAATAAATTTAAGTGAATAGTTAAGTGTATATAAATTAAGTGTTAGTGTTTAAATAAATTCGTAAGTAGCCATACCGTGCGTTTAAAGTTTATTCCCCCCGTTTACTGTTTAAATAAATAACAAAAACATTACAATAGGTTCCTAATTAATCGTACTTCGGAATAGTTACAGAAAATTTTAAGACATTTTGGGGATTTGAGTTCAAAACGGACGATGCGCGTCGACGCACAATCGTAATCTTTATTAATTTTTTTTGACGATTTAAAAAATACATCGCAATTTTTTGTCAATTGGTTTCTAATTAGGTATTCTTCTTTGTAATAGTTGAAATTTTTTTTTATTTTTGGGTCTTCGATTCAGAATCGTGAAATATGTACAAGAACAACTATTTGAAACCTTTTTATTCACGTAATCTTTAATTTTTGGTTGTAAAAATTATGTAGCCTATTAAAATGTCATTATATGTCTCCTATATTAACATTTTTTTGCAAAAGTACAGTTTATTCTGTAAAAAAAATAATCGTGGATGGTTAAAAAAAATCCGTGGATACCTTCCCTCGGGTGACGTTTCATTCCATTCATACAATCTAACGTCTTAATGTTATAAATTCGTTTTATATATTGGCAAATGTATTTTTTACAGAATAAATCGCGACTTTTTCAATACACTCACCCCGGATCTATTTAAATACTTTCTAAAGCTGAAACAAGCAGTAGGTTCCAATTACCCCGGCGATTAGTGATCCTGGACCAAAATTATTCAACAAACGGCTTGAATATGCTATCAGCAGTTACCTAATATATTAATTATTGAAGATAGAAAAATTGAATTTAATTGAACACCAACGAACATTTTTACATTGATTTACAACTCAACTATTGAAAATCTCGGTTCCATTTACCCCGGTGTACTTTACTTAACCCTGGAGTGGACGCGTCGGGCCCGTCCGGCCCACGGGGATTTTAATATTATTAATGCTTTTGCCAGAGAGGGCGTTGATATATGTGCGCCTCAGTACCTTCAAGTTAGATTAGAATGTACGCTAATTAGTAGTTTCAGTGCTGTGAAGTGAATAGCAACGATTCTAGGACTGATTTCGGTCTATTGGACCCAAGGCGCCTGTTTGTGTCAGTTTTATTTTTGTGCACCAAAGTTATTCATATTATAAAATAGCTACACACAAGTACTATAACTATTTTTTCTTTAGAATAATGGATCCTTACGTAAGAGAGGAAGAGGGGTTGAGAAAATTGTTTGAAGAAGTAGAAAGGTACGAAGGTTTTTCGGATTCAGACGATTCCGTAGCTGATGCTGATACATACCTTAGTGACCACATATCTGACAGTGAGATTGAACCTGAAGATGATGCAGTAATGCAAGAATTACCTGTTCATCAAAGTGCTGGGAGCCGCAGTCATTTATATTTTAATTCAAAAGATGGTACAAAGTGGAACAAATATTGTTTTCCAAAAAATGTTCGTACTCGACAGAATAACCTAATGTTAGATAACCTGGAGTTATAGGACCTGCTAAAGATGCTTCGTCTCCGATAGACTGTTGGCAAGTTTTTTTTGATGATACTACACTAAATGAAATTGTACTAAACACCAATATATATATCGACAGCATTCAAGAACGATATGCAAAAAAATCCGATGTAAGATCGACAAGTCTATTAGAAATTAAAGCTCTGCTTGGCTTACTCTATCTCGCTGGTATATATCGTGTTGGAAGAACGTCGATTTTTGAATTTTGGTCCACTGACGGTACAGGTATCCAGATGTTTCCCGCCACTATGGGACTTAAAAGATTTCGTTGTTTAATGAGGTGTTTACGAATGGATGATATTCTAACGAGAAAAATTCGGAGGATAATCTAGCACCAGTCAGACAATTATTTCAAAATATAAACGAAAAATGTCAGAAGCACTACACAGTGGGTAGATATGCTACTCTTGACGAGATTTTATGGGCATTTAGGGGTCGCTGTAGGTTTAGGATGTATATCCCGAACAAACCGGCAAGATATGGAATACAAGTTTTTTCATTAGTCGATTCGCGCACATTTTATACATTGTTCGAATTTGATTTAATTACAAAATTCTCGTGTGACTTTTCATTTTCAACTTCTCCTGTATATCACTATTCAAACTTCATTTCATATAAAAAACCACAGATAATTGTATAACAATTTCTTTTCTCCACAAAACTACATGCGTCGGCTGAGTATCAGCTGTCATATGACAGTTTCATTTAAATCTCTATTTTTCATCATCATAAAAAAAACCCGTTGTTAATCAAGTTACAAAAAAGCATTAAAAGGTCTAACGACACATATTGTCATAAATTTGATAAAAACGTACAAAAAATATGATTGCATCGTTTAATAAGCATTTGTGAATTCTTCATTGTGACGCAGGTATATAAAGAAGAAAATGTAAATAATAAAAATATAAAGAAAAGTGTATGAAACCATCGAATTTCATTTTCACATAATAACCAATTCATACATAAAATAACATTCATTATCGTCACATTACGACGATTGGTCCTTCAGAGCATTTACCATAAAGGAGAATACGGCATTCCGCAATTTTGCTTTTCCAACATTAGAAAAGAGGAAAACGCAAAAACATACATATAATATGGAAGTCTACTGCGGCACACAACCAGAAGGCCCATTTGCAGTTAGCAATACCACTACTGACATTGTAAATAGAATGTGTTCTCCCCTTTCAAAATCTAGGAGAAATATTACAATGGACAATTGGTTTACATCTGTTCCAGCTGCCAATGATTTATTGAAGAATCATGACTGTGGGGACACTACGTAAAGATAAAAAGCAAATACCATTTGATTTTTTTACCAAAAGGCCTCCAAAATCCAGTATGTTTGGTTTTACAGAAAATAAAACTATTGTATCCTACAATCCAAAGCCAAATAAAAATGTAATTTTGTTGTCCACTCTACATCATGATGATTGTATAGATCCACAATCTGGTGAGTATGCCAAACCAGAGATAATTACATTTTATAACTCCACACAATGTGGAGTTGATACTGTGGACCAACTGTGTGCCAATTATAACGTTGCTAGGAATACGCGTCGATGGCCAATGGTGCTTTTCTATGGACTTCTCAACATTACTGGAATAAATGCTTTTGTGATATATAAAAGTAATGCTATAAAACGTGAAAACGAAGAAAATACAATGGTTGAAAGACGAATATTTTTAAAAAATCTTGCCAAATCATTATTAATGGACTACATGAAAGAACGAGTGCATTGTAATTACCTACCAAGAGAAATTAGACAAGCTGTAGCGACATTTACTGAAACTGAAATGGTGGTGCCAGTGTCAGTAGTGGAAAATAAACGTGGCGGATGCGCATTCTGAAAAGATCGCAAAACGCGATACAAGTGCCGTATTTGTCAAAAATTAATTTCTTTAGAACATACTGTATATGTGTGCCAAGTTTGTGCAATGACATTTGCGGAATAACATTTCTACAGAGTGTTCAGTGCAACCTTACCAAAAAATATTGTTTATGTGAATTTTGGGTTAATTTTTTTTTGAAGAATCAAAATATTTTTGTTTGCAGTTTTTTATGTTCTTTTCTAACTACATTAAAACCATTTGATACATTTTTTTAAAAATATCTTTGATTTTGAGAAATATTAGGTTTTTGTTTTTGGGTATGTGGGACCCAACGCGCCCCTTCTTGTGAAATAATAACACGCGTCCACTCCAGGGTTAACTACTGTAGTGCGGTCACCGTGACCGATGCCTATTTGAACTAGGGATGCGCACGATGTATCGATGTTTCAAAAACATCGATTTTTGTATTTCAATGTTCGATGTTTATATCGATGTTTTTTTATTCGATATTTTTAGGGAACATCCGATATTTTTTGCGATGATTTTTTCGATGTTTTCTTCTATTTTGATTTATTTGTTCTTTAATATGAATGCTTTAAAATATGTGTCGTAGTTTGTTGCCAAGCTTAACTGAAAAACATGGTTTTTCTTTGTCTTACTTACGCGCAATGGAAAAATATGCCTTTCTACAAAATTGCAAGGAGGCATTGTTGCGCCTTTTCTGTCATCTCATTCATATCATTTAAGTATCAAACTAGATCTTAGTTCTTTCCTATTCTGTTTACTTCTCGAATGTATTATCTGTTTTTTCATATAAATTGTATTAGGTGTATCATTAAAATACATTGAATAAAAGTAATGTTCAATTTATTAACAGTTTAATTTTTTCTTGCCATATGGCATATTATTAAAAACATCGGTGTTTAGAAACATCGATATTTTCTAGCCGATGTTTTTATAACATGGATAGTGCATATTCGAGGTATCATTTGATGTCAACATCGATGTTTTCAAAATTTTGCGCATCCCTAATTTGAACATCTCTAGTATTAAGCCCCTCCCTAGTTGTATAGTTTTGGGCGTCTCTGTATCTTCAAATTAGTGTATTTTAAGAAGGCAGATGGGGTAGTCGCGTGTTACTCGCTTTTGTTTTTAAATTACGTCGAGTTGAAATTTTGTTGCGATCATAGTGACCTCAGTACAGCATTAGTGTAATTTATTCTTCCTGTGTTTGTTACCCATATTATTTTATAATGGACAATTGTGATGTCGGACCTTCAAAAAAACTTCATTTTACGGATCCCGATTTTGAGGAAACTGCTTTAAAGTGGTTGGATGACATAGAAACGGAAAACACGATTGATAGTGCCAGTGAAAGTGTCTACGTACCCAGTGAACATGACACTGATTCGGAGCAAGAAGGGGAAGATGAAGAGTTGGCAAATTTAAATGAACTGGAGGATGCTCATGAGGAACTGGTAAATCAAGCTACAAATCGTTCATAAAATTTCTTTGGCAAAAACCGATTCAAGTGGTCATCTGAAAGTTTTGTATCCCACAGTCGAACACAGAAGCATAATATTGTTGTACGTTTACCAACTTTACGAGGATCCGCTGGTCTATTGGGACAAGAAGCAGTGTGGAGCTTGCTTATCCAAGATGATAAACATAATTTTAGATTGGAATAATCAGAAAATAAAAATACAAAGGCATAAGCTAAAAAATTCTTCTAGGATTGAGCATCAAGATTTGGACATTGTTGAGTTGAGTTACGAGCATTTATTGGACTGTTATTATATACCGCAATATTTGTGTCAAATCACGAATATTTGCAACTGATGGCACTGGGCGAGAAAAATTTCGAAGCGTGATGAGTAAGCACAAGCAGAGATTTGCATTTTTATTAGCGTTCTTACGCTTTGATAATTCTTTACACCGAAATGTTAGAAAAAAGAAGATCCTATAGCTCCAATATCTGAAATTTTTGAACAATTTATTAAAAATTGTCAGAATGCATATTCTTTGGGAGTTAACTGCTGCGTTGATGAGAGGTTGGTGTCTTTTCGGGGAAGATGCAGATTCAAGATGTACATGCCCAACAAGCCATGCAAATATTGCATTAAGATCGTATGCATGACAGATGCCCGTACCCAGTACTTTTTTAATAGCTATATATATATATATATATATATATATATATATATATATATATATATAGGGTCACTTTTTTTTATATACTGCAAAGACTCAAATGGATTTGGTTTGGAAGAAAATTTAAGAAAATTTGCAAAACCAGCACAGTCCGTATTGAGACTAGTAAAGCCAATAGAAAGATCAAATCGAAACATAACTGCAGATAATTGGTTCACTTCCTTAGAGGTTGTCGAGCAGCTAGCGAATCGAGGGCTCACATATGTCGGAACAGTAAAGAAAAATAAAAAGGAAATACCCCTGGAGTTCCTACCAAAAAGGAGCGGAAAAATTGGTGAGGAGGGAACATTATTTGGTTTTACTAAAGAAATTACTTTGCTTTCACATGTCCCAAAACGAAATAAAGCAGTTATTCTCGACTCGTCTATGCACCATTCCAAATCATTTGACGATAATACGAAACTGCCGGAGATTATCACTTACTATAATTCCACAAAAGGTGGAGTAGATGTACTTGACGAAAAGTGCGCCAAACATTCAACAAGCCGCCGCACAAGACGGTGGCCTATGGTGGTATTTTTCAGAATCATGGACATAAGTGCAATAAATGCTCACATTATTCATCAGAGTATTAGGAATAGTAAAGCAATTCAAAAAACCGATTTCATAAAAGAACTTACCGATGAGTTAGTTAGGCCACATTTAGAGAGAAGATCAGCTAATCCAAGAATTCCTCGAGAGCTACGATCTACAATACGGAGGATTTTAAACATTCCTGAATAACATCTAGAACAAGTACCCATGGAGAAACTTGAAAAAAGAAAAACTTGCTACACTTGTCCTTCAAGAATAAACAGAAAAACATTCCACTTGTGTTACACATGTACCAAGCCAATTTGTGGTGAATGTTCAACATATATATCTGTATAAACTGCAGTTCTAATTTATAATTTTTTACATCGTGTGATTTTTGTGAAAATTCTATTTTTTTTTCAATGTTTCTTATTTTTTTGTAAGTCTTAAGAAAAAGAATGCTAGTCTGATTTTGGAATTATTAGTTTTTGTTTAATGGTTAATAATAAATAAAATTTGTGAAATAGTTTTTTTGACCAAGTCAATGTGTGTAAGTTCAGGTTATGGGATTATGGTCAATAAAACAATGAAAATCTATTATTTTTTCAGCCTACGTTTCGACCTTTATTGGGTCATCTTCAGTGCGTCTACAAGAACATACAAAGAATGTATTTTTTTTTTGTGTGATACATTGAGAGAAACAAAATGAATTGAGGGGTGGGGAGAAGGAAAGAGTTCTTTTCTTCATTTGATTTTATTATATTTTTTTTTCTCTGGTCTTCTTCTTCCTTTAGAACTATACTGGGGATTGCACTTACACAAATAATAGCAACAATATACAACCTTAAACTAGCGGATGTTGAGCGTTGAAGGATAATAAACATCATATAATTCATTAGTAAACTCTAGCTGCTTGTCGCAATTAATGACATTAAAGGATCTCACCTGTTTTCCTGTGGTTTTCATAACTGTTATTTTAAAAATTAACCTTTTAAAAAATTAACTTCTAATATTTTTTAACTATAATTTTTTGTCGTTTCTTACATATACTATTGTACAGATTTTATTTGATTTTAACAAATTTTTATGACTTTTGTATTTAGTGTATCACACACAAAAAAATTCATTCTTTGTATGTTCTTGTAGACGCCCTGAAGATGACCCAATAAAGGTCGAAACGTAGGCTGAAAAAGTAATAGATTTTCATTGTTTTATTGACCACAATCCCATAACCTGAACTTACACAATAAATAAAATGTCTAATTTTGTTAAAAAAGTAGTTATTAACCAAGAAAATAAAATGTCAAAAAGATTCCCGGTTTTTAATTTTATATATTTTATTTTCATCTAAAAATATTCCATTTATATTATTACAATAAAATAATATGAAAAAATTCAATTATCTATTTTTTTATGGCAAATATATATTCAGGTCACCATGACCGCACCACACACGTACGCACCATACACGCACCGTCATTAAACTTGTACCACAGTAGTTAAGGGTCAATTATAATGAAAACTTAAATTTACTGTATTATTTATAATAGAAGAAATATCTGATATTCTGTGTTATCAAATTTTTAAATGATCTAACTGAAAAATATATCAACTGTTATCAAAATAAATAATTAAAAACCTACTACTGCCACCTCACCAAAGTCGTGACATGACACTGTTTGATGTTAGGAAATCATAATTTTCAGTTAACATTATAACATCACCATCTAGGCTAAAAGTATGATGAATTCTGTAATTAATAATACAATAAAAATTCGGAGGTGTTAACATTAACAGATCATTTCGTATTAACCTCGTAAATAGCAGTACGGTCGCGTAAAATATTACTTGAACTTGTTAGGAGGTCAAGAGACTGTCACAAAGAGCATGTTTATGTTTATATCTTCTAATTTTTGTTTATGGGCACAACAGACTTACACATAGCCTAATATTATTTTTGGTCTACAACAAGCAAAAACTGAGAAATAGATTATAAATAGATTTTCAGCATGACGTATTTTATTTTAGAATAGGGACTAGAACACATGGTGGTATGTTTTTAAAATAAAATGTTTGAAAATTATGTTAATTTGCAACATGGGGCAGTATTAAAGAATATAAAACATTTATTTGTAATATGCAACCGTATATTTTATGTAATCTCTTCATAAGAGTAATAAAGTGATAGTTTTTCTATACTCTACTAGTTTTCTTTCACTTCTCTTGAATATTTTTCATAAAATTCTGAAAAATAATTGTTCGGACAGGTTATTTACGATAAAAGACTGCTTATCAGAATAAATATTAATTTACCAACCGTGAATACAATTTATCCTCAACAGCCAGGGCAATTTACAGCTAACGGGTTGGCAAAACTTCAAGACGTTGTCAAATCAACTGGTAAAATTCCCCAGTTTGTTTTGACGTTTATTGACATTCGATCATCGTCTAATATTTACAAGCTTTTTTTGGTGCTTTTAAATTCATTGCTTCTTTAAGATTAAAAAAAAACAGTTATTTTCATAACTAATTATTTAGGCAAATCTGCAGTGTGTGGTTAATAAAATGCCGAAGCAGCTGAACAGAAAATGTCAAGAGATGGTAACATCTTTGTTGAGCTATTTTGAACGAGAATGCCGAAATGGGGGCCCGCTTCTCACGCTTACTATTGTAAGAGACGTAAGTAATAGTATTCGCTATTTGTATCATTATTAATAGTATTGTTACATATTTAAATGTAAATGATTAAATGTTTTTAATGTTAGGGTTAGGTTAATTAAACTCGATAATATATTATTCTTTCATAAATTGAAGTAATTATATTGTAGAGAGTTGCAGAGGCTTTACAACTTAGCGTTACCACTGTTAA
This sequence comes from Galeruca laticollis, assembly GCA_963921935.1. Lineage (NCBI taxonomy): Eukaryota > Metazoa > Arthropoda > Insecta > Coleoptera > Chrysomelidae > Galeruca > Galeruca laticollis. The sequence goes on from OY998181.1 coordinate 70,960,622, forward strand.
CCGTGTTGCCGCCAAGCATAATAGAGGTGGACAGCCTAAAAGCTCACCTAAAAAGAGACAACGAATAAAACCTACTGTTGAAATTGATAACTTTGATCAAAATGCTTTCCGAAATGTATGGAAACAGTGAGTTTATTGAATTTACTGTTTTATTTTATTCACATTTAACTAACACAATATTTTTCAGAGGAACATATAACCTTGAAAACTTTAAGAGACAAATTCCAGGAGCGTGAACTCTTTAATGGTTGTTTAACATCATTCTGGAAGATAGTGAAAAATATTGGATTCGAATACCAAAAAGATGATCCTCTTCGTGGTTTAATGGAGTTGCCACACATTGCATTAAAACATGTACATTTTCTACATGAATATGTCAAGATAAAAAGGGAAGGTTTATATCAATTTGTGTTTTTGGATGAGACCTGGATATTTAAAGACAGTACTGTTGGACATTCTTGGCAAGATTCTAATCATAGAAGCATGAAAAAAACCAAAATTGGTGGTCCAAGGTAATTGAATAAAATTTAGCAATTAATTTATGATGTACTAACATTCCTGCCATTTTAAGACCTTTTCAAATATTTACTAGTGACACTATTTTATTTAAATCTATATAATTATTAATAGTTGTTTTGAGCTATGCAGTCTATCTAAGAAACCTAGTAGTAATTTGTTATTTTCTTATTGTAGGTATATAGTATTGCATGCTGGTTCCTCTTCTGGATTTATTCCTGGAGCAGGGCTGGTTTTTTCTTCCAAAAAACAAGATGGTGATTACCACGGTGAAATGAACCGAGAAATGTTTTTGCATTGATTTGAATACCAGCTTTTAGTGAACTTGAAAGAACCTGCCACAATTGTAATGGATAATGCAAGTTATCACAGTACAGTGATCAATAAAGTACCAACAACAGCTACCAAAAAGGCTGATATACAGAACTGGTTGATACTTTCCTCAAAACTCAATTATTGAATTTAGTACAACGATAAGTTGGTATAAACATTTTTCAATATATTATGGTAATACTTCGATAACTTATTTTGTTTAAATATATGCATTTTTGTAGGAATAAACCACCAACAGTATATGAAGCTGACATATTATCTGAAAAATATGGTCACAAAATGCTTCGACTTCCCCCTTACCACTGTATGTTCAACCCAATTGAACATATTTGGGGAATAGTTAAAAAAATTTATAGAGATCATGTGGGAACTGATGGTTCTTCAACAGAACAAGCAATAGGTGTATAGAAAAAGTCTTTAGAAAAAGTGACTCCTCATATTTGGTCAAAGACAGTAGAGCACACTGAAAAAATTATACAAGATGGGTAGGATAGAGAAGTAGTATTTGATAGACTGGGAGATTTTTTATTTTTATATCATGTAACAAAATTTTAATAATAGATATTGTATAAAGAAACAATATTTAAATTTGCGTGACGATGATTACAGCTTGGATTGATTCCTTTTAGCGAAACCCTTGCACTGCTCTTGAAGATGATTCTATAGAGCATAGAATAAGGTATAAGGACCTACAGTTCGTCATTTAACCCTCTTATATGTAAAATAATTGAATGTTAATTCGAATATAGAATGATTGGTTACCGTTTCTTGTATCTTATCCATAGTTTTTCATGAATAAATATTTATATTAAATTAATCAAGCCTATCATACAAGCCTTTTATTTTTAAATAAATATTTTTGACTTACGCCCTACGAGGCATGGAACAATGAAAAAGAAGAACTGTCAATCTAACATCAGATTGACTTTTCTAGTTTTCGTTAAGTAAAGGAAAAAACGACAGCTTGGCAACATCACAATATTTTGTTTTGCAACGTCATCGTCTTTTTATCGTAAATAAACTATATGCTTTAAATAGAGAATAACCGTGAAAATTATGTTTAAAACTTTGTTCACGCCTTAACTATATTAACAAAATCCAGTAACACGCACGCCATCTATTGTATGTTTGATGCTTCACCTTACACCTAATCGAGTATCTTCTATTCTCTCTATCCCATATCGTATCGATTATTTTTAAATATCGTTTATAATAATAACTTATCGATTATTTTTATATCAATATTCATAAATTAATAAATAATTAAACGACAATAAACAAAATTACGTACAAATAATTTTTTATTTCAAATTCAAACCTTTTGCGTTTCTTCAATAAGTTTCCATTCGTTAGATTCTAAACACGGACGATACATGACTGGACGAACGCCACGCTTGGTTGAATATGAAATATTTCAATGAATTTATCAATAACGATAGTACTCCAATTTTATCATTGTTAACGATAAATAAAGCACTTACCTGAGGATTCTGAAACATGACACTGGATTCCGTAGGTATTCCCATTTAATCTCATGCAAGGCACTCTATTTCACTATAATAAAACTGAAAAAAGAAACTATAAAAAAAAGCTCGTGCAAACAAAAATAAAAATGTAGCGAAAGTAGGATCAATACAACATTAACCCGTAATGAAATTAAACTGATAAAAGTCGAAAGCATCCAGCGAGACTGCTGATAGATAGATAGATAACACATAACAGTTCAAATGAAATTATTATTGTTGTTTAGATTTCCCCTCTTGATTTTAGCAAATTGTTGGGGGTAACAGGCGTAACAAAACGAGTTGTATAACTGTATGAAATTAACAAAGCCAATTATTTACATTGAAGTATTAAAAATATGATTTAACAAACAATTATTGTGCATTTCAAAAACTGTACTCTTCCATTAGCGGTAGTGTTTATAAAAATAGTATTTAATAAAGAAAATTGAAATCTTGTATTGTCACAACAATATTATAAATTTGTGAAATAAAACTGGATAACGCTATTTAAGGATTAAATTCAAAATGAAGTATGTTGAAAAATACGCACTACTATTTTGAATACATAGGATAGCATCAAAATATTACAGGAGCGACATCTAAAGTTAGACTCCGTTTCATAAGAGAAGAGAGAAGAAGCCACCTGAAGTTCGAACGTTGACAATCGCAGAAACCAAATTCTGTCTTGATTATGTACGTCGCTTAGCAACAACCAATAATAGGGTAGAACGAAGATTTATGCCGATTGACTTTTACAAGTTAGCGGATTTGACTGCAACAGGTGGCTTCTCTCGTAAAACGAAGTCTATCTCCCTAATCAAATAATAGTACACATGCGTCTTGGCGCCGCCATTTCAGTTATTTACTAAACCTGAATTCCAAAATATACATCAGTATACTGGCCAGTGGTAATGACGTCAAGAACATACGCCTTATTGTTAAATCGTTCCGCAATATACTGACCAGCATGAAGTATAGTTGACGTAACAGATATGGTAGATGTCGGCTTTTTGTTTGACTCGAATACGAGGATACCGTCATAGTCCAGTCAATAGTAGGTTCTCGCAGTGGTAACATTCAAATAGCGGAAACGCTAAACTTACCAAGATAGCAAAAGCGCATGCGCTCTGAATAACGGACGGTTAATTCTGTTACCGGAGCATGATAATTCACTTGGTTTACCGGGACTGAATAGCGGCCCGATATGTCTATTTATTGGTCTCTATCATTGACATATATTATAGTATTGATATTTGTTAATAGTCTCTATGGAAATATACATCAGTATACTGGCCAGTGGTAATGACGTCATGAACATACGCCTTATTGTTAAATCGTTCCGCAATATACTGACCAGCACGAAGTATAGTTGACGTAACAGATATAGTAGTTGTCGGCTTTTTGTTTGACTCGAATACGAGAATACCGTCATAGTCCAGTCAATAGTGAGTTCTCGCAGTGGTAACATTCAAATATCGGAAACGCTAAACTTACCACGATAGCAAAAGCGCATGCGCTCTGAGTAACGGACGGTTAATTCTGTTACCGGAACATGATAATTCACTCGGTTTACCGGGACTGAATAGCGGCCCGATATGTCTCTATTTATTGGTCTCTATCATTGACATATTATACTATTGATATTTGTCAATAGTCTCTATGGATAAAGTTCTGTTTTCTGTAGATAGTCAGGACAGCGAACAAAGAAAACGTCCGTATTTTGTAACAGCAACAGCTAACCTGTACGAAGTCAACGGTGACACGTGTTTCATTTGTGTTCAATTAGTAGGCTGATTAATTGTGTTATTTTATCGATAAAAATAATAAATATGGAAAAAGATAAGAAAAATAGACTGAGATTCAACATACATGATGACCTGTGCTCATTGAGGGAGGTGCTGGCCGAAAATCCTTTCGAGGCGCCTTTAAATTTGAAAAATATCAAGAAAGCGGTGCTCCAAGTTGCAGGAAAAGACTTCACAGTTAGAAGTTGAAAAGAACATGTGAAATATTTGATAAGACTGTTTTCCAAAGAAGACTGGAATAACTGTAAAAAGTAGGTATCTTTTTGTGCTCATCGTTTTGTCAGATAACTATTCAAGCAGAATTGGTCACTGAATCAAACCAATTCAGTCGACTTCGCCGGAAACGTGGACGCCGCCAACCCGCAAGTTCTGCCGAACTTATCAGTTCGACAGTTCACCAAAAACATTAGGAAGTTTCTTTAGAAACAAATTTTATTTATGAAAATAAATTAACTGTGTTTTTTAGATTCCAATACAAGGAAGCCACACCCACTAGAAGAAGGAAGGACATTTAGCATCTATGTAAATATAAAATTCGTGAAAGCCAAGTCAGGAAACCTAAGGAGGCAATTCCTTCCGGCAGTGAGTCCGCTGTCGGTGTTAGATTTCACTCCCCAAATCCTACATCACATTCACAAACTAACAAACACTACTGCCAAACCTTCTTCAAGACCCTATTCCAATATCTCTCCTGAAACCCAAGCATGGCTTGATCGAATCAGACCCGCTCACCCCAGTTTCGACCCTGAAACCGCCAAATCCCACGACAAATTCATGAACTCCCCCTACGGGCAAAAAATTGCCTCCCAACTCGTAGAAGCATTCCCCTCCCTCATACCAACTAAACCACGTGCACCACACATCTCAATCAATACCAACACTCACTCAACACCATCCCCCCAAACCTCCTCGAAACACACACCAGAACAAACACCAAAATGTACTTCCTTCATATCCCCTACCAGGTCTTACGCTTCCTCCGTAAGTTCCCAGTCGCCCACACCCGTCCAAAAGCAAACCCCGACCAATACAAACCACCACCCCCTAAACAATCCTACAACAACCCTACATCTACTCAAACTCTTAATCTCAGAAACCTCCCACTTCAATACTCGAACCAAAAATCACTCTCTAATCTTCTAAACACCCTCGAACTCCTTAACGGTCATATCCTTTACCTCAAAGTAAATTTCAACAAAACCGCCCTTCTTAAAATTTCTTCTTCGATGATACCCTCAACAATCCTCAGAAAAATCCACAACACTACTGGTCATACTAACATCACCATCAATATCTTACATTCCCATTCAACGTCCACCCAAGCCAGCTAAAACTCTTACACCCACGTTCTCATTCGTCTGTAGGAATGTAGACGCAACAATCCCCCACGAAGAATTTAAAGAAATTCTTCATAATCAACCATTTCCCTTCGTTAAAACTTGACGAATCATTGCCAAGTCTACGAATAAGTCAACATCGATGTTCCGTATCATAACCATATCCGAAACACCAGGCCCTCACCTCTGGCCTCTCATTTCATGGTCTCCCACATAGGTGCGAGTCATCAAACGCCAACCCACTACCTCCAGTCGCTAAATTTTGCAATCGCTTCACGCAAACCGGACATTAATCCGATTCTTGTCGGTCTAAGCCGATATGCCCTTTCTACGAATTTGAATTAACAATCAAATTCTTCCTGTAATATTTACTTTAACTTCTCCCTGTATAACATAATTTATATATCCTGCACACATCATACGCAGAAATATCATTCTTCTCAAATATTCAATATTTCTTTAAACACGCAAAAATCCATTTTAACGTTATTTTCACATAAGAAACACAGATAATTGTTGCCTTACAATTTTTTCTACTTAATATTTCAAAGCAACCGATATCAGTTTAAACCTTATCGCTTCTTAAAAACTATCGTCCAAACTCCCTTATCTGCCACAAACAAACTTTTTTATGTAAGAAAAACCGACCCCAGCGTGTATCTTTCACTGGCTGTATCTGACCGTTAAATTTTAAACTCTCTCCTCCCATTGGTCAATGTTCCCTGCCATATCACATGGATTCTCACTTCTTCACCCACACATAAATGTGAATAAGACCCAATTTTTCACCACTTTCCAGTCATCCTTCATACAAACACTTTCCCAGTCATCCTTAGTACAAAATGGTACTCTCGTTTTAATAGCCACCCGGCTTTTTACTAACATATTTACGTTAATTTAATAATATCATAATGTAATGTTTTTCTTATTTATTTAGACAATAAACGGGTGGGATACATTTTAAACACTCGGTATGGCTACTTACTAATTTATTGAAACACTAACTCACTAACACTTAATTTATATATACTTAACTAATCACTTAATTATTAATTTATATTAACTGTATATTCACTCAAACTAATTTATATAAACACTTTATATTCACTTATTTACTGTTTAACTCACGATGTCAAATTATAAACTAACTAACTATTCCTGATCAGTCCCCTTATATATTAAAGCCATTTTTACTAGTAAATTCCGGACAATTGATTCTGGCCTTTTCTAGATAACTCTGGTCACAAAAACAATGTTTACATAAGATAGTCGTAACTCGTAAACAGTTTTTTATAACTGCGTATCCGCCATAATTTTAACTTTTATACCTGGCTTAGACAGGGTCGGTTTTAGGGACCAGTGTGCTGTTTCGTAACAATAATGTGACTAAATCATTTATAGTACATGTAAATAATCAGTAATATTCTTAGTTGTGTCGCAAGATGAACCACATGTAGCATACCGTTAATATACCAAGTGAAAGTGATACAATAATTTAATTTATTTAAACAATCTCACACCTACTATAAACCTATAGTTATTTATTATCGCTAATTTGCGATTGGTCCTTCGAGATAAAAAATAATAGTGATTGATGACTTCCCGCATTTTACAATCTCATTAACAAAAAAATGAGAACATTAAACACCCTTCTTTCGGCCAAACCGGCCACCGCCCCGAAAATTGCCCAAAGTCCGAAACCCCAGCCTGCACAAATTGCGGTGGCCCACACCCCGCCTTCCACCCTAGCTGCACCCACAAGCTAGCCACTCCGAAAAACCCTCAAGAGACCGCCCCAGTCACCCTTGAAAAAACACAAGTTGCCTTCGATCTTTCGACTGACACAAAAATCATTATCGAAATACTCACAGTAAATCTCATGAACGCCATTCCCAATTCAAGGGACATCATAGCCGATACCCTTCGCCATCTAATTCCGTTCATATATTGACACACCTGCTCTATTACAAACATAGACAGGCGTGCTCACTTCGCCTTCACTCCCATAAGGAGCGAAAGCAATTCAACTTGAATCCGCGAGTATGAGTATAAGAATATTGGGCAAGTCCATATTAATGGGGGAAATAAATTTATTATTGATTTTGTAACGAAGTGTTTTTTTTCGTTACTAACTATTTTAAGTTTCCGAATTTACTTTTATTAATATTATTTATAACCCGTTATATATGTGGAAATTACTTCGATATGAAATATTCATTCCAGATGTAACGAAATTTCTTTCTAGTTATTAATGATTTAAGTTCCGAATTTACTTTTATTTAATATTATTTATAACCCGTTATATATGTAGAAATCACTTTGATATAAAATATTCATTCCGGATTTTTATTTAAAAATTTCAAATTTTGACCGCGATCCGATGGTAGAATTTATGTTTACCCCTACCGCGGAATACAGAGTAAGGAGCGCGTAGGTCGAACTAGCGGAGAGAGGTGGAAAGCAGTCTGAAACCTGGTAGGTGCTAGCGTCGATAGTTGAGAGAGAAGAGTGGTATCGAGTCCCGAGTTCCGACCGCCAGCATTAGAACAACGCTTCGACTGTAAGCATTCAATCAATTTATTAACCGTTTCTTGTAGTTGTTTTTAAGTAGTTTTTTGAGTTTTAACAAAAGTTGAAGCGATAACTGTGAAGGTAAGAATATTTGAAAATTATAATAAAAGTGGTCTTTTCAATAGGTATTTGAATTTCTATTTTGAATTTATTTGAATATTAGACATTTCATTTTTACTGCAAGCGTTAGTGGTTTTGTGATATATCAAAAATATAACGAGAAACAGTACATTTAAAATCTCGAAAATATTTTATTGAGTGTCAACCCGATTCCCTAATTTGCGTTTCGGTTGAAATATCGAAGACTTCCAGGTGTCTAGCCAGGGCTCTTTTGATATTCTAATTAGAAGGCGTAAATTCCGTTCGAATTGAAATCTTGAGGACTTCCAGGTGTCTAGCCAGGGCTCCTTGATATTTTGATTCCCGGATTTCAACCGTCAGTATCCCGTCCCGATTCCCTAATTTGCGTTTCGGTTGAAATATCGAAGACTTCCAGGTGTCTAGCCAGGGCTCTTTTGATATTTTAATTAGAAGGCGTATACTCCGTTCAAGTTGAAATCTTGAGGACTTCCAGGTGTCTAGCCAGGGCTCCTTGATATTTTGATTCCCGGATTTCAACCGTCAGTATCCCGTCCCGATTCCCTAATTTGCGTTTCGGCTGAAATATCGAAGATTTCCATGTGTCTAGCCAGAGCTCTTCCGATATTTTAATTAAAAGGCGTATATTCCGTTCAAATTGAAATCTTGAAGACTTCCAGGTGTCTGGCCAGGGCTCCTTGATATTTTAATTTCCGAATTTCAACCGTCAGTATCCCGTCCCGATTTCCTAATTTGCGTTTCGGTTGAAATATCGAAGACTTCCAGGTGTCTAGCCAGGGCTCTTTTGATATTTTAATTAGAAGGCATATATTCCGTTCAAATTGAAATCTTGAGGACTTCCATGTGTCTAGCCAGGGCTCCTTGATATTTTAATTCCCGGATCTCAACCGTTAATATCTAGTCCCGATTCCCCAAAATTCCCGAAAGTGGTCCCACCACTTGGCCCGAGCTTTCGACAGTTTTATTCAAGAACCGGGTGCATCGAAAGTGATTGGACACTTTGCTAGAATCAATGTAGGCTCCGTTTTATTAATTTTAATTTATTAACCTGTATATTGAAAAGACCCGTGAAATAGGAGCTTGCTTTTAACGCTTGTATATTAAACATTGCTTTTGCTGATAAAAACTCTCTCGCTTATGTCCTGCCCGCTTCGTCTCTAATGACCGCATATTAAATGTATATAGTTCGCTAACATTTCTCTGCTTTTCTGGGGATACCAGAGTATGGGTTACTTTTATGTATGATAAGGTTTTTTTTTATATAGATAACGATTTGAGTAGCTACAGAGCCTGTATTTATTGTTAAATAAAGACATTGTTGTAATATAACCTAACCGAACCTCTGTGTTTTACTGACCTACTATAGACTAAAATAACCCTATGGTAGAGTATTTGTTTAGTTGCACGAATTTAGATTCTCCGTAGTGTAGGCCAGGAGAATAACTTTCATTTTAGGACCAGTGAGGAAGTTTCTGGATACAATCCTGCCGGATGAGATACAATTAGACCCCTGGAAACCGTCCGTACCTCCATCTGAGGCTACCTGGAACTCCTGACGAGTTAAGTCAAGGGGGCCGTGGAGATAACCACGATAAAAATCTGGCGCCCGAGCACTAATTCCGAACGTGTTGCATCGAGGGTGTCCAAAGTGACGTGCTGAGGTGGCAAGAGCCGCGTAAGGAGCTAAAGAGCGTCACAATTTACAAGACGATAGTGATATGATATGGTAGCAGGATTAATAGAATTTTTGGTTTCATGTTACTTATATAGTAGTGACAAACAGGAGTTAGACATAATATTTATTTTTAAAGAATTGTTTTATTCATTGTTATAACATTTTTTTTTGTTATTTTTTCATATAATTTAGTTTTATCCATAAAAAATCGAAAGGGATACAAAAAGGGCTTAGTTCACGTCTAGTATCCTGTTTAAACCGAACGCCCTTTCAACAATTACGTAACATCAAATACAATATAGGTATTGGTAAGTAAACAAAATATTAATACTTTTCAGAGTTTAGCTCCGCAACATAACTTAATGGAAATATACAACTAGATTGGTACACTATATCTGTTACCTCAACTATAACTGTTTATTTTGTGGAGATCCCATTATGTATTTTAAATAATTAATACTACAAGAAAAATTGACAAGTTCTCATGCATACACACTCGGCGAATTAGCCAATAATTTACACTTTTCAACTGAGACGATTAGGTTATGTCAAAATATTTGACGTTTTATAGAATACTGCAGAGTGCACATAATTAAAATACTGCCATGTACATACTATACCTATAAAATTATTATTAGGAGGCGAATATTTTTGTTAAACCTGTAGTTTATTTAGTAAATTAGTCTTTCAAAATAGGCTTTGTAGCACTGAATAACCAAACTCTCGAAGGTATAATTTATGAGCAGTACCGTTCGAACGTTCGAATAGAATAGTTGGTTTGTGTGGTGTGTCTTATCTTTAAATAGTACAGTAAATTAATTATCTTTGACTAGTTTTCAATTTATTAGTATAAATAATAAAATATTTGGCATTGGGTAAGTTAATTCCTTTATATTATTATGACTGAAGATTCAGATGGGGGAGGGCCCCCATCTCAACACGACCCTCCTGATAAAATGCACATTGAAATAAATAAAAAGTACAATTTAAATAATAAATATACTTCAACTGATATCGGACCGTTCTATGTTATCGTTGAACCTTCAGAAACAAGTATTCGTATTTCGGCAGTTAAAGTATAGTCTGTTTCTTATTGTCTGACAGCACGCGAAAAGGTCACAGATGCTAGTCAGGTAGTAAATGGTAGTAAACCATAAGCGTCTCCGGTCATCTAAGGAATTTATTTACTATTTAATTTTATACCCGATCTGATATATAAAGGTAATATAAATGTAAATTCGGTTAGTTAAAACAACTAACTGACCTTCATACATTTGTAGAGTACATACAGTTAAAACAATAAATTATTATTGAAATAATTTTGTAACACAACTACTCTGACTGAGTATTTCATTAATTATCTTGATAATTTGAAGCAGGTCAATTCTTGGGAGACATACTCGTATTAACAAACCATTTATCAATTCATTCTCCATATAATTACTATCTGATTTTCGAAATGTTGATAATAACATTTCCAAGAAACATTACAATAGGGTCTTACTAGGGATTGTCCCAATGACTACTTACAAATTTTGCAGGTATATACGGTGAAACTTGGTCTCTCCCAAATTTGTTTTGCTTAGAGTCGCTTATGTTCCATAAGTGTTAACTGTGTTGTGCAAAATTTCTTCAAGTTTTACCCCAGTAAAGTGTAAGAGCGTGCTCAGCTTACAAACGAAGACTCTGGTGTTAAATGTGCATGATGATGTTGTACATCAAATACCGGCTGCTACTGTTAGAAATATAGTTTCGACATGTTCCAATATGACAGGAGTTGGTGAATCTACTATTGACAGGCTTCTAAGAGAGAGGAAAAATGGAAATATATCTCCACCTAAAAAGTCAACTGGAAGAAAACCATTTGACCTTGATGAACATATGCAAAATACAATAAGACGAAAAGTACATGAATTATATTTTAAAAAAGAGATCCCAACCATTGACATAATTCTAAGAATGGTGAAGGAGGACGAGAATTTGCCTGACATAGGGCGAAAAACTTTGTGGAAATTATTACACAAATTAAATTTTACTTGGGAGAAGAAAAGTCGCAAATCAGTGCTAATCGACAACGAAGAAATAATATGTTGAAGACGCCAGTATTTACGAGATATCCGAAAATATAGACAGGAGGGAAGACAAATCTATTATCTAGATGAGACATGGCTCAATTAAGGACATTCAGTCAAAAAAATATGGCAGGACAAAAGTATTCAAACCAGTCGTCAAGCTTTCATAGCAGGTCTATCTACTGGACCGAAAACTCCTATCGGTAAAGGTCGCCGACTAATAATAATTGTTGAAGGTGGTTTACTGGAGTTTCAGTCAACATCAACCAAAGACTATCAAGAAGAAATGACTGCAGATGTCTTTGAAGAGTATTTTACACAAATGGTCGAATTAATTCCAAATAATGCTGTAATCGTTATGGACAATGCCACTTATCATTCGTGATTAACAGAAAATCTTCCATCTACCTCTTGGAGAAAAGCTGATATTAGAAACTGGTTAATCGTAAAAGATAAACCATTTGAAGATGATATGTTGAAAAAAGAACTTTTAAAGGTTGCTTCAGATCACAAGCTACAATTTAAAAAGTTTGTTATTGATGAAATAGCCAAGAATCGTGGGATAACAGTGCTTCGTTTGCCGCCATATCATTGTGAATTAAATGCGATAGAGTTAATATGGGCCCAAATGAAAGGTTATGTAGCTAGACATAATAAAACATTTAAAATGAAATATGTTCGTGAACTCATGAAGTACTCATTGACAACAATAACTGAAGAGAACTGGAGAGATGATGTGAATCATGTAATTAAAGAGGAAGAGAAAATGTGGGTTTTAGATAACCTCATAGAACAAACTATAGAACCGATAATGATCTCTCTCGACGAGTCTTCGGATGATTCTTGTATGGCCAGTGAAGAGGATGATACTATAGATTGAATTTTATATTTCCTATAAATGGTATGTTTACTTTACTTAATATACATTAATTCATTGTCAATAAATTTGAATTATGAAAATTAAATTATATTTTCTTTAATTAATTTAATTTAATAAAAATGAAAATGTAACTTGTTAATAGGCCTAAACGAATGAATTTTATTTCAACTGTAATGTTGACCGAATCTAATTAAATAAGCAAAATGAACTAATATCGTAATCTCCGCCACTGCCGCACTGTTTATCATTTTGCTGGCATTGTTCAATTTTATTACCATATTGTATTTTGAGCCGAAACAGGGATGTACAGATAACTAATCCAGACACCTACTTGTTTTGCATTAGAATTGTAGTATTTACTTGTAAAATTCTTAGGATCACTCTGTCAGAGATAATTTTCTATTTGAATATTTAATGAGGCTACTGTGCTGTCAGACATTAAGAAATAGACTATAGGTCATTATCTTTTTAATGAAAGAAATTTAAAAAATGATATTGTAGATATTAAGTTAGTTGGTAGAAATAAAGTGAAAATTATTTTTAAAAACTATCATAGTGCAAATTCAATTATAGGACATGAAATAATGAAAGTTAACAAATTGATAGCGTATATTCCGACTTTTTTCAATCATAAAAAAGGCGTAATTAGGGAAGTTGATACATTTTTAAATGAAAAATATATATTGGAAAATATTGAAGTAAGTACCTAAACAAATGTTAATTGTTACTTTTTTAGGAAATTCTTTACCTAGTTCAGTTAAAATTGATTTAGTTCGGTTCATAGTAGAGCCTTATGTTTATCCAGTAGTGCAGTGCTTCGATATGAACATACTAAAAAATATTGCAAAAGTACCACTGACAAATGTATAAAATGTGGACAAATTCATGATGTTAAAGACGGCGAGAATGTAAAAGTGAGGAATTTTGTATATATTGCGAACAAAACGGTCATAAGTCTGTCTCAATAGAATGTCCCAAGTACCAGTATCAATGGTTAATAACCCAAGCTACTCCAAAGCTACCTCAAACAATAGGTACAATTTATTAAACAACCTCACCAACTTCCCACATCTGAATCATGACAAAGATAGTGAGAATCCTTCAGGTGGTAAAAACTGGGTACCACGTCCACAGTCCCAACCTCCTAAAAAACGCAAGGCCATTTCTCCTCTTATAGTTTAAAAAACCCTACCTTCAAATTTCAGGCCACAACTAGTAATTCTGTTTTGCCTAATCCCCATAAGGATTATTTCCAGTCATACAGAGAAAAGCTAGAAATCGAAATTTTACATAAAATTCCTTACATTTTCGAACATCTTATTAAAAAATTTAATTTAGTTGTGCCAGACTGGGATATTTTTCAAGAAACACAAAACCAAATTAAAACAATTATAAATTCTTTACCTGATTCTAACGATGATGAATTCTATTAGAACCTTAAATATAATTCAATGGAATTGTAATTCAATAATAAAAAATAAATCTAACCTTTTAAACTATTTAGCTGGTTCAACTACTAGATTCGAACTAATTGCTCTAAATGAGACTTGGTTATCACCAAATAAAACGTTTTATGTAAATGGGTACAATTTTGTACACGTTAACAGGACTGACGGATTTGGTGGTGTCGGAATCCTCGTCCGAGACCACTTATCATTCTCAGAAATAGTTGTCCGTAAAAATTTCATTTCCAAAATAGAGATTTGTGGAGTGTATCTGAATGACCTTAATATATCTATACTTTGTGTTTATAAGCCTCCTAACATACAAGCGGCTACGAAAGACTGGGAACATATTTTCTTACAGACTCAGGGTGATGTTATTGTATGCGGCGATTTAAACTGTCATCACAATCGTTGGGGATCTACACTCGACAATATACAAGGTAACAGATTAATAGACGCTATAGATGAAACAAATTTAATTATTTTAAATGATGGCAATCCAACAAAAGTTGGTAGGCCTAACGAACGACCTTCGCCAATAGATCTTACCCTAGTTTCACCTAGTTTGATGAGTTACTACTCGGAATGGAATATAATAGATGATACATTAGGATCTGATCATTTTCCTATACACATCTCTATATCATGACAATATATCCCATGTCCTGTATTACCATCAAGAAAATGGATAGAGTCTTCTACCGATTGGGATCTTTTTCAGGAGTGCATAGTAAACGACCTCCTAATTAACGATATAAATTAATGAGAATCTTTTTTTGAAATAATAAATAAAGCAGCATCCAATTCTATGAAATCTCGTACTGGCAGATCTAAAAAAGTGTCAAACCCCCTTTGGTGGGACAATGATTGTGTTCAAATTGTAAATAAACGGAAGAACTCTTATAAAATGTACAAAAACACTGCAATCTTAGAAAATTATCTACAATTCAAAAATATTCAAGCTAGAAGCAAACTATTATTTAAACAAAAACAACAGGAATGCTGGAAAAAATTTGTTAGCAGTTTTAACAAAAACACACCGATCGCAAGAATTTGGGCATTTGTTAGAAAAATATCAAACAAAAATTCTACAATGAAAAAACAACCAATATCTGAAAGCCTTATAAATCAAAATTTTTGACAACATTTCCCCAAGTTTTGTTCCAAATATAATAGAAGAACCGACAGAAAACCACAGCAATCACAATGTCGACAAATCTTTTGATATCATAGAACTGGAAACTGCAATCAAATCCACAAGATGTACAGCTCCTGATAACGATAATATAACATATGATATTATTAGAAATATGCCATTACCTGCGAAAACAATTTTACTACAAATATATAACGATTGGTGGGTAAAAGGTAAGTACGTTGAACAACTGAAACAAGTAACTATTTGTCTAATCTTGAAACCACAAAAAGAGAGAAATTTATTTACGTCTTATCGACCTATATCACTGATGTCCTGTATAACGAAAACTTTTGAGAGGATGATTAAAACAAGACTGGAATGGCGCTTGGAACAAAATTCAATTTTACCCTGCACACAGTATGGATTTAGAAGGGGCTATGGTACATTAGATGCAGTAACTCATTTAGTTAATGATGTTCAAATTACATTCTCTAAAAACAGATATTTAGTTTGCTTATTTCTTGATATAAAAGGTGCTTATGATTGTGTGGATATCAATTTACTAAAAAACAAAATAGTAGAGGTTGGTTTTAGTGAAAGGACTTCTCAGAGTATATCACAATTATATTATTCGCGTACAATTTATATTAGGAATCATAAAAATCAATTGCACGGTCCCAGAATTGTTTATCGTGGATTGCCTCAGGGATCTGTATTGAGTTCTTTATAATTTAATATATATTCTGCCGATTTACATACACGGTTTTCTAATACAATACGATGCATTCAGTATGCAGATGATATCTGTATATACTCCATCCAGGATACATACGCTGATTGTCTTAAGACCTTGGAAAATATTATGCAAACTGTAGTCAAATGGACTGAAGGAACATGTATGACCCTCTCAGCTGAAAAATCCTCAATTATGTTTTTTACTAGACATGGGCTTCACACACCGGAGAGCCTAACTCTGTGTGGGCGAGCGTTGTCGGTAGTAAACGAGTATAAATACTTGGGTATTATACTAAATACTAAATTATTATGGTCCAAACACATCATACATATAAAAAAAAATTTGAAAAAGGGTATAATCTCCTAAAATGTGTCACAAACCCGAGATGGGGCGCAGCCCCTGCCATTGCTATAATGTTTTACAGGTCTTACGCCAGATCAATTATAGATTATGGATGTTGTTTATATGGATCAAGTAGTAATTCCAACTTATTGAAAATAGATCGAATTCAGTATAAATGCCTTGATGAAGTTGGATGTGCTGTATACATTTACAATACAAATCAATCGTTACGAATCAGATTACCCGATATATGTAGTATATATACTGCGGAGTTGTATGCAATCTTACAGGGCTGCTCCTGGCTGAAATCAATTAAAAAGATGGCGATCTCGAAAGAATGAAAAGTCCTATTTTATGTGACATTAAAACAATATTGTTGAATTTGAGTATGACATTTATTTGGGTTAAGGGGCATATTGGAATATATGGGAATGAAAAAGCTGATCGATTAGCAAAAGATTCGGTACTGAATGGAGTTTTTTGTAATGTGTATACTGGAAAAGATGCGATTAGCTCAATAAAAAATAAAATGTATGTATCCTGGCGAAAACACTGAGAAAACGCTTCGCAATCCTCAAATAACACCTATTTTCAAATTCATCCTACCTTACCCTCACCTCCAAACTATATTTTTGATTATACAACTCCTAAATTTTATTCAGCAAGTATATTTAGAATGAAGACTAGCCATGGAAGATATCCGGCCCATCTTGCCAAGTTGGGTATTATACAGTCATCATCCTGTACCTGCAATGATAATTCTTATGCTGATCTTAATCACATTTTCTTTGGATGCAGCAATTACATTAACAAAACAAACAGTTTAATAAAGTCACTTGATGAACAAAACTACTCCCTACTTTTAAACCTCACTCACCTTTTAAGCTCAGATAACTGTCATATTTTAGATCTACTGGTAAATTTCATCAAATACATAAACATTAGTATTTAGGTAGAATCATTGAAAAATTCTGTAGCTAATGGACTTGCTTCCTAGCCATTTTCATTCACACACACACACACACACACACACACACACACACACACACACACACACACACACACACACACACACACACACACACACACACACACATACACGTTCCGCAATATTTATGGCATCGCATGAAATATCCTCAATTGTGGCACAGTCAACAAGGGAGCGTACACTAGTAGAGTATTTTGTAGCGGTTCCTCCTATATTTAACTTAATCGTTTACTCCCCGTGGTTTCCAAGTTATTCAAAAAAATTATTTGTGGTATCAGGTGCCTTAAACATTACCCAACGTGAAAAACCTACACAAGTTGCCATAAATATTGAGAATTGTGAAGATGTGTATAAATGGTGCCATAATTTAGTGTGTAAAGTGATACAATGTTGCCAAACTATAAAAAATGTTGCAGAATTGAAAAATATTCACCAAAATGGCATAGACAGCTAGGGCATGGGACATAATCAGAATCCTTTAGTCTTATTTTAATTTTCAGTTGTTCGACGAAGTAATACAAACTCTCCATTTTTGGTAGCCAATATATTACAATTGTGATAGAAATCTCTCACTCGAGTTATTTTAACAAATCCAGCTTTTCGTTGACTTATGTTTTTGGGAAATAACGTCAATTTAACAACTTCCGTTTCATTTATATGGCAAAATTCAAGGTGTCGAGACATATGAATCACATATTTGTTACCATAGTAACAAACGTATTTTTTGTTTCGAAGTCGTTTTCCATTATATTTAATAGCTGCCTTTATTTCGATTCAACCAGGCCTAGTTGGTTTTCGATAAATAGAGTAATCACTAGTGAGTGTTAACTCTTTAGTACTTACTACGTGAGCTTTCTTCACAGCACCAACTCATCTCACCAGATTTGTACAATTTTCTACTACTATCTATCTAAGTTTCTTTAAAATCAACGTCCTTGAAATACTCTAACGAATTTCTTGTTCTTTTCAAAAGTTCGACTGTATCTCCGAATGCGTTACTAGGTACCTACAATGGATCTTTGCCGAATTAGATGGTATTTTTCGATGCGAAGAATAATTTAAAAAAGCTATTTTAAAAAATTAATATCACATATATTCCTCACATGACGTACACGAAAATACGTAACAATGTTTTTTACTGACAAATGGCATTTTTTACAAAAAAGCTAGTATAACCGGAAATCGTCTAAAAATTCGCTATTTCTACAATAATAAAGTGGCTATACATATTTAGAACACTTGCAAATTTTGGTAAAAAAAAAATCATTATTTCCACATCATGTTCAATTTATTGAGTCGTCTACAACAGTCAAAGTTGTACTATAAGATAACAGTATCTTAATTTTGATATTGTTTGTTGATTATAGGTCGTTGATTATATCAACGATGTGACCGACCAACCATTGTCTTCATCGGAGAGCGCAAAAAAAATTAGGTGTAGGGTTTATGTGAAAAATACTTGGGGATTTTCATCGTTGAAGTGAAGCTATGAATAATGAATTACACCTAACTCGTACCATAGATAACGTTACGGGGCATTTTGATATCGGTAAATATGAATGAGTTATTAGACTCCTGTAACTAATTGAATAAAATATGTTTCAAAATATACCAATAGTAATATTAGACCTATAATCAACCAAAAATCCCAAAATTAAGACGCAGCGTACATCGTTGATTGTTTTAGATAACACAGTAAATCTTTCATTTCAAAGCAGTTATAGTTACAAACAAAAATTATCTTTTTTGCATATTTAACTTCTTGAACGTATACTCTAACCAATTTATGTGTCTCATTTATTATTAATATGAGTATATGCCTGTCGTTACAATTATTTGAAACATAAAAATTGTGGAAAATCTTGTATCTCAGAAACTGGATATTATTTTTATTTGGTGTCCTGAAGACTTTTAATCAGAGCAACAAGGTCTACCATATACGTGAAAAGCATTCAATTCGACAGAAAACCATTTTCTATATTAACGTTACGGTCTCCTTTCTATAAAGTGACATCCTATAAACAATGAATTATTAAGTAACCTATATGTTAACTACCGTCAATTGAAAAAAAACTTTTCTTCTCTTACCTAAATTTGGTCTAACTAATACACTAGAGTTACAAGAAAATAGGATTAATTTTTATCGAATAATAAAACACTAAAACTATTTATATTTTAACTAAAATAACATTTATTAAGTAGTGGTTTTCATGTCCTGTACCATATTTGACTACTTAGATGACCATGCATATAAATTTACACATATATGATTACTTCACAGCTTTTCCAAATACCATGTTTCGATTTTTTACAAAATAAGGTTACATCACTCTTAAATCAAAATCAAGTTATTTTTACTTACCCTGGATGTTTAAGATTTTTTATGTTTTGTTAATCCATGATTAATTTTCGGGGATTCACAAAGTTTTATCTGAGCAATATGGTGCGTATTTTGGGGATAACACTGTATTATTTAGATATAAAAGAATACAGAAACACTGCAATAGATGACGAACTTAAATTTTATAATATATATATATATATATATATATATATATATATATATATATATATATATATTAAGCCAGTGCTCTAGTATAGATAAATATTCATATATTAGATTGAATTAAAAAGGAATTTTTTTTTGTATATACGTATGGTGTATCATTAGACACTACCTAATTAAGAACAAAATTTAACATAAAACGAATGAATGACTTAAGCAAATGTATTATAAAATATTGAGTACATCAATTTAAGAAATGGATTAAGGATAAGGAATAGAATGGTAATGATAATATAGAAATTAATTCTTAAGAAAATGTTACCTTCACAAATAAATCCTAAGGTCAAGTCAATGTCAACAATTTTCGTTAAAATCAATCTGAACGCTGCTATGTCCACACTTGAATCGGGAAAAGGATGTTAATTTGTTCAAAACCTAAAATAATAAGAATTAATAATCAAATCACTAATTTATTAACGATATGCAAATACAATAAAAAGTTGCAATTTGAAAAAGTAATTTATAAGAATAAAACTGTATGAAATATGACATTTGGAATAAGAGCCATATTGTATGTCATAGAAATCTAGTAATCAAATCGAAATCAATGAAGGAAGTGATTGAATCTAGTTATAATATTGCCAACCTAAATTCAATGAGTTGGAAGTTAATATAAAACAGAGAATGTAAATTTGAAATTAAGTTAGAGTTTATATAAAGCGAAATTAGTGCTAATTAAAGAATTAAAAAATAAACAGTTCCATATATATAAATCATAAATTTAGATTGTAGAAATTGTATATTAATTGTACACAAATTTACTAAAAAAAAGGAATTACAAGGATTGAAACCATTGTAATACATGTAAAAGACTATTTATATATTCTATAAGATATTGTTAAACCATTTATACAAGTGATTTCACTCTCCAAGACTATTTTAATTGAAGAATTCAGTATTTCCATAAAAAAAACATTATCATTGACAATTGTTGAATAAAATAACAAATTAGGAGGCTGTGTTTTAGAGATTGTAAAAAATGTTGTTGATTTTGAAAAGAAAAGGGAGTCGAGAGTTAGTTGGGGAATGAGGAACTAGGATGTAATTCTCTGAGAAGATTTTTGTAAAAACTTTAAAGTAAAAGTAATAATTTTAAATCTAAATTAATAAAAAATTCATAATATTAATGTCGATTAACCCCTGTGAATAAGTGAAACGTGCCAAACGAGTATTTCTTGGGTAAGGAATACCTAAGAAAAGAGACGGGATGTTGCAGGTCCACCACGCCGAGAATGGAATATAAGGTCTGTGTTATTTGAGTTTTTAATTTGGAATTCCAAACAAACAAAGAAAAAGTGAACTTTTGAAATTAATTTGAACATTAAAATTTGAATAATCTAAAATTGGCCAAAGAAACTTTAAAATAATTAATACCAAATTTTATCCATGGATAATTAAAGAACTCTAATTTTCTGCAACAATAATTTTAGATATTAAATATGTACTTACTTGTAAAAAGTTTTTCGTTTGTAAAATAATCAAAGTTCACACCACTCATAAATGCTTTTCCAATCTTAATTTCCGCTTTGCATGCTGACCTATTTTTATAAATATCAAACACACATTTAATTCACAACTTGAATTATATATGTAACTGTTTAATATAAGTTTTCAACCATATTATTCTAAATGCACTAAATTGATGCACATTGAACTGTTAAACGTTTGCATCCTCCACGTTAACTGTGTACTATAATTTTGTGACGACGAGAAACGTTGAACCGGAAGAGCTGCTCCGTTGCGCCGAAGCAGCTACTATAAGCGTTCAGTACGCATGACCATCAAAGAATACAGGGGAGGTTCAGGAATATTTGTGTGTGTAAAATTTTGAAGATTTCATCAACAATTTATTAAAATATTTTTATTTAAGTGTTGGTATTTTTCTTATTCCAGTCAATGTCCATAACACTTTTCACGAACATTGTTTAAATCATTCATTCGATTATCATATGGTGAGATGATTGAAATAAAGATATATAATTTATTCAGGAATAGACCTATCACGAAATCATAATAAGTAAATGTTCATATGTGTAAAAAAATTTTCTAATAGGTGTCCAGGACTCAAAGAGAGAAGTCTCATGTTCTCGACTGCAATATAAAATTTAAACAATACATACAATTAAAAAATTTTCATATAATCATATAGGGCTAGCCGAAGGTAAAAACGGATAAATAAAGGTAAATCATATAAGTATATATAAAATATAACATATCCACTATAATATATATATATATATATATATATATATATATATATATATATATATTTGTATATATACTTATAAATACGGTACTTAAACTGAAATTTGGAGGGTGAAAATGAACTATTTTATAATCCGCGTATAAAAGAGACTTCATTATAACATTGTTTACAGTGTCACAATGGAGCTCTTTGAACACTGTGTACAGTTGGTTATTTTATTTAGTTATATTTTTATTTGACATTTGACTTTAACCTTGAAACAAATTATAAATAAAATAGTCTACCGTTGTTCTAGCTAGCAAATTATTATATTAAAGGTAAATTAGAATGATTTATATATTAAAAATATTAATGAATAAAGTGCGCTAACGTTTATTTATCAATGATTTGTCAATTGTTTATTTTTATATTGTATAGGATCAATATATAGGTATAGAAAACGTTCTATTTTTGGGATAAATTACCAGATATCTATGTGAAGATGTATTACAGAAATAATTCTGTTCATGATATAATATAAATAGATCGCAAGAGCATATACGAAGAAGCTCTCTTTTAAACAAATAATCAACCTCTTTTTGCTTAAAAGAAAGTTTGTTTACAATTTACACAATTATTCGGTTATAATATGTCAAAAGTCAGAAGTGCTGAATAAAACCATCTGTGATCTGACCAATTAGGAATCTACAGAATTGCCAACTTAAATTCAACCACTCCACCTAGTTTAAAAACAGGGATTATATGAAATTCTATTTTATTTAAATAATTAAATAAATGCTAATTATAAAAAATATTGTGTAAAACTTGTGCCACAATGACTTTCTGTAGTACTCGTGATTTGCACAAGTCACCGCTTCGCGGTTCGTTGTGCAAACTTCAGTCATACTACAAAACGAGTCATTCGTGCTATTCAACACTTCGATCCTGATTCCGATTTTGTTTGTAATCGAAATCGAAAACGGATTGATGTTTGTTGAACGACCAGAAAAAATTGTCATTTATCATGTCATTTTACAAATCAAATAAATCAATATTGACATAACCACATCATTATTTCGGTTCATTTCACATGTATTTCACACTTTTCACAAGTTCATTTAGTTTAATCACGTTCAATTTTATAGAAGATGTTCTGTTAACTAAAATTGTAATATACAATTGCAAAATATCACTCACATCACATAACCCATAGACAAACGATAGATTATTTAAATTTTCGACCAATCACATGCTTCCGATTTACGATTGTTTTCAATAGCATCATACTTTTAGACCGATTATAATCATAGTGATCGATTGATATCGAAAATGTATTGTTGAACATGTTGTTTTTTAAATGACAGGAAATGATTGTAATCGATTGTCGCGTTGAATAGCACTATAGTGACACTTGTTTTACAAATAACTATTGTAAGCTTCTCTACTAGTGGTAAAAGGTGACGTAATAGGCATCAGTGACGTCACCAGGCAGCTGAAACCAATAATATTAAATGGGACCTTATGGCAAGTGACGCCTTGTTTGAAAGGTATTTAGAATACATATTCAATCTTACTAATATATGAGATTCGCTTTTAATTATTAAAGATTCAAATGCCCTCTTATGGTTAATTGTCGAAAAGTTTTTCAATTGACGTTTTTACATGCGATAATATCTTGAATTTTTAGTTTAATTATTATTAGCTGTATCTGACAAAGTAACAGCGATCTTAATTATTGGTAAGAGTAGAAATAATTTTCATGCGGCGGCACGCATTTTTAATGAGAGATACGCCGATCGCCCTATATCGAGGACTTATTTGAGGGAACTTTTTCATAAGTTTCAACATACAGGTAGTGTTCATGATGCCAAACAATCGGGTAGACCAAATAATGGTATTGATAAACAAATAGAAACAGTTGCTGAAATTGTAGTAAACCCTCCTTCTTCCACAGCCCAAGTGTCTACCTATGGAGTCAGTCATGGATCAGTAAACAGGGTGTTGATCAAAAACAAATTTCATCCATACAAATTTAAAATGGTGCATCAACTTTCAGATGACGACCCCGACCGAATGCTGCAATTCTGTGAAAATATGTCGACTAAAATTCTTCAACAGTCAGACTATGTAAGGACAATTTGTTTTAGTGACGAAATTACTTCCTTCCTTAATGGCAATGTTAATACTCAAAATGTGAGGTGAGTGACATAAATCCTCACATGTTTCGAGAAAAACATACACAGTTTTCATTAAAAGTAAAAGTCTGGGCAGGTATTTTGGGAAACCATATAGTAGGGCCTCTTTTTTGAACTCTAATTTAACCGGTGGAGTATATTTCGAGATGTTAGAAAACGCAATTGAACCCTTAATACTTCAAATTCTGGAAGATAATCCAGATGAATTTGGTATCTTGGAAATAAAGTTCCAACAAGATGGGCTGCCGCACACTATTACTTTGCAGTAAGACGTTATCTGGATGAGGAATATCCTGGTTGATGGATTGGACGATGCGGTCCAATGCAATGGCCAGCTCGATCACCAGACATAACAGCTTTAGATTTTCTTCTGTGGGTATACCTTGAATCTGAAGTTTCCGCTACAGTTCCTGACAGTATTGACGTTTTAAAACAACGAATTATTGGAGAATGTAGGGTAATTTCCTCTGACACATTATATCGAGTCCGACAAGAGTTTAATAATAGGATGTTTTACTGCCAGGAAGTAAATGTAGAGAATAATTATTATAAGAACTTGTTCTTAATTATTTATTAATTATAAGCAAAACTCAAATTTTAGTGTTTATTTATTTTAACCATAAAAAATATCGTAAATCCTAAGAAAATTTGTATGATCGAATAGGTATTCTAAATACCTTTCAAACGAGGTGTAACTTGCCATAAGGTCCTATTTAATATTATTGGTTTCAATTGCCTGGTGACGTCAACGATGCCTATTACGTCACCTGTTACCACTAGCAGAGGGAATTACAATCGTTCATTTTCACGCTCCAAATTTCATCAGTCTAAGTATCACCGTTCAAAATAAAAAATGGGGGAGGGGACTTTTGAGAAGCACTGTATATATAGTTTGCTGTTACTTATATATTATATACTACAATGTATTCCCTGATTTTTATAAATAGATATTTGTGATTTCGTTGTCCAGTTTATGTTTTGTAACATGAATATAGAGGTACTACCGATCCTCTATATCTTTATTTGTTGCATAGTAGGTAAAATCTTAGCTCCAAATAAGCAGCATTTAGTGAGATTAAGTTTGTTATTATGTAAGAAACTTAACTGTAACATTACATTCTGGGCGAACGTTGAACAAAATTGAATAGTTCTAAATTCAAGAAAATATATGCGCCAAAATTTGGTTGGGCTAAATCGCCGCAAAACCTTAATCCGGTCCTGGGTTTACTCCGTACAATAAGAACACATTTTTGAACCAGTAGCTTTCAAAGTGAGATACATTCATATTAGGTATTTTCAATTAAATCTAATAGCTTCATAAAAAAGTAAAATGTTATTAAATCTGGAGATTTTTCGTTGTATTACGATTATTGAGGTACTGCCTAATTTTTCAATTGATGTAGTTGAACGTTGATATAGCTACACAATTGATTGAATTATGAATATAATAAAAAACTTTGTATAGATATAGCTTTATTCCCTGTATCTTTGCTCATCGAGACCAGTTTAAGAATTTTTTTCCCTCAGGTGTCCATTTCACGACCTTATTGAAACGTTCATTTAGAAAAGAAGCTTTTACATATCTCTGTCTATCCATTCTGCTAAATTAATAAACCTAGATACAATGTTGCAATATCTTACCATCAAAATCTCGTGTGTTCATGATTTATCCACTATTATGGTAACTAACACTCTATAAATAGTAATATGGTAACGTGTGTAAGTTACCAGAAATCGGTGTTATGGCTCGAATGACACTTATGAAAGATCTTAGTAATGCGTTTGCAAAGTTGCCAAATATACAAATATACAGGGTGTCCCGGGACTAATGGGAAAAAAGTCAGGAGCGTATAATCTGAGCCAAAATAATGTTAGTACTTCATATAAACTTTTTCTATGTAGGCCCTCGTTTTCGAGTTATAGGCCTCCAAAGTTTTAATTTTGAATTTAGTTTTTATTTTTATTTTCTTTACTAGTTATTTGATCTTTGTTAAATGTACGGCAAAGCTATAATGTACGTGTATGTTTATTTTGGAAAAGTAAACAGATTTACAGTAGTGCCTTGAAGCCAGGGACGGACTACTCGCAATGGTTAGTGATCCAAAAAAATTGCAGGGATGGCACACCCTGTATGAAATTATCGAAATTGACTTCCCCACACATTAAGCTAACGAAAAGGTACTTTTGCTGGAATTCGATAAAATGAGCCGTTTGGCTAATATTTACAGTTGTATTAATGCACTACGTACAAATTTACCTAACTAACTCATTAATACGATGTACTACAAAAAAATAATTTGATGATAGCAGATGATAAAAACATTAAGAACTTATTTAATGGGAATTAAAAAGGTACGCAGACAACGTAATTAGTTGCTTTTAATCAAAATTACGAACACAACATTATTAAACCATTAAGAAAACCTCATAAAACACAAGTTATAAAACAATCGACTGAAACTAATTCCTAAACAACAAAAACTAACGTTCTTATAATAAATGTTCAATATGAGCTCCTCCCACTTCCACGCACATTCTAAGTCTACGACGGTTGTTTCTTTGCACTTCCAATAACATTGCAGTGTAACACATTTCTGTCTATTAAATCTTGCCTTGTTTGCACAGGTGTTGTGTATACCTTACTTTTGAGATAACCCTAGAGGAAGAAATCCATAGGATTAACATCTCCTGATCGCGGTGATCATTGAAAAGGGCCTACACGACCAATCCATCTATTAGGAAACCTTGTGTGTAAATGCTATCGTACATCTAAACTGAAATGAGGAGGGGCCCCATCATGCATGAACCATAAATTTCTACGAGTTTGTAGTAGCACATCATCAAACAGGTTCCATAACTCATTTTGCAAAAACTCCAAATATCTCTGACCGGTCAAAGTATCGTCAATAAAGTATGGCCCTATCAAATGATTTCCAACTATTCCTGCCCAAACATTAACCATGAATCTATGCTGGCTCCTAGTTTGACTAATGCCATGTGGATTCACATCATCCCATAAATGCATATTATGAGAATTTATGACTACATCTCTGTTAAAACCGGATTCGTTCGTAAAGAGAACGTTACTTATAAATGTATTGTCTGCTTGTTGTTGTTGCAGAAACCACTGGCTATACTTAAGTCGTGAAGGATGATCAGCCACTGTCATACTGTGTACTTTTTTCATGTGAAAAGGATATAACAGCTGTTCTTTTAGAACGCGATGCACAACTGATTTCGAGACGTTATGTTCTCTTGATAATTTTCGTAAACTCGTTGATGGTTCATTATCAACTGCATTTAACAAGTCTTGTTCAACTGCCACAGTACGTACGCTTCATACTGGACCTTCTCCACCTTTTTTTTGGCAAAAAACGTCCTAAAATTTAAAACTTTGTTTTGTATACATGGAAAATTACTTTTACTTATTCATACCTGTTTCTCGTAACCTGAGATCAATACGCTCAAACATTCGTCTGTCTGGCAATGCTCTGTTTGCAAAATGTTCTGCATAAAGCCTTCTGGCCTCTAAACAGTCAATATTAGCCGAACGGCTTATTTTATAGAATTCTAACAAGAGTACCTTTTCGTTAGCTTAATGTGTGGGGAAGTGAATTTCGATAATTTCATACAGGGTGTGCCATCCCTGCAAATTATTTGGATCACTAACCATTGCGAGTAGTCCGTCCCTGGCTTCAAGACACTACTGTAAATCTGTTTACCTTACCAAAATAAACATACACGTACATTATAGCTTTGCCGTGAATTTTATAAAGATCAAATAACTAGTACAAAAAATAAAAATAAAAAATAAATTCAAAATTAAAACTTTGGAGGCCTATAACTCGAAAACGAGTGCCTGAATAGAAAAAGTTTATACGAAGTACTAACATTATTTTGACTCAGATTATACGCTCCTGACTTTTTTCCCATTAGTCCCGGGACACCCTGTATATAATAGTTTTGAAAATAACAATTTAAAAATTCTTCAGTTGTTTCCAATAGTGGAACAATGTAAATAATAGTTATTTAACGAGCAAGTGTATTAGTAAGGGCGATTAACAATTAGTTATTTTAACGAGTGAGCGGAGAGTACTTTTTTTGTAGCATCTGCGCCGTGGTGTTTCGTATGCTTTTGATTCTTGACTCTTTGTAGAGTGTAATTTTTGTTAATTCTTCGTCTGTAGCATTATTTTCAAGTTTATAATCTCTTATCAATGAAAACTGCGAGAACTGTCACCAACAAGAAGCTTTGGAGAGACAGGTATCTGGAGATATATTCACCAAGACTGCCTTTCTAATTTCTGCAATGGATTGTTTTACAAATCAGTTTTTTCTCCAGAAACACCATTTTTGAACTGAAATAATCTGACGTTTTTTAACAAGAAATAAAAAAATGATATTTTGAATAAATAACAGATCCATGGTAACAAATTTTGTCGCTGTAAAAATCACATATGAATTTTGTCAATGTAACTGCAAATAACTTTTTGTCAGTATATAAGATACTGTTGCTATGGTATTTTGTCAGTGAAAAAAACTAAGTGAAATAGTCATGGTAATTTCACTGCAATTGAACTTATTATGAAAATTGAATACTATACAACAAATCAGTACTAAATATTGCCAATTTTTAGGCAAATTTAGCGTTCGGCGGGAAAAGAGGTATTTGATTTAGGTATTCCCCTGCTGACAGCACTAATTAGGAGGGTTTCTTCACAAATATGTCCTTTCGGTTAATTAAACTGCCTGACAATTTTTGTCGAAAAATGCTCAATAATTTGGAATTTATAGACAATATTCACTTCTAATTTTTAAACTTTAACCCTCTGTATCTCGAAAATGGGTCGCACTAACACTCATTTTAATTTTACAATTAATCTCACCACTATTGCCATATTTTTTTAGGACACCTTCTATACGAATAGCAGTGGAAATTCAACCATGTAGCATTCGAGTGCGTTTAATTATTCTGATAACCAATTATTTGAAAAAATGAATACCAATACATCACACCCTACGCCATTATTATAAGTTCACCTTCAACATCCCCCATCGTCACTAAGTCTAAATTTTAATAAGATCTCCTTAAACATTTTTAATTAAATTATAATTTTTTCATTATGGAAAGTGCATTTTTTTATTACATATAACCATTATTTTGTATATACCGTAATCAGATAATACGACTTTTCTAAAACAAAATAGTGACAAATGTGGCATCTTTACACACACACTGCTAGTTTGAAATTAGTTTCTCGAGTATTTCTTTTAATATAACAGTGGTCAACCTCAGCAGATAAATCAACAGAAGGCAACGCTGTAAATATTTGTGTAGATGGCACCACCATACGACCGCGCCCCCGATGCCACAATTGGGTGTGTATTCTCTATGAATAATCCTCATAAGTGGTAACATACACAGATCAGTGAATTCTGAGAGATTTTCTCATTAATAGTTGCTTCTAATAGATTTGGCAAATAAAATACGAATAAAACTTTAAATTTTGTGATTCCCATTTCTTTTCGGTTAAGAATAAGAAAGTTATGAGCATTTAAAATTGTGGAACCCGTGTGTGTGTTACCACAAATCGTGCATCCGCCACAGTTCAGCTTAATGCACGCACAAATTAGCCACAAATATAGTGCAACCAACCCACACACACACACACACCTATACGTGTTTTTGAGGGCTAACGAGGACCTTCACGATAATATGAGTTGTGAGGACCATGCTTATATATGCGTAAACCAATGGCACTTTAAACGAACCTGCCTTAATTCATCGGGTTCATTCAGAAAAGTATAATACACTCGGGGATTTCCAAGTTAGTTTTTTCATTTCCACTACAATGCATGAAACGAGGACTCCAATTTTGCTACAGTTTCTGAGGACTTTTCGGATTAAATCTTATTAGGACCTTAATTAATATGTGTTTACCAAAATTTCTTACGAGGACATATTAACGCTTGTCTATTCAAGGTTCTTTCAGGGGGATAGTTGAGGAGAGAATATATCATTATTGTCATGTTTTTTGATATTTTCACAGCTAGGTGTGTACTAACCACTGCCATTGGTTATGAGGACATCGTTTAAAATGTGTTAGGTACCTTTACTAATGTCTATAAAGAAGCATACACGAAATGGGCCTTAAGGCGTTAAAAGTAATTTATGGAGAGAGCATTCAGTATTTATTTGTTTGGTTAATATTTCAACCACATAAATGTCAACTATAAAACTAACATTCGTCATATTGCTTTAGTTGTCTTTTACTGTATAAGGTTATTCAGTACTACCATCCATCATCGTTATTATTGCCTGTAGAAGGAAAAAACAGACGTATGCTTATGACCACACGATAACTTCTAATTTTCTAATTCTAAACTATGTATATATAGTATAGTATACTAGTAAACTACATACAAGGTGTCAATTTCAAAACATACCCCTAGACAGTTTAATGCTGCTCGTCCCGGAAAAACTACCACACATAAGTACGTAAATGAATTAATGATGAAGATTTCAGAAACAGGATCAGTTAAGAATAAAAAACATCAACCACAACGAGTAGTTAATAACGACGCTGTGGAAATTGCCGTTTTAGGACAACTCACGTTACAAGAACAATAATCAGTATCACAAATATCTAGTGCA
Source organism: Galeruca laticollis (assembly GCA_963921935.1). NCBI lineage: Eukaryota > Metazoa > Arthropoda > Insecta > Coleoptera > Chrysomelidae > Galeruca > Galeruca laticollis. Next base: position 70,991,665 of record OY998181.1, read on the forward strand.
GTGGGTGTTTCTGGCAGCAGTGTTTTCAGAATTTTGCATAAATACAATCGTTACAAAATTAAATTACTCCAAGAGCTACATCAAGACGATTCCAACAGGGGTCTATAGTTTTGTGAATTGATAAGTGAACGACTGAACAACGATCCAGATTTATTGTACAATATCTACTTCTCGGATGAATGTTCATTTGCACTAAATGGTGTAGTGAACAGGCATAATTGTAGATACTGGGCAGAAACGGACCCACACGTAATGCGAGAGTTTCGTACTCAAACACGACAAAAATTTAACGTCTGTTGTAGCATTCTAGGTGATCATATTGTTGTATTTTTTCTAGAGGGAAGTTTAAATGGCGAGGTTTATCAACAATTACTCAGAGAAGCTGTTGATTCCGAAATGACACACATACTAGAAAATGATGATAATATATCAGAGAAGCTTTGTTGGCGTTCCAACAAGAAGGGTCACCTCCACATGACGCTCGCGCGGTACGACAGTATTTAAATGAAATATTTCCTGATCGTTGGATATGCAGACGAGGCCCAATGTTGGAATGGCCACTTACATCACCCGATTTAACCCCACGAGACTTTTTTATGTGATAACTAAAATTATTGCCTCTCATTATTATACAAACTTGTTAATAAATGAACTTTCTCTATCAGTAAATTGAAATTGCCCGTAACTTCCAAATGATCTACCTTTCACTTGAGGTATCAGATATTTTTGGAATGACCTTTCAGAGGAGAATCCAAAAATTTGGAAATATACAGGTTGTTCCATTGAAAAAATGGGAGACGGGACCATAGGAAGGAGGGAGTTAAAGTTATATGAATACATATGAGCAAAAAGACGTCCCGATTTATATGATTTTTGACGCATTTTTGTATTTTTTCATAAAGGTGACGGTTTTCGATTTGTTGAGGGTGGATAGTTTTCATCGAAATGCTCTGTTTATATATATTTATAGTGAAGAGTTGAGGTTTGCGGTCATAAGAAATAAAAAACTGTTTTTCTTATCTGCTCAATATTTCTCCATTATTCAATGGCTTCATCAGAAGCGAACTACGAGATTTATTGTATGAAACAATATTATAATAAAATATTTTAAATTTACTATTTACAGACATTGGCGCCAGATACTTAAAATGTAAATGTAAAAACAAAAAACATTCATCACATTTTTAGACGGTAGGTACTTTTTAAAATTAAACATGTAGATAAAATTAGAAAGAGAGAACAGATATAAGAATAAGTTATTTCTGGAAATGTGCTATATTAATAAAACAAAATACACCATAAATTATGAATCTGACATCAATCAACTAAGTAATATCTATTGTAACATCCTAAATAAAATTTAAATATCACCCTATACAATTAAAAAGTAAGCTAGTTTTATCTCCTTATAACTAATTCGTTTCTATACTTTATATAACAAAAATAACTAGCTTTTATTTTATCAACATGTTTAATATTAAAAAGTACCTACTGTTTGAAAATGTGTTGAACGTGTTGTGTTGTCTTTTGCTTTTACATTTTAATTAACTGACGCCAATTTCTGTAAGTAGTAATTTTTAAAATATTTTATTATTATATTGTTTCATTCAATAAATCTTGTAGTTCGCTCCTGATGAAGCCATTAAGTAATGGCGAAATATTGAGCTAATAAGAAAAACAGTTTTTATATTTCTAATGACCGCAAACCTGAAATCCTCGCTAAAAATTAATATTTCGCTGTCGAAAAAACTATTTCCTTTTTTATATAAAACTATATATATATATATATATATATATATATATACATATACATTAGAATTAAAGTATCACTAAACATAAATAATAAGAATTTTAAACATATAAAAACCATTAAAAAATAGTTCTTCGCAGAGTAAAATCAAGTGTCTTCAGGATTGGTAGTAATAGTATACTAAATATAAATCTTGTTTTTGCTTCCATGAATTAGATAATTCCGCTAAGTAGTTAACAAGTATCATTTAAGCCATAAAGCACCCTATATAATTGATAAAAATGAAATAATAATAAAATCCGTTTATCTGCTACGCAATTCTAAAAAACCTGGTTAAATTCATGTTGAGTTATATAAATCACAAGAACAGGTATCGTGGTTCTATTTGGTTACAGTTTGGTCTTGTAATTTTAATTCGCCTTGTATAAAGTTTTGTAATATTAACAGAATTTGTGCATTCATCTGTTAAGAAGAGCACTATATATATTTTCATACACTTCATATCCACATTTGTCTCAGGTTGTGAGGTCTTCAAATATCTTATGCATTAGAGGTTGCAATTTCTCGATTACTATTTATACATTTGTGATTTAAAACTCGTTTCGGTTACTTAACTCTCACTGATGGATAGACAAAATCTCATTGTCTTTATTGCAAATTGTGTAATTATGGCAACTCCGAAATTAAAGGCGGGAAATTACCAAATATTACTCTTTATAGTCCTCGGAAAGCCTATAGAGTAAAGTGTATCATGAGTGTTCGAAGGGGAAATCGATGTAAGTATTTATTTTTAATACAATTTTTGTATAACTGTTCATTCATATTTCAAAACACAATGTCAACAATGTGAATTGCTTTTGGCGATGGCTAGAAGTACGAATCTATTTAATGTTTATCTAGAATTAAGGAGAGCGTTGAGAGAAATAGGTTAGGTGACTTAAATATTTTGTCGCATGTTGAAATGGTAGGCATAGAAAATAGTACCCGGCCAGAAAACATTTTAGTGGTAGTATATGGGAAAAATTAATATATGCGATCGATCCTGCATGGTCGATAACCTAAAAATATATTCTGACATCAGTCACGTGGCCACTGTCATGGCGATAAATTCGAAAAATTCTACGTGAAAATGCAAAAAGTGGGGTTAGATGGCAACATATCGAAAAAATGTATTTGGAAAAAGTGATCAGAATGATATTTTAGGCCCTCGAGTGCAACTTGGAGCGAAAAAAATTAAAAGTAAGTAAACATGTATTTCTCGCCATGGCCCTCTTCTGAAATGATATTGCAGCGATTTCGTTGTTGATGTAGTTCGAGTAACAAAGTGTTCAATGTATAAGGGTAAAACAATTGAGAAATATTGATAGAGGTCATTCCTAGAGAATACAATGAAAATATTCTTTGAGCGCATGAAACTTTTCTGTAGCAATGCCTTGTATCTTGTCAGTTTGTGCGGTTTCAAATAATTTAATTGTGATATTACAATTGAAAAGAACCGTTCTTAAGTTTTTTTATGTGATATTTTATCAAAGTTTCAAAACATTGACTACTTACATTAATAATAATTATTAAAATATTATGATTTAATAAGCGTGATGATTCCTTGTTGAAACAATATTGAGAACAAAACCAATGCACTAATATTAATACTAGCTTTAAAATGCCTGCATTCATTTCATAGCGACTCGTATTTCGATATATTTCATCATCCTAGAGCTCCTTTTCTCTGGCTATTTTGTAACAATACAATATTTTAAATTAACTAAATGGGCTTTGATATCATAAACGAATACACATATAACATCATTGTGACATTTGATTCGTAATTTTCCGTTTTACTTAAGTTTACCTACTTATAATTACACATTCTGCAAATATATTTTTACTAAAAATGCCGTCTATACTGTCACGCGAGGAAAAGATAGAGTTGGATCTAATTTGAGGAGAAAATTATAAATGTTCAAGAGAAGCTGCTGATATTTTTAACCAAACACATCCTGGCATAAAAGTCCATTTTACAACTGTAGCATAGCGATATTATTAATGAAGCTCAACGAAACTGGTTCAGATGAAAACAAATTTAATGAAGAAATCAGTTTGGAATTATTTCTGACCGTTGCAGAATATCCTCAAATATGCATAGCGCTAGTTTATCAAAACACTAATATCTCTTCAACCTCAATAGGCCGTATTTTGAAATGCAATAAGTTTCACCCGTACAAGCATGTTTTTATTCAAGTTCTGAGGGATAGAGATTATGACGCCCGATTTGATTTTTGCGCTTGGTATCAAGGAATGATAGAAGATCATCCAAATTTCACAGAAAATGTTTTATTCTCCGACGAATCTATTTTCACATCAAATGGAACAGTAAGCTCACAAAACTGTCGTTGGTGGGCAGATACAAATCCCCATTTTGTTATAGCAAACAAAAACCAATGCAGATTCAAGGTTAATGTATGGTGCGTAAATTGGATTGGTCCATTTTGAGAAAACCGTAATTGCAGGCGTTATTTAACTTTGTTGGAAAACTAAATAACCCAATTTTTGGATGGTATCCCACTGGCAAAGGAAACCAATATTTATTTTGAACAAGGCGGTGCATCGATTCATCCAGCTGGAGAAGTAAGAAAATGGTTAGATAACTAATTTGGTGAGCATTGGATAGGTCGCTATTCAGTAAATCATTGGCCCGCTAGGTCCCCGGACCTAAGCCCTCTAGACTTTTTCTTATGGGGCTATTTAATAAACAAGGGTTATCGAGAAAGATCCTTCAGAGACATCGCACATTTAGAACAATGTATAAGGGATTGCGTATATGTTATTAACCAAGGTTCACTCCGAAATGCTCAAAGAGAAATGAATTCCAGGACTGTGAAATGTATGGAACGAGATGGACCGACATGTAGAATTTTGAATTTTTGTTTATTAGTATCAAGTTAGTGGGTAATCTGTTAAATATTGTTTCAACAAATAGTAATAAGTTGGTCAACTGATTCGATTTATTACTATTATGAGTAGTTAATGAGTTTTCATAATTTAATGAAATATTTATTCAAAATATCAAAAATGGTTCTATTCAATTGTGGTATCAGTACTGAATTATTTTAAACTTCACAAACTGACAACATACAAGGTATTGCTACAGAAAAGTTTTAAACGCTCAACTAATATTTCCATTTGATATTCTAGGAATGATTTGAATAATTAATTTTGAATACTGTTACGTTTATACATTACATATGGTATTACTTGAACTCTTTCAACAATGAAATTGGGGTAATATCCTTTCAGAGGACCGCAATAGGGAAAAATACGAAATTTCTTGTTTTTATTGTTTCGATATTTTTACATATAACCCCACTTTTCGCATTTTCTCATAGAATTTTTCTAATTTCCGGCCATGACAGTGTACACGTGACTAATGTAAAAATGTAATTTTCCCATATGTAGCGAACGTTATGGTGTATACAGTAATAGATAATGTTACAAAATGCTATAAATATTTTTAAATAGATATATTATGGTAGACTTCAGTGATGTATACAAATTTTATAGGGTTTTCACAAAGGAAATATTATACACACTTAATTTTTATTAAATGGGTACCCTTTATATTCAGACATTTTCCGTTTCCATTTTGAATTCTTTTTTACCTGATGTGACATATTACATAAGTTAAGATATTTTGTTCACGAAATATCTTTTTAAAAAGTTTAATTTGAATTTTAAAATACAACTTTATTGTTACAGAGTTACAAACAGAATGTCGATAAAAATGTGAGAACAGTACTAAGTTAGTTTATAATTAAATGCTGACAACTAATAAATGAATATGATACATGATATGATATTATTATATAATATGCAAATTGTCTTCACATAACTCACATCTATTTTCAGTGGTTGGAGCCACAGGGTAAATATGAGATTACCCTCGAGGCTTTAGCAGAGAGCGGTAACATTTCGAGACTTACAAACTACTTACTTCCTGTGTTACGTACAATATTTTTTCCACTACTAAACATCAAAATCACTAATTTTTAACAAAATTGTAAAGCAAATAACGACCTAAAATTGCACTTTAATATTTGACAGCTGTCTAGTTAACAGGTTTGTTAGTTTATTGATTCTTGTTGTACTCCACTTCAAAACAAATTAGAATAGTTAGTTTATAAGATAAATTTATATTAATAATCAATAAGTGCGATAGACAGACCGTGTCCTAAGAATACATAACCAAATCAGTCGTGATCAAACCTTAACGGATGACATCGCGGACGTTGTCAACCATTTCTATTATGTTTTCAATAGTTTTCAATGAACAATTTTTATTAAATAATTCAATACTTTCTAATATTGGATATCATTTGGAAATTGTGAGTCCTGTGAGTATGTATTATTATATATGGATAAAAAAGATGAAGCTTTTCCGATCTTTACTTTTCCGGTGAAATATTCTAACATTGTATTTTCACTTATTCTTTCTGTATTTTTTTATTTCAGCCATTCCATGAAATTTTCATATTCCTTCATATATCGATGTTGAGATTTATTAGGAAGCAAAATCTTTTTAGTTTCATTTGCCATTTTGCGGCATTCTAGTGGAGTGTTTTCTAATTCGGAATCGGCATCACTCATTTTTTTATTTCTAAAATAATTTTTAATTTAAAATGTGACAGTTGACATGTAAATAGTTTAGTTTATAGCTACGATTCTAAATATTTTAAAAATATTTTTTTATTGTGCTTTAGTTTTAAATTATAATTAGTAAGAAAACCAGTGTCTATTACTTATTTCAAATCCTTATACTACAATTATCTGCGTACGGTGTACACAACAAATATTTTATATAGCTCTTACTTTGCAGGCGAGTTAAAACCAATCAAATCTTTGAAAAATAAAGTCCCATGGGACTTGTGTTTTGCAAGCTTTTAATAATTAAAATAGTATTTTGCAGGCTAGAGAAATGTTTTTGGTTTCTTTCGTATCTCAAAAGTAAGTTGTAATGCACTATTTTACAAAGTGGTAGTAGAAGTAGATTAATAGACCAGTTTAGTGACTCGTCGTTCACCGGAATTAAATGCATTTGATTTTTTTGGAAGATTTAAAAACATTATATTTATAAAACTAAATTTAACAGTAGGGAAGACTTCAAGAAGCATTTACAAAAAAATCCAATGCACAGTCTTAATTAGGTAAGATCTGTAAGAAAAAAGGTGTCAATTAGTATTACAATAAAACGAAGGGCATCTTGAACATACATTAAAGTTTTCACATTTTGGTAAAATTATGTCTAGGTGGATGATCGATTACGTTGTGTTTTTAAGTTTATAACCGTTATTTTTTAAATTAATGATTTTATTTTTGGTAAGTGAAACAGCCAACCAATCAAATATTAAAATTCGTTGCCGAGTATTTCATTTTTAGGGATCTTTAACGTGGTATTATTAACGATAGACATTTTATTTGGAATGTATAGCTTTCATCATTGACAATAGATGTGTAATGTGTCACTTCGGGTGATAGAGAAATACGAAAAGTGTCAAAATATATAGGATATCCTAGCTAAAACAAACATAATTTTCTATTATATTGCCTCAGTCATAGTCCCTAAGAAATTGTTTATATGCCATTGAACTCTTTCACAATACATATATGCAAGAAAAGTCATTTTAACGTTCTTCTAATATGTTTCTTAATATAGAAGTTATAGAACCTTGTAGTTTTCGACAGTTCTCAATAAACGCACAGTAATTTCAATTTTTTGACATCTTGAAAAACAAATGAATTAGAGGATCATTTTAACAAAACGACCAGCTTGATTTATGTATAATATACTGGATATGGCCCATAATATTTCAGACTTGTCAATGCGATTTTAGTGCTTTCCATAATAAGTAATGTTTGACTCTTTTAACTGACTTTGTATCTCGTATAGTTTCCGCAATCCCATTACAGTAACTATACGAAACAACCAAACTGTAAACACCTATGTTAAAAAATCAGTCAATTTTTCGGGCAATAATTTTAATAGCAAACAGTTTTATAGAACTCTGTTAGTCTGCATGTCGAAAATTCATTTTTATTTATTGTAATAATTTTGAAAATTACGTTTATGAAACAATGTTTAATATTTAGCTATATCAGTGAAGACTGAGATTTGGTATCTGGTCAGATTTATACAAGACGATGTTTTTTATGTATGTCCCGAGCCCCGTATAAAATTTTCGGACGATAGGGTCCTTGGAAAGTGGCCAGCAGACGGAAAATGGTATGACATAAAAATTTGTGATACTGGAGGTAAGCACTGTTGCAGAATTAATTACTTTCATTAGTTTATAATGAGCAAATCAAAAATTAATTTTAATCAACTGTTTTCTTAGGGAAACTGCATTAGATTTTGTGGTGTACATTATTAAGAATATACAGAATAGTACACCTAATTTCCAGACAAAAATTTTGACAATGTTCATATTTCAGGTCATAGCCCCCTCTAAGTGTTTTCTTCATTTTTATAATAGTTTAATTTTTCTTAAGAATCTCTAGAATAGTCCATTAAATTTTGAAACTTTGGCTCTAAACTCATTGTCTGTCTATTACCTGCTATGATTACGCGTATAATTTCTTTCAAAAAACTTATTCCTTACTTGTTTCAGACAAAACTTCAATGCAAGCTGCAAAAAATGAATTGGAAAAAAACTTTAAATTGGTAATGAAGGAGAACAAAATAGGGTAAAGAAATAATTTTACTACTTAATAAAAAACTATATTTTAGGAGGCTTAATACTATAAGACGGTTTGATATACCTTGTCTAATTTAAAGCAGAAAAATGAACCGAGCGTTCATTTTCAAAAAAGAAATTCACATAATATATGTTACAATTACTTACTAATAAATAGATATAATACCTTAGGTTAGCTACATCCTTGTCAGGTGGAAATATTGTTAAATCCTTTCATAATTACATTCTTCTCAATAAAATGGCAAATTTGTCAATTTTGGTAGGAACACGATCATATTAAACCTTTTTTCCTACCTACTAACATACGTAATAAAAACATGTTTCATTTGTTACTATTTTGGATAACATTGTGAATAATTTTTTGAACTCCGAAGCTAATGGTAGTACCCTTCAAAATTGTTTAAATACAAAAAATGGTACTGGCATTTTGTAACCTCTTTTGGATGTTTTTTACTAGGCTAAAGATAATAAACTTCATTACAACATATAGGAGCACCCCCAGCGAAATATCACTAGATGACATTTAGTTTGGATTATTTTTAAAATATCTCAGCATCTACAGATTTTCTCTGTCATGTGTCATAAACATGTGTCGTATTAGGTAGATAGGAATATTTAGATTTACAAACCTAATTATTCGGCTGCCTTTGTATTAGCATAATATATAGTTTGGGATACAACTTCTAGATTCCTTTTAAAACATAGTAATGATCACAGTCCTAATACTAATTTCAAACAATACATGTAGATTATTGATTCTTGAAACGATTTCAATGTTTTTGTTTTATAACGGAATCGAGAAATTTAATTATAAACCATTTGTAGTTATTTATTTATTTTATTTCGTTACATATCTTTCAGAGAATTGTATGCACCCTATAAACCAGCAGATCAGAGAAATCCTTCTCAAGAAGAAACAGTAAACGATGGTTAGTTCCGATGCATTAGTAATCAAAACATCATATTTAATTTTTAATTTATAGTTTCAGAAGTAACAATGGATAAAAACAATACACTGGAGATTACGAACTTATGGGTTGGTGATAGTAATCTAGAAGAATACGGTGTAACTTCTTCCATAGTAAATGATGTTTGTGCTGATATAGCTGACGGCTCACAGTGTAATAAAATATTATACACTGTAAAAGAATGGCAAACCCCTTCTATAAGACCAAATGACTCAATCAATACTTCTCAAGAAAAAGTGGCCGCTGGTAAATCTACAGGCTATTAATTTATATAATTTTCTAATTATTAATTTTATTTTAGAACAACCAACTATTGATACACGATACAAGTCAAATTTAGGTATTGATGAAAATAACATTCTTGCCGCTTCGCACGTAGGTAATATTTGTAGTGATATAGCTGACAATTCTGATGCAGAAAAAACATATCATACTTTAGTACCTATAATAAATGATAAACCAACATCCACTCCACGAACCAGAATATCGTATACCGATTTTTTTAGCAACAGCGATAATGAACCTTTTTCATCCTCAACTAACGAATATGAGCCGAGCACAACTTTGACCACAACAGATGAATACTCTAATAAATCAACGAATTCTGTATTAACACAATCTATAACCGAACTTATATCCACGTCGAATCAACAGAATCAATTAATTTGTTCTTCACAAAATCTAGATGTTAGATGTCTGAAAATCACATCTAATTGTACTACCGAAAACATGTTTGAAGAGTCTACGTCAAAATTTGCACAACATAATTTGAGTACTACATCGTCTAACTTATTCACTGAATGTCAGTCTAGCACATCTAAAAGTACCGTCGAAAGTGAGACCACATTTAATGAGACACGCGAAAATAAAAAAATAACACAAAAAAAAGTTCAGGTAGCGACCTTAGTAACATTGAAAGGCGAACCCAGAAAGTGGGATAAACGATTTAATTGCATATACTGCAGAAAACAATTTGCAAAGCTACCGCGACATTGGTACAAATCTCACGCCGAAGAAACAGAAGTAGCAAAAATTCTTGCTCTTCCGAAAAAATCAGCAAAGAGAAATATTTTAATATCAACCTTGCAAGGCAGGGGTGCTTTTCTAAAAAATGCTGATGCCGTTAAAACGAACAATGGTATTGTGGTACCGAAAAGACGACCTCCTTCAGGAAAAGAATTAGATGTACAAGATTTTGTTCCCTGTAGATTCTGCTATCAATTATTTCATAAATTATATGTAAGCCAACACCATAAAATTTGTCCCGTAAAACAAGAAAACGATTCAGATTTATTCAAAAATAAAAATATTAGATCTGCTAATTCAATGATGTTACCATTTGGACCTGATGTTTCAAAACAATTTCGAGATAAAATTCTCTCCAAAATGAATCATGATAAAATATTCCAAATAATAAGAGCAGATCAATTAATTCTACTATATGGCGAAACAGAGTTTAGCCGTTTAGCTCATGAAGATAGATATCACAGGACCATTGTTGACCGCTGCAGGGAACTCGGTAGACTAGTTATTACAGCTACTAGTATTAACCCAGAGATAACAAAGCTGGTACATTTGATGAATGCATCCAGATATCAATTATTAAAAGAGAGCGTAAGAAAAATAACAGGATACTCTGAAGAAAAAAACGCTTTCAAAATTCCTTCATTGGTTCTGAAAATAGGAATTTCAATAAAAAAATGTGCTGTGCTTCTAAAGGGTGATTATCTGGAAGATGATATTCTGAGATTACAAATACCAGATTTGGATAATTTCTTAGCTGTGATAGAATCAAAATGGTCTAGAGAATTATCGACGCACGCACATCGAACACTTTTAGAACGAAAATGGAATAATCCGAAGTCGCTACCCGTTGTTAAAGATTTGCAGCTTTTACATAAATATATCGAAAATGTGATTGACCAAAGTCTGAATGATTTAAAAACAAGCAGCCAATTAGGCTCTTATCAAAATTTGACAGAAGCTTCTCTCGTACAAACACTGATACTTAACAGAAGACGAGTAGGAGAAATGCAATTTATGCTCTTGAAAGACTTTTCTAAAGCAAAAAGTGCCAATACAGAGGCTGATATTTTTCAAACACTTTCACCGGCTGAGCAAGCATTAAGTAAATCTCTTATGCGCTTAGTATTAAAAGGAAAGAAAGGAAGAGGAGTTCCAGTACTCTTGACAGAAAAACTAATATCTTGTATAAACGTATTAGTTGAGACAAGAGCTGAAGTTGGTATCGCAAATGATAACGTTTACCTTTTTCCTTCTACAAAACACGCTTCAGGTCATTATAGAGCAGATGTACTATTAAAAAAATTCGCTACCGAAGCGGGATGTAACAATGTTGGAGCAATTACATCTACTAGATTAAGGAAGCATGTAGCCACACTTACTCAACTTATGAACTTAAAAGAAAACGAGTTAGATGTATTTGCAAACTTTTTAGGACATGATATAACTACCCATCGGCCGTTCTATAGACTTCCTGATGATACATTGCAATTGGCCAAAATAAGTAAAATTATGCTAATTTTTGAAAAGGGTGACTTAAATTCTTTGAAGGGGAAGTCCTTGGATGAAATAGAGATAGATGACATTATTCGCGATGTAGAGAATGAAATACCTGAAGATGATGATGTGGCTGTTGATGTGGATGCAAAAGAGAACTTGTTCTTGCCAAAAATAAGAGAGACCAACAGCGAAAATAATTTCGATCTAAACAATGAATATAACTATGATAAGCCCTTATCTAAAAAGAGAAAATCTAGTATCTAACAAAATTAAAGAAAAACAAAATAAAAAGAAGTTTGTTAAAAATCCTTGGAGTCTCGAAGAAGCTACTACAACTCGTGCTTATTTTCAAGAAAATATCAACGCAATGACGCTTCCCGGGAAAAGTCAAATAATGAAATTTTTGGATGAGTACCATCATATCCTAGAAAATAGAGAATGGAGACATGTAAAGGATTTTCTTTATAACATCCAAAAAAAGAACAAAAATGCAAATAATAATTATTTCTATAATTTCTTCTTATTACTTATTTTCGATTTATAATGTTAGTTTAACATACATTAGAATTATAGAATTATTTAATTAGATTTCAGAATTTATTTCTTAGGTTGCTTGTACACTGAGCCAAAGAAGTACGTGAATACAATGAAATAGCTCGTGCAAATAACAAAAAAATACGTTAAATTTGGTCCAACGCAGATAGATGTTATCACAACGAAAGACTGCTCGTCAAATAACGAAGCACTTGCTAATCAACGATCGTTTCGTTGTAACAACGTATTTCGTTCACTAATCAACGAATCTGCTGTTCTGTAATATTACTAAACTGCGTTTGTTAGTTAACGAATAGGATTTATTAATATGACGAATATTTTGTTAACTAACGATCTATATTGGTTAATAACATGAACCTATGTCCGTTAATTCAACAACAAAATTCATTAATATTATGAACTTAAATTGTCAAACCAACGATCTGCATTCGTTAATATAAATATATGTTTCGATAAACAAAACAAATATACAGGTTCTCAATTTTTTGTTATGTTTTCTTATTCAACAGGTATATGTGTTAATAATAACACAAATGTAAAAATGAAAGATTTAATCCAAAAAAACAAAAAAGAAACATACAATATGTTTGAAAATACAAAAGTAACTACAAATAAGTGAACAATTCAACAAAAACTTGAGAACTAATCTAAAAATTCTGACAAAATGTGAACTTTTCAACAGGACTTTTCTCCATCAGTTCTTTTAAAAAAGTATGATTCGATGAGAGAGTGTTGGATGCTTTCTTCTTTTTGTTGCAAACTAGCATACACTTTGAACTGCCTATGTTTTGACTCGTATTTGAAACACCACAGTTTTCTTAAAGGTCCTGATTGTAGAATAGTTCTTGGATAGTGGACTAAAATAAGGAATTTCGGCTTTAAACTATCATTAAATAGTATATTTAGCGTTATAGACTTTTAATTGACTTTCCAATAGTACTATATCATGTTCGTCAAATTCAAAATAAAGCAACATATCTACTATTTCACTGAAATTAACATCGTCATCATCGTCTTCAAGCATTAGGTCATCAACCATAAGTGGAAAATATAATGTAAATGTAAATTTCTCTTGCTGACATTTTCAGTTTTTTTTTAAGTTGGTCCTGATATATTACTAATTTCGGTTGGTCCGTATTCAAAACTTTGTTTTCATACATTTGATGTTTCTTAATTAAAATACTTCATCGTTTTGTTAAAGTAGTATATCATATGACAAAAATTGTAGTGGCAAACACCTTCACAAATGTCATGCATTACATCTACGTAATAATTTTCAACTACGTGAACCGATTTTAAATTATTGAGTAAACAGCTGCCAGTTATTCCAGTAGTCCCGGGACTATTTAGTTTTATATAGAATTCATAGTTTAAAGTTGTTCTTAATAATTCAGTCTGTTCTATACTCAATGTATCGCTTTCTACCTTTTGAATCTTACATATTCTACAGCAATAGTTACTTGAAAAGGACGTATTAAAATTTAAAAAGAGTTTAATCCTAAGTATAATAATAAACTCGCAAAGTGGAGTTTGCCCCAATTTGCTTGATTTCAATTCCGTTTCCTTCTAAATATTTTTACTCATTAACTAAAAACTGAGAACATTTTTCATTTCCACATGTTTTTACATCTGAACTTTTTATAATTGCACCATGAAAAACGTTATCTAAATTTGATTCAAGTATTGGGAGGCATTACAAATCGAATGAGTATGAGCCCAATGGATTGTTCATTTCAAAATCGTCAATATAAATAAAATAAGGCGAGACTATTTTATCACCAAATAAAATAATTTTTTCTTCCATAAATCACCTTGAACAAAGTTAGTCATTTTTGTTATTTTAGAAACTTTAAGTAGTGTAATGTCCTGTTTAGCAGGAAATATTTTTCAATTTTTTTTTTAAATTGAAATGTCAACGGCATTACAATACCCTTAATAATTTGCTGATCATATGTTAACTTTCCCATTAGATGCACTGCCACTATTTGATTATTAATTGTAAATTGTTGAATATCGCTAATAAGATCTAAATTTTTCATGAATTCATATAAAAGGTGATCTGTATTACAATCTTTGAATAACTTTCTGCTACTTCCTGCCATATTTACAAAGTTATTGTAACCAACAACGTTATGTTTAAAATAATGATCCACAAAATTCATAAATGTGGTTAATAGTGGATCAATAATATACTTTTCTACACAATCTTGTATTTGGAATACATATTTCTTTGAAAAGTTATTTTTATTATGAAGTGTAAGTATAAATATTTCAACAAATTCTTTTATTTTCATTTGTGAGTTCTCAAGGTTAAAAATGAATTTTTGTTGTTCCTCATTATTACACGAATTGTGATCAGCAGAATTACAAGCATCAGAAAGACTGTTTTTATCATGAAATGATCATGAAGGTGTCTGATCCTTATTCCACTGGGCCTTATTCTTATTAACAGAATTACCAGCAACAGAGATATTGTTTGTGTCATGAAATGAGCTTGTAGGTGTTTGATTCTGCTGAGCCTTTCCTAATTCAAAGTTATCATCCGATATGCAAGATATATGTTTTCTATTTACATGTTTTTTAAAACTACTAATGTGCTTAAAAGTTTCTCCACAATTGTGTTCACAACATCGAAATAATGAATTAGTGTGTAAGTCATTATTTCCCCTAAAATGTAAAATAAGAATTTTTAATGAATTAAATGTTTTTTTACAAATAAAGTATAGCATTTTCATGTACCTGTATCTATCAAACGTGAACAGAAAATACTCCTTCTAAATAGATATAACCTGTAATTAACAAATCGACATTAGTTAAAATGAATCAGAATTTGAAAAAAAAATTAAGTTCTCACCAATAACTCTTCATATTTTTGTAATTATTTCAAAAAATTCCATATACGTTGTATTAATGAATAAAGTTGATAACCAATGAAATATATTCATTTCATAATTATCGAAGTACTGCTCGTTAGGTTGAAATTTAAAAATCCACGTACGCAGTTGTCATCCTAACGAAATTCTCTTTTATTTGACGAAAAAAAAAACTTCTTGACAATGAACCTATTCATTAATCAAGGTAAATAATACATTCAAAAATCAATGAATGGTTATACGTCTTATTAACGAACTACTACGTTAGTTAACAAAAATAATTTAATTTTTTGTAGTAATATTAACGAATTATTTGTTAAGTCAACGAATAAACACTTAACCAACAGTGTTCGTCAATATTACGAACCAATTTTTTTTCAGTGCATCGTATTTAGTATGTAAAACATTCCCGTTCGTATCTCTTTAAAATACTGCCTTGTATTTTAAGTAAAATATCCAAAGCAAACTTTTGTTTTTTCAAAACTGTCTATTTGTGAATACTGGTGTTAACGTCAAGAGCAAGACGTATGGTTTACTTACAGTTATAGTCTTATTAGGCGCAAAAAAATGTCTGAAATAGACTTGATACCGTCAATATTATAGGATAAAGTAAAACATCGATAATAACTCAGCAGTCCTCACAAAACCAAAGAAATACACACTGTGAAGATAAACACAGTATGTCCTCAGAAAACGTAATCCGATTAATTAAACAATGTGTGTATGGTTAATATCGTGTGTATAAACATGTCCTCGCAACTTGTGCAGAATTTGCACTACACACATCCTCCAAAATCAACAGCGACACCTGGTAAAAGAAGCGCTCAACTAAAAACTTGTTAAATCTTCTGGTTATGAGGACATTTTAAATTAGTACATTTGTAGGTACAAATCGACTGGAAAATACATGAATAATACGTTCTTTACAATATTTTCTTCCGAGGACCGATTTCGAGTCCTCGCAACTAAAAAGGTCCTCACAGCTTTGTCAATGAGTGGAGCAATGTCCTCGCAAACCCTCAAAAGCACACTCACACACACACACACACACACACACACACACACACGCACAAGGAGGCAATCGCAGGCACCAGATGGATAGAGGTACAAAGAAGTACTGCCTGGTAGCAACATTGGATATCCAGAACGCTTTCAATACTGCTAGGTGGGATTGTATCATGAAAGCTCTCATTGAAATGAACGTGCCACGATATTTACTAAGGATCGTAGAAAGTTATTTCACCAATAGAATACTAAAATACGATACGCAGAACGGCCCGAAGGAACACAGAGTCACTGGAGGTGTACCCCAAGGCTCGGTACTAGGCCCACTATTGTGGAACATTATGTACGACGGGCTATTGAAACTGGCACTGCCAAGAGAAGCTAAACTCGTGGCATACGCTGACGACGTTGCCATAGTGATAGTCGCGAAGCATCTGGAAGAGATAAATTTTGTCTTTGACACCACTTTCGAGAAAATCAGACAATGGATGGAGACAGTTGGCCTAAAGTTAGCAGAACAAGACCGAGGCAGTGCTCATCACTAGTAGAAAACAGGTGGAAACTATCAGGCTGAGTATCGGAGAACACGATATTATATCACAACCGTTCATTCGGTATCTGGGGATAATGATCGATGCCAGGCCGAACTTTAAAAAGCAGGCAGAACACGTCGGTGCCAAAGCGTCAGTAGTCAGAGCGAGCCTGTCACGACTGATGCCCAACATAGGAGGACCAAAGCAGAAGAGGGGAGCATTACTGTCGTCAGTAGTTACATCTGTTCTCACATATGGATTACCTATCTGGGCGGGTACACTTTGTATACCAGAATCCCGGAGGAAAATCGCGCCAGTCTACCGGCTGAGTGCCTTAAGAACAGTCAGCGCATTTCGCACAGTGTCTGAGGATGCAGTATACGTTATTGCTGGGATGCTGCCAATCGAAGTACTCGCAGAAGAAAGAAGTGCTCTTTACCGACAAAAAGGATTAACTACGCTGAGCGCTGATGTACAAAGAATAACAGAACGGCGGAATAGTATACGGCGATGGCAGATACTGTGGGACTCTTCAAAAAAAAGGAAGGTGGACGTACCGCATTATACCACAATTGGATATTTGGTTAAACCGAGATCATGGCGAGGTCAATTACTACCTGACACAAATGATCTCGGGACATGGCTGCTTTAGAGCATACTTGCACCGATTTAAACATGAGGACTCTCCAGAATGTCCGTCCTGTCCTGGAGTTAGGGAGGACGCGGAACACGTGTTCTGGGTCTGTCCCCGTTTCAGCACAATACGCAGCGACTGGGAAGCTACCGTTCATTCGAAAACACGACCAGAGTCACTAGTGAAAGCTATGCTATCCTCAGAGAAAGCCTGGGAGGCAACAAGTCGATTTGCAACAGAGGTACTCCAAGAACTTCGTCGTTTAGAAAGAGAACGTGCAAAAAATCGAAACGCGTGAATAAAAAAAAATTGATTTAGACAGACAACCTCGTAGAACGAAACCACCATGAGTTCGACTTATAGAAGGAAGGGCGATAGCTAGATCCTCCCTCTGCGAAGTAATGCCTAACGGTGGTACCGCGGGGGAAACAGAGGTTGGAGACAGAGGAGGTTTTTAGTCGGTATTGGAAATGCTTCCGAGTCCGACATACCAGGCAGAACACCAAGTCCTGACGATACGTAAAAGTATTTTCCTACCTCTATAATAAAAAAACACACACACACACACACACACACACACACACACACACATATATATATATATATATATATATATATATATATATATATATATATATATATATATATATAATTTATGAGGAAAAAAATCTAAAATGCACCACGCGTTCGCATTTAAAAGTACCGAACGACAAAATGTAGTTATTGGAAAATTATGAAACACTTTCATTAAAAAAAATCGTACAGACCAAAATAATGAAAACATTGAACTCATATTATAGATGAGTACTCTCAAAGGTTTAATGTACTAGGAGAAAATAGAGAATGTACCACACGTTCGCATTCCCGAGATACCGAGCGTCAAAGTGTAGATATGGGAAAATTAAGAAACACTTTCATTAAAAAAATTGTACAATACGACAATACCAGTTCAATATGGCGTCTAATTCATGACGTAATTTCCACTGGCCAGTATACTGTTGTGTATTTCGGAATACAGACTAACTAACCTCATTTTCTGCCTTATTTTTGAAGTTGTGTGATTTATTAATTATTTTTTATGTTTTATACAGATTGAGAACAATTTAAATTGTATTTGTTATTTTCTATTAGATTTTTTTATTGTGGTTCGTTTCAAGGCAAGATTTTTTTAATATGTACCCTGGTTACTTTTATCCAAAAACTGACTGATATATAACTTTCTTACTTTTTTCACGTATTGACTTTAAAATAACGAATTAGTATTTTCAATATTTTTTCTCAGTCTAACAAGTAGTATGATTAATAATCAAGGTCAAATGTATTAAACCACCAAAAATTAAAGGTTCCGCCGTTATTGTTTCTCTTTTTTTCTGTCCGTCTTCTATGCACGATCTGCTGCTTAATATTTTTCAAGCTTCCCTCGTAATACTGATGATTAATAAAAAAACAACGAAATCAACATCCTCAAATCAATCCTATCGCATCTACAACTTCCCGAACATTATCCATCTTTGACATATCCTCAAAACATCAGAGTTCATTGTTCATGTTATTGTTTTATAAACATGCAGATATAAATATCTTGGGTTGGCTTTGAGAAAACACAGACCGCAACAAATAAATTTAATTTTCGCAGTTGCTGTAGTCGTAACGTTATTTTTTCGAAAAATTTGAACCAACTTATTCAAAAAAACAATATTATTGCCCAAATAACGATGTTATTTACATCTCTATACTCTGAAATATTTTCGTAAAAATCTAACAATTAGTTAAAAAGTGAAAGCAAAAACGGCTTTCGATTGACATCTGGACGAGATTATTTTTTTATAAATTAAACACGGTATTTTAAACAAAAATTATAAAATTTGCGGAAGAAAAAACGATTGCATCGTAATCAGCATTACGAAATTAAAGAAATTGAAACCACATTGCATGAAATTTTTATTCAAAATCGTACTATTTCATGCTTTTTATTATTCTATTTTTATATTTGAATACCTTACTGTGGGAATGAACAAATCGTATTTTAATGCATTGAATTCTTTATATTAATGTAGCAAAGTCGTATTAATATTTACATTCTTTTCTCAGCAACAAAAAATAACATACATTCCAGCAACATAGTGACACAATGTTTTTGTGAATATGTGTCAATTAGGAAATATTAAACTCTGTGGTTAAGAAAGTTGCAACAACAACGAACATATTAAATCCATCTTATGATAGCTCACTTAAAACATCTAAATCTGTTCAAAATATAAAGTGTTTCATCATTTTTAATAAACTATAAATTTATTCATTGGATATATCTCTTCAAAACATCTGTTGGAATTGTAAATGGAACATTGCTTCTACTAGAAAACTCCTCAAGTCCAAAAGAAAAAACAGTTTTCGCAACTTTTGAGCAAAAATAAACCGTAACTCTCCATTAAAAATTATTTGGAATAAAATCAATAAAGCTTCAAACCGTACACCTCACAACAACTTATCAAATCAACTTCCACCTGGCATTCTAGCTCAAGAAATTTTATCCTCCTTATGCCCACCTATCATTACCAAAAACATATAAACATCTATATCAACAGAAATTGAACCATTCATCTATCAGGAATATAAATTCACAATAGAGTCAAAAAAAACTCTGCACCAGGTATGGACCAAATTACATACTCTATGATTAAGCACACACCAACATCTTTGTCTAAAGATCTATTACAACTTTTTAATGATTGCATGCATACTCCACACACATGGAAGCAAACAATTATTCTTTCTCTCATAAAGCCCTACAAAGACAAGTCAGTAGCAATGAACTATAGACCAATTGCTCTAACTTCATGTGTGGGTAAACTAACTAATAAAAAACAGGCTGGAATGGTATGTAGAAAACAATCCCCTACAGGATTTAGAAGGAATCAAGGTTGTATCGACTGTTTAACGTTTCTAATCTCTCATATCCTTATAAATTATTCAGCCAATGAATACATCGTAGGCGTTTTCTTAGACCTCTCAGCTGCATATGACACAGTTAATATCCAACTTCTGTACAAAACTTTAATAAACCTAGCCCTATCTAAATATATAATAAACTTAATTTATGCTTTTATAAATAATAGACATATTCGTCCAAGACAACTTAGGACAAACAATAGGACCTTTGCTAGCTAATCAAGGTCTAGCCCAAGGATCTCCCCTTAGTCCAATACTGTTTAATTTCTATACCCTATCTATTTATGATATCCTCCCTAAAAATGTTAATCTTGTTCAATATACAGATGACATGGTACTCATAGTTGGTGGAGCCAATGTGAGGCAAATGGTAAATAATTTAAATACATTTTTAGAAAAACTCAACACATGGTTAGACACACATAATTTCAAACTATCAACCAATAAATATCATGCAGTAATGTTTAGTAAAGGAATCATGAAAAGATATATCCCCAAAATAAAAATAAACTCTGAAACTATTGAATGGGTGGATAAAGTTAAATACCTAGGTATATACATTCATCAAAACCTAAAATGGAATGCACATATACAGTACTTAGAAACAAAAACATGGTAAGGACTAAACGTTATGCGGGCTCTCTGTGGTACTTGGTGGGGCTGTGATCCCCTCACAATGACAATACTCTACAAAGCAATAGTACTAAGTCACATGGACTACGGTAGCCAGATTTTTACCCTCACAAAAAAGAATAAAACAATGTTGGACAAACTTCAAAACCAGGGATTAAGAATAGTTACAGGCAACATGAATTCAACACCAATCCCAGCCTTATTATCAGAAAATGGTGAAATGTCCCTCAAATATTGGAGGGAATGGCTGAGCTCCAAATACTTGGCAATATCCAATAACTCCATAATCAATGTTCCAAAGAAGCTTAATAATATAGGCAAAAACTCAAGATATTTGAATTTACATTGCCCTGATGTATATTATCTATGCACAACACTTTTTATGATTGCATATGTATTCATTTTAAGTTTTATTAAGAGAACTATATAGTTTTAAGCTCTGGTAATATATATTTTCTTATTTAATTTTTATTATAAACAACCTTGTTATTTATGAAAAATATTGATATAGGTTTAATAAACTTACAAAAGTTGTATTTTTTTACTTTTGTGAAGAAAGGCTATGCCCATTTTCTGAACTCATTTTCAAAGATATTTACTGAATTTAATATTGAATTTTTGTTTAAACATTACGTTTTAATTATAATTTGGACCATTTTATCTGGTACAGGTTTTCGAATGTTTTCCTGATTTGTTTATTATGCACTCTAAAGAGGAGGCTACAGTCCCATGTCTCTACCTGCACCTCCCATAAGCCTAATGTTAATTTTCAAACACTTTCCTGGCTTAATGGATTATCCAAAATTGGAAATTTATATCTCGTTTCAAAGATTAACACAATGTCTAGCGACAGAGGCCTATTACTCTAAAAAATTTGCCTCATACAAAAAAAGTAACAAGTAACGACAGTACAGCACTACCTAAAAATCCTTTATAAAGTTATACCAAAATTTCAAAAAACAACTCTTGGAAGGCCCATATACGTTATGATAAGAAGGGCACACACAATAAATGATCTCATATGTATGTATCTTTCTTACAATTTTTTTTTGCATGTCCTGCTACTGTCAATTTTTCTTTAATGAAATTAACTGTCTTGGCACTTACTTCGTGGAATCTACTCATATTAGTGTTTTGAATTAAACTCACTGTTTCTAGCTAATTCCACAATATAATAAATATTGTTGAAAATTCTAAAAAATTGACAATTGTTTCGGTAAATCAATATCATCATCTGAATGACAGAAGTTACATTTTATTTGATGCCTACCTGATGTTTAGTAGTTATTTTTGGCTAGACCAAGAAGTGACCTAGCTTGTGATTGACTTAATAGATGTTAATAGAAAAAAGAAGAAGATGTGGTATTACAAATATTGAATGAAATTAACTGTCTCGACCCTTACTTTGTGGAATATGCTCATATTAGTGTTTTTAAATGAAACTCTTGGTCTCTAGTTAATTCCACAATATAATAAAAGTTATTGAAAATTCTAAAAAATTGACAATTGTTTCGATAAATCAATATCATCGTCAGAATGACAGAAGTTACATTTCATTTTATGCCTACCTGATGTTTAGTAGTTATTTTTGGCTAGACCAAGAAGTAACCTAACTTGTGATTGGCTTAATATATGTTTATAGAAAAAATAAGAAGATGTGATATTACAAATATTGAAGCTTAGATATTATTAGCCCTATGGTGATATCCTGGATATCATTTTTCCAATTAAGATCAGTATAACTGTGCAATGATATAGAAAACCAGGAAAACTATATCTGCTGATCTTTACAATTATCACTTAAGAAGACAGTTTATTATTGGAGAACTCCCTAGATTTAACTGTTCATTGACAACTTCATATTATGGGTTTCTTAAATGTCTTCTAATTTCCAGTTCTTCAAGGAAATCCAGTTCTTGTTTCTTTTTTCAAATATGCAGCACTTCTAGTTCTGTGTTAGGTGTCAATGAATGATTGGTGTCAAGTAAATGTTTTGCGTAATGGGATTTATCTGGTTGTTTTAAAATACGATACAGTGAGCACTTACGAGCATACAGATTAAAACAACCAGATAAATCCCACTAAGCAAAACATTTACTTGACACCAATCATTCATTGACACCTAACACAGAACTAGAAGTGCTGCATATTTGTGAAAAGAAACAAGAACTGGATTTCCTTGAAGAACTGGAAATTAGAAGACATTTAAGAAACCCACAATATGAAGTTGTCAATGAACAGTTAAATCTAGGGAGTTCTCCAATAATAAACTGTCTTCTTAAGTGATAATTGTAAAGATCAGCAGATATAGTTTTCCTGGTTTTCTATAGCATTGCACAGTTATACTGATCTTAATTGGAAAAATGATGTCCAGGATATCACCATAGGGCTAATAATATCTAAGCTTCAATATTTGTAATATCACACCTTATTTTTTCTATAAACATATATTAAGCCAATCACAAGTTAGGTTACTTCTTGGTCTAGCCAAAAATAACTACTAAACATCAGGTAGGCATAAAATGAAATGTAACTTCTGTCATTCTGACGATGATATTGATATATCGAAACAATTGTCAATTTTTTAGAATTTTCAATAACTTTTATTATATTGTGGAATTAACTAGAGACCAAGAGTTTCATTTAAAAACACAAATATTGAAGCTTAGATGTTATTAGCCCTATGGTGATATCCTGGATATCATTTAAGAAAC
This sequence comes from Galeruca laticollis, assembly GCA_963921935.1. Taxonomy (NCBI): domain Eukaryota; kingdom Metazoa; phylum Arthropoda; class Insecta; order Coleoptera; family Chrysomelidae; genus Galeruca; species Galeruca laticollis. The sequence continues at coordinate 71,015,548 of OY998181.1, forward strand.
CCCCAATATGAAGTGGTCAATGAACAGATAAATCTATGGAGTTCTCCACTAATAAATTGTCTTCTTAAGTGATAATTGTAAAGATCAGCAGATATAGTTTTCCTGGTTTTCTATAGCATTGCACAGTTATACTGATCTTAATTGGAAAAATGATATCCAGGATATCACCATAGGGCTAATAATATCTAAGCTTCAATATTTGTAATACCACATCTTCTTTTTTCTATTAACATATATTAAGTCAATCATAAGTTAGGTCACTTCTTGGTCTAGCCAAAAATAACTACTAAACATCAGGTAGGCATCAAATTAAATGTAGCTTCTGTCATTCGACGATGATATTAGTGTTATTCAACGGGACAATCGATTACAATCATTTCCTGTCATTTAAAAAACAACATGTTCAACAATACATTTTCGATATCATTCGATCACTCTGATTATAATCGGTCTAAAATTATGATGCTATTGAAAACAATCGTAAATCGGAAGCATGTGATTGGTCGAAAAATTTAAATAAACTACTGTTTATCTATGGGTTATGTGATGTGAGTGATATTTTGCAATTGTATATTACATTTTTAGTTAACAGAACAGCTTCTATAAAATTAAATGTGATTAAACGAAATGAACTTGTGAAAAGTGTGAAATACATGTGAAATGAACTAAAATAATGAGGTTATGTCACTAAAAATGACAATTTTTTTGGTCGTTCTACAAACATCAATCCGTTTTCGATTTCGATTATAAACTAAATCAGAATCAAGATCGAAGTGTTGAATAGCACTATTGATTTATCGAAACAATTGTCATTTTTTAGAATTTTAACAATTTTTATTATATTGTGGAATTAGCTAGAAACAGTGAGTTTCATTTAAAACACTAATACTTTTCTTTCATTATCATAACAAAATCGCTCCGAAATTCCGAAAAGAAACTTTAAAATGCAGTCGTGGCTTAGTGGTCAATATCTTTTCTGCGACCTGCGGCCCTGCGAGGGGCCCTATTGGGGCCGCACACCCCTAGCACTGCCACTGATGTCTGTGACTTGAATTAATAACTGAAAAACTGTAGTCTATAATTTAGTATAGTGCTAAAAATATCAAAACAATGTGTGATTGAACACATTGATGGCTTGATTAACAGTTTTTATGAAATTTAGTTTTTATTATTATCGACTTCCACTCAACTGCAAGAATCCTTTCTAAAAACCTCTTAGTCCTAAAACAGATGTATTCGCCTGAAATTCACTATGCACTGTCAAACCAAACATTATTAGGCAAACCAACCTAAGCCACCATTTTGTATGTAAACATCAGGTGAACAAACTTATGTGTTGAAAGTGAATTCTATATTTTTGTTATTAAGCTATTGTTTAAAATGTTTTAAAATGAAAATATGGTACTTTAACATGTCACCTACCAATGATGTGAGATATTAGCTGAAAATCAAGATAGTGAACAATCTGGGGTTATAAGTGAAGACATAATAAATGTTCATAATCAGCTACCCAAACAAGGACAGCCAGTTTCAAGAGCAGAAAGAGATCACATAGTTTCAGCCCCATATGTTTCAGTTTTTCCGCAAGCAATTAGTTTAGTACCTTATTCTGAGTTGGAAAGCTATGATGAGGATATCTTACTTGTAAAAAGAAGTATGATATGTCTAGTTCAACCAACCAGTTGGAAGAAGGTGACAAATAAATGTAAAAAGGAAAAAGTAAAAGAGTACTTAGGAAAGAAAAAAGTTGAAATGTTTGGATACGAGAAATTGGTTTTTCGTATTATTATTAAAACAGTTCATACTCGGAACAACAAAAAAATATTAACTCACTTTACATGTAAGTATAAAAAAATTGTTAATTAATGAAATGTACCAACATGTCCATATTTCAGCCTTGAAAAAGAAAATAAAATTTTTCGAAACGTTGGGTAGTAAATAAGAATTCAGCTCTATTTACGACGAAATCCCTAAGATATTGAGAGATTTTATATATATATATATATATATATATATATATATATATATATATATATATATATATATATATATATATATATAGATCTTTCTAACAAAGTCAGGCCACTAGATAAAACAGCATATACAGAGCCACCTATAAGGAATAAATTAAATATATAAATAATGAAATGAACTTGATTCATAAGCCTCAAAGTCACCAAAAAGTAACATATACATCTAATAAGATCATTTAAAATAGAAAAAATTCACCAAATTGTCTTTAACATATACATCCAACTTTTCATACTGTCTTGAGCCTATATAAATGGGCCATTCTGAGCCAAAATATACAAATTCATGGATATGAATTAACAATCCTGAATCAGACATTGTTGCCAAACTGAATCGGCTTTTTTATAGCAAAAAAAGTCAGTAAACTGTTCCTGTATGTATAAAAATATTATTCAAATAAACCCACTTGAATAGAGGGTTTAGGTCAATGAAAAGTGTAGAGGAGTTATTTATGATTAGTAAAGAATATGATGTCCGTTATCTTGTACTGCTGCTTATCAATTACATCACAAATGTCAGATAAGAAAAATAAATTGTTCATTTTGGAACAATTATGTAAAGGCACAATTTTTTACAAATGGAATATAGATGTAAGAGCCGTAGACGAGTGCGGCAATCCTATAAACACTTTACTCACGAACGAACATATTTCCTACTACTGGGAAATTAGTAAATAATTATGGATAATAATTAAAATATACACCTACTTTAAGCACTTGGACATTTTTCTTCTCATACCGAGCTTTTCTTTGACGCACTTAATACTTAAAGTTTAACTCTATGTACAGTAACTATTCGTTAACAGACTAAAGTAAATCGTGATTCTTAAGAATAACTGTTTGATGTCTGTATTAACAAAAACTGTTCTTTTCACCAGGAAAAATAAAAAGGCTGTATTAAAAAAATGAATTCATTAAAAACATTTAAAGAACAAAAAAATATTTGTCTTTTGTTTAAAAAAGTATTAAAAATATAAGCCATGCAATCAATCTGCTATTACAAATAATAATATTCAAAGCGGATTCATTAATTTTCCGGTATAAAAGTTGTATACAACTGCTTGTATAGAGGTCCATTTTCGGCCTTTGAATAAAACGGGATATTGAGCTACGAATATATCCACTTCAGTTTCTTTAGGCGCTTTCTTCGTTTTAATATGACTATCAAAATATGTTATTTTTTTTGTTCTAGAGACCAAGATTGTTTAGGAATTTTAACCCTTGGTTCACTAGCGTTTGTTGTTGATTCATTTAAAGTATTTTCAAAACTATCAGTCCATTCCACATTTGCCGAATCATCTCCTAGATGGTATTCTTCACATATGGGATCCAAATCAATATTCATATCCGTTAATTCTAATCCTTTATACTTTTCTAAACCTCCCTCAGCGGCAAGTAGTAGCAGTTTTGATATTTTGGCTGTCTGGTAGGTACTATTAGATAGCCTATAGAAATTGCAATGGGTTTGAAGGGTATGTCCCATGAATCTGAATAATTGTTCCAGATCAGCTTCTGAAAACTGAAGTAACTGCGTTACGGTTGCCAAATGTTTGAGCAATTTAGTGGCACATACAGATTTTGGGTTTTGAACCCCACACTTTTCAGGGTATTTATATAAAACTTTAGTTCCGTCTATAAATGTTTTCGCTGAAGTATGAAAAATATAATCATTTCCTTCGATGAAATGTCGTCTTATAATGATTAGAAGAGCGAAGCGTTTTCTCATAACTAATGAGTGTAAAATGGCCCCCTTTTACCCCTTATTACTATTCTGCTGCAGGACTTCAACAATATCTTTTCTGCTTCAGTAAGGCAATGGTCGAATTCTGTTTCATGAGTAATCAAATTTATTGATTTTTGAACATTTGTTTTAATTTGTGCTACTCCTGCCGGTCGCCGTCTGTTCATTAAGATGATTTGACACTACAAAACTTCTTTGAGAGTATTATATGCTTTTGTCTTATTTTCATCTTTTTTAAGTTCTTCAAACATATCACTGGCCATTCTGACTAAATACTCTTTAAGAGACTTAAGATCTAATGTGAGGGGTAATAATTCTTCTTTATTCCATTTTTTACTATTTAAATTAGCGCTGGCTTGAGCTGAGATTTCATTAGCCCATTGAGACTCTATTAGCGTTTTTAGAATTTTTATTTCTTTTCCGCGATTTTTGGAGTAACTCAATAATAGCCAAATCGCAATATTTTTTTAATAATGTGCCAAAGTTCATTGCAACTGAGGGAGATTCGAAAATATAATTGGCCTCATTATAGCCAGCTATAATGTTGAATCCACTGATAATTTGTTTGAACAATGTTGGACGCAAAAGATCAATAAACCCTGTAATGTTATTGTCCGATTTTTTGGAGTACTGTAATAACTTGGCTAAATTTTGTACACTAGTTCTTACGAAGTCCAAGTTCCTTTGCTCTTTCTGCCCTTCATGTTTGAATATGCATTACTATATATACATATCAGAGGGTCTTGTTTTGCAGTTAAATTAACTTCATCAGCCCTCATTCTTGAAAATAGCTCTTTCGTTAAAAGTTCGTCATGGTTAAATTTTCCTTAAAGAAGTACGGTTTGACCATCACTTTGGGAACTTTGTCTACGTCCTTGTGCTGATGCTGGCCTACATTGGCATGTTTTTGTATGTCTATATAAACTTTTTTTATATAAAAAGGAAGAAATTCACTGCTGCTAACCCCTGATTTTATTCAAGAATATTACATACTGGGTTTATCTGGGAAATAGAAACATTTTAAGCTGCCGTATTCTGACAATATGTTAAGAATGCACTAAATGTTAAAATCTCCAAATCCAAAAAGAGATAAACGAAAAATTATAATGACTTCTTCAAGAAAACTAAATCCAATTTTCTGTCTACTTTTCCTATTTTGTTGAATGAACAATTTTATTTGAATTTTGGGAAATTATATAGTTCCACGTACACTATAAGCCTTGCATATTTTTTTATACTGAAACTTTTAATTCTATGTAAATTCGGTCGCTTTAATTTAATTTGAATTAGATCTTACTTATGATATCTTTGGATAGAGCAAGGATTTTCTTAGTTCTCCACGACATATTATATTTTAGAAACAATATGCACACATGTTTTCATTCTCTTATTGTAAAAATAATTAAATAAATAGGATTATCCTAATATCACCATCACAACATGCATACAACGTTTTTGTTCTTTTAATGTGTAAAAATAAGGATATATTCCAATGTAAAACTTTATAAAAAATGCTGACATATATACCGACAGGGCTGGTGGGTTTCGTTTCAAGACTTAGTCGGTATTTTTTATAACTTATTAAACTAAAATTGAAAGAAGTATAATCCCTAATGACACTGTTGCCAGTATTGGGTAATAGTCTAGAAATTAGCTTCAAAACAATGGTAGACATTTATTATAAACTTAAATATATACATATTATACAATCATGCTATTCCTACTAAGTTGAGCCGATAGAAGCTACCTAACCTGAGCCAAATATACAACTTTATGATTTTGACTTGACAATCATGAGCCATGCATTCTTGCCAAATCGAATATTTTTTTTCCGGGAAAAGAGAGAGACAATGTTTAGGATCAGTACACCTTTAAAAGGGGATTTCTATGGAGTAGAAAATTTTTAAAAAACACAAAGTGGCCGAATGTAAAATTTTCTTTAAAATGTTTTATACATTTACACTTTTAAATAGATAATGTACCATGTGACCCATTAGAGAGGAAAGTCGATGTGTTGTCGAAACTTATGGGGTAAAAATCATCTAAAGGTAAAAGCTTATTAATATAAACAGTATTTTTCTATAGGTGATTGTAAATATTAATAAGATTGTGAATTACCTTATCTCTACGTTTACGTATGGTATGTTTTCTCTATTTAAATTTTATTGTTGAGAAGAAAGGTTAAGTTAGGTGACGATTATGATAAAAAATCTGACAAGTGTCTGCACTTTGCCGTTTTCTTCTAAAAAAATATTGAGTTACAGTGAATCGAAAGCGAAACCTAAAAAAAATATTATTATTGCAGACCTTGATATTCATAGTGCCTGCATAAATTTTGTTTTAATCTCGTTGTAATGTTTAACATTATAAAATTACTTCTCCATGTTTTGGAATTGTTGAGAATTAGAACTTCTTTAATAAAATATTTCATTTTGCGTGATGTCATTTTAATTTAGAGTTATTTTATATATAATTGTTACGTGGAGCTCGTGACAATATATTAAATGAGTAATTTACAATTTTTATTGAAAATAAAAAAAAATTGGTTTGGTTTATATAAAAGTGTTCTTACGCGGACGTATTTATAATGCATTTCCGTTAATATTACATTCTCTGTTCTTTCTCGACGGAATACTAAATAATCCTAATACGAAACACAACAAGACGTTGCCAGATTTACATAGGTATTCTTGTAATAACTTTTAAAATGTATTTGTATATCAAGCTGGCCCAGCAGCGCCACAGTGTACTTTATAGTGAACTAAAATTCACAGATTTCGTACTTTCTTGAGCCATTTTTTGGAGGGAAACGTCCTCTAATACTAGGTTAATAAAATAACTAACGTAACGGAAAATGATGATTCTAGAAGCTAAAAATGGCGCACTTTTTAAAATTACTGTTAATTTTGTTTTTTATAATGGCGTTATTCATTTATAATGCAAAAACAATCCTGAGCCACATATACGGCTCAGGTTTGTTTCTCTGGCTCAACATTGTACGTACAGTTTGCTATCGTCGGCTCAGCTTGGACAGAAACCTATATATATATATATATATATATATATATATATATATATATATATATATATATATATATATATATATATGTATATATATATATATATATATATATTCTATATATTCTATTAGTCTATTTCATCTGGAAAAAGATCAGTGTGGGACTTGTGCTCATAAATTGTGTCACGTTGATAACGACACTCAATACTCTTATACCTAAGAATGAGGAAAAATTAAAATATAAAAATAGAGATGATTGCTATGTTTTTACCATAGATCTACAGGCTATTTTGACTGCACTATGCTCAAATGTGTCTAGTCTGTACTATAAAATGAAACTATATGTTCACAACTTCTGTATATATAATTTGAAAACATATCAGGGTTATTGTTATTTGTAGCATGAATTCGAAGGCCTGACTCAATGCACACACAAGTAGAAAAGAAACTAAAATCAAGGATTATAAATGTACTGGCTGAATATGCCCAAATTTGTAGAGTAGCTAGAAAAGTGCTCGAGCCCTATGATGTCAATTATTTAGATTATAAATTTTTTAATCTTTTGATTCTGTGGTTTTCTCCAAATCTGTACATGTGACATCAGCCAGGGAGAAATTTTATAAATTGAGATTTACTGAATATTGGACACTTCTTCCTCAAAGTAAAGACCATACCGTTCGACCCTCAACAACTTCTGCATCATTATAACAATAGACTACATATTACCATGATTTTTATATAAATTTGCCCAACTAATAGTAATTTTGTGATATCCCATAGTGCATAATTTAAAAAAACAAGTCCACTACTGTTCTTTATTTCTAAAAGTAAAAGCGTCGAACTCCTTATTTTTATAAACTGTGCAAAAAATCAAGTTATTAATTTCAAATGTCTACTACCAAAAATTCAATAAAACATCTACTAATGTGATTTGTTTAGTTTCAATATTCCAACGACTCTTCTGGTTATATCGTTTTTTCCTTCTCCTGTAAAATTTACCAAAAAATACCATCAATATACTATATTTGGAAGAGAACAGTTTTTAATTGCTAGAAAATATTTAAAAAATATAATTTGTATTTCAATTGCCACGCTTAAATCTCATATTAATACGGATTCTTGGTTTATTCTAAAGGTATTGCTAAACTTGGAACTTAGAGGCCAAAATAAAATTATATACATACTAAACTACTCATGCTAACGCCATTGAAAGATTTAAAATCAATGAAAAATGTTACGTGCTTCTACTCCAATAATCAATAAAAATATATGTAATGAAACAAATATAGTCCAGAAACAATATTTTATTTTTAAAAGGGTTTACATGCAAAAAACATACCTTTGTCTTAGGCTTTGAACACGATCTGTTGTCAATAACATTTAAAAGTTTATCCGTATTTTTTTTCGGAGACAAACTTATCGACTCCGGTTCGCTGAACATAATACACTCTATATGTATACGAAAAAGTGATGCTTCCTTTCAAGAATAATAAATAAACGAAATTTATAAACAAAACCGAAATACAATTGTTCACCAGATGCACCTGTCAATTTATTGCGTCAGTTTATGTCTTATGTCATTCAATGCGTTATTATTGGCAATCGTGAAAATGGCTAATTTCACAAAAGTAGAGAATAAATTTAATGTGTACCTACATTTTATACAATATTAAAAATAGTACTATAATAATGTAGATTTTTGGAAATTATCATTATAAACATTTAATAAATCAAGGTTTATAAAGTATATAATGCGCGGGAATACGTCATCATGCATCCCTAATTCAAGCTGCTCTGTGGTTTTGTTATTGAAACCTCACTTATAATCAATAATTATTCTTCCTGAAAAATATACTGGGGGCTAATTTTCGACCCTTCGTGCAACTTAACGAGTATTCGCTATTATCACAATTAACCAAACCGTATACAGTATTCCATGTACGTATTACTGTGGCATGAACGATATTAGCGAGTATTCGTAAAATTGCTAATGGTCAATAATTAGTCTCCTTGGAATGCTAGCTAAAAGGATTGTTTCAACAGGAAAAAAAACGAATTATTGAGTTTATCCAACTTTATTATTTATTTACATTTTTTTTTTATTTTTATTGAGATCTTTCGCTCTGATCTTGTAGGAGATCTGTTCCTTTTACAAGACTTCAATTCTTTCCATTTCTCGTTTAGGTATCTACCGTAGTCGAAGCGGACATAATAACTTAACTAGCACATTTGGAACTTTCAAAATGAATTGAAGTATATTCTCCGGACATTTTCCCCACTTATAATTTTTACTTTGTGAAATTTAAGAAAATATTTTTTCTAATTTTTCAACTTTTGATGAATATTCCTTTACCGTGACTTAACTTAAGGTTATAACTGTTTTAACTTACGCTGCTGAAAATCTAATAACTTAACACAATACACACTATTAATTGTCTTTCTTTTATAAATAAAATTATACGAAATTACGATGAAAAACTACCATAAGTACGAAAAACAAAACAACACTGAACGATGGTAAACTGGTATAAAGGCAAGCACGATGACGCGCAATATGGCGACGTCAGACGAACTTCAATATCAATAGTTTATAGGTAACCTATATACTTTAGGAACCTTGTATTTAAATTTCTGCTGTACGTGGGTGAGCCAGCTTGGTCAACTTTAAGAAAAAAAGTTACCAAATAATTTTCTGTCCTTTTTTCACATGCTGCAAACAAAGATGGATGCTTAGAGGTTAATTCTTCTTTCAAAGTTTAAATATTTATAAGTAACGATTTAACGATTTTAACCAGTAAATACAAGTTCATAAATGGATTTCCAAAAATTTGTATTTACATTCGTAATGTTTAATAAATAAAATGCAAGCAAAAATTGCATAAAAGCATTAAGTCTGCCTTAAATTGCTCTGAATATGTGTTCAAATGAAGAGGATACAAACACAATCGTTGAACGATTTAAGAAAGACTACACTGAACAATATTTTATACTCATAAGAATGCATTTATCTTTTTTGTTAGATACGCAAACAAATGAGTAAGTATTTTGATGAAGAATTATTTTTATTTCCCGTTAACTTAATATATTTCTAGCAATGATTCGGTAGCTGAAAAAGGCAGGATAAAAAAATGGAATATAGTACCATTTTCAAAAAAATCAAAACTTCGCAATGTGATGGAAGGGGCTCCTTTAACCCAAGAGGGGACCTGTCAGATATTTCATTTAATAGAATTCCTAAAAAACGAAGACAGTAATAAAAGTAAATATTTGTTTGATAGTTTTGTAAATTTCGACTTTTTAGGTATTAAAAGTGAGGGTATATTTAGAAGGACGGGGTCCTTAGAAAGGCAGCAAGATTTAAAGAGTTTTTTAAATCAAGGTTCTACTATACATATAGGTAGTGGTCATTACAGTGTACATGATTGCGCTTCAGTTCTTAAAGGATTTTTGCAAGAATTACCGGAGCCTCTGTTGACAGAAGTTCATTTTCCAGTATATTGCCAACTAGCAGGTAATTTTATTTAAATTCTAATTAAAAAAAGTTAATTTAAGAAATATCTTTAATTTAAACAGATCTTTACTGTGTAAATAACGAAATACTTCAAGAACAGAAATTACTAGAGGCTCTGCAATTACTAATCCTACTACTCCCAACAGAAAACAAGCATCTACTTAAAGATATATTAGAATTACTTCACCTCACATCTTCACATGAAAATTACAATAGAATGTCACCTGATAATTTAGCTAAACTTTTTACTCCTCATTTATTATGTCCGAGAACTCTATCACCTACAGTATTATTAAAAGTATCTCAAAACCTTTTCACGATAGTAAGTTTTATGATAAAAAGATTTCCTGATTTATTTGGGGTACCTGCTAAACTAATCCTAGATTTTCGAGCGAAATACGAAAAGAAACAAATTCTATCGCCTGTGAAACGCCTTAATGAATCCACCGCTGATGTAGCTAGTACAGTTTTCACGTTCGTTGATCAAGAACGAACAGCTAGAGAGAATGAATCAAATCCTACAGAGACAGCTTTAGCACAATTATACGCACACATTCAAAGTCTCCCTGAATCGTCTAAAAAAAGGAAGTTGATCAAACAGTTCAATAAAGAGAACGGCTATGGGACACCGTTGCAGGTTATTAAGAATAATAAAAATAAAAGTTTTGGAGATTCAATTAAGAAGCATATTTTCCAAAAACATTTAGCTAGGAAAAAAGGGTTTTTGGTCAAAGAATCTCCACTCGGATCGAGGTTTAATGTAAGTTTGATTTATTATTTTTAATATTTGTAATTCTTGAATGGCATGAATAGTTATTAACAAAAATATTTACATATAAATCATTTAATAATAATATACAAGGTGTTTGTAAATTCATATGAAAAAAATTAAGTATGAAATTATATTGGATGTTTCCTATAATAAAATTTTCTCAACTCACCTCCTTTTGAGATATCACCCCTAAAGGGTGGCGAGTAAAATTAAGTTTTAATAATAAAGGTCATTTATTGGTACAACCAAACGGCCATAGGCCAAGGTCCTTCAGCCTGTAATATTTATAATATAATAGACTTAATATTAATAAAAGTAACATTAGTGTGTAAAAAAGTTGTCATTGATTGTATTTTAACTGTGATATTGGTCACTTTCGTTTCTTCTGAGGATATTTTCGTTTCTATTGTTGTGTGCATCTATTATTTATATATTAATCATCCATGTAAAAAATGTTTTGGTCGGAGTTGTTAGTCAATCTTTCAGTGGCTGTACTTTTGTAGTTTGTTATAGAAGTTCATTTGATACCCCTATTAACCTGGACCCCCCACCATCGCAAATCAAGTTCGCAATCAGTCAATAATTTAGTGCTATTTAGGTGCTAATTTAGTACCCTAGTCCGAATTTTAGTGCTCAAACCGTTTAGCAGGAAATCACGTGAAAAATGGGGGGGTCCAGCCATTAAGCTGGACCCCCCCATATCAGAAAAAAATATATAGTGATCCAGTATAGGCGACAATTACACTATAATTTAGTGCTAATTGAGTGCTCTAAGATAACGTTAAAAATTTGACGAAATATAACATTCTTTAAATAGTTTATTTGGGGAACGTGGGAGCCGCGCTCTAAAATTTGATAAACAATATAAAATTCGTTAGACGATCGTTAAAGAATTTGGTGCTCGCAAGATTATGGTACTGAAATGTTCCTTAAGCGTCCTACTTTCGAAAAAATACAATGACAGAATTTAGTGCTACCTGTATCACATGGAATAAGTAGTTTATACGGGAAAGAGAGAAAGCCGCGCTCTAAAATTCGTTAGACGAACGTTAAAAAATTTGGTGCTCGCAAGATTATAGTACTACAATGTTTCTTAAGCATCATACTTTCGAAAAAATACAATAACAGAATTTAGTGCTACCTGTATGACGTGGAATTAAGCAGTTTATACGTGAAAGAGAGAACGCCGCGCTCAAAATTCGTTAGACGATCGTTAAAAAATTTGGTGCTTGCAAGTTTATGGTACTAAAATATTCCTTAAGTATCGTACTTTCAAAAAAATACAATGTCAGAATTTAGTGCTACCTGCATCACGTGGAATAAGTAGTTTATACGGGAAAGAGAGAACGCCGCGCTCTAAAATTCGTTAGACGATCGTTAAAAAATTTGGTGCTCGCAAGATTACGGTACTAAAATATTCCTTAAGCATCGTACTTTCAAAAAAATACAATGTCAGAATTTAGAGCTACCTGTATCACGTGGAATAAGTAGTTTATACGGGAAAGAGAGAGCGCCGCGCTCTAAAATTCGTTAGACACTCGTTAAAAAATTTGGTGCTCGCAAGATTATGGTACTAAATTGTTTCTTAAGCATCGTACTTTCGAAAAAGTACAATGACAGAATTTAGTGCTACCTGCATCACATGGAATTAATTAGTTTATATGGGAAAGAGAGAACACAGCGCTCTAAAATTCGTTAGACGATCGTTAAAAAATTTGGTGATCGCAAGGTTATGCTACTAAAATGCTCCATAAGCACCGTACTTTCACAAAAATACAATATCAGAATTTAGTGCTACCTGTATCACGTGAAATTAAGTAGTTTATACGGGAAAGAGAGAACGCCGCGCTCTAAAATTCGTTAGACGATCGTTAAAAAATTTGGTGCTCGCAAGATTATGATACTAAATTGTTCCTTAAGCATCGCACTTTCAAAAAAATACAATATCAGAATTTAGTGCTACCTGTAACACGTGGAATTAAGTAGTTTATACGGGAAAGAGAGAACGCCGCGCTCTAAAATTCGTTAGACACTCGTTAAAAAATTTGGTGCTCGCAAGATTATGGTACTAAAATGTTTCTTAAGCATCGTACTTTCGAAAAAGTACAATGACAGAATTTAGTGCTACCAGCATCACGTGGAATAAGTAGTTTATAGTCATTCCCACAATAATACTCCAAATTAAAATCAATATCATCTAAAAGTTCATAGAGTTCTTCTGGATTAACGGCAAGGCTATTAACATTGATTATTTGAGCTGATCCTGAAAAAGAAAAGGCATTTTCATCAAGATTTCTTATCTTTCTAAACCCTTTACACAATTCGCTCCTGTTCGTCACAAATATGATGCGCTTCAAAATATTGCTATGAAATTTTAAATTCCAACTAAAATTCTATACTTTCATCGAATATGTTAATATGCACTATTTTAAACAAGTAATCATTAATTAATCTATTTAAAAATAAATTTAAGTATGTATTTACGTCGAGTCGCCATTTCCAAACACCCTTGCCCGTTCTTACGGGTGTGCATGTTGTGCAGGCACAAAGGCGGCAAAATTTAGGAGTGCCCAAATAGTATTTTTTCATAAATTAAATCTTTATAATTCTATATTTAAGATTGAAAAAAAATAAACGGGCAGAGTAAAAATCATATTGCATTGCAAAATTTTATTAGATAGTGTAAAAGGAAAAAGTTTTAATTATTATGGATATTTTGTTTCCCTTTAAGTATCGGCAATCGGACGTCAGTAAAGTTAGCACCCCCACTTTTTCAAATTTAAAATAAACTTGTACCCAAAAAATTAGAATTTGTACCCATTTAGTTTTTCTGAAAAATCACTATTTAAAGTGGGGGTGCTAGCTTGAGCTCAAGCTAACACCCCCACATTGACAAAATTAAATTTTATTGTCATAAATGTAAACTTTGAATTACGGACTAATTTGTACCCAAAAGATAATAATTTGTACCCACTCAGTTTTTCTGAAAACCCGTTATTTAAAGTGGGGGTGCTAGTTTAAGCTCAAGCTAGCACCCCCACTTTTACAAAATCAAATTTCAACAGCATACCTTTAAACTTTGAATTTAGGACTAATATGTACCCAAAAGCATTTTTTCATTATTATATCATTTTGTTTATAAAAGATGATAGTAAAGTAGACCACCTGTTTTATTAATTTCCAAGTGAATCGTTAAAAGATTTGAAATTATCAAAGATAACGGAATATTATTAATTTTCGAATATAGGACTAATTTGTATCCAAAAAATCAAAATTTGTACCTACACAGTTTTCCCTGTAAAAGAAGTTTTAATGTGGGAGTGCTGGTTTGAACACCTCCGTCTTTACAAAATCAAATTTCAACACCTTACCGTTAAACTTTGAATTAAGGACTAATTTGTACCCAAAATAGTTTTTTCATTATTAAGTACATTTTGTTTATAAAAGATGATAGTAAATTAGACCACCTGTTTTATAGTTTTCTAAGTCAATCGTTAGAAGATTTGAAATTATCAAAAGTAACTAAATATTAATTTTCGAATATGGGACTAATTTGTATACTCATATTTTACCCAGCCAAACTACTTTTTAGAGGTGTTCAAACAGAAATGTTAAACTGTGTGAATATGAATTTAAACACCACAGCTGAGTACACCTTCTAAATTATTGTAAATTCTAAATAAAACCCAAATTAATTATTGAATTACCTTCGAGGTTAATGAATTATAATTTGAGTGATATAAATAATATATTTTAATTAAATTATAGGTATTCTCGATACTTATAAGTTTGTACTATGTCATTATTGAAATTATTTCAAATTCGTAGTTTATCTCTTAAACCGTGCCTTCCTAGTGGGATGCCCTCTAATTTTAGACATAGAAGTACAGTAGTAAAAAGTATATTGAACAGAAAAGGTATATTGTATAAAAACATAGTATTATTTTTTCACTCAATATAATTATGCGATGTCTCTTTATACATTATAATGGAAGGAATTGTAAATGTGTCATTACGGACTCACTCCACCTTTTTCTTTAGATCGTCGGATTCATACCATGCAGTACCTATTTGCCATTCGGCTGTAACACTTGTAATGGCCGACATCAGATTCAGACATATGACGTGCATATCTCCGAGGTTCATAATGCACGACTCGGGCTAATTCATATGTTATTAGTATCGGTTGTCATTCAGATTATTGTTGTTAAATCCTTCAATTTTATTTTGCTAATATTGTAACTACCCTGCGACACATCTAGCAGTATTATTGGACCTATTGAGAAAAAGAAATGCATTTATGACTAAAATAATTTATATATCAATAATAAACTTTTGCTGTATTTCTAATAAATTATAATGTTTCTCTTAATATTTGGATATAATTCAGAATGCTTAAACAAATTTAAAAATAGTGGTTAGTTGTTTCAACCAATAGAGAATTATTATGAATGAGAAATAGGAGCAGTAGATCAAAGAGGCAATCATCTAAAAAACAAAAAATATCACCTTTTGGTATTTACAAGGGTAACAAAAAAATGTTTTTAAATTGTTTGTTCATCAGAAACGAAAGTCTGACGTGACATCATTGCACATCTTTACTAAGCCTCCAGGCAGTTAAAAAAAATTGACAACACCAGAGTATGATCATTCTTTTAACTGCTTTGAACTATTTATGCATTATTACTCACATGCACTAGGGAATTTTTTTGTCTCGTCAAAGGATCGCCTCAGTTATGACAAAGGATCTCACTAAAAAAAAATAAGAGTTATGGAATTATATTAATATAGTATTTTATAAGAGACAAAACAATATATAATATATGAAAACAAAAATTTCTGGGAAGTACCTACCTGGTTAGGTAGGTGCCGTGTTTCATAAAACACTTCATCTAAGAGTTTGTCTAGTTTTCCCTCCCTCCATTTTGAACTTTAATCAGGATGACAGCTGTGAGGTGAAGCACATTAAAAAGCCTTTTTTAGGGAAAACAGTGTGTATATAAATTGGTCCTAATTTCGAAAATTGATAATATTTAGTTACTTTTGGTAATTTCACATTTTTTAACGATTTACTTGGAAATTAATAAAACACGTGGTCTAATTTACTATCATCTGTAATAAACAAAATTATATGATAATGAAAAAACGCTTTTGGGTACAAATTAGTCCTACATTAAAAGTTTAAAGGTATGCTGTTAAAATTTGATTTTGTAAAAGTGGGGGTGCTAGCTTGAGCTCCACTTTAAATAGCGGTTTTTCTGAAAAACTGACTGGGTACAAATTATTATCTTTTGGGTACAAATTAGTCCTTAATTCAAAGTTTACATTTATGCCAATAAAATTTGATTTTGTCAATGTGGGGGTGTTAGCTTGACCTCAAGCTAGCACCCCCACTTTAAATAATGATTTTTCAGAAAAACTTGGGTACAAATTCTAATTTTTTGGGTACAAATTAGTCCTAAATTAGTTCTAAATTACACATGTTTTTTTTTAATTTGAAAAAGTGGGGGAGCTAGCTTTACTGTTACCGTTCATATTATTTATTTCATTTAGTGATGGGATATCGATATTAATATCGTACAGCAAATATCGAAGTAACAATATATCGGTCATGAAATATGGATAATGTGTAATATCGATATTACAAAAATGTATTTTAGCCTTTCACGTATATACTATTTAATTCCACGTGATGCAGGTAGCACTAAATTCTGACATTGTACTTTTTTTTAAGTACATTGCTTAAGAAACATTTTAGTACCATAATCTTGCGAGCACCAAATTTTTTAACGAGTGTCTAACGAATTTTAGATCGCGGCGTTCTCTCTTTCACGTATAAACTACTTAATTCCACGTCATACAGTTAGCACTAAATTCTGTCATTGTACTTTTTCGAAAGTATGATGCTTAAGGGACATTTTAGTACCATACTCTTAAGAGCACCAAATTTTTTAACGATCGTCTAACGAATTTTAGAGCGCGGCGCTCTCTCTTTCCCGTATAAACTACTTAATTCCAAGTGATACAGGTAGCACTAAAATCTGATATTGTATTTTTTTGAAAGTACGATGCTTAAGGAATATTTTAGTACCATAAACTTGTGAGCACCAAATTTTTTAACGATCGTCTAACGAATTTTAGAGTGCGGTGCTCTCTCTTTCCCGTATAAACTACTTAATTTCAAGTGATACAGGTAGCACTAAAATCTGATATTGTATTTTTTTGGAAGTACGAAGCTTAAGGGACATTTTAGTAGCATAACCTTGCGAGCACCAAATTTTTTAACGATCGTCTAACGAATTTTAGAGCGCGGCGCAGGGTTGGAATAAGTCATGACTTTTATAGAAAAGTCAGACTTTTTGAAATAATTCGGACTTTTTTGAATTAATTCACTTTGAAAAATTCAACTTTTATTTACTCAAACAAAAAAATCTCAATCTCAATTTCTGCAAAACAATTTGAAACTATTGATTGAATAACGAATGATAAATACAAATGCAACTTATTACTTATTCAGAATCTTCATTAGAAAGGTCAGTTTTCCAGGTTTTTCTACTCCTAGTCGGTTGCGTAGATCCGAATGTACCAATCCGAAGGATGAAAATATTCTTTCCACTCCTGCGGATGAAGCTACTGCTGTCATAAGTTATTTGATACTACTTTTCGCTGCAGGATCTAAATCCGTTAGTGAAAATGTTGACATCCACCACTCAATATCTGTCATACTTGAAATAACAGAGTCTTGCGTCAGGACCTCATTATAAGGGGATAACTTTCCATGGAATCTTAACAATACTGGTAACATGTTTGGAAACTCTGCAGCTGCACATTCCAAGGCCATTTGCTTTTCTTCTTCGGTTAAACTTATATTTTCCTTCATATTCGTTGGACTTAGCATGTGCGCAATGAAGTGGTACTTATGAACAACTTGTGTGTACCTAGAAATAACTTTTTTTTCGCAGTGCTGTCGTGTAGTCTCATTTAAATCGTTTATTAATTTTTTCCAAATAACAACAGACCTTGCGATTGTGCAATTCTCTTTTTGAATTAAATCCAGTGCGCACGATATAGGTTTTAGTCGAGCCATCAGATCTTCAGCATTACGTTTAATGGCTATGTTAGAAACCAATTTATTTATCTCATTACCAATATTATTGCGATGTTCTTCGCAAATTTTAACCAGTGTATGCGTTTTTCAAATATGCCTCAAGTGAATCACATGAGCTGTTCCAACGTACCTCAATTGGCAATGGAAGTGATGATCCACCTTCAGAAGATAATAATGCTTTTGCCAAATGGTTATTTCGGAAATACTTTATGATTCTCACTATATTGTTCATAACTCCTTCAACATTTAAATCTTTGGCAAGTAGATTCAATAAATGGGCCGAACAGCCATATGTAATAATATTTACATAATCACTTTTTTGTTGTTGTTGTACTTGCAGTCTCATTCTTGACATATTGGAAGCATTATCTGTTACTACACTTCTCACAAAACATTTGAATTTTTTCTCAGTATCTTGAATAATTTTTAAAGTTAAACTTGTCAAATACTCACTGGTATGAGGACTACCAGAAGTATCTGTTGTGTTAACCAAAAATACACTACC
The DNA here is from genome assembly GCA_963921935.1 of Galeruca laticollis. Lineage (NCBI taxonomy): Eukaryota > Metazoa > Arthropoda > Insecta > Coleoptera > Chrysomelidae > Galeruca > Galeruca laticollis. The sequence goes on from OY998181.1 coordinate 71,034,234, forward strand.
ATCCTCATTTACAACACATGCACATATTACAGGTTCGTTTCTTATGTTGAACCATCCGTCAATACTCAAACAAACTGTCTTATTTTCTAAGTAAATTTGACACTTTTCTATTTCCTCCTGGTAAATTTGATCCAACAAAGTATCCGCAATTAATTTTCTATTTGGAGGCTTGTATCCTGGATGTAGCATTTCCGAATACTTCATAAATTCGGGATGTTCCACAAATCTGAAAGCTGAATTTGTAGCGAAAATAAATCTGGCACACTGCTTATCAAATCTATCTTTGTCATTTGCTGTAGTTTTTATTATAAAGGAGTTCAATATTTTTTGTTGTGATTTTTGGATTGTACTGGTTGTAGCTTCATTAAATGTTTTGCGAATTTTTAAAGTCGGCGGTTCTGCAAAAAAAGTGTAAATCAATACATTGGTATCAATAGGAAATTTGAAACTATCTTCAAACACTTTAAATTTCTAATTAATTAAATATATCTGTTTTTAAAAGCTCACCTTCTCTAGTAGTTGTAATTTTTCTTTTTATTACAGCTAACGGCATTTCCTCTTCCTCCTCTTCTTCAGTTCTACTGATATCCTGTATAATTGTATTTGTCTCTTCAGGATAATTTTTACAACTAATTTTGTGTTTTTGCATGCGGCTAACCATAGCTTGCAATGTTTTACCGCTTGATTTGCACACTGCTTTTTTGTTGGTTGGATTTTGTTGATTGCACTCCTCAAAATATTTCCAAATAGGATCCCTTTTTCGTCCACTCATTTTTCACACGTTAATAAACAAACTTTAACAGAATGTAACTTATTAAAATAACAAAATTTTTGAAGTTTAAAGCACAATCGGTCCCAAAAATAGCCAAATTTCACGATAACACTATCTACTCAACACTCTACATCTTAATAGTAATGCCGCAATGCCGGTATTTTCGGGATCCCTCTTTGATTTCCGTATTTCGGTGATTCCCCGAACCCGACGCGCGGGCGCTTTGCATTGTATTGTGTTGTGGGCACTCCACGGTTGTCGGATGTTCATGGTGGTCAGGTTTCGATAATATCATCGAATTTTTCAAATCAAACTTAGTTTGAATAGTTTGAAATGTTTGAATTAAATGCGATTTTTCCCCATTGGAAAAAGTTTGAATTAATTCATGACTCTTTTAAAAAAAGTCATTTGAATTAATTCACGAATTAAATCACTGACTTAATTCATATGAATTAATTCGTGCCAACCCTGGCGCGGCGTTCTCTCTTTCCCGTATAAAATACTTAATTCCACGTATGACAGGTAGCACTAAATTCTGATATTGTATTTTTTTGAAAGTACGATGCTTAAGGAATATTTTAGTACCGTAAACTTGCGAGCACCAAATTTTTTAACGGTCGTCTAACGAATTTTAGAGTGCGGCGCTCTCTCTTTCCCGTATAAACTACTTAATTCCAAGTGATACAGGTAGCACTAAAATCTGATATTGTATTTTTTTGAAAGTACGATGCTTAAGGAATGTTTTAGTACCGTAAACTTGCGAGCACCAAATTTTTTAACGGTCGTCTAACGAATTTTAGAGTGCGGCGCTCTCTCTTTCCCGTATAAACTACTTAATTCCAAGTGATACAGGTAGCACTAAAATCTGATATTGTATTTTTTTGAAAGTACGAAGCTTAAGGAACATTTTAGTACCATAATCTAGCAAACACCAATTTTTTTAACGATCGTCTAACGATTTTTAGAGCGCGGCGTTCTCTATTTCCCGTATAAAATACTTAATTCCACGTATGACAGGTAGCACTAAATTCTGATATTGTATTTTTTTGAAAGTACGATGCTTAAGGAACATTCTATTACCATAATTTTTTAACTATCGTCTAACGAATTTGAAAGCGGGGCCATTCCAATGATATTGATTTATCGAAACAATTGTCAATTTTTTAGAATTTTCAATAACTTGTATTATATTGTGGAATTAACTAGAGACCTTTAGTTTCATTTAAAAACACTAATATGAGCATATTCCACGAAGTAAGGGTCGAGACAGTCAATTTCATGATAAAATAAATGTTAGCGTACTTTATTCATTAATATTTTAAATATATAAATCATTCTAATGTACCTTTAAGAACATTGAATGTAATAATTTACTAGCTAGAACAACGCTAGACCATTTTATGTACAACGTGTGTAAAGGTTAAAGTCAAATGTCAAATAAAAATATAACTAAATACAATTATCAACTGTACACTAAAAATTACTAAAGCAGTGTTCAAAGAGCTTCATTGTGACACTGTAAACAATGTTATAATGAAGTCTCTTTTATACGTGAATTATAAAAATGTTTTTTATCAACTTTCCTCAAACTTTTTTCTTTTATGTTGACTAGATAAAAAATTGTCTCTATTTAGACTACATTTAATTCTTGATTTCTATTGGTCGCCATCATGGGATCTTCCAAAGGTAGACAGTCGACTGTTTTTATTGCCTGTTATCTAAAGCCCGTTTGTAATTATCAATAGTGCTATTCAACACTTCGATCTTGATTCCGATTTAGTTTATAATCGAAATTAAAAACGGATTGATGTTTGTTGAAGGACCAAAAAAAATTGTCATTTGTCATGTCATTTTACAAATCAAATAAATCAATAGTGACATATCCTCATCATTATTTTAGCTAATTTCACATTTATTTCACACTATTCACAAGTTCATTTAGTTTAATCACGTTTAATTTTATAGAAGCTATTCTGTTAACTAAAAATATAATATACAATTGCAAAATATCACTCACATTACATAACCCATAGACAAACGGTAGTTTATTTAAATTTTTCGACCAATCACATGCTTCCGATTTATGATTGTTTTCACAAGCAAAGCAAATAATTAAATTGTTCCTCTGACACATACGAGTATAAACATTTTTTATAAGAATCTGCATCTTCTACTGCCAGTTCTTCATTCAGCATTTTAAGTGTTCCTAATCCTTTTTCGCTCCTTCATTTTAACCATGGTTTCCGTATTACTCTCTTGTTTATATCTTTTCTCTTTCTTGCAGCATTCAGTATTACTAAATTTATAACAGCTAATAAAAACTCAACATCCATATTAATATTTAGAACTGTAGACTGTAGAAGATAAAAATATCTAACTAACCTAACTGTTCTACATTTAAAAGTTAAGGAGGCTCCTGCCAACTAAATTATTTAGGATCCTATTAAAATGACTAAAATTTGTAATAAATCATAATTATAAATGGGTATACATACTAATACTACCCAAGAAATTCAACCAAAATTAACATTTGGAAACTTCGCTTCTATATGCTAAATGCCAAGTTATAGAAATCTGTAGAATTGATTTCGAGGATGTTCACAACATGGCCAAAATTCCGGGTCCCAAACAAGCGTTTCATAAAAATACATGGGCGACGTGTCTATCTAGGGAGTTTTTAATTTTGCTCACCACATGTTAGTAGTGATATCCCGAAAGGCGTGGGCCGAGGAAATTTTGTTAAGGGAAAAATCTATCGTAATTTGATATGGGCAATCACCTCATGAATTTAGAAACATCCTGTATAATAATAATTTTCACAGGTGGATCATAATAATGTGTTCTTTTTAGATTGTCACAAATCCATCTGTTGTAAGAGGATTTTTAATTTATTTTTTGTAAAGCGCAGCAAATTGGATGTTTTTGTTATGAAAATGTTTTTAAATCATATTAATTATTCTGTTTTATGCAATTAGATACAAAGTATTTTTTTACGTTCTTGCTATTTCTGCTAAAACAGCCCCCTTAGTTAAATATTCATTTATTTTTATTGTCAATTCTATATAAAAAATGAGTCTAATGCTGCAGTTTGTTTTGTTTTTATTTTGCATATTGATTTCTCGCTTTTTTGTGTGTTATGCATGGTCTGTTTTAGATTTAAGTTACACTTTTAACATTCTATTTTTGCACATTTTAAATTTGATGTAAAAAAATGTAATAAACTTAAATCTAAAGGAGGCACATTTTAGAGCCCTACCGGTTCACCTTCTCTAGCGACTCGCGCTCGTCTTCTTTGCCACTTCAATTGCGAATCCAGCACAGATCTACCAGCTAAACGTAGAAGAACGAGCAGAAGCTGTGAACGATTGTCATTCCAAGATGAATACGAGGATGAAGGTAAGAGCAGTTTTTCAGAACCTGAGATGTCAGCAAGGGAGGATTTTAGAGAGTTTAATAATTATCTAACAAGCACGCCAGCATGTTTTCCTCTTAAAGTGTGTGATGATTTTACACCAGATCGACAAGGCAGGAAATCAATGTCTCCTATTACCATGTCGGCACAGAGGATGCCTAGAGCTATGCAGGTTTGTTTTTTTCTTTGAATATCTGTAATAGATTGTTCTAATTCACTAACAATTTTATACATTGTTGCTAGCAAGTCATCACTAACTGAAGGTACAAGAAGCTTTTCAATGAGTTCATTTTCAATATGTTAAATTAATTTGCTTATAAATGTCTGCAAAAATTGCTTTATTCTTTTTGTTGCTTAACTCTTGTGCTTCGTTTATCTCATTATGAAAAGCTCTCAGCTTTTCTTATTTAACCTGATTTTAGGAAACAATGATGACTCCCAGAAGTCGAAAACCCGTTTTACTTTTATCTGGTACCAATATACATTCATTACAAAGAACGGAACAAAGTTATACAATGGATGATGTTACAGAAGAAAAAGCTGATACTCCAATCTTTACTAAAGATCAAAACACCATTCCTGCAGAAACACCATCCTTTTCTAAATGTCAGAATATTGCTCCTGATAAAATAAATAGTGAGGGGGCCATTGTGAAAGACAGAGTAGAAATATTGAAGGTTAATAAAACTGAGGGTGGTGATACGTTAAGTGATACTTTTAAGGAATATTTAAGTAATAGGGATATTGTTGCAATTTACTCCCCTCAAGATTCGAGTTTTTCTAGCAGAACTGACGATTTTAATTCTACGGAATTTACAAATCAACTATTGACTGGTAAGTAACAACATTGACCAATGGTGATATCTTATCTGTTTGTATGTAAGCTGTTTCTTTTCAGACCAATATTTGTTTTTTTGAAATTTTTCTTCAATGTTTCTTCATTTTCTTATAGTTGACTGTTTTATCTGATACAGTTTCGATTCTTTTCATTAGTTGTCAATTTCTTATATATCGCACTCTCAATGGAATACTAACATAACTGAAAACGGTGTAGTAAAGTTTTCATTATAGAAAAAAAAATCAAGATCGACCTTTCAGTCAATACATTTTAAAACCTAAATAGTTCTATCAATTAACCAACCAATGGTGTACAGTAATATGATTGTTTTAAATTGTAAGAAGCTGTAAACCAAATTGTTTATTAACCCTTTGTGCAAATTTGGTTTTTTCGGTAGTGTTACATCAGAATTTTGTACAATTTTTGTCTTATGTTTTATTCACTTCACATAAAAAAGTTATTAACTAAATGATATAATTATTCACTAACGAACTAAATTAATTAAATGATCTTGTTTCATAGTTAAATAAAAATGAAGAATGAAAATAATTATGGTAAGTATAATGGTTACAATGTTATCCTTAAATTAAAAGTTCTCAATGAGATTCTTATTACACAAAGTGATAAATCCTTCCTTTTTTTGGTGGAAATTTTTAATTCTTCTTGGTAGGCTTGTTTTAGAAGAGTGCTTTAGAGTGACCAACACATGCTTTAGAGTGACCAACACATGCTTTAGAGTGACCAACACATGCTTTAGAGTGACCAACACAAGCAACACTTCTTTTTTACTGCATTGTTAACAATTAGTTCTTTATAGGGTACTTCAAAACTATAAGCATATTTATAATAAATTGATTTCGGATCCTCATTCTCGCTAGGTGCTTTGACTTGTAACATTTTAATATTGGTCCACTTTGTTCTTCTCCTTCACCTTATAAGACTTCCTCTTTTTTGCTCCTTGGATAATTGGTATCCACTGTGCAGGAATAAATATGGAACTTCCTTTTATAATCCCCTTTTAATAATAATAATAATATTTATTTCAAAATATGTTTACAGATGTACAATATAACTGACCACACATAACTAAATGACTTCACACCCATACAATTTATTAGGATAAATTATGATTTAAGTAATCATTTATAAGGTTCTAACTGAACCTAGAACTCTTTTACTTGTTTTTTAAATATAGTAATTAATTGTGAGTTTTTGATATGTCACGGTAACTTATTAAAAAAATGTATTGCCTGTTTCCTTGTATTGTTATTGTGTGGCATTACACAATTGGTAAAATTAATATCTCTGTTTTTATAAAAATACAGTAAGCACTCAAAAATATATAAACCATATATGGTTAAAATGTTATTAGATTTAAATACAGTTCTGCATGAGTCTTTATATCGCATATAATTTATTATTCTAATTGTTCTTCCCTGTATAACAAATAATTTTTCAGCATTACTATTGTTCGATACCTTAAGACCGACTCAAAATTTGCAAAATAGAGTCTTGGATGGCCCCTTATGTAAATATTTAGTGACTGTTTTTAGCCCATAGATTATACTGCTCAGTTTCATTGAAGTAATATCTATATGCTGTGACCATTTTACAACTTCTTCTATAAATACTCCTAAAAATTTTGTGTTATCTGTCAATTGAAAAGATACCTTGGTATTTAACTCAGCTACATTGGGGTTTTAATTTAATTTTGTATTATTGAAAAGTATGACATTAGTTTTTGTTTCATTTAACACTAATTTGTTTTGTGTAAACCTTTCCTTTGTTGTTTTAAATATATCATTGCAAGTAGTTTCCTCTGATTTGTGGTCAAGACAGTCATACGCCTTTGACAGATCAAGTAACATACCCAGTGCCAAACATTTTTCTTCCATTAAATTGATAATATTTTGTGTAAATTGGAATATTGCAGGTTGCGTAGATCTTTTGCTAAGATAACCATGTTGACTTAAGCTGAATAAATTGCATTTTAAGAAAAAACGCTATGTTATTGCACATAGCCACCTCAAATAACTTCGAGAAACTTGGCAAGATACTTATTGGTCTATAGTTTTCCAATGATTCAGGATTTTCTTTTTTTGTATACTGGTGTAATTAGAGCTAATTTTAGTTGAGACGGGAATACTCCAAATTTAATGGAATTGTTAATCAAATATGTTAAAATATCACTAATTACATGTATTATTTTTTTAATCACAACAGTGGGAATTTCATCTTCACCTGAAGTATATATGTCTTTTAATTTGCTTGCTATTTCAACTATATTGTTTGAAGAGAACTTAGGAATATATATGGAATCTAAATTATCTGATAAATTAAGGTGGAATGGTACATACTCCATTTTGGTAATTAACTCTGGAACTACCGACATTAAATATGTATTGTAGTCATTAGCAATTTTTTCTGAATTTCCTTTCAAACAAGTATAGTGTTTCCCTTGTCCCGTGATTTCATTACATATACTCCACATACATTTGTTTTTATTATCAGAATTAATTATTCTGTTTATAATATTCTTTTTTTGTATTTACTAACAGTTTGTCATATTTCTTTTTAAGTTCTATGTATTCATCTTTAAGAGCAGGATTATGCTTATATAGTATTAATAATATATCTAATTTATTTTTAGATGCTCTTATTTCATTACAAATAATTTAACGTATTTCAGGTGAAAACATTCACTGAACAAAGTGCTGAAATAATTAATAAGCATATATTACATTGTTCATCCACTTCACATACTTTACATGATTCTAGATTCCAATCTTGAACTTTAAGTTGATTGATGAAATTATTAATATTTTCATTACTGAGGAATCTCTTATACACATGATTAACTGCTTTTACTATTATACTTTTAAATGTTATTGTCCATGCTGAATGATCTGATGTGTGAATATCTATTACTTCCTTCTTATAATTGCCTTTAAAATTTGTGAATATATTGTCTATGCAACTTCTAGTTTTGTCAGTTATCCTATTAATTACATGACAAATACTAAATGACTCAGTTCATGCTAATAGTTTAGATTTTATTGTATTTTCATCTTTTAACTCTATATTGAAATCCCCTGCAACAAATATTTGTTTATTGTCCAAAACAATTTTATTTAACAATAATTCAAATTTGTAAAAAAATATATTCAGTTTTCCACCACTTGGCCTATATACAGAAATAATAATAGTTGTCACATCAGATATGGTGGTTTCAATACTAGAGTACTCAAAATCTTCAGCAACCGATATTTTATTTACATAATTTAGTGGTTTATCTTTGATCATTTGTTTACAGTATACAGCGTTCCCTCCATGTCTATTTTCACTACAACAAAAACTGTTCGCTAAATGATAATTATTTATTTTGAAATATTTAAGGTGGTCAGTTGATTTCCAGTGCTCTGTAGCACATATAAAATAGCAATTTGGATTATAAATTAAACATTTTTCAATTTTCTCAATACTATTACCAATAGATTGCATATTTAGATGTAGTAGTGTGATATATTCTTAATTTTTAATCCATTTTTGTTCCTTTTTTTGTTTTATTTCTTATATCCGTTCCACTATCTGTAGTAGATGTACTACTTAAAAACCCTCTTCTTCTTGGCCATACTTATGGTATTTTTGGAAATTGAATCCTCTGTATGCAACTGATTTAGGCCATGTCGATGGTTTGTATATTTTATCTTTCAATTCAAAATCTATTCCAAACATGAAACACTTGTTTTGAGATTCTGCTCTTGGTAGTTCTTTAACCACTATGTCAGCATCCTTGACGCTGTCTTGTTCTCTTATGTAATTTTGTATCTTTTCTGCAGTTATCTGTCTTTTGATTCTATACAGGTATAGCCAAACTTTTCTTTGAACTCCAAATTTATCCTGTGTTACTTTCTCCATAATTTTTCTTCGCCGGTTTTCTTTTACTCCTAGTAACCACAGTCAACTCATCGTTTATTATTTCATCAATTTTATTCAGTGGAGTTTCTTTCAAGTGTTGATAATTGTTTTGAGAGGTTAAGTCCTTATGCTTAGTAATTTTGGAAATGTTTGGAACCACTGGTGCCTGTTTTGGAGTTAAATCCTTGTCGTTTATATTCACATCCACCTGTTTTTGATTTGTTGACAAAATCCATGAGTTGATAATTATTTTGTTGGTGTCATTATCCTTTTGAAAAGCATTTAGATTATCTGATAATAACTGATTGTTTTGTTTTAATAACCTGTTATTGCCATTTAAAATTTCTGATCTTTTTCAGACAATAAAGCTCTTAGTAATTATTTTTCTGCTTGTAGAGTTTTAATAATTACCTCTGTATTATTAGGTACGACATCTGTCAATTCAATTAGCTTATCTCCATAACTCGTGTCACATGTTTTTCACATTGTAAGTTTTTCACCTGTGCACAAGACCCATGATATAGATTTCCACACTAGATTTCGCGCTAATTTGGTTTTGCAACATTTAAATGTTTTTTCTTTGAAGTTATCTTCGTTAACAGTGCAGAGCACATTTACAACGGGTTCGCCTGTTGCGGCCATCATTACTATACTCCTTTTACAATCTTTTTTTTCTTCTTTTCTATACAGCAGTACATTGAGTCATCATTATATGTGTGTTATGCTAAACACACCAATATTGTACACCAAATGTAGTAGTGCCTTTCCTTGCTCACAATATTAAATATAGTTACATTGTAAGTAGCCAATTTACTCTTATAATAAAAATCTAACACCTCAGATGTCGGTGTAAAAACAACCGCTTGTAAACCATAGATGGCTACAATTTTATCTTCACTATTTTCCGCTTCTTTAATATATTTTTCCCTTTCTTCTCGTGACAAACTGAGAGAAGAGAATCCAGGAATCAAGCAGCAGATGAAAACACGAGAAGAAAGAATAGAAATGTTAGAAAGAGAGCTAAAAAGGAACAATATCATAATTCAAGGGATAAAAGACAAAGAAGATGAAAACACAATCCAAATCAAAGCAAACATTGAAAGTGTATTGAGAAAAGCAGGAATAAAGGTGGAATTAAATGTTGATGCCGGGGAGGTGAGGAAAATAGGATATTTTCAAAGAAATAGGAAGAGACCGATACTAATCAAACTAATAAAATGGGACAAAAAAATGAAAATATTGAGAGCGACAAGGAAATTGAAGGGCAGCAATATCTGGATAAATGAATATTATTCTAGACGGACCCTGATCAAGAAATGGGGGGGGGATATGAAGGAAGGTAACCGATAAATCACCTGAAACGCAGAAAGGATTGGAGCAAATCCGGAAAATTATTAAACAGGCACATTCTTCAAAAAACTAATAGACGAGAATAAAACGGGACGGGGAAATGAAGACGGAGAAGGTAATGAAAAAAGGATGAATTTAAACAAAGAAGTAGGGCATAAAACAATATACCAGATGAATAAATAGCCAACGGACAAACACGCTAAAAAAACATGAACCAAAAAGATACTAATGATAGAGAGAAAGAAGGTGATAAAAGTGAAGAAACCATCAGTGACAAAAACTTTGAACATAAACAGGAGAAAAACATAGAGCAGTATAAAACACAAAATGGGAGCAAATCAGATAGATCAAAAGAAAATGAAATAAGAAACAGAATAGTTCCAACTAAATTAAAAATGGAAAAGGATCAGAAGGAGATAACAGTAGCTATATGGAATATAAATACATTAACGGGAAAAGAGAAGCGAAAAAATGGAAAAAAGTAAATTACCGATCTTGGGAATTAGCGAAACCAAGAAAAAGAAAAAGGACATAAGAAGCTAATAAAGAAACACATATTATATTACTCAGGAATACTATTAGAACAAAGGACAAAAGAGAGTGTCAAAATAATTATTACATAAGAAATGAACAAGAACATAGTAAAATATAAACCAGTGAATTCAAGAATCATAACAGTATCGATAAAAATAAACGACATGGGGGACATAATAAATATAATACATGTATATGGACCAGTGGAAGGAGCACTTGAAGATATACAGAAATTTTACAGAAAACTACAAAGAGAACTAGACGAGGCAAGAAAAGAAAATGAAACAACAATAATTATGGGATATTGGAACAGCAGAGTAGGTAATGATAAAAACAGGGTAATGGGAAGCATAGGAATTTACGGAGAACCAACAATAAACAAAAACGGAATAAAGATGATAGATTTTTGCATAAGAAATGATTTAATAATCGCAAATACGATGTGGTACCAGCAAATGAATGAAAAATACACTTTTGTATCAGAAGTCTGATTGACTATATTGTATATACCCAATGTTTAATAAAAACAATACAACAAGTTCAAACAAAAAAAGAAGCAGAAGCGGGAACCAATCACAAATTAGTGACAGCACAATGAAAGTAAATCTTGAGAGCTATGAAGAGAAAATAGAATATAGTAACATAGTAATACATGAACTGAAAAAGAAAGAAAAAAGACAGAGATATAAGAAGGTAACAAATGAAGAATTCCGAAAACGGGCAAATGAAAGGGAAAACTAAAGAAACAGTGATATTCTCAGTAGAGAAAATATGTGGAAGAAGAAAATTTAATTAGAATAGAAAAATAATGAGATTGTGGACTGAAGAAATAAGAAAGATTATGAAAGAAAATAAAACGACATGGAAAAAATATCTCCAAGCAAAGACAATGTAAGATAAAGAAGACTATGAAAAGTGTTGTACCCGCTTTCATCTAATTGGTTACGCCTCTGGCCGTCACGTATCAGAACTCAGAACAAGTGTATCGGGCCGAAACGGTAGAAGCGCGCGCCGCAAGTGTAAGTGCCATGCACGATAAGACAGACTTTCCAATTTATTTCGTAAATATTCGTTCGTAGACAGACATTAGAGACAAACAACATAACATGTTTATTTTATTTTTGTAACTCAACATACAGTCAATTTATACATTGTTTTTATTTTAATTAAAAGTTCAAAAAAAGGTAGTGTGACAGTTTATTTGTAACAACACTATAAAAGTACCAGCTACAACGAGTTGAATACTCAACATTGGTCCTTCTCACTGGATTGACAACATTGAAGAAACAACAACTACAAACTACGTAAGTCACCATCCTTTTTAACATATCCTACATTGTTTTTTGTACCTTCATGCAAATTTAACATAATACAGTGGAATATACTTGATTAGATAAAATACATTTGTTTTAACTTTAACATAAAAAAGCCGGGAAACAATGATGGCGGTAATGCTATGTACAGCAACAAAATACGAATCAAAATGTTGGTCAGGCTCAGATCACAATTGCGGATCGGTACACAAACTTGAAAAAAAGACGTGCGGTAGTTAAGGCACAAGTCACAAGATTTAGAACCTTTTTAGATAATTTTAATATAGACGTAAATTCAATAGATGAAATAAAAGTTAGGTTAGATCGTTTAAATGAGCTTGTTAATGATTTTGAAAGAATTCAAATTGAAATTGACTTATTAGGGGTAGATGCAGCACTACAAACAAATGAAAGAAGCGCCTTTGAGACAGCCTATTTTAAATTTTTAGCCGATGCCAAATCGTTAAGAATCGCGGATGATAGGTCGAATGACATTGCAAGGTCAACGCCACCGCCAAGTCCCTCACAACAGTCTCAACAATCAAATAATTCTTGTATAATATGATAGGTAAAACTACCAAATATTAGCTTGCCAGAATTTTGGGGAAGTTATGAACACTGGATAGCTTTTCACGACACATTTGTGTCTTTAATTGACGATAATAACCAGCTGTCCGATGTTCAAAAATTCCACTATTTAAAAACTTGTTTAAAAGGGGAAGCGTTACAAGTCATCCAGTCAATAGATATTACGTCTGACAATTATGCCATTGCGTGGACATTATTAAAAGAAAGGTTTGATAACAAAAAACTAATTATTAATACTCATATGAAATCAATATTTGAATTAAACGTTGTTAAAACAGAATCACACGTACTTTTACGAAAATTGCTAGACGGATTTAATAGACACATAAGGGCATTAAAAGCTTTGGGTGAACCTACCGAAAGTTGGAACACCCCTATAATTTATGTCTTAGCCACAAAATTAGATGTCGAAACAAAACGGGAGTGGGAAAAACATGTTAGTGACGAGCCGATAGGGTAAATAACAATACAAAAATTAACAAACTTTCTCTCGCAGAGATGTATTTGGTTAGAAACCGTCGAAAATAAAAGTAAAAATGAATCGAAAATATTAAAAAATAATCCTACTCGCGACGCTAAAATATTTAGTAATGTGGCATTAGAACGGCCACCGATCTCTTGTTCGTTTTGTAAGAAACCACATTTTAATTACAATTGTGAAAGATTTGCGAGAATGACTGTTCACGAACGATTTTCGGAGATCAATAAACATAGACTATGCATTAATTGTTTACGACCAGGGCATATGACAAATGTGTGTCGTTCAGAAGCATGTAAATTTTGCAAAACCAAACATCATCACCTGTTGCACTCGCCTAGACCTCAACCACAGCAAGCTGTGCCTCAACAACAAGGAAACATAGCAAACGAACAGACTACGCGCGATCTAGGTACTGGAAATTCACTGGCGGATAGCGACACCGATTCTACTTTGGCTCTGAGCTTTCCGCATGCGCAAATCGGTGTCCGACAAAACCTAAACCATAGATACTGCGTTTCTATGATAATAAAGCCATATGATTATATTTCAATCGTTTATTTTTTGGTTTACTAGCAGAATTGTTTTAGATTTGATTTTTCGAAAAATATAGTAGTATATTAATATAAATTATAAATACCAACATGTAATTTACTGATTTTCATTTAACTTGCTAAGTAGTTTTTTCTTGTTATGTTACTATTAAAATGGTACTGCAGCACACAGCTAAGTAATAAATAATAAAACACTCTTTGATTTAAATTAATTTATTCTCCAACCGTATTGATAAACAAATTAAAAGCAATTTTATTTGCTTCTTGGCTATTAGGTTTAACAAATTGTTTTTTTTTGTTTTGGTTTAATTTTTTTAGTTTGGAACAGTCGCCTTTGAGTAGAGATGGTTTTATTATGTGGTACATTTTTATGTATTTTTACATTAAATTGAGTTTTTTGGGAATTTCTTAAAGCAAATATAGTGGATTGAAGAGGCGCTATTATTTTTTTGGCAGCTTCTAACTCCTCTAAACTTGAAATGTTGTCTATTTGAACTTTAAGCTTTTCCTTTTCTTCACATAAACGATCTTCACTCATAATTGCATTTTTTTTGGATAGGGCATCAGTTAGATTGTATGATTCTTCATCTTGATTGTCTATATTTTTGTCGATAATCAGGGTGGGTGTGTTATCTGTGTACAACGAAATTAGTTAACACTAAAACATGTCATCCAATTAAAAACTTAAATAAATTACTCTAACTCATTTTAGATGAGATTGACAAGAACTTGGGAGCTGTAATAATGCTTTCAAGTTCTTGTCAAACTAGTATGATGGATGATTCAGTTACAGAAATTTTGGTTAAAGTACACAAAAATATATTTACCTAATTCTTCTAAATCAATATTCCCGCGTGCTTTCAAGAATTTGCAAAGTAAATGGATGTGTTTGCACATATTCCATTTTATGGAAGCGTCTAAACACGAGCATGAATATTGGTGAATGCAGACTCCACATTCACTGCAAAGCAATTTGCATAAACAGTTTTTAAGCTTTTCTTCTATTATGTAAAACTCTTGGAAAGATGAAGATGGTACTGTCCAACCATTTTCATCAACCATAACAGAATGTATATCCAAATTATTACTCGCCTTGTGCCTTGCTCTTAAATCTCTTAGTTTCTTACTGACTTTACCTTTATTTATTGTTATTAGTCGACTAAAAAGCTTGTCTCGAACAAATTTCATCAAGATATATATTGCTTTATCAAGGCGTTTGTTAATTTTTCCATTTAAATAGATATATTTAATAATACGATGCATGTTTGTGTTTATGCCAGTATTTATGCGATGACAGTAACTCCATGATTCCACATTTTTAATATACTGTTCTGTAAAATATTTGCCAAACTCTTCAGTATCTGGATCATTTGATAGCTGCATCACAAATGTATTAATCATGATGGTAAATGCATTATTATCTCTTTCTTGAAGAAGGGTACGAAGTTGTTTGTAAACAGCAACCTGAAATGGAAATTAATTTGTATATGTAATAGCTAATGTTAAACATTTTTTCCTTATTTACTTACTTGTTTTTCCTTAGAATGGACTTTGTGCAAATTATTACGCCAGGCTCTATCTATATGCCAGGCACAAAATAGTCTGTGAACTGGTATGCCCATTACGTGGATCCATGCATTGTAGAAAGCCTGGGCCATATCTGACATAAAAACTTTACACTGTACTGCCTCCCCTATGTTATTTTTTATTTGTGTAAAAAATATATTCATCACATTTTCATCTGATCGATTCGATATAAGGAAGCAACAGGGAAAGCCCTCACGCATATCATCGAGTACTAGAACTGTGGTAAGATTGAAGTGATATGCATTTAAACCATGTGTTTCATCAACACATATACAATCTGCTCCATATTTTTTCAACATTTCGGCTTGTCCCCGATTCATTATTATCAGAACAAAGTCTTCTGTCTTTAGTTCTAGGTATTCAGAAGGTTCACCCTGTGGCTTATAAAATAAAACACATCCATTTGCCTTCATATCCTCTACCCATGCGTCAACACTTATTGCATCATTGGCATGCCTAGACTCACTTCTGATATTGAAGCTTTTTTCTATATTGAGTAAGTCCCTTTTGGTTAATAAATGTGATCTCTCTAAGTTGCCGTTATTAATCGATTCTCTAATTTCATCTAAAATTGCATCGAATGGTATCTTTAAAGCAATTTTTGCAGCCAGTGCTTGACGTTCTTCCTTACCCAAATTTAAATGTCCCAAGTCATTTTTGTGGCCAATGTGGGTACTTACATATTTTATTTCACATTTTTCATCCTCAAATATTTTCAGACATATTTCTGCAATGCAGTGTCCATTAATTTTTTTGGACCCTTGTGTTTTTAAATGTCTCACTCCTTTTCCTTTAGTTTTATATGATCCAGACCTATGACAAACATAGTGGGTTTTGATGCAAGTTTTACCTTTATAACTACCATGAGCATTTATAAATAATTCATTAGTTTTGATTTCCTCTTGTTTTTTCCAATTATCAAATTCATCTTTATTATTAAAATGTATCACTTCTGTTACTATGTTTATGTCATGTCTGCTCTGTAAATGTTCATATAAATCGGACTTTTTAGCAAACTGTGATTCTAAATTGCTCTGGCACAATATACATTTTAAACCATTCACAATGCTATTTTCCTCTTGATGACATTTTAAATGACTTTTAAAATTATTGGAATGTGTGAAATGTTTTTTACAATGGCTGCACTCATAATTATACTTCTTGGGCTTAGTAAGTTCAGACACTCGATCTAAAATAACCACATATCTACTTTCAATATAAAGTTACATTTCAAAACTACTCCGAAATTATTTTACTTGCATGGTATTGTTTTACATGTCTCATTAGATTTGAATATTTAACAAAGGTTTTATTACAGGCGTTACATACAGCAGCACATTTAAACTTTTTAGGATGCTTTGCCAATAAAGTACCTAAAATACAGATATTATTATTAGGGTGTATCTAATATCAAGATCAAATTTTTACCTGAATGAAATTTTGTGATATGTGCTTTCAAGCTTTTACTTTGACTAAAGTTTTTATTGCAAGTATTGCACTTTAAACTGTTGTAATTAGTATCACACATGTCTTTGTTGAATGTTGATGTTGTATACTGAAGAGACATATATAAATATTATATAAAAAAACACAAAGTTCACGTTAATATACAAAAACAAGATATCAAAGATAATATAGGATGTTATGTAGTAGGTTATGTTATGTTTGACACGAATTTGCGCATGCGGAAAGCTCAGAGCCAAAGTAGAATCGGTGCCGCTATCCGCCAGTCTGGAAATTCTCACAACAACAACGCGATGATGAACGAATCTGCAGGTGGCAACAGCGATAACACAGCGGCCGTATTTATTTCAAACGTCGTGGAAAGCGAAGTCGAGGAGCGAAGCGCCCCAGGTCACCGTGTGTTGCTTGCTACAGCGCAAGTTCATGCTTTGGATAGTAGGGGAAACAGAATACGATGTCGCGCGCTGTTTGACAGTGGTTAATTTTATTACGGAGAACTTAGGCGAAAAATTAGTAGCAAAAATGGAACTCAATGACGTACCGGTTCTCGGAATAAGCGGTACAGTAAACGAGTTATTTAATAGAACAAAAATAAGTTTAACATCTAACGACGACACCTACCAAATTAAGGATACATTTTTAGTGATAAATAAAATAACAGACAAATTACCGCAACTTTCACTTGATATTTCTAAATTTAAAATGCCGCGTAACATTAAATTAGCAGACAACACCTTTTATAAAAGTGGTAACGTAGATATATTGCTAGGAGCCAATGTATTTTTTGACATTTTATTATCGGGAAAGATTAAAAACGACAATTCAGCTATTATTTTACAAAACACGAAACTCGGATGGATTATCGCAGGTAATACGCACGGGATTAAGGATACTCAGCCAGTTCTATGTAAACTCGCGATGATTGATAATGATTTACACGAGCAAGTAAAACGATTTTGGACTTTAGAAGAGGTTAACACAAAACAATCATTTACACGGGAAGAAATTAAGTGCGAAAATTATTTTATCGAGTCGGTAGAACGTGACAAATCTGGTAGGTTTCAAGTAAGCTTGCCTAATAAAGGTAATCTTACCGATGTAGGCGATTCTTTAGAAATGGCCACTAAACGATTATCGTCTGTCGAAAAACGGTTCGAAAGATATTCGACTTTTAAAAAATTATACATAGATTTTATAAACGAGTATATCGACTTACGGCACATGTCGGAAGTAAAACCAACACAGCCCGGAGAAACGGTTGTTTACTTACCACATCACGGAGTAAAAAAGGAAGATAGTACTACAACAAAATTAAGGGTCGTGTTCGACGCTTCCGCAAAAACAACTACGGGAATTTCTTTGAACGATTTACTGATGGTAGGTCCGGTAGTACAAAACGATTTGTTTTCTATTTCTCTTAAGTTTAGATTACATAATGTCGCGTTTACCGGAGACATAGAAAAAATGTATAGGCAGTGCTGGATTAGACCGGAAGACAGGAATTTACAAAGGATAGTTTGGAGAGAGAATTAGAAACAGGAAATAAAACATTTTACTCTGAATACAATTTCGTACGGAACGGCTCCAGCGTCATATTTAGCGTGTCGTGCATTAATTCAATTGTCCAATGAACACGAAAAAGATTTTCCCGCGGCAAGTGAGTCCATAAAAAATGATTTTTATATGGACGATTTAATAACCGGCGCGGAGACTATTGAACAAGCTATACAATTAAAGTCGGATATTTCCAACATTTTAAAGTCGGCCGGTTTCATTCTCCGAAAATCCGCATCAAATCGTATTGAATTATTAGATACGGCAAACACGGACTTGTATTTAGAGACTCGGCACTTTATTGTCGAGGATGAAATTATTAAGGTTCTAGGTTTGATCTGGAATACAAACAGTGACTGTTTTTCGTATAAGGTTAACTTACCAGAACAGAGTGTCGTTACCAAACGTTTTGTATTGTCTGTCGTGGCTAGAATATTCGATCCGCTGTCTTTAATCGGTCCAATAATTGTATAAGCGAAGTTAATTTTCAACGATTATGGGAACTAAACATAAATTGGGATGACGAAATCCCACATGATTTGTATAAAATTTGGTGTGAGTTTTATAGATCGTTACCGGAAATAAGTAATTTTCAGATACCCCGACAAGTAACAACTTGTCAATATAGTGAAGTTCAGATGCACGGCTTCAGTGATGCATCGGAACGAGCTTTTTGGAGCGTGTATCTACATTAGAGTTAAAACATTTGACGGTAAATATAGTTGTAAATTACTATGCGCAAAATCAAAAATCGCGCCTATGAAAAAGATAACTCTACCTAGGCTTGAACTAAATGCGGCTTTACTCTTAGCTAAATTATATGAAAAGACAGTTAAAACTTTACCAATAACATTTGATAAGCAAATATTATGGTCCGATTCTACTATTGTACTGAATTGGTTAGCATCAGAGTCGAGTTTGTGGAATACTTACGTTGCTAATCGAGTTAACACTATACAAGAACTTACCTGTAACACAGGTTGGCGGCATATTCTTACCCACCTTAATCCAGCTGATATTATTTCTAGGGGTAGTAACGTGACTACCTTATTAGATAATAAGTTATGGTGGCACGGACCTGAATTTTTGTGTAACGCAGAAAACACTTGGCCGGTATTTAGTCAGGTAAAATCGACAAATTTACCAGAAAAACGTAAATCTTCAAAATTCACGTTAACTGCTTATGAAGGGGATTTTCTAGTTAACAGATTTTCTAATTTTACAGCTCTACCTCGGGTATTTACTTACATGTTACGATTTGTAAACAATTGTAAAAAATCCAAAGACAAAATTAATGGTAAATTAACTGTAAATGAATTAAATGTTGCTTTAAACTCGAGATGGTTCAAGTTCAAGTATTTTCAAGGGAATTAGAACAACTTAAGAAAAGTAAACCACTAAGTAATAATAGTAAGCTTTTATCTTTAAACGTTTTTCTAGATAACAATAATTTAATTAGAGTAGGAGGAAGAATTAGAAATTCTACGGAAGGTTTTGATAAAAAACATCCTATTGTTCTGCCATCGACTCACCCTGTAACTAAATTAATTGTAGAATATTTTCATGTGCCATTCGTCAATTTTATTGGCCTATTCATGGTCGAGCAACTGTACGAAAATATTTAAGGAAATGCATAGTTTGTTTTAGGGCCAAACCTGTAAGTACTAATCCTTTGATGGGGGATTTGCCGATGGCGCGTATTACCAAAGCTAGGGCATTTTCCGCAGTGGGAATTGATTTTGCAGGTCCTATTTTAATAAAAAAACAGTTTCTTAAGAAACACTAAGTTTATAAAATCCTATATCTGTATTTTTGTTTGTATGTGCTCCAAGGCGGTTCACATTGAATTGGCGACTGATCTATCAACTGAGAGTTTTTTAAATTGTTTAAGATTTACTTCGCGACGAGGCTTGTGTACTGACATTTTTTGTGACAACGGTAGTAATTTTCTAGGGGCTGAACGCGAACTAAAAATTATCATTAATTCTTTTAACAGAGATTCTTGTATTCAAAATTATTTCTTGGAAAATTCCATTAAATGGCATTTCAACGCACCATATTCACCGAATCAAGGTGGTTTATGGGAATCATGTGTAAAATCTACGAAAACTCACTTGAAGCGTATCGTTGGTAGATCTACTCTAAATTATGAAGATTTAAACACGGTATTGTGTCAAATTGAAGCGTGTCTTAACTCCAGACCTTTGCTTCCTTTATCTCTCGATCCTGAAGACTATACATCCCTAACTCCAGCCCACCTAGTAATGGGTGACACTTTGATGGTTCCACCGATGAGAGATTTGTCCAACACACCTGTAAACCGTTTGAAATCCTTTGAGCATATGCAGCAGATCTTACAACATTTTTGGAAAATGTAGTCTTCCGAGTATCTCACCACCCCAACAGAGATCCAAGTGGCAGAGAATCAATCCAGGTATAGCTCTAGGTGATTTAGTGCTTCTGAAGGGGGAGAACCTACCTCCGCTTCGATGGAGACTTGGCAGAGTGAGCGGGATACATCCAGGCAAGGACGGTATAACCAGGGTGATTACCATAACCACTCCCAGTCGGACTTACAAACACAGTGCCTCTCAGGTGTGCAAATTACCGTTAGAGGACTAAGACTTAATTGGCTGTTGAAGATTAGTGACTTCAAGGCGGGCGGGATATGTTGTACCCGTTTTCATCTAATTGGTTACGCCTCTGGCCGTCACGTATCAGAACAAGTGTATAGGGCCGAAACGGTAGAAGCGCGCGCCGCAAGTGTGCCATGTGCGATAAGACAGACTTTCCAATTTATTTCGTAAATATTCATTCGTAGACAGACAACATAACATGTTTATTTTATTTTTGTAACTCAACATACAGTCCATTTATACATTGTTTTTATTTTAATTAAAAGTTCAAAAAAAAGGTAGTGTGACAGTTTATTTGTAACAACACTATAAAAGCACCAGCTACAACGAGTTGAATATTCAACAAAAAGTGAGAAATGCTGTAAAAATGAAAATAAAAGAAGGGAAAATACAAAGTTGGAGATAATTTGGAGAGGAGATAACAGAATCACATAGGATAAATAACAGAAAATTTTGGACACAGATAAAAATATTTAGGGGAAGCAGAAAGAAGGAAATAAAAGCAATAAAAGACGAAACCAATCAACTACAAACAGGGGTAAAATAAATACTAGACACATTGAGAGACTACTATGTAGACAAATTCCACACAATACAAGAAAACGAAGATACAAAGGTAGAAGAAACAGTGATAGATCAGCAAGAAATAACGAGAGAGGAAGTAGAAGAAGCCATACAGAACATTCAAACAGGAAAAGCATGCGGAGAAGACGAAATAGCACCAGATTGTATCAGATGGCTGGGAGAACAAGGAATAGATTGGATGTGGATAATGGTCAAAGAAGCATGAAAGAAAAAAAACAAATACCGAGGAAATGGGAAAATAATATAATAATACCTATCTATAAAACTCAATGTGAAAATTATAGAGCAATATGATTGGCACAAACAAGTTACCATCTCCATGCAAGAAATTAGAAAAATGACAGACTGCATATAACTAAAACTAGAAGAAGAACAGGCAGCTTTCAGACCGAAAAGACAAACCAGTGATAATATATACATTGCACGAAACTTAATAGAAAGAACAATTGAGAAAGGGGATTTGAAATCAGCATTGGAAAAGAAATATGGAAAATATTAGAGGAAATGAAAATACCTAGAGGATTAATACAGGCTATAAGAAGCACAAATAAGATAGTAAGGACTAGAATACAAATTGGAGGGCAGACATCAGAGGAATAAAACAAGGAGGCAGTTAAGTCCGTTTCTGTTTATACTTATTATGGACAAGATAGTTAAGAACCCGTAAAAATGAGTAGCTTACTATATGCCGATGATGTGGTTTTAGTAGCGAATTCCATAAATAAAATTCAAAAATTGATAAACGTGTGGTCTGCGGAGATAGAGAAAATGAAAATGGAGGTCAACATAAATAAAACCAAAATCATGATAATAAATGAAAACCAAAACTACCAAAATAAAGAAATAGAATATAAGAACAATACTTTAGAAAAGGTAATGACATACGAATATCGTGGAAGTATGCTGACAGAAGATGGGAAAATAAATCAAAAAAAATCCATTACGCACTAAATAACACAATATGAGGACACAAAAATATTGATATTGAGGTGAAAATGAAAATATATAACGCAATAGCAGTACCAACTATAACATATGCAGCTGAAAATTGGACAATTAGTGGGAACGATGAGACGAAAATCAACGCAATGGAATTGAAACGCCTAAGAAGAATAGCGGGAAAAAACTAAGTGGGACAGGATGAAGAATGAAGACATTAGAAAAGTAGTAAAACAATAACCAATAATAGAAAAAATAAACAAGAAACAACTGAACTGGTATGGACAGAATGAAGGCAGATAGATTATCAAGAAAAATAATGGAGGCAGCAAATATTATTAAGAAACGAAGGGGGAGGCGAAGGAAGAAATGGATAGACCAAATAAAGGGACTGGGGGCAAAAAGAGAAAAAACTTGGGAGTAACTGAGGAAGATGGCAAATGACAGAAGACAGTGGAAGAAATGAGTACAGGAGGGACCGAAACCCCTATCCGACACCTGAAAGGGTAAAAAGAAATGAGAAGAAGTATTATAGTTTTTGCTTTCAGTTGTTCATTTTAGTCTTTTAGTGTCTACTTTCATTTCCATGAAAAAATTATTCAATTTTGCTTTCATTTTGATTCAATTTTTTCCATATCGGACATTTCTATATATCTTTTCTTTTTACCTGTTATTTTTCTCTTTTATTGTGATCGCGGAAAAAGTAAGCCCCGTCGAACGTGTACTTTTTATCGATCTATCGTTTTTATTTTAAAAAAAGTTGTTTTTCTTGTTTTATATTTATCCGTGCAGTTGGTAAATCGACTAAATTGCAATTAACGGGTTACTGATAAATAATCTGGTTTTGTCTGTGTTGAACAAACTAATTGATAATTGTATTTAATTTCCTCGGTACGTCCCGTCTTGTCGATTTCTTACGACTGATATTCCTTGTTTTATTTTCGTATAATATTGTTTTTTCAAGGAATTGTATAATTTGCAAAATATTGGCAAATTTTGTATTTTGCAGATTCCTTGTTGTACTGTTTAGATGGTAAGGACCCCGAAACTATGAATGATACCAAAGAAGAAAAACAGTTGGTGCTAAAACCTAAACAATTTGACGAAAATGGAAAGCCCATTATTTTCGAAACTTCATTCTGATCTTTAGTCTAGATTGTTGGAGTATTGTAGAAAATATAGATATATTTATGTACAATTCTAATAAAAACATTATTTTTTAAATAATTTTGTATTTATTTCCAAAATTTTGTAAACTACTGCCTATAAAAATATTTTCTTGACACAATCACATATCAAACTAGGCTGGTTGCCAGCAGGGAATTTATTAGCCGCTACTATCAGTTTGGCGTTACCACAAAATTTGTCAGCAGCTGATGAAGTTGGACATGTTCAACTCTTAGTAGCAAGTAACGGCAACTAATTGATCATGTGACGCCGGCACAATCTAACACCTATCAATAGCGAAAAAAAGATTGAACCTACCGCGGGGTTTTTGTCTTTTGTTTAATTTAAAAGTGAAGTTTAAATATATTTCATGTTTGTGGGATGTTCAGACAAGTGATTATTTAAATCGTATATGAAAGAAGTGTTGTACCAAAAACTTTAGAAGGCCTACGAATTGTAGAGATTTATGGTACATTTGAGTCAATTAAAAGTTTACGGGACACCTATGAACTACTGGGAGGCCTGGATACCCGACATTTTTTCAAATTTTAAGCCCCTAAAACTGCATTTTAGCTTTTTTTCTTATAATATTGTAGCCAACAGTTCCTAGCTTTTAGTACATTCCAATAAGGTAGGTTTGCTATGATTATGTTTTAGTTTTTTTTTCATTTATAGGGTTCTATCCCCCCGTAGTTATGCCACTGTTATACAGCTACTGAACAATGATTTTATAATGTGTCAGGTATGTACATTTATAAAATGGGATTGAAGCAGAACTATAGAAGTCTTATACAATGGTTGTATAATGTATTATATGTTTTTATAATACTATATTGTATGCACATTACAACAATTACATCATGTAGCCAGCGTCGGATTAACCACAGGGCAGAATGGGCAACTGACCAGGGGCGAAATTCAAATAAGGAGTGAAAAAAGTTCATGATTATTAAAATCATACTCGTTAAAGTGGTAAAGTCGTAAGTCTGAATAGGGAAATGATGTTTCATATTTGAATAAGTTCCGTTAATCAACCGAAGTTACCAAAGCTTTCAGGATCGGTTAAAAAAAATTTGACATTGGATATCTGGGGGGGGGGGCTATTCTCCAATTTAAGAGATGTGAAAGTTCCGCTGTATAGGACACATCCCATTACATATTTACATTACATATGGTTGAAATACGGGTTATTCTCTAATGACACCCTTCTCTTACGTTAGAAGTGGCTACGTTGCCAAATATAAGTGGTGTGTTAGAACTGTTTTAGATAAAAGTTTGCGTTTTTCCGAATCGAAGAAGAAAAAGAAGACAAATATATTATTGTTGGTTGCATCATCTTTGGTCGGCTGTGTTGATTAACAGTGTGTATTTTTTGTAGTTAAACAATAACAATAATAACGCGTGTAAAAGATATTTTATTTAAAATTGGAACAACAAGGAAAAGAGCACTACCAATAAACAAACAACAAAAAGATTTGCCCATCCTGAATTAAGAAGTGTTCGTTTTACGTGGCGTAAGGTAGTTTTACTTTTTACTCCAAATTTTGTTTATAAGTGATGCATATATTTTTTATTATATTAGACATGGCAAGATTATAAAGAAAACGCCAAATCCAAAGTGGCCCAATACAATAAAAACACCATAGAAACTGGTGGTGGTCCACCTCCACCAAGTCCAGACAAAGAAAACGAACCTGGAATATTAGATATTATTTCTGAAACTGAAATACATGGTTTGTCTTGCATAACTGAATGTGAGGGCGATTTTTTTGCTGATAATAATGTAACACAACAGGAGGAAGATGAACAATGTGTAAGAATTTGTATGTATTCATAAATCTAGGATAACAATTTTTTACATTAAAAAATGCATTGCAAATTTATTGTTGAGATGTTTACTCTAGTCAGACATAGAGTGCGACTTTTTAATTTTAGTGAAAACATCTGACTGAAGTTAACAGTTCTCTAACTTTAATATGTAACAACTCACTCCTAAATATCTCTAATTGTAATATATTTTACTCATCTATGGATTTGGAAAATATAGATGTCCGAGAAGGCCATTCCTACAATTTGATTCACCCAAGCCCATCTGCAAGTGGGATGAAGTAAATTCCCAAAAAAAAATTAATAAAACCAGGCGCCTGGAGAATTCCCAAAAACTATCTCATATGTTCTTAAAATCTGTGGATAAAAGGTAATCCGTTCAAGAAAACTATTATGAGAAAAAAATTGCGTTTATGGAACATAAAAAAATTATGATGAACAACACTTGTCGTTGTTGAAAGAAAATAATGAGACATTAACATTTCCATTATTCATCATACCAAAATCAACAATGATCATAATCGGGGTATTCTGGTATATTGGCATCAATGCACATATGAAATATACAGCATGCAACAATAATTCTTGCAGCCGTTACTGGTTCATAATGCAGTACGCGATGGCGAAGCAAACATCTAAATCTACCCTTGAGGACCCCATTACATTGTTCAGTTCGGCTAAGAGTGAGGATCTAACCTCGTTGAAGCCGTCCCAAATACTAGAGTTTATTAGAACCCTGAACTGGAAGGCGAGCTGTAGTAGTAGCGAGAACAGCTCTGATAGGGGGCACAATAAACCTTAGGTTTCAATGCATTGTAACCCCGTTAAAATCTAATCTAATCTTTGTCCATCGAAAAGAGTAAAGGGTCCAGCATAATCGACGCCACATACCTCGAAATCAGAACCATCAGTCACTCTAGTTTATGGCAACGGTGGAAATTCAGGTTCGAAATTCTTGCAGCCAAAACAATGATAAACAATACACTTTTGTACGACTTGGCGAGACAGCTGTCTCCCTTTCAGAACCCAAGAATGTTCACGCATATGGGTTCACAATGTTTGCGCGCCAACGTGACCGAGCCGCTTACGATGATCAACAACATCTTTTATAATACTGTATCTTCTTGTTATAATGTATATCGTCACCTTAGTACTACAAGTAGGTAACTTGAAATTTTTCGATTTTGAGTTATCCATTTTAAAATTATCTACTGTATGCTATAACTAGGTAACTCTCTACTGGCTCTTTTGTGACGCAGTTGGTCAATGCATCAAGTAGATATGTGTCTCGGTAGGCTGTCGCTTATTGCTACAACTATATAACTTGACTTGTCTAGTTGTGCACGTAAAAATTTCTAAATAAAAGGAGTTATCTATTTGTTCCACTCATTTATTGTCAAGGCGTGAACTTAACAATACGTAGTGTTTATGAGTGATAATAATTATGGGTTCAAGAGGAAAAAAATTGATTGAAGCTGCTCTTCGAAATGTGGAATTTCAAGTAGGTATGTATCGAATACAATTGTGCATTACTTTAACATAGACATAATCTACGTAAATTTTGAGGTTATGATTGCCAATTTGCTTTACTCTTTCTGTAATCGTCGTTTGATGAAAGAGGGATTGCGGATTGTGTTCTTCATCCTTGAATAGACGTGATGAATAAGCAAATAAAAATTTATTGCAGATTTTAATCATGTCCTGAGGAACCGCCCTCGTGAAAATAACCCAGTGCCTTCCACATCAAATGCGGCTGTTGTCATTGACAATTCTGATGTAGAATCAGAAGCGGAACCTTTCTCTCCAGATGTGTATGAATATCACCCGTCGTCGGACGTAATCGAAAATGAAATTACTACTGAATATTTAGAGCGGTTAAACGAAGAACATGAATTAGAAGCCATGGAGGAGACCCCTGCAGAAGCGGAAAATCCTAGAAAGCGATTAAGACGTCCAGAAAAGTGGAGAAGAAATGTTGCAAAAAAAGGCGGCAGTGTGCAAAAAGCTACGTTTCGTCTGGAGGAAACCATGTACCTGGTGTGGTCATGAGAGATCAATGTGGAGACAATTGCAGACAGCGGTGTAATCGGAAATTTTCATTGGAAGAAAGACTCGACATTTTTCGAAGGTATTATAAATTAGAGACTTATGAAAGAAAACGCGATTTTATTCATTGCAACACAGATAAAATTGTAAAGAAAATCACCACAACAACTGATTCAAAAAGACATTTTACTGTGGTTTTTTATTTACCACGAAACAACGAAAAAATCAAAGTTTGTAAGACCATGTTTTTGTATACAATTGGAATTCGCAAAGGTGTAGTAGATATCGCTATGACAAAGAGAACGCCAGAAAATGCAAGTGAAAAAGACAAAAGAGGCCAGCATGTGAAAAACACTACTTCAGATGAACTCTTCGACGGGGCGAAAAACCACATTGAAAGCTTCGCGGTTGTCGATTCCCATTATTGCCGCTCGGGAACTAAAAGAAAATATTTAGATCCATCTCTCAACATCACAATAATGTATTCTATGTACAAGTCGATATGCGCCGAAAATAACCAAGAAACCGCTAAGATGGCTACGTATAGAAATATTTTCACAGAGGAGTACAATCTAGGTTTCCACCGCCCAAAGAAGGACCAATGTCGCATATGCATGGTGTACAAAACTCCTGGGAATGACAACAATGAAGGTAAAGACAATTATGACACCCATCTTTTAGCAAAAGACAGGGCTCGAGCTGAAAAAAGAAAGGACAAACAGCAAGCCGAAAACTCAGACAGGACCTTTGTGAGCTGTAATTTTGATCTTCAGCAAGTTCTGTTGGCTCCAACCGATCCAACCAACAATGCTCTATTCTATAGGCAACGGTTTAAATCTTTTAATTTTACTGTATACAACGTTACCACAAAACGAGGGGACTGTTTCATGTGGACCGAGATACAAGGAAAGAGAGGCAGTTGTGAGATTGCTAGCTGTCTATATCAATATTTTAAATCTCTACCTCCATCGGTGAAGCACATTTCCTGTTTTAGTGACAGATGTGGTGGACAGAACTTGAACAAGTTTGTTGCTGCTATGTGTTTGACCGCAGTTCAGGAACTACCTAACGTAGAAACCATTGATCTAAAATGTCTAGTTGTGGGCCATAGTGAAATGGAATGTGATTCAATGCATTCGGCCATAACTACTGAACAAAAAAGAGTCGGAAGAGTGAACTGGCCTGCCGATTGGACAACCATTGCCCGCAGTGCCAGACGAAAGGGTGACAAGCCGTACATTGTGCATGAGATTACCCATAAAGACATAATAGATTGGAAATATCACCTTGAGCAGCACATGGTTATGAGAAAAGAGGATGAAAATCGTAAACCAGTCGGCTGGCAGAAGATAAGCTGGTTGAATTTTACGAAAACCAGACCATTCATCATCCGCTTTAAAGAAAATTGCGATGAAGAGTTTAGAACTCTTGACTGCAATAAAAGGACGAGGAATAGTAATACAACACTGTCACATACAATGAAACCGTTATACAACTCCGTTATACCGATTCCAAAAGAAAAATATGATAATTTGAATTCCTTATTTTTGTTAACCCCTCCAGCGCTGGACAAGAATACCGACCGTTTTACCAAAATTTGCCGTACCAAGGACAACAGAGGAGTCTTCAGGAAGTAGTGACATGGATTCTGAAAATGAATAGTGTATTCATTGTTTATTATATAAATTTTGATGACAATAAAAGCGCTTTACAGTGGCTTCTGGTACTATTTCTTCTCAAATACAAATGTGGTTAACTCCGTTTAATCCGATTTAGTAGATATCTCGTTTTTTTCGAAAAATTTACATTATGGCAACTTTTTTATAAATACGTCTCAAAATATACACCACTTGTGATAAAGCAAGACACACTAAAACTTGAATAAATAATTTATTGGCTATAAAACTTTAATTTTTTATGCGAATTTTCAAAGAAGTTTATTCCAAAACACAGGTTTTTAAGTTACCTAGTTGTAGTACTATGGTGACGATATAATACAGCTTTTAAAGGATAGATATATAGGTCTTTTATAAGCTTGCTTATCAGGTATTATATAATTTTAAGAGAAATTGTCCTATAACGCATTATAGGATATATGGTGAAAACCACTATAAGCTGATATAATACAACAGTTTTATGCACAGAACAAAGATCACAATGAAAACAAATAGTCGTCCAGATGACGCTATTGGACTATTATACAATTCAATCCTTTTAGAATACCATTTTGCTAGTTTGTAACGTCGTTACTATTTTCCCGATATCCTGAATTATATATTTCAGTTTTATTTTTTTATTATTATTGAGTTAATCACCCCTCTTTCATAGCGAGTTATTAAATTTTATTATTAATAATTATTTCAGAATATGTGCATTACTTTTGAATTATCTGGTATATTGTACATGTATTATTTACTGTATTGTTCGCGTATTTCTTGAGATTTTAACATGTTCGCACCGATAACAAATTATAAACTAACTCCAATAGGCCGACATTTTTTTTCACTGTCTTATTTGTAAGTTGTGTTAATATTGTGAATTAAAGTGAGTTTATACTTGATATTGAAGTTTTATTTGGCGTTTTACACATTTAATTGTTGGATAAACTTTTTGAAATTATTTATAGATTGAACATTATTTCAGATAGTAGCTAAAGTTAATGAAATGGCATCAAGAGCAAAAAAAATCTTTCGTTGGTCTCTCAAGAGAAACCCTGTTCCCAAACTCATCAAAATTTTATCGATCAACCGTCCACATCAAA
Source organism: Galeruca laticollis (assembly GCA_963921935.1). Taxonomy (NCBI): domain Eukaryota; kingdom Metazoa; phylum Arthropoda; class Insecta; order Coleoptera; family Chrysomelidae; genus Galeruca; species Galeruca laticollis. The sequence goes on from OY998181.1 coordinate 71,064,557, forward strand.
TGACAAGGATTCAGCCGTGGCCTCTTCTAACATATCAGGATCAACAATATTCCGTAATTCCTTCAAACTTTGATCAACCATCTACGTCCAAACAACAAGATACAACTGTGGCCTTTTCCAGTAGAAGTCAATCTAGTTGGTACAGATTATCCTCAAGTTCTTCCTCTTCAGAAGAAAACGAGCCATACGAAGATTCTGGTGAGTCTTACGTACCCTCTGATGAAGATTTTGAAAGCGATGGAGAAGAAGACTGCGATCCTGAAGAAGAAAAGCAAGAGAAGGATGACCCTGAAGAAAGTGAAGTCGCGCAAGAAGAACACGATTCACAAGAAGTCGAAAGGTGGGAAACATGTACATACTAACATATCTGTAGATTTTCATTTTTCTGGACAGGAAGGCTTAAAAGTGCACACTATAGACTTAAAAAATCCATATGCTATATACAGACAATTTGTTACTGACGAAGTTTTAGACATTAGTTGTAGAAACTAATCGATATGCAGCTCAATATATTAGATCACATCAACTTCGACCCCGATCTATATTTCGACATTGACAAGATACCGACAGATATGAAATAAAACATTTTTTTAGCAATTCTATTTATAATGGGCATCAACCATCTACCAAAAATGCGACACTATTGGACAAAAAATGATCTTTTTGGACACAAATTAATCCCACATATAATGAAACGTGAGAGATTTGACTGTATTCTAAAAATTTTCCATTTAGCGAACAATGAAAATCCTGTTGCTGGTGAAGATAGACTCTTCAAAGTAAGAAAAGTAACAAAGATGATATGCCAGAAGTTCAAAGATACTGTTTCTCCTGGTGAAAGTATTGTGATTGATGAAAGTATGGTGCCTTGAAGGAGGAGATTATTGTTTTGACAATATCTCCCAGCTATAACTCATAAATATGGAGTGAAGATTTACAAAGTTTGCACGCCGGAGGGATATACTTTTGACCTTCAAATATATGCAGGAATAAATCATACAGATATCCCCAATAGGCGAGGTCATACTTATAACATTTGCAGGGAACTATATTATTACTATAGTAGTGTGCAGTTGTCCAGATATCGGATATCATATAAAACTCATGTCTGCGGTACTCTGAGGTCAAACAGAAAGGGAAACCCGAAAATTGTCTGCCATAAAAAACTGAAAAGAGGTGAAGTATATGGTCAACAAAATCAGCACGGAGTAAGAGTATTGAAGTGGGTTGACAAACGCCCTGTGCTAATGATTAGTACCGTCCCCAACCATACACCGGAACTGAAAGAAACAGGGCGGAAAACTCGAAATGGAGAGTGTTTTAAAACCTTCATCTGTTATAACCTATAACAAGGAGAAAAAGGGAGTAGATGTTTCAGACCAAATGTCAGCTTACTATACATGCCTTCGGAAAACTCTAAAATGGTACAAAAAAGTTATATTTGAAGTGCTTCTTGGTACGTGTGTAGTAAATATTTGGGCTGTATATAACAATTTTGGCAGAAATACTAAAAAGGACACTTGATATTCGGGAGAAGATAATACGAGGCTTACTACAGTCTGAAACTACTATTGAAAACATAATTCTGGAGGTGGAGGAAGATCAAGATGGACCAACTCCCAAGAAAAAACCAATGAATAAAGGATTTATAGGACACAAACTACTAACATATGAAGGATCAGCCAGAAGTTGCAGAAAACGGTGCACAAATTGCTATAAAAAAATACAACAAGAAAGGGTCTAAAAGAAGCAAGAAATAAAACGAAGAAATTAACAACTTTTTCCGAAAATTGCCCAAACAAACCTATTTTATGTTTACCTTGCATCAACGATATTCATACATAATAATCTAGATTATATGTATAGTTTATAATATTTAACTTTGCGTTTTCACGTTACTTACTTTTATATTACTTTATGGACTAAGAATTTTTTTTGTATTGAAAAATTGAGATTTGTTGTTTTTAAGATATTTTAACACTATTTTAAAAAGAATTTGTTCACTGTAATTTTAAGACAATTTCCAATGTACTAATAGACCAAAATAAAGTTCCTTTCATTCAAACTATAATTTTCACAATTATTGGCGAATCCGCAGCCGGCATATAATTAAGTATCCTGTACCATTACTGTAGCCGTATACTCAATATTATAAACTCTGCGGTTATCGTTACAAATTTAGGGTACATATAACTTGTTCTAGTCAGTGTCCCACCGGTGGCCACCGACGGCTGGAAATAAGTTGTGTCGTGGGCGACCGGTGGGACACGTCGGTGCGAACGTGTTAAGTAGGGGACCTCCTGAGTGTGGTCGAGTAAAAAATGGATAAAATGAGACTGAATAGCTCTCTTTCTCCGCTCTTCTTCCGCCGTAGTCGCAGCTGTTTTATCTGACCGACCGTTTTCTGTGACTGATTTTCGTCAACGAGGTAATCGAATGTAAAAATTATTTTGTAAACAATTTTTTCCGTTATAAACTCATTTGTTCCTGGCTTCTTTTGTTTTAACATTAATAGAATTTATTTTTTCTTGTTACTTGTTTAATTTTAATAGTTTTCTGCGTTTTTGTGCACAATTCCGAAATAAAAATTTTATTTGTTGGCTTCACTTTTTGGGAAATTTACAAGCATTGTCGCTGCCATAGCAGGTAGATTCTTGAGATGAATTCATGAGTGCCTCTGAAAATATTGAGAAGAAACCCGACCGAAGGGAACAATTCGTTTTAAAGGTCGCTTGACATGGAGCAATACCACCTGCAATGTAATGCAAGACCACGTGGATCCTAAGTCCGTGTGCAAGACGCAATATTTCTTGATCACAAGCATGCGCAGATGAAGCTCAACTGATAGATCTCGTAATTGTAACTTTATCGGTTTGGTGCCATTTCTATTGCATGCAAGTTGCAATTCTAGGGAGAAATCTAGTTACTTTTGTTTTAACAACTAATCAAATGTCAGTCATATCACTTGCTCACAAAATACGGACGACGGGTCCGTTTTCTGTGCACTTGATTGACATAAGGTTTGTTCCAACCGAAGTAAATACCGTTCTAGTACTGTACAATCTCAGTAACGCAGCAAATTTGATGTAAATTAAACAGACTTATTATATTCACTAATCAGCAGGTCAACTGGGTTTGTATCGTAATTGTACGGTTTTTGTGTTGGTTGGAACAGACCTTGTAGCACTTTTTAATAGTAGAACTAACCTTCTTGTTGATTCGTGATTTTTGTTAATGCCATTTTTTTTCAAGTTTTTTATTTGCCTTGCATAATGCCAAACAACGTGCAAGATTCATCACATGCAATATTTTGCCCTTGCAATAAATTGCATGCAATTACTTGCAGATTGTATTGTTTCATGTCAACCGGCCTTAATATACAAGGATACGAAATAATCTCACACGTGTTCGCTGCCTAGGCAGGATCACAAAGGAGAGATTTTCGGATTCTGCAGTCTAACTTTTATTTAAGTGGTTGATTTAGCACCAACGGTCGTGGTAACATCAATCCAAAAAAAATAGGTTACGACAACCGTGATCACCTGGAATAATCTCGTACATGTACGCTGCCATAGCAGGTACAAAATTCGGGAGGTTTCCAGATGAGTTGATGAAGTTTTTTTTTAGTATTCATTAAAGATCGTATCGGTAACCGAGGGTAGTTTATAAGTTATCTTTGTTTTGTTTAAACCTGTACACGTGTACATGAATATTAAAAAACGCTTCCTCAAAACACTGCTAGTGCCTTAATAACGCTTTCTCTGTGTATTTATCATAATACTGCTAGTTAAGTTTCACTATTTTCACCTGCATCTAGACAGACTAGTAAACCAAATTAAAATATTTATTGCTTGGTGTGGAGCTTTTGGTTTCAGTAATAACGTAGTTAGTTATTGTAGATACTGTTGGATTTTAATAAACATTTAGTTATTCGAACAAATAGCTCCTTGGTTAGTTTTTTTCTTTTCTAAATTATTTTGAAGTTGAAATAAAAACTTATAATTTGTCAAGCATCGGTAGTTTCATTTTCAGATAGTGGTAAACAATTAAAGCATGTTTCCCACTATGTACTATGTCGAGGTCAAGAACAACAGACCCCTGGAATTACTTAACCTCCATCTGTTGCTACCCTGGTAACTCTTGACGCTGCATTTTCGAGAGTTTGGTGGAGTAGACCATCCCAAAAATCGGCGCCCGAAGAAATCTAGGAGATACTGAAGCCGTGGGTGTCATAGTGGCGTCCGTTATCTTTTTGGAGAACGAAAGAACGTCACAAGTTGGGCAACTATTACACGTAAGACCTGAGTTGCACATATACACTTATCTCATTATAGACACCTTCCAATTCTTGCTCGACTTGCGAAATACATTGTACATATCTGTTTTTCAATTCAGTTTTTATTTTGAAGTCAGTCACATTCAGTCTGATGCGTTTTGATAATACCCGTCGGTATTTTGTATTTTAAATCGTATATTTAATAAATAAAAGATCACCACTTTGTGTTTAAAGAAGCTTACGAGTCAAAAGCAAATGAACAAATTGAAGAAGAAGATCCATCAGTAAGCTGTATTTGCTTTTGATCTGCAGCAATGCTTATCCAATCCTTACCTAAAAACATCAATTTCATTTTACAAAAGGCAATTATGGACCTATAATCTCACTATCCATAACTTAGCTACAAATGAAGTAACTACTATGTATGGGATGAATCTTGTCTATACTGTCATATTATGGTTCTTCCTAGTGATGTAAAAAAAGTGTGCTTTTACTCGAATACATGCAGAGGAAGAATAAAAATACCCACGTAGCAGCTATGTTGATGTCAGTATTACATAAAAAAAGTTCAATACAATCTAATAATCACAAATTTCTGGATAGTGGCCATACGCAGTCATCGAAAAAGCAAAGTAAATGACCGTAATTGAAATAAATCACTGGGTACAGCTGATAAGGGGACATAAAAGCACTAATCCATTTAGAGTAAAGTAATGGAATGCCCCGATTTATTAAATTTTGCCAATTTATAAAAAGTTGTTTTTTACAGAGACAGATTTCTGAAAATGGTGAAAACATTTTCTGGAAAGACTTGCAATGGGCACATTATTGTTCAGAGAATGTAGGTATACTTTATTATAAATCATCTCTAAAAATTGAGTTTAAAACAATAAATTTTAGACATGGTAAACAACAATCACGTGCATTAACTATTTCAAAAATACGCAATGGACCCATTCCAAAGTAACAGAGAGAAAAAAAAAAGAATCTCATGGAAATTTTACATCTTATAGATAAACAATTTCATCCATTCTATGACAACCTAAAGGTGGCTGATGTTCCAGATACCGATCCAGATTTGATTGAGGTTGATCCCAATGGACTGTAAATTGTTTATGTATTCCCATGCTTATTACTATAGTTTGTCTCATGTTTTAGTATCTTATATAACAAAAATATTATTCTTTAAGTTTGTTTTATCTGATCCACTTTTAGAAAATCGGTATAATTAAAAAATGTTCATAAATAACATACTTTGTATGAAAATATACATGTTTATTTGGAATATCTCGAGTTATCATTAAAAACTTCAGTTGTGAGTAACCAGATGAATAATTTGAAAACTAATATGTTAAAAATATGTTTCCAATGTCAAATCTTATACCCCAGGAATGCAGAAATATTATTGAATAAACAAAAAAATTGGTATTTGGATTTACCACAACCCTCTGAAACATTTTTTGGTTCTGAACAATTTCATAAATATAACTTATCTGCTTATTCACGGGATTTACGGGTCTGACTATTTATGTATACAAATATATAATATTAAAGATAATTAAAGAGAGCAGCAGATGCTATAGTAGAAACTGGCGAGTAAGAGCCGAAAATGTGAATGGATTGCCACCCACTGCTTGCTGATGTTACTGCCAGCCTAATGTGAAGCGCACTTCAAATACTTATTGAAATATAAAAAAACCATTAAATTAGCAAAATATAATTAGAACATGTCATCGTGAGTTAATTCTTGCATTAGACGTAACCCTCTCTCCTTTAAAGCCTGCGATAATAATTTCTGTTTCTCCTGTTTCAATTCTTGCTCTTTTCTTTGGGCATCTAATATGTTATCCACCGATACTTCAGTTAACGGCAATTCTACCTCTTTTTCTGCATCCTACGTTATAATAAAAAGTAATAAATAGGATACTTGATTAATCTCTAACTTACTATTTCTCCTAACAAAACTACATTTTCTCCTCTTACAATGAAAACGCCTCTCGGAATATCGCCGTATTCAGTTCCTACGTGTATACGTTCAATTGTTTGATGTAAAACCAAATTCGCGAATTGATCTACACTTCGTAAATATCCTATTAGTGTTCGTCCATCTCTAAGTAACACCATTAATTTTTCTACAAAACAAACAAGATAAAATGACTGTTCTTACACAAGTGTTTCAAATATTACTATCCAGTTCATCTAATAAATGAGCTGTGCCCTCCAAATCTGGTTTGTTTAGATTCATATTTGCTAAATTTCAAATATAAGATGAAAACATAACCTTACAAGAGAAACAATGTTTGACAGTTATTCTTCTTCAATTTTATTTTATTACACTGTCTACTGTCTTAAAATCGGAATAGACGCTTTTAGCTTATCCAAGCTTATCTAAGTTTTTACACGTATACATGGAGAGTTTTTAAGCCTACAAATATAACGGAGATTTTGGGTGTAGTTATGGTTAACTTTATCAACAAAAACGATTACATTGAACAAGAAAAGAAAGTGTTTTTAAGCCATCTAAAAATAACGTATTCTGTTAACAGTCACAGATTAATTATAATGACAGTTGACGAATTGTAAATATAACACCATGTTATTTAAATAGTAAATACATCAATATTTTATAAATTTAACAATGGAAGAAGCTTTAAAACATGTTATTGTTAGAAGGATCCTTACATATTGAATAATAATTAATCATGGATAATAAAAATGAAGGTTAGGTTTTATATTTGGCATAATAAATTCTTAACGTTTTCACAGAAAAAGTAGGTAACAGCTTTGTTGACAAAAAAAAATTGTTTTAGAAACTATTGTCTTCTAAAACATAAAGAAATATAGTAGTTTCCTTTACATTAAAGAAATTAAGTACGTTTCAACAATTGCGTGTACCTAAATATATCAAGTTTGACAACATTGTAATTGGAAAAATAACTTGTGTGAAGATAGCGTCGGGCGCTGGCGCTCAAGGCCAGCGTCCTATCCCCACCACTAAGCCATGTTCACACCACGCAACTTCCATTTGACGAAAGTTTTTACTGTACTCAATACTCGGAAATACGCTTATCGGCATAAGGTTTAAATCGAAAATATGAAAGAATATACTATTATTTCGACGTCTGTATGGAAATGAACACGAAATTTACGGGTTTCTAATACACGCCTTTGCTTCAGCTTTCCATGGTTTGGAAGGATAATAATCATAGAAGGGTATAATTGACGAGTACAATATAAGAGTGGGATTAAAAAAGAGTTTACTAATTAAAAAAAAAATCAGTTCGGGGAAGCGATGTTTACAAGGAAGTAGGTACAAAATGTAAACTATCGATGGGCAAAATACCAGGTTATCACAAAATTTAGTTTCCTGAAAAAATAATTCAAGTTACCACCAGAGATTATTTTTTTTTCGAAATGTTCCGAAAGGTTTGGGAAAGTGATATTTACAGGGAAGTATCTACTGAATGTAAACTTTCGATGGGCAAATTACCAGGTTGACACAAAAGTAACTTTCTTGAAACAATGATTCAAGCCGCCATCAGAAAATATTTTTTTTCGAAATGTTCACAACGGTTTGAGAAAATGATATGTACAGGGAAGTATCTACTAAATGTAAACTTTCGATCGGCAAAATATCAGGTTGTCACAAAAGTTAGTTCCTTGAAAAAATGATTCAAGACGCCATCAGAAAATATTTTTTTTCGAAATGTTCACAACGGTTTGAGAAAATGATATGTACAGGGAAGTATCTACTAAATGTAAACTTTCGATGGGCGAAATACCAGGTTGTCACAAAAGTTAGTTTCTTGAAAAAATGATTCAAGACGCCATCAGAAAATATTTTTTTTCGAAATGTTCCCAACGGTTTGGGAAAATAATATTTACAGGAAAGTATCTACTGAATGTAAACTTTCGATGGGCGAATTACCAGGTTGTCACAAAAGTTAGTAGTTATTTTCTGATGGCGTCTTGAATATTTTTTTCAAGTAACTAACTTTTGTGACAACCTGGTATTTTGCCCATCGAAAGTTTACATTCAGTAGATACTTCCCTGTGAATATCATTTTCCCAAACCGTTGGGAACATTTCGAAAAAAAAATATTTTCTGATGGCGTCTTGAATCATTTTATCAAGTAACTAACTTATGTGACTACCTGGTATTTCGCCCATCGAAAGTTTACATTCAGTAGATACTTATCATTAAATACCATTTTCCCAAACCATTGGGAGCATTTCGAAAAAAAATATTTTCTGAGGGCGTCTTGAATCATTTTTTCAAGAAACTAACTTTTGTGACAACCTGGTATTTTGCCCATCGAAAGTTTACATTCAGTAGATACTTCACTGTACATATCATTTTCTCAAACCGTTGGGAACATTTCGAAAACAAATATTTTCTGATGGCATCTTGAATCATTTTTTCAAGAAACTAACTTTTGTGACAACCTGGTGTTTTGCCCATCGAAAGTTTACATTCAGTAGATACTTCCCTGTACATATCATTTTCTCAAACCGTTGGGAACATTTCGAAAAAAAATATTTTCTGATGGCGTCTTGAATCATTTTTTCAAGAAACTAACTTTTGTGACAACCTGGTGTTTTGCCCATCGAAAGTTTACATTCAGTAGATACTTTCCTGCAAATATCATTTTCCCAAACCGTTGGGAACATTTCGAAAACAAATATTTTCTGATGGCATCTTGAATCATTTTTTCAAGAAACTAACTTTTGTAACAACCTGGTGTTTTGCCCATCGAAAGTTTACATTCAGTAGATACTTCCCTGTACATATCATTTTCTCAAACCGTTGGGAACATTTCGAAAAAAAATATTTTCTGATGGCGTCTTGAATCATTTTTTCAAGAAACTAACTTTTGTGACAACCTGGTGTTTTGCCCATCGAAAGTTTACATTCAGTAGATACTTCCCTGTACATATCATTTTCTCAAACCGTTGGGAACATTTCGAAAAAAAATATTTTCTGATGGCGTCTTGAATCATTTTTTCAAGAAACTAACTTTTGTGACAACCTGGTGTTTTGCCCATCGAAAGTTTACATTCAGTAGATACTTCCCTGTACATATCATTTTCTCAAACCGTTGAGAACATTTCGAAAAAAAATATTTTCTGATGGCGTCTTGAATAATTTTTTCAAGTAACTAACTTTTGTGACAACCTGGTATTTTGCCCATCGAAAGTTTACATTCAGTAGATACTTCCCTGTACATATCATTTTCTCAAACCGTTGGGAACATTTCGAAAACAAATATTTTCTGATGGCATCTTGAATCATTTTTTCAAGAAACTAACTTTTGTGACAACCTGGTGTTTTGCCCATCGAAAGTTTACATTCAGTAGATACTTCCCTGTACATATCATTTTCTCAAACCGTTGGGAACATTTCGAAAAAAAATATTTTCTGATGGCGTCTTGAATCATTTTTTCAAGAAACTAAATTTTGTGACAACCTGGTGTTTTGCCCATCGAAAGTTTACATTCAGTAGATACTTTCCTGCAAATATCATTTTCCCAAACCGTTGGGAACATTTCGAAAACAAATATTTTCTGATGGCATCTTGAATCATTTTTTCAAGAAACTAACTTTTGTAACAACCTGGTGTTTTGCCCATCGAAAGTTTACATTCAGTAGATACTTCCCTGTACATATCATTTTCTCAAACCGTTGGGAACATTTCGAAAAAAAATATTTTCTGATGGCGTCTTGAATCATTTTTTCAAGAAACTAACTTTTGTGACAACCTGGTGTTTTGCCCATCGAAAGTTTACATTCAGTAGATACTTTCCTGCAAATATCATTTTCCCAAACCGTTGGGAACATTTCGAAAACAAATATTTTCTGATGGCATCTTGAATCATTTTTTCAAGTAACTAACTTTTGTGACAACCTGGTATTTTGCCCATCAAAAGTTTATATTCAGTAGATACTTCCCTGTAAATATCATTTTCCCAAACCGTTGGGAACATTTCGAAAAAAAATATTTTCTGATGACGTCTTGAATAATTTTTTCATGAAACCAACTTTTGTGATAACCTGGTATTTCGCCCATCGAAAGTTTACATTTAGTGGATACTTTCCTGTACATATCATTTTCTCAAACCGTTGGGAACATTTCGAAAAAAAATATTTTCTGATGGCGTCTTGAATAATTTTTTCAAGAAACTAACTTTTTGTGACAACCTGGTATTTCGCCCATCGAAAGTTTACATTTAGTAGATACTTCCCTGTATATATCATTTTCCCAAACCGTTGGGAACATTTCGAAAAAAAATATTTTCTGATGGCGTCTTGAATCATTTTTTCAAGAAACTAACTTTTGTGACATCCTGGTATTTCGCCCATCGAAAGTTTACATTTAGTAGATACTTCCCTGTACATATCATTTTCTCAAACCGTTCGGAACATTTCGAAAAAAAATATTTTCTGATGGCGTCTTGAACAATTTTTTCAAGTAACTAACTTTTGTGACAACCTGGTATTTTGCCGATCGAAAGTTTATATTTAGTAGATACTTCCCTGCAAATATCATTTTCCCAAACCGTTGGGAACATTTCGAAAAAAAATATTTTCTGATGGCGTCTTGAATCATTTTTTCAAGAAACTAACTTTTGTGACAACCTGGTATTTCGCCCATCGAAAGTTTACATTTAGTAGATACTTCCCTGTACATATCATTTTCTCAAACCGTTGGGAACATTTCGAAAAAAAATATTTTCTGATGGCGTCTTGAATAATTTTTTTAAGTAACTAACATTTGTGACAACCTGGTATTTTGCCCATCAAAAGTTTATATTCAGTAGATACTTCCCTGTAAATATCATTTTCCCAAACCGTTGGGAACATTTCGAAAAAAAATATTTTCTGATGGCGTCTTGAATCATTTTTTCAAGAAACTAACTTTTGTGACAACCTGGTATTTTGCCCATCGAAAGTTTACATTCAGTAGATACTTTCCTGTAAATATCATCTTCCCAAACCGTTGGGAACAATTCGAAAAAAAATATTTTCTGATGGCGTCTTGAATCATTTTTTCAAGAATCTAACTTTTGTGACAACCTGGTATTTCGCCCATCGAAAGTTTACATTTAGTAGATACTTCCATTTACATATCATTTTCTCAAACCGTTGGGAACATTTCGAAAAAAAATATTTTCTGATGGCGTCTTGAATCATTTTTTCAAGAAACTAACTTTTGTGACAACCTGGTGTTTTGCCCATCGAAAGTTTACATTCAGTAGATACTTTCCTGCAAATATCATTTTCCCAAACAGTTGGGAACATTTCGAAAACAAATATTTTCTGATGGCATCTTGAATCATTTTTTCAAGTAACTAACTTTTGTGACAACCTGGTATTTTGCCCATCAAAAGTTTATATTCAGTAGATACTTCCCTGTAAATATCATTTTCCCAAACCGTTGGGAACATTTCGAAAAAAAATATTTTCTGATGACGTCTTGAATAATTTTTTCATGAAACCAACTTTTGTGACAACCTGGTATTTCGCCCATCGAAAGTTTACATTTAGTGGATACTTTCCTGTACATATCATTTTCTCAAACCGTTGGGAACATTTCGAAAAAAAATATTTTCTGATGGCATCTTGAATAATTTTTTCAAGAAACTAACTTTTGTGACAACCTGGTATTTCGCCCATCGAAAGTTTACATTTAGTAGATACTTCCCTGTATATATCATTTTCCCAAACCGTTGGGAACATTTCGAAAACAAATATTTTCTGATGGCATCTTGAATCATTTTTTCAAGAAACTAACTTTTGTGACAACCTGGTGTTTTGCCCATCGAAAGTTTACATTCAGTAGATACTTCCCTGTACATATCATTTTCTCAAACCGTTGGGAACATTTCGAAAAAAAATATTTTCTGATGGCGTCTTGAATCATTTTTTCAAGAAACTAACTTTTGTGACAACCTGGTGTTTTGCCCATCGAAAGTTTACATTCAGTAGATACTTTCCTGCAAATATCATTTTCCCAAACCGTTGGGAACATTTCAAAAACAAATATTTTCTGATGGCGTCTTGAATAATTTTTTCAAGTAACTAACTTTTGTGACAACCTGGTATTTTGCCCATCGAAAGTTTACATTCAGTAGATACTTCCCTGTACATATCATTTTCTCAAACCGTTGGGAACATTTCGAAAACAAATATTTTCTGATGGCATCTTGAATCATTTTTTCAAGAAACTAACTTTTGTGACAACCTGGTGTTTTGCCCATCGAAAGTTTACATTCAGTAGATACTTCCCTGTACATATCATTTCTCAAACCGTTGGGAACATTTCGAAAAAAAATATTTTCTGATGGCGTCTTGAATCATTTTTTCAAGAAACTAACTTTTGTGACAACCTGGTGTTTTGCCCAGCGAAAGTTTACATTCAGTAGATACTTTCCTGCAAATATCATTTTCCCAAACCGTTGGGAACATTTCGAAAACAAATATTTTCTGATGGCATCTTGAATCATTTTTTCAAGAAACTAACTTTTGTGACAACCTGGTATTTTGCCCATCAAAAGTTTATATTCAGTAGATACTTCCCTGTAAATATCATTTTCCCAAACCGTTGGGAACATTTCGAAAAAAAATATTTTCTGATGGCGTCTTGAATCATTTTTTCAAGAAACTAACTTTTGTGACAACCTGGTGTTTTGCCCATCGAAAGTTTACATTCAGTAGATACTTTCCTGCAAATATCATTTTCCCAAACCGTTGGGAACATTTCGAAAACAAATATTTTCTGATGGCATCTTGAATCATTTTTTCAAGTAACTAACTTTTGTGACAACCTGGTATTTTGCCCATCAAAAGTTTATATTCAGTAGATACTTCCCTGTAAATATCATTTTCCCAAACCGTTGGGAACATTTCGAAAAAAAATATTTTCTGATGACGTCTTGAATAATTTTTTCATGAAACCAACTTTTGTGACAACCTGGTATTTCGCCCATCGAAAGTTTACATTTAGTGGATACTTTCCTGTACATATCATTTTCTCAAACCGTTGGGAACATTTCGAAAAAAAATATTTTCTGATGGCGTCTTGAATAATTTTTTCAAGAAACTAACTTTTGTGACAACCTGGTATTTCGCCCATCGAAAGTTTACATTTAGTAGATACTTCCCTGTATATATCATTTTCCCAAACCGTTGGGAACATTTCGAAAAAAAATATTTTCTGATGGCGTCTTGAATCATTTTTTCAAGAAACTAACTTTTGTGACATCCTGGTATTTCGCCCATCGAAAGTTTACATTTAGTATATACTTCCCTGTACATATCATTTTCTCAAACCGTTCGGAACATTTCGAAAAAAAATATTTTCTGATGGCGTCTTGAACAATTTTTTCAAGTAACTAACTTTTGTAACAACCTGGTATTTTGCCGATCGAAAGTTTATATTTAGTAGATACTTCCCTGCAAATATCATTTTCCCAAACCGTTGGGAACATTTCGAAAAAAAATATTTTCTGATGGCGTCTTGAATCATTTTTTCCAGAAACTAACTTTTGTGACAACCTGGTATTTCGCCCATCGAAAGTTTACATTTAGTAGATACTTCCCTGTACATATCATTTTCTCAAACCGTTGGGAACATTTCGAAAAAAAATATTTTCTGATGGCGTCTTGAATAATTTTTTTAAGTAACTAACATTTGTGACAACCTGGTATTTTGCCCATCAAAAGTTTATATTCAGTAGATACTTCCCTGTAAATATCATTTTCCCAAACCGTTGGGAACATTTCCAAAAAAAATATTTTCTGATGGCGTCTTGAATCATTTTTTCAAGAAACTAACTTTTGTGACAACCTGGTATTTTGCCCATCGAAAGTTTACATTCAGTAGATACTTTCCTGTAAATATCATCGTCCCAAACCGTTGGGAACAATTCGAAAAAAAATATTTTCTGATGGCGTCTTGAATCATTTTTTCAAGAATCTAACTTTTGTGACAACCTGGTATTTCGCCCATCGAAAGTTTACATTTAGTAGATACTTCCATGTACATATCATTTTCTCAAACCGTTGGGAACATTTCGAAAAAAAATATTTTCTGATGGCGTCTTGAATCATTTTTTCAAGAAACTAACTTTTGTGACAACCTGGTATTTCGCCCATCGAAAGTTTACATTTACTAGATACTTGCTTGTACATATCATTTTCTCAAACCGTTGGGAACATTTCGAAAAAAAATATTTTCTGACGGCGTCTTGAATAATTTTTTCAAGTAACTAACTTTTGTGACAACCTGGTATTTTGCCCATCAAAAGTTTATATTCAGTAGATACTTCCCTGTAAATATCTTAGTAGATACTTCCCTGCAAATATCATTTTCCCAAACCGTTGGGAACATTTCGAAAACAAATATTTTCTGATGGCATCTTGAATCATTTTTTCAAGAAACTAACTTTTGTGACAACCTGGTATTTTGCCCATCAAAAGTTTATATTCAGTAGATACTTCCCTGTAAATATCATTTTCCCAAACCGTTGGGAACATTTCGAAAAAAAATATTTTCTGATGACGTCTTGAATAATTTTTTCATGAAACCAACTTTTGTGACAACCTGGTATTTCGCCCATCGAAAGTTTACATTTAGTGGATACTTTACTGTACATATCATTTTCTCAAACCGTTGGGAACATTTCGAAAAAAAATATTTTCTGATGGCGTCTTTAATAATTTTTTCAAGAAACTAACTTTTGTGACAACCTGGTATTTCGCCCATCGAAAGTTTACATTTACTAGATACTTGCTTGTACATATCATTTTCCCAAACCGTTGGGAACATTTCGAAAAAAAATATTTTCTGATGGCGTCTTGAATCATTTTTTCAAGAAACTAACTTTTGTGACATCCTGGTATTTCGCCCATCGAAAGTTTACATTTAGTAGATACTTCCCTGTACATATCATTTTCTCAAACCGTTCGGAACATTTCGAAAAAAAATATTTTCTGATGGCGTCTTGAACAATTTTTTCAAGTAACTAACTTTTGTAACAACCTGGTATTTTGCCGATCGAAAGTTTATATTTAGTAGATACTTCCCTGCAAATATCATTTTCCCAAACCGTTGGGAACATTTCGAAAAAAAATATTTTCTGATGGCGTCTTGAATCATTTTTTCAAGAAACTAACTTTTGTGACAACCTGGTATTTCGCCCATCGAAAGTTTACATTTAGTAGATACTTCCCTGTACATATCATTTTCTCAAACCGTTGGGAACATTTCGAAAAAAAATATTTTCTGATGGCGTCTTGAATAATTTTTTTAAGTAACTAACATTTGTGACAACCTGGTATTTTGCCCATCAAAAGTTTATATTCAGTAGATACTTCCCTGTAAATATCATTTTCCCAAACCGTTGGGAACATTTCGAAAAAAAATATTTTCTGATGGCGTCTTGAATCATTTTTTCAAGAAACTAACTTTTGTGACAACCTGGTATTTTGCCCATCGAAAGTTTACATTCAGTAGATACTTTCCTGTAAATATCATCTTCCCAAACCGTTGGGAACAATTCGAAAAAAAATATTTTCTGATGACGTCTTGAATAATTTTTTCATGAAACCAACTTTTGTGACAACCTGGTATTTCGCCCATCGAAAGTTTACATTCAGTGGATACTTCCCTGTACATATTATTTTATCAAACCGTTGGGAACATTTCGAAAAAAATATTTTCTGATGGCGTCTTGAATAATTTTTTCAAGACACTAACTTTTGTGACAACCTGGTATTTCGCCCATCGAAAGTTTACATTTAGTAGATACTTCCCTGTATATATCATTTTCCCAAACCGTTGGGAACATTTCGAAAAAAAATATTTTCTGATGGCGTCTTGAATCATTTTTTCAAGAAACCAACTTTTGTGACATCCTGGTATTTCGCCCATCGAAAGTTCACATTTAGTAGATACTTCCCTGTACATATCATTTTCTCAAACCGTTGGGTACATTTCGAAAAAAAAAATTATCTGATGGCGTCTTGAATAATTTTTTCAAGTAACTAACTTTTGTGACAACCTAGTATTTTGCCCATCGAAAGTTTACATTCAGTAGATACTTTCCTGTAAATATCATCTTCCCAAACCGTTGGGAACAATTCGAAAAAAAATATTTTCTGATGGCGTCTTGAATCATCTTTTCAAGAAACTAACTTTTGTGACAACCTGGTATTTCGCCCATCGAAAGTTTACATTTAGTAGATACTTCCATGTACATATCATTTTCTCAAACCGTTGGGAACATTTCGAAAAAAAATATTTTCTGATGGCGTCTTGAATCATTTTTTCAAGAAACTAACTTTTGTGACAACCTGGTATTTCGCCCATCGAAAGTTTACATTTACTAGATACTTGCTTGTACATATCATTTTCTCAAACCGTTGGGAACATTTCGAAAAAAAATATTTTCTGATGGCGTCTTGAATAATTTTTTCAAGTAACTAACTTTTGTGACAACCTGGTATTTTGCCCATCAAAAGTTTATATTCAGTAGATACTTCCCTGTAAATATCTCAGTAGATACTTCCCTGCAAATATCATTTTCCCAAACCGTTGGGAACATTTCGAAAACAAATATTTTCTGATGGCATCTGGAATCATTTTTTCAAAAAACTAACTTTTGTGACAACCTGGTATTTTGCCCATCAAAAGTTTATATTCAGTAGATACTTCCCTGTAAATATCATTTTCCCAAACCGTTGGGAACATTTCGAAAAAAAATATTTTCTGATGACGTCCTGAATAATTTTTCCATGAAACCAACTTTTGTGACAACCTGGTATTTCGCCCATCGAAAGTTTACATTCAGTGGATACTTCCCTGTACATATCATTTTCTCAAACCGTTGGGAACATTTCGAAAAAAATATTTTCTGATGGCGTCTTGAATAATTTTTTCAAGACACTAACTTTTGTGACAACCTGGTATTTCGCCCATCGAAAGTTTACATTTAGTAGATACTTCCCTGTATATATCATCTTCCCAAACCGTTGGGAACATTTCGAAAAAAAATATTTTCTGATGGCATCTTGAATCATTTTTTCAAGAAACTAACTTTTGTGACATCCTGGTATTTCGCCCATCGAAAGTTCACATTTAGTAGATACTTCCCTGTACATATCATTTTCTCAAACCGTTGGGAACATTTCGAAAAAAAATATTTTCTGATGGCGTCTTGAACAATTTTTTCAAGTAACTAACTTTTGTGACAACCTGGTATTTAGCCGATCGAAAGTTTACATTTAGTAGATACTTCCCTGCAAATATCATTTTCCCAAACCGTTGGGAACATTTCGAAAAAAAATATTTTCTGATGGCGTCTTGAATCATTTTTTCAAGAAACTAACTTTTGTGACAACCTGGTATTTCGCCAATCGAAAGTTTACATTTAGTAGATACTTCCCTGTACATATCATTTTCTCAAACCGTTGGGAACATTTCGAAAAAAAATATTTTCCGATGGCGTCTTGAATAATTTTTTTAAGTAACTAACATTTGTGACAACCTGGTATTTTGCCCATCGAAAGTTTATATTCAGTAGATACTTCCCTGTAAATATCATTTTCCCAAACCGTTGGGAACATTTCGAAAAAAAATATTTTCTGATGGCGTCTTGAATAATTTTTTCAAGAAACTAACTTTTGTGACAACCTGGTATTTCGCCCATCGAAAGTTTACATTTAGTAGATACTTCCCTGTACATATCATTTTCTCAAACCGTTGGGAACATTTCGAAAAAAATATTTTCTGATGGCGTCTTGAATAATTTTTTGAAGACACTAACTTTTGTGACAACCTGGTATTTCGCCCATCGAAAGTTTACATTTAGTAGATACTTCCCTGTATATATCATTTTCCCAAACCGTTGGGAACATTTCGAAAAAAAATATTTTCTGATGGCGTCTTGAATAATTTTTTCAAGAAACTAACTTTTGCGACAACCTGGTATTTCGCCCATCGAATGTTTACATTTAGTAGATACTTCCCTGTACATATCATTTTCTCAAATCGTTGGGAACATTTCGAAAAAAAATATTTTCTGATGGCTTCTTGAATAATTTTATCAAGTAACTAACTTTTGTGACAACCTGGTATTTTGCCCATCGAAAGTTTACATTCAGTAGATACTTTCCTGTAAATATCATTTTCTCAAACCGTTGGGAACATTTCGAAAAAAAATATTTTCTGATGGCGTCTTGAATCATCTTTTCAAGAAACTAACTTTTGTGACAACCTGGTATTTCGCCCATCGAAAGTTTACATTTAGTAGATACTTCCCTGTACATATCATTTTCTCAAATCGTTGGGAACATTTCGAAAAAAAATATTTTCTGATGGCTTCTTGAATAATTTTTTCAAGTAACTAACTTTTGTGACAACCTGGTATTTTGCCCATCGAAAGTTTACATTCAGTAGATACTTTCCTGTAAATATCATCTTCCCAAACCGTTGGGAACAATTCGAAAAAAAATATTTTCTGATGGCGTCTTGAATCATCTTTTCAAGAAACTAACTTTTGTGACAACCTGGTATTTCGCCCATCGAAAGTTTACATTTAGTAGATACTTCCATGTACATATCATTTTCTCAAACCGTTGGGAACATTTCGAAAAAAAATATTTTCTGATGGCGTCTTGAATCATTTTTTCAAGAAACTAACTTTTGTGACAACCTGGTATTTCGCCCATCGAAAGTTTACATTTACTAGATACTTGCTTGTACATATCATTTTCTCAAATCGTTGGGAACATTTCGAAAAAAAATATTTTCTGATGGCTTCTTGAATAATTTTATCAAGTAACTAACTTTTGTGACAACCTGGTATTTTGCCCATCGAAAGCTTACATTCAGTAGATACTTTCCTGTAAATATCATTTTCTCAAACCGTTGGGAACATTTCGAAAAAAATATTTTCTGATGGCGTCTTGAATAATTTTTTCAAGACACTAACTTCTGTGACAACCTGGTATTTCGCCCATCGAAAGTTTACATTTAGTAGATACTTCCCTGTACATATCATTTTCCCAAACCGTTGGGAACATTTCGAAAAAAAATATTTTCTGATGGCGTCTTGAATCATTTTTTCAAGAAACTAACTTTTGTGACAACCTGGTATTTCGCCCATCGAAAGTTCACATTTAGTAGATACTTCCCTGTACATATCATTTTCTCAAACCGTTGGGAACATTTCGAAAAAAAATATTTTCTGATGGCGTCTTGAATCATCTTTTCAAGAAACTAACTTTTGTGACAACCTGGTATTTCGCCCATCGAAAGTTTACATTTAGTAGATACTTCCATGTACATATCATTTTCTCAAACCGTTGGGAACATTTCGAAAAAAAATATTTTCTGATGGCGTCTTGAATCATTTTTTCAAGAAACTAACTTTTGTGACAACCTGGTATTTCGCCCATCGAAAGTTTACATTTACTAGATACTTGCTTGTACATATCATTTTCTCAAACCGTTGGGAACATTTCGAAAAAAAATATTTTCTGATGGCGTCTTGAATAATTTTTTCAAGTAACTAACTTTTGTGACAACCTGGTATTTTGCCCATCAAAAGTTTATATTCAGTAGATACTTCCCTGTAAATATCTCAGTAGATACTTCCCTGCAAATATCATTTTCCCAAACCGTTGGGAACATTTCGAAAACAAATATTTTCTGATGGCATCTTGAATCATTTTTTCAAGAAACTAACTTTTGTGACAACCTGGTATTTTGCCCATCAAAAGTTTATATTCAGTAGATACTTCCCTGTAAATATCATTTTCCCAAACCGTTGGGAACATTTCGAAAAAAAATATTTTCTGATGACGTCTTGAATAATTTTTTCATGAAACCAACTTTTGTGACAACCTGGTATTTCGCCCATCGAAAGTTCACATTCAGTGGATACTTCCCTGTACATATCATTTTCTCAAACCGTTGGGAACATTTCGAAAAAAATATTTTCTGATGGCGTCTTGAATAATTTTTTAAAGAAACTAACTTCTGTGACAACCTGGTATTTCGCCCATCGAAAGTTTACATTTAGTAGATACTTCCCTGTACATATCATTTTCCCAAACCGTTGGGAACATTTCGAAAAAAAATATTTTCTGATGGCGTCTTGAATCATTTTTTCAAGAAACTAACTTTTGTGACAACCTGGTATTTCGCCCATCGAAAGTTCACATTTAGTAGATACTTCCCTGTACATATCATTTTCTCAAACCGTTGGGAACATTTCGAAAAAAAATATTTTCTGATGGCGTCTTGAATCATCTTTTCAAGAAACTAACTTTTGTGACAACCTGGTATTTCGCCCATCGAAAGTTTACATTTAGTAGATACTTCCATGTACATATCATTTTCTCAAACCGTTGGGAACATTTCGAAAAAAAATATTTTCTGATGGCGTCTTGAATCATTTTTTCAAGAAACTAACTTTTGTGACAACCTGGTATTTCGCCCATCGAAAGTTTACATTTACTAGATACTTGCTTGTACATATCATTTTCTCAAACCGTTGGGAACATTTCGAAAAAAAATATTTTCTGATGGCGTCTTGAATAATTTTTTCAAGTAACTAACTTTTGTGACAACCTGGTATTTTGCCCATCAAAAGTTTATATTCAGTAGATACTTCCCTGTAAATATCTCAGTAGATACTTCCCTGCAAATATCATTTTCCCAAACCGTTGGGAACATTTCGAAAACAAATATTTTCTGATGGCATCTTGAATCATTTTTTCAAGAAACTAACTTTTGTGACAACCTGGTATTTTGCCCATCAAAAGTTTATATTCAGTAGATACTTCCCTGTAAATATCATTTTCCCAAACCGTTGGGAACATTTCGAAAAAAAATATTTTCTGATGACGTCTTGAATAATTTTTTCATGAAACCAACTTTTGTGACAACCTGGTATTTCGCCCATCGAAAGTTCACATTCAGTGGATACTTCCCTGTACATATCATTTTCTCAAACCGTTGGGAACATTTCGAAAAAAATATTTTCTGATGGCGTCTTGAATAATTTTTTAAAGAAACTAACTTTTGTGACAACCTGGTATTTCGCCCATCGAAAGTTTACATTTAGTAGATACTTCCCTGTACATATCATTTTCTCAAACCGTTGGGAACATTTCGAAAAAAAAATTTTCTGATGGCGTCTTGAATAATTTTTTCAAGAAACTAACTTTTGTGACAACCTGGTATTTCGCCCATCGAAAGTTTACATTTAGTAGATACTTCCCTGTATATATCATTTTCCCAAACCGTTGGGAACATTTCGAAAAAAAATATTTTCTGATGGCGTCTTGAATAATTTTTTCAAGAAACTAACTTTTGCGACAACCTGGTATTTCGCCCATCGAATGTTTACATTTAGTAGATACTTCCCTGTACATATCATTTTCTCAAATCGTTGGGAACATTTCGAAAAAAAATATTTTCTGATGGCTTCTTGAATAATTTTATCAAGTAACTAACTTTTGTGACAACCTGGTATTTTGCCCATCGAAAGTTTACATTCAGTAGATACTTTCCTGTAAATATCATTTTCTCAAACCGTTGGGAACATTTCGAAAAAAAATATTTTCTGATGGCGTCTTGAATCATCTTTTCAAGAAACTAACTTTTGTGACAACCTGGTATTTCGCCCATCGAAAGTTTACATTTAGTAGATACTTCCCTGTACATATCATTTTCTCAAATCGTTGGGAACATTTCGAAAAAAAATATTTTCTGATGGCTTCTTGAATAATTTTTTCAAGTAACTAACTTTTGTGACAACCTGGTATTTTGCCCATCGAAAGTTTACATTCAGTAGATACTTTCCTGTAAATATCATCTTCCCAAACCGTTGGGAACAATTCGAAAAAAAATATTTTCTGATGGCGTCTTGAATCATCTTTTCAAGAAACTAACTTTTGTGACAACCTGGTATTTCGCCCATCGAAAGTTTACATTTAGTAGATACTTCCATGTACATATCATTTTCTCAAACCGTTGGGAACATTTCGAAAAAAAATATTTTCTGATGGCGTTTTGAATCATTTTTTCAAAAAACTAACTTTTGTGACAACCTGGTATTTCGCCCATCGAAAGTTTACATTTACTAGATACTTGCTTGTACATATCATTTTCTCAAATCGTTGGGAACATTTCGAAAAAAAATATTTTCTGATGGCTTCTTGAATAATTTTATCAAGTAACTAACTTTTGTGACAACCTGGTATTTTGCCCATCGAAAGTTTACATTCAGTAGATACTTTCCTGTAAATATCATTTTCTCAAACCGTTGGGAACATTTCGAAAAAAATATTTTCTGATGGCGTCTTGAATAATTTTTTCAAGACACTAACTTCTGTGACAACCTGGTATTTCGCCCATCGAAAGTTTACATTTAGTAGATACTTCCCTGTACATATCATTTTCCCAAACCGTTGGGAACATTTCGAAAAAAAATATTTTCTGATGGCGTCTTGAATCATTTTTTCAAGAAACTAACTTTTGTGACAACCTGGTATTTCGCCCATCGAAAGTTCACATTTAGTAGATACTTCCCTGTACATATCATTTTCTCAAACCGTTGGGAACATTTCGAAAAAAAATATTTTCTGATGGCGTCTTGAATCATCTTTTCAAGAAACTAACTTTTGTGACAACCTGGTATTTCGCCCATCGAAAGTTTACATTTAGTAGATACTTCCATGTACATATCATTTTCTCAAACCGTTGGGAACATTTCGAAAAAAAATATTTTCTGATGGCGTCTTGAATCATTTTTTCAAGAAACTAACTTTTGTGACAACCTGGTATTTCGCCCATCGAAAGTTTACATTTACTAGATACTTGCTTGTACATATCATTTTCTCAAACCGTTGGGAACATTTCGAAAAAAAATATTTTCTGATGGCGTCTTGAATAATTTTTTCAAGTAACTAACTTTTGTGACAACCTGGTATTTTGCCCATCAAAAGTTTATATTCAGTAGATACTTCCCTGTAAATATCTCAGTAGATACTTCCCTGCAAATATCATTTTCCCAAACCGTTGGGAACATTTCGAAAACAAATATTTTCTGATGGCATCTTGAATCATTTTTTCAAGAAACTAACTTTTGTGACAACCTGGTATTTTGCCCATCAAAAGTTTATATTCAGTAGATACTTCCCTGTAAATATCATTTTCCCAAACCGTTGGGAACATTTCGAAAAAAAATATTTTCTGATGACGTCTTGAATAATTTTTTCATGAAACCAACTTTTGTGACAACCTGGTATTTCGCCCATCGAAAGTTCACATTCAGTGGATACTTCCCTGTACATATCATTTTCTCAAACCGTTGGGAACATTTCGAAAAAAATATTTTCTGATGGCGTCTTGAATAATTTTTTAAAGAAACTAACTTTTGTGACAACCTGGTATTTCGCCCATCGAAAGTTTACATTTAGTAGATACTTCCCTGTACATATCATTTTCTCAAACCGTTGGGAACATTTCGAAAAAAAAATTTTCTGATGGCGTCTTGAATAATTTTTTCAAGAAACTAACTTTTGTGACAACCTGGTATTTCGCCCATCGAAAGTTTACATTTAGTAGATACTTCCCTGTACATATCATTTTCTCAAACCGTTGGGAACATTTCGAAAAAAAATATTTTCTGATGGCGTCTTGAATAATTTTTTCAAGTAACTAACTTTTGTGACAACCTGGTATTTTGCCCATCAAAAGTTTATATTCAGTAGATACTTCCCATTAAATATCTCAGTAGATACTTCCCTGCAAATATCATTTTCCCAAACCGTTGGGAACATTTCGAAAACAAATATTTTCTGATGGCATCTTGAATCATTTTTTCAAGAAACTAACTTTTGTGACAACCTGGTATTTTGCCCATCAAAAGTTTATATTCAGTAGATACTTCCCTGTAAATATCATTTTCCCAAACCGTTGGGAACATTTCGAAAAAAAATATTTTCTGATGACGTCTTGAATAATTTTTTCATGAAACCAACTTTTGTGACAACCTGGTATTTCGCCCATCGAAAGTTTACATTCAGTGGATACTTCCCTGTACATATCATTTTCCCAAACCGTTGGGAACATTTCGAAAAAAAATATTTTCTGATGGCGTCTTGAATAATTTTTTCAAGAAACTAACTTTTGTGACAACCTGGTATTTCGCCCATCGAAAGTTTACATTTAGTAGATACTTCCCTGTACATATCATTTTCTCAAACCGTTGGGAACATTTCGAAAAAAAAATTTTCTGATGGCGTCTTGAATAATTTTTTCAAGAAACTAACTTTTGTGACAACCTGGTATTTCGCCCATCGAAAGTTTACATTTAGTAGATACTTCCCTGTACATATCATTTTCTCAAATCGTTGGGAACATTTCGAAAAAAAATATTTTCTGATGGCTTCTTGAATAATTTTATCAAGTAACTAACTTTTGTGACAACCTGGTATTTTGCCCATCGAAAGTTTACATTCAGTAGATACTTTCCTGTAAATATCATTTTCTCAAACCGTTGGGAACATTTCGAAAAAAAATATTTTCTGATGGCGTCTTGAATCATCTTTTCAAGAAACTAACTTTTGTGACAACCTGGTATTTCGCCCATCGAAAGTTTACATTTAGTAGATACTTCCCTGTACATATCATTTTCTCAAATCGTTGGGAACATTTCGAAAAAAAATATTTTCTGATGGCTTCTTGAATAATTTTTTCAAGTAACTAACTTTTGTGACAACCTGGTATTTTGCCCATCGAAAGTTTACATTCAGTAGATACTTTCCTGTAAATATCATCTTCCCAAACCGTTGGGAACAATTCGAAAAAAAATATTTTCTGATGGCGTCTTGAATCATCTTTTCAAGAAACTAACTTTTGTGACAACCTGGTATTTCGCCCATCGAAAGTTTACATTTAGTAGATACTTCCATGTACATATCATTTTCTCAAACCGTTGGGAACATTTCGAAAAAAAAATTTTCTGATGGCGTCTTGAATAATTTTTTCAAGAAACTAACTTTTGTGACAACCTGGTATTTCGCCCATCGAAAGTTTACATTTAGTAGATACTTCCCTGTACATATCATTTTCTCAAACCGTTGGGAACATTTCGAAAAAAAATATTTTCTGATGGCGTCTTGAATAATTTTTTCAAGTAACTAACTTTTGTGACAACCTGGTATTTTGCCCATCAAAAGTTTATATTCAGTAGATACTTCCCATTAAATATCTCAGTAGATACTTCCCTGCAAATATCATTTTCCCAAACCGTTGGGAACATTTCGAAAACAAATATTTTCTGATGGCATCTTGAATCATTTTTTCAAGAAACTAACTTTTGTGACAACCTGGTATTTTGCCCATCAAAAGTTTATATTCAGTAGATACTTCCCTGTAAATATCATTTTCCCAAACCGTTGGGAACATTTCGAAAAAAAATATTTTCTGATGACGTCTTGAATAATTTTTTCATGAAACCAACTTTTGTGACAACCTGGTATTTCGCCCATCGAAAGTTTACATTCAGTGGATACTTCCCTGTACATATCATTTTCCCAAACCGTTGGGAACATTTCGAAAAAAAATATTTTCTGATGGCGTCTTGAATAATTTTTTCAAGAAACTAACTTTTGTGACAACCTGGTATTTCGCCCATCGAAAGTTTACATTTAGTAGATACTTCCCTGTACATATCATTTTCTCAAACCGTTGGGAACATTTCGAAAAAAAAATTTTCTGATGGCGTCTTGAATAATTTTTTCAAGAAACTAACTTTTGTGACAACCTGGTATTTCGCCCATCGAAAGTTTACATTTAGTAGATACTTCCCTGTACATATCATTTTCTCAAATCGTTGGGAACATTTCGAAAAAAAATATTTTCTGATGGCTTCTTGAATAATTTTATCAAGTAACTAACTTTTGTGACAACCTGGTATTTTGCCCATCGAAAGTTTACATTCAGTAGATACTTTCCTGTAAATATCATTTTCTCAAACCGTTGGGAACATTTCGAAAAAAAATATTTTCTGATGGCGTCTTGAATCATCTTTTCAAGAAACTAACTTTTGTGACAACCTGGTATTTCGCCCATCGAAAGTTTACATTTAGTAGATACTTCCCTGTACATATCATTTTCTCAAATCGTTGGGAACATTTCGAAAAAAAATATTTTCTGATGGCTTCTTGAATAATTTTTTCAAGTAACTAACTTTTGTGACAACCTGGTATTTTGCCCATCGAAAGTTTACATTCAGTAGATACTTTCCTGTAAATATCATCTTCCCAAACCGTTGGGAACAATTCGAAAAAAAATATTTTCTGATGGCGTCTTGAATCATCTTTTCAAGAAACTAACTTTTGTGACAACCTGGTATTTCGCCCATCGAAAGTTTACATTTAGTAGATACTTCCATGTACATATCATTTTCTCAAACCGTTGGGAACATTTCGAAAAAAAATATTTTCTGATGGCGTCTTGAATAATTTTTTCAAGAAACTAACTTTTGTGACAACCTGGTATTTCGCCCATCGAAAGTTTACATTTAGTAGATACTTCCCTGTACATATCATTTTCTCAAACCGTTGGGAACATTTCGAAAAAAAATATTTTCTGATGGCGTCTTGAATAATTTTTTCAAGTAACTAACTTTTGTGACAACCTGGTATTTTGCCCATCAAAAGTTTATATTCAGTAGATACTTCCCTGTAAATATCTCAGTAGATACTTCCCTGCAAATATCATTTTCCCAAACCGTTGGGAACATTTCGAAAACAAATATTTTCTGATGGCATCTTGAATCATTTTTTCAAGAAACTAACTTTTGTCACAACCTGGTATTTTGCCCATCAAAAGTTTATATTCAGTAGATACTTCCCTGTAAATATCATTTTCCCAAACCGTTGGGAACATTTCGAAAAAAAATATTTTCTGATGACGTCTTGAATAATTTTTTCATGAAACCAACTTTTGTGACAACCTGGTATTTCGCCCATCGAAAGTTTACATTCAGTGGATACTTCCCTGTACATATCATTTTCCCAAACCGTTGGGAACATTTCGAAAAAAAATATTTTCTGATGGCGTCTTGAATAATTTTTTCAAGAAACTAACTTTTGTGACAACCTGGTATTTCGCCCATCGAAAGTTTTCATTTAGTAGATACTTCCCTGTACATATCATTTTCTCAAACCGTTGGGAACATTTCGAAAAAAAAATTTTCTGATGGCGTCTTGAATAATTTTTTTAAGAAACTAACTTTTGTGACAACCTGGTATTTCGCCCATCGAAAGTTTACATTTAGTAGATACTTCCCTGTACATATCATTTTCTCAAATCGTTGGGAACATTTCGAAAAAAAATATTTTCTGATGGCTTCTTGAATAATTTTATCAAGTAACTAACTTTTGTGACAACCTGGTATTTTGCCCATCGAAAGTTTACATTCAGTAGATACTTTCCTGTCTATATCATTTTCTCAAACCGTTGGGAACATTTCGAAAAAAATATTTTCTGATGGCGTCTTGAATCATCTTTTCAAGAAACTAACTTTTGTGACAACCTGGTATTTCGCCCATCGAAAGTTTACATTTAGTAGATACTTCCCTGTACATATCATTTTCTCAAATCGTTGGGAACATTTCGAAAAAAAATATTTTCTGATGGCTTCTTGAATAATTTTATCAAGTAACTAACTTTTGTGACAACCTGGTATTTTGCCCATCGAAAGTTTACATTCAGTAGATACTTTCCTGTAAATATCATTTTCTCAAACCGTTGGGAACATTTCGAAAAAAAATATTTTCTGATGGCGTCTTGAATCATCTTTTCAAGAAACTAACTTTTGTGACAACCTGGTATTTCGCCCATCGAAAGTTTACATTTAGTAGATACTTCCCTGTACATATCATTTTCTCAAATCGTTGGGAACATTTCGAAAAAAAATATTTTCTGATGGCTTCTTGAATAATTTTTTCAAGTAACTAACTTTTGTGACAACCTGGTATTTTGCCCATCGAAAGTTTACATTCAGTAGATACTTTCCTGTAAATATCATTTTCTCAAACCGTTGGGAACATTTCGAAAAAAAATATTTTCTGATGGCGTCTTGAATCATCTTTTCAAGAAACTAACTTTTGTGACAACCTGGTATTTCGCCCATCGAAAGTTTACATTTAGTAGATACTTCCATGTACATATCATTTTCTCAAACCGTTGGGAACATTTCGAAAAAAAATATTTTCTGATGGCGTCTTGAATCATTTTTTCAAGAAACTAACTTTTGTGACAGCCTGGTATTTCGCCCATCGAAAGTTTACATTTACTAGATACTTGCTTGTACATATCATTTTCTCAAACCGTTGGGAACATTTCGAAAAAAAATATTTTCTGATGGCGTCTTGAATAATTTTTTCAAGTAACTAACTTTTGTGACAACCTGGTATTTCGCCCATCGAAAGTTTACATTTAGTAGATACTTCCCTGTACATATCATTTTCTCAAATCGTTGGGAACATTTCGAAAAAAAATATTTTCTGATGGCTTCTTGAATAATTTTTTCAAGTAACTAACTTTTGTGACAACCTGGTATTTTGCCCATCGAAAGTTTACATTCAGTAGATACTTTCCTGTAAATATCATCTTCCCAAACCGTTGGGAACAATTCGAAAAAAAATATTTTCTGATGGCGTCTTGAATCATTTTTTCAAGAAACTAACTTTTGTGACAACCTGGTATTTCGCCCATCAAAAGTTTACATTTAGTAGATACTTCCCAGTACATATCATTTTCTCAAACCGTTGGGAACATTTCGAAAAAAAATATTTTCTGATGGCGTCTTGAATCATTTTTTCAAGAAACTAACTTTTGTGACAACCTGGTATTTCGCCCATTGAAAGTTTACATTTACTAGATACTTCCCTGTACATATCATTTTCTCAAATCGTTGGGAACATTTCGAAAAAAAATACTTTCTGATGGCTT
Organism: Galeruca laticollis; assembly: GCA_963921935.1. Classification (NCBI taxonomy): domain Eukaryota; kingdom Metazoa; phylum Arthropoda; class Insecta; order Coleoptera; family Chrysomelidae; genus Galeruca; species Galeruca laticollis. Next base: position 71,093,873 of record OY998181.1, read on the forward strand.
CTTGAATAATGTTTTCAAGAAACTAACTTTTGTGACAACCTGGTATTTCGCCCATCGAAAGTTTACATTTACTAGATACTTGCTTGTACATATCATTTTCTCAAACCGTTGGGAACATTTCGAAAAAAAATATTTTCTGATGGCGTCTTGAATAATTTTTTCAAGTAACTAACTTTTGTGACAACCTGGTATTTCGCCCATCGAAAGTTTACATTTAGTAGATACTTCCCTGTACATATCATTTTCTCAAATCGTTGGGAACATTTCGAAAAAAAATATTTTCTGATGGCTTCTTGAATAATTTTTTCAAGTAACTAACTTTTGTGACAACCTGGTATTTTGCCCATCGAAAGTTTACATTCAGTAGATACTTTCCTGTAAATATCATCTCTCCAAACCGTTGGGAACAATTCGAAAAAAAATATTTTCTGATGGCGTCTTGAATCATTTTTTCAAGAAACAAACTTTTGTGACAACCTGGTATTTCGCCCATCAAAAGTTTACATTTAGTAGATACTTCCCAGTACATATCATTTTCTCAAACCGTTGGGAACATTTCGAAAAAAAATATTTTCTGATGGCGTCTTGAATCATTTTTTCAAGAAACTAACTTTTGTGACAACCTGGTATTTCGCCCATTGAAAGTTTACATTTACTAGATACTTCCCTGTACATATCATTTTCTCAAATCGTTGGGAACATTTCGAAAAAAAATATTTTCTGATGGCTTCTTGAATAATGTTTTCAAGAAACTAACTTTTGTGACACCCTGGTTTTCGCCCATCGAAAGTTTATATTTAGTAGATACTTCCCTGTACATATCATTTTCTCAAACCGTTGGGAACATTTTGAAAAAAAATATTTTCTGATGGCGTCTTGAATCATTTTTTCAAGAAACTAACTTTTGTGACAACCTGGTATTTCGCCCATCGAAAGTTTACATTTACTAGATACTTCCCTGTACATATCATTTTCTCAAATCGTTGGGAACATTTCGAAAAAAAATATTTTCTGATGGCTTCTTGAATAATTTATTGAAGTAACTAACTTTTGTGACAACCTGGTATTTTGCCCATCGAAAGTTTACATTCAGTAGATACTTTCCTGTAAATATCATCTTCCCAAACCGTTGGGAACAATTCGAAAAAAAATATTTTCTGATGGCGTCTTGAATAATTTTTTCAAGAAACTAACTTTTGTGACAACCTGGTATTTCGCCCATCGAAAGTTTACATTTACTAGATACTTCCCTGTACATATCATTTTCTCAAATCGTTGGGAACATTTCGAAAAAAAATATTTTCTGATGGCTTCTTGAATAATTTTTTCAAGAAACTAACTTTTGTGACAACCTGGTATTTCGCCCATCAAAAGTTTATATTTAGTAGATACTTCCCTGTACATATCATCTTCCCAAACCGTTGGGAACAATTCGAAAAAAATATTTTCTGATGGCGTCTTGAATAATTTTTTCAAGAAACTAACTTTTGTGACAACCTGGTATTTCGCCCATCGAAAGTTTACATTTACTAGATACTTCCCTGTACATATCATTTTCTCAAATCGTTGGGAACATTTCGAAAAAAAATATTTTCTGATGGCTTCTTGAATAATTTTTTCAAGAAACTAACTTTTGTGACAACCTGGTATTTCGCCCATCAAAAGTTTATATTTAGTAGATACTTCCCTGTACATATCATTTTCTCAAACCGTTGGGAACATTTTGAAAAAAAATATTTTCCGATGGCGTCTTGAATAATTTTTTCAAGAAACTAACTTTTGTGACAACCTGGTATTTCGCCCATCGAAAGTTTACATTTAGTAGATACTTCCCTGTACATATCATTTTCTCAAATCGTTGGGAACATTTCGAAAAAAAATATTTTCTGATGGCTTCTTGAATAATTTTATCAAGTAACTAACTTTTGTGACAACCTGGTATTTTGCCCATCAAAAGTTTATATTCAGTAGATACTTCCCTGTAAATATCATTTTCTCAAACCGTTGGGAACATTTCGAAAAAAATATTTTCTGATGGCGTCTTGAATAATTTTTTAAAGAAACTAACTTTTGTGACAACCTGGTATTTCGCCCATCGAAAGTTTACATTTAGTAGATACTTCCCTGTACATATCATTTTCTCAAACCGTTGGGAACATTTCGAAAAAAAAATTTTCTGATGGCGTCTTGAATAATTTTTTCAAGAAACTAACTTTTGTGACAACCTGGTATTTCGCCCATCGAAAGTTTACATTTAGTAGATACTTCCCTGTATATATCATTTTCCCAAACCGTTGGGAACATTTCGAAAAAAAATATTTTCTGATGGCGTCTTGAATAATTTTTTCAAGAAACTAACTTTTGCGACAACCTGGTATTTCGCCCATCGAATGTTTACATTTAGTAGATACTTCCCTGTACATATCATTTTCTCAAATCGTTGGGAACATTTCGAAAAAAAATATTTTCTGATGGCTTCTTGAATAATTTTATCAAGTAACTAACTTTTGTGACAACCTGGTATTTTGCCCATCGAAAGTTTACATTCAGTAGATACTTTCCTGTAAATATCATTTTCTCAAACCGTTGGGAACATTTCGAAAAAAAATATTTTCTGATGGCGTCTTGAATCATCTTTTCAAGAAACTAACTTTTGTGACAACCTGGTATTTCGCCCATCGAAAGTTTACATTTAGTAGATACTTCCCTGTACATATCATTTTCTCAAATCGTTGGGAACATTTCGAAAAAAAATATTTTCTGATGGCTTCTTGAATAATTTTTTCAAGTAACTAACTTTTGTGACAACCTGGTATTTTGCCCATCGAAAGTTTACATTCAGTAGATACTTTCCTGTAAATATCATCTTCCCAAACCGTTGGGAACAATTCGAAAAAAAATATTTTCTGATGGCGTCTTGAATCATCTTTTCAAGAAACTAACTTTTGTGACAACCTGGTATTTCGCCCATCGAAAGTTTACATTTAGTAGATACTTCCATGTACATATCATTTTCTCAAACCGTTGGGAACATTTCGAAAAAAAATATTTTCTGATGGCGTTTTGAATCATTTTTTCAAAAAACTAACTTTTGTGACAACCTGGTATTTCGCCCATCGAAAGTTTACATTTACTAGATACTTGCTTGTACATATCATTTTCTCAAATCGTTGGGAACATTTCGAAAAAAAATATTTTCTGATGGCTTCTTGAATAATTTTATCAAGTAACTAACTTTTGTGACAACCTGGTATTTTGCCCATCGAAAGTTTACATTCAGTAGATACTTTCCTGTAGATATCATTTTCTCAAACCGTTGGGAACATTTCGAAAAAAATATTTTCTGATGGCGTCTTGAATAATTTTTTCAAGACACTAACTTCTGTGACAACCTGGTATTTCGCCCATCGAAAGTTTACATTTAGTAGATACTTCCCTGTACATATCATTTTCCCAAACCGTTGGGAACATTTCGAAAAAAAATATTTTCTGATGGCGTCTTGAATCATTTTTTCAAGAAACTAACTTTTGTGACAACCTGGTATTTCGCCCATCGAAAGTTCACATTTAGTAGATACTTCCCTGTACATATCATTTTCTCAAACCGTTGGGAACATTTCGAAAAAAAATATTTTCTGATGGCGTCTTGAATCATCTTTTCAAGAAACTAACTTTTGTGACAACCTGGTATTTCGCCCATCGAAAGTTTACATTTAGTAGATACTTCCATGTACATATCATTTTCTCAAACCGTTGGGAACATTTCGAAAAAAAATATTTTCTGATGGCGTCTTGAATCATTTTTTCAAGAAACTAACTTTTGTGACAACCTGGTATTTCGCCCATCGAAAGTTTACATTTACTAGATACTTGCTTGTACATATCATTTTCTCAAACCGTTGGGAACATTTCGAAAAAAAATATTTTCTGATGGCGTCTTGAATAATTTTTTCAAGTAACTAACTTTTGTGACAACCTGGTATTTTGCCCATCAAAAGTTTATATTCAGTAGATACTTCCCTGTAAATATCTCAGTAGATACTTCCCTGCAAATATCATTTTCCCAAACCGTTGGGAACATTTCGAAAACAAATATTTTCTGATGGCATCTTGAATCATTTTTTCAAGAAACTAACTTTTGTGACAACCTGGTATTTTGCCCATCAAAAGTTTATATTCAGTAGATACTTCCCTGTAAATATCATTTTCCCAAACCGTTGGGAACATTTCGAAAAAAAATATTTTCTGATGACGTCTTGAATAATTTTTTCATGAAACCAACTTTTGTGACAACCTGGTATTTCGCCCATCGAAAGTTCACATTCAGTGGATACTTCCCTGTACATATCATTTTCTCAAACCGTTGGGAACATTTCGAAAAAAATATTTTCTGATGGCGTCTTGAATAATTTTTTAAAGAAACTAACTTTTGTGACAACCTGGTATTTCGCCCATCGAAAGTTTACATTTAGTAGATACTTCCCTGTACATATCATTTTCTCAAACCGTTGGGAACATTTCGAAAAAAAAATTTTCTGATGGCGTCTTGAATAATTTTTTCAAGAAACTAACTTTTGTGACAACCTGGTATTTCGCCCATCGAAAGTTTACATTTAGTAGATACTTCCCTGTACATATCATTTTCTCAAACCGTTGGGAACATTTCGAAAAAAAATATTTTCTGATGGCGTCTTGAATAATTTTTTCAAGTAACTAACTTTTGTGACAACCTGGTATTTTGCCCATCAAAAGTTTATATTCAGTAGATACTTCCCATTAAATATCTCAGTAGATACTTCCCTGCAAATATCATTTTCCCAAACCGTTGGGAACATTTCGAAAACAAATATTTTCTGATGGCATCTTGAATCATTTTTTCAAGAAACTAACTTTTGTGACAACCTGGTATTTTGCCCATCAAAAGTTTATATTCAGTAGATACTTCCCTGTAAATATCATTTTCCCAAACCGTTGGGAACATTTCGAAAAAAAATATTTTCTGATGACGTCTTGAATAATTTTTTCATGAAACCAACTTTTGTGACAACCTGGTATTTCGCCCATCGAAAGTTTACATTCAGTGGATACTTCCCTGTACATATCATTTTCCCAAACCGTTGGGAACATTTCGAAAAAAAATATTTTCTGATGGCGTCTTGAATAATTTTTTCAAGAAACTAACTTTTGTGACAACCTGGTATTTCGCCCATCGAAAGTTTACATTTAGTAGATACTTCCCTGTACATATCATTTTCTCAAACCGTTGGGAACATTTCGAAAAAAAAATTTTCTGATGGCGTCTTGAATAATTTTTTCAAGAAACTAACTTTTGTGACAACCTGGTATTTCGCCCATCGAAAGTTTACATTTAGTAGATACTTCCCTGTACATATCATTTTCTCAAATCGTTGGGAACATTTCGAAAAAAAATATTTTCTGATGGCTTCTTGAATAATTTTATCAAGTAACTAACTTTTGTGACAACCTGGTATTTTGCCCATCGAAAGTTTACATTCAGTAGATACTTTCCTGTAAATATCATTTTCTCAAACCGTTGGGAACATTTCGAAAAAAAATATTTTCTGATGGCGTCTTGAATCATCTTTTCAAGAAACTAACTTTTGTGACAACCTGGTATTTCGCCCATCGAAAGTTTACATTTAGTAGATACTTCCCTGTACATATCATTTTCTCAAATCGTTGGGAACATTTCGAAAAAAAATATTTTCTGATGGCTTCTTGAATAATTTTTTCAAGTAACTAACTTTTGTGACAACCTGGTATTTTGCCCATCGAAAGTTTACATTCAGTAGATACTTTCCTGTAAATATCATCTTCCCAAACCGTTGGGAACAATTCGAAAAAAAATATTTTCTGATGGCGTCTTGAATCATCTTTTCAAGAAACTAACTTTTGTGACAACCTGGTATTTCGCCCATCGAAAGTTTACATTTAGTAGATACTTCCATGTACATATCATTTTCTCAAACCGTTGGGAACATTTCGAAAAAAAATATTTTCTGATGGCGTCTTGAATAATTTTTTCAAGAAACTAACTTTTGTGACAACCTGGTATTTCGCCCATCGAAAGTTTACATTTAGTAGATACTTCCCTGTACATATCATTTTCTCAAACCGTTGGGAACATTTCGAAAAAAAATATTTTCTGATGGCGTCTTGAATAATTTTTTCAAGTAACTAACTTTTGTGACAACCTGGTATTTTGCCCATCAAAAGTTTATATTCAGTAGATACTTCCCTGTAAATATCTCAGTAGATACTTCCCTGCAAATATCATTTTCCCAAACCGTTGGGAACATTTCGAAAACAAATATTTTCTGATGGCATCTTGAATCATTTTTTCAAGAAACTAACTTTTGTGACAACCTGGTATTTTGCCCATCAAAAGTTTATATTCAGTAGATACTTCCCTGTAAATATCATTTTCCCAAACCGTTGGGAACATTTCGAAAAAAAATATTTTCTGATGACGTCTTGAATAATTTTTTCATGAAACCAACTTTTGTGACAACCTGGTATTTCGCCCATCGAAAGTTTACATTCAGTGGATACTTCCCTGTACATATCATTTTCCCAAACCGTTGGGAACATTTCGAAAAAAAATATTTTCTGATGGCGTCTTGAATAATTTTTTCAAGAAACTAACTTTTGTGACAACCTGGTATTTCGCCCATCGAAAGTTTTCATTTAGTAGATACTTCCCTGTACATATCATTTTCTCAAACCGTTGGGAACATTTCGAAAAAAAAATTTTCTGATGGCGTCTTGAATAATTTTTTTAAGAAACTAACTTTTGTGACAACCTGGTATTTCGCCCATCGAAAGTTTACATTTAGTAGATACTTCCCTGTACATATCATTTTCTCAAATCGTTGGGAACATTTCGAAAAAAAATATTTTCTGATGGCTTCTTGAATAATTTTATCAAGTAACTAACTTTTGTGACAACCTGGTATTTTGCCCATCGAAAGTTTACATTCAGTAGATACTTTCCTGTCTATATCATTTTCTCAAACCGTTGGGAACATTTCGAAAAAAAATATTTTCTGATGGCGTCTTGAATCATCTTTTCAAGAAACTAACTTTTGTGACAACCTGGTATTTCGCCCATCGAAAGTTTACATTTAGTAGATACTTCCCTGTACATATCATTTTCTCAAATCGTTGGGAACATTTCGAAAAAAAATATTTTCTGATGGCTTCTTGAATAATTTTATCAAGTAACTAACTTTTGTGACAACCTGGTATTTTGCCCATCGAAAGTTTACATTCAGTAGATACTTTCCTGTAAATATCATTTCCTCAAACCGTTGGGAACATTTCGAAAAAAAATATTTTCTGATGGCGTCTTGAATCATCTTTTCAAGAAACTAACTTTTGTGACAACCTGGTATTTCGCCCATCGAAAGTTTACATTTAGTAGATACTTCCCTGTACATATCATTTTCTCAAATCGTTGGGAACATTTCGAAAAAAAATATTTTCTGATGGCTTCTTGAATAATTTTTTCAAGTAACTAACTTTTGTGACAACCTGGTATTTTGCCCATCGAAAGTTTACATTCAGTAGATACTTTCCTGTAAATATCATTTTCTCAAACCGTTGGGAACATTTCGAAAAAAAATATTTTCTGATGGCGTCTTGAATCATCTTTTCAAGAAACTAACTTTTGTGACAACCTGGTATTTCGCCCATCGAAAGTTTACATTTAGTAGATACTTCCATGTACATATCATTTTCTCAAACCGTTGGGAACATTTCGAAAAAAAATATTTTCTGATGGCGTCTTGAATCATTTTTTCAAGAAACTAACTTTTGTGACAGCCTGGTATTTCGCCCATCGAAAGTTTACATTTACTAGATACTTGCTTGTACATATCATTTTCTCAAACCGTTGGGAACATTTCGAAAAAAAATATTTTCTGATGGCGTCTTGAATAATTTTTTCAAGTAACTAACTTTTGTGACAACCTGGTATTTCGCCCATCGAAAGTTTACATTTAGTAGATACTTCCCTGTACATATCATTTTCTCAAATCGTTGGGAACATTTCGAAAAAAAATATTTTCTGATGGCTTCTTGAATAATTTTTTCAAGTAACTAACTTTTGTGACAACCTGGTATTTTGCCCATCGAAAGTTTACATTCAGTAGATACTTTCCTGTAAATATCATCTTCCCAAACCGTTGGGAACAATTCGAAAAAAAATATTTTCTGATGGCGTCTTGAATCATTTTTTCAAGAAACTAACTTTTGTGACAACCTGGTATTTCGCCCATCAAAAGTTTACATTTAGTAGATACTTCCCAGTACATATCATTTTCTCAAACCGTTGGGAACATTTCGAAAAAAAATATTTTCTGATGGCGTCTTGAATCATTTTTTCAAGAAACTAACTTTTGTGACAACCTGGTATTTCGCCCATTGAAAGTTTACATTTACTAGATACTTCCCTGTACATATCATTTTCTCAAATCGTTGGGAACATTTCGAAAAAAAATATTTTCTGATGGCTTCTTGAATAATGTTTTCAAGAAACTAACTTTTGTGACAACCTGGTATTTCGCCCATCGAAAGTTTACATTTACTAGATACTTGCTTGTACATATCATTTTCTCAAACCGTTGGGAACATTTCGAAAAAAAATATTTTCTGATGGCGTCTTGAATAATTTTTTCAAGTAACTAACTTTTGTGACAACCTGGTATTTCGCCCATCGAAAGTTTACATTTAGTAGATACTTCCCTGTACATATCATTTTCTCAAATCGTTGGGAACATTTCGAAAAAAAATATTTTCTGATGGCTTCTTGAATAATTTTTTCAAGTAACTAACTTTTGTGACAACCTGGTATTTTGCCCATCGAAAGTTTACATTCAGTAGATACTTTCCTGTAAATATCATCTCTCCAAACCGTTGGGAACAATTCGAAAAAAAATATTTTCTGATGGCGTCTTGAATCATTTTTTCAAGAAACAAACTTTTGTGACAACCTGGTATTTCGCCCATCAAAAGTTTACATTTAGTAGATACTTCCCAGTACATATCATTTTCTCAAACCGTTGGGAACATTTCGAAAAAAAATATTTTCTGATGGCGTCTTGAATCATTTTTTCAAGAAACTAACTTTTGTGACAACCTGGTATTTCGCCCATTGAAAGTTTACATTTACTAGATACTTCCCTGTACATATCATTTTCTCAAATCGTTGGGAACATTTCGAAAAAAAATATTTTCTGATGGCTTCTTGAATAATGTTTTCAAGAAACTAACTTTTGTGACAACCTGGTATTTCGCCCATCGAAAGTTTATATTTAGTAGATACTTCCCTGTACATATCATTTTCTCAAACCGTTGGGAACATTTTGAAAAAAAATATTTTCTGATGGCGTCTTGAATCATTTTTTCAAGAAACTAACTTTTGTGACAACCTGGTATTTCGCCCATCGAAAGTTTACATTTACTAGATACTTCCCTGTACATATCATTTTCTCAAATCGTTGGGAACATTTCGAAAAAAAATATTTTCTGATGGCTTCTTGAATAATTTATTGAAGTAACTAACTTTTGTGACAACCTGGTATTTTGCCCATCGAAAGTTTACATTCAGTAGATACTTTCCTGTAAATATCATCTTCCCAAACCGTTGGGAACAATTCGAAAAAAAATATTTTCTGATGGCGTCTTGAATAATTTTTTCAAGAAACTAACTTTTGTGACAACCTGGTATTTCGCCCATCGAAAGTTTACATTTACTAGATACTTCCCTGTACATATCATTTTCTCAAATCGTTGGGAACATTTCGAAAAAAAATATTTTCTGATGGCTTCTTGAATAATTTTTTCAAGAAACTAACTTTTGTGACAACCTGGTATTTCGCCCATCAAAAGTTTATATTTAGTAGATACTTCCCTGTACATATCATCTTCCCAAACCGTTGGGAACAATTCGAAAAAAATATTTTCTGATGGCGTCTTGAATAATTTTTTCAAGAAACTAACTTTTGTGACAACCTGGTATTTCGCCCATCGAAAGTTTACATTTACTAGATACTTCCCTGTACATATCATTTTCTCAAATCGTTGGGAACATTTCGAAAAAAAATATTTTCTGATGGCTTCTTGAATAATTTTTTCAAGAAACTAACTTTTGTGACAACCTGGTATTTCGCCCATCAAAAGTTTATATTTAGTAGATACTTCCCTGTACATATCATTTTCTCAAACCGTTGGGAACATTTTGAAAAAAAATATTTTCTGATGGCGTCTTGAATAATTTTTTCAAGAAACTAACTTTTGTGACAACCTGGTATTTCGCCCATCGAAAGTTTACATTTAGTAGATACTTCCCTGTACATATCATTTTCTCAAATCGTTGGGAACATTTCGAAAAAAAATATTTTCTGATGGCTTCTTGAATAATTTTATCAAGTAACTAACTTTTGTGACAACCTGGTATTTTGCCCATCAAAAGTTTATATTCAGTAGATACTTCCCTGTAAATATCATTTTCCCAAACCGTTGGGAACATTTCGAAAAAAAATATTTTCTGATGACGTCTTGAATAATTTTTTCATGAAACCAACTTTTGTGACAACCTGGTATTTCGCCCATCGAAAGTTCACATTCAGTGGATACTTCCCTGTACATATCATTTTCTCAAACCGTTGGGAACATTTCGAAAAAAATATTTTCTGATGGCGTCTTGAATAATTTTTTCAAGAAACTAACTTTTGTGACAACCTGGTATTTCGCCCATCGAAAGTTTACATTTAGTAGATACTTCCCTGTACATATCATTTTCTCAAACCGTTGGGAACATTTCGAAAAAAAAATTTTCTGATGGCGTCTTGAATAATTTTTTCAAGAAACTAACTTTTGTGACAACCTGGTATTTCGCCCATCGAAAGTTTACATTTAGTAGATACTTCCCTGTACATATCATTTTCTCAAACCGTTGGGAACATTTCGAAAAAAAATATTTTCTGATGGCGTCTTGAATAATTTTTTCAAGTAACTAACTTTTGTGACAACCTGGTATTTTGCCCATCAAAAGTTTATATTCAGTAGATACTTCCCTGTAAATATCTCAGTAGATACTTCCCTGCAAATATCATTTTCCCAAACCGTTGGGAACATTTCGAAAACAAATATTTTCTGATGGCATCTTGAATCATTTTTTCAAGAAACTAACTTTTGTGACAACCTGGTATTTTGCCCATCAAAAGTTTATATTCAGTAGATACTTCCCTGTAAATATCATTTTCCCAAACCGTTGGGAACATTTCGAAAAAAAATATTTTCTGATGACGTCTTGAATAATTTTTTCATGAAACCAACTTTTGTGACAACCTGGTATTTCGCCCATCGAAAGTTTACATTCAGTGGATACTTCCCTGTACATATCATTTTCCCAAACCGTTGGGAACATTTCGAAAAAAAATATTTTCTGATGGCGTCTTGAATAATTTTTTCAAGAAACTAACTTTTGTGACAACCTGGTATTTCGCCCATCGAAAGTTTACATTTAGTAGATACTTCCCTGTACATATCATTTTCTCAAACCGTTGGGAACATTTCGAAAAAAGAATTTTCTGATGGCGTCTTGAATAATTTTTTCAAGAAACTAACTTTTGTGACAACCTGGTATTTCGCCCATCGAAAGTTTACATTTAGTAGATACTTCCCTGTACATATCATTTTCTCAAATCGTTGGGAACATTTCGAAAAAAAATATTTTCTGATGGCTTCTTGAATAATTTTATCAAGTAACTAACTTTTGTGACAACCTGGTATTTTGCCCATCGAAAGTTTACATTCAGTAGATACTTTCCTGTAAATATCATTTTCTCAAACCGTTGGGAACATTTCGAAAAAAAATATTTTCTGATGGCGTCTTGAATCATCTTTTCAAGAAACTAACTTTTGTGACAACCTGGTATTTCGCCCATCGAAAGTTTACATTTAGTAGATACTTCCCTGTACATATCATTTTCTCAAATCGTTGGGAACATTTCGAAAAAAAATATTTTCTGATGGCTTCTTGAATAATTTTTTCAAGTAACTAACTTTTGTGACAACCTGGTATTTTGCCCATCGAAAGTTTACATTCAGTAGATACTTTCCTGTAAATATCATCTTCCCAAACCGTTGGGAACAATTCGAAAAAAAATATTTTCTGATGGCGTCTTGAATCATCTTTTCAAGAAACTAACTTTTGTGACAACCTGGTATTTCGCCCATCGAAAGTTTACATTTAGTAGATACTTCCATGTACATATCATTTTCTCAAACCGTTGGGAACATTTCGAAAAAAAATATTTTCTGATGGCGTCTTGAATAATTTTTTCAAGAAACTAACTTTTGTGACAACCTGGTATTTCGCCCATCGAAAGTTTACATTTAGTAGATACTTCCCTGTACATATCATTTTCTCAAACCGTTGGGAACATTTCGAAAAAAAATATTTTCTGATGGCGTCTTGAATAATTTTTTCAAGTAACTAACTTTTGTGACAACCTGGTATTTTGCCCATCAAAAGTTTATATTCAGTAGATACTTCCCTGTAAATATCTCAGTAGATACTTCCCTGCAAATATCATTTTCCCAAACCGTTGGGAACATTTCGAAAACAAATATTTTCTGATGGCATCTTGAATCATTTTTTCAAGAAACTAACTTTTGTGACAACCTGGTATTTTGCCCATCAAAAGTTTATATTCAGTAGATACTTCCCTGTAAATATCATTTTCCCAAACCGTTGGGAACATTTCGAAAAAAAATATTTTCTGATGACGTCTTGAATAATTTTTTCATGAAACCAACTTTCGTGACAACCTGGTATTTCGCCCATCGAAAGTTTACATTCAGTGGATACTTCCCTGTACATATCATTTTCCCAAACCGTTGGGAACATTTCGAAAAAAAATATTTTCTGATGGCGTCTTGAATAATTTTTTCAAGAAACTAACTTTTGTGACAACCTGGTATTTCGCCCATCGAAAGTTTACATTTAGTAGATACTTCCCTGTACATATCATTTTCTCAAACCGTTGGGAACATTTCGAAAAAAAAATTTTCTGATGGCGTCTTGAATAATTTTTTCAAGAAACTAACTTTTGTGACAACCTGGTATTTCGCCCATCGAAAGTTTACATTTAGTAGATACTTCCCTGTACATATCATTTTCTCAAATCGTTGGGAACATTTCGAAAAAAAATATTTTCTGATGGCTTCTTGAATAATTTTATCAAGTAACTAACTTTTGTGACAACCTGGTATTTTGCCCATCGAAAGTTTACATTCAGTAGATACTTTCCTGTAAATATCATTTTCTCAAACCGTTGGGAACATTTCGAAAAAAAATATTTTCTGATGGCGTCTTGAATCATCTTTTCAAGAAACTAACTTTTGTGACAACCTGGTATTTCGCCCATCGAAAGTTTACATTTAGTAGATACTTCCCTGTACATATCATTTTCTCAAATCGTTGGGAACATTTCGAAAAAAAATATTTTCTGATGGCTTCTTGAATAATTTTTTCAAGTAACTAACTTTTGTGACAACCTGGTATTTTGCCCATCGAAAGTTTACATTCAGTAGATACTTTCCTGTAAATATCATTTTCTCAAACCGTTGGGAACATTTCGAAAAAAAATATTTTCTGATGGCGTCTTGAATCATCTTTTCAAGAAACTAACTTTTGTGACAACCTGGTATTTCGCCCATCGAAAGTTTACATTTAGTAGATACTTCCATGTACATATCATTTTCTCAAACCGTTGGGAACATTTCGAAAAAAAATATTTTCTGGTGGCGTCTTGAATCATTTTTTCAAGAAACTAACTTTTGTGACAACCTGGTATTTCGCCCATCGAAAGTTTACATTTACTAGATACTTGCTTGTACATATCATTTTCTCAAACCGTTGGGAACATTTCGAAAAAAAATATTTTCTGATGGCGTCTTGAATAATTTTTTCAAGTAACTAACTTTTGTGACAACCTGGTATTTCGCCCATCGAAAGTTCACATTTAGTAGATACTTCCCTGTACATATCATTTTCTCAAATCGTTGGGAACATTTCGAAAAAAAATATTTTCTGATGGCTTCTTGAATAATTTTTTCAAGTAACTAACTTTTGTGACAACCTGGTATTTTGCCCATCGAAAGTTTACATTCAGTAGATACTTTCCTGTAAATATCATCTTCCCAAACCGTTGGGAACAATTCGAAAAAAAATATTTTCTGATGGCGTCTTGAATCATTTTTTCAAGAAACTAACTTTTGTGACAACCTGGTATTTCGCCCATCAAAAGTTTACATTTAGTAGATACTTCCCAGTACATATCATTTTCTCAAACCGTTGGGAACATTTCGAAAAAAAATATTTTCTGATGGCGTCTTGAATCATTTTTTCAAGAAACTAACTTTTGTGACAACCTGGTATTTCGCCCATTGAAAGTTTACATTTACTAGATACTTCCCTGTACATATCATTTTCTCAAATCGTTGGGAACATTTCGAAAAAAAATATTTTCTGATGGCTTCTTGAATAATGTTTTCAAGAAACTAACTTTTGTGACAACCTGGTATTTCGCCCATCGAAAGTTTACATTTACTAGATACTTGCTTGTACATATCATTTTCTCAAACCGTTGGGAACATTTCGAAAAAAAATATTTTCTGATGGCGTCTTGAATAATTTTTTCAAGTAACTAACTTTTGTGACAACCTGGTATTTCGCCCATTGAAAGTTTACATTTACTAGATACTTCCCTGTACATATCATTTTCTCAAATCGTTGGGAACATTTCGAAAAAAAATATTTTCTGATGGCTTCTTGAATAATGTTTTCAAGAAACTAACTTTTGTGACAACCTGGTATTTCGCCCATCGAAAGTTTATATTTAGTAGATACTTCCCTGTACATATAATTTTCTCAAACCGTTGGGAACATTTTGAAAAAAAATATTTTCTGATGGCGTCTTGAATCATTTTTTCAAGAAACTAACTTTTGTGACAACCTGGTATTTCGCCCATCGAAAGTTTACATTTACTAGATACTTCCCTGTACATATCATTTTCTCAAATCGTTGGGAACATTTCGAAAAAAAATATTTTTTGATGGCTTCTTGAATAATTTATTGAAGTAACTAACTTTTGTGACAACCTGGTATTTTGCCCATCGAAAGTTTACATTCAGTAGATACTTTCCTGTAAATATCATCTTCCCAAACCGTTGGGAACAATTCGAAAAAAAATATTTTCTGATGGCGTCTTGAATAATTTTTTCAAGAAACTAACTTTTGTGACAACCTGGTATTTCGCCCATCGAAAGTTTACATTTACTAGATACTTCCCTGTACATATCATTTTCTCAAATCGTTGGGAACATTTCGAAAAAAAATATTTTCTGATGGCTTCTTGAATAATTTTTTCAAGAAACTAACTTTTGTGACAACCTGGTATTTCGCCCATCAAAAGTTTATATTTAGTAGATACTTCCCTGTACATATCATCTTCCCAAACCGTTGGGAACAATTCGAAAAAAAATATTTTCTGATGGCGTCTTGAATAATTTTTTCAAGAAACTAACTTTTGTGACAACCTGGTATTTCGCCCATCGAAAGTTTACATTTACTAGATACTTCCCTGTACATATCATTTTCTCAAATCGTTGGGAACATTTCGAAAAAAAATATTTTCTGATGGCTTCTTGAATAATTTTTTCAAGAAACTAACTTTTGTGACAACCTGGTATTTCGCCCATCAAAAGTTTATATTTAGTAGATACTTCCCTGTACATATCATTTTCTCAAACCGTTGGGAACATTTTGAAAAAAAATATTTTCTGATGGCGTCTTGAATAATTTTTTCAAGAAACTAACTTTTGTGACAACCTGGTATTTCGCCCATCGAAAGTTTACATTTAGTAGATACTTCCCTGTATATATCATTTTCTCAAACCGTTGGGAACATTTCGAAAAAAAATATTTTCTGATGGCGGCTTGTGTATATAATCTTTGTATACATATCCGTATTTGAGTTACGTTGACGGGTTGACGGTAGTGATGGGAAATCGATATCCAATATCGAAGTACCGATATTATCGGTCACAAAATATCGATATTACAAAAATGTACTTTAGCCTTTAGCTTCCAAATGTCTTCAGTTCTCCAGTATCAGTTTGAAGTTGGAAAAATGTTGATCGTTACAATGCTAGGTATCCTTTGACAAAAAGACAAGTATGCATTGCAGAATATAATTTAAAAAAGAACAGAAGTTACAAACACACATTTACATTTCGAAACTAAACAAAATATTCTTTGAAAATTAAAATTAAGTAGCTAACTTACTGCTATTCCCAGTAGGTTTTTTCTACAGACTGTAAATAACATGTTTTCAAGTTTCTCACCAGACAGTCTATTTCTTTTTTCAGTTACCATATTGCCGGCTTTTGAAAAAAGTCGTTCGGATGGGACTGACGTGGCAACAACTCCCAAAAACCTTCTAGCTATTTTGGCCAAGGTGGGATATATTTGCTCGTGTTTTTGCCACCATTCTAATGGATTTGAATCCAAGCTAATCACACCATTTTTTAAAAAGAGGGATAGTTCCGAGATTTTCTCGCCTTCTTGCAAATGTGAACTTTTTTCTTCTACAATTTGTTGGTGAGAACCACATAGACTCTTTTTGTCTGAAAAAAGCAAATATTAGTCAAGAATAAAAATTATTCATGTTCCTTTACCTTTTGATATAGATACTTGGTTTGGAACAGGTTCCTTTCTTTGGTGAGAATCTGTTTCATTCTGAATATTATTAATAATCCACTGTTTTTTCACAGTTTAATATATCTTTAAAATAAATTTTTTTGAATCGTGGGTCCAGTAGCATAGCTGTTGCTAACAACTGTACTTGTTCAGCAGTAGCTACGCCTTGTTTTAATTTTTTGGCAGAGTGCTCTTCCTCTCCTTTTTGGGCTCTACGTAACTCATCGCTAGCTACATAACTTTGCTTAAACCAAGTAACAAGTTTCTTAACTTTATTAATTATTTCGTTTAATTTTTCATCGCCTTACAATGCTCTCTCCACCAGAAGGTTTATCTGATGAGCAAAGCAATGAATACGTTTTTGTTTGTCTATCACTATAAGATCAACTGCCAGTTTAATATTTGCTGCTCCGTCCGTTATAATTACTGTGATCTTTTTATTTTCTATGTTCCATTCCTTATTTATAATTTTTAGCTTTTCAGCAATATAATCACCTGTATGTCTTTGATTTAATTCAAATACTCCTATCTTTAAGGACATTAACTTATAATTTTGTAGAAAATGAACAGTAATGTCTAAGAAACTTTTTGTATTAAAAGGTTCAGTCCATATATCTGTAGTATGATGAAGCATCTTGTATTTTTGTTTTGTAAATTTGGAAATACCTTCTTATTTTTGATTTAATAACACTCCAAATGTTTTCTGAGAGGGTATTTTATAACTAGGTGCTGTTACTTTCAACAACTCACGAAAACCTTCCTGTTCCACAATACTTATTGGCTGAAAATCGTGACACATAATATATAAAATGGTTGTGCTGATTTTATTATATTTATAACCTCCTTCTTTATAAGATGTATTTTGGGAAAATGTTTCGTTTATTGTCGTTTAAAACTTTTGTTTTGGATCATACTAATACTACTAGTATTGGTATTGGTACTTACATTGGAACAAGTTTCGGAATCAGACATTTCTTCAGTATCACTATAGTCGTTGTCCTTCTCCATTTTCGAAACGGTATTAGTTGATGTACTAGGTCTACTTTGTCCTGGCTCCTGTGATTGTTTGTCATTAAGAACTTTTGGATAAATCGATTTAAGTGATTTTTTAAATTTGTGGTGTTACCTGAAGTTTTAAGTGTTTTTCCACATAATAAACATTATTATCTTTTTTTTGTGAAGTACTTCCCCAAAGTATACTAATCCTTGGCGCCATAGTGTTAACTCTTACAATTAACTTACAATTTTGTATAGAAAGCCTGCTAAATACACCAGAAAATAAACGAAGGAACAAAATTATTGTATGTAAATGAATCGTTTTAACGTTTGTGCCAGGCCGGGAATCCCATATTATCTCTGTGCCATCTATATTGTCAAGTAGTAATCACCAAATCATGTACAGAGGTGTCAGTTATTCCACTGGCTGTGTTGTGTGTTGCATAAATTAATTTTGAATTTATGGTCTAAACATTGTATAAGGATAGGCCTATCCTTATACAATGGTCTAAGTAGCTTATACACGAATAATTGAATTTAAATATATGAGCAACTATATCTCTACATTAAGTTTTAATATGTATAACCGTTTGTTAAGAGATGGCGCTGAAAACGTTAGCATTTAATAAGAAAAGAACAAAACCATGAAATATTATCTTACCTTAGGACAACGGATGTAGGTAATTATTTTATTATTAGCCGATTTGCATTTGGAAGTAGAAAAAAATATCGATATTCGTATTTTAAATATCGATATTTTTAAAATATTGATAAATATCGCCAATCACTCACTGACCTACAAATGTTTATAGGTCAGTGGTGCCATCACTAGGTTGACGTAAAGAAGTTGTCAAGAAAACCTTTTTAGCAGATAACGTATCGTTTCGTGCTAAAACCAGGATGGTCAAAGCACTATTCTTTGGTAAAAGTAAAAAAATAGAAAAAAATAAAACTAAAAATGAGTTTTGTGGTTCTAATCAAACCAAACCGATATCAAAAAGACCTGTAAAATAGCAGTAATAGCACAGAATTCTCATTTTTGGTCTGGATACGGATACGTTAACGTATACGGAGAAGGGATGTAACAATCCGTTCAACGCATCGTATCGGCTGAGCCGTAACGGGTCTACACATGCGCAGTTCGTTACGGATACGTGAGAAATTTAAGACAAGCTAAAAGTACCTATATTATCAAAATCGAAAAAAGCTCTTTTGGCAAATGTTTCATATACAATTAATTAACTAACACATACAGCTCTTCAAACCGCCCCTCCCAATCGTCACTCATTTTTTTCATCCTTTTTCACACATATTACCAATATGATATTGGTCCCAGCTGCCCTCTTCTTTTTCTTTCTTTGAAGTAGTCAGGTACACTTTCACGTGACGCTCAAACCGGTGATCACATGGCAAATGTGCAGTTTCAGCGTCGTTTTAGGAACTTAGTTTTTATCTATTTTCAGCGTCCTATCCAGGTAGTATTCAGATCACTGCTTTCTGCACTTTTCTCCCGAGGTTAAGTTAGCTTACCGCAGCAAACCGTTTGCCTGTATTCTGAAATTCATACCAGTAGCACGGAACAAAAACATTCCAGTACGCTGGCCACATTATTATTGTAATATTGCAGTAACTCTTTGTCAGGAATACGGATGTCTTTTGTTTCATTTATTAAAATATTATTATATTCATATGCTTTTTTCAAGGAAGCAGGAAGAA
The DNA here is from genome assembly GCA_963921935.1 of Galeruca laticollis. Taxonomy (NCBI): domain Eukaryota; kingdom Metazoa; phylum Arthropoda; class Insecta; order Coleoptera; family Chrysomelidae; genus Galeruca; species Galeruca laticollis. The sequence continues at coordinate 71,113,378 of OY998181.1, forward strand.
CCATATTTTTCTTTTGAGTAACCTTTATTTTATTCATCTCGTTCCACTTTTCTTTGACACTACAATTCGAGAGTTTGAATTCCAAATATGCTTTCTTCTCTCTTTTAATGCTAGCTGAAGCAAAGTTGCGCAACTGTTTGTAATAGCCCCAATGGGAAGGATTTTTTGAATCTGGTCAAAGCTTTGTTCCGTAACTTTTGCATTAACTGAATGATTTCTGTTATCCACGGTTGCTTCGATTTGTTGAGTTTAAGAATCTTTGTTTTTATTGGCGCATGTTTGTTAACTAGTGATAAGATATTATGATTAAGGAAAAGAATTTTATCGTCAATAGATTCAAACTGAAATAGAGATGACCAGTTCACTGATTCTACGTCAGACTGAAACTCTATTAAATTAATTCAAATCACGAAATGTGACTGTTTTTGAGGAAGGCATACTTCCAGAAAGTTCAAAAAATGTCTGACCAATTGAGTATCAAACACTTCAGAATGCTTAACTTCGAAGTTGGTATAAAGATGATCAATTAAGGTCATTGAAGTTCCCGTTATATGTGTGGGATCTGATATATTTTGAATCAGATTAAATGATTCATAGAGAGCAATTAAATTGCGAGCCAAAGTTGATTGTAAGTTATAAAGATATATGTTGAAATCTCCAAGACATATAATGTCATTATATTCTGCATTTAGTGTAATTAAAGTGTTTTCGAACTTATCTAAAAAACTGTCATTATTAGAGTTTTGTGGCCTATACAAAACACCAACAATATATTTTTTATTACCCATTTTAATTTCAACCCAAAGATGTTCACAAAATGTCTCTTGTTCGGAGATTATAACTTTATATGATAAAGTATTTTTTAAGATAAATTGCTACCCCTCCTCCTCTCTTACTCAATCTATCATTTCGAATAATGTTATAACCGTTAATATTTAGTATTCCATCACCAATTCTAGGAGTAAGCCAAGTTTCAGAAACTGCAAATATAGCAAAGTCCTTAAGATTCATAAGTTGCTCAACATCAGCAAGTTTAGGTAGCAAGGACCCAATATTAATGTGTCCCACAGAAACAATCATAGTTTCAGCACAAATTGATTGATAAAAAACTACAAAACCTGTTTGATGATGTTAATTGTAAGTAGCTACAGAAGAAAAAGAGAGAATTCAAAACAATAAGTATAAACTAAGTCCAGCTCAAGTAGTTTACATAGGTACCTTTTCATACAATATTACAATTAGTCTAGGAGCCAGATTTTCAAAAGTGTAAACTTAAATTGTAAATACTATAAAATTAAAAAACTATTACATTAATTGTTTTTGTTCGTAAGTCTGGATTAATCATAGTTTTTTAGGTGGCTTCCCGTTATCTTCGTTTTCATGATTTCTTTTGAGAGAATTGCTGCCAGTTGATGAAGTACTATTGCTGTGTATTAAAGCGGGGGGTTTTCAGTTTTATTACCAATTGAGATTGTATGCACTTCTTCTATACTGTATGCAATATCATCAACAATAAGAGAATTTCCTTTTATGAATGCCCTTTGGCCCGTTCGCCGAGCCAGTTTCTGATAATGAAAAAGGGTTTTTGTCTTCTGATAATCTTCTACTGGATAGTCTGGAGAAATGTATATACCGGTGCCCTTTAGTCGCTTAGCCTGCTTTAAAATTTCAGTCTTGAGCTTGTTGTTAATGCATTCCAATAGAATAGGTTTAAGTTTACTGACCCGACTACCAGAGTTAAATCTAGATATGTCTCGAAAGTCACAATAATTGCAGGTAACTTGTAGTTTTTGATTAAATAAATTTAGAACAGCAGCATACACATCACCACCTTCTAAGTTGTAGATTACTAAATTGTACTTTTTATTTCTCCTTTCATTTATTATCAATCTTTCTTTAAGCCTTTCAACTCCTCATAAGCTTTATTTAAAATCTGCACTTTATCTTCTAGAGTGGACTTTAAAGCTTTTAATTCTCCTGCTAGCCCGTCGATCTGATTTGTTAACTTTTTAAACATATGAAATATTGCTTCGTTACTTATATCGTCTGGCATGACCTTAAAATAAACTCAAACCCATGTACTATTAACGGCGAGTTCAACAATATCAGACTACCAGTTTTTGTGTTTACGGCGATAATAGTAGTAAATTATAATAAATAAGAAATTTTTATTCCTGTTTAAATGCAATGTTTTAATTTAATCTATGGATTAAATCGACCAATTTATACTGCATTCAATTCGTAATTTTTTTCTGCATAGCTAGGTGTAAAATAATATTTAGTACTCACAGTAATTCCACAGAAAGTTGTTAATATTACAGAGTACCACAGAACGTGTCTACACAACGAAATCTAGAACGAAAAAAAAATCGAGAATGTACCAAACGTTCGCATTTCCGAGATACCATGCGTCAAATTGTAGATATTGGAAAATTAAGAAGCACTTCTATTAAAAAATCATACAGACCAAAATAACGAAAATATTGGACTGATATTATGGAGGAGTACTCTGAAAAGAATTTAGCTCGAGGAAAAAAATTGAAAATGTACTTCACGTTCGCATTTCCCAGATACCGAACGACAAAATCTAGTTATTAGAAAATTGGACTTACTGTTTAGAAATCTACTTTTACGCACTTTTCTATTTGTTTTATAAATATCCTAGTCAATTTATAATATTTTCTTTAAAATGCAAGTAATACTTGTGGGGATATACAACAAATGATCAACAATAAATATTTGAATATCCAAATTTTGGTAAAAATATATTGCAAAGAAATATTACATTTTTTATTTATTTTCTATATTTTCAGTAAAAATGTTGACGTCAACTTTGGTAAATAAATATCATTATAGTTATCTCATTCGCTCACTAACAAGCAGCAACAAAAATAATTATTTATTTCATTTCAACATCATCAACCAAATATTTCAACTTAATAATTAATGTAGTAGGAGAAGTCACATCAGCAACTAAAATATCTTGACCGTCTCTTAATCCTAATTCTACTAAACTTTTATTCAAATTATCCCTGGTGCGCTCTTCGATACTTTTAATAGTGGACATATATAACGTTTTATTCTTTCCATCGATAGTTGTGGTTAAACCTGGACTTTTCATCTGATAAGAAGCACTTTCTGACAATAACCCAACTAACTGTTTCAATTTCATTGTATTTGGATCTTTGATTTCCATCACTTGAGGAGTTTGAGAACATACTAAGCAATCTGGATTACGTTCAGCTTCATATGTGTATGTGTAAATGCCATCAACGTCATTAAAAACCATGTAATTGTTTAAAGGCACGCAACAGCTTGTTGCTATTTTAAATACCTGGAATTAATTTTCGTAGAACTGAATGTTTGTACTCGTGACAATATACTTACCTCTGTTGCACATACTCCTGCAATTACTGCATTCGTAGAAGCTACAGCGGGTATAATGTGTTTAATGACTCCTTGAACAAGCCTAAAAGTGATTCCTGGTATATTGAATTGATGTGCTCTTTCTAAAGATTTCTCATATACCCAAGAAATGTGCTGGGGATCATCCCCATCTAAAGAAACATTAAATGGGTTTTCTCTGGGCCACATTATCACTTTAACATATTCTATGCAATGTTCGGGCAACCTAGGGGTGTTTGCTATTGTACAAAGTGGGTAATTCACTTGAGGAGGATACAAGTCTAAAGTACATTCAACACATGCACTCATGCCTGGTAAAATAACTCTCGCATTGCCTTTGAAACCTTCAGTACCACCATCTACCATAGGAATAACTGATTGTTGATCCAATACATCATCTTCGTAATTTAATAAAGAAATCAACATTCCATTTATCCATCTTCTGGCTACTATTGAGTCTAAACCACATACAATAATGTGAAATTGTCTGTAAAAATTTTCATCGTAATCTTGTATTTTACTAAAAAATGGCGTAACTTGACAACCTGGGATTTTTTTATTAATAAAAGCAGCTGCTACCTGGAATGAAAGTTTTATTTTGGACTATAAATCTACTTATTATTGCATGCGTTACCTCAGCTTTTGAAGATCCTATATCTTTATGTCTAAATAAGAACTGTCTATTTAAATTTGACAAATCTATTATATCCATATCTATAACGTGAATATTTTTGAATCCCATCAACGCTAAATCTTTTAATAATTCACAACCCAATCCACCTGCTCCTACAACTAGTATTTTACAAGAAGTCATAATGAAATCCAAAATTTCTGAAGAAGGTTCAAACTCAGGGTGACTGAATGGACCTGGACGTTCTAGTACTTTTCTTAAATGACTCCATCTCTTTTGATTCGATTCCGGGCCTTCTGACATTATATAATTACTTATTTCTTTTAATAAAACCGTTTATATTTACTACTATTTGATTATTTGTGATTTACAGAAATCTGTCAAAAATAGATATTTGACATAGATAACCTTTATATACGCAATGTCAATGTACAGGAACGTCAAAAGATCAAATATGGCACCATAGACAAATAATATCACTTTCTCTATGTATGGCACTTTGGTGGCAAGACTGTTGAAATAATAAATTCAATTTTGTGTTTGTGATTCAAATTTTGAACGCAGCATATCATTTTCGCTGTGACTAACACTACATCCGATGTAGGAATTTATTTTGAACTTCGACCTATTCTTTTTATAAATTAATCTACCTATTGTGAGGGCACATGAAAGGTAACTTGATGGCGAAGACCCTGACAAGGAATGCTAATCCCCACATGACTCAAGAAGATCCGCACAATCAACTTGCTCATTTAGAAGTTTAAATAAATATAGCCCCCAACATATCTCTACGATTACCAAGAGGAGCTAGTGACATTTTTTTTTCAATGTCAGCATAATTATATGGTCTAATATTCTTTGGTATTAAATTTATCTTCGTGTTTAGACAAACGGATCCACTCCCGTAAAATTTTTTTGTTTTTTTCTAAAGGTAAAAAAGCTGACATCGTGTGCAAAGCCTTTCACGTGATTGTCTGAATCACAAAAATACACTACACATCTCATTTTGACTAATTTTTGCTAATTTTCAACAATAAAAATGTAAAATTAACCGACATAAACACATCCAATAATGTAAACTGCAAACTAATTCAAGGCGTTCACTCTCGGCGTGACGTCAAAGCGGAGGGGCCAGTATGCGCGCAATCATGTCTTCTATTTTATTGTATCATGTACAATAACTAACTACGATATTACTGGAACCAAAAGCTCCACACCAAGCAATACATATTTTAATTTGGTTTACCAGATACGCAAGGCTTTACTATCCTGTCTAGATGCAGGTAAAAATAGTGAAACTTAACTTGCGGCCAGGGCCGCGACTAGCTATTCGGCCGCCCGTGTGCAAACCATAATTTGCCGCCCTTTTTAATATTTTAAGTAATATTTAACATTTAAAAAATCGTCACTCCTTACCCCCTTTAGCTAAAAATTGATACATAGGTAAGGTAATAAATAAAATTAAAGTTAAATAAATGCTAATAATTACATTAATTTCGATATTAGACATATAATATACTTACATGACATTTTAAACATGTGTAATATATGTAACTTTTAAAGTAAACATACAACATGAAGCAGAAAGCAGTGAACAACCAGACTAAAAAATCGAGAGATCTATCATCAAATTCGTCACTTTGAGGATTAACTTGTACGGACAAGCCCGTCTGACATTGAGATCATTTTTGTAAAGTTAATCGCTATTTAGCGTTGAATATTATTTGACTGTGGTTCTACTTTGGTGAGAGATGAAAATTAAAAAAGTAAAAATAAAAATCACAGAAAGTACCAAAACAAATAAAAAATGTTTATAATAGTTAACAAGGAAAAAATAAATTATTGAAAACATGCTTTTCTTGCCTTTTTTCGGCATAATATTTAATTAACTCGTCGAAGGGAATAGAATCGGTAATGTCACTTTCTATGGACATAATTGCTAAATGGCTAAGTTTTTCTTGTGCCATACTGGATCTTAAAAATTTTTTATCAACTTAAGTTTTGAAAAGGACCTTTCCCCCGAAGCTACGGATACTGGTAGTGTTAAAAAAATTCGAATAGCCACTGCAATATTTGGTAACGTCGAAATTAATTGATTTTCTAAAATGTATTGAAGAATCACTTGGGGGTCTAAATCATTTTCCTCTGGCTCTGGCATGTGACATTTTAAACAATTACTTTCATCAAATAAGTCATTTGCGTCAATATCCGATTCTTTACGTGATTCGTCTTTCAAATGTAATGCTAAATTTTCACAAGATTTCTTTAATTGTTCTTGAGTTAAGCTAAATATTTTATAAACAAATCCAAAAATATTGTTGAATCGGTCCAATCCCTTAAATCTTTCATCAAGAGATGATAAGGTTGTATCTAATATAGAAAAAATACGTTCACTTTGTAATGAATATTGGTTCGTCATTACTTTCATAATCAAACTGTTTTTTCTTGTTTCTTTGCCGAACAGTTTGTGCCAATGGAAAAGTGGGCTTAATTTCTAATTATTCTGCCAGTTCACTGACGTCAACAAGAATTTGATTAAATCCTTTATCACTTCTTAAGTCTGTTAAATATGTTTTTATTTTGTTTAGGCTCTCTAAACAAACTTTAAGATTTATGCTTTGATTCTGCATTAATTTACTAAGAGAATTAATTTTAAATAATATATTATACCAAATTACTACAGAGCATAAAAAATTATAATTTTGAATTTTTGTTGCTAACGATCGAGCTAGGTGTGATGTGGTAAAATCTTTTGAATACGTGGACGCTTCTATTACTTTGAAAAGAGCATCATAAACTTGCCCAATCTGATATCTCAAAGCGTCTATTCTACTGGACCAGCGTGTATCAGATAGTGGTTTTAATGTTAAATCTGAAATGTACGTTTTTAAAATTGACCATCTTTTCGTTGATGCAGAAAAAAACAAATACATTTCTTGAACAATATCAAAGAATCCTGATACTTCAAAATAAATCTTAGCAGCATCATTAACACTAAATTTACGAGTGCGCTGAACAAGGAACAAAGCATGCTGCGGGTTTATATTTAAGATTCGAGTCTGTAAGCCACTATGACTCCGCGCATATTTGCGCCATTATCGTATCCTTGACCGCGCAAATCGTGTATACTTAAATTCAGTTTTAGCAACAAATCTGTCACATAGTTACATAAACCGGCACCAGTAGAATCAGTAATAGGACAAAACTGAATGAAATGTTCACGTATTTCAATTCTTTTCGTTAACTCATTTAATACAACAAACCTCAAAATTACACTTAATTGCTCCGTATGACTCACATCTGGTGTACAGTCGAGAATTATAGAATAATATTTATATTTTCTTACTAGATCTAAAATAGTATTTTGAATTTTTAAACCGATTAAATCGATCAATTCATTTTGAATTTTATCACCTAAATAGTTTCTCGTTACGATATCATTGCTTTGATTTTTATGTGTGCGACGAACATGCTCCTCCATTACAGAACGTTTCTATTAATTTTAAGAAATTTCCATTATTATTTTCATACAATTTGCTAGATGAACCACGTAAACCTAGACATTGTCGACATAAAAACTGTATTGCTGAAATTATTCTTGCAATTATACGATATACCAGGTTTTTTTCTACATCCAATAAACGTAATTGACTCTTATTCATAGCAACTCCCTTATACCACAAATCACCTACTCTATAGATAGTACACGACAATGCTTTCTTGAAATGACAAAAACTAGCGCCACCTATAGAACTGAAACACAATTAACTAATGGGTAAATCGTTCCTTAAGTAGCTACTAGGGAAAGAAGAATCGGCGCTAAATTTTAATTGCGAATATCTTTACTGTTGGTTTGAAGATCCTTGTTTATTGTAAGTAAATGACAGGTTTTACTAAAAAGTTTACTATATTGTGCACACTCAATTGTTTGCCAATCATTAACGGAGCTAATATCTTGTAAATTCGAATATAATTGCCAAACAATTTATCGTTGTAGATAAATATATTAGACTTTTTAAAAAATCAAGTCATTTACTGAGCAATACTTAAAGAAATTAACAGTTTTTTGGCAATTGACTGTTTACAGAAGGACCAAAATAAGAAACATATGTTATTAAACCATTTATTGAAAAAAGTATATTCACAAAATAGGGACAATGTACAAAGTACATGTAGATACAACAAAATAGTTTCAACAGCAAAATGATGAAAGTTTGGCTACTATTGTTACTGCAACAAGCTACAATTGCATTAAAATAAATCAGAGACATAAAATGAAACAAGAATATTGTAAACTGTAGATATAAAACATAAAATAAATTTATGATTGTGTAGCCATGTTATAAAGTTTATAATATAAACTTACTGATTTTTGTTTTAATTATATAATAGAAATACATACCACTGCAAGGCAATAACAAAGGCTCATGAGTGTGTGTATTTTCAAGTTACATAACTGCAGCTTAAAAAAAATAATTTACCAGTGATATATAATGTAGGTCTGACGTTTTTAAAAGAAATCACATGTTTATTAATATTTGTTCACTGCATTTTTCTCTTACCAGGTAAAAATAAGGATGGACTAGTAGTTGAATACAATCTATTGGGCCAAGCTGTAGTGTATTTCACTTCAAAATGTTTATGGCATATTCTCTTTGCTTGATATACAACTAACGGCTCCATTGTCTTCAATTGATAACAGTTTATTGCATTGCCTTGAATTTTTGGGAGTCTTTATTTGGATTTGGAAATATATGTCTAAAATTAGATGTTTAGATGTTGGTGTGCAATTAGGCACACAGCATTTCATATAACGTGGCATCATAAAACCTGACACACACTATTAGTTAAAAATTGAAATTTATCACTCAAAACTGACTTTATCTCATTTGAAAACGAAAACTGGTAAAATAAAATTATGAAGCGTTATAACACAGTTATAAACACAAATCACCTCGATTTGTGGATTGTGGTTATAAATCAAAATTATTGACATTTGGCAGCGGTGAGTGGATAAAACAGGAAATTTTACAATACTACTAAAATTCAATGGTGCTTCCATCTGCTTGTCTGAAACACATACTAATAAAATAGCTTGACCTTGATCCATCTGCGTGAAACATCTATAGAAGTAGGTGATTTGTGCCTTATACCATAGTTGACAAATTTAACCAAGATCCGATATAGGCCACTCCAGAATGCTGTCAAATTAAAACCAATATGGCGGCTGGAGGACTTGATAGTGGTACAAAGTTAAATTGTTTCTGTGAACAAAAGTGATAGTTGGAAGTGTTTAGTGGTTGTTTGGCTTTTGCTTGTAAAAAAATACCTTGGTTTCGTTGTATAGTTCATTGTGGAAGCAGAAGTAACCAAGATAAGTCGAATTCTACAAGTAGTGTTATGGTTTAAACAGAACTGATCTTAAGGAATTATCTGCCTTGAGATGCCAAGAATGGTTGAAAGCAATCAAATGTGAAGAATTCTCTGCATAAATCAAGATCGCAAGGGTGTGCCCGAAGCATTTTATCTCAGGTGAATTAATTCATTAGGGTAATGGTACTATAACTGATGTCTTTATTTTTAGGCAAACCTGTAGAGTTGCATGATAAATTGATTCCAGACTGAACCCCTCCTGTGAATATGATATGAGCTATAGAGACACTGGAATAAGTACTACAACTTCCAAAAGAAAAAGATTTGAGATTTCTATTAAATGGTCAAACATAGTTAAAATACTTTGTGACGTTGAATTGCGTTCTGTAAAGATAGTAATTTATCTTTTTCCTATGCCTCCTACACAGTGGCAGGGTGGTCTGTAATGTGTGAGAAGCACACTGGTCACAAATGCAAAATTAATATTCTCATAGAAAAAAAATACCAATACTTCAGAAACGAGCAAGAAAAAATATTTTACTACCTAGTTAATTTATAAATATTTGATAGGTTTTCTATTTTTGTTGTTGAAGTATTTCCAATATTTTGTTATTTTTATTTTATCATATTCATTTAGAAATTATATTTTTGGTTTTGTTTCAGTTTTGTTAACTGTACGTATATAAATTATTATTCTTATCACACATTCTTTTTGATTTGTACTTGCAGATCTTTTTCTATGTTCAGGAAAATAAATGTTTATCATTATAACAATTCCTTTTATGTGCACCCAAAATTAATATGGTTATCACTATACCATCTCATAATGGGGGCCCAGCAAAATGTTCGCGCACAGGCCCACCACTGCTACTACAGACAGCCTTTTGTTTATTAGGGCCAATTTCATAATCAAATTTGAAATTATCTTTTGGTAAACTGATGTAGGGTGACACATATCTCATGTACAGATATTTCTACGAGTATGTCATCTTAACCAACAGGTGCTATAAATTTGATTATAAAATTGTATGATACTTTTTTTTAATATTTGCATTTAGTTAGGGGCTGCATTCTGCAAATTTTTGAAGGTCCTTTAAAATTAATTAAAACCTGATGATTTGATTGGCTGTTATAATATGAAAGGAAATTTAAGGGCATTTAGATTCAAAAAGCCTTAAATGTGTTAACAGAAAAATGTTAGTTTTTGTTTAATATCTACCAATTTTATTGTTTCAAGTTTATTAGAATGCATTGTAGATTTTACAAAATGATATAGCTACCTTGTTCTGTGTTTCTACTCTGTTTACAACAAACATAGAAAATATTATTGTTATTTGCAAGTTGATTCCTTTTAATGAAAATGGATCAACTCCTTTAATTTTGGATATTTTAACTTTGTATGGGGCAGCTTCATCTGGATGTTCATCCAGCAATATTTTATAATAGTCCAACATTATGTTTCCAGCCATGTATAGTATTATTAGGGAAACAAATCGAGTCACTAAATGTTCTTTGGCACTCCAAATCACTATGAATAAGAAATTTTGCTTTCACTGCACGGTATTTTATATGTTTACTTTGTTATTATTTGTCCTCCAGCCGCCATTTTCTTGTTGCGCAGGTCATGGTCTTGGACCGGCCTATTGTTTTTATGAGAGTTACTCTTTTCGTGTCTGCTTAGTAATAGTGACAAATGTTTCCAATCAGAACACCCTTCCCTATTAGACAAGCTAGTTAAAGACTTACCAAAAAGTTTACAGCAGAAACAGTAAACCGAATATCTCTTGTTATAGAGTACATAAGCCACTCTCTTTTAACTTTCTCTCCATTGGTGAGGTTCCGATAAAAATAGCTAGGAGAAAACTTTCGGTCGTGTGAATCTGCTGGATAAATCCAGTTCGTTACTTGACGGGGTCCTTTTTCCGTTAAAAATCTTGCATTTGTAGATGTAATTATTTCAGGCCATTCTCCAGGATCATCAGATATTACGATGGAATTGGAAATTGGTACATCTACATCTGATGCGAAGGCAAGATTTTCAATATTATGTTCCTGGCTAACATTTGTCTCACTATCAGAAACAAACGAGGTATTTGAAGAGAAACTAAGGCGAGCATCATTGCCGGTATTCTCAAGCTCAGGAAAACCACTTGTTTGTTTTTCTGACGGCTTCAAATATTTTTTCAAAGAATTGGCTAATTTTTCCTTCGCTTCCATTTTCTGCTGTCTTTGTTGGTAATATTGGTAACCTGATAGTCGTTTTCTTTTTCTGTCCTTAAACAGAATATTTCATATTCAAATCAAAGGTAATAATTAGGTAATTAATTATATTAGTGTTGTCACAGGGTTGTATTAATACTTTGATAGCTACTTACCATTTTTACAATTAAATGAATTCACAAACTTTTAAATCTCGACTACGTTGAAAATATACAGAAACTGGTTCTTGTTTAAAGAATAAATTGAAATGACCCTTTCTGCAAAATCAACACAAATTTATATTCATTTTCACTTTTGTACAGTTTCCGACTTTTTTACACTTTGTATCTAGCCGCTGCCGCTAAATAGAATTAAGTACCGACAAAGCAACACGTGCCGTCGGCGTCATAAAAAGATCATGTTTTCGAGCAGCGGTGGCGTTAGAGAAGAGAGAGACGGTTAGTCAAGTGTCTGGTCTAGCTGTGTTTTGCCGCCCTTTGATTTGGCCTCCTGTGTGTTTTGCACAAATTCGCCACATAGTCGGCGCGACCCTGCACTCTATGATCATACTTATTTACATATACAGGGTGTTTCACTTACTAATTGGAAAGTCTAATTTAATCCCTCAGGTGATTGCTTCGAAAAATATGCATTACTCTTGGTATATAAAGACACAAATTATTTTTAAGTATAACACCCTGTCTCTCACAGACCTGAGACACATTTTATCTAGGTGATTTGGGTTAAATCATCATATTTTGAGCTCAGGTTCTATAGTTGAAATATTCCAATTAGCAATAAATTTTTTTTAATGTTCGTATTGAAAAATTTTAGGCACATATTTTTCCTGTTCGAGAAAAGGAAAACGTATTTTTTTTGAACCGTCATTATGTAATACTCGATGGACTCTATCGCATGTAAGGAAATATCAATGGGTATTTCAATACTGCAATTTACAACCACCAGAAACGAAACATAGGAAATCAAGTTTTATAACCGATATTGCTTATACTGAAAAGGGCACAGAAAGGAAATTAAATAAATTTGAAAAATATAAAAATCTAAGTTGGTGATACGAGATATCGCCAGTTTAATATCTGAACTATCAGGAGATATTTTCGATTTATCAATGCGAAACAGTATATTACATTACGAGTGCGGAAAGTGACACTTTTCACACGAGTCACGAGTGGGAAATTAGGCGAATTTCCTCGAGACTAACCAGCTTAACAAAACTATGACGTCAGTGGTTAACCTAGCTTGGATCCTGTAGTATGTCATCATTTTGATAGGGGGTGTTATGTTAATGTTTGTTTCTTTACTTTAGGATTTATTAATTAAACATTAACACTTGATTTTATATTGTTTTTTATTGAGTACATACACGTGAGCCAAGGTTCGAGAACATCGCTTAACTGTCACTGCCCATGACAGCTGCCATTGCCAACTTTACATTAGTGGCAGTGACTACATAACGTACAGACGTACCTCTAAATAACCTAATCCTACATCCCCCTTTCTTAAGTAAGATAATCAAAACTGATTCAGTTTTGGAGGAGGTCGCGAAATTCGACCTGATGATGTGATACAAGTTTTTTTAATAAATTTAGCCTCCAAATCCGAATCACTTTCTGAACTGTCCCTCATTTTATTTTCATCTACAACTATAGTAATGCTTTCTTCATAAACACTACTTGCACCGTTCGATTCCGAATCTCCATCATTAACACTTTCTTCATTATGATTATCATCTTCGGTAGTTTCACATTGTTCATTTTCAAGTCTATTTTCAAAATTTACAACCACTCTCTCTTCTCTCACACTTTCCTTATCATTACTAATATTATCATCATCCTTTAATTCTATAAAATACTTAATTTCATTATGATTTTCCTCCTTTGCTGATGAACAATGGTTTTCTGAATTATTTAGAAAATGTTTATTTCCTACCGGTTTAATGAATTTCCGATTTCTTATTAGCATAGAACCATTATTCATTTGCAATCTATATGTTCTATCTCTTAGTTTACTAACAACTTTACCAAGAAACCAATTACCATTTGGTTTTGTTTGAACATAAACTGACTGATTTGTGTACAATTCAGGTAAGTTTTTAGTTGCATTTTTATTATGATATTTTTTAGGCAGTTCTTGTTTTTCCTTAATAATTGTTTTATTATATTCTTTTGCAATTCTAGGTTTTGACTGATTTTTTGTAATTATTAAATTTGTTCTTAATTTTCTCGACATCAAAATTTCAGATGGTGATATGTTTTCAAAAATGGGTGTAGTACGATAATGTAAAAGAGCCATATATAAATCTTTCTTTTCATTAAATATTTTCTTTAACATTTTTTTTATAGTTTGTATATGTATCTCTGCCATGCCGTTAGACTGAGCATAGGTTGGAGACGAAACTATATGCTTAAATTCCCATTGTCTGCTAAAAGTTTTGAATTCTTGTGATGTAAATTGTGGGCCGCCATCACTTACCAAGGTTACTGGAATCCCATGCCTAGCAAAAATTGACTTAAGATTTGTTATGACCATATGGCTTGTTGGATTATTCAATAATTCTGCTACTTCTACATATTTTGAAAAATAGTCAATGACTAAAAGGTATTTTTTTCCTTTTATTTCAAAAATATCGCAGCCTATTTTATTCCATGGTAAAGCTAGTATCTCATGTGGCTTTAAAGGTTCCTTATTCTGAGAATTGGCATAAGTAAGGCACTGGTGACAATTTGAAATTTTCTGTCTTATTTGATCAACCATACCAGGCCAGAATAAAGAATCTAGTGCCAATTTTATGCATTTGTTTACCCCTAAATGACTATAATGAATACGATCTAACATTTCTTTTTGAAGTGACTTTGGAACTACCAGACAATTGTTTCTAAAAATTAATCCATCAATGACAGTTAATTCTGATTTATAAGGACAAAATATTTTAACTTGATTTTTAACTTTTTTATTTGAATTAGGCCAACCGTTTTTAATTAGTTCTATAAGATCATTCAAAACTGTGTCTTTATTCGTTTCAATCACAAATTCATTTATTTTTTCAGGTGTCGCATTCAATTCTAATTTAACCATACCTACATGACCCTCAATGTCATCATCCAACAAATCCACTTCCTTCTCTACAAGATATGCACGAGACAAAGCATCTGCTAAAAGCAAGTCTTTTCCGGGCTTATAGCGCAACTCAAAATCAAATTTTTGAAGTTGTAACAACATTCTCTGCAACCTTGCAGGACATTTATTCAACGGCTTTTTGAAAATGGAAATAAGTGGTTTATGATCTGTTTCAACAATTACCCTACGACCAAAAGTATACTGATAAAATTTAGTTAATCCAAAACAAACAGCATACAACTCTTTTTCGATTTGTGCGTACCTCGTCTGAGTGTCTGTTAATGCCTTTGAAGCATACGCACATGGAAGATTATTCTGCAGAAGACAAGCTCCTACTCCTGATTTTGAGGAGTCTACTGAAATAACTGACTGTTTATTTATATCAAAAAATTGTAAAACCGGATTTGTTGTGAGAGTTTCTTTTAAATCTACAAAAGCTTTTTCTTTGTCCTCATCCCAAATGAATTCATTTTCCTTTTTTAATAAACTTCTAAGGGGCTTAGTTTTATCTGAAAAGTTTTTTATAAACCTACTCACATAAGTAAGCATACCTAAAAGTCTTTGTATGTCCTGTTTATTTTTCGGACATGGCATTTCTGAAATTGCTTTAATTTTAGAATTGTCTGGACTAATACCTTTATTATTTATTATATGACCCATGTACTTAATTTCTTTTTGTCCAAACTTGCATTTGTTTAAATTGAATTTAACATTTTTCCTAGCAGTATCCAAAACTTTTTTTAATCTCAGATCATGTTCTTGTTTATTTCTACCCCAGATGATTAAATCATCTATATAAATATCAGAACCTTCAATTTTATCAAAAATACTTTTAAAGCGTTCTTGAAAAATTTCAGGAGCACACTTTATACCGTAAGGCAATCATAAGAATTTGTACCTACCATATGGGGTTCCAAATGTACAGAGCTTTGAACTCTCGTCATCTAATAGGATCTGATAGAAACCACTTGTAGCATCTAAAGTACTAAAAATAGTTGCTCCAGCTAATTTACTGGACACTTCTTCAAATGTAGGAATTCTACAATATTCTCTTTTAATTACATTATTTAGATCCTTAGGATCCAGACATATTCTTAATTTACCATTTGGTTTACGTACTAATACAAGAGCATTCACCCAGTCAGACGGACCCTCAACCTTTTCAATGATTTTCTCCCTTTTTAGCTCCTCTAGACTTTGCTTTAGGGGTTCCAACAAAGGAAAGGCTACCCTTCTTATTGGATTAACGACAGGTTTTGCATTTGCTTCTAGACTAATGCTACATTTTTGACTAATACAACCTATGCCAGAAAATACATCTTGATATTTATTTATTACTTCTGTGTACTCATTTTGTGTGTAAACTGATTCAATTCTTTTAATTAAATTTAACTTTTGAGAAGCAATCAACCCTAGAATTGCAGAAGTATTACTATTTACAATAAAAAATTCCAAATCATATGCATTATTATTTTTAAAACAACTTAAATTACATTTTCCGCAAACTTTTAATTCATCACCAGTATATGATTTTAATTTGTAATCAGATTTCTTAATAATTTTAGGAGATAATCCTAGACTTTTGAAGAGATCAAATGACAATATATTAGCCATTGCACCTGTGTCAATTTTTAATTTAATTGTTTTATTATTTATTTCTAGTGTAGTTACCCATTCATTCACATTGTCATTTGTATTTACACTGTCTATAAAGCCTATAAACAAAGAATTTTCAGCATTTTCATTAATTACTTCTTCTACTTCTACTATCTCATTCAACTCTTCTTTTATTCTTTTTCTTGTAGCACTTACTTTCAAAATGATTTTGAAATTTACAAAAATTGCACATCTTACCATGAGCAGGACATTTATTTACTGGATGATTTAAACCACACCTCGTACAATTATTAATAAATTTCTTACTTTCTGGATTTACATTTTCTTTCCACGATTGATTTTTCCATTGAATTTCTCCTTCTGAACATAATCCACTGCCGCCTCATGATGTATCTCATTCATTGCTTCCATTCTTTCTTTGGACATTTCCAGAATTGCACATTTTTCAATAATCTTTTCCAAACTAGTGGAATCTTCTTCTTGTAATAATTTTTCTCTAATTGATGAATTCTTTGACCCCACAAATAATAACTGTTTTTGTAAGATCTTCTTGCAAAGTTCCTAGTTTACATTTCATTGCCATTTTCTTTGCTTCGGTTATAAACTGGTCTAGAGATTGTCCCTGAGTTTGCTTAAATGAGAAAAATTTGTATCGTTCGTAGGTTAAATTTTCTCTAGGCAAAAAATGTGCTTCAAACTTATCGAGTAAAGTATTAAGTTTATCTTTTTCAGCGTCAGTAAACTGAAATGTAGTATAAATTTTGAAGCCTTCTTCCCCAATGAAATGAAGAACTTGTGCACACTGAATGGCCTCATCTTTTTTATTAATTTCACTCGCAACTAAATAGTTTTCAAAACGGTACCTCCATAGCTTCCAATTTTCTGCTAAGTTTCCCGCCATTTGCATGGGTGTCTCCCATTTTTCTTTATATTGCAAAAATTTTACACCGCTGGTTTTAACTTTTTGTGTCTAACTATTCTGACTGCGCCATGTTATGTTAATGTTTGTTTCTTTACTTTAGGATTTATTAATTAAACATTAACACTTGATTTTATATTGTTCTTTATTGAGTACATACACGTGAGCAGAGATAAGTAATCCCTAGATATTCCACGCAGGTTACCCAAAGTCAAACCAAAACTTAATTCGGAGGACAGACCTGTAGGTGTCGCCAGATATGCTCTTCTTCTTTTTTGTCATCGGTTTTCTGCTTTTGTTATCATTTTTTAGTAGTCGCCATTTTCTATGCAGGTTTTAGCATAATAAGTTCAGCTGATTTTATTTTTATTGAATTCTGTATTGTTTTCGCTTTTTTATTATTTCTGTGTTTTTAACATTATTCTGGATTTTCAAAGTGTAGTTTTAGTCGGAACATTCGTGGTGTAGTTAGTTTTAGTTGTAGATTATTGTTTTTAAAAGTTATACCCAACAACAGTGATTGAACACAATGCCTTTTCATAGTAATTGTTGTATCCCTGGGTGTATTGAAACATCTAAAATCCGCCACACATTTCCAAACCCCATAATGGATTTGCAACGATTTAACAAATGGCTGGAAAATATAAACGATGCTACGCTGAGTGAGATGGATCCTTTAGTAATATTTAAATCAAAAAGAATTTGTCATCGACATTTTGACCCCATATATGCTTCGACTATGTCCCATAGATTACACAGAAATGCGATTCCTACGATGTATTTGCATGGTAAGGCTGCTTTTTGATAATAAAAAGTTAGATCTTTCAATGCTATGTTTCAGATGAAGCAGTCAATATCAATATAAAATCTACATGTAGTGGTATACCATCAACATCAGCTAGTATACCACCAACATCTTGTAGTATGTCATTGGAAGATCCATCATGTTTGCCACCAACCGTAGATTCTTCTACACCGACCATATCTAATCGTAAGTATATATTAGTTTAATGAAATTCCATTCATAATTATTGAATCTTAACATTTAATTAGACATGTTTATCCAGCTAATAGTGGATAGTACGTAATTTAGTGCATAGTGTGTAATTCATAAAGTTATCAACTTTGAGCATTCTGATTGTACACAAAATGTTAGCACGCAGGTGCAATCTTTTGATTTGTAAAATTTGTTGTTTCTAGCGAAATTTTCTTGATGAAATGATTTAAAATCCAAAAAAAAATCAAAAAACACTTTAGAACAATTAAAACAGAGATGATCGAACCAAAAAATGGAGATAGTTAAAGGAAACAAAAGAAAACGATAAAATAATTTTCAATTATCAAAGCTGTCAATGGATAAAAATTATAAATACATGGTTAGACCACAGATAACCCAAGTTTATACAGCAAATAGTGCATCATTGATAATTCATAATATTCAATTCATAAAGAGAAAAATTGGTGTTTATCCAGCATTTAATTTTTGGCATCTGGAAGTGAATTGACAGCTTTGAATAGTCGATAATTATTTTTAAATAATTTTGCACGGTTTCTACTAAAATGCCTTCATATAAATTAA
Source organism: Galeruca laticollis (assembly GCA_963921935.1). NCBI lineage: Eukaryota > Metazoa > Arthropoda > Insecta > Coleoptera > Chrysomelidae > Galeruca > Galeruca laticollis. The sequence continues at coordinate 71,132,239 of OY998181.1, forward strand.
TGTTTTTTCTAATTTATTTTAATTGAACTTTAATCAACAGAATATTGAAAAAAAAACAATAAATTTTGGGGTTATCCTAACTAAAACCATAGAACCATAGAAAAAGTATATATATTCAACATATATATACTTTTTATATGACTAAAGCTCAGCTGAAATCATGAAACATTTTACAAAAATCAATAAGATTGCGTTTATGTTTTAAAAGTTTTCTTCACAATCATAATGCATAAAGATAAAAGTTGTCAACTTTATAATTAAGCACTATACACTGAATTATGTACTATCCACTATGAGCTGGGTAAACGGTTGTATTGAAATGTTGAGTTTCAATAATTATGTACCATGAATTATGAATTGTCGATTATACACTATTAGTTGTCTAAACATACTTTTGTCTGAATTACGCATTATTCATTATCAATTGTGAATTATGAATTAAAATTATTGACTATGCACTATTAGCTGACTAAACCCACCTATAGTCAACTTAAATTATGTCAGAGACAAATATTCTTACATAAAGCCTATAAAAAATTGCAATGCACCTCTTCAATAATATAAAGTTTAGATTGTTATTATGGATAACATGTGAAATAAGATAAGATGTATCGATTAGAAACAATATGAAGTGATATTACAATTAAAACCAACTTCTTCTAACTGAAAGACTAAATATGATCCATGATGGGATTATGCACAACTACATGCATGCCCAACTATTACTTGTTTGTGGTTTTTCGTATTTTTTTGGTTGAAAAATATTTTCAATGAATATATTTGAAATGAATATACAAAATAAGATACCTATATTTTACAGTTATTTGACCACATTTACACTGTCCCTCTCATTATTAGTTTTATCAATATCACTGGCCCTTTTTTGCTCTGATGACACATCACTTGTGTTAAATTGTTAAGCTTAGCCATATAATGTTACCATGAATAACTAGTAATACTTCATGTTTTTTTCAGGCAGTAAGCATGGTGTTTTACTTTCCCCATTTAAAAGTATTCAAGGAGTGGGGATTAGTAGAAATATGATGTCACCTAAAAAGAAAAAAATGTACTCTGTAATGAAGCATATGTACAAAAAGTACAATCAAGTGAAAGCCAGTCACAAAACCGTAAAAAGAAGATTGTTTGAAGCAGAGGCATTTAAAAAAACACACAATTTGGAAAAAAAATTGATCAGTTAAATCATATGGCAGCTATACTGATTAACTGTCAATTGAGGGAGACAGGAAAGTACAAAAATTTACGAAGATTCACTTTAGAGGAAAAATTTTTGTCACTGTCCCTGTTTAAACAGAGTCCCAAATCATACTCTTTTCTTGCAACATTCTTTGTATTGCCAAGCAAGACAACACTAACTAGACTGCTTGAAAAAATTGTTGGTGGTCCAGGTATCCATAAAATGATTTTTGACTCACTGCGGGAAGTAACTAATAACATGGATGAGAGTGAAAAATATGTTGCTATATTGTTCGATGAGATGGCAGTTATGCCCGGTTTACATTATAATGAACACCTTGGACTTATAGAAGGATTCGAAGATATGGGAGATGGCATAAGGGAGAGTCATCTTGCAGACCATGCTTTGGTGTTTATGGCAAGAGGAATTAAAAAGCCATGGAATGCTTCCATATCTTTTCATCTAGCAGGTAGAGGTGGTGCAAAAACATCACAAATCAAACAGTTGTTACAGCAGGTGGTTACTGAAATTCTGGGAATAAATTTGAAGCCTGTAACTGTTATTTGTGATCAGAATAACGCAGCTGTCATAAATGGGTTGATGACAGAGACCAGGCAAAAATACCTCAGGAATAGTATACCAAACTATAGAGAAGGATCATTTGAAATAAATGATTGGAGAGTATATCCCATTTTTGATCCCCCTCATTTAATAAAAGGGATAAGAAATAATCTCATAAACAAGGATCTAACATATGTTAGAAGAAATGTTATGAAGACTGCTAAATGGGGGCATATTCAAAAATTATATGAATACGATAGTCTTGCCTCTGATGGCTTGAGAGTTTTGCCCCACATCAATGAGGAACATGTATATACAAACAAAATTAAGAAAATGAAGGTTAGGAATGCCGTTCAAATATTCAGTCAACGAGTTGCTGCTACTCTTCAATTAGTAAGCAGAATTGGTAAGATTTTTTTTATTGATTGCCCTAACCTATTTCAATCCTTAGACCTATAATAATTCAAAATAATATAAATAATAAACTGTTTAGATATATTAGTAAAGATAGTACAACAGTTTGATCAATTTTAAAAAGCTACCATGTAACCACCTAACCAAGTTAACTCCATGTAATATACTGTAGAGAAGAAATAACTGCACTTTATTTTAATTTGATATTTTTATTGTCCGTATTCACATATTGTTCACGGATGCATTTTTATACATATGTAATCTATTTACAGATTCACAAAAGGTCATTGGCGATAGAATAGAGGACACAGCAGAATTACTAGCATTCTTTGACCGTTTGTTTGACTCTTTTAATGGGTCAAACAAACATCATGACCAGGGCAAGATTCTACGGTGTGGTTTAAGCGAGACATCAGATCACCGTCGCTTCTGGAATGAAGAAGCCTTGCCGCTGCTGAGTACCATGAAATTTGTTAAAAGATCAACCAAGGACATACAAGTTCCCCCAAGTCTAAAAAATTGGGCATTCAACATCAATAATATTAAGGCAATCTGGGGTGTATTAAAACAAAATGGGTTTGATTATCTATTGCCCAGGCGTTTAAACCAAGATCCCCTTGAGAATTAATTTGGCCAACTCAGAAGTTTTGGTGCACTAAATACACACCCTTCAAGTGCACAGTTTGTAGGATTTTTTAAAACATTGTTCTTTCAAACAACAGTATCAGTTTTCAAACGTACTTTCAACTGTGAAAATGACCAGTGCAAAACTATGTTTGTCTCATTAACAAATTTGTTTAGACCGGAGGCAGTGTTAGAAAATGTGGATAATATTGTAAGTGTTGACCTCCCACAGGAACCAACAGAACAAACATTGTCCACAATATTACAGGAGTTGGCGGCCAATTATGTGGCAGGTTTTATTTTAAAAAAAATTAAACAAAAAATTAAATGTGCAAGATGCCAGTCAACTCTATTTTGTACAGTTGCTCCAGCCCAGCACCATGCATTAATCTCTGCCAGAGAATATGGTGGTAGTTGTGCAAAAAGGTTGAATTACCCAACTGTGCCATTTGCAGTTACATTTAATCAAATTGTAAAAATAATTTATTTATTTTTAAATAAAGAGCCACACAGTAGTTGTCTAACACTGTCAATGGTCAAATTTATAAAAGACACTGTTCGATTCGATTATTTGATATGCGAGTCAGAACATTGCCAACAGGTTATAGATTTAACAATACGGTTCTCAATAAAAACTATTGTTCACAATTGGTGTAGAAGTGTGAATAATATACTATGTGGGAAATCGCAATATACAGGAAGCAATTTTGTGAAATTACAGGCATCACGAATTTATAAAAATCGATTGAAAAGGCAAAATGTGAAAAAACCTTCACATGTTGCTGCACCCAATATTTAAATATTACTTACTACCTATATGATAATAATTTATTCAAAATAGTGTTCAATAGAATACAATACAAAATACAATGGGATAGAATAACAATACATATATAGATGTAGTATTCATGCAATATTAACAATCTAACACTCCATAAAGGCAAGGGCTGTCCATGGGGTCAGTGAATGGATAAATTATAATTATGTTTAATGTATACTATTACAGTACTTCCATAATTCTTGTAATCTTCCAATTAAAAATAAGAAATTTAGAAGTAAATTCTTATAAAAATGGAGATGAGCAAAATTTAACAAATTATGTAAAAAAAATTAAAAATTTACATAAAAAAATTAAAACTCATGACCCAATCAGATTGCTTATTTTTTTTCTTGTTATGGATAGTAAAAATATTTTAACACATTTTTTAAATTTGTACATTTGTTTTATTTCCCGTATTTCTATTGGCAAAAAATTGCATAATCTATTAAAGATATAATCATACCCATATTCAATTATCTTCTCAGAACTAACAATATCATTTATTGAAACAAAGTTCTGACCAATCATAATTTTTTAGTTCGTTTTTTTATTTTGTGTAATTATCAATTTTCTTGGGATTTACTTTGTTTGGGGTGTTGGTATCTGTTTTGTTTATTTCCATAGCGATGTGTCATGTAATGATCCATGATTCTTATTTCTATTACGGCTGCTATCATATCTTTTCTTGAGTAAAATATGATCCAAACATGTACCACTATCAGATTACGTAACATATACGAGTGGAAACCGTTCTCATACATCTCATTTAAGTAATCAGCTCCTTCGTCACTTCTTCTTCAAGTGCCACCTTCGTAAGAGTTTTAAAAGATGGTCATGACTAACTTTATTGAAGGCTTTAGTGTAGTCAATGAAGCAAAAATACATGTCCTGGTTCATGTCTAGGCATCTCTGAAACATAACATTAAGTGTGAATAACGCTTCACGAGTGCCCAGACCATTTCGAAATCCAAATTACGTATCCCTGATATCTTCTAGTTTTCTGTATATTCTGGCATATATCGCCTTCAAGAATGTCTTCAGCGCGTGTCCCATCAGACTTATAGTGCAGTAATCTTGACACTCATTCATTTATTCGTTTGGGGTTTGCTCAACAGCCCAGGCACCTGATCTAAGTTATTGTACTGTTCTCAATATTATCTACTTCCGCTCCAAAAGTTTCGTGTCTTCGATATTGGCCGCTAGCTTATTTTGGGTGATTTTTAGTAGTTTGATGGTTGTATTGTTTCCTTTCCCAAATGCTTCCGCCTGAGTCCTTACATAAGCAGAGTATATGAATAGGTGTTTCATCCCTTAGTTCGCATTTCCTACAGATAGGTTCACTGACTTTCCCATTTTGTATAAATGTTTCCTTAGGGTGCAGTGTCCAGTAACCAAATCGGCAACTCTCTTTAAATGTCTCTTGCGCTCATTGTCAGTAAACTGATTGAGAGTTTTTTGTTTACATTTTCCAGTAAGCTTTTTGTGAGAAGGTGACCTTCTGTCAACCTCCATTTGATTTGGTGTTCCATGTCTAGCCAGTTCCGGATTTCCCCTCTTATGTTTGTGATTCCACAGAACGGTTCCGGACCTATGAAGTCACCTTTAGAGCCTTGTTTAGATAGATGGTCCGCCGTTCATTACCTGCAGTTTTTCTGCTATATTTGTTATTATTTTACCGTCTGTGTCATATAATGTATTGAGTCGATTTCCCCTTTGTAGCCCTGCTAGTTCTTTGACCTTTCTATGTACATTAAAGCTGTCATGTTTTTGTTATAATTTTCAATTTCTTCACATTTAGTTTTATAAAAGTTCTTTTGCGACTTTCACTACCTTAATGTTAATATTAAAATCACAATTTACATTGAAGAGCTGTTCCAAATATTGTTGAAAATATTTAATAAATGTTTTGACCTCCATATCATGAGATCTATATAAAGCAGAAATAATTATTTTACGGTATAAGATTGGAACAGGTAATTTTAAAACCTATTTTTACGATTTCATAGTTATATTCTGAACAATTTTTAATGTACATACACTAGCACCATCACAAATATCAACTCCTCCACCATTATACTATACATCATAGCTTGAAAGATATAAATCATTTATATTTTCAATTTTTCTGGTTTGTGTTAAAATGACACATTCTATTTCCTTGCTAAATTCAGATAAATATGTTTTTAACCCATCTACATTTTTCTATTAATAAATTAATTCAACAGCAATGTTGAACTTTTATTTATCCCATGTACTCGAAATCAAAGAACATCCATGAAATAAAATTGATATTGAAGTAGTAATTGCCACGCCAATATTGTGGTTTCTTCTGATTTTAGACTAATATTTTAATTATTCAAGTGATAGAGTCATTTAAATAAGATTTTCAAATTTTAGGAAAATTTGAGTTGCACTCAAAAAGTACCTATTTTCAATAAGCAATTCAATAAATTTGCAAAATCCCTACTACATTTTCCAGAATAAATTTTGTAATTTCTCCCGAGTTTAACGACTTCTAAATATATTTACAATGTGTTACGGACTACTATTCTGATTCAAGAAAACAATCTAAGAATAATATTGTTAATATGGCAACTTCAAATTTTGTGAATGACAATATGTTGAAAATTTAGCAGAAATTACGATTTTGACATTATCTTTTGTAAAAAGTAGTAGGGTTTTTACGTAATTTTTTGAATTTGAAATAGGTACTTTTGGTGCAATTCAAATTTGCTTTTTTCGCATGCAAGTCCAGTGAAAGTATAGAATTTAAATTTCCCGCCGAAGTCAAAGTAGGCAACCGATGACAAAAAAGAAGAAGAGCACAGCTAGCGCCGCCTACAGGTCTGTCCTCCGAATTAAGTTGATCTTGGGTAACGTACGTGGGATATCTAGGGATTACTTATCTCTGCACGTGAGCCAAGGTTCGAGAACATCGCTTAACTGTCACTACCCATGACAGCTGCCATTGCCAACTTTACATTAGTGGCAGTGACTACATAACGTACAGACGTACCTCTAAATAACCTAATCCTACAGGGGGATGTCAATATCGTCATTCTATATAATTCTTATTATTTATATTACTAATATAATATAAAATGTTCATCAGTTATAGGCAGAGAAAAGAATATCTATTCACAATTTGGAATTCTTTACCTTTTCTAGAAGATTAATAATGTCTATTGTATCATTCATACGGTATAATTCTTCATTTACAAATACTTCGTATACATTCATTAATCTGACTTACTTTTTCACCGAAAGTACCGTTGTTATTAGCGAGATTTTAAGCCACAACAGGAGCATCAGACGTTATATCCCTTTATCCGCTATTAAAGTAAATACAGTACGTTAATAACGTATTTCAAAATTGAGTTTTTAAGCCATCCCATTCTTCCGTTATTTACGTGACACTTGTGACAGATGACAGACGTCACTGATACTGATGTCGGTAACATTTTATATTTTTATTTACATTGTATAACCTTACACATGAGAAGCCTCATAGTTTAAATAATAACTGCCTTAATTCGTCTTTCGTCTTCTATAGTTGAGGCCGTTTCTCCATATCCGATGTTGCCATAACATTTAATTTTATGAAATATTTTTATCTCATATTTTAACAGCAGTGGTTAAAATTGTGAATACTAAAGACTAAACCCAAATCTTTTAAGTTTTACATGTATTTGTCATAGACTTTGGCGTTTACGATAAAATTTAAATATAAATGTTCTACACGTGGCACCAGGGCAAAATCAATATCCTTTATTTACGGAACGTTATTTCCACTCTAATAACGTAAAGCAATATCGGTTAATAAAAAAAGAGAGTTTTTAAGCCTACAAATATAACGGAGATTTTGGGTGTAGTTATGGTAAACTTTATCAACAATAACGATTACATTGAAAAAGAAAAGGAGTTTTTAAGCCATCTAAAAATAACGTATTCTGTTTAACAGTCACAGATTAATTATAATGACAGTTGACGAATTGTAAATATAACCCCATGTTATTTAAATAGTAAATACATCAATATTTTATAAATTTAACAATGGAAGAAGCTTTAAAAAATGTTATTGTTAGGAGGATCCTTACATATTGAATAATAATTAATCATGGATAATAATAATGAAGGTTAGGTTTTATGTTTGGCACAATAAATTCTTAACGTTGTCAGATTTTCTCAGAAAAAATATGTAACAGCTTTGTTGACAAAAAAAAAATTGTTTTATAAACTATTGTCTTCTAAAACATAAAGAAATATAGTAGTTTCCTTTACATTAAAGAAATTAAGTAGGTTTTAACAATTGCGTCTACCAAAATATATCAATTTTGATAACGTTGTAATTGGAAAAATAACCATAAGCATAAAAACCTTCTTACGGTATTTCTCCGTAAATAACGAAGTCCGTTATCGTTATTAAAGTTAAGGTCTCCAAGTTTTCATACTGCGCATTCTCAGAATAACGATAACCATACTTACATGACAAAATAAAGGGCTTAAAAACTCTCTAATAACATTGTCCTTTATTTTAGCGCTATTGCGCATGCGATGTATAACGGATAAAGTATATTGCTGTTCAAATAATCTCCCTATTAACAACGACAAACCACAGACAAACTGACAGATCATATCTTCAAACCACATGTTAACTACCTCGGCTAGGAGGTTTGAGATGTTGGTTAAGTGTAACGTCATTGTTTGGAATATGTATCGAGGAAATTAGAGTAGTTAACTTTTTTCTAACTTGGTTAGCGTGGTTAGTCTCGAGGAAATATCCCTATTGTATCACGAGGCGCAAGCCGAGAACGACAATTCCACGAGAGTGAAAAGTCACTTTCGCACAAGTAATGTACAATATTTTTCCTACGACTACCCATTTTATTAAACAATATAAGTAACTTTAAACAACTCTTAAAGGGCCATTAAAGTTGGTACAAAACACAAAATCCACTAACAATACTTTAAAGGACCTTTAGCTTAAGTGTCATTTAAAAAAAGTCGGTCCAACTGGCTGTTACTCTATGGTTCAACTACCGTCACACCCTTTTTTTAATAGAAGTTATTGATCTGTGCATAATATAGTGTATTCTGTGTGATTCCGCCTTTATATTTCAATGAAATTTTTGAATTATTTATGGTTAGTGACAATGATTTAATCATAGACAAATGAATGTTTATTTCTCTATGGATATAATTTTTAAAGGTTATGTACTTATCGGCTGATCGGTAGTTATCGTTAAAACCTTATTCAGAATATAAAATATCACGTTTATGTACTTTGTCATTCTATTTTTAAATAAGTGTACGATTCCAAGGTCTAAAATCAGTTTATACAGATCAGTCTATAATCAAAATTAACCCTTATCTTATCTATTCAAATTCTTGGGAGTATTTGTAAGGTTAATCTCTTGTCATGCATACATAACTAGGTGTAACAAAGCTATTTTATAAAAACCATGGACATAATTTTTTGGCCTATAAGTAACCAAGTAAAAGCTACAATAAACAGAACGTTCGAAGGACGAGAAGCTTGGCAGATTGTATCTACTTCAGTTACTACAGTAGTAGTTGTTACAAATCTCTTTAGATTTCTCTTTCAGAAAGATGAGAGTAAGTATTGCATAATTATGAGTAACTATATGAACAACTCATTACATTCAAGGCATTGTTGAAAGAACAAAGAAAACTGTTTTTAAATTACTAAGGAAGATTCCTTCAATAAAAAAGAAAATTGAAGAGGAATTGGAGACTGTTACAAAAAATTTCGAAGATGATGTGAAGAATAAAACGAAAAATCTACTGTATATAACTGAATTACCCAAAGAAGGAATGGGAAAAGAAGCTATTGTTAAGTGTTTGGATGAAAACTTGATTTTAGGTAAATATGATGAAATGTATTGTCTATCCCTTTCAACACCAGTTTTTGCTTTTCATAAAAAGATAAATTAGGGCTTAAGTAGGTCAAATAGAGCAGAAATAGCAATATTCGTCTAAAATAAAAATTAACTAGATGCTGGTGTTGAAGTAACCATATAAAATATAGTGAAAAGTTCAGTTCCCTTGTTCTCAATTAATTTTAAAATACTTTTGAAACAAATTTTTTGCAAGATACCATTACACAACTCTTTTCATGACATAACGTTCTGTTTATGGCAAAACAGTTTTTGTTTGTGTTTCTTCCTCATCTATGTTATATGTCTGCAGAAATCACATTTTTTTCTGTTTCATTGAAGTTCATTTTTGCAAACAGCAATAGGCAACTGTTAAGGGAAATCGCATTGTTGATAGTCCCATTTTCTAATGAAGAATTACTGGATCTGAAAAGATCGACACACAATTGTCACACAAGCAGAAATTATGAACGGTCTCTGTCTTTTTTTTCATGCCTCAATATTTCAAGTCACTGGTCGGTACATTGGGAAATGAAAATAAGAGGACTGTGTGGAAATATAGATTCGTTAGAGGTTCTATTGATATGCAACTCATTATCAGTAACAGCGTATTTTAACCATGATTCACATATCAAAAGAATATCGATACCTTCATCAGACACAATTAACCTTATGTAGTGAGGGAATTAACGACCTCGCATTTAAACAAGCAATTTTTAAATATCTCATTTGAATCAATTTAACAAGATATCCAAAACAAAATCAAAAAGTGACAATGCTAATGTTATCTATTTAATCTAAAAACAAAGTATAAACAAAAAGAAGTCACAGTTAGAGACAAATCAATTGCACACGCCTGTCGAAAATAATATAAATACTTGAAGCATATTCTTGAAAAGTTATAATAAAAATCAACCAATTAGCATTAATTAGAACAAAGTTATAAGACGGAGCAAACAAAACCTAACTATTAAAAGGATATGTATATTAAGGATAGAAATAAAAAAAAATGTATACTGATATTTCGTCCAGTTCTCTAAAGAAGTAATTTTTCGAATATTGTCTTCTTTATTCAATTTTGAGTAAATTTGACCATAATTACTCCATACTTGTCCTTCTCTCCCAATTTTTGTGAAAGCTGCTTTTAATATTTTTTGCTGCATAGCTGTCAAATCTTATAATTATTTTGGTATTTTTGAGTATTTTCTTAGTGGAAAATACTAAATTACGACAATATGTATTACAAAATTTAACTAGGACTGCGGCCATTATTAGTTTGAAACATCCTTCAATATCAGATTCCCGGATCGACAATTTCACTTTTTCATTAAAAATCTTTATAACGTCGGGTATGGTATAACCCTTCACATTTTCCTTTGGTACCAGTAAAACTAAATTTCTTTGGCTAAATTGCTTATCATAACTTTCATTTTTATCTTTGAGAAAATGTATAGCCTTTTCCTGTTTATCCACCATTTGTTCCAACTGTTTTATCTTTTCCTTTAGTGGCACTAGTTTATTTTCAAGATTTTTAGTAATAATTGTACTTAGAGCGTCACTAAGCTGAGATATGAATTCTTGAGAAGTACATAAGTTAGTCACCTTTCTTGTATCGTGTGCCCACATTTACCGCAGAAAACTGCAACCTCTATTATTCCACTTAAATCAATCGTCAGTCTGTTTGCAACCTACCACCACACTAAGTCAGATTTTTTCCATTAACTTTTTTCAAATTAACTTGCTTTTCAACAGAGCACGTGAAAGATACGTGTACACTCGATGAAGCATAGTACAGTACCATATGTCCCGGTGGGGCCGAAAGGGCTATAACAGCAGTTTCCAGATTTCATACACTAATGCTCCCCATATTAAAAATCTTACAGATGTAGTGAAAATATGTAGTAGCTTTAAAAAATATTATTTTAGAAGCTAGTTTAGCATATATTCAAATATGAAAAGCCAACTATATCAATATTCATGTAATTGTTTTAGGGAATTATGATTGGAAAGGAGGTCAGGTTTCTGGAGCTGTTTATTATTTCAATGAAGATTTGATAGATCTAGTTTCTACTGTTTATGGGAAGACATCTTATACAAATCCTCTACACCCAGATTTATTTCCTGGTTTGTGTAAAATGGAAGCCGAAGTTGTGAGAATGACTATTGATCTCTTTCATGGGGGGGCAAATGCTGTTGGATCGGTAAGTTTATAACTACATTACAGAAAAAAAAATAGTTTTTACCACATTACAAGATAAAATGATTTTTTAATTATATCCACTACTTTTTATTGTTATATTTTAAGACAGTGTTATACATCAGTGAATTAATTGAAAATCCTGTCATATATTTCTGTAAAGCATGTAAGGAGGGTTTCAAAAGTTTACCTGCTCTTTTGCAACAAATTGGAGAGTTGAATAATGAGATTGATCTTATAAAAAATGAGCTTGAAAGTGTAAAAAATCTTAAATGCAACCTTGGTGGTTCAGAAATCAACACAGAAGAAATTGTTAATAAAATACATGAAGGGACAACCAGATTTAGGAACTTCCTGTGAAAGAATCAGGTAGTGTAGATAATAAGAAGGTGGTGCAGGAAGTTGAATATCAGTTCGAACAGCGGTGACATGAGGTTTGAACAAAGTTGGAAAGGCTCTTCAAATAGGCAAAATGAAAGTTGGCTCTTGTAGACCACTAAAAGTCATATGTGCTGATCCGTCATGTGTTAAGGAACTTTTGAAGGCTAAGAAAAAGTGCAATCTGGCTATAAGATTAACTCTGATCATACTAGAATACAGAGGGAGCAATATAAGAAAGCATTCACTGATTTACAGTTGAAGAATGATGAGAAAGATAAGAGTTTTGTGATACGGTATATTAATGGGTGTCCTAAGGTTATAAAAAATGACCCAAACGCAATTAGAAAAAACTAGATTTTGTTGTAAAAGCAAATATTGGGATGGATATTCCTTTTTACTTGGTATGATTATATACCTTTTTATTAATTAAAGCAATATACAAAATCTACAATCTACTAGACTAATATATATGACATTACATTACTGACAGTTCTTATTCAATCGACTAGACTATATCTAGTCAACGCCATAGAACACTAAAGTAATAGATTATTTCAAATTTACTTCAACACCCTCCCTATTTGAAATCCTTGACCTCTAATACAGTTGAGAAATTTCACTTTTCCCAATGGCTTCGTAAATGAATCTGTTAACATAAAATTTGTGGGCACGTACTTAAGCTAAATAATACCATTATCAATTTTCTCCTTCAAGAAATGATGTCTCACATCAATATGCTTTGTACGAGCTTGATAAGCACCATTTAATGCCAATTTCTGAGCTCCTTGATTGTCGACATATAATAAAGTTGACTTCGTATCTAAATTGAGTTCATAGCTTAAACCTCTAAGCCACAAAGCTTCTTGTACAGCAGATGACATAGCCATATACTCTGCTTCTGTTGTGCTTAAGGCTATAGTAGGCTGCTTCTTACCATTCCTAGAAATTGGAGAACCATTTTTCAAGAAAATATATCCAGAGATGGAACGCCTATCGTTTGGATCACTGCCCCAATCCGCGTCACAGTAGCCAATAATATTTGAATCACCAGCTTTCTCGCCACTGAATACTAAGCGGTAATGTACCATTCCCTTCAAATAACGAAAAATTCGTTTAATTGCACACTAATGAGCTGGTCCAAGATTTTGGTTGAAACGACTTACACAGCTGATTGCGTAACTTATATCAGGTCTTGATATCTGTGATGCAAATAACAAACTGCCAATTGCTTCTAGATATGGAATATTCTCCATCTGTTTCTTTCCTTCTTCATTGGTTGGTGACTGTTCTCTTAGTAATTTGCTTTGATCCATATTAAATGTTTTTAAACAAGCTTCTTGGTCAATCCAAAGCTTATTGTTGACTCTATCCCTGGTTATCTGAAATCCTAATATCTTTTTGGCTTGTCCGAAATCTTTCATTTTAAAGTTCTTCATCAACTGAGCTTTTAATTTTTTTTTGCCTCAGTATTATTGGGCAAAATGATCATATCATCTACATAAACAGCTATGATCAGTTTTGAATTAATTGAAATTTTATGGTACATGCAAGGGTCACTTTGGGATTGCTCCATTGCAATATGTTTGAAGAATGAGTCTAACTTTTGGTTCTACACACGACTGGCTTGTTTGAGACCATATAATGATTTTTTTAAACGACAAACTTAATTTGTGTTATCATAACCTACTGGTGGGGTCATATATATCTCTTCTGCTATGTCACCTTGCAGAAATGCAGTAACTGCATCCATATGGTCAATATCGAGGTTATTTTCTGCTGCTAGTGCAAGTAGATATCTTATTGTGCTGTATCGAGCCACAGGAGAGTAGGATTCTTCAAAATCGTTACCTTTTCTTTGAGCACAACCTTTTATTACCAAACGAGCTTTATACTGAATCATATTGTTATTTTGGAGTTTTGTTTTAAAAACCCATTTACAATTTAAAGCTTTTTTGCTAGGCGGTAAGTCAACTAACTCCCAAGTACCATTTTTGATAAGAGCTTCATATTCATTCTGCATAGCTTCAATCCAATTATCCTTATCGGGTCTTCTAAGTGCTTCTTCAACATCTAATGGGTCACCATTAGCTTCTGTTATGTCTGAATATAACACATAGTCCTGCATCGCTTTAGGTGTTCTTCTCTCACGCTGAATTCTCTGAATTGGGATTACATCCTCTGCTGATACTTCTATTTCTGGGACGTATTCTGAGTCACTATCTTCAGATGTTTCTCTGTCCGAGTACACATGTTCAAGATAGTCTTCAGAAGAATCATCTGACGTCTCATCAAGAACAGGTTCTTCATCTTGTCTGACTGTAACTTCTGGAATGACACAGAAGTCTTTATCTGGATCAACTATTAGTTTTTCTAATAAAGTGAACCCTTTTGTATTTTCATCAAACTGGACATTGCGTGAGACAAATACTATGCTTCTATTTGGATCATACAGCCTGTATGCTTTCGACTCTAAACTGTATCCTACGAAGATACAAGGAGTTGCCTTAGCATCTAACTTCTTTCTTTTCTGGTTATCTATATGTGCATATTCTTTGCATCCAAATATTTTAGCATGTTTTAAGGTTGGTTTCTTACCACTCCATAGTTCTTCTGGTGTTTTCGCTATAGTTTTACTGGGTAAACGATTTAACAAATATACTGATGTGGATACAGCTTCCACCCAAAACTTATTTGGCAGCTGTGCTTCAATTAGAAGACATCGAGCTTTTTCAATAATTGTTCAATTCAACCTCTTTGCTTTGCCATTCTGTTCAGGAGTATATGGACAAGTAAGCTGATGTTGCATACCTGCAGTTTTAATCAAATTCTTGAATTCGTTTGAGCAATATTCTCCACTATTGTCAGTTCGTAGACACTTCATTTTTTCACCTGTTTGAGTTTCAACAAATCTTTTATAAGTATTGAAAAAATCTATTACTTGGTTCTTATTCTTCAAAAAATATACGGTTGTATGATGTGTATAATCGTCAAGGAAAATAAGTACATATCGAGAACCAGATAGTGACTTATCCTGCATCGGTCCACACAAATCCGAATGTATCAACTCCAAACATTGTGACAATTGACTTACTTCTATAAAAAGGTAACAGGTGACTTTTTCCTAATACGAATGTTTCACATACAAAGTTCGGATCGAAATTATCCGAGAAATCTAAGCCATATACCAGTCCCTTTTTCATTGTATTTAAACTCCTTGGGTTTACGTGCGCTAAACGCGTATGCCATAAATTGCATTATTTTTCTGCATTGTTGAACCAGACGGAATCATTATTTTATGATGGAACTAAATCCATTTTAAACAGGTTATTTTCTAACCTAGCTATAGGTATGAGTTTATTATTACCATTATAAATTTTAGCTCCATTAGAGTTAAAGATTACAGTGTTACCTTTACTCACTATTTGACTAACTGACAATAAATTCATTTTTAATTCGGAAACAAAATATACATCATGTACTTTGATGGTTGAATGTTTGTTTTTACCAACTGATCGAGAAAGATTGACGTCACCGATAGTCTCCGTACACATTTCTTCATTATTTGCAATGGTAACAGTCAACTTTGCGGACTTTCTTATATTTTCTAGCACATCTCGATTTGCTGTCATATGCGCTGAGCAACCTGAGTCTAAAACCACGACTTGTCATGTATTGAGAACACTGATAATAATGCAGAGTCAAATTGTCTTGACCCTTTATCTCCGGTATCCGATTTTTTTATCTACAGGATCTTTTTTCTTGTCACACTGGCTTGCAAAATGTCCACACTCGTTACAGTTAAAACAATGTACTCCTTTTTTGTTTTTCTTTACATTCTGATTAGCTTTGTTAAACCTTGAACCACTGGCACCATACATGGCCACTGACTTCTTTTCACAACTCGGAGCTACTGATATATCCTGAAGCAACTTGGTTTTGATCGAGTCTGCTGTTACTGGAGTGCCTGATCTTTCGATCCCCATTATCATTGGCTTATTCGTTTCTGGTAGACCAGCTAACAAAATTGTACCTATCCATTCGTCACTAAATGTTAAGCCAATATTTGACAACTTATGAGCGCCAGTTACAACAGTGTTAACATATCCCTCAACAGAATCACTATTTTCTAGAGTTGTTGTTATCAGTATACGTAGTAAACCAACACGTCTTGTAAGACCTGAATCTCGGAAGGTATCTTCTAAATTGTCCCATGCTTCCTTGGCAGTTTTTGTGTTCTGAACATGGACATAATTCAGCGGATCAACGAGAAGTATGATTTTCGACCTGGCCTTAGTAATTTTTTTGACATCGATATAGGGCTTACCATTGGTAAACCGTCATTTTGAATATATATCTTATTGTCAAAAGTGAAATAATTCTGATTAATACATACATCTAATAAATTAAGTATATCTGATATTATTCCTGGATTAATATTTTTATCTTCTAGTAATTTTCTTACAAGTATTAGACATTCCTTAGGAGGAATTTTAGTGAACATATTAGTAACATCAAACGTCATAAGTTTATAGTTATCTTGCAAATTGATTGCTTTCAACTTTTTGATTAGTTCTATTGGATTTCTAATTGAGTACTGAAATGCATATCCGTAACTATTAAGTATATTGTTAAGCTTCTTTGCCAATGTATTATTAGGATCATTAACATAAGAAACTACAGGTCTAATTGGTTTCGTTATTTTCTGTAATTTAACGGTTCCATATAATTGTGGACAATGAGGATTCTTATGTATGATAGACCTCTTTTCTTAATCACTTAAAAGATAATTTGAATTATTAACATTATCCCTTACATTATTAGAAAACTTTTTTGTTGGGTCTGCTTTAAGAACTTTTACATCGCTAGATTCTATAAAGTTATATATTTTAGAATTATAATTTTCAGTTGTCAATATGACAGTGGTGTTCTCCTTATCAGATTTTGTAACTGTTAGGTTATTATCTTCTACTTTCTTTTTGATTGCATTTAAAACTGTAATGTCATTTTTTGTTTGACGTTTAACTTTTGAAGGTTCAATATTTTTGATTAAATTGGCAATTTTTAATTTCTCATAAAGAAAAATATTTGAATTAGATTTTAAAGCTATTTCTGACTTTGTAGCTATAATTTCTTTAATATTATATTACATATGATAAATGAGCTAATTAATAAAAAAGAGGAAAACGTGGCATTACAACTAATATTTCCTAAACAAACTGATGAAATAAAAACTTTTAAAACCATCACATATGCAGGAAATATTTCTAATAATATTTCAAAGATAATATCTTCAGCAACGAATTCAAGAATTTCTTTTAAAACAGAAAGTAATGTTAGTACAAAATTGTTAAATGTAAAAACAAAAATACCACCATTAAAGAAGTCAGGTATATATAAACTCAAATGTCCAGAATGTAATGCTGTCTATTTGGTCAGACCCTTAGGAATTTTGAAATCTGATACAGTGAACAGGAGCGTACAGATTAAAACAACCAGATAAATCCCACTATGCAAAACATCTACTTGACATTCATTGACACCTAACACAAAACTTGAAGTGCTGCATATTTGTGAAAAGAATTGGAAATTAGAAAACGTTTAAGACACCCACAATATGAAGTTATCAATGAACAGTTAAATCTAGGGAGTTCTCCACTAATAAACTCTTCTTTTCTATATAATTGCACAGTTATACTGATCTTAATTGGAAAAATGATATCCAGGATATCACCATAGGGCTAATAATATATAAGCTTCAATATTTGTAATATCACATCTTCTTCTTTTTTCTATTAACATATATTAAGTCAATCACAAGTTAGGTCACTTCTTGGTCTAGCCAAAAATAACTACTAAACATCAGGTAGGCATCACATGAAATGTAACTTCTGTCATTCTGATGATGATATTGATTTATCGAAACAATTGTAAATTTTTTAGAATTTTCAATAATTTTTATTATATTCTGGAATTAACTAGAAACCGTGAGTTTCATTTAAAACACTAATATTGTAAGTTGTTATTTTGTAGTGGAGGTTTCCCATTTAATAAATAACTCAAAAATCATGTCAAATTCTGTCTCAAATAATGCATAAACTCGTGCTGTGGTTCCTATAAATATGTCTGTTTCTGATTTTGCATTGACCAAAGCTAGAAACTAAAATATATTTCACAACATGCCACAAAACATTCTAGAGAAAATTGTGCTTGATTTCTAATAACAAAATTGTTGATAAATATGAGGCTTTCGTATTTGTAGATGACAAGTGGTGGTACTGAATCAATTTTGATGGCCTGTAAGGCTTTTAGGGATTACTCTAGAGAGGTAAAAGGAATTACAAATCCAGAGATGGTTGTTCCAATTACTGCCCATTCGGCATTCGACAAAGCAGCGCAATTTTTTAAATTGAGGATCAGATCTATTCCGATAGATCCTATATCTTGTCAAGTAGATCTTGTTAAATATAAAAAAGCTATCAATAAAAACACGATTTTGGTAAGTTTACCAGTTTGTTAAACATTTAATTAAAATCATATTTATTACTGATTTATTGTTAAATAAGTTATATGAATCTTCACATTTTTAATTTTTGTTTTAAATCAGTTGGTAGCTTCTGCTCCAAACTTCCCCTATGGTACTATGGATAATATCGCCACCATATCTGAATTTGGCATAAGATATGAAGTACCGGTACATGTAGATTCATGTTTGGGAGGATTTTTGAGTTGTTTCATGGAAGAAGCGGGATATCCTATTCCTATTTGCGATTTCAGGTTACCAGGAGTTACAAGTATATCTGCAGATACTCACAAATACGGTTATACCCCAAAAGGTATGTTATTTATCGAATATAGAATCAGTTATACATTTTTTTATTAATTTTTTATGTAGGTTCTTCGGTTATAATGTACAAAGAAAAAAAATACCGACACTATCAATATACAGTAACAACAGAATGGCCTGGAGGTGTTTATGGATCCCCAAGCGTTGGCGGGTCTAGACCTGGGGGTAACATTGCTGTTTGTTGGGCAGCTATGTTGAATTTTGGCAGAGATCAATATGTGCAAGCTACTAGAGAGATTATACACACAACTAGATATATAGAAAAAGGGTAAGTTGAGAATTTATTTTAAAACATAATATTATTGAAGTTTAATTACAGGTTCATGTGGTAGATTTAGTCAAATTATATAATCATTTAACTTTCCTTCATTAATTAAAAGTATTTTGCATTTATAAATAATAGAAAACTTGAAAAATGAATTAGACTTACTGCCATAGACAAATAATAATATAAGAGACAGTTTGATGCATAGGCAGTATATGGCACAACGTTTTTGCGCAAGTTCCCCGCGCATGGAGTCTCTACTGTCGCGAACTACAATACTGTTTTACATAAACAAAATGTCATAAATTTCAAAACATCGCCTTTAATGTGGATAAATATTATAAAATATCCTAGTATATTAACTTTTACATCATTAAAAATGAAAATATACAAAACCAATCTTACACTGTTTGGTTTGAATCTGGTTTCTGTTTGTCAAATGCAATGTGACAGTGTCAAAAATTACAATTCCGAAAAAGAAGACAATACAAGAGTGAGTATTTTTTAATTCTTTTAGGATTTAGTTTTAATAAAGTAAATAGAATTAAGTGAACCTTTAAAATGTCACCACCAGGTAAAATTAAAATGTCACCACCAGGTAAAATTCGAGTAGTTGTATAGCAAAAAATTGTAATAATACATATTTTTCTACTTCCGCTACTAAAACCGCACTTTGAACACGGGTTTGACATGCACAAAACGACTCTTTAAACACTAGTGTTTAAAATGCGAAAAGTCACATCTCGTTTATCTTTTATTTTTTAAACGTCAAATCAAGTGTATCTTTTGTATGTTAAATTTCATGCTCCTTGATAATTTTGTTATTCTGCGTCATTTCATTTATCAGTCAGCTGTCAGTCATCGTCTGTCATGTAATGAATATAATTCAAATATAATGTTTTCCTTCCCGCGGGCGAAGAAAAAGTATAGTAAGCACCTCGTGTTAAAAACGTCTTTAGTCACTCGTTTCACAAGGAACTCGTTCCGCTTCGCTTCACTCGTGCCTAGTAAAACTCGTGACTAAAGTAACCGTTTTGACACTTGGTACTTAATATACTATTTTGGCCGCTTCGCAATTTGGAGTAAAAGAACACAATATTTTTCAAATTTCCATCTGACATTAGTCAAAGGGAACAGTGGTACAAAATTTTAGAAATTCCTTATACATCCAAAGATGAAAGGTTGTGTGAAGATCATCTTGATGATGAGGCATTTACAAATTCATTACGCAAAAGACTTAATAAATTTTCTTTACCTTTGCAACCCTTCCATCATACACCACCAAAAGAAATTGAAGATAATAATAATAAAACTCAAGCTTTTGAAAATACTGTATTGCCCGTAAAAAGAAAGCTTATTTTTTGTAACAATAATGATAGTCGTAAAGAAACTGAATTTGTACCTTTGCCTAAAAAACAATGTTTGGAATCTAGTATTTTAAGTAAAATAAACGAAACTAGGGTCAGTAATTTATCTCTCAAGAAGAAGAAAATGTATTACA
The DNA here is from genome assembly GCA_963921935.1 of Galeruca laticollis. Lineage (NCBI taxonomy): Eukaryota > Metazoa > Arthropoda > Insecta > Coleoptera > Chrysomelidae > Galeruca > Galeruca laticollis. Next base: position 71,152,938 of record OY998181.1, read on the forward strand.
CTAGTAAAGATGAGTAATAAGAAAATTAAAAAAGCAGTTAAATTGTCAGAATCAAAGTTATTTCAAAATTTTAATTCAAAATTAGATCCAGCAGGCATGGAGTTTTTAAAAAGTAGTACTGCTAACTCTAAGAAACATAAACATTCATGGTCAATAACGGATAAGGCCCTTTCATTAGCCATTTATAAGAAGGGACCGCGAGCATAAAATTTTTTAAAACGTTTTATAGTTTTACCCAGTAAATCTACTTTACAGTCACTTCTAAGATCAGTGCCATTTGAAACTGGAATTAATAAAGCAATTTTTGATAGGCTTAAAGAAAGGGTTGTCAAAATGAAGCAGATAGATAAAAAGTGTGCCCTCTTATTTGATGAATTAGCTTTAAAAGAACAATTGACTTTGGATGTGGCTAACAACAAACGAACTCTTTGCAAAAAATTATATAAATTTTGATTGGTTCACTTGTTGAGAACATAAATCATACGTATTTTCTCAACTCATAGAAGTTTGTGTCCCCTTATTAATTAAAAAATATAATGATGGTAAGAGGAATAAACAAACAAAAATAATTATTATTTTTTGGTAACAATGTACCGCGTTTAATTTTCTTCATGTAAAGGGGAATCTAATTTTTAAATGCTTTTTATTAAAATTTTTGATGTAATATTGGATAAACTTTCTTAAGTATAATGCTGTAATTTGAGTAGAAATATGTAATTTTGTTATTAATAAGAATATGTAACTGTATGGTAAATTAATGATATAGATAATAATAGTTTTTTCATGTTTTGTGTTACCAATTTAAAACATTATTTAATATTCAAGCTAGTGTGACATTTTTACTTTTAGTTTTCGCTAAGTACATGTTTATGTTGTGTATTTATACAACTGTAGGTTTCCTCTCATTTACATGTTTTGTCTTTTTAATTAATTTAAAGAATGTAAATGTGAAGTTAAAAAGTTAAAAAAAGATGAGAGCTTGACACCTATGGGGATGGCGGAGGCTGCAACAGATTTTTTTTGAAATATGTACAGTCATATAAATGCCTATTTATAGTGCGTGTGGTAGGAAAAATAACTTTGAAAATAAAATTGTGTGGAAACACTGTTAAGTGATATTAGAATAATTGTTTTCATAGTAGGAGATATTATTGAACATTTAAATTTTTTGATTATTGTAACTGATAATTTAATCAGATGTTTTTGTACTTTAATATTATCGTTAACTATTAGAATAAGGATTTTAAAGTTATCAATGTAATAACATGTATAAATAACAGACCTATGTATAGTAAACAAATATTTTATTAATTTGTTTTTATATTATGTGCAAGTTAATAAAAATTTTAAATTATTATTTCATTACAAAAATGAAATATAATTTTTTGGAATGAAATAATTATATAATAAACAATTTTAAGATAAACTGTAAAACTTACCTATCCACAATCCAAACCACCAAATTTAAATATCTCGCATGTAAGAATTAGTTCTGTTCCCCGCAAGGGGTGCGCTGAGATCGACGCGATGCCAGCTGTTTATATGGGAATGAACACTCTCTTAATATGTTTATTTTTCTATGCGTACTGCGGGATTTGATATGGTATTTTTCCCTAAACAATTTTTTTTATTGTTTCTAGATTGAGAAGAATGAAAGGAATTTTCGTTTTTGGAATTCCAGTAACTAGTGTTGTAGCTGTAGGATCTAAAGATTTTGAAATTTATAGATTGTCTTCTGCACTCGAAGAAAAAGGTTGGAATTTAAATCCTCTCCAGTTTCCTTCTGGGTACGATCGAATAAATTGTTTTCTTCCATAAATAGATTTTTTTTGTATAAATAATTTTTTGTTTTAGTCTCCATATATGCATAACTAGACAACATACCAAACCCGGAGTTGCAGATAAATTTTTAGACGATGTTAGAGACTGTTTGGATGAAATTTTAAAAGATCCAGGATTACCAGTAGAGGGAAAGGTATTAAATATTTTGAGAAAATGTTATTACCTGTGATTGAATTAATATTTTTTCAGCTGGCCATATATGGAGTAGCTCAATCGTTGCCAGACAGATCAATAGTTGTAGACTTCGTTAGAATATTTTTGGATTCGATGCTTTACACACCTTTACACGAAGATAAATATTAAAAAAAAGGAGCAAAATTATATTAAGAAATGTTTGATTTTCTTGTTATGATTAACGTTGATCATTTTGTGTGATTTAATAAATAGATATAGTAAAATTTTATTGATTTTTAATCATGCTTGTTTCTTTCCTAGGGTTGTGCAAACTTCGTCTATTCTTACAACAATGCCCAAACCATCTTAATTGTGTTTATTCTGTGTTGGTATTCACAGGTTTTGTTCTTCGAATGTATTATTTTTAATCTTTGTATCCCATTTCTTTGGTATTGGTGTTATGGCAGTGGAGGATTTATCAGTAGGACAGGAAATTTTAGCCATAAATTGTTTTTGTATTACAGAATTTATAAAAACCCGTGTGTGTACTTATTCACGCATTTCTTTGGTGCTATTGGAAAAATTACTTCTTCGGTGTTAAGGAAAAACTATTTTATGCATTCAAACACATTTTAGACAAGTCGATTGACCATCATGTTTTTTAGGGGTTAAAAATGGTTTTTTGTGATTTTCAGTGAAGAAAAATGGTCTATATAAAAGTTGTAGATAATTAAAAAATCTACAATTTTGCTGTAGGGTATTTTTCAACATAATCTCAAATTTTACAAGGTATCGGCGAAAAACAGGTTCTCTAACTTGAATAGTTTCTGAGATATTAACGATTTTCCAAAAAAAATTTTTTATTTATTTATTTTTACTGTAACGTTCTTGCGTCGCTACTTTTCGGATTGGCGCCTTGACTACAGGTAACGGGTTGCCTAGGGCGCCAGTTTATTATAGTGGTATGCTTCACTTGCTCCGGGCAGTGTCAGTGAAGAAATAAAATATTCGAGGGGTCATTTATGGTGATGACAAGTGTGTTACGGCCAGTCAGGCAGATGTTACTTGCCTTCCTGAGTTCGTAACCTGGGTATTTGCTGCTCATAGTTCTTACTTTAAGCGGAGATTAGCGGTGGGTGGAGTTGAGAAAGAGAAACCAAACGTTAACTATTTACAATGAGTTTTATTCGGCTAAAGAAAAACAATCAGACCATTGAACATCAGAAAAATTAGAGTTAATTATATCAGGCAATTAGACTCAATTATACCATCAGACCATTAATTATAGTGTCAGTCAAAAGCAATAAGCAGGGTAAAAGCACTAAAATTGTCTGAAAGCTTGAATGGTATCTACAGGTTACACACTACTAAAAGCAACGAGGGGTGCAAATAAGCGGCTTAAAAACTAACAGGAAAAGCGGTGGGCAAATGCAAACGGGTACGGGCAAAGCAAAACTACTACGGCGTGCAAACGACACTGTCGGTCGGTCAAAATTCTACCGTCGGGGCTACGTTCTCTGATCTCGGGATATCCAATCCGCGAATTCGCGACTGTTAATGGGGCGTGAATACTCCCCCCCCCCCATCGAAGACAGTGGGTATAGGCTATTGCATTAGTGTTGAGAAGTACGGTGATTTTCCGGTAACTGGTGAAACGGCGACAGTGATTTCTAAATCACCATGATTCTAAACAGTGGCCAACGAGCGTAAAGCTATTCACAAAGTCATGTGACCATCTGAGGCCCTGAACAGCTGGCAATATGCATATAGGGCGGTTATAATTTGTAATGATAAATTAATAAAATATTTATTTTTTGCGAAGAATCATATTATTTGTTTTTTTCGTTTTTGCTTATCTTTATTCTCAGTGGCGGCAAAAGCCAAAAAAACAATTTATAAATAATTGTTGTAATCATTATTACAGGGCAATTATTTGTGATGGTATAATAGGGAAATACAACAACAGATTAAAATTTATTTATGAAGACAAGTTTATTTATTTTTCTAGGAACATTTACATTTTTCTCTGTTCCAACATCATTTTTTTTGACAAAGTTATTTAACATTATTTTAGAAACACTTACATTTATTCTTTCTATTTGGTTAAAAAGTGTTTCTTCACAACTACATTGTTCATAAAGATCATTTAAATCAGACATATAATTTTTTATAAGAATAATACTAAGTCTGCTACTACCGAGGAGCAAATGCAGATACAGACCTCATTTTACTAATAGTGAAGATGAACATGAAAATATCAAGATATAAATCTTTCAAACACAACAAAGGAAAGTGGAACTTGAAAAAGCTGGAAAGAGAGAAGGGTGAAAATAATTATGCGGAAACCCTAACAAACAAACTGAGAATTCATAATAAAAAAGGAGATATAGACAGTGAATGGAAGATCATTAAATATAGCATTATATACTCTGCAGAGAAAGAAATTGGATTACAACAAATCAAAGCATCCAAAGAATGGTTCGACGAAGAATGTAAGCTGGCAAGCGTAGAGAAAAAACAAGCGAGGAATAAATGGTTAGAAACAGGAAAATATGAAGAGATGGACGAATACAGAAAGATAAGGCAAAAATCTACAGAAGAAAAAAATCAAAATGGGTTGCAGAACAAATGGAAAAAATAGAAATGAAGAATAGAGATAATAGAAAACCCTTCGAATATGTGAGAAAGCAATACAGTAGCAGAAACCCAATTGGGGCAGTAAAAATAAATAAAAAAGAATGGGAACATACTTTCAAAATCTATACCTAAACAATCATAATATGGACGAAAGTTATAAGGAAGCAGTAACGGAGACAGAAATCAGTGAACAGCAGTACAGACACTCTTTCGAGGAATTTATAGATGTTGTGATACAACTCAAACCAAACAAGGCGGCAGGTCCAGATGATATTAATAACGAACTAATCCAAAATGGAGGAGAAGCCTTACTTCAATAAATATATGACCTGATAATGAATATATGGGCAGCGCATGCCAAACGAGTGGAGTATTGGACATATAGTTCCAATCTTTAAAAAAGGAAACCCAACCAAATGCAAGAATTACAGGAGTATAATGCTGCTTAACACTACATACAAGATATTAACCAATCTAATAAAAATAGAACTAAATAAACAGGCTGAACCCATATTAGGTCTATATCAACAGGGATTTAGAAAAGGAAGATCAACGGTAGACGCCATACACCTAACACAGGCTATTGAAAAGTGTTATGAGCATGACCAGTGCCGGATTTACCACTAGGCCGCAAGCAAAAGGGGGCCGCACGCCGCAGCGTTTCATAAAAAAAATTATTAAGAAAAAATATTGAATTTCATTTTCTTAAATTAATACTTACCGCAACTTTAAATCGAATACATGACTTTTGAAACAATAGAATCTAAAATCTAAGTAAAATAACCAACGTACATAAAAATAAATATTAAAGCTTGCCAGGGTATAAGGCGCCGGGATGCCGGATGCGGCCCCCTCTCCCCCTCCCTCGTCTCCACTCTTTTGTTTACACAGTTTTAAGAGTGTCAGCGTCACTCGTCAGTATAGTTTTGCAAGTGGCAAGTGAACTACTTCTTGAAAGTAAATCTTCTTGTGTACGTGTTTTATATAGGATTTCTGAATGATGACAGTTGTTTTGTTTACAGATTGTGATTACTGTCATAATAATTATTGTGGTGTGAACTCAGTGAAGTGAACTCATATTTTACAGGTATCGTAACACGTAACACATACTTTTTGCTCTGACAATGATAAACGATAACAATAAAAATATTCATATGGCTAGTGGAGCATATAAACGCAAATTAAAAAACTCAAAGAAGAAAAAAGTTTAAAATTGTTAAAAAGTAATTGTAAAATTGAAAGTTTTTTTTAAAATACGTCAGGAGATAGCAGTCAGAATAGTCCAAATGAAAACTATGTTATTACTGATGTTCAAATTCCCAGTACTTCTGCTGCTGTAGAAGAAACTACAGACTTTTCGAGTGATCTAAATACTTCTAGAAATGTTTCTAGTACTCAATCGGCCATGCCCCTACCTCAATCCACCTTAAATGTTCTAGATCCTAGTTCATGGGGCAATTTATCTGTTGATTCGACTGATTTTGTAATAATATATCTTCCCAAACACTTACTAGCGATTAAAGATTGTGATTTTTCAAAATCCAAACGACATTATCCTGATAAAGTAAGAACATATGTTTTTTAGCCGTTTCCCAAACGGCGAGATGAAGAAAAGAGAGTGGCTTATGTATTCAAATACTACCGGCTGCCTGTATTGTGTTCCATGCAAATTATTCCACTATCACAACGATAGTTCTTTTTGCAAGGGATTCAATGACTGGAAAAATTCTAACCGACTTAAAGAACACGAATAGTGCGGAACATAGGTTAAATACAAAAACCATCGTCTTACGAGGCAATGTTTTAGAAAAAATTGATTCTGCATTACACAAAAACTACCTTAAGGAAGTTGAATATTGGCATCAAGTGCTAAAACGTGTAGTAGACGTTGTCAAGTTTCTCGGCACCCGTAGCCTGGCTTTTCGAGGGAGCCAAGAAATATTCTGTTTCCAAGGAAACGGTAATTTCATGGGGGCATTACAGCTTGTTGCAGAATAGGATGATTTTGTAAAAGCCCATATTGAAAGTAAAGGAAATCCAGGATCCGGAAATGTAAGCTATCTGTCACAAACTATTTGTAACGAGTTTATAGAGTTAATGTACAAAAAAGTAGTTTCTGTCATTGTGGATGAATTAAAGAAAAGTAAGTACTATTCTCTCAGTGTTGATTCTACACCAGACATCACTCATTCAGACCAGTTGACAGTGATTCTACGGTATGTTTTAAGTGATGGTATGCTTGTAGAAAGATTTATAACTCATTAAATTTCATGACCACACTGGAGCACGCATGGCGGAAATTATTTTAAATACCCTGTCAGAGCTAGATATTCCATTGTGCAATATGAGAGGCCAGTCATATGATAATGCCTCGAATATGTCAGGCAAATATAAAGGTTTACAAGCGATAATAAAAGAACAAAACAATTTAGCTGAGTACGTTTCATGCTCCGCTCATTCGTTGAATCTAGTAGGCAGACATGCGGCTGATTGCTGTTTGGCAGTAACAAAACTATTTATGTTTATTCAAGAATTTTACGTTTTCATGAGTGCATCTACTTTAAGATGGGCCGTGTTGGAAAACCTTGTCAAAAATAGCAGCAGCGAAAAGAAACTCCTTCCGAAAAGAGTGAACATTACAAGATGGGCTTCCAAATGGCGTGCTGTAAAAGCTATTTTACTCAACTACTGGAGCTACTACGATGCAGTAAAAAAAATATCAGATGATAAAGGGAAAACAAATGTGAGCCGAGCTGAAGCTAATGGAATCAGTAAACAATTTTTTAAGTTAGAGAATGCTATTTAACTGAACATGTGGTACGATATTTTACAACGTTTTGATAAGAGTAGCAAAACATTGCTACAGACTTGAATGTGACTTGTAACATATACAAATCTCTAAAGGAGTACGTACTAAGCCTGAGAGATAACTTTGATTCCTACGAAAAAAGAGGAAAAGAGTTGTCTAAAAATGAAACCTATATTCTTGAAATGAAAAGCTCTCCCTGGCGAAGATCAAGAAGATGAACCTGAACCCCACTTTGATGGAAAAGAAGACTTAAAGATAAATACATTCAATGTGGTAATTGACAGGCTTTATTCAGAATTGAATAAAAGGTCCGAAGTTTATTTCAGTCTTAATGAAGAATTTGGGTTTTTAAACAACTTATCATCAATTTCCAATGAAGAAATAAGGGGGAAAGCTTCTATTGTGGCTAAAAAGTATCGAACCGACATAGATGGTGACTTTGGAGAAGAGTGTGTACAGTTCAAAGGCTTCGTTGAAGGTATATTTGATGAAGAAAGAGAACCTCATGATAACGAGATTACCAAGCCTCCAAGGAATACACTTTTGGAGTATCTGAAACTCATTCGTGAAAAACAATTAACAACATTATTTCCGAATATGGACACGGCTTTGCGCATTCTATTATGTATGATGACATCTAATGCATCTGGAGAAAGATCATTCAGCGTGTTAAAAAGAATAAAAAACTACCTGAGGAACTCGACTTCTGACGAAGATTCTCGATTGTCTAGTTTGGCTAGTTTTGTGGCAAATTCTGAGCTTTTTCAAGCATTAGACTTTAACGAGTTGATTAAAGATTTTGCAGCCAAAAAGCTAGGAAAGTGAGCTTTTAGATTTATTTGAACATTACTGTGAACATTCACTGTAATACATACAGTGTGAGTGAATCTTTATTTTTAGTTAGAACTAATATGTTGTACCAATTTTAAAAAGTATAAAAATAAACGTTATGTATTAATATGAAATCTGCTTTATACTTTAATTCCATAATCGTGAAGTTAAAGGATACGATATAATAATTATAAGCCATTTTATATTATTGCTAGCATCCGCATCCTGCATCCATTAATGTTTTCCAATTGGTGTTTATCTTTAAGATATCTCAACTACTCACTTGTTTTGACGTGAGCTTGAAATAAGGCACATTTCAATTTTCCACCTAAGGGGCGGGGGCCGCTCGGGTTAATTTGGCCTAGGGCCGCAAGTACCCTAAATCCGGCACTGAGCATGACATAGATCTACATGTATTATTCATTGAATTTCAGCAAGCATTTGACTATGTCAACAGAGAATGGCTAATATCTGATATGAGGAACATAGGAATTTCTGAAAAACTAATAAGACTAGTGAAAATGACAATGAAGGATTCTACAGCAAAGGTGATAACCAGAGACGGGAATACAGGTGACATAAATATTGATGTAGGTGTTGTTCAGACTCCACTGAAATTTGGTAAAACCGGTAACGCCGGCAACCAGTGACAGTCGTTAGAAAACCCTGAGAATATAATTGACAATAGTTGACATTAAAATATGAAAATACCGATCTGTTTTTAATTCAAATAAGAACGAAAAAAGGTGCTACAGTCCACAGAAATAACATGGTCATTCGATCGGATTAAAATATTAATCAGTTAATTACTTGAAGAAGACAATTATAGTGCATCATAACATTCAATTTCGCCGCGTGGTAAGAGGAGTTCCAGCTTGAAAAATATATGGTAGAAGTGCCGATTTCCTGTAAGTCTGTTCCAATTTATGCATGCACTGTAAATTTGAATTATTATAGTCAGTATTTTCCGATTAGGATTTGAATATGTACAAGTAATTACACATATTTATCTACTTAAAAATTACAGTAAATAGTATACATAGGTACTTATTTAATTAATCTAGTTTTCTATTTAAATTCAACTTTCTAAGTTCTAATCTAAAAAAAATGGAAGTCCAATTGAAAGAATTAAAACTAAAAAGAGGACAAATAAAAAGTAAAATAACTAGATTAAACAATTACCTACTGGGTTTAGAGTTTGAAAAGGAACTTATATTAAAAGATAACACTTTATTCAGTACAATAGCCTTAAAAGTAAACAAGGCAGAACCGTTGTTGGATGAATTTGAGGAGGTTCAAAATAAAATTGAATTAATATTAATATTAATAGATAATTATGAATTCCTAAACAAGGAAAAAGAGGAGATGGTAGACTTTGAAAACAATTATTTCACAATAATCGGAAAATTAAAGGAAATTCTAAGAGTAAACGATAATTCAGATAGGTCTTGTGACGGTAGTGTCTATACAACCAGCAAAAGGTCAGAAAAAGGTAGCAATATTACTAAAAGCAAAGCTAGGTCGCAACAAAAATATCGGAAGCTAGTAACAATATCGAATTACCAGTGGCGGAAATAAAGGAGTCAGAAATTATTAATACAAATGGTAACAGTGGCGATGTTAGGCTCTTACCGTCTGTATCAAATCACGTTTCTCGATTTCCAAAAATTAGATTACCAATATTTGACGGCCAAATTGAAAATTGGTTGGAATTCCGTGATGCGTTTACAGAAATGATTCACAATAAATTACATATAGGTACTGTTGATAAATTCCACTATTTAAAAATGTCCTTAGAAGGAGAAGCAAAACAATTGTTAAGTGGTATACAAAAAACAGAAGCTAACTATCCTGTTGCATGGAAACTACTATGTCAATATTATGAGAATCACAATTTAATAATTTCTAACCATATAAAAGCAATTTTTGACCAACCATATATGTCAAAAAAGGACAGTGGGGGTCTAAGAGATTTGTATTTGAATACCACAAAAAACTTAAGAGCTTTGGAGAGTTTTGGGGAACCATCAGTCGATACAATTTTAATATATATATATATATTAAACAGTAAGTTTGATACCGAAACACAAAAAGAATGGGAAATATACAAAAAAGAGGAAGACAAACCAACCATGAACGATATGGAAACATTTTTAATTTATAGGTTAGGGTTACTGAAAAAACTTGAATACAAAAGCTCTTCTTCTTCACAATAAAGAGTGAATTCAAGGTTCCAAGGAAAGGTGTCTCACATGTAAGCACTGTCAATAAAGTAAAATGCTATTTTTGCAAAGGGGACCACTATATTTACAATTGTGAAACATTTTCAAAAATTCCAGTTTCTGAAAAAGGAAAAGGGGTATTCGAGAAAAAGTTGTGCACTCATTGTTTGAGACCGGGCCATTTTTCAAAAGATTGCAAGTACTCTGGGTGCAAAAAGTGCTACCGGAAGCACAATACACTATTACATATTGAGAATTACAATCAATCACAATCCTCAGAAGTAGTAGGTACATGAAATGAGAATAAAGGTAATGAAACCAATATATCAATGCACGTTACTGAATCTCTGATCCCATCGCAAATCCTCTTAGCTACGGCTATGGTCCAAGTGAAGGATCATTGTGGGAAACGCCATCTAGCCCGCATTCTGCTAGATAATGGATCCCGGTGTAATTTTATAACAGAACAGTTTTGTGATAAGTTAGGTCTAAATAAACTAAAATTTAATTTAGCAATTAGTGGCGTTGGTAAGGCATTATCTTTTGCAAATAACAAGGTCAACATTGAAATAAATTCACTGCAATCAAATTACAAAACTGAATTGCCGTGTTTAATATTAAATAAAATTACAGAACATTTACCTCTTCTAACTATAGACAAATCAATAATAAAAATACCCTCAAACATCCAGTTAGCAGATCCAGAGTTTTACAAAAGTAAACAAATTGATATGCTTTTAGGTTGTGACATATTTTGGCAAGTATTATCAGTGGGTCAGTTTCAATTGGGCAAAAATTTGCCAATATTACAAAATACAATGCTAGGATGGATAGTGAGTGGGGCTATAAACAATTCACAAAAAAATAACAATAGAGCAATTGTATGTCATTTTGTACAACCGGACGAGACATCTATTAATGAACAGTTAGCCAAGTTCTGGCAACTAGAAAACTATGAGAACGATAAGGTGATGTCAAGCTCGGATAAATTTTGTGAAGAGCATTTTACACAAAACACTATACGTAATTGTAACGGTCAATTTGTAGTAAAAATGCCATTAAATGAGAAAATATACAATTTAGGGGAATCAAGGATTTCCGCAGTCAACCGATTTCTTTCATTAGAAAGAAAACTTGAGCGAAACTTAGAATTAAAAGAACAATACGTTCAATTCTTGCGGGAGTATGAACAATTAAACCACATGTTTAAAATATCTGAAGACAATGACACTCAAAAGTTAACTTACTATTTACCCCATCATGCGGTTATAAGAGAATCAGCCATTACTACCAAATGTCGCGTTGTATTTGACGCCAGCGCAAAAACTACTACGGGAATCTCTTTAAACGACGCGCAACACAGCGGACCTAAGATACAATCAGACTTGTTCGAAATTCTGTTAAGATTCAGATCAGGACAATACGTAATAAGCGCAGACATTTCGAAAATGTACCGCCAAATATTAATAGATGAATCGCAAAGGTGTTTGCAAAGAATAATTTGGCGTGAAAACCCAAGCGATGAGTTACAATGCTATGAGCTGAAAACTGTGACGTATGGGACCAGCTCAGCACCATTTTTAGCGACTAGATGCCTTTCACAATTAGCAAGAGATACTAAAATAACGCTGCCACACGTGTCACGAGTCATAAAAGACGATTTTTATATCGACGACCTTTTAACGAGCTGTGATTCTATTGAGGAACTGTTAACAATTCAAAAAGATGTTACTAATATTTTAAAATCCGCGGGTTTTACATTAAGAAAATGGTTAACTAATAAAACAGAACTTTTAGATAAATTCGAAATAAACGATGAGTGTACTATAAATATTTTACATTTAAGTCAAGACGAAAATAGTAAAACTCTAGGGCTATATTGGAATTCGCATAACGATACCATACAATATTCTATTAAATTAGAATGCCCTACAGTTGTTACAAAACGTATAATTCTGTCCGTTTCGTCGCAAATATTTGATCCGTTAGGATTATTATCACCTGTCACAATAAAAGCAAAGATTATTTTACAGAAATTGTGGCAGGCTGGAATAAAATGGGACGAAGTCGTACCCACGGATATACAAACGGATTGGAGCAATTTTCGCAATAATTTAACTAGTCTAAATGACCTAAAAATTCCTCGATTCGTGTTGTCTGAAAAACCACTTATTATTGAGCTTCATGGGTTTTCAGATTCCTCCGAAGCGGCATACGGCGCATGTATTTATTTACGATCACGTGATAGTAACGGAAGGTATATAACGCAATTATTAACGGCAAAAACGCGTGTCGCGCCCATCAAACAAGTCAGTTTACCGAGATTAGAATTATGTGCCCCCAACCTCCTAGCAAACTTAAGTCAGGAAATATTAAACTCCATTCATTTACAAATCGATAAAAAATATTTTTGGAGCGATTCTACTATAACATTAGGCTGGATACGTGGTGCTGCAAACAAATGGAAGGCATTTGTTGCCAAGCGAGTTGGAAATATTCAAACCCTGATCGAACCAATAAATTGGCATCATGTACAATCTAAACATAATCCAGCTGACTTGCTTACGCGCGGCATAAGTGCAGAAGAGTTAGTGTCATCAAATTTATGGTGGCATGGCCCTGAGTGGCTCCTGAATGATGATTCAGAATGGAAGGTTGATAACGTAAGGTGCACGGACTTACCTGAATCAAAACCTACTTGTCATGTGACAGTGACCAATGATGATTATTTATTTACTCGTTTTTCTTGTCTCAATAAATTAAAAAGAGTAATTTCAATTTGTGTTAGATTTATTAATAATTTAAAAACTCCTAAACCTGGGAGAAAAATAGGACCCTCACAAGTTGAGGAATTAAATTATTCAATGACCCTTTTAACAAAATTAGCACAATTTCAGTCATTTCCTAATGAGTTTAATGATCTCTGCAACCAGAGAAGTGTTTCAGATAAAAGTCGCCTAATAATAATCAATCCATTTTTGGATGAGAATAAATTAATCCGAGTAGGCGGCAGGTTACGGAATTCCAAGCAATTTACCTTTGACAAAAAACATCCAATAGTACTAGATTCTAAACATAATCTCACTAAATTGATAATGAGTCATGAACATAAAAGTTTACACCACTGTGGTCCTCAACAGTTATTAGCATCCTTAAGAAACGCTTATTGGCCTTTAGCTGGTCGAGACGCTGCACGAAAAATCACCTATGCTTGCGTACAATGTTTTAAGGCAAAACCATCATCATTCCACCCCCTTATGGGTGATTTACCAGAATGCCGAATTTCGCAAACTCCTCCATTTTTTAATGTCGGAATTGACTATGCCGGACCTGTTCTAATAAAGGACCGGAAATTACGGAATGCGAAACTAATAAAGGCATACATTTGTGTATTTGTCTGTATGTCAGTAAAAGCCATCCATCTTGATTTAGTGACAGATTTATCTACTGAAGCCTTCATGGCAATGTTCAAAAGATTTGTAGCAAGAAGAGGAAAGCCTCAAAATGTATATTCCGACAACGGTTCTAACTTTGTCGGAGCAAACTCTAACCTCTCTGATATATTTAATTTCTTAAAGGACTCATCCGATAAAATTAACGATTCATTAAGTAATGAAGGTATACAATGGCATTTTATACCACCACATGCCCCCAATTTTGGCGGATTGTGGAAGGCAGGGGTCAAAAGCGCAAAATTTCATTTGAAAAGAGTTACAGGAAATTTGAATTTAACCTATGAGGATTATCTGACTGTTTTAATTCAAATTGAAGGCATCCTCAATTCTAGACCTATCACACCCTTATCCTCTAGCCCAGATGACTATACGCCACTCACACCTGGCCATTTTTTAATCGGTAAACCAATGACCGCAATCCCAGATCCTGACGTTGGGCAGGTTCCAGTGAACCGACTTAATAAATATCAGCAGCAGCAACAAGCAATTCTATGTTTCTGGAAAAGATGGCAGAGCGAATACATTTCAGAACTTCAGTCACGCCAAAAGTGGAAAAAAAAATGTAACCGCCCTCCTGAAGATTGACAGTCTAGTGGTAATCAAAGAAGACAACCAGCCACCCCTCCAGTGGAAGTTAGTACGAGTAGTTGCATTTCATCCCGGAACAGACAATATAGTGAGAGTGGCAACAGTCCGAGTGTCTACAGGCAATATTTTTAAAAGACCTGTATCGAAATTGTGCATTTTACCCATTGAACAATGAACAATGATTATTAGATCTTATGTTTTTTTTTAACAAATGAACGGACTGGTTTCTTGTATCATTTTTATATTATTATTATTTTGATGGTTTGTTAACAATTAGTTATTGAATGTACGTTTCCTCGTACATATCAAGGCGGGCGGCATGTTCAGACTCCACTGAAATTTGGTAAAACCGGTAACGCCGGCAACCAGTGACAGTCGTTAGAAAACCCTGAGAATACAATTGACAATAGTTGACATTAAAATATAAAAATACCGATCTGTTTTTAATTCAAATAAGAACGAAAAAAGGTGCTACAGTCCACAGAAATAACAGGTGTAAGGCAAGGAGATAGTTTGTCTAAAACTCTTTAACAGCTCCACACAAAAAATAGGATATTCCGATGATTTAGCTTTAATTACTAGAGACAAAGAAACCCTAGAAAATACATTCAAGAACTTAATAAAAGAGGAAACAAAGAGAGGGCTGGTAGTTAACCAAGAGAAGACAAAATATATGCAAATTTCGAGGAAGACAGACAACACAGCCACTATAAATATGGGAGGTTACACTTTTCAAAGAGCAAGTCAATTCAGATACCTGGGAATAGTAATTGATGAGAAGAACAACAGAAGGGAGGAGACAAACGCAAGAATAATAGCAGGGAACAAAGTGTATTGGAAGTATCAGAAACTACTAAGGGACAAATGCATCAGTAAAAAACCAAAATTAAAATTTATAAAGCCGCAATACAACCAGTAATAACGTATGCCGGTGAAAATATGAGCCTAACTGATAAATATGAAGAAAATCTCAGAGTCATAGAGAGTAAAATCATGCGGAGGATAATAGGACTAAAGCATATCCCGAATGAAAGGTACAGAAGGCTATATAACTACGGAATAAGTCAGTACATGAATGGTAAAGATATAGTCAGACATATAAAAGCGCAGCGTCTAAGATGGTACGGGCATCTTCGAAGAAGGAATGAGGACGATCCAATAAGGAAAATCACTGATTGGAAGCCTGCCAACCCCAGGCCCAGAGGACGTCCCAAACTTAGATGGGAAGATCAGGTGATTTATGACCTAAGGAAAATGGGAGTCAGTGACTGGGGAAGAAAAATAGAGGACAGAAAGGAATGGAAAAAAATTACAAAGATGGCGAACTCACACCGCATGCTGTAGCAAGCAGTAGATAACACACGGATTGATCCACCGTAAAAAAGAGCGGCCTATACTCCGACACAGGAGTGCTGGCCTATATATATATATATATATATATATATATATATATATATATATATATATATATATTTGTAGTATTTCTTAAACCATTATATATTTATCTTTTTTGGATGACGACGTTTCGCCCATCATAGTAGGCTTTATCAAAATCTGTTTTATTTTGTGGAACAGTACCTACGAGTGGAAAGAATTAAAATGAAATTTGGTAGCTTACAATGAAGACATTCACAATTAACAATTAAAAATTAAAAGTCAAAAATTAAAAGGTTTTCCAGCTCACATGCAGGAATAAAATTTTGAAATTAAGTTTTATTATGGTACGTACCTCGATGTTTACATTTTAATGGTAAAATTAGGAATGGAAAGAATGAAGGTTCTATTATTGTTTTCGTTTTTTTTCCTTTTTGAGTAAGTATTCTGGTTTATGTTACTTAGTTTTTCAATGGCAGAGAGATAAGGTGTATATTAATTATTAAAATGGAATATACGAGGTGGTCACAAAAATTGAAATAATATTCATTGTTTATTTATAGTATTAAGTTGTGATAGATATGGCTTAAATGATTTGTGTCTTGTTTATCATTGACAGTATGCTGTTCCTTTTTTATGTAAATCATTTCTTTCATCAAAAGTTTTTGGTAATTGTTATCTTGTGCCAGAATTTTAGTATTTGAAAAGTTAAATTCGTGGTTTTGGCTAGATTCATGTTTATGTAAAGCTATTTGTGTCCGTTTAGCCTGTTATTAAGGTATTGTGTAGTCATTCCTATGTACTTATTGGGGCAATTTAAGCATGGTATTGAGTAGACGACATTCGATTTCATTTTAGTTGGAACTTTACTTTTCAATGATGTGAACAAAGATGATAATAGATGTTGTGGGTTACCTAAACTTCACAAACCTAGTATTCCATTCCTACTATGATGGGCGAAACGTCGTCATAAAATTTTCGTATTATTCACAAGAAACATGCATGTCCACGGTTACCACTCTATTTCAGTAGCCCTTTACTTTGCGTGAATTACCCATGATTCTCTTTGTTGTTGTTGTTAACATATCACGCGATATTCCTACATCTTCTTTGTTATTTACTATGGGTCGGAAGGTTCATGGCGGGGGGGCTATATGCGCCTCCGTGTCGATGTTGGTTGATGTCCTGAAAACTCGGGATCTTCCAATTGAAGACACAAATGAGCGTTTGGTTTCCCTGCTGAAATCCGTTATTTTGTGTTTTCCCATGTTTCGATTAACATCTTTGCTCCCAAATTTCACATCATTATTTGGTTATGCCGTGCTGATGAGGCAAAATGAGCCAGAAACATGCAAGTCCACGGTTACCACTCTATTTCAGTAGCCCTTTACTTTGCGTGAATTACCCATGATTCTCTTTGTTGTTATATATATATATATATATATATATATATATATATATATTTCAAAACAATTATTCTTGGGATTTTTTGGTTCTGCATAAAATTGAAAAGTATTTTCAGTTTTTTTCATTTTACATTTTAGTTTATTTTTAACGTTTCGGACAGTCAATGTCCTTCATCAGAAAGGTAATCTACAAAGGACTGTTACAATTAATATGATGTACAATACAAATATATTTCTTAAAACTTACCATAAAACATGGGCCTGCGAGCGCAATGTCCATCACGTATAATTAAAATATCATTCCTAAATTAAAAACTTTTTAAAATAAACACACAACATACACCTTCATCGGTGCAACACAATATGCCTGACCGTCCAAGATCTCACATGTAAAAACAACATTTATCGATTGAAGGCCAACAAGTAGCAGTATTATCGTGTAAGTAAATTAGTTGTAAAACACAGGAGCAACTAATATCCGGAATATAATGTTCGTATTGGTATGTTATTTGGCAAAATTATGATTGTCGCGCCAGCATATGTACTCACAACATGTGGCAAAAATATTTTTTTCCTTTAACTTGAAATTCATTGTATTAAATTAAAATAGATTTTTGATAGATTTTTTGTATCAGACTTGGCGTTGATGGAATGTTTGTTTTTCTGGATTTCTATCATTTCGTGGATCTCTCTTCTCTTTTGGTGGCTTTCAGTTCGTAGTATTTTTGTGCTTTCATAATCAAAAGCATGGTTATGTTCAACAACATGATTCGCAAGAGCTGTCTTGTTTTTTTATCATATTTATGGCCATTTAAGCGGTTTTTTAAATGCTGACTGGTTTGTCCAATGTAGACACCTTCACAGTGTTTACATGGAACTTCGTAGATAACATGACTTTTTTTGTCCTTGGGAATTTTTGACTTGAGTTTACTGAAATTGGTCCTTAAGAGATTAATTATACGTGATGGACATTGCGCTCGCAGGCCCATGTTTTATGGTAAGTTTTAAGAAATATATTTGTATTGTACATCATATTAATTGTAACAGTCCTTTGTAGATTACCTTTCTGATGAAGGACATTGACTGTCCGAAACGTTAAAAATAAACTAAAATGTAAAATAAAAAAAACTGAAAATACTTTTCAATTTTATGCAGAACCAAAAAATCCCAAGAATAATTGTTTTGAAAAATAAATAAAATAGGTTCAAGAAATAAACTAACCATATATATATATATATATATATATATATATATATATATATATATATATATATATATATATATATATATATATATTATATGTGTGTGTGTGTGTGTGTATATAATAATGTTATAATTATTATAGTAATAATTAGAATTCTTATTGGATTCGCCAAATTACACATATATTTTAATAATGATTCCTTTTATTTAGTATGCTATTTATAAACATGTAGTTTATTTAATTCTTATGTTTCCTTACCTCGGCTGCTCTTATTCGTTTACGACTCTTAAAATCAGTAGGGTTCTGGGCATATTATTATAATAAAATCTACCTTACTTATTAATGTCATATATTTATGTGACTGATAAAAATTTTTTGAAAACTTTTAAAAACATAAAAAAACAATGATTCATATATAAACTATTTGTTACGTCTTATTACACAGTTAGACTGATGAAACTACTTATTAATAAAATAAATGATTAACCTTTTGTTCTACCAATTCTTACGTTATACATAAATAATGAGTTATTTTATATATATCTAAATTTCCACTTTGAATATGACTTTCTTTATATTACAAAAAAAAATTATACCTTTCTTTTTAAAACGACTTTTTCTGGCTCATTTGCATAACTTGGTCGAAATCTTTTGAGCGTTGAAATTCTTAGAAATTTACAAGCACCTGAATTTCTAAATTTGCTTCTACTTTAAACAAAAAAACCTTTTAAAATGTTTCTTTCTAACTAGGAGGATTATGAAATGATTTAAAATGCTAATTTTTAGTTTTATTCGGGACGTGAAATTGGAAACACATTTGATATTTTTATCGACTCAAAATTTACGTTTTAAATATTATTTTACCGTATGGTAATAATTGTGTATTGATATAAACTGGAATTAGTTGTGGTCTGTTACTAGTGGAAATTTTTATATTTATTTTTGGTGAAGTTCGACATGAAAGAAATTATACATTTATCTACACTTTACAATGGTAAGTTTTAATATTACTTTTCTCTGGTATATTATATTCATGTAAAGATAAAAGAACTTTACTACCAGGTATATGAGCTCTTAAATTTTCTTATATCATTCGAAATTATTATTTTAAAATTATTATTCATACGTTCTTATTTGAAAGTTATTATTTATTTGGTACCAAATATATTTAATTAACACACAACCGACCTTTTGTTCCTTTTTCTTGAAATGATGCCACACCGACGCTTCCAATAGATTTTCCCGCCTTCGATGGATGAATATCTTGCTCGTAATTATCTGGGTGATAATTGTTTCCTCTGCTATTCGTAGTCTCACAAAACTTTGTTACACTTGATTTATTTATAACTGATTAAATTTATATGGATTTATATATCTTTGCCTTGATTAATTATAAAATTTGTTACATTGAAAAAATTGGATAACTTTATATTCGTGTTACTTATATGATCACTGACGCTCAACTCCCCATTTCCCGCATTTTACATCGAACAAAACCATTTTTATGGTTTGTCACCGGAAGTGGATTTTGTTCTCGAAAGTTCGATTGAAAAATTCACCTGTCACTTTGTTTTTTATTTTTTTTTTGTTTCTCGCATCAACCAAGTTGGTTATTAGCGATGGCTTTAATAATATAATCAGCTTATAGAGTAGAGAGGTATTTGACAGATATTTATAAATATTATCCACATCGCAATCCTTTCCTAGCAAGGTATTCATGTCATTTGGAAAATTACATTGTTGTCTTTGCGATGTGTATAATGAACATTCTAATAGTATATGTTTTACATTTAGTTCACGGTTACAAATTATACACATAGGTTTATCAGTTTTACGAATTAAATATTCATGCGTAAGTTTAGTGTGACCTATTCTTAGTCTGGTTATTACGACCTGTTTTGAGCGGTTACTGCACATTCGCGGCCACTGTTTGACACTTTCCTTTATTTGTCTCAATTTTTGGAGTGATCCCTGCCACTCCGATTGCCACCGAGAATTAATTTTCATTTTGATGTAGGTTTTCACGTCACTGTAAACCGCACTGTTCACTATACGTACATCTCTGCATACTGTAGCGTCTTTTGCATGTTTGTCAGCATCTTCGTTTCCTTGTATTCCTTGATGAGAGGGCACCCATAAGAATCTGACATCCAAGTTGTTATTTTGTAGTAGATGCAGTTGAGTCTTGATTTGTAGTTCAAGAGGGTTGTTAGTGTAAATATTTTTCAAGGTACTTAGGGCACTTAAGGAGTCTGTTATTATTACAGTTTTTTGCAGGTTTGACGATTGAATTTCGATTAAAGCTTGTAGGATAGCATATATTTCTCCTGTATACACAGAGCTTACGTCGGGTAATTTATATTTCAAAGGTGGTTTATAGGAAGTGATAACAGCAGCTCCAACTCCATTTGGGGTTTTGGACGCATCAGTATATATTTTATGAAAGTTAGAATACATGGAAAGTTTCGTGTGAAACTTCTGATATATTATAGAGGCTGGAGTTTCTGCCTTGTTAAAGTTGGTTAAGCTGGTGTCTATGCTCGGAATTTTAATAAGCCATGGCGGTGGTATATCAACATTTGCTTCTAGTATGGAAGGTATCTGCATGTCTAGTTGTATGATATATTTGGAAACTCTTTGATAGAAGGGGTAGTCGACTATTTTCCTGGAATCGTAGGTGTTTTGATATCTATTTCTAACTGTGTTATTGTAGTTTGGATGTTCTTGGTTGCCCATTATAGTACTGGCATATGACAGTGTCAGGTATTGCCTTCTTTTATCTAGTGATTGCTCTCCTAGCTCTACTTGTAAGCTTTCGATAGGGGATGTTCTGTAAGCACCAGAAATGATGCGCAATGCTTGGTTTGCTATGACATCTAAACGTTTTAATATGCGTTTTTTAGCGGAGGCGTAGGCGATGGATCCATAATCGATCTTGGATCTAATAAGATGTCTCTCGATCAGATCCCCACTCTCTGTTTGCGAGGACTTTTAATAGATTTAGTCCATTCTGGCATCTAACGACTAGATTCTTAATGTGTTCATCCCAATTTAGTTGCGAATCGAAGATCATTCCCAGAAATGTGATTTTTGAAACATACCCGAGGGGACTATCATTTAGTTCAAGTAGTGGCTTTTGGCCTACTTCTCTCCTGGAGAACATTATACATTTGGTTTTCTCTGCAGAGAAATGAAAACCGGAGTCCTTAGACCATTTTCCAAGTATGTTTATGTGTGATTGTAGAATCGATTTCATTGTTGTTAGATTTTTACTTTTTATGTACATTACCAGATCATCCGCATACAGTCGGACTTTTATTGGTTTCTGTATATTAGTTGTGATATTATTTATAGCTATAAGGAATAAAGTTGGGCTGATTACTGATCCCTGTGGTGTTCCATGTTGTTGTATTTTTAGATCGGAGATCGAGCCGTTTATCCTAACTTGGAAACTTCTATTATTTAGAAAATTGTAAATAAAAGCCAGCATGTTTCCGTCTATATTCCATTCTTGCAAGGTTTTTACTATGTTAGGTTTCCATGCTGTATCGAATGCTTTGTTTATGTCAAAAAATATAGCTATACATTTCTGATTGTTTGCTAAAGCCTCATGTCTGTCGCTTTCTAAGTCGATGATGTTATCGATTGTGCTTTTGTGTTTTCGAAATCCACTCTGCTCTGGTATTATCAATTTTCTTCGGTCTAACTCCCAAACAAGTCTGTTATTGATTATTTTTTCTAGTAAATTGCACATGGTGCAAATTAGGGATATGGGTCTATAAGAATCGACTAATAATTTATTTTTCCCTGTCTCCTGAATGGGTATAATTATTCCTTGTGACCATTTTTTTGGGAACGTATGTTTTGTCCATATTTGATTAAATATTTTTAACAGTGTTGCTTTAGCTGTTTCTGGGAAGTGTTGCAGAAAGCTAATATGCACGTTGTCTGGCCCTGGGCTGCAATCATCAAAAGAAGTAAGTGCTTCGTCAAACTCGTTCTTTAGGAGGGGCTTGTTGATGTCCATGTCTAAATTGTTAATGTGAAAGTTGCGTAGACTGGTTTCATTATTTTCCAGGAAATTTTCTTCGAAAGCAGCATCGCTAGATTGTTTCTCGTAATTGCTGGCTAGTAAATCAGCAATTTGTTTTGGATTGCTAATGATTTGTCCGTTATCTTCTAAGGCAGCAATTTTCTGATATGAGTTGTATCCCGATATTTGCCTAATTTTTTTCCAGATAGTGCTAATATTAGTTGAACTATTTATATTTTGTACGTAAGTCTTCCAGCACTCTTTTCTACTTTTTTTTAGCGTATATCTTGTCTTAGCTCTAAGGTTCTTAAAACTTGCTAGATTTTCAGGAGTCTTGTATTTTTGTAGCGATTAAATGCTGCTTTACTTGCTTTTATTGCCTGACGACATTCGTCATTCCACCAGGGTACCGGATTGTGGCTTCTGATGGTTTCTGTCATCCCAATACTGTCTTTGGCGGCTTGTTCAATTATTTTGGTAAATTCATTGACTGTTTCGTCGATATCCTCTGTTATTTTGTATTGAGAAAGTAATGTTTCAATATTTAGGGAAAATTGATTCCAGTTTGCATTGTTAAGACGCCATTTTTGTAAAGGTTTGCTATTTTCTGCGCCGGTTCTAATGTCAGAAATTATTATTGGGAAGTGATCGCTGTCATAGAGATATGGCATCACCTCCCAGTTTAAGAGAGGAGTAATAGCGACATCACATATTGCCAAGTCTATAGCAGACGATGTCCCATTGTATGAGTTGAATCTTGTGTTAGATCCATTATTAAGCAGAGTGAGGTTGTAGTCATTCATAATTTCCTCAATAAGATTACCTCTATCGTCTTGTTTCTCCGATCCCCACAATAAATTGTGACCGTTGAAGTCTCCGACAATTATACGAGGTTGAGGTATTTGTTCAATCAAGTTCACCAAATCATTTTTATTGAGAATAATATTGGAAGGAATGTAAATATTACAAATATTTATTTTAGATGGATAGAAAACAGTAACCGCAACAGCTTCTAGATCTGAGATTATGTCAATTTTATTTGATTGGATATTATTTTTAACGTATGTGGCAACACCCCCCCAGCTCCTCTCTCCAGTGGGTCTGTTTTTATAGTATATGTTATAGTTTTTCAAGTTATGTACATTACTGTCTTTAAAATGTGTTTCCTGTAAACAAATAGAATTCGGTTTGTACTTAGACAATAGTTGTTTCAGCATTTCATAGTGTATGTAATAACCATTTAAATTCCATTGAAGTATGTCCATTTTTAATATGATGATTGTGTCGACGACTCACTTCCCGAGTCAATGGGGCCTTCTGATATGTATCGTCGTAATCGTTTTCTTATCTTGGTTAAGCGGATTTTTAGGGATTTGTTCGTGATTTGGGGGTACACTTTTTCCAGCATATTAATAAGAGACTCAAAATCTGAGGTATAATTTCTTATGGTACTGATTGGATCACTAGAACCATGAATATTGGTAATCAAATCTGTCAGTTGATCATAATTTAATATTAGTTCGTCTGCGTGTTCCTCAATGAAATTTTTGGCCGGTTCCATCATTTTCATTATTTCGTCAAGCCCAACTTTCTTAGGTTTGTTTTCTTTAGGTGTTTTGAATGTTGTTTCCTCTTCAGTGGTGTTATCTGGTATTGGGGGACTTTCAATTTCGTTGATTTTTCTTTTGTTGGTTTCTGTGTGATCATTATTTATTATGTCTATTTGGTTTGTTTCAAGTTCGGTTGAGTTGTTGATGGATTTAGGTTGGAGTGTAGGAGGAGTAATATTGATTTTCTCTGGTGGTGTAGGAGTAGTAACGTTAGCTTGATTTTGAAGTGTAGCCATAGTGGTGTTGCTGCCGCTTATATTTGATTGGGAGTGTAGTGGCATGTTAGGAGTATTATTAACTTGGCTGGAAGAGGTACAGTTGTATGCAGTGTGACCTGGTTGTTTGCATTTATAACAACCTTGCCCATCCATGTTGAGAAAAATACGATAACTGATTGTTTCGAATGGTATAAGGAGACTGTCTGGTACTGTGAGGTTATTTGGTGGATCAATATATACTTGACGTCGGAAACTGAGTATATGGCTGTACGCGGGATCAGTTACACCAATTCTTAGGAATGTTATATTTGACATTAGTTTTAGTCCAATATTTTCTAAGGCTTCTTGGATAATTTCGTTTGGGATTGAAGGGCAAACATTTGAAATTACAAGTTTTTCTGCTGGAGTAATCATCCTACGAGCTTTGATTTGTTGGCCATTAATAGTAATTTCTCCTCCATACTCTTTCAAAAATTTGTCTACAATCTGTTTCGATGATAAATATATACATATTCTGTCATTAGCCATGCGTGAAGCATATAGTATATTTTTAGGTGAGATAAGTGGACCGACTTGATACAAGTATTCTTGGCATTTGATTCCTGTTATTGACGGAAAAATAATAGCTTGTTCTTTTGGCGGGTACTTTGGTTGTTGACTTTGTCCCAATACACTTGAATACGACAGTACGGGTTGTTGTAAATTGCTTTTAGAGTTATTATTCATGATATAATTTTGAAATTAAGTAACTTTTAAAACTATTTTCTGCTTCTGCACTACCATGTGCAGGTCCGACCCTGTCTACTGAGACAGAGTCAGAAGTAAAAAGTGGATAATGGAATTCCTTTTGATAAGCGGCTGGTTTGTTGATGAAATTTCGTCTTATTACTTCTATATACTATTCTAATTCAGTTGTAAATAGTACTTACGTATTTTATTTGTTGTAATTAACTAAGGTAGATTATGACTTTGGATTGAATTTATTCGATTTTATACTCGCACAATTCGCTATACACTTAGGAGCTGATCGCTTTCAGGTAGTAACCCAACAACGGTCAGGACCGTACTCTGTCACTTTGTTTATTCTTGTTTTTTATTGTTTTCTAACTTAAACGTATTGCAAACTATTGTTTTTTATTCATAATACACTTATTGTCATTGACTTATTCACTCACACCTTATTATTATTGTCTTTTTCCATATTACTGTTTATTTGCGATGTTTTGATTGGTCAATGCAATTTCATTAATTTTACGTTTTCTACAACCTACATATTTACCTATTATACATGTATACAATTTATTTCTCATTATGTTTGATGTTATTACATCTATACACATAAACTATGTCGGTAATCATTTATTTCATTATTGTATTTTATATTCAAAATTATTTATGTTGGTATAATTTATCTCAACTGTTTCATTTGGTATAAATTTGACCTTGCCTATATTACAGATTCCTACTTATTATAATATTTCCTATATCTACTTTTATGATTAATTATTAACTAAATATCTTATTCTATATATTTTATTACTTCTAAATGTCTTTTTATTGTTTAATCATTATAGTTTTTGTTGATTTTGTTAGGAGATTCTATTTATTTTTAAAATATAAACAGATGCTCTGAGTGTCTAAGATTCCATGCAGCGTTATATTATTTCTTGATCTGCGTTTACTTGTGAGGTTCTGTCTAAGGTTGTTTTTATTAAGTTGAAGAATTAATTTTACAATTGTTTTTCTGATGGTTGTTTATGATTTCTTTTTATATTTATTTACTTTCTTTTTGATTATACCCATTGATCGTACTTGGTTATATTGTTATACAAGGTATTTTATTATTTTGATACATTATCTTTAAAAAATTATTTTTATTGACAAATTTTAATTTTATATCCTTTATCAGGATTCTATATAGGTTATGTATATGTTCTATTTACAACAATATATATATATATATATATATATATATATATATATATATATATATATAATACTAAGTCTGTGTAATTTGGAAAGCTGATTTGAGCCTACTGAAAATGTATTCAGTAGGTGGGTTGAGTTACCAATATTTTGCATAATATGCCAGGAAATAGCTACTGGGATCAATGCATATTCCGAGGGTAAAATCAACTTTCCTCTGTCTAATTCCAAAGTCAGATCTTAAGGTATGTCAACATTCATCTCAGTATTTGATTGAAGCCATTCAAAACAAGCTAAACAATCTTTAATTCTTAGCTGCTTTCTTACCGCATATCCCCCTATATAACTGAGTACAGTTAAATGTTCTTTAGTTATATTTTCCAAACCAAATTCAGAAATCAAAACAGAAACTAATTGTTGAATGTCTACATGACTGTCGTAGACTTCCTCATAATTTGGTAACACCGTTTTTAGTGGTATCTGGTTATCAGCACAAGAGAAAAGAATAGCATTTTTAAACCGGATCTTTTTTCACTTTCTAATAGTTGAACTAGACTAATATAATAATTAGCACCACTTAATTGACGGTAAGAGCTGAATCTACCTTCTAATATATCATTTTCAAATTTGAATCATAGGATATAATCTATTGTATATGTATTAAACAAATATGGAATAAGGGCCACAAAGGCATTGAAAGTATTTATTAATGATGTGAAAGTTTCATTTGATAAAGATGAGTGTAAAGTAACTAACGACTTCCAAAGTGTAAGCCATTTTGACATTGTTGTAAGAAAATCTATTACTTTTCTGCTGTCACGCGTTATTGCTCCTCTGTCCTTATCATTAGATCTTTCACTATCAAAGACATTCTTAACAATCACAATTTTCCAAAACTCACTAAAAATTTACATGTACCATCAATATTTCTAAATTTGTTTGGATTGTCACGTGAAAAACATTTAAGTGCTGCTATATTTTTTTCATTAAATGTATTCAGTGCTAACAACGTTTTGTTTTTGAATACTTGTTGGATATAATGTTTTATATGATAATTTATGAGCATATTTTATTAGAGAATCTTTCTCTAGATTGTACAAAATTTGGACGTTTTTAAACTCTGCTACAAACAGAAATTCAGTATTTATTTCCAAGGTGTCAATATCAAAATTTGGAAAATGTAGTGAGTAGTCATTAGTTCCTTCACTAATTCAGTTATTTTTAATAGATTTTATAATGTGGACCACGTCAAATATAAAAAAAGTAATCTAGAATTATCTAAAGGATGTTGTGCAAAATGTTAGCTTCTGTAAACATTGAAAAGGCTTTTCTATTTATACTATGATTGTCTGATATTAGGGCAATAACTTTAAAACCTAATTTTTCTAACTCTTGCAAGACTTTCAGTCATACAACTGAACTCCAGTTAAATTGTTGACAGGTACTAATCTTACACCACATCTCGATACTTTGATAGTATGCTCGATATCATAAAGGTTTTTACCGTTTTAGCCATTTTTGATGGATCATTGTCAGTGCCACCAAAAACTGTTTTACCTTTAAAACTGAACTGTGAATTAACATAAATTTCATCTAGATGTATATTTATGAGAAATTCATGTTCTTTTAGGAAACTAAGTTTGGATTTTAAATACTCGATACTGCCTTTTATGCTCATATCTGTCAAAGAAAATTTGCATATTTTTTGAGATTACGAGAATTTGGTAAATACAGACAGTGGGCATCATATAATGTGATATAAATAGATGAAGAGTGAATATATAAACTCGCCGCAAACATTAGTGTCTTACCATAGTACCGTCGGTCATTAGAAGTTTGCTGGTAAAGCTGTAACTGTTCAATAATAAAAGTAAAAAAAAACTTTGATACCTCTTCTGTTGCAGATATTTCGGATAACACATCACAAATTTTAGCTATTTTAGTGTCATCACGCACTTTTTGGTTTCTAGCACTAGATTCAATAAGCACCAACAGATTTTCTAAAATACTGAAATTATTCAAAACATGTAGCTTTTTTGGAATTTTTGCCATGGGAAGTGGATGGATTCTCGATTTGAATTGCATAGTCCAAATTTTCTCTCACTAGAAGTGTTCCTATTATTTTCTGTACATTCTCAGATAAAGTAAGCAGCCATAAATATACTTTATTGTCTTCTCTTACTAAAATCCATTCTTTACTTACATTAGATTTCTCATAAAAAGACATAATGTCATCTAAACGTTTAATTTTTTGCGAGTCAACAAACTGCTTATATGTTTCGAGGCTGTACGCTATAGCTTTTTCAAGTTGATCTTCTTCTACATCACACACTTGAGGATTTTTTATGTTGCTAAGGTCTGTTGGGATTCTTCGCAACCACCGCTGCTTCCACTGTTCATTTCTTGGTAAACTAAATGTTGTAATATGACTTGGCCCTTACTCAGAGTTTTCACTGCGATAATTCGATCTCCAGCCTGACACACTGCATTTTTTAGGCTACAATATTGGTACAATAATTAGATGTTATAAAAACAAAATCTGTACCTACCTGTTTGTGTTTTTTTAATTCTTCTAATGCTAAGGCTGTATGTATATCTGTAATTGTTACAGTGACTTCCTTGTTCTATTCTTCTACTCAGATAAACAATTAACAATTTGATAAACAAAAACGTACGTAACCTCAAGTACATAAAATCAACAACATGGCAAGTAATAGTATATTACGTAACGTGTGTTGTAAGAAGCATTTTACGCACGAACGGAAAAGTTACGCACGAAGCCGCGTTAAAATGCGTTACAACACGAGTTACGTACTATACTTTACCTACGATCTACTTGTACTAGTATTTATAACCTTATTAAGGGATTTGAAGTACAAGTAAAAACGTACATCCTCGATGCCCAACCAAGTTTTATAAAAGTCGCTCCACGATGCCCAGCCAAGTTTCGTAATAAAAGTCCATCCTAAGTAGTATTTATTTTTATTAAAAATGTATGTAGAATTACCGGAATTGCATAAAATAGCGTATACACCTGTCGACTAAAGTCACATTAATCCCTTAGGAGGATTACTTCCCTCAGGAATCAAATGGGCCACTTTAGTCGCTTGGTGTATAATATACTAATTGTTTACTAATATATGAGATACATTCAGACAGCTAAAAGATGCGGATTGAATGAATCGGAACCAATTATCATATAATTCCAAATAACTCTTAGTATTAAATGCAATCTCATATCTAATAAATGTTATCCACCATTTATATATAGAATACAATTAAACGTTCAATATCCAAGTAATAAATTTTGAATAAAATGGCTACGTCTATTGACAGTTGCTATGGAAGCCGTGCGATTTACTTTACAGCCGTGCGTTTTGTTTTACCGTGCGTAATAGACGTCTTACATTGATTGCCGACTGTGTGTTTTTGACTACTTACAGGGCGGTCGTAGGTAAACATCGTTTTTGGATTCTCGGCCTCAGCTGGTCACGATATATTTACGCACCAAGGCTTGTCTTTCTCGTCGGGTACGTTCTAAACAGTGGTTTGAATCACCGCAGTGACTGAGTATAAACAGCAAAGGCAAATCAAAATACAGTGTGACCCACTTAAGATCGCAACACCCAGTTATAGCGTTTAATTCACATTTGATTAACTTAAAATTTTGGTGGTTTAAAAAGATCGGCAAGAGGACTATTTTTAGTTAATAACATTTTATTAATGTCAGTAGCGTACATTTTTAGGGGGCTTCAAAACGTCGATTTTTCAAAAAAAAGTTATTAGCGATTTTTTTATTGGATGTTCGGTTACCATACTGTAAAGTGTATCCCTTGAAACCCCTAAATCCAAATGTTGAGTATTGTCACTTCACCGGTGTCTGACATGTAAGTCGTCAAAAATTGTTTTTTTTATTTTTGAACAGCTCTGTATACACGGTAGTCGAAGTTTTATGAACTCCGTATTTTGGTGTTCAGTAAAAAACAATTAGTTGAATGGTTGCTCGTGTCAATATTTGGTTTTTTGTCAGTAGCGTATACGTCTATAGGGGACTTCAAAAATTCGTGTTTAAAAAAATCCTGTAGGACCAAATACGTTTACTTAGGATTAAATAAATAAACCAAATTTTTATGAAATTTCAACTGCACCAATTTAAAAATAACCAAACACTAAATAAACAAAAATTAACTGAAATAGAGGTTCAATACATTTGTCCTTATGTTCTGCACTGCATTCCTTATCTGTTGGGGTGTGATTGCTGCATAAGCTCGACGTATTTGTTTATTTAGTGTTTGGTTATTTTTAAATTGGTGCAGTTGAAATTTCATAAAAATTCTGTTTATTCATTTAATCCTAAGTAAATGTATTTGGTCCTACAGGATTTTTCAAACACGAATTTTTGAAGTCCCCTATAGACGTACGCTACTGACAAAAAACAAATATTTACAAGGGCAACCATTCAACGAATTGTTTTTTACTGAACACCCAAATATGGAGTTCATAAAACTTCGACTGCCGTGTATACAGGGCTGTTCTAAAATCAAAAAAGCAATTTTTGACGACTTACATCTCAGACACCGGTGAAGTGACAATACTCAAAATTTGGATTTAGGGGTTTCAAGGGATACACTTTACAGTGTGGTAACCGAAAATTCAATAAAAAAATCGCTAATAACTTTTTTTGAAAAATCGACGTTTTGAAGCCCCCTAAAAATGTACGCTACTGGCATTAATAAAATGTTAATAAGTAAAAATAGTCTTCTTGCCGCCCTTTCTAAACCACCAAAATTTTAAGTTAATAAAATGTCAATTAAACGCTATAACTGGGTCACAGCGCGCGGTGACTGGCGACGCATACAAATATATTATTCATGCATCTCTTATCGGTTTATTTTAAAACACTAAATATTATCCTGATTGCAAATTTATTTTAATATTTCTCCCCGAAGGAAACAAAATAATTCACAAAAAAGCGGCACGTTTGCCCTTATCGGTATCGGGTCAGGCCACATGTTTGTATTTTCTCTTTCTTTTTTAATTGTGAATATTATCTATACCCATTGCGACCTTCTCATTCCGTAAAAGCAAAAGTTTATATTCCTAATGCCTATAATAACATCATATCGGCTTAAATCACCGTTTGTAATATTTGTAAATTATGATATTTTATATCGATTTTCGATCGGAGCGGTTTTCCAATGCTAGTGTCGATGATACCAATATTGCAGTATTCGGTTGAAACTGAATGACCGATAACCGCATCTGCGAGAACTGAATCACCGGTAGCGCCAGTGATTTTACATTCACCGTTAAAATACCATGGTTACTGATATATCGACCAAGACTATTTTGCATGGTTTGTTAATCACATAACTTGGTTGTTCAATTCCAAACCCACACTCTTGAAACTAGAAGTTTATTCAGTCCAGTTCCACAGACTGTGCCAAACTACTCCAGATATACGAAATAATTAATCAAAACAATGTCGTCAGCCATGTTGCTTTCTCCAATACCGTTACCCCATTTGATTTTAAGACCCTGTTTCTCAGGGATATCCCAGCCGAAAGATTCTAGGAGCCAAAACTATTTTTAGTGGGTCAAAGTCATAAAATAAACTGATAGATAATGCTATATTGGCAATGTCTCATATCTACCACTGCGGAAGAACACAAGAATTCTGGCCAGAACACTGGCATATTACACTACATACATTTGTATTAGAATTCTTGTAAATAGGGAAACAGAAAAATTTAATAAATATTTTTATAAAAACAAGTGGATAATAAATGATATCAACAAACTAGAAATATTCCATTTATTATTATTCTTATTTAACACTCCAAGAAGAAACTTTCCCGTGATCTTTGAAAGTTATACCACACTCGTTGGCTTTGTCTCTAACGTTATCGCAAAGTTTTAGTAAATCCTGATTTTTATCAGCTAAACCTATGGTCCGCACTTCTTTCCTAAATTCATTTAAAATGTCCACAATATTACTAAAGTCGTTTGAAACTTCAATGCTAGAACTCAAGTTTAATCCAAACGTTTTCAAAATATTAGTAATAAAGTTCCTAACAATTAAAACAGAAACGATACCGTCTTTAATACTAGAAGATGTTGAAGAATACAACATATTGTTTGTAGTCGACACTAGTTCATTTAAAATTTTTATCACAGACGGAGTATCGAAATTATCACATAAAGCATTGTGGATATTATTAGTACTCTTACTAATTAACTGTTTTATTATATCTTCATTAATTGTTGCTTTAAGAAACCCATTCTTAAACTCGTTACAAGAATTAATGAAGTTTTTAAAATTATTATAATTATTTTTTGCAGTTGACATTAATTTTTCACTATATTCCATGTTATTTTCATAACGTGACATAATACAAGCCATTCTGAACACATCTGCTGGAGTATTCTGCAACATTTCTTGAATTGAAATGGTATTTCTGAGAGATTTGGACATTTTTTCAGTTTTGTTAATCTGTAGGTGTCCTGTATGAATCCAATAGTTGACCCACTGTTCAGTGTTGTGAAAAGCGCAAGACTGAGCTTCTTCGTTTTCATGATGTGGGAATCTCAAGTCTATTCCTCCAGCATGAATGTCAATATTTTCACCAAATATTTCTGAAGCTAAGGCAGAACATTCAATATGCCATCCTGGTCTTCCTTTACCCCAAGGACTGTCCCAAAAAGGTTCACCATCTTCCTTTATAGTTTTCCATAAAGCAAAATCTAAACTGGATTTTTTTATGGTAGTTGGTTTGGCGATTTCATCTTGGTTGCCTATATTTTGCAATTTACCGTATGTTTTAACGCCATTTATATTGAAATATACAGAGTTATCAGATGCTATGTATGCTCGGTCATGTTCAAGGAGTTTTTGTATAAAACTTATTATTAAAGGTATATTCTCAGTAACTTTCATTATGATACTCGGCTCTTCAATTCCTAATTTTTTCAAGTCATACAAAAATTCTTTTTCATACTTCTCTGTTAGCTTATTTATGTTCACCTCAAGTTCATTTGATCTCTTAATTATCTTATCATCAATATCTGTAATATTCAAACAACTGATTAAACCATATTTAAAATAATCTTTAAATATCCTTTGTATTATATCTAATTTTACGTAACAACTTGCGTGTCCTATATGCGAAGAATCATAAACTGTAGGTCCACAAGTGTACCAAGTAACAAGATCTTTATTTTTTAAAATTAATGGTTCTTTTTGCCTCGTCACACAATTATACACATTTATTTCCGTTTTAAAACCTTGAGGAACTATCCAACTGTGAGTTTTACGAACTGATTCACAATTTCGCTTATATTTTAATAATACTCTACGAAACATTTTTGTAGGTTCTATATATTAGGTTATGTTTTGAAATTTGAAATGAGATGTGGCCTTGATAGATTAGGAACGAATGGCTTAAGCCGATTTCAGACTGACGACTTTTTGCAGTCGAAGCAGCGAAAAGTCGAGCGTTTGTGGTTGACTATTCACTGTCCTAAAAAACATGTAAAAAGCGATTCGTATCCACACGGGCGTTGCAGTCAAAAAACGCCCGTGTGAAAATGAATCGCTCTTTACATGCTTCGTAAATGGCAGTGGCAGGTATCGACAGTCCACCACAAACGCTCGACTTTTTGCTGCCGACTTCGACTGCAAAAAGTAGCCCCGTCGCCCGTCTGAAAGCGGCCTTAGAGTTCTAATACAATGGTCGCAGGAGTGCGCTTGCATTTG
Source organism: Galeruca laticollis (assembly GCA_963921935.1). NCBI lineage: Eukaryota > Metazoa > Arthropoda > Insecta > Coleoptera > Chrysomelidae > Galeruca > Galeruca laticollis. The sequence continues at coordinate 71,186,963 of OY998181.1, forward strand.
TTAAGGTGGGTCCTCATGGGCGGATTTGGAGCGGACTCAATTTGACAGCGCATACGCTCGTTTCAGCGTACTGGATCCTGACGATTTATGTTTATTCCGTTTCAGCGGAGACAGTTTGTTTACAAATAGTAGGTAGGTAATGCCTTCATAGAAAGTTAATTAATATTGTATTTTTGATTGTGTCTTCAGTTGAATACTTATAAAATGGAAAGCGATATATACCGACCTAATTTTGCAATCAAATTATCGAAATGTTCGAGGCGAAGGCCTGCCATCAAGCAGAATCTAGTGTAAAGTTACATTTAATTCATCAATTGCAAAAAGAAATAACAGTAATTAGTAGAAGAAAGGGATTTTGGGTAATAGAAATTTTTACAGCAGAACAAAGCTTCAATATTATGAAAAAATAAATCAAACTGCAAACAAACCGCAACCATTATAACCTGAAAAGCAAAATTCCTCAACGTGGTCAACAATATCTTTATCTAGCACGTGCTCACTACTGTCATTAAACGCCAGTAGTACGCCGAAAACTAGAGACAAATTCTACTTTTCAGCGGACTGTTGGCGTAATCCGCGCAGATTAGTGACAGCGCACTTTTGATAGATCACGTGATCATTTCAACCAACCACATCATCGAGCACCAGTGCGCTCTGCTTATAGTCCGCACATGAGGACCCACCATCAGTCACACTACTCGGGCGAGATTTGTGTGATTACACTCATAGACAGCGTTGCCATGTCTGTTGAAAACTATTTAAAATATCAAAAACATGGTTATTTTTTTACAACAATAATGTTTTATAGACATATCTTTTCAAATGTTACCAAAACATACGTAGATATATACAAATACTTTTTTTGTATTTTTTATTAGAATGTTATGTGTTACCTGGTTCATGTTCATTAAGGGCCGATGTTATGTGTTACCTGGTTCATGTTCATTAAGGGCCGATTGTACAATCCGAGTTTAACCTCGGTTCAAGATAAACCTGGTTCTTAACGTTGTACAAAACTAGTTCAGATCCTAAACCGCGTTTAACTACGAGTTCTACAAAGCGGTCAATTTTCCCCGCTTAAACCAAGTTCAGAAGTATTTTTAAATTTAGTATGTTGCTACCCCAGCATACAACGTTGTGTTGGTGACGTTGATACTGACAGAGAGATAAAAATAAACAAATTTTGATTTTTCATTTGAAACAGTTTTGATTTTTATTGGTTATCTCTTGGACAAATAACAGTTATCTTTATTTTTTAAAATGTAAGAAATGTCTGAAGATGAAGATTTCATGGAATTAGTTAATAATTTGCAACAGCCAGAAAGGCAACCACAAAAATATATACAAAGGGACAATCATTTTGTGAAGTGGAATGACACTAATTTTTTACAAAGATTAAAACGTTAGCTCCGCAAAAAGTAACGGTACTTTTATAATTAAATTCGGATTCAATTTTGATCTAGCACTCATTTTTCTTGGGCGTTATATTGACATCGCTCTTTTTATTTTCCAGAATGTCTCTATATTGTTTAGCTAGCTGCACCAACAAGCTTTCTTTTGAATTAGTGAAGTTTGGTGCTCTTTTTTGTTTTTGTTCCATATTTTTATTTTAAATCGATAAACACATAAAAAACAACACACACAACTACAACGTATTCTCTAACCTCATAAAATAGAAAAATAGTGGTTACTCAGCTTCTCTACTTCACTCAAATGATAAGAAGAAGAGAAGTCATATTTTACATACTCTCTTTTTTTCTTATAAGATAAACAAAGATACCCTTACATACTTCATAAATTCGAAATATGGCAACCCCGTGTATATGATACCAGCATTACAATAATGGAGTTTACCTGAACCGCCGTTGAACGAGATATGTACAATTCGTATCCTTTTAATAGACCGGTTCAACCATTTGTTGAGTTCAGATGAACCTTGGTTTAAGCTTGCTATGTACAATCGGCCCTAACTATCCAAATTCGTTTTATTCCCAATTTCTAATGTATCTTTAACTTATTAGTAGTTATATGATCTGTGAACTTATTGTTGCTCCTCCGAACACTCATAGATGTCAGTTAGAGTAGGTGATTTGTGAATACTACCTGCAATACAATGCAAGACGCAATATTTCTTGATCACAAGCATGCGCAGATGAAGCTCAGCTGATATATCTCGGAATTGCAGCTTTATCGGTTTGGTGTCATAGTTGCAATTCTAGGGAGAAATCTAGTTACTTTGGTTTAACAACCAATCAAATGTCAGTCAAATGGCTTGATCACAAAATACTGACGACGGGTCCGTTTTCTGTGAACTTGATTGACTGTAGCTGTTGTGGAAACACAATTCTAAAATAGAATAATTTTTTACCTACATAATCTTTCATACTGAATATTCAAGCTTAAAATTGTTTATATCAATTTAACAATAACTCCTTTTTATTAAAAACCCGCCATCGTGATAAATTAAACATGAATGTTAGTATTGTAGCTCAAATATCACAGAAATCATCACATTTAGAATTGGTCTGTAATATACATTCAGATAACCTTGTAATATTCAGTAAATTTCCATTATAACAAAAATACTCAAGTTTCAACATTTAAAATCTTTGCAGTTTCATTCTCTCTCAAATCATTAGTATAAAAAAACAGCAGAAAAACAAACGTTTGTCGGGCCGTTTAATCTACAGTCGAACGATTCATGGCGGCACCTTTTATCAACCCGAAAGGGATTTTTAGAAATTTTAGCTTGAATGTGTATCTTTCTCTCCTCTCGCTAAAAAAGTGAGACACAATTTAACTGCAAACTCAAGTAAATTCACGTTATATATTCAGTCGGTTTTTAGACCCAAAAGCAAACTTATGGTCCATGACCACACAAAATGTATGTATTCCGATTTCCGATGTAAACGAGTGTTACATCAATCGAACTATAACGTCTCTCAATTAATTAGTATAATATGTAGTATTTTCAATATTGGTCTAAAGATCATATTTAGTACTGTCTAATGTACAGCAAGTGAATAAATTCAATAGTAGTACAATTTGTTTTATAACCGGTCCTAGTGGATTAAAAGTGTATCATCAAATTGAACACACCAGTTAACTGCAAGTTATGGGGAGAAGAAAAAAGCAGTTGGGAATGCAGTTCCCCTTGGAAGAGTAGAAGGTAGGAGATATCATTTTATTAATAAGTAACTCTCAAGCCAAATTAAGGCCTTTTACTCCAACAGTAGCACTTTTTTTTTGTATAACTAACCTTCTTGTTGATTCGTGATTTTTGTTAATGCCATTTTTTTCAAGTTTTTTATTTGCCTTGCATAATGTCAAACAACGTGCAAGATTCATCACATGCAATATTTTGACCTTGCAATAAATTACATGCAATTACTTGCAGATTGTATTGCTTCATGTCAAGCGGCCTTTACGCTCGCGCAACCAGTTCATTCGACCAATGTATTGCCACTTCTCTTGAAATTAAGTCCATTCAATACGATAATGTAGAAACGAATCTCATTTAGCTTCCTCTCGCATCGTTCAAATTTCGACTATAAGGCGGCGGATATGAATTCGTACGATAATTTATTTCTACAAGTGATTGATTTCCTTTCCGAGTATCTAACGGATTGATGGCTTAATTAATAACGTAAATATTAAATTTAATTATATAGACTCCGTTTCACGAGAGATAACCCCACCTGAAGTTGTAGTCGTATCCGCGGATTGTCAATTTTCCAACTTCAGGTGACCTCAGTGTTGTTCTTGGACAGTACTAAGGAATCAGAAATTAAATAGTTTTAGAGGAAAATATGTGATGAAAGGAATCTATTAATGCAAATAACTCTAATTTGGCGACAATTGCTTTGTTGATGTTGGGAGAGTTTCTTGCATCAAATAAAGACTTTAGCTACTCTGAATTTCGAAAAGTGAAAACTTCCTTGTAAGTACATTATTATTAATCTTTGGCGCTAAATAAAATTCAATTCACACAAGCCATTTGTAAACCTATGTCATAAGTTATTTTTGAGGTTAGCTTATCAGTTTATTTACATATTAGTGACTCGAGCAAACTCTTTTTTTTGATAAGTGATGCGACGCGAAGAAATGCCTTGCGTCACTTGTCATCATCTGATCCAAGGTATGGCCAAAGAATACACCAACCAACAAGAAGCGAAACTTGTGCTATTTTAGAATTCATTTTCTAAGTGCGCATGTCTGAGTGAGAGTCAGTTATCTGTCAATGTCATGTGATTTTATTCATTTATTGTTTACATGTTTACATTGTTTAGCAAAGAATATTCTTTGTTGTACGGTTTTCCCTTATTTACAATATAATAATATATATTTTGTTTGTGTTTTTAATTGTTTAAAAAACTATTATATTAGTTATGGCGCCAAGAACTTGTGCAGTTCGTGGGTGTCATTCAAGAGATGGAGACGGAACAACTATGTTTAGATTTCCTAAAGATCCTGTAAGGTAAGAGGAATTGTTTCTATATGCAATAAATTATAAATATATATTTCTTTTTTTAAATATGTTATTCTTCCATTGCACCTATACATTGTAAGTTGCGCGAATCTATGTTTTGAGTGTTAACATTCCTCTTTCTCTGTGTCTTTGATAACATAAATAATAATAACACAATCAAGGAATACACTACAATAAGCGTCACTGCTGATGAGTTCAGCTTGAATATGTTGAATAATAATACACAATAATCAATATTAATTGGTAGTAGTTTATTTCTTTTATACACATATGATAAATAAAAATATAAATATACTTACTTAGCTTTATTTACATTTTAGAGCACAGTTATGGTTGGATGCATGTAACCGTGGAGATTTGTTTGAAAAAACCCTAGACTCTTTACATAACAATTATAAGTTATGTCAACTCCACTTTGAGGATAAATTTATTTCCAAAAGGGGACGTAAAAAGTACCTATGTCTTCAAGCTGTGCCTACAATATTTCCATGGTTAAAACGCAAGGGCCATGTTTTGGTTGGTGTATTCTTTGGTATGGCGGCAACAACAAGAGATGTCAATAAAAGAATTATCAAGCGAGGGTTGGTTAATACCAAAAGTAAATGCCGGAGCGTCTTAGCGAGGATTAGTATTAACCGTTACGTCATCGTTTGATGTCAAATTACGTCACGGTTAAAACAACCAGGGGGTCAATTCTCGAGATCGATCGTTCGTGGAGCGTACACGCTCGTGAACGAGTGAAGTCGAACGTATAGTTCGCATGAAGTCAATTCTCGGGCATATCATCAATGATTAAATTCTCGATATCGTCCGTTCGTGACGTCATGAGCGTAGATTTGTGGAATCTGCAATTCTCGGGGAACTAATCATGAGCAAATCGTTCCCAAACGGTCGCTTAAATAATCGTTCGACGACGAGTGCTCTTTATCAAACTTTCGTTGGGTACGTTGAGCTGAGCGAGTTTTTTTGTTAACTGTTTCCTGTGTGTTATTTAAATATTCAATCTTTTCTCCTTCATTGTGCTTTTTTTTGAAGTAAAAATGAATGTAGACGAAATTTTGTTGGACAATATGAATGATATTGTGAGGGAAGCTGAAATTTTGGTTCAAGAAGGTGTTGAAAGACAATATTATGAGAGATTTCGGCTGAATCCATTAGACAATTTAACAGAAAATATGTTTATCCGTTTATTTCGTTTGAACAAACAATTAGTTCGAGATTTGATAGAAATGTTGAATCCCTTTCTCACTCCACCTAGAAGACTTCATGATTTGGATAAACAAACAAAGGTGAGCTGTTATTCTCAAAAGTGATGATATATACCTAACTAATATTATAACAATAGGTACTGGTTGCGCTGAAATTTTTTGCATCTGGAAGTTACCAAATGGATATTGGTGCAAATGTTTGGATAGGAGTCAGCCAATCTTCTGTGAGTAGGTGCATCGAAGAGGTTTCTGCTGCTCTCAATTCCAATCAAATTTTCAACGAACATGTCAAATTTCCTTCGACAATTAGAGAATGTGAAATTCTACGTGAAAAGTAAGTTCATTATAATTGATTTGAATAAGTATCTTATTTTCATATTCAGTGTCACCATTATAGGAACCTATGTGAATTTATTTTACTTATTATTCAAGTGAAATTGTTTTTTATTTTAATTTTCTTATGGTCTAATTGACCCTGTTCTATAGCTACTTCATTCGCCTCATCATGTTTCAAGAAAAAAATTGTGTTTGTGTTTTAAATGAAATAAATTCCCATATGTATAACATAATGATATTAATGGCCAAAGATTAATTTTTAATATAATTTTATATATCTTACAGTTTCAATCAGAAATTCGGGTTTCCTGGAGTTATAGGAGTAATAGACTGTACCCATGTAGCCATTGTACCCCCATCTGAAGCAAGAGAAGAACATTTATATGTCAACAGAAAAAAATATCACTCATTGAATGTTGAACTAGTAATAATTTCCGTCCTGTGTGATATTGTTCATATTATGAACTTTTATTTTAGATATGCAATAGTAATTTTCGTATTATGAATGTGAATGCCCGTTTTCCAGGAGCAACCCATGATGCATTTATTTGGAATCAATCTGCTTGCCAAGATGTCCTTCGTAATCTTTTTTTGAGAACAAGAAGATCTTTTTACTTACTAGCTAAATCGTATCATTTAGTGGTACATATTTAATAAGAATTGTATTTTAGGAGACTCTGGATATCATCTGAGACCCTGGCTTTTAACTCCTTTTGATGGTAACCCAGATCCAGGTACACCTCAATTCGAATTCAACCAACACCTGAAGCACACTCGTTGTTTGATTGAAAGGTGTAATGGGCTACTGAAGATGCGCTTCAGGTGCTTGTTGAAACATAGGGTACTACATTACACACCGGAAAAGGCAGGCCAAATAATAAATGCTTGCATTGTGCTTCACAATATATGTGTACAAAACAATATGCCTGAACCAGACCTAGAGATAGGTGATGAACTTTTAGATTATGGCACGTATCCTAACATTGGTAATCAAAATATCGGAGTAGGAGCCATGGCTCGAGTTAACCCCGAATTGGTAGAGGGAAGAAGGACTCGAAATATAGTGATGAATTATTTTCAGAATTAAATTATGGGTGACAAATATACACTTTGTTTTTTTTTAATTTTTTATTTTTGTAATGCAATAGAAATATATTTATTAAACAAAACAAAAATAAATAGGTCAAAAATTCACAGAAAGATCATCTACAAATAATCAGTTCTGAAGATTTCTGAGGTACTAATGCAACTTCAAAATAATATCACAATAATTTAAAAATAAATAGAATTCTTATAAAAATAAATATAATATGAAACAATAACATCTAAATAGTGTACTTACAACTAACAGTGAACACTGATATTACCTCTAAAAATTGTCAAATTTTGCTAGAAGAATATCTTTCAGATCTTTTAATTCTGATGCAATATGTTGATTTGCTATAACATTTCTCTCCATAAACTCAAGTTTTTTTGTAAAGTAGTCTTTCTTTAATTGTAGTTTCTCTTGTAGAAGAGCTATGGTTTTGTTGCTTTGATCCACAGCCTTATCTAAGCGTTGTGTAGCGACATTCCTTGTAGTTTTTTTCTTTCTTACCTCAGCAATATTTTTTGATGTGTCCCTGATATAGCTGTGCTCTATGGCAATATTTTCCTTTATGGTTTCATTCCTAAGATTAATACTTGATAAATCAGTAGAATTTATGGGATTTTCATCATCCAACTCAATCTCCTCAACCTTCGATTCGACTACTCCCAAACCTCTTATAGCAGTATCACCAATGATTTCTGCGATTTTCTCCTCTGATTGAGAGAGATCCGGTATTGCAGGGCCGCCACCTGTTTTTGAAGAATGGGCATTCATCATCGCCTTCTTAGTCTTAGTTCTTGACTGAATATCATGCCAACTCTGAAAAAAATACTTCATGAGTATATGAAATATGCCACATACACTGTTTTAAGCATATACCTTCCTCCATTCTTTCCAGTCTTTTTTTGCACCCGGGGTTGCATTCAACATACTTGTAACGTCCTTCCACATTATTATGGAGTCCTGTCTGGAATAATTTGAGGAAAATTTTTGTTTTAATTGAGGATGGGAGCGCATAAATTCAATTAAAATGTCCTTCTGTTCAACCGACATCGGCTTACTTCTTTTATTGTTCATTTTTGACCAGAAAAACAAAATAATATTTCCAACCCAACGAGAACAAAATTCTAAATCTGAAAAATACACTACAAGTTCAACCCAAATATTATTGTGTCAAAGATTACTAAATGTGTATAGTTTTGAGGTTGGTTCACGCCACAAAACAATTCACGTAGAACACAGAAAACCCATTCTTCGATGCATTATGCGACGATGCCAAGTTTATTCTTCTTTCGAAATGAGCGAATACTTTCGTTAGAACGAGTAGGTGAAGATATGGCCGAGAATTGACTTCATTCGAACTATACGTTCGACTTCACACGTGTATGCTCCGTGAACGATCGATCTCGAGAATTGACCCATAGACATAATTATATATATATATATATATATATATATATATATATATATATATATATATATATATATATATATATATATATTTCTTTATGAGGTGTTCTGTGTGCTAAGTGAGGCGAGAATAGAATTGTTTTATGGAGTAAAGCTCAAATTTCTCATAATATTGTCTCTCAACACATTGTACCAAAATTTCAGCCACCTCACAATATTACTCATAATGTCCAATTTCCACATTCATTTTTACTTTTACAATAGGGGAGAAATGATTAAATATTTAAATAATAGGTACACAGTAAACAATCATGAAAAAACTCGCTTAACTCAACGTACCCAACGAACGTCTGATAACTGATAAAAAGCACTCGTCGTCGACCGATTAATTGAACGACCATTTGGGAACGAATAGCTCATGATTCGTTCCCGGAGATTTGCAGATTGCACAAATCTACGCTCATGACGTCATGAACGTGTACGTTCAATGAACGAACGATCTCGAGAATTGACTCCCAGTAACCATGTCGGGAGCAGAGTTGTAGCGGTTGACAGATGAGAAATTTCAAATTTGTTTATGGCGTATTTATTAAAACTGAAGTTCTTAATCGGAAAACGATAATGAACACTGAAAAACAAATCAAAACAGCGAAAATTTAACTAAACAAATCCTCTAGACCGTACAGAAAGTAGATAAAGACTTTGGTAAATACCGCTATATCAATGCGACCAGTATAACCATGACGTATTTTGACATTACCGCCGGTAATAACCACTCGCTCGCTTGGACAGGCTAATAGTTGTATTATAATAAAACATCCAAGTCATCTATCGTATTATTTAATTACCTGCTCACCAGACAAATACCTTAAACATGGCGCAGCCAAGACATAGCAACAGAGTCTGAAAAAAGGTGGCAGGTTCAATAAAATCCGGTTTGATAAAGTTGATGAAATAATCGGGTCGGCCCCCAAACTAGAGGACAATGGCGATGGCAGGACCGGTAAAGCTTCCCCCAGATTTTAACCTACAAGGGGAGAATGCATGTACCGAATGGAAATTTTGGAAAGTGTCATTCGAAGATTACTTAATTGCGGCAGGACAGCACGAATCTGCAAACAGAATAAAACTGGCCATATTAAGAAACTTAATTGGGGCCGAATCTGCTAAAATTATGGCTACTTTTGAAGTAACCCCAGAAGAGGAAGGTAAATATGACCCAATAATACAAAAAATTGAGGACTATGTAAACCCAAGAGTAAATGAAACGTTTGAAAGGTACAACTTCCTAAAAAGAACACAGAAACAATTACAATGCAGCAGACCCAGAGGAAACCCCTAAAGACAAGGCTTTGCGAGATAAAATTATAATGGGAATAAGGGACTCCACAACCCGTGAAGCATTACTACGAATAGATAACCTCACACTTGACAAAGCTATCAAATGTTGCAGGACAACTGAGCAAAGTAAGCAACAAAATAAGCAGTTCCATAATAATGACCAGGAAGAATGTGAGGTACATAGAGTAAGAAATAAAGACAGTGAAACATACACAAACAATCAAAAAAGTGGATACAACGATACGAAATTCCAGTGCAGGCGATGTCAAAAAACTCATGGTCCAAGAGAATGCCCAGCATTTGGCAAGAAATGCAATAAATGTGGGAGACTTAACCATTTTGCCAGTGCATGTAGAATTAAAAGTGTGAAGACAGTAGAGCAAGACAATGATATATTTTTTATAGACAGTATAAGTGAACTAAGTAAAGGTAAGAAATATTTTTCAGAAAGTATTGTACTTGAAGGTCATAACATAAAAATTAAAATTGATACCGGTGCTGATGTAAGCATATTGTCAGATAAAATTTTCAGAAAAGTTAACAAACAATTTAAAGTTAGGGAAACAAATTGTATTTTGCAAGGGTTTCAAGGCACAGTAGTCAAACCCATAGGTACAGTTAATCTCCTGTGTAAATATAAAGATAAAGAAATTTTTGAAGATTTTGTAATAGCTCAGGAAGCAAATCAGGTGTTGCTAAGTGGTGTAGCAAGCATAAAATTTGGGTTAATTAAAAGAATAAACTCCGCAGATCAAAATAAAGAAATTTTTAAAGAGTCAGAGGGTAAAAATGAAAAACTTGAATTCATAAAAGCAAATAGGGATATCTTTAATGGTTTTGGTAGGTTCTCAAAAGAATATAAAATTGTCACGAAAGAAAATTTTGAACCAGTAAGCCACCCACCAAATCGAATACCATTAGCAATACGTAATGCGGTAGAGGCTGAGTTAAATATGCTAGTTAAAAATAAAGCAATTATAAAAGTAGATGAAATAGACCCCCGTTCTAGTGTTAACCGTGTGGTATTGGTAGAAAAAACAGATTAGATTATGCTTGGATCCTTCTGATCTAAATCGACAAATAATCCGAAAGCCGCGAGTTGTTCCTAACATTGAAGAGATATGTAGTAATTTAATAGGTAAAAAATACTTCTCGGTTTTCGATATGTCAGAAGGTTACCATCATTTAAAATTAGATGAAGATTCATCATGGAAATGTTGTTTCTCGACACCATTTGGTACATACCGATATGCGGTGTTACCATATGGATTATCTAACTCACAGGATTTATTCTAAGAGGTAGTTGGGGAACACTTCTCAAACATCCCCAATATACAAATTCTTCATGATGACATGATAGTTGCAGGTAATAATAAAACTGAACATGATTTAGCAGTTAAACAAATAGTAGACAGAGCTAGGCAGGTAAATGCAAAATTCAATGAAAGCAAATTACAATATTATCAAAATAAAGTTAAATTTATGGGTCAAATCATATCACAATACGGTATGGAAATATTGAATAGATGAGGCTTTTACTTGATGAAGATCCATACTGAACGATGAAATAAAACAATATAGTTTGTTTAAATCTTCATATATTTGAACTAATGTTCAATTTAAACTTGTTGACGCGTTTCACTAACACAGTAGCTTTGTCAAAACGTTTTGACAAAGCTACTGTGTTAGTGAAACGCGTCAACAAGTTTAAATTGAACATTAGTTCAAATATATGAAGATTTAAACAAACTATATTGTTTTATTTCATCGTTCGGTATGGAAATAGACCCATGTAGAATTGAGTCGTTGTGCAAGCTGGAAAGCCCAAAAAACAAGTTAGAATTACAAAGGATCTTAGGATCTATTAACTATGTCAGAAAATATATATCTAACATGGCAGAATACATGCATCCTTTATGTGAACTTTTAAAAGCAGATATAGAATTTGAATGGATGCCTAGACATCAAAATGTTCTCAATAAAATTAAAGATATAATTTCTAAATCTCCAGCACTTGTTCCTTTTGATCCAAACAGAAAAATAATAATGCAATGTGACGCTTCTAAAAATGGTATCGGATGTTGTCTTTTTCAACAATATGACAACATATTAAAATTAGTAGCGTGCGCGTCTAGAAACATGAACAATCATGAACTAAATTATAGCCAGACAGAAAAAGAAATGTTGGCAATATACTATAGTACGCAAAAATTCCATGAGTTCATTTACCACTACAAGGTCACAGTACAAAATGATCATAAACCAATAGTATCCATAATGAAAAAACCTATTGGCAAAATTGGTTCAGTAAGACTACGGCGTCTAAGAATCAAACTATTAAAATATGATTTGAATGTTATTTATGTCCCTGGCAAAGACATCCATTTTGCAGATATGTTATCTAGGCCTCCACTAAAAATCACAAATAGTCTTGATACACAAATGCATAACATGGTGCATACAGTATCAAAATAATTACCAATGAGTAGTGATAAAAAAGATTTCTTTAGAAGAGAAACAAGTCGCGATGAAACACTTACAAAGATTATAGACTTTTATTATAACGGGTAGCCAAATGAAAACAAATTATCAAATTGTGTTAAACAGTATTGTAATTTGAGAAACGACATATATGTAGAAAATGGTCTGCTTTTATATAATGACATGTTGATAATCCCAAAAAGCTGTAAAAGGTTAATTCTTAAAACTTTACATAAAGGCCACTTAGGGATAAATAAAGCAAAATATCATTTATTTTGGCCCAAAATGACTTCAGATATTTCAGAGTTTATTAAAGAATGTCACATATGTGAAAAATGTATGCCAAGTAATTACAAAGAACCTTTATTACCACACAGCGTTCCCAAACTAAATTTCAATAAAGTCTCGACAGATATACTAGAATATGGTGCAAAAGCGTACCTTATCATAATAGATCAATTCTCTCACTGGATTGAGCTAAGCCAGTTGAATTCTAAGACTTCCGAGTCAGTTATTAATGCTATGCAAAACGTCTACAAGATTTGGTTATCCTGAGACACTAATAGCTGACAACCTACCATTTATTTCCAATAAGTGTAAAAATTACTATAAACAAAATGACATTACAATCCAAACATGCACACCCCATCACCATCAAAGTAATGGACTAGCCGAAAAAGCCGTTAGTGTTTGCAAACAAATTCTAAAAAAATGTGACGAAGAAAAAACCGATTACAGAAATGCAGTAATGGAATACAATAACTCACCTATAACGTTTTTAAAAGTATCTCCTGCTCAAAGATTACAGAGTAGAAACCTTAGAGGGCAACTACCAACAAGCAGCGTAAACTTGGAACCTAAAGTCCAAAACCACATTTATACATACTTATGTAAACAAAAGGACCAAATTAAGTCACATTATGATAAAACGAGCCGGAAAAGTACTATGGATTTTAAAAGGGGGGATAATGTAGTAATTAAATCTAAAAATGCAGATGAACCTAGGTCATATTGGGTTAAAAAATTGAGTAACGAGAATGTTATTCGGCGTAACAGTTATCAAATGAAATTATCAGTAGTTAACAATATAACAATACCGATAACCACAGAGTGCTACAGCCTGAGTTGTACCCTGAGCTGATACAAGACTTACCTCATCAGGAAAACAATGTAAATATATCTGAAAATCACAATGATGTGGAAACGCATGATAATGTAGATATTGTAGAGGATGAGGAGTTAAATTTGTCGGATAGATATTTGGACTTACTATTGAACCCTAATGTAGAAATACATGAACAAAATGTAACTGGGCGTTGTATAAAGCCTAGGAAGGTATTAGATCTTTGAAAGGGAGGTGTTTGATAAGTGATGCGACGCGAAGAAATGCCTTGCGTCACTTGTCATCATCTGATCCAAGGTATGGCGGCAACAACAAGAGATTTCAATAAAAGAATTATAGTTTTATTATAATAAAACATCCAAGTCATCTATCGTATTTTTCAATTACCTGCTCACCAGACAAATACCTTAAACACTTTTGACATTTACTTGAAGCCCATAGGCGCGACCAGACACATAAACTTTCTTCTCTCCCCTCGAGCACCAACAATGCATTCGTGTTCCATACACATTGAGGTTATACTTCGTTTGTTATTTGTGTTATTATAGCAGTATTGATTATAATTTTTTCAATAATTTCATTGATGTCAGACATAAGAAACAAGAAACCAAAATTCACATAATTAAAAAAACTAACGGTAGAAACTATTTTTTGATATATGGTGCACACGCAAGCGCTCTTTTTAAATTTATTGTGCACTATGGAGTACTCAGGCGTGCTCGAGTCTACACATCGAACGCCACTTGTCATATATTCTTCTTTTTTCTATTCATATTTTTGACAGACGAAAATTCACATTCGTTTTCGCGCATAATTCAAAGTTGATAAGAAAAAATGCAATAATTTTCGTTAAAAATTAGTTTATTGCCAAAATAATGTATTTTTCGGTTAAATCGGAAAACACTCCAATTACTTAGCCGGAAAACACTCCAATTACTTAGCGATGGTTGCGTTGACAATCAACCGAAGAAAGCTGAAAACCAACAGTAAATGCCTTAAATTATAGTGAACTAAGAAATCATCTTAGTGTATTTTTTTCTAGTTAAATTTAATGTACGTTTAAAAAAATTTTAAGATATGCATGAAATAAAGCATGTTCACGTTGTTTTTTATTTTTCCTTGGATAATTATTTTCGAGCACTTTCCCGCCATTTCGTTGAAATTTTTTTGTTTCAGTATAATTTTTTTCTCGAGTACAATTAAAGCCCAAATCAGTATATTAGCAACCTTGAAATCAGTACATAACCGTGTACTGGAAAGAACACGGGTGTCTCTCGTGAAATGGATTCGAGTCTACTGCAATACCACAGATCATGCCATATAACTACTATTAAAAGTCGGAGTCTACCTCCAAATAAAATCCTGAGAACCGTTAGCTAATTCTAAGAATTGATACTATTTAAATTTTAGAATTGAGATACTATTTAAATTTTAGAATTGAGATACTATTTAAATTTTATTAAGAGTATCAAGTGTAGTCCTTTACTGTCTGTTCTGTCACAGTTAAGTGACTGATTTACTATAATCTGTTTCCTAACATTACTGAATTGTAAAACTCAGAGAATATATTCCATAGGTGTAGAATTTTAAATCTAAAGTTTATGTCATATGATAATTGTAATATATAATAAAAAACCTTCTACTTTTAGGCTTTAATCCACAAAACATACACATAAGTATCAACTTGACAGTATGTATGAATGTGACAACCCAGAAACAATAGTAAGGGCGAATATTATACACAATACGAGAATTTAAATAGTAAGGGAGACTCATATCAATTATATGACATTCTCCCCAGGTTTATTAAAGTTCATAGCCACTTAAATACTCCGGAGGATGTCGCTCTCTAGCAGAACGACGGACTGTAGGTACTTCTGGTTCAGTATTACTTGGAAGATTTTCAGTTATCTCAATTTCAGAAGATTCTTCTCGTGACTGAAAGTCTGCAGAAACCTTGTCTTCAGATGGGGGGTTAACTGTCGTTTGTAGTTCCTCTGAATCCATATTAACGTTGGCGTCTGATGATAAAGTTATATCTCCACGAGGTGCTAAGTGTTTCAGTGACACAGTTGATTCTTTTCCATCTTGGTGACGAATTAGAGCATATTCTGGATTCGCCTCCAATAGTTCAACTTCTTCCACTCAGGGGTCGTATTTGCTGTGACGAATGAACTTCTTCAAAAATACAGATGTGGACGGCTTCAACCAAGTTGGTAATGATGTTCCATAGGATGATCGACGAAGATGATTGAACATACGTTCATGAGTACAATTTGTTTCAGTGCACAACAGAGATCGAATGGAATGGAGTGCATCTGGAAGAGCTTCTTCCCATTTTTGTGTTCCTAAGCCTTTACTTTTAAGAGCTAAACTAATGCTTCTCCATATAATTCCATTGTACCTTTCGATTTGTCCATTTCCTTCAGGGTTATATGGTGTTGTTCGACTGGTTGCAACTCCTTTAGAATGAAGGAAATTAACTAAGTCATTGGATAAAAACTGTGATCCTCGATCCGAATGAATGTAAGCAGGCATTCCAAAAACTGAAAATAATTCCACGAGACAATTTATAACAGATGCAGTAGTGATATCCTTGCAAGGGTATGCAAATGGAAATCTAGAGTATTCATCAACAACTGTCAAGAGATATTTGTTTTTAGTGCAGCTGGGCAATGGTCCTTTGAAATCAATGTTTAGACGTTCTAAAGGTGAAGTTGCTTTAATCAAATGCGAATTCTTGAGTTTGAGAAATCTTGGCTTCAGTTCGGCACAAACAGGACAAGACAAAATCATTTTCTTGACATCTTCGAAAGAAAATGGAAGATTTCGATGACGTACAAGATGGTACATTCTTGTGATGCCTGGATGACAGAGTGACTAGTGTAAATCGAATAATTTATTACTACTTGTGGTTCCACAAATTCGAGAGAAGGCATCAGCTGCTTCATTGGATCGTCCAGGACGGTAAATGATATCGTAGCTGAAACACGATAGTTCCAACTTCCATCTTTGAATCTTTTCATTTTTAATTTTACTAGAATGCTTTCTGTGAAACATGAACGAGACAGCCTCTTGATCTGTGACGATTTTGAAATGTCTTCCTATCAAAAAATGTTTCCATTTTCTTATGGACTCTATGATAGCATAAGCTTCTTTCTCTACAGAAGAATGTGCCTTTTCTGATCCTGAAAAAGTTCTTGAATGGAATGCTACAGGTCGCCCTCCTTGGTTCAGTGTAGCAGCTAAAGCAATGTCTGACGCATCTGTTTCAATGACCAATGGTTCATCACCAGAGACTGTCCACAAAAGAGCTTTTGCAATATCGTCTTTCAATTCATTGAACATTGTGGCAGTATCAGCTGGTACGGGAAATGACTTACAGTCAATAAGTCTTCTGATTTTATCAGAATATTTTGGGATCCACCTGGAGTAGTGGGCAAACATTCCAATTATTCGTCGTAGAGAAGAAATATCTTGTGGCACAGGTAACTTCAAGAGTGGTTCCAATCTACTAGGGTCAGGTTACAAAGTACTATTTTCTATCACATACCCTAGAAGACATATAGATTTTTGTGAAAATTTAGACTTATTTTCATTAATTGTAAGCTGATATTTGTCGATGACGGACATAAACTTCCTGAGATTTACATCATGTGTTGACCGATCTTCGCCGCATACAGTTATGTCATCCAAATAGGTGAATACCCCTTTTAAATTCTCATCTGATATTATTTTATCAAGGGTTCTTTGAAAACAGGCTACTCCATTAGTAACGCCGAACGGAATCCGACGAAATTGATACAGTCGACCACATGCTTCGAAAGCTGTGTAAAATTTTTCGCTGTCTGCAATAGGGATTTGGTGGTAAGCACTTTTCAGGTCAATAGAACTGAACACTAGATATTTGGCAATTTTAGCAACCAGATCCTCAATATTCGGAACAGGATACGCGTCCAACAAGGTGAACTTATTGATGGTCTGCGAATAATCTATGACCATTCTCTTTCTGTGACGTTCATTCTTCGTTACCAAAACTTGTGCTCTCCAAGGTGACATACTTTCTTCAATTATACCCTCTTTCAGCAAATTTTTGATTTCGTTCGTGATAAATTTTTCATCTTCCGAATGTCGTCGAGGTTTACAAGCTATGGGTCTACAATTTTTGGTTAGATTGCCGAAAAGAAGTGGAGGAGCGACTTTCGCTTCAGTGAGGCAGCATATAGAGAGAAGAGGTTTGCTTCCACCAAAACTGATGTCAAGTTTGGAGTGCTGCTTCATAATATCCTGACCAATTATTAAATCAGTGCACAATTTTGGTAGAAGAGATACTTTGAAATTTGTATAAACATTCCCAAGAATTTCCAAGTCTATATAGCAGTAACCATTTATTGATGAAGACAGAGAAACTGAAGCCATTGAATCTTTTCCAGTGCTGGGATGTATGTTGAATTTACGCTCCTTAGCGAAAGTATAGTTTAGATAACTATCAGAGCTGCCCGTGTCTATCAAGGAAGTAGCGTGCATGTTGTTTATTTTAACATTAACAAGACTTTTTGATAAACTGAGAGGATGGTTTGTAGAAGCAATAATGTGGTCCGAAGTTGTAGTTTCAGTTGAACAATGGGAATGGTTAGACGAGGTGGAAGCCATTAGGGTGGAAGCTGAAGTTGATTTATTTTCTTTTGCCAGTTTTAACTTCATACAAACCATAGAAAAATGTCCCAACCTCTTACAGTACTGACAGATCTTGGCCCGCGCAGGGCATACGGTGCGAGGATGCTTGTTTCTGCCACAGAAATAACATTTTTGTGTGGTAGCAGTATTAAAAGAAATATTTTCGACATGATTCATTACTTCGGATGTTCTCCAGCAGTATTGGAAGAAGATGTTGCATTGACGCAAGACTGATATGATGGAAAATTGTAAGATTCTGAATATTTTTGTGCACTTTCCAATGATCTTGATTGAGAAACTGCCTGGTCTAGTGTGAGAGTACTATTCTCCAAAAGTCGTTGACGGATATGAGGTGTTACTAAACCTCTGATGAAGGTGTCTCTTATGAAGTCATTTCTGTTTTCTTCAGCAGTTACTGCTTTAAAATTGCATTCTTTACTCAGTATCTTAAGGGACTGTAAATACTGATCTATCGACTCACTCTTGTTTCCTCGTAGCAAGAATATGTCTAGCATATATTTCATTCACAGGATTGCTATACGCATTTTCTAGTGTTTTGATAGCATCTTCGTAGGTCGTGCATTCACAGATGAGTTCGAAAACTGTTGGAGATATGTAGTTGATAAGAAGTTTGAGTTTGTCATGATTTTCTGGCTTTGTACTCTCCAGAAAATTTTTGAAAGTCGTATACCAGTGTTTCCATTCCTTGGAAGCGTTAGTGTTATTGGCATTCACGTCGAATTTCTCGGGACGTAAAAACTTATCCATTTGTAATCCTTCAGTAGTTTTTGTGGATTAAATTGTAATATATAATAAAAAACCTTCTACTTTTAGGCTTTAATCCACAAAACATACACATAAGTATCAACTTGACAGTATGCATGAATGTGACAATCCAGAAACAATAGTAAGGGCGAATATTATACACAATACGAGAATTTAAATAGTAAGGGAGACTCATATCAATTATATGACAATAATGTATGAAAAACTAAGGAATGTGCGGATCTACAATTTATATAAATGCAATAGTATAGTTGGTGTCATATTAAGTAACGGTTGTCAAAAAATAATAACATGTCTAATTATGTATTTATAAATTATTGGTTGGTAAAATATGGTAGAACGAAACTTTTAAATATATGGGGCAAGTTTTCAATTAACGATCCACTGGAATAACAGTACCCTATGGAAATTATTGAAGATTAGTAATTAGTCACAGTCGTAGCAAAAATTGATTGCAGGTAGGGCTTGTAAATATTCGACGATTTTAGATATTCGTCGAGTTTACAAGAAGTATTCGTATAGCAGCCTTCTGCCCTGTAGATATATCCGCCTTTAAATTTTTTGGTAAAGCTATTCTTAATGTCTATAAAATGCTATTGTAAAATTTCATTCTTCTAGCTCCAGTAGTTTTAGCTGCGTTTTTATTTTGGTCAGTAATTTAGCTTTTTCTTATATAATACAGGTTTAGCAAAAGTTTGTTACAATTTTTTTATTATTATTTTGAAGAAAAAAACTTGGACAAAATTAAATTTGGACATAATTGCAAGACCAAACAATTAATAAACCTGTTATCCATTTTGAGTCATCTTTGAACAATTATTTAGACATTTCTAATGAAAATAAAACACAATCATAAATCTTTCCTCTAATTTAAACGAACATAACCAAACTAAATAAAAATAAACTTCCACTGCATAAGTAAACAACAAAAGTTTAGGTACCTACTATTAATTGAGATCACAAAAACTTGCTGAGGCAACTTCACACAAAGCTGACAGCCGTGTGAGCGTAAGCTGGATTTAGTTTGTACTTTAAGTTTAACTAAATTTGAATATTGATAATGGCCGAATATTCGAATTACAACCCCTAATTGCAGCACTATTCAACAAAAATAAAATACTCAAAGTTTACTTTAAAACTTTATTTTTGTATTTGGTGTTAACCATTTTTAATAGTATACTAGTGAATGAAATAAAACAATAAATCCCTTTTCCTTGACATTAGAACAGAAACAAAATAAGCTTATATTTTAATGCATGATAAATGATATACAAATAAATACTCATATGAATAAGTCAAATATAACTATGGTCTAAGTTAGAATTACTGGAAATTATAATAGAACCAATTATATCAGTATTTTCTGTTGCAAGGTCTAATTCTTCGCAAATACCATTCAATACATTATCAAGTTTTAAAAGTTGTTTGTTTTCAAATTTATGTAAAGTACATAGAATTGCATCAAGTTTCATTCTAATATCTTCTTTTAGAATGTCTTTGTTTTGATAATCTAAAAACTCATCTTCGGAATTCAACTCCATGCTTTGAGACTCGTTAGAAACTTCAGACTGTCTGTAAATTCATTTATTCCGAATTAATAATTATTCAACGAATAATAAATCTACTTACTTTTCTTCGAGATCATGACCATAATGTGTTTTTACCCTTGCCACATAAAGAACCCCATTGGGATCTTCAATAGCTTTCATGTGACTAATACAAGTCCACGATTTTTTTTCAGTATCATATTCAAAAAAAGGACCTTCAAAAAAAACTTTTCTATATATTCATAAAAATTAACTGTGACTAAGTTTACCATTTTGGTTGCATATATATTTGATTATTCCTGATCCTTCATCTGTTTTAGTTTTATCGTCGATCGTAATGTAATTACAAGATTCGGAAATTTCGATATTACGTTTCCATCTAGCAAAATCTAAGAAAAAATACAAGTAGGTTGACCCTGATCAAAAGTTTCCACTTACCATTGTGGTTTTCGAATGTTACTTCTTCCCTTTCTATGGGAACACCATGCGTATTTTCTAAATGATAAATTAAATCATTATTTATCCTATAGGAATTACCGCAATCTAAACATTTATATTTATTTTCGTCGTAAGTGTGTGATTCTAGAGATGTTTTGTGTATTTTGATCATATGCTTTTTCAAGTTTTTCGGAAGCGTAAACTTTTTATCACACAATAAACAAGTGTCATTCATGTTTGTTTATAAAATTTGATAATTTGGACAAAATTTTAAATATTTCTAAAAACACATACACTTTGCCCTTAAATTCCTTCTGTCACGTGGTCTACTGTCAAGTGTCAAGTCAATGCTCAAAACTGAAGACAGATCACTTCACATATTTACCATGTTGCCTAATATATTTTTAATTGTAAAAATGATATACATTTGGATATTTTTTAGCGATCCAATATAACTACGAAAAACAAATCTCCAAAACTCACGAAATAAACAGAACAAGTGGTAAACAAGTATCTAATCAGTCATCTTATGATGAAACTGTACTTCTTAAGGCGCGTCCCCACTCCCAACAAAACCGCGAACCAATCGCCACCACGAACACGAAGATATTATTTTTTGAAACAGGACGTTCCAGGTGGAATCGTAGATCATCGGGAACATAAAGGCGTTCTGATTTTCTAATCTGTTATTTTTAAAGTTACCCCTTTGTTTTTTTTTTGGTCAGCTGACATGTAAACTGCAGTAACAGGTTTTATATTTATGAACGCATTAGTAAAAAGAAAAAAGCAAAAAAGACGAAGAAGATGGTGACCGCAACATATATATTCCCAAATACTTGTTTGTGGTTGAAATCAGTCATTAGCGGGTTTAAAATTGCAAAGTATTAGCGGATTATATAAAAAATTTGCCAGAATGTCATCTATTGGCTTCGAGTATTTGATTAACCTAATCGGCCCGAAAATATGTCGTAAAGAGTGTAATGATACAAAATGGAGAAAGGCAATTTCTGTCCAAGAAAGGCTAGCAGTTATCAAATCGTGTTTTGTATGCGAGGTACAAACCAAACTAATTATTCTTCTGAAACGAAGAGTCAAAACACTCATATACACATACCCACTTGTAACAACGCAGCGAACGAGATCCCGCAACATTTCTTTTGAAGCTACGGTAGCGGGTTTGTTGCGTTGTGGGCATTTGCATGTCCACACATAAACGCGATGTTGTTCGCGACGGCGATCAGTTCGTGGTTTTGTTGCAAGTGGAAGCGCGTTTAGAGAAGTTCACTCAGAGATAGCTCATCTCTGGCTGTGATGGCGGATAGCTTAGCACAGTTTTTTTAATAGTAGTTATATGATCTGTGATCCACAGAAAACGGACTCTTCCGTATTTTGTGAACTGATTTCATTAAATATTTTGTTGTAGAAGTTAAAATTAGATACCATCCATAATTTGACAACGTTGTCTTCGGCTTGCGCAATGCGGATTCATTACACCGGTATCCAATTATGACGTCACCGATAATAATAAGGAGTTTGATATCAGGGAGGTGCCATTTTGAGAATACTCGATAAAAAGTTTTTCGACGATTATAGTGTTAAAAGTGTTGTGAAAATTAGTATCTTTATAAAAAAATAAACGTAAGCATAAACCGTTATTTAGTATTCGTTAAAGTATAAAATGTTTGCAATAATTTAACTATACCACACCCTCATTGAGTGTTCTGGAAAAAGGTCACAGACATTGATTAGACTATAAAACGTTGTACTTATTCATTTGTAAAGTATTATCGATGTATGAGAACGTTTGTTAATAATTTGTTTCCAATCCTGAACAGGAATTAACATGGCAATGTAAATTTTATATACATATCTGTATAATATGTATGATTATATCAATAAAAATGTAAATATTTGAATAAATAAGGTTCTATCCAATATTAACCTAAAGGGATATATTATTCAATTTCATGATTCAAACTACAATATTGAAAATTAGGCCATACAGAGGCGGACTTTAACAGATTATATTTATTGAATTAATAATTTTTTTGCAATGATCTTTTGTTATGATAATAGGTACTTGATCTTTGCCCTTTCCATTTAATTGAATATAATAATTTCAATTGCCCTGTTTATTGTCTTACAAGCATTTAATTTCAGTTTAAATGCATATAAATAATTCAACTTGTATGAACTTTCAGCAAAGCAAACATCTAGAATACATGCATGTTAGAAAAACATGTATTAAATAACTATACCAAAATTTGATAGGTGTTATTACAAATTTTCTCCTATAGTTCACTAAATTTTTACAACTGTCTGTTTTAAAATATGAATCAACATAATGTTTTTATCAAGGTCATGTTAGTGTTATTTTGTATTACATAATTATACATCAATGTGGGGTTACAAATAGCTAAATATAGATAATGTTTTTGTTCATATTACAGCATATAATTCTAGATTTTTCCCACAAATTGAATTTGAATTTTTTTGCTTATGCACATCTTAACAGTTGTGTAATCATATATATAAATAGATGTAATACTCTGATTAAGTCTATTAGTTAATTCGAATTTTTCATTAGTTAAAGTTTATCTTATCTTACTCCTAAAAAAATTATAAATGAAGTAAAAATTCTGACTGGTTGTGTTGGTTTCATTTGACAATTTACCACAAATCATGGCATTTGTTATGAAATTCTGCCTTTTATTAGAAAAATTTTTGTCAACTGGAGCAACTTAAGACTGTTCTATATATCCCCGTCATTTGCAGAGTGTTCTCTGTCATTTTTTGTGTATGGTCAAGAGAAGAGATTATTTTTTGTTTTAACGAAAACTATTTCTCTGTTGTGACCTAACCAAAATTCCAGAGACATGATGTTTGCAGATTGAAGACTAATGTAGGGCGTGAAATAACAATTTATTCTTAAACTTATTATATTACAAAACAAACCATGTATCTCTGACATCTGACTCCAATAATTATCAATCATGATCATGTCACTTTGACACATGTGACAATGACAACCTCTGTAAGGTTTTTGGCGAGCAACCACAACATTCAATTATCTATGGTCCCCTACACATATATTTCTGCCATCTATATGTCGCTGATCTGGTGGAATGAAGACATAACTGCAAGTTTTTTCAAAAAAATTAGTTACTTGCTGTTACATGTCATGGGAACCTAACCTAAGCAGTGACAATAATGGACGTTCAGTGTCAATGAATCAGTCAGTGATAGAATTCTCAGATATAAGTTGTTGATAAAATATTAAACTATTAAATAAAAGTCTTTATATTATAACTATATTACATGGTGGTAGCGGAAACACGAAATGGCAGCATCACTAACATTATCACAACCAAAACAATTTCAACCTGGAAATAACCCAGCTGAAGAGCGGGAGAAATACCACCAACTCATAAAAATTTATTGGATTGCAACAGGACTAGATGGGAAACCACTTAAAATACAAAGGGCAATATTACTACATATTCTGGGAGAAGAATGCATCAATTTGTATAATACATTTACCTTTGAAGCCGAACCAGATGCAGAGGGCAACCCAAGAGACATTGAAGAAGTTCTGACGGTAAAAATTATTCTAGATACGTTCTCAAACCATTATACTCCGTACAAAAATGAAACTTACATAAGAAATATTTTCTTCACTACTAACCAAAAGGGAGGACAATCAATTGATGAATATATAACCGAACTGAAAATAAAAGCCCAAGATGGTGGGTTTAAAGATCTAGCAGAGTCATTGATCAGAGACAGAATCATATGCGGGATAAGAAGTAATAACTTAAGAACAAAATTACTGAGAATAAGAAATTTAGACCTACCAACGTGCGAACAAACTTGTAGGGCTGAAGAAGGTGCCGAGAAGCAGGTGAATAAAATGACTAAAGCTACAGAAGTTCTAGCAATAAAAAACAAAGCTGTCAAAAAGGAGACAGCACATAACAATCTTAAAAATACAGTTGTGATAAATGCTTGTATAATCATGTAATCATGAGTATGGAAATTGTCCAGCATTTAGACAACTCTGTACCAAATGCAATCGCCTTAATCATTTTGCTAAGGCATGTAGGAACAAATCAGTTAATGAAATTGCAGTGGATGAACCAAGTACAGATTCAGATGAATTCCATATAGGAACCATATATATATAAACGAAATAAATCAAATCAATAACGAATGGGTTGAAGAAATAAAGGTTGAAAACACACCTATTACATTTAAATTAGACACAGGGAGCCAGGCTAACCTGATTCCATTATCCCTTTTTGGAAATCTGAAGTATAAGAAACTACATCCAACAAATGATAAATTGGTTAGGTCATACACTGGAAATCATATCGGAATAAAAGACACAAGTTTAATAACATGCCATTCGAAGAATCAAAGTGCAGAATTGAAATTTTACATAACCGCAAACAATTCACAGCCGCTTCTGGGACTAGATGGGTTACAGAAGCTTGAAATATTAATAAGAAGAAAAAGTAAACCAGAAACATGCAAACAAATAATTGATAGCCACAAAGATGTATTTGAAGGCTTAGGATGTACCCGGTTCAAATATAGAATAAAGCTTCAAGAGACTGCAGAACCTTCTATAGCTAGATGTAGAAGAATTCCTCAAGCCCTGTTATCTAAAGTTAAGGATGAGTTAAAAAGAATGGAACAAGAAAAAATAATACAGAAAATTGAAGAACCGACAGACTGGGTACACCCCATAGTTACAGTAATGAAACCGAATGGTGAAATAAGATTTTGTATGGACCCCCGGCCACTAAATAAATTTATAAAACGAGAAAGATTGGAACTTCCTACACTAGAAGCAATATTAGCTAACATTGGAGATGCAAAATATTTCACAGTACTGGATGCTAGCTTGGCGTTCCATCAAGTACCGCTTGACGAAGCCAGCTTTAGGCTATGTACCATAGCCACACTGTTCAGTAGATACAAATATCTCAGATTTCCATATGGATTATGTAGCTCATCTGAAGTTTTTCAAAAAGCTATTAACCAATTAGTAGAAAAAGTACCAGGGACAGTGGCTTATCTAGATGATATCCTTGTATTTGCGAAAACTTTATCGCAACATAATCAAATATTAGAAGAAGTCTTAAAACAAGCGAAAAAACTTGACATTAAGTTCAAAAAGCATAAAATGCAATTAACAGTGACTAAAATCAAGTATTTAGGTCACTGGATTTCATACAACAGGGTAGAAGTCTGTCAAGAGAAAATAGAGGCAATAACTGGACTCGAAGTTCCTAAGAATAAAAAGGAACTACAAACATTCCTTGGAATTATTAATTATCTGTCAAGATTCTTACCAAACTTATCAAAAGAAACTGCAGTCTTAAGGAATTTATTGAATAATGACACAGAGTGGCTCTGGACCAATAACGAAGAGAGATGCTTTACACATTTAAAGAAATTAGTATTAACTGCTCCAGTCTTAGTACTATTCGATAACAAGAAAGAAGTTACGATGTGTACCGATGCCAGTAAAGAAGCAATTGGTAGTGTACTGATGCAAGACAACCACCCAGTGGCTTATGCATCAACAAGTCTGATGCCAGCTCAAACCCGATACTCAGTAATCAAAAAGGAATTGTTAGCTGCGGTCTCAGCATGTGAGCATTATCATTACTATATATATGGAAGAAACATAAAGGCAATAACAGACCACAAACCTTTACTAGGTCTAGTTAATAAGCCAATAGATGATTTATCACCCAGGCTTCAAAGCTTAGTACTTCGACTCTTAAAATTCGATGTGACATTAGAATATCAACCAGGCAGATCAATGTACATTCCAGATGCACTCTCACGTCTGGCAAGAGTGGGCATAAAAATGCAACCATTCCAAATAGAAGAACTGAAAGTACAATCTGTTGTGGTGGCTAGTAAACAAAGACTAGAAGAAATTAAGGAACAAAATTTAACTGATTCAGAAATGAAGCAAATATTATTCTATGTCAGAAATGGATGGCCTAAAAAACCTGCAAATGTGTCCAAAGAGGCAAAACCTTTTCACAAACATAAGTATGAGATCTACAAACATAAGGGGCTTTTATTTTTGAATTTGAACAAACCTGTTATTATACCTAAGGTCCTCAGGAACAGTATATTAAATAAAATTCATAGTGCACATCAAGGTATCAACACCTGCACTAGACGAGCTCAATAAGTTCTGTTTTGGCCGGATATGATGGAAGACATACGGACCTTTGTATCATCCTGCCCCATTTGCCAAAGACAATTCAGGTCCAACGTTAAAGAACCTATATTACCACTACCACTTACAAAATATCCCTTAGAACAAGTAGGAATGGATTTCATGGAAATTAAAAACCAAAACTATCTGATCTAGACAGACTATTTTTCAAAATATACAGCCATACAACCCATGAACAATACTACAGCTAGAAACGTTATTGATTACTTAAAGATGTTGTTCTGTTTAATAGGTAAACCAACTGAACTTATAACAGATAACGGGCCACCTTTTCAATATCAGGAGTTTAGAGAATACTTAAGGAAAGAACATAGAACCAGTAGTCCGTACTATCCACAATTCAATGGACAAGTAGAGCGACAGGTGCAAACAAGCAAAAATCTCATTTTGAAAATTCCAAACGAAGATCCTCAAAAGCTAATCATGATTTATAATAGCACACCAAAACAAAACTCAGAGTCACCAGCAGAAATATTCTTAGGAATACGAATAAAAACCAATTTACCCATCCTGTTGAAGACAGACAAACTGAAGCAAATTTGAAGTTTAATCAACAGAGACAGGCACATTACTTTAATCGCAATACAAAGGAACGGCCAGAATTAAGAAATTATGTCCTAGTCCAGAAAGATAAAAAGAACTGGGTTCCTGCAACAGTACTAGCAAGAGATCAAAATCCAAATCAGTCAGTGATAGAATTCTCAGATATAAGTTGTTGATACAATATTAAACTATTAAATAAAAGTCTTTATAATATTATAACTATATTACACTTGCATAAAAAAATAATAACGGAAACTGAAACAAAGCCATATATTTAATTCCAATATTGGCTGTTAGATGGTAGTTACGTCCTTATCACATTTGGAAAAATTAATGATATTGATTTGCAAAGACAAGGGTGTATTGGTCAGTCATCTAATCATTGTCAATAAAGACGCACTTGTTTTTAGTGCAATATTGACGTAAGTGGTAATTTGGACTGATGTTAACATTTTTGTTTCCCAATTTTTGGAAGAACAAATGTATTTTTTTTAAATTGTCATATTTTGGGGATATAATCGTAGTTTGTGTCACTGTTGTTGTTCACTTATTGTTTTCCACTTATTATTTTTGTTAATTGTTATTTATTTTTTAAAGCAATGTCACTAAAGGATAAACGAATAATCTGTATTTATGTTATTATCTTTATTCACCCACATTTTACAATCTTGATATTAATTGTTATTTTTGATATTGCCAACTTACATTTATCAACACCTATATCGCTAAACATATTTTTTGCCACCTTTTACTATCAAAATCTGTGATAATGTGTACATTGGACTGCAAGATACAGTGAAGTTGTTAACTACCAACTATTTCCCAGACACGATTATTGCTCAAGAATATTTAACACGAAATTCAATATAGGATTTTTTGTACCGAAAAAAAATCAGTGCGATCTTTGGGAGACTTAAAAATTCATCAGAAGATGTGAGGAAAGAAAATGAAAATAAGGATAATGAACATTTTTTTATTATATATTTATTAGCAATCAAAACAAATATAGTTCTATAAGCTAATGTGCTGGCTTGAGAGCAGAGTTATGCTCTACTATAGCACGATGAGGTTTTCTCCAACGACAAATCCTCTTCAACCATTTGTTAGGTTGGCTAGCCAGTTTCTTTTCAGTCTTCTTGTATTTTGGGGTTCTAGTAGCGGATGGAGTAGTCTATTTACATGTCTTTCTAGTCTGTCGTCATGGTTCGCGCTTCGCTCTGCAATTTCATCCTGAATGTATGGAATTTTTAAATCTTCATGTAGTGTTGCATTGGACACATACCATGGCGCAGCTGTTATCATTCGGAGAGTTTTGGATTGACTTCTTTGGATTATAGCTAAGTTTGATTTGCTCGCACATCCCCATAGCTCAATGCCATATGTCCAGATAGGTTTTATGATCGTTTTGTATAGGAGAAGCTTATTCTCCAGTGCCAATTTGGATTTTCTGCCCATTAACCAGTGTAGATTTTTTATTCGCAAATCAATTTGTTTGCGTTTTTTGACTATATGTTCTGTCCATGTGAGACTTGAGTTCAAATGTATTCCTAGACATTTTATGCTTGTGGATTGTGGTATTTGAATATTATTTAGAAATACTGGAGGACATCAATCTTTTCTTAGTGTGAAAGTCACTTGGACTGATTTTGTTTTGTTTATTTTTATTCTCCATTTGTGTAGCCATGTTTGGATATCATTCAACTGTGTTTGTAGTGTCACTGATGCTGTAATTGGATTTTCGTGGCTTGCAAATATGCCTGTGTCATCGGCAAATGTTCTCATGATTGTTTCTGCATTTGTTGGTAGGTTAGCTGTATACAACACATACAGTAAAGGTCCAAGAACACTACCTCGTGGAACGCCTGATTTTATTGGGAAGTTGTTGGATATACTTTCATTTACTTTTGTTCGGAATTCTCTCCCTCCTAGGTAGGATTTTAAGTTTGAAGTAAGTTATGAGGAGATGTTTCTTAATTTTGTAGGTTAATCCTATATGCCAAACCTTGCAGAAGGCTTGGCTAACGTCTAGGAAGGCAGATGTACAGTATTTTTTGCCTTCCAGGGCTAGATCTATGCTGTGAGCTATTCTGTGAACTTGTTGCACCGTAGAGTGTTCTTTCCTAAAGCCAAATTGGAGGAGGGGATCTATTCTTCGGTGGCTGGGTCAGAATTTATTCTTAGTAGCAATAGTCTCAAGTGTTTTAGACATAACTGGCAGAAAACTTATTGGTCTGTATGAGGTACTTTATTAGTGTCTTTGTCTTGTTTCAATTTAAAAATTATTTCAGCTGTTTTGAACAATTTTGGCCAATAGTTTAGACGAAGTATAGCATTAAAGGTAGATGTGATGAGGACCACACCTTTGCGTGGTTGATCAGTCTATTCCAGGAGTTTTACTTGCATTTAGGTAACTAATCTCTTGCCGAACTTCATTTGTGGTTAACTGTTTGATGCTGGTATATTCAATGGGATATCGGCTAGCTCTCTTTCTACCTCAATGTTTTGTTCATCGTTGTTGGGTATGAATACTGTAGCTAGGTGTTCAGTGAATAATTTTGTTTTTTCTTCGTTGCTTCTGGCCCATTGTGGGTTTGGTCCTAGTTCGTTACAAATGGGAGGAACTTTTAGTTTCTTGGAATTTTTTATTGGTTTTCATATCGAGTTGTCATATCGATCTAAGTTGCTTATCTAGTCTGAGAAAAATCTTTCCTGAGCTTCTTTGATTTTGGATTTTAGTTGATTAGTTATTCTATTTAATGTTGTTTTGTCTGCGGGGGCATGGGTTCAGTGCCATTTTGCTCTTGCTTTTCTCTTTTGTGTTAAAATTGTCTTGATCTCCACTGGGATGTTGTATATTTTGCACCTTGTTGTTGTTATTGGTGTTGCGTGTTGTGCTGCCTCTTTAAGTGTGTTGTTTTGTGTTGATACCGCTTCATAAATTTCAGTTGGATATTAGAGACTTACTTGCAGATTGATTTCCTCCCATATTTTGTTTCTATACTCATTCCATTTAGTTTTATTGTTATGTAGCCTAGGAATTGATGTTCTATCAATAACAAAGTTCCTATTATAGGCGAGGGATCAGATGAGAGATCTTAGCTTGGAGTGACTTCCATATAGTTAGGAGATATTCCACTAATAATAAATAGGTCCAGTAGGTCAGGAGTTTTATTAGGATCTGTTGGCCAATATGTAGGAGTCCCAGTTGACATAAAGTGATAATTCTTTTCTTTGACAAGGCTTATTAGTTCCCTGTCTTTGGTTGTTGTTAAGTGAGAACCATATGGCGTGTGCTTGTAGTTAAAATCTCCACCTGCGATGAATTTGTGGCGCAATGATTCAAGTGTCTAAAGTTTTCTTTCTTTAGATTATAACGTGGTGGGCAGTAAACTGAAGCCACGGTTAGTTCATATAAACTCAACTTTACTTTTATCACTGTAGTTTAAGGCATACTTCGGTAACTCCACATGTTTAATTGTGCTTTTTATTAAAATAGCTGTCCCAGCATGAGCAATGTTATCTGGTTGATTTGAAAAATAAGTGGTATTCTGAAATAGAATCTGCCTGTGAAGTGACTTTAGCTTATTAATAGGATATCAATTTTGTTATAATGGAGGAACAGTTCTACTTCGTTTTTATGTTGTAGAAGGGCATTCTGCAATGTTAGGAAACTTATTGAATTTTGCTTATAAGCACCGTGAGCATGTATAGAACCATGCTGTTCTGTTGGATTAGTTGTTGGAACATGCCTTTGAATTCTTCCAGAAATTTGTTCATAATGTCATTTATGTTAGATTGTTGATCTCTGCTATTATTTGTTACTTGTGCATGGGTTCTAGGATGCTGCTGTGGTTGTTGTATGTGTGGCTTTTATATTGGATTTGTGGAACTGTTCAATGCGGTGTTTGCAATATGTTGAATATTTAGTTGATTATTTGTATTATTTGGTTTAAACAGTTTTTGGTAGAATTCGCATTCTTTGTAGTTAGCTGGATGAGCACCATCGCATAGGGCACACCTGGATGTCTTTATTTTTTTGCAAGCTGCTGTATTATGGGATCCGCTGCATTTGACACATACATATGGTTTGTTGCAGTACGTTCTGGAATTACCGTATTGCTGACACCTCATACATTGTATGATACCTTTACTCGTTTTGGGTAGTTCTACTTGGATAGCTGTATTTTGCAAATTTGTTAGTTTATATATGTCTCTGTTGTTGTTTGCTGGTTCTAAGTCAACAGATAACATATTAAAAGGTTCTTTTGTTGCTCTACTTCGATCATTCATTATGTTTCTAACCTTGTGTCCACTGCTTGCTAGTTCTTCGGAGATTTCTTTGATATCTGTTGAGTGATGCAAGTGTTTGATCACAATTCTAAAGGCACGTTCTTCCTTGGGTTGGTAAGTGTGGTGTACCACATTACTGTCTCTCATAAATTTATGTTTCTATATGTCTCCAGTGTATCACAGTTCTCTGATAGGCATTTTGTGATATATTGTTTGTCTTCAGCTATAGTTTTAAGTTTATTTATCATTTAAATGTAGTTTATTACCTCGTAGACATATATTGGGGGTGATCTAGGTATTTTGTTCTCTACATCTTCCTTTTGCCTGGTACCTTGATTTGGTTCACTTAAGGGGATGAATATGTTGTTTGTTTCTGTCTGTTGCCAGTTATTTACTCTGATTTTCCTTTTTTTTGTGTGTTTCTGCCATGGATTTTCCATTGTTGTATTGCTTTTGTTATCATCAAATCCTAAGAATTCCTCATCACTGGTAGATGACATTCTGTGTAGGTATTGGTTTTTGTTAAGTGCTTGTTGACCATTGTTGTTGGCATGTTCAGTGCTGTTGCTGGTATATTGGACATTGTTGTTGGCATAATGAGCATTGTT
Organism: Galeruca laticollis; assembly: GCA_963921935.1. Taxonomy (NCBI): domain Eukaryota; kingdom Metazoa; phylum Arthropoda; class Insecta; order Coleoptera; family Chrysomelidae; genus Galeruca; species Galeruca laticollis. Next base: position 71,219,595 of record OY998181.1, read on the forward strand.
GCTGGCCTGGTTAATGACATACTGAGGTTGTATCATATACAAATTGCTATCGCATGCTATTGGCTGTGTGAAAGTTTGAGTTGGATGGTATTGTGGTATTTGTGTGCTGTAGAATGGGACACCCTGTATGATATTAATTGAAGAAACCATTGGTTGGTTATAATTTATTCCAGGTCCATTAAAGGACGGTAATTGATTCATTTTTAATTATTCACTAAACTTTGATATATAATAAATTTGTTATATATTTTTAGTCCATTTTTTCCCGGACTATCTTATTGACTATAGTTTATTTATCTGCTTATCACTGTTTTGGTTTCTTTGTAATTTATTATCACTACACTAATTATTTATTTATTTACTTATTTATTTATTTATTAAAACAATGTTCAAACAGGACAAACCCAACTACAGAACAGGAACTTAATTATAATGATTACAAATAATAATATCATCAATCAAAGAAGAATGATTTAATCGCAGATATGCAGCAATGAAATATATCAAGCTGGTAACATATGATTACATATCGAACACATTCTGTGAAGTGGCGAAAATTTTAAAATATTTGTTCGAGGGGTATTAAGGTAAAACGTATCAACAGCTCTTGAAGATACTCTCGGAGTATTGAACTGGAGTTTAAGAAGAAGATTAGGATCACTGATGTTGTTATTCACGATTTTAAACAGACATATCAATAAGTGACAGTCACGTTATTCACACAATGCCTCGTTTGAAGTGTACCGGTACGAACTCCTACCGGTGGGTAAATGCCATCCATTTTAAAGGAATGAAATTTCAAAGACCTCCGTTGAATTGATTCAAGTTTCTGAATGTGTATGTCATAAAATGGACTCCAAATAACATCTGCGTATTCAATTTTAGACCTAACATAGGCGTAGTATAAAGCCTTTAAAGTGTCTTGATCATTGAAGTCACGGGAGTTTCAAACTAAGAAGCCATACATTTTGTTAACAGGAGCATATAGCCTCAATATGAGGTATAAAAGAAAGTTTAGAATCAAAAGTGACACCCAAATCAATAAATGTAGCCGGGCGTTCAAGAACAGTATTGTTTATTTCATAATCATATATAATTTTCTCAGGTTTTAAGGAAAACGTCATTACCTTACATTTACAGGCATTCAACGACAATTTATTACTTATACACCATCTCTCAATACGTCGTAGGTTAGTTGAAAGTGAGACACAATCGCTTCTATCACCAATCCGGCAGAATAATTTTAAGTCATCAGCATATAGTAAGCAGTTGACATCAAGATCGTCAACTATATCATTGATGAAGACATTGAATAATAAGGAGCCCAGGTTACTTCTCTGTGGAACACCAGATGTTGTTAAGTATTCAACTGGCTTATAACCATTAAACACGACATACTGGTGTCTGTTGTTTAGATAGGAGGTGAATAATTTGATTAGAGAGGGTGATAATCCATATCAAGATAATTTACTCACTAGAATTCCGTGGTCTAGTCTATCGAACCCTTTAGAGAAATCGGTGTACACAACGTCAGTCTGCGATCGCTCATCGATGTTTTCAGCAATAAATTGGGTTATATTTGCCAAATTGGTGACAGTTGAGCGACCCTTTACAAAACCATGTTGCTTTATGATTATTATGTTGTATAAATGGCTATACATTCTATTGTACAATAACATTTCAAATACCTTACAGAAATTACAAATAATTGAGATTGGCCAATAGTTTCTAATATCAACTCGTATCACCATGTTTGTAGATAGGTCTAACCTTTGACGATTTCCACATATTCGGCACAGTGCAAGTCTTCACGCAGTATTGTTAACGGCGGAGCAAGTACAGATGCACAATCCTTCAAAATGAAAGCAGGGACAGAGTCTGGTCCTGTTGTCATTTTATTTTTTACTTGCTTTAAAGCTATAAGTACTTCATCCTCAGTGAAGGACAGGATATTCAGGAACTGTGAGGTTACTGAATCATCATGGGTAACGCACATTGTACTAACTGAACAAGATTTTGCAAAATATTCAGAAAAACCATTAAGTATATCGGTAGGCGTATCGAGCGGTTGACCGTTAAACGTCATTCTATCAGAGATATTAATTGATCCCTTTTTGCTGTTGACAAAAGCCCAGAATTTTTTGGGGTCTGCTTTCATACTCGACTCAGCTGAATCAGCATAATCTCTGTACGACTTGTCTATGTCAGATTTCACCTTTGCTCGGAAATATTTAAACTTGTTAAGAGTATTTACATCATTGTTGATTTTACATTCGTTATTTAATTTCGATTTCAGCTTAATGTCTTTAATAATATCCTGGGTAAACCACGGTGGATATTTTCTTTTATATTGTTTTGTTTCTCTTGGCACACACTCATCAAATGCATCATACAACTTACCGTAAAAGTAGATGCATGCATCATCGGATCTATCAAATGTTTGAAGGAAAGTCCAATCTATATTAGAGAGACTTTGATACAATAGTGAAAAATTTGCTTTTCAGAAGTTATATTCATTGCAAGATATTGTTGGAAAATTTCGCTTTAAGGTGTGGCAAAAATTTAGTTTACAGGATATATTTAAAACAGGATGATACCGATCTTGAGCAACTAAATTTTGAATAGATCTTTCCACAAAACAGTCATTATTATAGAGGACAAGATCGAGAATACGTTCCAAGTCGTTCGCAATAGTATTGGATTGAGTTAAATTAAAAATTGGGAGAAAATTGGTAAGAACAGAAACAATGTCATTACCTAAATTATTATGGAAATATGTAGCATAAGAAGGTATATTAAAGTCGCCCACAATGAGTAAATTATTATTATTATGCAAACTTTCAATATTACTAATTGATTCAAAAAGATTAAGGTATACGTCGCTACTAGCAGATGAAGGAACATAAACATTTAGCACATAAACATGACCTGAGTCAGCTGTTATTTTGATCAAGACCATATCCACCGTGACTATCGTGGGGAGAATGAAACTATCTATATTCATTTCACACGACGGGAATTCATTGTTTACAGCTATAAAAACCCCTCCGCCCCTCGAGCAATTACACGCTTATCAGAAATAAATGAATGAGCAAGGCACTGTTGCTTACCGAGGATGGTACTCTGATACACATTTGAAGCAGGAAAAAGAAAAGTAATAAAGGAAAGGAGGATGATAAGAAAAAGCAAAAGCTGCGAATGATAAGAAAAAGCAAAAGTTACAGATTTATGACAGTCATAATCTTTTTCCTACAAATCATATTTAAAAACAAACATTCCGGGGATGTAGCTTGTCCTGTATCAAAGTTTGTTGGGGGCCCTTCTTCCTAACTGCAGGGAAGTCCTAACACTTTTGCTTATATGTGTTCTGGGACCCTGTAGGGGGGGGGGGGGGGTTCCTTACCTTTGATACAGCAGTAGGTACGACCCAGAATGAAGTAGATGCAGTCCACAGCATTATCCAGAATAAAATTTGTTTTGCTAAGAAGTCGGAACCTGTTTATATTCCCAACCAGTATGTTTGTATTATCCAGGAAGCTGGCAAAAAGTGAAGAAAATTGAAGTTAAAGAGATGGGTTTTTAATATCTCCTTGACCTTGAGGTATTATCTGATGTTGGAAGTCTCACCATAAATAAGGATACTGTTTAAATGGCTTTAGAATTAATGAAGTTATAATAGCAAACGAAAGATTTCATTTTATTTTTTATTAATAAGCTCAATAAATAAAAAAGACAGGAACGTTATTTAATTTAATTTTTTCAACAGCGGCATAACATCTAAATTCATCTATAATATCAAACAAAAGAAATATATCTAACATATCTTATACTGTTCATCCAATATTGTCTATTTTTAAAATAATTACTTTGGGACAAACAACATCTTATCATTTTTTGCCTCTCCAATAAAATTAAATGATTCGCAGTTACGTTGATATTTCACCAGAACGGTGATATGTCAAACCAAATATTTCAATGTACAGCAGGGCCTCGATTATCTGAACAATCCCTTCCCAAAATTCTTATCCAGCGATGATAATGTTAATTGAGAATGACAGCTACAATGAAGAAGTATTAAAGGAATTGTAACCAATGGCAAGAATTCCGCATACTTGAGTTAAATTAAATTAAATGAATGTTTGGATGAAGTAGAAAATTGAATTCCAGAAAAAATGCTATTGCGTACATTGAGGGATAAAGAATTTTCTGTCATCTAACTACTCGCCGAACTACCATCCTACTTTTTTTAAAAAGTGTAATAATACGTAATATGTTCCTAAAATACTTAATAATTAAAATTTATTTTTACCTTCAATTTCTAAAATCTTTGTTTAATTAAAAAATACCTTTCAAAATATCTATGTACTGTAATATATATATATATATATATATATATATATATATATATATATATATATATACATTTTGGGGTCCGGATTATCGAGGCCCCACTGTACTAAAAAATTATATTATTAGTTAAGTGAAAGGTCAGACTAATTGACCTTTCTTTTTTTAGTCATCTTGTTTGCTATTACATAATCATGATTTAAATGAGTATTTAAATTTATGGAGAGTTTTGCTAAGCTCAATATAATTTTACTTTTTTCTATTGATAACTTTGGGTTACTTCCTGTTAACCAGGATGTTTTCTTGATGCAATGCCTTGTGTGGGTCCTATTTTATTTAGATTAAGAGACCTTGTTTCATGTCTTGATATTGTTTTTATTTTTCAGTTTATGACTTTTCTGAAATAATAAACTCGAAAAAAAGAAAGTCTCATTTACGATAGATAGAACTTGATAAAAATGGATCAAATCCCCCCTCCGAAGGAGGTTAAAATCCTCGAAACCGCCGAGGACATTCAAGAACGTCGTCAAGAAGTTTTGACACGTTACGATAACTTCAAAGCGGATGCTAGAGCGAAAAGAGAGAAGTTGGAAGATTCCAGAAGGTTCCAATACTTTAAAAGAGATGCTGATGAGCTAGAATCATGGATTCTAGAAAAACTGCAGGCAGCTAGTGACGAAAGTTACAAAGATCCAACTAATTTACAAGCAAAAATTCAGAAACACCAAGCTTTTGAAGCTGAAGTTGCAGCTCACAGTAATGCTATTGTTGTCCTGGATAATACCGGTCGGGAAATGATCAACCAGAATCATTATGAAAGTGAAACAATCAGAAGAAGACTAGGTAAGTTTAATTGATTTGTCTCAATATATTTTCTACTTATTTGATTATTTTTAGAGGAACTCCATAGATTATGGGAACAACTTCTTTCCAAACTAGCTGAAAAGGGCACCAAACTTCAACAAGCTCTAGTTCTCGTTCAGTTTATACGTCATTGCGACGAAGTTATGTTTTGGATAAACGAGAAAAGTGCGTTCCTTTCAGCAGAAGAATTCGGCCATGATTTAGAACACGTAGAAGTACTACAACGGAAATTCGACGAGTTCCAAAAAGACATGGCTTCTCAAGAATACCGAGTAACCGAAGTCAATGAACTTGCCGATAAATTACTTCACGACGGTCATCCAGAAAGGGACCAAATTATAACCAGAAAAGAGGAATTGAACAACGCTTGGCAACGTCTCAAACAAATGACGCTCATGCGTCAAGATAAACTCTATGGAGCTCATGAAATTCAACGTTTCAATAGGGATGCTGACGAAACAGTTGCTTGGATAGCTGAAAAAGATGTTGTACTATCCTCAGACGATTACGGCAGAGATTTGGCAAGTGTACAAGCTCTACAACGTAAGCATGAAGGAGTCGAAAGAGATTTGGCAGCGTTGGAAGACAAAGTGTCCACTTTAGGAAAGGAAGCTGATAGATTGGGAGCTATTCATGCTGATCATGGTGATGTTATACAATCGAAAAGATCCGAAATTGAAGATTATTGGCACAGTTTGACAGCTAAAGCTAAGGAAAGACGTGAAAAGTTGGAAGAATCATACTCCCTTCATCGATTTTTGGCCGACTTCAGAGATCTAGTTTCTTGGATAAATGATATGAAAGCTATTATTTCAGCTGATGAATTAGCAAAAGATGTAGCAGGTGCAGAGGCTTTACTAGAACGCCACCAAGAGCACAGAGGCGAAATAGATGCCAGGGAAGACAGTTTCAAAGCCACCACAGAAGCTGGACATCAGTTATTGGAAAAAAATCACTATGCTAGCGATGAAGTTAAAGAAAAACTTTCCATGTTAGATTCAGACAAGAAATCTTTGATTGGTGAGTATGTTTAATGTTTGTTTAATGTTTGTTTAATATTTGTTACTATTTAAAATATTTTATAGCTCTTTGGGATGAAAGACGTATTTTATATGAGCAATGCATGGATTTACAATTGTTCTATAGAGATACAGAACAAGCTGATACTTGGATGGCAAAACAAGAAGCATTTTTGGCTAACGAAGACCTTGGAGATTCTTTAGACTCTGTAGAAGCGCTTATAAAGAAGCATGAAGACTTTGAAAAGTCTCTAGCAGCTCAGGAGGAAAAAATCAAAGCTCTAGATGAATTTGCCACTAAGTTAATTGACGGCGAACATTATTCAGCTGATGATGTAGCTCAAAGAAGAGCTATGGTAAGTTATGACACTAAATTGTTTAACTAAATATTTATGAAACATGTTCTTTTTCAGCTTTTGGAACGTCGCAAGGCACTCAAAGAAAAATCTAGTATCCGCAGAGAAACTTTGGAAGATGCTTACAAATTACAACAGTTTGAACGTGATTGTGATGAAACGAAAGGATGGATCAACGAAAAACTTAAATTCGCTACAGATGAAAGTTACTTAGATCCCACTAATTTAGGTGGAAAAGTCCAAAAACATCAAAATTTCGAACAGGAACTCAATGCCAACAAATCAAGAATGGAAGATATCACATCGACAGGTCAAGAACTTATCGAAGCTAAACATTATGCAGCACGTAAGTTTAACATTTGAAAATAAGAAGAATATTTGTTATAATTTTCGTTTTTAGCTCGTATCCAATCCAGAATGGAAGAAATAGTCAATTTATGGGAAACTTTGGTACAAGCTACAGATAAAAAGAATTCCAAATTACAGGAAGCGAGTCAACAGCAACAGTTCAACAGAACCATTGAAGATATCGAATTATGGTTATCAGAAATCGAAGGCCAATTGATGTCAGAAGATTACGGTAAAGATTTGACTTCAGTACAGAATTTACAAAAGAAACACGCCCTATTGGAAGGAGATGTTGCATCTCACCAAGATAGAATCGAAAGTATAACATCAGCAGCTACACAGTTCGTCGAAAGAGGACATTTTGATGCTGATAACATCGCTCACAAACAAAAGTTATTGACAGACAGATATGCGGCTTTACAGACACCTATGGCTATTAGAAAACAGAGATTGTTGGATTCTTTACAAGTACAACAATTATTCAGAGATATCGAAGACGAAGAAGCTTGGATTAGAGAAAAAGAACCAGTAGCAGCTAGCACAAACAGAGGTAGTAAAATCTAAAATTATATAACATCCTGTTGTTTTATTGACATATTACTTTCTAGGTCGTGACTTGATAGGGGTACAGAATTTGATCAAGAAACATCAAGCTGTACTAGCTGAAATTAATCATCACGAAGGTCGTATTGGAGCTGTCATCGATGCTGGAAAGCAAATGATGGAAGATGAACATTTTGCCAGTGATGAAATCAGAAATAGGGTTAACGCCCTAAACGATCATTGGGAATCTCTTAAAGAAAAATCTAGCCAAGTAAGTAAGATCATACAAATACAGTAGAACCTTGATAACGTAAAAATTTCTATAAGTTAACACATTTTTCTGCTCCCTTCCTCTCATAGCCTTAAAATCTCTTTTGCTTAAAAAGAATCAAAATACTAAATCCAGACTCCTTCAAAGATATCATGTACAATAAACTTAATTTTAGCCAAAAAACGTATTCAATATATTAAAGAAATTGGCTTATATGACAAACTCTAAAATAGATAACATTTGATAAGAAATGACAAAATATATATTTTTCTAGCGCAAACAAGATTTGGAAGATTCCCTTCAAGCTCATCAATATTATGCCGATGCTAACGAAGCTGAATCTTGGATGAAAGAAAAAGAACCTATCGTTAGTAATACCGATTATGGCAAAGACGAAGATTCTTCTGAGGCATTATTAAAGAAACACGAAGCTTTGATGAGTGATTTAGCTGCTTTCGGTAATACGATCGAAGCTTTGAAAGAACAAGCTCGCAGTTGTCGTGTAAGTATCAACTTTTAATTTACACAATTTAAAATTACTTTATGTCGTTGGTTTTATTTTATTTTGTGTTTAATTTCAGCAACAAGAACCACCAGTAGTTGATGTAACCGGAAGAGAAACTGTACAAGCTTTGTATGACTATACTGAGAAATCTGCAAGAGAAGTTTCAATGAAGAAAGGAGATTTGTTGCATCTGTTGAATTCTAATAATAAGGTTAGTGTAATTATTTAATTTCATTTAAATTTTAAAATAAGCACAAAGTAATTTATTATAATGACGTCGTTGTCGAGTGTATAAGAGCCAGGTCACATTTTATATGCTCTTGAATATAATCAAAAATCAACAGTTTACGGTGCACTTTCTATTGGAATTTAGTGCCAAAGTGCGGCAATTTTTACAATCTATCCAGGGATAGAATACACATCATTACAATTTTAAAATATATCATATAAATCATCATATAACATTAGTTGGAACCATTTTTCTGGAAGTTACTAGCAAAAAAGGTAATTACCAAAAACCTTCGCAGTAAAAAGAAATACGATAAAGATACACATGAACTTTAAATCAGTGCACAATGCAAAGAAAGTAAAGACATTCCAACTGTATCATGTGACAGCTGTGAGGGAACAGAAGTGTTCTGGTCTGAATGCATCATAATTAAAGGTGATGGATTTGAGAGGTGGTAGAAATTTGAAATTTTACTGTGCCGATTGCCAGATGGGTATAAAATTAATACCTAAGCTTCTCGCCTCTATTTATAACATGCAGAGATCAATGAATTGAAGAAGAAGATCGATTCATCTCCAACTTCATGGTCAGAAGAGAGCAGCATGGATGAGATAAGTGAAAGGGAACAAAAGAAAAACAATGTCATGGTGTATAATCTACCAGGCACCAGGTTGACTCTATCTATACTGATTTTTTAAAAGCATTTGATAGAGTAATCATGACCTTCTAATTGCAAAACTCTCTGCGTTAGGCATTGATAGTATCTTTTTGAAGTGGATCAGATTTTATTTGAGAGGTAGGACAAATATACTGGTTCTGTGTCATCAGAAATCTCTGTAATATCTGAGGTTCCCCAAGGTCCCAAATGGGTCCACTACTTTATGTTATTTCCTAATGATATATCAGAAGTAATACAACACAGCTGCCACTTGATATTTGCTGATTACTTCAAACCAGGGTTGGGCTGATTAAAATCATGATTTAAATCGCTTGATTTTTAAAATAAAATTATGATTTAAAATCATTTTTTTTCTTTTTTATTCAGAACCAGATAACATAATATTAAAGTTTTCTCAAAAATCAAAAAAAGTATCTGCTTTTAGCAAAAACAACAAAAAAGAAGTACATAATTCCAAATTCTTGAACTAAACGTAACACCTAAATTTTATTACTGTATATTTTCAGTCTATTCATTTTCGTTATAGAATTTAAACAAAAACACGAGTTTTCCTCCTTTTTCTATGCCTAATCTGTTTCTAATATCCGAGTGTACAAGACCAAAAGATCTAAATACGCGCTCTACTGAAGCTGAAGAAGCAGTTGCACACTGGAGCTGTTTTATTATTGGCAACTGTTTCAAGATTTCCGGCTCATCATTTTATGATAACCACCATTGTAGTCCGTTTACATTTTTTATTACTTTGTTCAAAAACATACCTTGCTTAAATGGAGCACTGCGGGCATTTAACTTTATTACTAAAGGTAACAATCCAGTGTTTTCATATAACTCGTTAATTGTTTCTAAAGCTATATTCTTTTCTTCTGGTGTTAATTGGTATTTTGTTTTTTGTGGATTCAACATATACGCTATAAAATAATATGTCGTTAGTGCAGTGGTTCCCAACCTTTTCTGGACCACTGCCCCCTATAGAAGAGAACAAAAATTTCACCGACCCCCCCCCCCTCCCCCAGTCGCTGGTTAGTCCAAAGTAGTTAATTTTATTTGAATATCATCTGTACCGTCCCAATTGATCTGTATTTAGCTTTAATTTCAGTTAATGTCCAAATTTTATTTTAGAGGAATGATGAAGTAGAAATTTATTAAACGACTACCAAATGTACAATAAAATTGTTTATTAAACTTTTAAATATAAACACAGAATCAATAAGAAATACAATCGCAATAGAAATAAGAAATGCAATACAATAAGAAATACTAAATTAATAATAAGGAAAAAATCAATGAGACGGTTGAGGCTGGTGGAGTGTTACCAGTTTGTTAATATCGGGTTCCAATTTCGTTAACATCAATCGCAGATCGCCACGTTCAGTGATGTGTAGTCTGTTCCTCTTCTTTGACAGCAATTCAGTTACTGCACTGAATGCACGCTCAGCCATATAGGACGAAGGAAATGCAGTTAACAACTTCTGTACTATTGTCCACAATCCAGGATAGAGAACTGGTATTGGTTTTTGAAGCCAGAACTCTTGATATCCACGTTTGAATTTTACTTTCAGTTCTTCGTTAGTTGTGAGTTCTAATAGCTCCTCTTCCAAATTTGATGAGCCTTCAGTATCTGTGTTTGCGAAAGGATCTATAACCCAACTTGGTATTTCCATGTTTAAAATATCTTGGAAACGCTCTGTAAAATCAACATGAAGAACTTCCAAGTGGTGGCAGTAAGTAAGTAAATCTTCCGGTTTTGCAGACACTGTTGATAATGTGGGAAAATGGTTGTACTCACCTCTACCAAGATTTCTTTTGAATATAAGAAGTTTTCCTGCAAAAGCAGCTATGGCGTTTTTAGTTTTAATTAAATTTAAATCATCACCTTGCAATTGTAGATTAACTTGATTAAATACTTTAAACAGCTCCGTCAAATAAGCCATGTAATTTTTTGACGTAATCAGGTTTTCACGCAATTGTTCGTTTTCTTCAAGAAATTCCAACACTGAGTCAAATAGATTAAAAAAACGATTCAGACAAACACCTTTAGAGAGCCAACTTACTTCTGTGTGCAGCAGCAAGCAAGCAAGCAAGTCTTCATCATTTTCATTGCAAATCTTATGAAACAAACGGTCATTCAATGAATTGCTTCTAATGATATTGATTGCTTTAATAACGTTATTGAGGTACGCATGCAGACGTTCATTTAATTTTTTTGCAACCAAATGCTGACGGTGAATAATACACAATGTACAGCGAGTACATTTGGCACTGCTTTTTTCAAATGTGCTATAAAACCCTTATGACGCCCGGTCATTGTTGGAGCACCATCAGTAGCAGCAGACAAAATATTGCTAATAGGAATTTCTTTCTCTTGAAAAAATTCTTGCATGATATTAAATATAGAATGCCCCTTTGTATCAGATTCCAAATTCTTACCAAATAATAACTCTTGATGAATTTTTTCTTCTTTTATAAATCGTACGTATGATAAGAGTAGAGCTTCGTTACTTGGTAGAGTTGATTCATCGAGTTGAATGGAAAATTTGCAAGTCTTTAGGTAATCGCATAATGATATTTCAACGTCAGTTGCCATTTCATCTATTCTTCTTTGCACTGAATTATTACTGAGAGGAATTTTTTTAATGATATCAAATGGTGTCTTATGATGGAGAACAGTTTTTAATATCTGTTCGACTGCCGGCAAAATTAATTCCTCGCCAATGGTGTGTGATTTTCCTGACTTTGCGATTAACAATGAAACATTATATGAGGCTTGTAGCCCATCATCGTCTCGTTTAGAAGATGATGCAAAAAGGTTTGATATAGTTGGCTGTTTTAATTATTGTTTTTCGAGTTCTTGAAAATAGAATATATCTGTTCTTCTTACCAGGATGCATTTTATGCACCCCAGGGGGGGGGGGGGGGGGTGACTTTTCTTTTCTTGTGCTATGAGGAGCTTCATTATTATTTTTCTTATATTTGTGAAACGTGATTTATATATTTTGTCAGTAAGAAATGGATAAACTTTAGTCATTAAAATAGCTAGTGAATTGATCTGTAGGTGAGCTACACTTGACGGGTCTTTGTACCTTGGACATTTTCTATAAAATCCTTGAACTGAGGATAATTTAAGCCATACATGCTAGAACGCTCTTCAATAAAATTCTTGGCAGGTAATAGTTGTTCTTCAAGAGATGTTTCTAATGATAGCGGTTTTTTATTGTGGTGTTGATGAGTTTTACTTAGAGCTATTGGTTTTACAAATTGTGCTTGTGGTTAATCTTCTGTTGCAATTACGCTAATCGAAGGTTCTTTAGTAAATATTTTTGTGGATTCTGGATTTACTTCAGTAATCGTTGAAGATTTGGTCTTGTTCGGGCTTTTGTTTTTTAGATACCTGTTTGTCAATAACAGTACAAACTTTCCTAAATAATTACTATTAAGCACGTCTGACCACGACTCGAACTAATAACGTTGAGATTATTTTATATGGAATTTAAGAATGATATAATAAATTATACAGTGTATTATTATTCATCATAAAATACAACCTACTCAAATTAATAATAGAAGGCAAATAAAAGGAAAATGAAATCAAGATGAAAGAATAAAAATTTTGAAATACTGGTATGGACTGGAAGTCTACTTTACAAATCATATGTAATTATTCAATTTTATAATCAGACTCAATCCGCTTTTTACCGCTTTGGTTGACTGTAAAATGGTTCCATTTCCTCCTCTATACTAGATTCTTTCATGTTTGTTTTTTTAAACAGTTCAATCAGTGCCTCTTGTTGAATTAACATATTGCGGTGGTATTCTGATTATTGATTTGAAATAAAACCGTTTATAGAAGAGTAGAAAATTAGGAATTTGAATAGGAAATAAATATATCAGAATTAAAACTGTAAATATGGATATTTCAGTATATTTACAAATTTTTATCATTGTGCTAATTAAACATGTGACTGTGAAATTATAAATGACCTTCAAGGCTTTTATCTAAGTTCATGGATAACAATTCATAATACAGATGTGATTTAGTCAGGAGGTATGATCATTACATTTTGGTTAATAGAAATTTTGATATGTAACGTTTTTAAATATAGAAAACGAAGACAAAAAGATTTTCCAATATCGGTAAGTCAATAAATAAAAAATAAATTTTTTTCAAGATTACATCAATTGTCATATTTTTATGAGAGATACAATTTCAATTTGATGTATGTACTGACTTCTCCAAGACTAAACCATGGCCATTTACTCCACAATCTTGATATACACTCATGGGCAAAATTATCGAATAATTTTTATTATCACTTTCAATTCAAAATAATTTTAAATTATCTCGGTTAACTTTTACATATTAATGTTTTGATGTTTATTTAATATTAGTGGCGATTTTTGATTCTCACGCCTTCTTAAAGCAACAGTATGTCACCATTTAGACCACATCTACAGAAGAGTTGAGCAACTGTACACCAGCTGCAATCTTATAAAGAGTGTTAGTTCTGGAGGTAGCAATATAATGCTTTAGGGAGGTATTAGTTGGGAAGAACGTACAGAATTTGTGGAAGTGGTTGGATTTATGACTAGAGACTTGTGTATGTTGTAAATATTCTACAAAATCGTGTTATGCCCATATGTTGGATACGAAAAATTTGTACTAATGCACGACAAAGTTCAACCACACGCAGCTGGTAACCAACTTCAAAATGAAGTCCAGATTGAAATAGATTTGCCACCATATAGCCCAGACTTCGAACCCAATAGAAAAGATATGTGGTCAACTAAAATTCTGCATTTGATCAAGAAATCCTATTCCAAGTACGAAAGAAACGTTTCGATTGCAGCACATGAGGAATGGAATGCAATTCCTCAAAAGTTCATTTAAAATCTACTTTTGAGTATGTCAAGAAGGATGCAAGCAGTAATAGTGGCTCAAGGAGGAAATACTCGTTACTTACTTTACCCATAAGTCAATAAAAAGCATAGGATTTGTCCTCCTCATTACATTAACGTTTACAGTACATATCCTTAATTTTGATACCATTTAGCAATAATTTTTTTTCACCATTTTCTACTTAAAAGAACTAAACATTGTTCACTTAAATGTTTTTAAATAAACTGCTCTTCCATGCTTGATGACTTAATATGTAACAATATTGAAATATTCGATAATTTTGTCCATGTGTAGTTCGATTCTACAGTGGTTCTATAGCTCTTAATATTTAGGTCTTAACAGGTTCAAATAAACAATTTTTTTAATTGAATAAATGCTTTAACCTCTTGATTTATTGCAATGAGCATTAATGCTGTGATAATGTGTCTTAATCTCACATCTTTAGTGATATAATTTATGGTTATTGTTACAGGATTGGTGGAAAGTTGAAATTCATGATCGTCAAGGTTTCGTTCCTGCTGCTTACGTAAAGAAAGTAGACGCCGGTTTAACAGCTTCTCAGCAAAATCTCTTAGACAGCAATTCGATTTCTGCTAGACAAAACCAGATCAACCAACAATATGACAGGCTACTCCAGTTGGCAAATGAACGCCGAAATAAACTCGATGAAACTGTCAAAGCTTACGTTCTCGTTAGAGAAGCTGCAGAATTGGCTGGATGGATCAAAGGTGGATGTTGTTATGAGGTGGTTTGATTAAAGTAAATTCACGTTTTTGATATTGTAGATAAGGAAATGCACGCTCAAGTACAAGATGTCGGAGAGGATTTGGAACAAGTTGAGGTTTTACAAAAGAAATTCGATGATTTCCAAACCGATTTGAAAGCTAATGAGGTTAGGTTAGCGGAAATGAACGAAATCGCGATGCAATTGGTATCGCTTGGTCAAACCGAAGCCGCTTTGAAGATTCAAACTCAGATGGAGGATTTGAACACTAAATGGACTGATTTGCAACAATTAACTTCCGAAAGGTAAACGAATTTAATTATGAACTGACGCATGTTTTGAGTAGTTCTTTTAATTTTTATCGTTTTAATTTAATTTTTATATTATTGAATAAATATGTTGGATGGGTTGCAGTGAAGAAAAAATAATTAGAAAGAAATGTGGAACGGTAAGTCAAGAAGCACCAAGTGGAGAAAATAGGAGTAGGAGGTTTGCAATAATTTTTTAAAACAGCTTGGATTTAATTCGGGCTTACATGCTCTACATTACAAGCATTGTAAATAAAATGGCTTGTTACAATATTTCAAATTTATTTTGAAAACGGATATTTTAGGGATAAGAAGAGCAACTGTCTACTCAAAATTAACTGATTTCAAATATTAATTTCTTACAAACAGCTAAACAAATTTTTACATAAACTGCGAGGCAAAAATAATGGTTTAGAATGAATTAGAAAAGAAACATTGCAAATTACCTAAGTAAACTTAGTAGTTGGGCAAAAAAACGTCCCAGCGCTGTTTAAAAGAATAAGTGTGGCAAATTGGTGGAATTTGCCACACTTATTGAAATTAAAATGTTTATGAAGAAAATAGAGTTAATATTTTAGAGATGAAAATTCTCGAAATAGCTCTCTATTTTTCACATAAACTCGTTAAATGCAAGGGTCCAATTTATGTCTTGCATTGCGTTTATATTGTTTGCTAGTTGTAGCACTGCATGCAATGGGGAATTTGACGATGATTGTTGTATTCTAAACATCAAAGAAGAACGAGTGCGTTTAGGTGGTACATTTATAGATATAAGAGACCGTAGATTATTTGATAAGTCTTGGTTTGTCATCAGTTTAAACAAGAATTTCATCATTGTTATCTTTCGTCTAGCATGCAATGATTTTATTTTAAATTCTTTTCTCAGCATTTCGCTTCTTATGACGTTGTAATCGGACCAGTGATGAAATTTTTAAATTAGAGATGACGCAAAAACTTATTCTGTATTTTTTCAAGATAATTCAAATAAATTTGTGGTTGTTGTTCCCAAATAATATATGCAAAATCTAATTTTGGCAAAACAAAGGTATTGTACAGTAATTTTACTGTATCCAAATTAGAGAATGTTAAACTTTGTCTCAGAATGAAGCCTAAGATTCTATTGCAGCTATTTACAGTGTTTTCTATGTATGTAGCAAATGATAGTTGATTATTATAAATGACTCTTAGATCTCGCATCTCATTAGTTCGGCTTAAAGTATGATATAATCAAAAATAAGTGGCTCTTTTTTTTCGTTATAGACATGACATAACATTTTTTAATGTTTAGATACAATTTATTATTAATACTCCACATATATAGACTATTAATATCCTTCTGGAGTAGCACACATTCTCTCGCCGTTTGGATTCTTCTAAACATTTTAAAGTCATCAGCGAACAGTAAACAAAGCGAATACTTCACATTTGACGCAATGTCATTTACAAAAATCAAAAACAGCAACGGTCCAAGATTGGAGCCCTGTGGTACTCCAGAAATGCATCTTTTTTTAGAGATATTGCCGTTATACTGCACCAGAAACTTTCTATTTTCTAGGTAACTTTTAAGTAATTTTAACAAATTAGCTGAAATTCCAAAATTGTGTAATTTTCGTAGTAAAATGTCATGGTTCACTCGATCGAATGCTTTACTAAAGTCTGTATAGACAGTATCCAGCTGCAATTTCTCATTTAAAGTTTTATTCGCATGCTGCATATATATTAATAGATTTCTATTTATCGACCTACCGTTTACGAACCCATGCTGTTCCTCTGCGATAACATTACCTATGTGGTTATATAATTTGCTGTAAATTATAAATTCTAATAATTTGGAGGGAGCACATAAAACTGCAATTCCTCTGTAATTTTCAATTTCATTTCTATTTCCTCTCTTATAAATTGGTGTGTATTTTGCCACTTTCCGTTGTGTAGGATATTCTGATTGTTTAACAATTAAGTTAAATATGTGCAGCAAAGGTTTTTTAAGTAATTCTTGACAACCCTTTAAAATATAGGGCGGTAAATGATCGGTACCAGCTGATTTCTTTGGTTTTAATCTTTTTACGGCCTCGTCATAATCATCAGAATCTATTTCATTTAAGTTATATGTATTGAATTGACATATATTTGTATTTACATTATCTGTACTATGATGAGATTTTTCAGATGAATGACCAGAAACAAAAAATTCTGAAAATTTCTCCACAGCATTTTCATCTGTCACGTATCACCACCTAAAGTATATGAATGTATTTGCCATCTATTATCTTTTTTTGCCCAATATAGTTCCAGAAATTATTTATATCCGCTGTTATATTCTGTTCAAAATTACTTAAATATTCCTAATGTTTACGCATTATCAATGACTTTAATTGCCTTCTAACTTCAAAATATTTATCATTATAGTACGTAGAGACAAGCTTCATTTTCCTGTAGTTATTTTATGCTTTTAACAAATTAACAATTTCAGCATCAAACCACGGTGAAAATTTCCAAAATACTTATGCATTTTATAAAGCGGTACTGCCCTACTGAATATATTATTGAGATTCATATAAAAATTATCCACAGACAAATGTACATTATTCTCATTCGTTACATTTTCCCACTTCAAATCCCTCATTGGTTCATATAATAAATTAAAATTAGCCTTTTTAAAATTATATTTGTTATCGGTCAAGTTATTTGCAATTACCTCTTCTCGTTGTTTTAAATTTATATTAACCATTAAAGTGGGGTGAAGAGCGTCTTCCTGTACCAAAGGAAATTGTTCTCTTTCTACAGTGCAATTAGTACTATTTAATTGTGACATAATAACTAGATCTAGTGTCTTTCCTTGAATGTTTTTGATATCATTGTACAATTCTAATGAATTAAAATTTAGAAAATCTTTTAGTGTCAGCGTTTTAATACTAACATTTCTTGAATCTAAACTTTTGCAACTCTTTATCTCAGGTAAATTAAAGTCCCCCACTATTAACGTTTTATCAATGTATTTTTATACAAGTTTGCAAAAATTGAAAACAATCACTATATTCATTTAAAGTGGCACTAGGGGGTATGTAAGCCCTTATAATGGTATAAATATTGTTTTTTGAAAATTTAATATCCAAAACTAACACATGGCAAATGGAAACTTGCCGAGTTACATTTAAAATTTTATATTTTTCCTTAATAGCCACAAGCACTCCCACTCCTTTAGTTTTACCTGTAAGTTCAAAATTTCTGTCAGCCCTAAAGATGTTGTAGGTGTCTGTATCTATTAATTCCCCATTGCATATCCCATACTTTAGCCACGATTCTGTTACTATTATCACATCGTTATTACCTTTTATTCGTATATATTTCTGATGTTTTTGTGCTCAATCCTCTACAGTTTCGGTATATTATAGGTAGATGGAACATACCATATATGCATGTCATGTGAGAGTTATCCTGTACACATAAATATACATTAAAATATGACTTAAAAATAACTAAGATTATAACTAATGTTCAATTACGAATAAGACTAGATTAAAATTCTCAACATTATTGGCAATTCATCTTATTTAAATTAAAAATAATCGATAGTGCAAAGATATAATCGTATATGTACTTTAGAAATATTCAATTACAAATTGATTAAATACTTACAGTACAATTATTGTTATCGATACCTAAAACAAAAAGGTGTCCCAACAAAGAAAAAGAAGAAAAAATGCAAACATAAAGTTTAAATAGCCAACTAATACTCTACTGCTTAAAGGTGTCCATATACTATTAGGCAAAGTCGGCTTTTGTAGAGATTTACTTGACATTGTTATTTATTCTGGCAAATATATTTCCATTCAAACTCCAAGATTCTTTTTTGCCATATTTTTGTTGACATTTTCTGAATAAATCATATCTATTCTTCGTTAGAAATTCATTTACATAGATAACTGTCTGCTTTAGGGTACCCTTAGATTTGAATACTTCATTTCTCTTGAGGATAGATGCAAATTCAATGATTATTGTTCTAGGCCTACCTTGTTGTGCATTTAGTTTGCCTAATCTGTAAATATGGGATATGTCCAGATTTGTACATTTAATTTTCATTGTGTTCTTGACCAGATTTGTAAATAGCGAGATCAAATTTTCATTATCTGCCTCATTAAATCCATCAAATCTTAGCATATTACGCCTTTGGTAGATTTCAGTTTCATCTAATCTTTCTGATATGGCAATAATTTATTTTTCTTTTTAGTTTATGCACTCTTGTAATTCTTCCAATCTGTCAATAATAGTGACCATCTTAGACTCCATTCTGTTAAGTTTCTCGGACATCTCATTCATCTTGGTCTCAATTGTATTAAATTTCTTGTCGAGTTTATCTTCTATTTTATTTACAAGTTTCTGACAAATTTAGTAATCAATTGTTCGATTAATTTTTCATCCATTATTTGTCTACTTTAATTTTCTTGATTATAATTACGTGTATGGTTCACTTTATTTGTATTTTTCAAAATTTCTTTGCAAGTAATTAGTTTTCTTATTTGATTTTCTGCACTTTATTCACCTCGAACTACAGATGCACATAACCACTTTTCAGATAATTTCACTTACATTTTACCACAATTTGGCATAAAACTATCAGGAGCTCCCACAAAACGTGTTTAGTCTGTCGCCATACGAATATAATATTGTCACTCATGTTCAGGTTATCTTCTTTTTTTAGATTCTCATGTGGCCTTTGCCACATAGCAACATTTATTACATAAACGATCTTCAACTTAAATGACCAAAACTAAAAAATACTGTCTAGAGATGGATTTCTGCTAGAAAGTTGTTTCATCAAATATCGACCATAGCATAGGTTCTTGGGAAAAAATTAAAAAAAATACTGCTTTTAGTCATTTACGTTTTTATAATCCAAATAAAATAAAAAAATATATAAATTAAAATTAACGTTTTGTGAACTTATTACATATCCCTTAAACATTGATATACGTTTTTACCAAGTTTAGCTCAAAAATGTACATTTCCTTTAATAAATCAACCATTTTTCTAGATACAATTTTTTGGAAACTTCTTAATTTGAATGTGAGTTTATTTAAAATTTAAACAATGAAATCCACACCAACTGAAGCAACATTTAAATGTGTATAAATACAATAGAGTTTAATATAAGATATAATTTAATTAGCCTACAGAATGCTACAAAAATGAAGAAAATATCTCGTTCCTCTGCTGTAATTCAGTTTTGAATTAAAATGGAAAAAAAGATTGGGAATCAATGGCTTCAACTACTAGTTATTTAGTTTAGTATTTTGTGTAGAATTTGTAATGACTACTTTGTCTCACTCTAGGAACACTCGGAGGCTGATTAGTTATCAAGAGCGAAATAGGCAAGCATCTCATTGGCGCCTCTATATAAATATAAATTTTAACTAGTACCTAAGCATTGCGCGCGCTCCTAGACACGTGCCTATTTTACCGCCTTTGGGAACAATTCTGTTTATCGGTTTGTAGAAATTTGTTTGATATTTTGAGTAGTTTTTTACCATATTTTAGAAAATTTAATAGTTTCGTCTGTGATATACTTTCTATTGGATAAAGGTTGATTGTACCAGGTAGGATGTATCCAGCGCTTCAAAGGATTTTGTGAAATGCTTTATTTTCGAAAAGTGAAAAAAATACTCTTTATCAGTACGTACTTTTCGTAAAAAGCTTTTTTCCCATTATAAAGATACAAGAAGAAGCTGGTATGTTAATTTTAAAAAAGAAATGCTGTATATTTTGAATATTCTTGTATTATCAATTAAATTTGATAAGTATGCATTATTAAAATATTTCTTTTTTAAAAAAAATCTCCCCAATTCATATCAAGTCAAGTTTGAACATCGCAAAACTGCTTTTTAAGATAAAAATGGCTTTTATAAAGGATCTAAGCGCCTTTATTTCATTCGAATATTGTTTCTGGTGCTTAGTTTCTTTTTACAAGGATAAATCGAAAGGTTTTCTAAAGAATAATGGATAAAAACAAAAAGAGATTGTAGTGGTTCATAATTTCTGACCAATATACAAATATGTTTCACCCAAATTCTCATAAAGGATTTTCCTTCAAATAATGTCCATATTATCATTGCCATGGGATACAATCAAGTTAAAAATCTGAAGTTTTTTTGTTATACTTATGATTATCATCTGAAACATTTCGATTTCTCCATTGTGATTAATTTTTATGATAACGGTCCTGTAATAATAATATGTTTCAATTAAAGGGCCAGCCAATTAGGTTCAGCTCATGAAGTCCAAAGGTTCCATAGGGATGTGGATGAAACTAAAGATTGGATAAACGAAAAAGACGAAGCATTAAACAACGATGATTTAGGAAAGGATTTGAGAAGTGTACAAGCTTTACAAAGAAAACACGAAGGATTGGAAAGAGATTTAGCAGCTTTGGGTGATAAGGTAGGTCAATATGCTGATTATGATAGTGACGTAAATATGAATTTTGTTTTTAGATCAAACAATTGGACGACACAGCGAACCGTTTAGTGACCAGTCACCCCGAAAGTGCCGAACAAACTCGATTGAAACAAGAGGAAATAACCAAATTATGGACTCAGTTGACAGCAAAAGCCAATAGTCGAAAAGAGAAACTACTAGATTCGTATGATTTACAAAGATTCCTCAATGATCATCGTGATCTTTTGGCTTGGATTAACTCTATGTTGGGATTGGTCAGCTCCGAAGAACTAGCTAATGACGTAACTGGAGCTGAAGCCTTGATCGAGCGGCACCAGGTAATTTTTTTTTCTTTTGGTGATTTTTTTATTGGTTTAAAATGTCTTTAAGCATGTGTATTAAGATAATATTAATGTTTGCTCATAAGACATTTTTAGTAATAAGAATTGTTTTTATTTTGTGGAAATGTTGATGAAAATTGTTTTCTTTGTTGGAGTTTCTCACCCGCTTACTCGATTTTTAGAACTACAAGGCAGAAATAGATGCAATGTATGGCGTTCGTGCTCCTCAGGTAGTTACTTGTGGTTATGGTGTTTAATTTACAGCTACTAATTATGTGACGGCTTTTCATATACATCGTATCAAAAGCAATATAGATACAACACTCCTTATTTTTTTAGGCATCGAGTATAAAATGTGTGATTTTTTCTTTATTTAGTCCATAACTTTTATTTCCTTTGGATATTTTGAAATTCCTTCTGAGTAAAGTATATTTAAATTTATCATTTTCAGTTTCTAATAATGATTACAGAAATGACATAAATATTGCTAAAACTAAGGATCTTCCTATACTCGATAGTCGAAATTGTGTAAAGTGAGTCAGAGGTATCTAATCAACACTTTGGTTAAAGCGCAGTTGCCATATGTATTCTAGAGAGAAATGCTGTATTTTATAAATACACTTCAAATCCATTGTGTCAATATTTCAGGTACAAAAGATGCAATGTAATTAAGTCAATACCAATTTAATATATTTATTTCAAATTTCAAGCAGACTAATAATAATTAGTTTACTTGAAATGTGAAATAAAGTGTTTATGTATATTTCTTGAACGCAAAGTTTGTTGTGAAAAACTCGCCGATTTGACAATGTTGGAGAGTCGCTTCAATGTTCCGGCTTTGAGAACGAGATAGATAGATCGAGCTACGCGAATGAGACAGTGATAGTAAACAGTTATGTGAGGTGTTTATTCTCTTCATGAGCGTAACATCAGTATTTGTGTTGTGGTTTTGTGTGATAAATCGGTTATTATTGGTATTTATTGTAATATTTATATCGGTATATTTAGTGACAATAATGGCGGAGTGTAGCGGTGTTGGCGATAAAAAACGGCGTCGTAACAATTTAATTCGGGAAGAAAAAGTCCTCATATTAAATGTGTACGAAGGACTGCGTGCCATGGACAAACAGTTGGGTGTTAGTGACGCTGTGATTAAGTGCAGTTATTTAACTAAAGTTTCTGAGAGTACTATATACAATATTCTAAAGAAATCGCGGGACGGATCTTTGACAAGAGAACGAGGTGAAAACTGTAAACCGGAAAGTAGGGGAAGAAAGAAAATTGTTTTGGACGACCAAACACGGAATGCTATACGTAGGGAAATACATTCTTTTTATTTTAGGAATGAAATCCCCTCGGTAGCTAAATTGAGCAAGGTAATAGAAGCAGATGATACTTTACCAAACATCAGTGATAAAGTTTTGAGACGAACTTTAAAATTAATGAATTTTCGTTACCAAACAAGAAGTAGAAACAGTGCCTTAATTGAACGAAATGACATTGTGGAATGGAGGAGAAATTATTTAAAACAGATACGACAGTTTCGTAACGAAGGACGGCACATATATTATCTTGACGAAACATGGTTAAATGAAGGCCACACTGTGTCAAAAGTGTGGCAAGACATGAATATACGAAGCAATCGACAAGCCTTTATGGAGGGTTTCTCTTCCGGTTTAAAAGCTCCCTCTGGGAAAGGACGTCGACTGATTATCACTCACATTGGCAGCGAGGAAGGATTTGTAGAAGGTGGATTACTAAGTTTTCAGTCCAAAAAAACTGTCGATTACCATGAAGAGATGGATGGTAACCGGTTTGAAACATGGTTTAGATCAATTTTAACAAAGGTAACTCCTGGTTCAGTGATAGTTATGGATAATGCTTCATACCACTCTCGTCGACTGGAGCAAATACCTACTTCAGCTAGCCGCAAGAGGGTTATAATTGATTGGTTAGAGAGTAAAAGCATTCCGCACAACGAGGCAATGCTAAAAGTTGAATTATTATCTCTCGTACGGAAACATAAAAGCAGTTATATTAAGTACGTTGTCGATGAAATGGCGAAAGATTTCAACGTCTCAGTTGTTAGACTTCCTCCCTACCACTGTGAGTTAAACCCCATCGAGCGGGTTTGGGCCCAAGTGAAAAATTATGTTGCGAGAAAAAACAGTACATTCAAAATGGCTGACGTTGAGAAACTGTTTGACGAGGCGCTGCATACCGTTACTGCTGAGAGTTGGCGTAAATGTATTCAACACGTATTAAAAGAAGAAATAAAGTTTTGGGATTTAGACATACGTGTAGAAGTAATGACGGAACCACTCATTATCGATATAGGAGGAGAAAGCGATGATTCTGAGTAGTCGTCAGGGAGTGATACCGCTTCCAGTTAGTCAGACATTTTACAAGTGACCTTGCAACATACCTATACTTATTGGTAATTTATTTTGGTCTTGACAAACAACTTTTTTTTAGTTTTAGTAGTAGTAAGTTGGAATTGACTTTTAAACATTTTTTTATTTTGTTTTAACTTACTTATGAACAACTTGTGATAAGTTATTATTTCAAATGTTAAAAATTGAAATTCCAGATATTTCAGTATTCGCACCCTTAAACTATGATACGCTCATGGAGTTCACTTTAAATCGGTAGATAACCGATGACGTCACTTTACAGAATTTCGACTATCGACTTTTTTATATACATCTTATTATAGCTCATCCTTAAAAATGTGTATTATTCTTGGTAACACCCTGTATATACATAATGATACCTACCATAATAATTTCGTATTTCTGTTCTCTCAAATTTAAACGCCAGAGCGTACAAGAGCATTTTCTATTTATTTTTTATTTAGGACTATTAAGAACCCTTCAAAAATGATGCGCTCATGAAGTTCGCTTCTGCAACTGATTTTATGGACAGTAAGAGCGATGAGTCACTTTACAGAATTTCGACTATCGAGTATAGAA
Organism: Galeruca laticollis; assembly: GCA_963921935.1. Taxonomy (NCBI): domain Eukaryota; kingdom Metazoa; phylum Arthropoda; class Insecta; order Coleoptera; family Chrysomelidae; genus Galeruca; species Galeruca laticollis. Next base: position 71,244,427 of record OY998181.1, read on the forward strand.
AAACTTTAACCTAGAACCAAATAACAAATTTGAGCACTTTTTGTTTTTTGGGCCATAACTTTCATCACAAAGAAAATAATTTATTTTTCAATAAAATGAATTTTTGAAATTTTACCACAGAATTTAAACAAAAAAATATGCATTTATTTAAAAAATTGCATAGACCAAACTAATGAAATTATTCATTTAATATTCTAGACAAGTATTGTGAAAGGTCCAATCTATGAAGAAAAAAATCAGAAGCGCACAACACTGGTGTGTTTCTGATGTAAAGTGCGTCAAAATAGGGGTATCGAAATAACAGTGGTAAAACCAAATATCCCTAGTAACTTGAAAAATAATAGTTATGACACATATTTTATTATATTCTGCAATCTTTGGCAAAACCATTGGCTTTTACTTTAAATGATCATGCCAAGCAGTGTCAAAGGCTCGGTTAATGTCAAAGAGAATGGCCAAACAACTGCTTTTTAGGGCGAATGCTTCATTGACTTCACTTTCTAAATCTGTATGTCCAAGGCCAATTGATACTCTCTAAGACCACCTTTGTTCCGGTATAATAAGGTTTCGTTTTTCTAATGACCACTGTAGCCTGTTTGTAATTTTTTCCACCAATTCGCACGTGTCACATGTAAAAGATATAGGTCGATAGGACTCAGTATTTGTATTCTCATTATATGGTATTATATCACTTGTCACGGTTTTATCGCAGTGCGCTGTCCTGTAGCCTGGTTCATATTGGTGCTTTCCTTTGAAATCAATTCTGTTTTTATTTCTTCTAAAATATTTTTGGGTCTAATAAGTTAATCACCTACAGTGTCCACTAATTCTAACTTATGTAAATTGCCCAAATTAAGAGTCTTCCTAATAAAGATTACAATCTTGAAACCAAATAATAAATTTTAGCACTTTTTGTTCTTTGGGGGATAACTTAAACAAAATAACTAGATTGAAAAAATCTTGGTGCTTTCTTTGGTATCAGATCTGTTCTTATGTCTTCTAATATATTTTTGGATATAATGAGTTGATCACATCCAGCGTCCTCTAATTGTAACTTACATAAAACTATGTACATTCAAAAACAAAATAACTACAGTAGATTCTCACTAATCTGATAGTATTAAAAACCAGGATGTGACGAATTATTGGATTTCATCATCTTCATATGGTCCACTATATTTTTTTCTTATTATCATGTACAGTAGCGCCCATCTCCAATTGTGCCTATTTGCACATATTTTCTCCACTATTTCCTCAAGATATCCTTTTATATTTCAAAGTTATATTCACTTAATAACACCAGGTAAATAGTATGTATGTGCTATTGTGATACGTTTTGAGGTTAAGCTGATAACGGAGCGCAAACGCAGTGTGGAGCGAGTGAGGCGCGGGCGAAGGGTGCTGGATTAGTGAGACTACTGTAGTTTGAAAAAAATCTTAGCGCTTTCGTTGTTATCAAATTAGCTTTTATTTATTTTAAATATGTTTGGGTCTAATGAGCTCATCACATCCAGTCTTCTCTATCTGTAACTTAATAAATTGTCCATATTAAGAATCTTCCTAATAAAAATTACAATCTTGATTACATTTTGTTATATGGACCATAACGTTGTATCTTCATAAACAAAATCATACTAGTTTACAAAAAATGTTGGTGTTTTCTTGTTAGTTCTGTTAAAATATGTTTTTTGGACCATAACTTTTTATGTTCAAAAACAAAATAACTAGTTCGTAAAAAATTTGGAGGTTCTTTTCGTATCAGGTCTGTTCTTATTTTTTCTAAAATATGTTTGGGTCTAATGAGTTCTTCATTTCCAGTGTCCTCTAATTGGATTTTAAATCAATTGCCCAAATTAAGTTCTTCCTAAAAAGAAAGTAGAATTTTTGACCAAATAACAAATTTGAGATTCGAGTACTTTTTGTTTTTTGGGCCATAACTTTGTATGTTTATATACAAAGTGACAGTTTTACAACATCTAGGTGTTTCCCTTGGGCTCAGATCTGTTCTTATTTTTTCTAAAATATATTTAAGTCTTATTAATTCATCATTTCCAGTGTCTTCTAATTATAACTTATATAAATTGCCCACATCAAGGGTCTTCCTCATAAAAATTATAATCTTTGACCAAATAACAAATTGAGAACATGATGTTTTTTGGACAATAACTTTTTATGTTCAAAAACAAAATAACTAGTTTGCAAAAAATCTTGGTGCTTCGTTTGGTATCAGATCTGTTTTTATTTTTTCTAAAATATTTTTGGATCTATTGATAATCATTTCCAGTGTTCTCAATTTGTACCTTACATAAATTGCTCAAATTAAGAGTATTCCTAATAAAAATTACAATCTTAGACCAAATGACAAATTGAGATTTGAGCACTTTCTGTTTTTTGGACCATAACTTTGTATGTTTATAAACAAAGTGACTGTTTTGTAAAAAGTTTTGGTGTTTCATTTGGGCTCGAATCTGTTCTTATTTATTCTAAAATATATTTGGGTCTATGCAAACGACGCAGCTATTATAGCAGAAACGGAGAACGATCTTCAGAGACAGCTGTTTAAATTCTATCAAGTCAGCCAACAACTCAACATGGCGATTTTAACATCAAAAACCAAAGCTATGACATTCTCCAGAGAACCTGTCAGGTGTAAAGCGGTTGTAGAGGATAAGCCAATCGAGCAACTCAATGTCTTTAAATATCTAGGCATGGACATCTGCAGCTACCACGATCCGGCGAAAGAAGTAAGAAGTCTCATAACTAAAGCAGCAGCTCTGTCAGGATGTCTTAGAGATGTGATATGGTCAAACCAGCACATGGGAACAGATAGCAAGATGAAGATCTATAAGACTTGCATCAGACCTATTATGACTTACGGAATAGAAGTACGCGAAGACACAAATAAAACAAAAAGTATGCTGCGCTCGGCCGAAATGAAAATCCTACGAACTATCCTAGGGAAGACCAGACGGGACAGGATAAGAAACACTGACATACGAGCTCAATGCAGCATAGTAGACATAGTCAGATGGGGCAGACAGAGACGAAGAGAATGGTACGCGCACGTACGAAGAATGGACGAAAACAGATTACCGAGAATAATGATGGAAAGCAAGCCACACGGAAATCGCCCACCAGGAAGACCCCCAAAAAGGTGGCAGGAAAGCTAGCAGTCCACCTCGCAAGAAACCATCCAGAGACGGCTTCAGCAAGCAACAGACCAATAGGTCTATTTAAAAGAAGAAGCAGAAGAAGAAGAAGATATTTGGGTCTAATGATTTCATGATTTCCAGTGTCCTCTAATTATAACTTACATAAATTGTCCAAAATCAAGAGTTCCTAATAAAAATTATAATCTTGGACCAAATAACTAATTGAGCACTTTGTTTTTTTGCACCATAACTTTTTATGTTCAAAATCAAAGTAACTAGGTTTGCTAAAAATCGTGGTGCTTCCTTTGGCATCAGATCTGTTTTTATTTTGTCTAAAATATTATTGGGTTCAATAAGCTCATCATTTCCAATTTTCTCAATTTGTAACTCACATAAATTGCCCAAATTAATAGTATTCTTAATAAAACTAACAGTATTGGACCAAATAACAAATTTGAGATTTGAGCATTTTTTGTATGATAATTAACAAAGTGTCTATTTTGCAAAAAGTATTGGTGTTTTCTTTGGGCTCTAAATCTATTCATATTTGTTCTAAAATATATTCGTGTCTAATGGTTTCATAATTTCCAGTGTCTTCTAATTATAACTTACATAATTTGCCTAAATCAAGAACCTTTCTAATAAAAATTATAATCTTGGACCAAATAACTAATTGAGAACTTTATGTTTTTCGGACCAAAACTTTTTATCTCCATAAACAAAATAAATAGTTTGCCAAAAATCTGATGGTACTTTTGGTATCAGGTCTGTTTGTATTTATGCTAAAATATTTTTGGGTCTAATGAGTTCATCATTCCAGTGTTCTCAATTTGTAACTTACTTAAATTGCCCAAATTAAGAGTATTCCTAATAAAGATTACAATCTTGGACCAAACGACAAATTGAGATTTAAGCACTTTTTGTTTTTTTGACCATAACAAAAGCTCTTTGCGTTTCCTTTGGGCTCAGATCTGTTCTTATTTATTCTAAAATATATTTGGGTCTAGTGGTTTCTTGATTTACAGTGTCCTCTAATTATAACTTAAATAATTTGCACAAAATCAAGAGTCTTCTTAATAAAAATTATAGTCTTGGACCAAATAACTAATTGAGAGCTTTATGTTTTCTGGACCATAACTTTTTATCTCCATAAACAAAATAACTAGTTTGCAAAAAATTTGGTGGTTCTTTTGGTATCAGACCTGTTTTAATTTTTTCTAAATTATTTTTGGGTGTAATGACTCCATCATTTCCAATGTTCTCAATTTGTACCTTACATAAATTGCCCAAATTAAGAGTATTCCTAATAAACATTACAATCTTTGATCAAATCACAAATTTGAGTACTTTTTGTTATATGGACCATAACATTGTATGCTCATAAAGAAAATAAAACTAGTTTGCAAAAAAACTTGGTGTTTTCTTATTAATTTTTCTAAAATAATGTCTAATTAATTTGCCCAAATTAAAAATCTTCCTAAAAAGAAATACAATCTTGGATCAAATAACAAATTTGAGTTTTGAGCACTTTTTGTTTTTTAGACCATAACTTTATATGTTCATAAACAAAGTGTTGCAAAAAGTCTTGGTGTTTCCATTGGGTTCAGATCTGTTATTTTTTCTAAAGTATATTTAAGTCGACTGAATTCATCATTTCCAATGTCCTCTAATTACATACATTTCCCAAATCAAAAGTTTTCCCAATAAAAATTACAATCTTGAACCAACCAAATATCAAATTGAGAACTTTATGTTTTTTGGACCATAAGTTTTTATGTTCAAAAACAAAATAACTAGTTGCAAAAAATCTTGGTACTTCCTTTGGTATCAAATCTGTTCTAAAATATTTTTGGGTCCAACGGGTTCATCATTTCTAGTGTTCTCAATTTGTAACTTACATAAATTGCCCAAATTAAGAGTATTCTTAATAAAACTAACAATCTTGACCCAAATGATAAATTTGAGATTTAAGCACTTTTAGACCATAACTTTGTATGATAATAAACAAAGTGACTTTTGCAAAAAGTGTTATTGTTTCCTTTGGGTTCAGATCTGTTCTTATTTTTTCTGAAATATATTTAAGTCTAATGAAATCATAATTTCCGGTGTCCTCTAATTATAACTTACATAATTTGCCCAAATCAAGGATCTTCCTCATAAAAATTACAATCTTGGACCAAATAACAAATTGAGGACTTTAATGTTTTTTGGACCATAACTTATAAACAAAATAACTAGTTTGTAAAAAATCTTGGTGCTTTCTTTTGGTATCAGATCTGTTTTTATTTTTTCTAAAATATTTTTGGGTTTAATGAGGAAATCATTTCCAGTGATCTCAATTCGTAACTTACATAAATTGCTCAAATTAAGAGTATTCCTTATAAACAAATTTGAGTATTTTTTGTTATAGGGTCCATAACATTGTATGTTCATAAACAAAATAAAACTAGTTAGTCTAATTAATTCTTCATTTCCAGTGTCCACTAATTGAATGTTAAATAAGTTGCCCAAATGAGGAATTTTCCTAAAAAGGAATACAATCTTCGACCAAATAACAAATTTGAGCACTTTTTGTTTTTTGGACCATAACTTCGTATGTTCATAATCATAAACAAGGTGACTGTTTTGCAAAAAGTCTTGGTGTTTCCTTTGGGTTCAGATCTCTTCTTATTTTTTCTAAACTATATAAGTCGAATTCATTCATCTTTTCCTTCCTAATAAAAATTACAATATTGGACCAAAAAACAAATTGAGAACTTTGTTTTTTGGACCATAACTTTTTTTATGTTCAAAAACAAAATAACTAGTTCGTAAAAAATTTGGTGGTTCTTTTCGTATCATATCTGTTCTTATTTTTTCTAAAATATGTTTGGGTCTAATGAGTTCTTCATTTCCAGTGTCCTCTAATTGAAATTTAAATATATTGCCCAAATTAAGGTTTTCCCCTAAAAAGAAAGTAGAATCTTGGACCAAATAACAAATTTGAGATTCGACTGCTTTTTGTTTTTTGGACCATAACTTTGTATGTTCATACACAATGTGACGGTTTTACAAAGTCTAGGTGTTTCCTTTGGGCTCAGATCTGTTCATATATTCAAGTTTAATTAATTCATCATTTCCAGTGTTCTCAATTTGTAACTTACATAAATTGCCAACTTAGAGTATTCCTAATAAAAATTACAATCTAGGACCAAATGACAAATTGAGATTTATTTTTTGGTCCAAAACTTTGTATGTCCATAAATAAAATAACTAGTTTTAAAAAATCTTGGTGTTTCTTTTAGGGTCCAGATCGGTTCTTATTTCTTCTAAAATATATTTAAGTCTAATGAATTAATCATTTTCAACGTTCTTATTTGTAACTTACATCAATTGTCCAATTCATTTAATATTCTAGACAAGTACCGTCAAAGGTTGGATGTGCTGGATTAGTGAGACTACTGTATTTTTAAAAAAATCTTAGCACTTCCATTGGTATCTAATTAGCTCATCACATCCAGTGTTCTCTATCTACAACTTACATAAATTGTCCATATTAAGAGTCTTCCCAATAAAAATTACAATCTTGAGCACTTCTTGTTTTTGTTGGACCATAACATTGTATGTTCATAAACAAAGTAATAAGTGGAATATTTGAATTTAAATATTTTTTGCACTTTGCACCATAACTTCTGTGTATGTTTACATACAAAATAATGAGTGTTGTATTCTATGTAGCCTTTGCTTTGTTCGTTAAAAAGGTGTTTTAACAAGAATTTTCATGATTTTACATCTAAATTAATTTCATATAAAATTTAACAAACGTTTACACTTTTGTTAAAATACCTGTAAGCTGTATATCATGTACTGGTGATCGTTTAAAATATAGCATGGAAAATCTTTCTATGTACTCGTAATTATTACATACTTATTATTTGTAACAATTTTGGAAATACAAAACATCCATTTTATAATAGTTATTATTTCCAAAATTAAATGTGTAGTTTCAGTCTATATAATCATCAGTCATACATACCTTAACCGCTTTTTTATTGTGTACTCTTCTTTATTTTTTTTTTGACAGTCTTTTCAGTTAACCAACGACGCTGGACTTACATTCTTCTATTTTCAGCTATTAATAATAATGTTCATGTTTATAACTATTTTTTATACAAAGTTAGGTGGATCAGTTAGCAGTAGATATTAGTCTCTCAGTTGCAATTGCGAGAAACTCAACAACTATAATTGTTAATTTAACAGTACAATATCTACGTACCAAGGAAAATGTAACAATAAGCTGAATCTAATCTGCATCTTTTCCTTCAAGATGCTTTTCTTTACAAACTTATCTGCCTAACTACGTTTCTTATGCACTTGGTGACACTTTAAACACTCTTTAAATTTTCTTTTTCATTTTTAAATTCTAGGAACACCGCACTGAAATAGACGCTCGCGCTGGAACTTTCCATGCACTTGAACAATTTGGTCAGCAGTTACTTAACTCGAATCATTACGCAAGTCCCGAAATTCAAGAAAAACTCGAGCAGCTCAACAAAGCACGCGCCGATCTCGAACGCGCTTGGATCGATAGACGATTGCAATTAGATCAAAATCTAGAATTGAATCTTTTCTACAGAGATTGCGAACAGGTGAATTTTTGCAGATTCAATATAATCTTCCTGTTTCCATTTCCATTTTATTTAATTATAAATTGAACTGTTGTTTTCTTTAGGCCGAAAATTGGATGTCCGACAGAGAAGCATTCTTGGCTTCAGACGAAGTTGACAGTAACGGAGATAACGTTGAAGCTTTGATCAAGAAACACGAAGATTTTGATAAAGCTATTAATGCACACGAAGAAAAAATTGGTGCTCTGCAAACTTTGGCTGATCAACTCATAGAGAGGGAGCACTACGCTTCTAAACCCATCGATGACAAACGCAACCAGGTAAGATTTTAATTAATCAGTTCTGAAATTGTTGATTTGTCTAATCTTATTGTTTCTAGGTTTTGGATAGATGGCGTCACTTGAAAGATGCTCTAATTGAAAGGCGTTCTAAATTAGGAGAAAGTCAGACGTTACAACAATTCTCCAGAGACGCTGACGAAATTGAGAACTGGATAGCAGAAAAACTTCAATTAGCTACAGAAGAAAGTTACAAAGATCCAGCTAATATTCAGTCCAAACACCAGAAGCATCAAGCATTCGAAGCCGAATTGGCGGCGAACGCAGACAGGATACAAGCCGTATTAGCTAACGGGAATAATTTAATTCACAAACACCAATGTGCTGGATCTGAAGACGCTGTCCAAAAACGTCTCGAATCTATAGCTGATCAATGGGAGTTTTTAACACAAAAAACCACAGAAAAATCTCTGAAACTCAAAGAAGCCAATAAGCAGAGAACATTTATCGCGGCTGTCAAAGATTTGGACTTTTGGTTAGGTGAAGTAGAGAGTTTGTTAACCAGCGAAGACGCGGGAAAAGATTTAACTTCCGTACAGAATTTGATCAAGAAACATCAATTAGTCGAAGCCGATATTCAACATCACGATGACAGAATTAAAGGTAAGGGTACATTTTTAATTAATTTCAATTACCACGTTGAAATTTTGTATTTTTCAGACATGAACGACCAGGCTGATTCTTTGATCAAAAGTGGACAGTTCGATACTGCGTCTATTCTGGAAAAACGAGATTCTATCAACTCTAGATATGAACGTATTAAAAATCTGGCTGCACATAGACAAGCCAGGCTCAACGAAGCGAACACCTTGCATCAATTTTTCAGAGACATCGCGGACGAAGAATCATGGATAAAGTAAGAAACTCTCTAACATCAACATATTTTTAGTATTACATTCTATTAATTTTTAGGGAAAAGAAACTTTTGGTAGGTTCAGATGACTACGGACGCGATTTGACAGGTGTACAGAACCTGAAGAAGAAACACAAACGTTTAGAAGCTGAATTAGCTTCGCATGAACCAGCCATTCAAGCTGTACAAGAAGCCGGTGAAAAATTGATGGACGTTTCTAATTTGGGCGTACCGGAAATAGAACAACGGCTCAAAGCTCTTAATCAAGCTTGGGTGGAATTGAAACAATTAGCAGCAACCAGAGGACAAAAATTGAACGAATCATTAACTTACCAACAATTCTTGGCTAAAGTTGAAGAGGAAGAAGCTTGGATAAGCGAAAAACAACAATTGTTAGGTGTTGAAGATTATGGTGATACAATGGCTGCTGTACAAGGATTGTTAAAGAAACACGATGCTTTTGAAACCGATTTCCAGGTTAGTAAACTTTCTATTTATTGTTAATATTATAATAAACAAAAAATATCGAAAGTCATATATTACTAATGTTATAGTCAAGAAAAAGCTTCAATAATAATAAATTTATTGAAATTTTGCATTAATGGCATATTCAAAATACATAACTTATATAACGCAGCTTGGAACGGTATTATCTTAATATTCTTAATCCGATTCTGCTTCCGACTCCGATGTGTAGGAGCAGGAGTATAATGACGGAGATGTAGAAGAATTGGTGTCACAGTCAACACTGTTAACTGCTTGGATATCGCCAATAACTTCTAGACATAGATGGAGTATCTATATTTTTAACTGACGTTAATTCAATGTTACCAGTTCTGTTGTTGTGGGCAACTTGGCCTTCTTGGTGGTAGGTGCTTTCAATCTGTGCATAAGTTTCCAATTATGGGCAATATAACATAATTTTCCCGCTCTGTTAGTATTTAATTTATGTCGTTTCTTATTGTGAACAAATGAAACTGTGGAAAAGGATCTTTCCACAGAGGCAGATGTTGAAGTCACGCTTAAAATTCTTATTGCAACTTTTCCTAAGTCAGTATTCGGATAAAAAGTTTTCCACCATAATAGAGCACTTATCTTTTCATCTTCAACAGCTTTCCAAACAAATTCTTTTCCCCAAAGTCCTTCTCGAGATCTATACATAGCAAGTTCTGCCATAACACTAATATTCATATTTTGTCCTATTTGACATATTGCTTGGCAACCATCAGTTTGTTCTTGTGCTGACATTATTAATCCTTGACTTCTAGGATCCAACAAGCAAGCTCCCAAATGAATAGGCTTTAAAGCATGTAATTTTCTATCTTCGAATTTTTCCTTAATTGATTCTGATTCTAAGGAAGGCAAGGTCAAAGGTAAAAACTCTTCCAGTTTTTTTTCTATTTGTGAAAACGCCGACTAAACTAAGTGAAATGCTATTGTAGTCACCCTCCAAATATGTTATCCAATGCACAACTGGTTGCAAAAGACTGCGAAAGTTCTCTATATGTGACCAGAACTGGTCATCGACTAAAGATTGCTTATGTTTTTTGGACAAAGTCTTTGTAACATCTTCGTTTATTGTCATTGTTTGCAATATACTTTTCGTAACCACTAAACTATTTAGACACTCTAAATATCTTCCCCAGCGGGTCTTCACTGGTAGATGCAAAGAATATTGAATGCTTTTTTCACAGTTTAGTTGTTTAGCTGATAACAGTTGAGAATTTCTTACGGTTTGTATTATTTCTACACAGTTACTAAATATTTTGTTAGCAGTTTCACATTTGAGAATATCACTAATTATCAAGTGGAGAGTATGAGACATACAACCTAACCATATTATGTGAGGATACTTTTCATTTAGAAGCCTTCCACATTTAACCGTATTTGAAGCATTGTCAGAAATAACAACTAGAAATTTTTCAGGCCCAAATTTTTCTATAAACTGAACTATCTCGGCTAGTAGATATTCAGAAGTATGTCTGTTTCTTTTAGTTTCAACAAAGGAATAAAAATATGGATTGGGTGTGTCCACAACGAAATTTAATATCCCTTCATTTCTAATGTTAGACCATCCATCCAATGCTAAATTTAGCATTGCTGAAGATTCTATGTTTTCTTCTACATGTTCTTTAACCAGCGATAATTCTCATTCCAAAAGACTGGTTGACAAAACTTATCTTGTTGGTAAGTCTTAATTTGTGAAATAATTCCTCCCATAATGGGTGTTCCAAAAGTGACAAAGGCGCACCTGTTACATAGACTGTCCATGCCAATAGTATGTCAGTTTCCATCTGAAACAATCAGAACAAAATTATTAGTAGCACCTACATTGTTTTACAGATGCCAAATAATAAGGCATACACAAACGATAAATATACAGTATCCAGTATAATTTGACAAATACCTGTTCTTTAGTATCCATTGAGTAAAAAAAATTTGAAACAGATATTGGCTTCTTCTTCGTCGACTTTGTAGACTTAGGCATGTTTATGGAAGCGGAACTTAGGAAACTGTTACCTTCCTCTACATTTTCATTGATGTCCATGTCAAGGTCGACACTCTCTGGTTCATGTTCTGAACATCCAATATTGACACTTGAGGAACAACTATAAACCAATATGGGTACATTTGATACATCTGAATTCGAGCTTGATTTCTCTAAGAGTTTCTTCTTCAGGATAACAGGACACTTTTTACAATTCTTTATGTCTCTGAAACTTGGTAGCATTTTTGTTGGTGTAAATTTTGGCACAGTAATTACATTCGTATACAGTCTTACTATTTTTTAAGGTCTTTTCAAAAAAAAACTTCCACACATCACTTTTCGGCTTCATTATTTATTTTGATTATAACGTCTTACGAAATTCCACAAAACCAACAGTCAACAGTTGAAGCGAAACAACTCGACTACTCGACAGTTGACCGATTTGGATAAACCAGTGGCCGGTGGCATCCCCTGATCCCTGATTGGTGCGCGATATACTCACACCATGCGGTCACGCTTCCACGTCATTCGAATCCAGCGAATAAAATGCGGGCGGCAATATTGCCAATAATGTTGCCATTGGTAATGGGCAACTTTCCGTGAATATTTTCAACATGGTAATATTGCCATTTGGCAATATTGCCGATGGTACATTGCTACTCATAAGTGCTTCCTTTAGAAATAATATGAAATCAGATTTATCAAGGGGTAGGTTTGTGGATGCTTTGTAAATTTTTAATTTGGTGGATGTATAATAATAGGTGCTGTTTGAATTGTGAACTGTACACATTGACTAGAATTATGAATATTTATGGAAAATTGCTAACATTTGAAATTGAGGACATTTACTTTTACACCCGATGTCGAACTCGTTCTCTTGTCATAAGGAACTTGAGATGACACCTTTTACAGGGTCTTACCTAAAATAATAGATTCAAATACCTAATATTAAAATAATTTTAAACAGTGGAATTTGAGATTGAATTTTTTCTCCTTCTATAAATAACATGAAATTATTTCAAAACTTTTATTAATTCTTCCAATATAATCAAGGTATACAGGGTAGGTTTCTTTATTTTTTTTCTTCTTTTTTTCCGGCTTAGGAATATTTATTATATACTTGGGATTTAATTAATATTTAATTTCCAACTTTTTGACTTGAATTTTTCTTTTTTTTGTTCATTCATTTATAAGACATTTTTGGATTGAGTGGAAGAGCTTGAACTCTAGCCTTTTGGTAGCTACATTTTTTCAGCTGCAACAGTGCGATGTATGATTATTTCTATTGTAGATTGCAAATAAAAGCATTTATTATTATTATTATTTCTATATTTTTTTCCTCTCGCCTTACTATAGATTTGGCGGTAAAATGGGTGAATACAGTTCTCAACTAGAGATCAAAGTCATTCACCCTAGCACCTTTCTTATTATGTGAGCAGTTCCCATGAGTGCAGTTTTTTGCACTTCATACATGGATGGTTTACCTGGGATCATCTCTAAGTATGTTTTCAAACTATCCCGCATCATTCCCAATGCTCCTACAATAACGGGTACCACTTTAGTTTTTGTATTCCACATCCGACTTATCTCGATTTCTAGATCTTTATACTTGCTTATTTTTTCGTTTTCTTTGTTCACTATATTGCTATCATCTGGGACAGATATTTCGATCAAAAGACATGTATTTATGTTCTTATCATATAGTACTATGTCCGGTCTATTTGCCAGGATTGTTCTATCAGTAATTACAGCCATATCCCACATAACATCGATGTTGTTGTTGCTTACGACTTTTTCTGGGACATGATTATAATGCTTTTCTGCTACACGCAATCCTATTGCGTTGCTTATAGACCAATGGATGAATGAAGCAACCTTATTATGTCTGTTGGGGCAAGACTCGTACATCCGGCTATTAAGTGGCTAATGTGTTCATCAGAGCCTACATTTACTGTCTACCGATTGTTTCAATATGTTCTTTTGATAGTATCTAGTAGCTAGTACCTGATCTTGAGCTGCAATAATGATACTTTCAGTTTCTCCTTAAAGTCCAAAACTACCTAACCAGGCTACACTTCCCATCTTATTAACTGTTGGTTTGCTTAGATTTCTGAAAAATTGTCCATGTAGTGGCTTTTGTTGTAATGTCTGGATCTTGTGCCTTTCAATTACATCCTTAATCGCATTTGCATTCCTCAGAGCATTATCTGTTATAAGATACTTTTCTCTTATTTGTACTGACTCTTTTTGGATGGAATATTTTGACTTGTCCGAATCGTATATTTTAATTGCTTTGCAGAATTTATCGTGTTCGGTATCAATATAATCACCTAGACCTATAATAGCCTGTTCATAAGCTGCGTGCAATCGATTAAGCCTCGTCCGCCGTTTTGCCTTTTAATGTATAGTCTGGCAACATCTGCTTTAGGTTGATGCATACTCCCCATTGTGAGAAGTTTCCTCGTTTTCCTGTCAATCTTCTCTATTTCTGATGTTAGCCAGTCGACAATACCAAAGCTATATGTGACCACTGGAACTGCGAGGGTATTAATGGCTATGATTTTGTTCTTCGAATTTAGTTCGGTACTTAGGATTTGGCGGATACGGCGATAATATTCTGTTGATACCATAGTTTTCATTTTAGTGTTGTCTATGCCGTCCCTTTCTTCGACGCCGAGATATTTATAAGATTCGTCCATCTCCAGGTTTCTTATTGAGGTTCCGTTATCAAGTTGAATGTTGTGACTTTTGACTAGTTTGCCTCTTTTGTAAATAGCTGTCGCACATTTGTCTAATCCAAACTCCATATTGATATCGTTACTAAATCCTTTCACGACAGTCAGTGCTCGATGTAGTTGAGTCTCATCTCTACTGAATAATTTCAGGTCATCCATATAAAGCAAGTGATTGATTTTAATATTCTTCCCAATGTCAAATCCAATATTTTCTCTGTTCAGGGTATTGGTTAGTGGGATAAGTGCCAAGCAGAAAAGCAAAGGTGATAAAGAGTCCCCTTGAAATATTCCTCTTTTGATAGATATAAGTTCTGTTTCAATGTTTCCTTTGTTATGGATCAGCGTCATTTTTGTTTTCCAGGTCTTTCACGAATCTGCAAATTTATTATTATTATTATTATTATTATTAAATACCGACATCGTACAACCATCGCTCTCTTGTGGTCAGAATAAGTACTATAAATTTCAGGATATACGAAAATCGTACTTATGATCTTCTATGGGCGTCTGTATTCTTTGTTATTATGTATATTAAATGTAAATTATACTGGTAAATAAATAAATAATAAAAAGTTACGATTTTTTCAGGCGCATAGAGATCGTTGCAAGGATATAAGTGATGATGGACAGCGGTTAATTTCGGAAGGTAACCATCATTCTGACAGTATCAGTCAACGTTGCCAACAACTACAGACCAAACTCGATCACTTGGCAGCATTGGCCGGCAGACGTAAGGCCAAACTAGTCGACAATTCGGCTTATTTACAATTCATGTGGAAAGCTGACGTTGTCGAAAGTTGGATCGCCGATAAAGAGAGTCACGTTAAGAGCGAAGAATTCGGTAGAGATTTGTCTTCGGTTCAAACTCTATTGACCAAACAAGAGACTTTCGATGCCGGTAAGTGAAAATTATAAAATTTTCTCTTTACGTTTGTGATTTTTTATTGTTTTTTTAGGTCTCACTGCGTTTGAACACGAAGGTATTCAAAATATAACTGCTCTAAAAGATCAACTGATTTCTTCTAATCACGATCAAACTCAAGCTATCCTCCAAAGACACCAAGCCGTCATTGAAAGGTTTGTCAAAATTAGAATTATAAAATAAATGTAACTAACTTTCTTTGTATATTCTAGATGGCAGAAATTATTAAACGATTCCGACGCGCGCAAACAACGTCTGTTACGAATGCAAGAACAATACAAGGAAATCGAAGAGCTCTTCCTCATGTTCGCCAAACGCGCTTCCGCATTCAACTCCTGGTTCGAAAACGCCGAAGAAGATTTAACTGATCCGGTGCGATGTAATTCCATAGAAGAAATCCGCGCTTTGAAAGAAGCCCACGCCCAATTCCAGGCTTCTCTATCGAGTGCACAAGCTGATTTCGATGCGCTGGCTCAGCTCGATCAACAAATCAAAATGTTTAACGTCGGACCGAACCCGTACACTTGGTTCAATATGGAGGCGTTGGAAGAAACTTGGAGAAATTTACAAAAGATTATCGCCGAGAGAGACGTCGAGTTGAACAAGGAAACGCAACGACAAGAGGAGAACGATAAGCTCAGGAAGGAGTTCGCCAAGCATGCTAATGCTTTCCATCAATGGTTGACAGAGACACGGTAAGTTTTATTAAATTTTCAGTTATACAGCAAATAAAATAAAACAGAAAGGAATTGAGGAAATTTGTTCAATTTACAGATACATATAAAATAAGAGAAAAGAAATAGATTTATGACACCATCAAGAACATTGTTTCAGTAGGTTTAATTATTTACCAGCTTTCTTTCCCAATAATAAAATGAAAAGTAGGGATCTAGGTACTTACAAATATACCAGTTTCAATTTTATGTAGAGTAATAAGTGAAACCAATGAAAGAACAATATATACAGTGATCAAAAACAGCAAAAAGTAAGTAAGTACAATATGGCATTTAAAATTTAATTATTCAAAACAATCACACACATTATAATTATATTAAAAGTATACAAATTCGGCAGAGTAACAAAAGCTAAGAGATAAGCAAATAATTATCGATATACCAAGAAACTAGAACCAAACAGGGATGGCATCAAGAACAAACGAGAAATTAAAAACAGATTGACCAACGAACCCAGCTCAAGTGGAGATTGAAGATTGAATTAAGTAAATCTTTAATACTTAAACTGCACTTAAGATGGTTAATTGGAAAATACAGAGATAATGGAAGCATTTATGGAAGAAATAAAGGCAAAAACTAACCTCCTTGGATGACAGAGAGAGAATAGAAAGATAAATGAAATTAATGAAGATATAGCGGAATTGAAAAAATCAAGCAGGAAAATGACATTATAAAAAAATAATTGATAAAGCTGAGTGGAAAAAGGAAATACTAGATAAAGAAAAAACATCAACATAATAACAATAATAACAATTTTAATAGAAACAATCAATATAATAACAACAATAACAATAATTATGATAATAATACAAATAATCAAAATAATAGAAGAGATAATTATGAACGAAATTATAATAGAACAAATAACATGAATAATAGAAATTATAACAATGGATATAACAACAGAAACAATAATTATAACAATAATTCAGGAAATAACAACAATTATAACAGAAATTTTAACAATCAAAACAATTATAACAGAAATTCTAGATATAATAATAATAATAACAATTATAGAGAACAGAATTACAGAAAACAAAATATCGGTAGAACCGGAAATAATTACTGAACAAGAGCCCGACCAAAATTTTAGATCGAGCACATACCAAATGTAAGAAATATCATCTGTACATATGAACATCCAAGGGAATACATTAAATTTGGGGAAGATTTGGAATTCAAAGAAATAACGGGATTAATAAAAATGAAAGGAAAATTAAATGGGAAACAAGTAAAAATATTAATAGATACAGGTTCGGAAGCGTCCATAATAAAAACAAAACTAATAGAAGAAAATATTAAAAATTATGAAAATAAGCTAGTCAAAATACCGAAAACTACATTGATACGAGCAAATGGAAAGATATTGTGTGAAGTTAGCAGATCTATAATACAAAGCATTGAATTAAAGGATGGGAAAGAAGTTGAGATGCAATTATTGCTAGTGGATAATTTAGAAACAGACATAGTAATAGGAATAGATGAATTAACGAAGTATAAAGCAAGAATTGATTTTGAAAAGATGGAGATAGAATTAAATGGTAATAAGATTGAATTTGAAGAAGAAAATATGGAAGAATTGGATATTGAAGAGGATAATAAGAAGTTATGGAATATAGAAAGGAATGGAAATATGGAAGTATTGGCAATTGAAGAGGATAATAGGAAGTTATGGAATATAAAAAGGAGTGGAAATATGGAAGAATTGGAAATTGAAGAGGATAATAGGCAGTTATGGAATATAGAGAGGAACGGAATTATGGAAGAATTAGAATTTGTGTGTGGAAATAAGGAATATGAAGAGAAAGTGAAGAATTTAATAATGAAATATGAAGGATTGATTAAAAAGGAGATGAGAATGGCAAATAATTATGTACATAAGATGGAAGTTAGAGGAATAGAAAATTTTAGAATAAGAACTTATCCCATACCTTATAAATATAGGAAAGAAGTTGATTCAGAAATACAAACTATGTTAAAAGACGGTATTATAGAGAGATGTAACACAAGAAATATAAATCAATAAATTGTACCGAGATAAGCGACTCTGAGAAATGTAGAAGTAATAAGACGCATAACGAACATTAAAGAATTTTCAAAAATGGATTTATAACATGATTCTTTAAACTAATTCCTTTGGATGAAATTTGTAAATGAAACGTGTACCTAAAAATGAAATAAGAATTTGTATACATATTTAATTATGGTATTGTAAATAGATTAAAAACTATTTGAAGAGGATACTGCAACACTGGATTCCAGAATCATCTTTGTAACAGCGACCTGAAATAAAAAGAAATGTATTATTAGTAAAAGTATCAGATAGAAGTAAACATAACATGTATGTGCAAAATTGAAACCACCTTTCGAGGGACCATATGTGGTAGAAAATGAGAATGGAGTAAATAGTTATGTTCTAAGATACATAGAAAGTAATGAAGTAAGAGGTGTTTTTAATATAAAAGATTTATACAAATACAATAATTAATGAAGAAGTTAAGAAAAATAAAAAAAAAGGAATTTTATAAATATTTAAAGTAAAATTTGCATTCATAAAATTTTTCATTACATAAAAATTTGATAAACGCAAAATTTAGGGGATGTTAACATAGAGTGAAACCTGCAACACTCTGTATACAGAATTATGAAATAATAGACTACATACTTCAAGTAATTAAATTTTTTTTGGAATTTGATTTTTTTTTAAAATGATCCAAAAAGGAGACAATCTGTACTATTTACTATTCAATAGAGAAAGCATATAAAGGATCTAACTGTATGATAATATAGAAGATTTCAAGTAAGCTTTATAAGAATATAGGTGACATAAAAACAACTTCCATATTTAAAAGAGAGAATTTTAGAACGTTTGTTACATATAAATGAAAATAATAACCCATTGTTCTCATTGTCAAAGTAAATTAATATTGTGATTTGTTTTAAAGAAGTGAATATTAGGGTTTGAAGGAAGTTTTCAATAAGATTATATAAGTATTTAAAATATGTGAATGTAGGAAGTAAAATGAAAACATTAACTCTATGGAATATGACATTTGTTGAACGATTTGACATTCTGAATAAATACTTTAGAAAATAAGAACTGTCATTTAGTAAATTTATTGAAATACAATTTAAGGGAGAAATATATGGGTTATAATCGTTTAAGATGCTCAAAGCAGAATGTTTTAAAATGATGGATGGACAATCCATTATTTGAAATGAAATCTTTCAAATAAGAATTTTGATAACCAATTTTGATTGGTGGAATGCATTTAAGATATTTTTATCCTCGACAAGTAGATTGCTAATAATAAAAAAGATTGAATGGGAACAGTTTGTTGATTATACAGTCTAGGTACTTTTCTTTTTGGATAGAAATTTTTAAGAAGCAAAATTTATTGAGAAAATTTTTTTAAACTTTTGAAAAAACAACAATTTGGCATTAGAAATTAGTGAAAGGAATACATTATACTTGAAAGCTAGTCAGTAATATATTTAAGCAAGCAGAAGTACACATTATAAGAGGAAAATTGGTAATTATATTTGAATACTAACCATAAAACTTATAGATGTAATTAAGTAAAATATTGTATGGTGGAACGGTGTCTCCACCATACCTTTTAGAAAGTTTTGGATTATGTGATTTGATAAAAATGTATTGATGTGGACGAAATGTAGCACCGTTTCTGGATATTATGCAAGCTGGACAAATGATATGGTACTTTCCAAGAAGTAACCTAAAACAAAATAAGAACCATTTATTGATGTGAATTAATTGAACTATACAGTGAAAAAAGGTATTTAAAACTATTTAATTATATATAAAGAAGGTAGAGTAAACTTACCCATTTAGTGCAAAGAATTGAACTTTGATATTAAACAGACGCTTATAAGTTTTATCTTCCGCCATCTTTCTATCATAGACGTTTATATAACGGATTTCGTGTTATAAGATTTGTGTTAAAAGTTGCCTATTTTGAATTATATATAGAAATTGTACTTCATTCGAGTGGATGACTTTATTTGAATGAATGATCATAATAGATAATAGGTTTTCACTAATTTATGTCCTGTAAAAGAATAATGTATTTGTTTCTACAACATTAAATAACGTTTTGCTATTTGAAGAACATTGTGAAATTATTTTCTTGAGATTTTTCATTTCTTTTTGGTGATTGCTCCATCTAGTTTAAACATTTGGTAGCTTTAAACTGACATCTATGAATCGTGGAGAAGTTCAACATTAAACACAGGACCGTCTTCAGAGTTTATTTGGAAATAATGATAAAGCAAGTATATTTTGATTAATAAAAATTTTTTTATTGAAAGATAGGAATATTATTTGAATTTCGGCGCTCATATTAGAAATTGAAATTGTTTTGTTTTTCTACATCTGAACCCTACTCTGAGATCAGAGAGTTTCTCATGCAAAGGAATAATTATTTTACAAATAAATTTTAAATATTACAATATACCGGGCAAACAAAAACTAAGTATGAACTCAACTAAACTAAAATTAATAATTCATAGTATTTAAACTTTTTAAATATTCTCTTACATCCAATTCTATCCACAATAGCATGTCGGCCCAACGTAGGGCAAATTAGAAAAAATATATTTATGCATATTTGAACATTGAAATTTCTCTCAACTATTCTCTTATACCATTTATACAAATCACAATATATATATATATATATATATATATATATATATATATATATATATATATATATATTGAACCAGATATCATAGATAGTAAGAGAATTAGTTCTATAAAAATATGTTGCTAGTATGAAAATATATGAAAATAATATAATTTAAGAAAACAAGTAAAAAGGAAACACTTTTCTTAATTTAAACAACATATCAAGTAAAGATATATTAAATAATTGTCTATAACAATATAATAGATAAAGAAATTACCTCAATAATAACATAAAATATAGAGATTGCCTAACCAATGTAATGATGTAAATAAAGTTGCCTAAGACGAAGATTATTTTCCATAACATAATCAGCTGTTCATCTGAAATGAAAACAAATATTATTATAGTTAATTCATTTTAATAATTAATTTAAGAATAAAAAACAAATACAAATATTGAATAGAATATAATTCAATAGATTTTCATAGATAAACAAATAATGATATATAGACAAATGATATATGGTAAATAAAATAAACGTTGAATCAATAAATAATAATTTGTTAAAGTTTATTATAAATAATATAATGCAGAGTATAGACAAATAACATAAAAGAATTTATATTTATAAATAATATGAGTGTAACAGTGATAGACTGTCAATAACAATATTGGATGTTGTACCATTTAAATGTATCTATGTATAACCAACTTTAATTTATTTGTATGATAAAAAAAACTCATAGGAACTCTATAAATGAACTAATAATGTAAAAGAGTGTATGTATGAAACTTTTCTAATAAGTGAAAGAAGTTTCAATTAATTTGATTGCAAAGGACAATATTTTATTGGTTACAAAATATGACAGAACAAATTGTGAATCAACAAGTAAACTTTGAAATAGTGACCTAAAGAAAAACAAAAGACTGTTTTGTTGAAAAAAGTGGAGAATCGAGGGGACGCTTGAGAATAGGGAAGCTGGTGTCAAGAAGCGAGGAGTGTGTGTGATAATGTTCCAGAAATTTCAAGAAATTCCCAGTTTAACACAATTAAACCTATAAAGTACTATAAAAAACAATCTTATTAATACTCACAATTAATTATATCAAGTTTTTCGGCAAGAATCTTCGAAATTTCTCATCATTTTTGCTTTTTTGGAGCTTCAGAGGAGTATTCCTGGGGTTCAGAGACATTCATCCCAATTCAAGAACAACAGGTCAGTGTGTTTAAAATATTATTGGCCAATAATCAGAGTAAAAACTCAAAATAGTCAAATAAGTGCTTGATTTCATAAATTGATAAACATTTGCGAATATGATCGATCTGAAAAAGAAAGAGAACAGACTTTATATAGTTAATTAAATGCATAAATCGTTAATATTAATAAAAAGGCCGAATTTAAATAAATTAAAATATGTACTTACGCCATGTTGTAATCGCATAAATATGGTGCTTGAAATTTTATTAATGTAATAACTATGTCCATCTGTATATAATTCCTATATTTCTATCTATGTAGATAACTATTTTCTTTCCACAGCAATTTATATCATATATAACTATGATTTATATATAAATTCTTTTATGTGTTTTGAACCATTCATTTGCCTGCATCGTCAACAAACTGTGTTTGTACATGTATAGATGTTTCTTTCGTGTAAGAATTGTTCGTTTTATGCTAAAGCGCATGACTAGTTTTTCACGCACGCGCACTGAAGAAATCATCAAAATAAATAAGTATTTATAATATATCCATAGGCGTCTCAAATTATTATTATCAAATAAAATTATTTCTTTAAAAAAAAATTAAATCTATTTAAAAATAAAGTGTTTTCTTTTTATTTAAACAAATACAACATTATAAAAAGCCAGGACTCAAAGAGAAAAAAGGATTTCATGCTCCCGAATTAATAAATATATAATAGTTACAAAACGATATAATAATAAATAACTGAGCTATCTTAAAATATATTCAAATTAAAATTATACAGTCTCAAAAATAGTTTAATATATATATATATATATATATATATATATATATATATATATAAACGAAGGACTACTCCAAAAAAATACAGGCTCAAAGAAAGGGACTGGCTCATATAAAGGAAGCACGAAAACAAGGATATAACACGAAAATTAAATACAACAAATTGATAATAAACGGGGAAGAATACAATTTAGAAGGTGCAAACGAATGGCAAAAACAGGAAAAACAAGAAAAAAGATCAGGTGGCAAAAGAAGAAGAGTCAGTGATAGATCGCCAATAGCAAACGAACAAAGAAATAAAATAGTAAAAATCACTAACAACAAAAAAGATGACAAAAAACTAATAAGTAGTAAAAGAGAAGGAAAACTGGTAACGACTGCAATGTTTATGGATACGAGTAACCAAAAAGAAATAATTATATGTAAAAAACAACGAATAAGAATAGAATCATGGAATGTGAGAACATTACTAAAATCAGGAAAACTGCAAGAAATAGCAAATGAACTTGGAAAATATAAAGTAGAAATAGCATGTCTTCAAGAGATAAGTTGAGGAGGAAATGGAAATATATACAAGGGAGAATAAGCAATCTGGTATACAAACGAGGAAAAGCAAGGATAGGAAGGAACAGCATTCATAGTAAACGGAAAAACAAAAAAATAATAATGATTTTTAAAGGGATAAATGAAAGAATATCATACATGAGGATCAATAACAAACCATACAACATATCAATCATAAATGTATATGAACCTACGGAAGCAGCAGAAGAAAACGTAAACACATTTTACCTGAAACTAGAAGAAACTTATGAAAAGAGTCCAAAACAAGATGTAATCATGATAATGGGTGATTTTAACGCCCAAGTAGGATAAGAAGAGTGGTTGCATGTAGCATGGAAAAACACATTACATAAGTATACGAACAAATATTATGCATTTTGACAGCAGCTACCAATACACATATAATAAGCTTCACTTCACAAGATTACATGGATGCAACCAAGTGGAAAAGATGGAAATCAGATCGACCATATACTAGTTAAAAGAAAACATTGCGAATCTATCAATGATGTAAGATCCTACAGAGGAGCAAACATAGACTTGGACCACATTCTGGTAATAACAGATGTAAAAAAGTGGAAGAGAGAAAAACGAAAAACAAAAAAGATGGAACTAAGACAAATTAGGAGATACTAAGATATCACAAAAATATAAAGAATAGAATAGAAAGCGAGGAAGACATAAAGAGTATACAAGATGATTGGAATAAGATTAAAGAAGGGATAATGAAGGCGGCAGAAAACAGTATTGAAGTTAGCAGCAAAAGATTGCACAACCACTGGTTTGATAATGAGTGCAAGAATATTATGCAGAAAAAAAACAATGCTAGGAAAGAATGGCTCAGAACAAAAACAGAATAAGATAAAAAAGAATACCAAGACATAAGAACAGAAGCAAACAAATTATGTCAAATAAAAAAAATAAGATGGATAGAAAAAATGAAAATAAAAAGAACAACTCATGAATACTGTATCAATACCCGAAAAAGAAAAGTAACAGAAAAAGCAATAAAATTACAGATGAAATAGAGGAGATAGAGTGGAAAATATTTTTTGGCAACCTCTACAAAGAAGAAAACGATAATATAGTAGAAGAAAAAAGGATTATAGAAGACCAACTCAACAATCTAGAAAAGAAACCAAGTCTTGAAGAGGTACAAGAACATATATCAAAGCTTAAAAATAAGAAAGCAGCAGGAAGCGACACGATAAACGCCGAATTAGTTAAACATGGAGGGAAATAATTACAGATAAGAATACACAAACTCGTAGAGAATATATGGTTAGAAGGAGAAATGCCAACAGAATGGAGGATAGGACAGATAGTGCCCATACCAAAAACAAGAGATTTTGAGTTCTCATGAACAGCTTCAATTTCTTCGGAAATGTACAGCTTATTATTATTATTATTATAATTTTACGTAATTTTATTACTTACAAACGGCAAAAGTACGTGTTAACAGTAGGAATATGTGTACCAAACATGAAATAGTTTTTTAACGAACAAGTGTATTGATAAGGGCGATTAACAATCGAGATAATTTAACGAGCGAGCGAAGCGGGCGGTGTTATGTTCGAGATTGTTAATCGCTATTTTAATTCACGAGTTCGTTACAAAACTTTTCCATTGACCCTACTTTTTATTTTAAAATATACATAGAATTAACAATAAAACAAATAATGACATAGCTACTTGATTTTAAATGTTTCAGTAGGTAAGCCTACTACACCACAGGTCACTGCCAATATAAATGTATGTTGGGTTGCATTAAATAAAATCGTTGATTAACAGAAAATCATGCATTAATAGGTGTCATTAATAAACGATTTTGAGTGCGTTAAAAAACATCATAAATGGACAGTAGACTGAAATAATAATTAATGTTACGATTGTGAACATCCATTTTCAGATAAAATGAGATAGACAAGTTAAAAGTTGGTGAATTTCTATATATTATTTTATTTCTTATTTGTTACTTCCAGTATATATGCTATAGGGATTTTCCTTAAGGTCAACTTATATCTTTTGTTTTATGTTATTTTATTTGCTGTATAAACCCAACTTTATTTCTATCTTTTTTTATATTAGTTATATGTAGGTAAATCCTGTGATTTTATCAGGAAAGTTGTGGGGTAGTTTTGATTTCATCCATTTTATATGCTTTTTGGGGTGCTGCTTATGAATATGAGATTTGCTAACAAAATTTCGTGACACATCAATGAAGAAACACTCCAAAACTCTAATTTATTATTAAAGGCTGTTGATTCAGATTACAAACAAGATGTATGAAATAAAAATACTTTATTTAACGTTTTAACTTTTATCTTTTCAGTTACCGGATTTTAGGATGGGATGGGTAAATAATGTGTGGTGTTTTTTAAAAACTAATGCTTAAAATTTTTGTGTGTTTACATAATCTATATAATATTTACAATAATCTTGCTTAAAATGTCATTCCATATGTTATTACATCATTTTGTATTGTTGTATTTTTTATGACACAATGGTTGAAGGAGGACTAAAAAGAAACTGGTCAATCGCCTTAAAGTAAGGTGAAGCCTCACCAGGACACTAACGATGTTTCCAAGCAAGCAAAATAAGTTGAAGAATTACTAATTTTTATTGAATAACCATAAAAAATGTTTTTCGTTTCAATTGATTGTTTCTAACAAGATGTTTTTAGTTGGTCGACCATAATGGTTGGAATTTGTTATTAAAAAAAATGACGTTTTACAAATTTATCCTAAATAAAGGAACTAAATGGAAATGAAGCATCTAAGGAAGATAGCAGGGAAAACCAAATTAGATAGGCTTAAAAATGAGGAAATCGGGAAAATAACAAAACAAGAAACAATAATGTCGAAAATAAGTAAGATAGAACTAGATTGGTATGGATATATTATTAAAATGAAGAGGGAGACCTAGAAGAAAATGGATAGAATAAGAGAAATAGGTTTTAAAAAAGAGAAAGACGTTGGCCAAAATGAGAACAATGGCAAGAAATAGAATTGAATGGAAAAAATAGGTACAATAAGAACCGGAACCCCAATCCAACTTCTGAAAAGGCAGAAGGAGATGAACAGAAGAAGAAGAATAAATACGGAATCACAGTTTCTTCTCTTTATATTATCACCGTCCACTTCCTCAATACATTTCCATACACCTGAGGCTTTTTTCGGTGCCATTTTGCAATAAAGTTAATTACAATAAAATCACTTCAATGCTAGTACTAACAAACAATTAAATTCAATGACAGTAGCAGCTTACTGACACAAAACAAAGAAATCAGAACGAAAAGTTGCAGGTTCAAACGTGTATTACTAGACATCACTTCATTGCTTAAGTAAACAGAAATCGAATATCAGCGAGTCAACCTAACTCGAAGACTAGATTCGAGACAGTTGGACTTGCATAATAGAATCGAGTCAGCGAGTACAAAATCCATTCTTCCTGACTCAGGTCCGGCGTAATAAAATCAAAATAAATTTGTATTCGAGTAGGCGAGTCTGACTCATGTCAAGCCATAATTGCTACAATTAACCCTATAACCCAGGGGTTCTCAACCTTTCAGGCTCTGAGCCCCCCTTCATACTTTGGTGTGAGGTCATGCCCCCCTTTATGGATTAAGTTAATTTAGACTTACATATGATAATTTTATTTACATTATGTTTGAGTAAAGTGACTTTGACCTTAGGCTAGGCATACTCTGGTAATGAATATAAAATCACATTTGTTCAAATACAAATTTTAATTACACAAATCATCGAAATAATCACAACAAAATATCAATAATGTAACCAGAAAAATGTTCGGTACTTTTGTATTACTAGTGTGACGGTTGGCACTGTTTCTTGTTATCATTTTTTGTATGTTTGGTCGCAATTTTGACAAAGAACACCGCTGGTTACTTTCTACGTCAAGTCTGGCTCGATATTTAGATTTTATATTAGCCAGGGCTGAAAATCCTGACTCGCATAGATAAGTTGATTAAAATTGTACTAGCAACTTGGCTGCCTCCATTGCTACTTCTGGGTAAAGAGGAAGATATAGTAACCAGAAATCTTCGAGATCCATGTTTGGGAAATCCATTTTAGCTTTGGAATCACATTACAAGTCAATTGTTTGTTCTTGAATGTGATCAGGAAGTATATCAACGTTGGTTAGAAAAGGGTTTCTTGTTAACTTGAATTCCCAGTTTTCCAAGCTTATATCTGGGAAATAGGCTCCGATTTTGTTCTTCAGAGATAACAAATGCTCAGACATTAAGTCCTTGATTTCATTTACTAGGTCTTTTGGAAGACTTTGGGTATCATCGAGAAGGTTGATTAATTTTGGAAAGGAAGAAAAGTTCGGCTCCGAATTCTGCAGGCGGCGTTGCCAAAGAGCCATCTTCTCAGCAAAACTCTTAATTGAATCATAGTTCTTCAAACTTTTCTGACCTTATAGCTTTAGGTTCAGAAGATTTATTGTTTCGAAAAAGTCTGAGAAGTATACCAGGTATAAGATAAATTTATCATCTGTAAATTTCTTGTACAGTTCTTCACTTGAACTCATCAAAAATTTTGGACAACAAACGAACTTTGGTGTGAAAGAGAAATGTTTCTTGATCATTGTTCAGTTTTTGACACAACACTCGAAAAAGTCTGGTGTTCAAAGCACTGGATTTGACGTGATTCATTACTTTAACTGCTAAGTTCAAAGCAGTGATTCAGGGAGAGTCTGGCAAGCCAACGCTTGCCTGTAGATGGTACAATGGGATTCAATTATTTTAGGGTTCTTTTTCTTAGCCAACTCAATAAATCCTGATCAGCAACCTGTCATCGCTTGAGCTCCATCAGTACATATTCCAATAACTCTCTCTTAGAGGAGGTCATTAGCTTCTAAAAATGTTTGATGAGCAGAAAATATATCGACTGCTGTAGTTGTTGTTTAAAGATTTTTTGAAAATAGATTTCTTTAAGGAATTTCTTTTCATCTATATATCTACAGTAAAACAACAACTGAGCCTGTTTTGAAATGTGTTGTTTGATCGCACTACAAAGCAAAGAATGGGGAGTTCATTAGTTTTTGCACCAGTTGATTTTTCAAATTAATAGCCATGTCATTAATTCTACATTTGACTGTATCGTATGATAAAGAAATTTTGGCAACTTTATTGTAGCTGTCTTCACCGAGCACAGTACCACAGTACAGTGAGCAAACAAGGTTTTATGAGTGACTCACCGATTGTGTGCGGTTTCTTGTCTTTAGCTATCAACAAGGCAATTTTGTAAGAAGCCTCAACGGCCTTTTCATTTTCCATTCTAAAATTTCCACTGAAATCAAGTTTCATTCTCTTAAAGCAACTTTTCGTAGGAATGAAAAATTTAGTAAGTTTGTCCTTCAGGGCAGCATGATTTATAGTCAAATGACGTTCCAAACGTCCAGATCGCATTGTATCATTACTCAAAACGACATGACAAATTACACACTGAGATAAATAACTACCGTTTTTCTCAATAAACGCAACCCGTATTTAATAGTCATCACTGTAGAGTCTTTTCTTTGGCTGTGATTTAACCATTTTAATAACAACTAACTGATGAGTATAGCTAGAGTTTCTGTCTTAGTGTTCTGTGTTGTGTGTCGGATAGTTTTGTACTCCTAGAAATAAGATTTTGACAGTTCACTTAAGATGTATGATTGACAATAAAAAAATGACGTTTGTCAGTTTAGTAAAGTTAATAAAAGCTTCTTCAAGTGCATTTTTACTGCAGTAGAACCCATTACAACAGGTTATGAGCCCAGAGCACAAGAACAACTAAATATAACAGCTGTAAGCAGACTGAGAAAAGAGTCGACAAATCGATACCAAGTACAAGCAAGGTCAAACTGAAAACGTAAAAAAAGGAGGCTGAAGAACCAAGCAAAATGAATTCGTATACGATTCCGGTTTTAGAAGCAAACAATTTTAATAATTGTCTGTTCAGAATAATGGCAATATGTAGGAGAGAGGGATGTAGTGATGCCATAGATCAAACACTACCAGCAGAAACAGCGAGTCAGACCGACAAAGACAACTGGAGCAAAAAGAATGTGAAAGCGCAATCAATCATAGTGTCAGGTATTTCTGATAAACATTTAGACATTATAAAAGAAAGCACAAGTGCAAAGGAACAAATCGAAGATTTGAAGGCTGTCTTTGTAAGAGCCTCATCATTGACTAAATTAGCATTGTGGAGAAAATTGATTAACCTGAAAAACGAAGAAATTGAGAAACTAGAAGATTTATTTTTGAGGTTTGATACCACAATAAGAGAACTGAGAGGATCAGTATTAGATGAAGGAGATAAAGATGCCACTTATTTTTATCTCTACCATCGAAATATAGCCATGTAGTGACTGCTTTAGAAACTATAGAAAATGTGAAATTAGATTTTGTGAAACATATACTACTAGACGAAGAACTCAAACTCAACACACAATTTAACAACATTGAATCTAGTTTTAAAGCTTCTAGTGGCTGCTACTAATGCGGGAGTCAACAGCATTGGTTTGCAGCATGCCCTAAAAGAGAAAGAGGTAGAGGTGGATACAATAGACGTCCCAGAGGAGGAAGAAATTACAAGCGAGGCTCGAGAGAGTGAACAGAGTAGTAGACAACACATAAATCAAGCCCATGTTACAGAAGAGAATGAGAGTGAAATTCAGCTGTATGCAGCAAATTTATGTTCAGAAATTGATGGGAAAACTATAATGGTTTTGAACTGAAGTGCGAGCAATCATTTCTTAAAAAAAGACTTGGAGAAATACATGATAAATATTAAAAACTTAGAAAGACCAGTAACAATTCATATTGCAAACGGAGAGACATTACAAGCTAATAAAATGGGAATATTGAAAACAGAATGTCAAGGACAAAAGATATCGATAGAAGCATTGATAGTTAAGGATTTGAAGCATAACTTATTAGCAGCCTCAAAACTTACATTAAAGGGACACAAGATTATTGTAGAAAAGAACAAAACAACCATAACTGGGAAGAATTTTTCGTTGACATGCGAGTTCAATAAAGGATTGTACTTATTAATAATAGATAAAACAGAAAGGTGCAAGGTGTTCATTTAAGAATTCTGATAAAAGAACCACAAAAATTGGTGAATTAATCCACACAGATATATGCGGTCCACTTAATCCAACAGCTTTTGATGGCTCAAGGTACTTCCAAACTATTATTGATGATTATTCACATTTTGTAGTGGTAAAGACATTGAAAACTAAAAATGAGGCAGACGAAAATTTGATAGATTATATTGAAGAAGCAGAAAGACATAGGGAAGTAAAAGCTAAAACAATACGTCTAGCCATGTTTTTAAAACATACTGCAAGTAAAAAGGGATAATATTAGAGTATACCATGCCCCATACGCCACAAGAAAACGGGACTGCTGAGAGGATGAACAGAACATTACTTGATAAGATCAGGACAAAAATAATTGAATCACAAATACCCAAATATTTGTGGAGTGAGACACTAAAATGTTCAGTTTATAAGTTGAATCTCCTACCAACAAGAGCTTTACCAAGAGGAATGACACGATCCCAAATTTGGCACCATAGAAATGACTTGAGTAAACTGAGAGTTTTTGGTTGTCGATCTTGGTACACAGTATTGCCAAAAGGTAACAAGTTGAATGCTAGAGCAAAGAAAGCTGTAATGGTTGGCTATTGCGGTGGAGGATGGAGTTTATGGTTACCTGATGAGCAAGTTATAAGATCGAGGGATGTAAAGTTTGATGAATCAGTTATGGAGTATAAATAAAGAAACAAAACCAAAGATGAAACAATTTCAGATAATGAGACAGTAAGACATTTTACTGAAGAAGAAATTGAAACACCAGAAATTGAACAGAACCAAACTGAACGTGACAATGACATGGATGAAACTAACTCAAATCAAGAAATTACTTCAGGAGGCTCTGAAGAGATAGATCATGATACACCTGAAGTACGAGAAGAGAGAATAACAAGAACAGAAAGAACTGCAAAGATGCCATCATATTTAAAAGACTATGATGTTTATGTTGCTTATTGTCTTCTTTCTTCAACATATCCAGAACCGAAAACAATTAGTAGAGAAGCTATCGAACAACCAGATTGGCAAGAAGCAATCCAAAAGGAACTAAAATCTCATGAAACATTACAGACATGGACAGAAGCAAAATTACCACTGAATGCACAAGCAATTGAGACTAGATGGATTTTTAAGCTAAAAGAACATGGTACGAGAAAAGCAAGGTTAGTTGCAAAGGGATTTCAAGTTCCCTACGAAGGGGAAGAATTTGACTATGCACCAGTTTGTAGAATCTCAACAATAAGAATGATGTTATCAATTGCGATGGAAAGAGACTACATGGTCAAACAAATAGATGTTCCAACGGCATTTTTGAATGGCGAGTTAGACAACGAAGTTTTTATCAAAAAACCTGAAGGTTTGGCAAGTAAAAGTCGATACCGTAAACTAAACAGAGCATTGTATGATTTAAGAAACTCTCCAAAATGCTGGAATATCAAATTTAATGAAATTATGACAAAATTACAATTTAAAAGATCGGACTATGATTAATGCTAATGTCTACTTAGTTTTATATGTTGACGACGCTCTAATAATAGGAGAAGAAAAACTTGTAGAATTATTAATTCAGTCTTTATGATGAATTTAAAGTCAAAAGAATGTTACAAGTTCAAACATCCTTAGGCATGCAAATGGAATTTACAGAAAATGGACTGAAAATACATCAACCAAAAATGATAAACAGACTTTTGAAAGAATTTGACATGGAACAAACCACATCCATATCAACTCCAATGGAAATCAAATTCAATGTATCTCCAGATGAGGAAATCATAGAAAATGTTCCATATAGAAGATTGATTTGTAGTCTGATGTATATTTCACAAACAACGAGACCTGATATATGTCAAAGTGTATCACTGTTGAGCAGATACCTTGATAAACCAACTACTAGTACATGGAATGCAGTGAAGAGAGTGTTACATTATCTTAACACTACCAAAGAATTTGGACTGACTTACACGAAAGGAAGGACAGGATTAGTCGGGATGTGTGATGCAGATTGGGCTGGAGACAAGCAAAACAGAAAGAGTGTGAGTGGATTTATAGTGTTCCACAACAATAACCCTATTTCATGTTTTTCGAGGAAGCAGACCTGTGTTGCTATTAGCTCAATGGAAGCTGAATATGTGTCAGCGTCATTAGCAGCACAAGAACTGGTGAATCTTAAGGAATTTTGAGCGAGTTTGGAAATTTTAGTGAAGT
Organism: Galeruca laticollis; assembly: GCA_963921935.1. Lineage (NCBI taxonomy): Eukaryota > Metazoa > Arthropoda > Insecta > Coleoptera > Chrysomelidae > Galeruca > Galeruca laticollis. The sequence continues at coordinate 71,276,781 of OY998181.1, forward strand.
TATTTTGCAATGTGACAACCTAAGCGCCATTGCCACAGTTAAAAATTTTGAAAATTCCAAAAGGGGAAAACATTTTGAAATAAAATACTATTTTATAAAAGATTTATGTTTGAAAAAGGTATTTATATTGAAGTATGTTTGTTCTTCTGAAAATATTGCCGACATGTTCAAGAAGTCTTTATCAAAAGAAAAATTTGTTAATTTTAGAAATAGTATCATTACAGAATAGGTCTTTTGTAGAATCCTAAAGTTTTGCTATTTCATTTAACAATTTGAATGTTTGTTTATTATTAAAATTCTAACATTAAAATTGAGGGGGCGTGATGATTATATCTAGAGTTTCTGTCTTAGTGTTCCATGTTGTGTGTCGGATAGTTTTGTACTCCTAGAAATAAGATTTCGACAGTTCACTTAAGATGTATGATTGACAATAAAAAAATTACGTTTGTCAGTTTAGTAAAGTTAATAAAAGCTTCTTCAAGTGCATTTTTACTGCAGTAGAACCCATTACAACACTAAAACACAATATTTGTCAATGATATGGCGATGACAATCAACAACACAATCGCGATAATAGTAACAATAAAACTACATTCAGGCAAATGCGCGACTAGATACTACGTGACAAGACGCGCTTGTGGTAGACGGTGGCAGACATGCGTACTACGCCCTGCCGCGCTACAAATAGACAAAGGCCCTGCTATGCTGAGTCGGCTAGTTCCTCACGCCTGGCCGGACGCTCTCTTACATTTTATTAAGTTAATAGCTATAAAGAAATTTCAATGATTGTGTGTTGTGTACAGCATCAAATTCAATTTTTTGTTGTAAATATACATGTAAAATCAAATGTTTCAAAAACTATAAACTAATTTAATTTTTTTAAATTTGTTGACGTCTCCCCTGGAATTCTTCCACGCCCCCCAGGTTGAGAACCGCTGCTATAGCCTAATTTTTAACACAAATACCGTTGCACATAATCGATAACGTGGTCTTACATCTTCCAAATTTATTTTAGATCTTATTAATTAATATACAACAACCGTGCTATGTTTTCCTAACCTTTGTTGTTACTAATTAATACTAACCTACTACCTTCCAAGTGTTCTACTAAAATATAATAATCTACGTTATTAATAAATTCGGTTTTTAAATATCTACTATACTATTTTTCAGTACCTCCATGATGGAGGGCTCTGGTTCTCTAGAACAACAGTTAGAAGCGACGAAACGAAAGGCGGCCGAAGTACGCGCTCGTAGATCCGATTTGAAGAAAATAGAGGACCTAGGAGCCATCCTCGAAGAACATCTTATTTTGGACAATAGATATACGGAACATTCTACGGTAGGTTTAGCACAACAATGGGACCAATTGGATCAATTAGGTATGCGGATGCAGCATAATTTGGAACAACAGATACAAGCTAGAAACCAATCAGGTAAGATTTTTTAAAACACTAAATTATATGGTAATGCATAATTATTTTTGTTTGTAGGTGTCAGCGAAGACGCTCTGAAGGAATTCTCGATGATGTTCAAGCATTTTGATAAAGAAAAATCAGGAAAACTCAATCACCAAGAATTCAAGAGTTGTCTCCGTGCTTTAGGTTATGATCTTCCTATGGTAGAAGAAGGACAACCTGATCCAGAATTTGACGCCATACTTGGTAAGTTCTCAAATCACTAATTTTTATAATAATTGTTGCTGAGGATAGCTTTATTCTTGAATTCATCATAAAATCAAATATAAAGGAACAATAATTATTGCTGATACATAAACATACGTACAAACAACTATATGACACTTGACATATGTCTAAGTTCTGCCAGCTAATAAAAAAGCGGTCATTTAACAATACTTAATCAGATAGGTCAAAAATAAACTTGAATTTTCTCTAATTTTTATATTTACTTTTAAGATGTGGTGGATCCTAATAGAGACGGACACGTATCCTTGCAAGAATACATGGCCTTCATGATTAGTAAAGAAACCGAAAACGTACAAAGTTCAGAAGAAATAGAGAAAGCGTTTAGAGCTATAACGGCGGGAGATCGTCCTTATGTCACCAAAGAAGAATTATATGCTGTAAGTATGATTATAGATATTGTAAATATTACCTTGTTTAATTCTGTAATTTTGTTTAAATTATTGATATCAGGTATCAAACAATTTATTTAAAATTAAAACATATCTATTTGTGCGAAATCTGAAAGTGTCATTATGACAACAGCTTTTAGATGTTTACCTGTATTTATTCACTTTCAATAACAGCAATATTATTCACTAGCTGACTCAACGGACATCCTGTTTTATCTAATAATGTTCAATTCGAACTGGAATAAATAATAAAAAAAATATTTCAAAAACATAGTGTTTATTGTAAAGCTGTTTGGCTAGTTGGTGATTAAACACAACATTTCTATGTTATTAGTTTCGATTGCTTGTCAGTTTTACTGGCTCATATATACCTTTGACTTGCAGCATTGAAAAACCAAAATTCAACTGTTACTCCCTTAGTTTTTCTATATAATCATGTATACTACGTGCTAATCTATCAAAACTCACTAAAAATCGATATTAACTTACATTTATATATAAAGTGTACACACAAACTCTTCTCAAAAAACTCACTGAACAAACTGGGTCTCCGGATGCAGTGACAAGAAAAATCTATTTGTCAATGGACATAAAATTTACTAACCAATTTGAATAAAATGTAAAATATCAATTTGTAGTGGCTATTAATCCCGAATGTTGGATACAGCCCTAAGGAACTAATATGAACTTGGTTCATGTCGAGGTTAAATTTGCAAACATTTGTTTAAGTAAATAAAATAACAACACATGTTAGCAAGAAATATTTTGATAATAGTAATAATAATAATAAATGAACTTTATTAAGTATAAAAATAATACTCAACTCTCAACTGGCCATTGACCGAGGTCCTTCAGCCAAGGTGGTATAAGTTATTGTGTGAATTACAATGATATTCTTAAAATTTTACAGTTTCAGATTGGTATAAGAGAGAGAAAAAAAAAAGAAAAAAAAACTAGTTTATCCCATAGAATTTATTTTGGACGTTTGTAGTGTGTTCTACTGTTATTTCTTCTGTTGCAATATGGAGAGATGAGGTTCTTGTTTTCGGTTTTCTCACTAAATTTGAAGGATAACTGTGATAGTCTCTCTTCAATGGGTTGCACTCCAGTAACTTCATATAGCAGTTGGTTGGGTGGATTATGGATATGATTATTCGGATGTTTAATTTTCGTGATAATGCGCATGTTTTGTTTTAAAGTAATAAATTTATTTAAATATTACTTTTCTCAAGTTTCAAGAGAATATATTTACAATTTAATTATATACATAAGAAGCAGTTATTATCTATAGGAAGCCTACAGCCAGAATGAATGCGTTTTACCAAAATATGGTTCAGACCCTTAACATGGGTGGTCAAATAACATCTGGCTCGCCTTATGACGCCACTTTCGATGTTTTCTTGTTAGATAGAGCATGAAAATACAATTAAGTTTTAGTGTCATTTTCTATATTTTAAAGAAATGAAGGGCGTAAACAGCGCAAGGCAGTTCGGCCCCTGGAGATTCTTCAGGGCAGGATTTCTTAGGTTCTGGAATATTATATGTCCATATTTAATTAGTGGTCTACAATATCATTTTGTAGATTTTAGTTTTTGTGTTTAAATTTATCGCATGTTCTTTTTAGATATAGGTTTGAAGTGCTTTGCCCTTGATATGGGTTTCTTTTTTATATTTCGTGTGTGTGAGTTGAAGTTTAGCTTATTGTCCATAGTGATCCCTAGATATTTTGTACATATTTCTGGACTGAGTTCATGGTCATATAACCTTAGTGACGGTGATGTAGGTGATGGGGAGTGGAAAAATATTAGCAAATGCAATTTCCCTGGACTCAGTCGCCATTTATTGAACCATGATGTTATTCTGTCTGCTAGCTGTTGTAATCTTTCAACGGTTGTATTTATACTCCTGCAGTGAGAAACCAAAGCAGTATCATCTGCATATTGTAGTATATAGTTATCCGAATCAAAGTATTCTGGGTCTGCGTGGTATATATCTGAACAGTATATGTTGTATAGTAAGGGTGATAATGGAGGTCCCTGAGGTATACCTTGCTGTGGGGTAAATTCGTGAGAAGTTTTGTCCTGCACTTTAACTCTCAGTTTTCTTTCATTCAGTAAGTTAGCTATCACATGGATCAGGTATTTGGGACAACCAAGGTAGTCCAACTTGTATATAAGACCTTTCGTCCAAACACTATCGAAAGTTTTGTTAATGTCTAAGAAAATTGCTGCTGTTTTGTTTCCGTTAAGCTTAGATGCTTCTATGTTGTTGGTGAGTATCGCTAGAGGGTGGGTCGTATAACAATGACTTTTGAATCCAAACTGATACGCTGGGATACAATTTCCCATTGATTTCATTATTCTGGTTTTTATGATTTTTTTAATCTTTTTTCCTAGCACAGGTAGCAGCATAATTGGTCTATAACTGGTAGGTGTAGAGTGATCCATGTTTGGTTTCGGAATAGTAACAATTGTACCCGTTTTCCATTCTTTAGGTATGTTGCTGTTTTTCAGACAAAACTGATACATTTGGATGATATATTCGTGGATCTTATGGTGTAGCTGTTTAACCAACAATTTTTTAATGAAATCATGCCCTGGGGCAGTACTTTTACCTTGGTTTATTATACTGTAGTATTCTTTTTCTTTGATTTCATATTCCTCAGGGTTCACATTGACTTGCTGTGGGTCTATATAGTGTATTTTGTACCATTCCGAGATAGTTTCATAGTGGTGTTCATCGAAGTTGTCTTCTTCGCTTTCTTCATATGTTTTTTCAAAATGCTGAGCAAATATGGTACTTTTCTCTTCCAGCGAGTCGACTGTTTGACCATTTTCTATCAGTGGGTGGCTCTCTTGTGAGTTGTTTTTATATTTCGAAAGTTTCTTAATATCCTGCCAATACGATTTGCCCTGTTTATCATTGATCTCCTCACTTATGTTCTCTGTACTGCTGAATCATCATCTGTATGTTTTTATTATATTTATTTAGTTCTCTTTTTAAGGACGGGTTGCCAATATTCCTATATTCCCTATACGTTTTTTGTTTGCTTTTAGTCAGTTGTATGGTGGTAGTTCCTGGGTAAAGTACCACATTTCTTTTTTGGGGGTATTTTCCAATACAACTTTTGTTAGTTTAGAGTTGAAATTGCTGAGCATTCTTCTGTTCATGTCCTGCTCGTTGTTGTCTATGTACCTCAACATGGCTGTGTTCACTTTCTCTATGTTTGTTTTCCTGAAATTGTATTTCTCAATTTTGATATTTTTAATTGGGGTGTGAGGGTCAATAATGATTCTGAAACCGAGGTGGTCTGAGCATGGGTCCGGTATATTTACTACACTTTTGATATTTCTTGCTAGATTGGAGGTATGAAAGATCATATCCAGTTTTGACTGAAAGATCATATCCAGTGTTGAGTCTGCATTATAATTCATAAGAAAAGTAGACGGATTGTTGTATTTAACAAAGTTGATATTATTCAGGAAGTCGTTCACTTGTTTTCTCTTCGGCTTTATATTGGCATTGAAGTCTCCTATTACAATGGTATATTCGTTGAGGCTGCTCATTGTACATATATTTTCCTCTATTCTGGAGTATGGGTGAATGTAAACAAGAAATATATGTAATAATCAAGAAATGGCATTGAAAAATGTATACATTCATTTAGAGGGTTGTTGATAGATGGACCATTACGTTTTCTCATTCTCAGTTTTGGATCTATTAAGACTAGACTACTTCCCCTGGCGTGGTTGTGGATTAAGTGGCCGTTTTTCTGAATAATATTCCAGTTTTTGTAAACTATTTTCTTTGGATCTTTCGTTTTGGATTCTACGAATGATGCCATATTGATATAATTGGATTCAATATATTTTTGTATAAGCTCTTTCTTCTCAGAATTTTGATATTAATTATAAACATAACTGTAAACATTAGAGAAAATATTTACTATAAAAGTAAATATAGTAAACAGTCAGCGTGAATATCAATGTTATATTCTGTTTATCTATAACAACTAGTGTACGTTGTGGGTAGAAGTTGAATTTGACTATTCTAGTAAATGACAGGTCATGTCTATTTACATAGATTGAAATAGACAGTGTACAAAAATTTTAGGATGCATATGAAGATGATGAAAATGGAAATAATCATGAAAAAGAAATACTCGAAAATGTTGCAGAACATTATGAAAAAGAAATAAATGTAATAGAAATGAAGAACTACCAACAAATGATGAAGAAAGAGAAGAGGAAATACCAATAAATTATGAAATAAAAAGAGAAAGAAGACTGCCAACCAATATAAGACTATGAGATTAACTTTCTGCCATGTCCTGCTCTACAACTATACTACATAACTATACAGTGTACAAAAATTTGAGGATGAATATGAAGATGATGAAAATGGAAATAATCATGAAAAATAAATACCCAGAAATGTGAAAAAGAGTTAATTCTGAAACAGATAGAAACGTACAGAGAAATGAACTACAAACAAATGATGAAGGAAGAGGAGAAGAAATACCAAGAAATTATGAAGTAAAAAGATCGAGAAGAGAAAGAAGACTACCAACCAATATAAACCTAAAAGATGAACGTTCAGAGTGAGGAAGAGGATGAAGTACACATCACAATCTTTTCTGGTGAAAATGAGGCTCTGATCGCCTATGACAAAGCAATGAAATCAACAAAGGAAAGAATGCAAGCCCAGAAGTACAATGTGCTACGACAGCGAGGGAAATATTTTGAATGAAAAGTCGAGAATTCTGAACAGATGGGTGGAATATTTTGATGCTCTGCTAAATGGAAGTGTAGATGAGAGTGTGTGTGAAAATGTTACAAGGGCTGGAAGCATTTCTGATAGAGGCACTAATGATGCTGACAATGTCAGGCTGCCACCAACATTAGAAGTAGTGGGTGCCATTAAGAGCCTGCAAAACAATAAATTATCTGGAACGGACAATATTTTTAAATTAAATGCAGAGTTTGATTAATAATTGTTTATTTTACTGGATGATTACAGATTTTCTTATAAATACTTTTCTACTATCATACATTGAAAACCTGCCCAACTGTCATTCACATAACCTTAAATATTCCATTCTCGTGGAACATAAAACAAGTGAATGGAACTGCGGATTAATCTGCCCTCTCCACAAGAAAGGAGACCCTATGAATTGCTCTAACTATAGGGGCATAACGCTGTTGAATATCTCGTATAAGTTTATATCAAATGTTCTGTGTGGTAGGCTTGTGAAATATTCGAATGGAATAATTGGCCAATATCAAACAGTGTTCCGTAAAGAGATATCTACAACTGATCAAATCTTCTACCTAAGACAGGCATTGGAAAAAACAATAGAGTTTAAGGTTGATACATACCATCTCTTTATAGAGTTTAAGACTGCTTATGACACAGTAAATAGAGAAAAACTATACAGAGCCATGGATGAATTTAATATCCCAAGGAAACTAGTAAATTTAGTAAGGCTCACAATGTCTAATGTTGAGTGCAGAGTCAGAATACAACAGGATCTGTCAGACCTCCTAAAGACATTCAATAGACGAAGACAAGTAGATGCACTTGCCTGCATTCTATTCAATTTAGTGCTGGAAACGTCCATCCGAGATGCAGGTATACAAACCACAAGCCATATTTTTAACAAGTCTGTTCAGCTCCTTGTTTGTGCTGACGATATAGGTATCATCGCGCGTTCAGAAAACGAACTAAAATTGGCCTTTAGAGTTTCAGCCACGTCAGCAAGGAACAAGGGATTAGTTGTTAACGAAGGGAAGACAAAATATATGCCTGTACATGGATGCCAGAAACCACCAAGTATACATATAGATAATTATACATTTGAAACTGTCGTATATCTCGAAACGCTGGTGACAAATTACAACAATGTATCCAGTGAGATCAAACAGAATAGTAGCTGCAAATCGATGCTACTTTGGGCTACAGAAGCACATGAAATCTTGTCACCTTACTAAGAAAACTAAAGTCCTGCTTTACAAGACCCTCATATGACCTGAATGGTTCGGAATGCTGGACAGTCAGTAAGGTTGATGAAAGAGCTCTAGAAAGTTTTGAAAGGAAAGTACTGAGAAGGATTTACTGCTATCTGTGACAATGGAGAATGCTGTATCAGATACAACCAGGAGCTATATGAGCTGTACGAGGCTTCTAATATGTCCAAGGAAGATTCAGATGGGCTGGACATCTCCAGAGCATGAGCAAAGAAAATATTCCAAAGCGAATTATGGATGGCGCACATGGAGGTCGGAAGACGAAAGCTTCGATGGCTGGGTGGAGTGTAGAAGGACGCATGCTCCATCAGCATCCGATACTGGCGCAACGCAGCACAACACCAACAGTCATGGAGGGAGGCTCTGCAGGAAGCCAAGACCCGACCTGGGTCACATGATGCCACATATGATGATGATGATGATGATGAAACATGCATGGCAAAAGGCTATCCTAGAAGAATGAAGAATAAAATCTGGACTTACGTTGATGCAAATCAAGTAAAAGGAAAATAAATTCTAACCAGTCGACGGGCCTTCAAGGTGAAAGGCAGTGGTATACATAAAGCCAGGATGGTTGTCGGAGATTGTGCGCAAAATAAAAAAGATACAGACTATGAGATCATTTTTGGTCCTGTGGTGAATACCACAACACTGAGATTATTATTTGCAGCCAGAAGAAATTGGAACTTCCAAACACTTCACATAAAGACATCCTTTTTATTTACTTAATTAGAAGAACCGGTCTACATGAAAGTACCTTGTGAATACAACCAGTTGGGGAAGGTTTGTATGCTACAAAAATCTTTGTATGGTCTAAGACAGGCCCTATGTCAGTGGAGTAAAATATTTACAAATTCCTTAAAATAACTAGGAATGACTCATCTAAAATCTGGTCTTTAAGTCAGAGGACAAAAAAATCTAGCCGTTCATGTGGATGATGGGATCGTTATTGGAGAAGATGAAGGAAAAATAAAACAACTTCAAGAAAAATTGATAAATGAGTTTCAAATGACTGAATGAAGAATCAACCTCTAGTTCTATAATTGTGTTTATATTTAATTTTATATTCTCTCTAATTATTAACACGGATTTTCTCCCCCACTTTTAACTTCTCTGGTTTTAAAAGATACCAACATTTTACTCTTTGTGATATTTGTATTTGCTTATTTTTTTCTGTTTCAGAACCTCACAAAAGAAATGGCGGATTACTGCGTAGGTAGGATGAAGCCGTATGTGGAACCTAAAACAGAGCGACCTATACAGGGTGCTTTGGATTACATAGAATTTACACGCACACTCTTTCAAAATTAGTTTCTTAATATTAGAAGCTGCTTCTTGCTAAATGTTATTCAAAACAGTATAAAAATATTATTATTATTATTGCAATAAGAAACAAATATTTATTGAGAGTATATATTCCAGATTTATATATTTATTATTGTTCTCTATATTCTTTCTTAATTTTTACTACGACTGGTTTACTACTTATATTTTTTAAAAAGTGCACTGCTGCTTAATTTTGGTATCCAGAGCATAGAAAATTAACAAAAACTTGATATTTATGTTCTTATAACTTTGAGATGTTCCTCAATATATAACTTTTGCTTCATTATTAATAACTGTGTTTTATTTTATCGTTTTCCCAATACCCGATCCTCCCTCCTCACCTTCAGTAATAGCCGTCACTTACTGAAGTCTCGATTCATCCTTGTTCCTCTATATATAATATTGTCTCACCTTCTCGTCTATATCTTCCAAAATATTAAATTAGTCTTTTTGTTATTATCCTTAATCGATAGTCAATATATTTATTGATAAACCCTGAAAATTTCATTTATTTATTCCAATTTTTTTCAGAGATAGTCTGACAAAGTTGATTTTCGTTTTTTTGGCCCAAATTTTCGTTAGTGGGAAAGGGGGTAGATTGATACACGGGGCAGCATTAATTTCACGCTATATGATTTTGAAAATTGGGTTTTGTGTCTTCGAGCTGGTGAGTTCGTTCGACCTTGAAGCAGGATATAGGTATTTACTAACTGTTTTGTCAAGAGTAGTAGTTTTAAGTAATGAAAACTCAGAGCGGTCAGACGTCAAATTGACAAGGTTTGACAGCGCGATAGTTTTCGGTAGTTTGTAAAAGAAAGCTATAATAAATACTTAAAAACTCGTGATCTTTTATTTATAAGGACCCAAACAGAACATGGTGGCAGCTTGGTGGTCCTCGCGAGTTGACATTGTATACAATCAATCGGCTAGGCCGTATAAATCCGATAATAAAAACTAACTTATCATTCGATAAGAAAGCAGTACGCGCCAAAGTATTTTCGACTGAAACTGTGTTGAAATCATACACACGAAAGTAAAATGTCTACAACAAACAACCCAATGACAACAACTTCACATGTACAAGTAATGTCTCCCATCAATGTTACACCACCGGAATAATTTAATTTTTCAATGCCAGGTTGGAAAAAGAGGTTTGAAAGGTATATGTCAGTATCGGGACTCCTTTCCAAACCAGATAAGGAAAAAATTGACATACTAATGTATATTATGGGGGATGAATCTGAAGAAATTATTCTGCAGTTCCCAAACGAACCAATACTATATAAAGAAACCATTCAGATGTTTGAAAATTTCTTCATTCCACGTAGGAATATAATTTTTGAAAGATTTAAATTTAATTCAAGGATTCAACAACCAGGTGAGACTATTGACTCCTTCATAACTAGTCTTCATACATTAGCGGAGAGCTGAGCATTGTGATTATGGGCAACTCAAAGAGGAATTAATCCGAGATAGGATAGTAGTGGGTATGGTAGATACAAAAACGTCTGAAAGACTTTAACTTAGAGAAAAACTTACGCTGCAACAGTGTAGTCTAAAAGCCAAACAAGTGGAATTACAGGCTTCGCAAAATAAAGAACTCTTAAGTAACCACAGACAAGTTGGTCGCGTACAAGCTATGGATAAAAATAGTGCTACAGGTTCTAGTACATGAATAAATAAAGACGAAAAGTTATCCAAGTGCGGATTTTGTGGTCTACAGTCTCATTCACGGGACAAGTGCCCGGCTAATCAGTCTACATGCAATAAATGCAAGAAGAATGGACACTGGGCTTCCGTCTTCAGGAAATTTAATCAGGTCATATCTCTTCAAGTTGATAAAATACTAGATTTAGAGAATAAATATAACTCCGCTGACTATGATTCTGACGAGGAATCAGACGTAGGCGAAGTTGACTTGGAGGGAGGGGACTTCATGGGGTCTATTACAATCGATCATCATATTAATCATGTAGATTCTAAGGAATGGATTTCCTCAGTATGGGTTTCTAAGTTAAATAAAAAATTTGATTTTTTGATTGATGGCGGTGCGGACATTAGTTGTCTTCCAAAAAATTTTATTAATACTGGTCTGTATAGTTATATTAAGCCATCCATCTACTCGAATTGTAACTGGTCCATCTGGGGGTAAATTGTCTGTTCTTGGGACGCTTGATGTCAGTTTAAAACATAAAGATCTCGCCTTTGAAACGGAAATTTACATTATTGATAAATTATCAAAACCGATTCTTGGAAGATCAGCTATTTTAAACTTAAAAGTTCTGGACTTGGTCTATAATGAAGTTGCACGGATCAAAATAACTGATTCAGATATTACAAAAGAACAAGTTGTATTCAAATTTCCTAAATTATTTAGTAGTGTAGGAAAATTCAAAACTGAATTAAAAATTAAGTTAGGGGGAAATGTTCAACCCTGTATTCAGTCAGTACCAAGAGTTGTGCCTATTCCGCTTCTGAAGCCTTTAAAAGAAGAATTTGATACGCTATAAAAATTAAAGATAATCGAGTTGATTGATTGTCCTACTGACTGGGTCAGCCCCATCGTTGTGGTTCAATAAAATAATAAGGCTTTGAGTGGACTATACTCATTTAAATAAGGCAGTCTTGAGGGCTCACTACCCTATCGGAAAAGTAGAATCAATATGGGCAAAAATTTCAAACTCTAAATTAGACACCAATTCCGGCTTTCATCAAATTAGATTAACCAAAGATTCCCAACTTCTGACAACTTTCATTACACAGTTTGGAAGATTTTTTTTCAAATACTTGCCATTCGGAATAACTTGCGCTAGTTACAGTTCGCTGACCCATGGTTCATGTATGGTATTAACCTTGGAGCTTCCGGCATAACTCACGACCGCTGATTCATGTTTGTACAACAAATGATGATTCTGCAGAATTGCATATTTTTAGTCTATAGCTGCATTTATTTTAGTATATAAGTTCGATTAATTGAATGTATTGGATATAGTGTATTTTGTGTTTAAGTTGTGTAGTTGTATTGTCAATAAAGTATCTTTTTAAAAAGTGACTTTTCGGGCAGCAACCCTTAATTGGCGCAGTCAGTAGTATAGTGGAAGAGCCCTTAGTGATCCTCTTCGTTTTTTAACGTTTATCCGCTTCAAGAACCTTTGGAAAACGTTGAAGTTCGTCCAAAAGTGCCAGAAGAAAAATAAAAGTAAGTGAAGTTATCCATAATTATTAGAAGAAAGAAAAAAAATCGATTTAAGTTAAGAAGAAAAGCCATTGGAAAACCAAGTGAAGTTCATCCAAAAGCTATAGAAGTAAAGAAACGAGAAGAAAACGACACTAGTAACCGGAATGCACCTCAGCGTCATCGTTAGCCTGTAAGCAATTATAATTTTTCCTTTTTATTACCTATATGTCGGAAATACCTCAAGCAAACACTCCTCATACCTCTCAATCAGTATTACGTCCATCAATCCTAAATTTAAAGACACCTAGACTCATAATTACCCCACCTCAAATCAACATCATGCCTGAATTTAATTCAAAACATCTAGACATCCTATCCCCATACGACGGAAATCCCAACGAGCTGTACAACTTCATTAATACCGCTACTCTACTCTTAAGCCATTTCTGGGACAATAACAACATCCAAAGTTTTCAAAACCACCTCCTATTCCAAGGAATCCTAAGTAAACTGACAGGAAGAGCTAAAGAAGTCATCTCAGTCTACGGATGTACAGATTGGGAACATACCAAAGAAACATTGATACAAAACTACGCCGACCAACGTAATGAGAATTCTCTCACAAGAGACTTAGTAAATTTACGTCAAGGACCCAATGAATCTCCACAGAAGTATTACGAGAAAGTAATGGGTCTGCTAAATACAATATCTAACTACATAGAACTTCACAACGGCGATATAAACATAAAGGCAAGTAAGAAGAGCTTTTTTCAGAAACAAGCCCTAACAACTTTCCTAGCAGGACTTCGGGAACCCTTAGGTTCCACTATCAGAGCAATGAGACCAAGCAATCTATCTACGGCAATACAGTACATCCAGGAAGAAAACAATATAAGGTATCTCCAGAAAGCAGTAAACCCTCAACCAACAACCAGCAGGCATATCAGCGCAAACCAACAACATAAATCACCAGCTCCTCTTATGTCTTCACAATGGCAGCCATTAACGTTTAGACCACAATGGCAACCATCAACTTTCAGACCACAATGGCAACCACCACATCCCCGACCGCAATGGCAGCCACAACCTCAACAGTCTGGATTTAGACCACCGGCGCAACAAAATAATTTCATTCCACAAGGCCAGAAAGTATTCCCTGGACCGTCAAGGTTTCAACAGTTCAGTAGGCCTCAACAACAGAACACCTGGAATATCTCAGCCACATAAACCAACACCGATGAGCATTAGCACCGGAGCTACGACTCAGAACCGAAACTGGAGATCTCAACAACAGCAAAATCCCTCAAGATTCACATCTGAAGAATTATTCAACATTGAATATGCTAATGAAGCATATGGTTATGATACCAACGAATGTGATGATGAAACAGCTTACGATTATTACCAACAAGAAAATCAGTTTTGCGAAACAACAGAACCGTATGAAGATAATTTTCAAAATTACTACGAAGAACAAACGACAAATTTTCGGGAAAATGCCGAAAACAACAACGCGACGTAATAGAGCTTAATTCTTACCAAGATAAAAGGGAACTACCATATATAACCATCTCCAACCCTCCTCTTAAACTACTTATCGACACTGGTGCTACGAAATCTTTCCTCAATCCCAACATCGCCTCGAAATATTTCCATGATAAAATCAAACATGAACCTTTCATAGTAACCTCCATTTTCCAAAATAATTCCCAAGATTATTGGGCTGACATTCCCATATTTTCCGAATTCCAAAAGAACGGAAATTTCTAATTCTACCTCTTCAAATTCCACAAAACCTTTGATGGCCTAATAGGCCTTGATAATCTCAAGCTTCTAAAAGCAAAACTCAATTTTCCTGATTCTGAACTCGTCACAGAAAATTCTGTTCTACCTATTCAATGCTATGAAAGTATCAAAACCCAATTTTACTCCATCCAACTCGAACCACAGACAATTACTCAAGTCCGAGTACCCGTTAACGAAACACAAGGAACTATCATACTTCCGAAACAAGAGATACAAGGAACGAAAGTCTAACTACAGCAGCCAATGGTCTAGCATGGACAGAACTCATCAATGCCACAGACGAACCAATACAGATAGCACTAACAGATCCAGTAAGAAGTTCGGAGATCCACTTACCCGATTACCATCTTTACACAGCCGACATTATACCTCAGGAATGAACTTGACAAAAACCTTCAAGAAGAAATAGATAAATTAGATAACGAAGACACGGCATCAATGTTCAATCACCCAGGATCTATCTTCGATCTTTTAGCAGATATCGAAACAGAAATTTTTCGCACGACAGACCATCTAAATCCCAAAGAACTCCAAATAATTAAGGAATTACTAGAAGAAGGAGAGAAGAAACACTCTTCGTCAAACAATCTAAACATGGAAGAACCTCCAACTATAGAAGACTTATTTCAAGAAAGAGAAGACGATTGCGATTCAAATGCAACAAGACATACAGCCCAAGAAAACCCTATCATAGGAATTCCCATAAGCGAGATACCACTAAATCACTACAACAATCAAGTGATATTCAAACTAGTTAACCATAGTCCAGCTCCACCAGTTACCGAAGTAACTTTTGTTAATAAGAAAAGGATTTATGTTAAAGTTGGCAAAAACAATTTAAAAGGAGACTTTCAAATTCTACAAAGACTATCTCGATCCCAAGAAAAAATATGCTCTGTACTTCGAAAATGATGATCTTTATCCACTTATCTGTAACATAGTACGAGAAACATTCAAGAACACGGCCTACGATTTAGTAAAATGCAATCAAGTTTTAGAAGATGTTAATAGCTCCCAAAGACAAAAAGACATTATAAATCAATACCATGAAGGAAGGACCAACCACAGAGGTATAAATGAAACCGAAAACCAAATTCGGAAACTATACTATTGGCCTACCTTGAAGAAAGATGTTGAAGAAATTATCAATTTGTGTGATACTTGTCTAGCCAGCAAATACGATAGAAATCCACCAAAACCAAAATTCATGATAACACCAATGCCAACAAAACCTTTGGAAATAATTCATCTCGATACCTTCCAAGCAAATGGTCAAAAGTTTCTGACTATCGTCGATGCATTTTCCAAGTATGGACAATCCTATCCGATAGAAGGATCTAATTCTATCAACGTTCTAAATGCTCTCCTCATCTATGTAACACATCATGGAATGCCACACATGATGGTAGCTGACAGCGGTACCGAGTTCAAGAATGGACTTATGCAAGAGTTTGTAGACACCCATAAGATTATAATTCATTACACAACTGCGGATAGCCCACAGTCGAATGGAATAGTTGAACGCTTCCACTCCACAATACTCGAACATCTCAGAATCCTCAGAACAAGGAAGAAAACTTTAAGCATTACGGAACAAATGTTATATGCCATCTTGGGTTACAACAGTTCTGTTCACTCTGTAACTAAACAAAAACCAATAGATGTTCTGAATGGTCATTTCGGCGCTCAAGACCCTTTTGACATAGACATCGATAGAGCTACACACAAGGCCATCGGGAAAAAACCAAAGAAATATATAAAGAAATCAACAAGAGAATCCAAGACATCAAAGAAAAAGCCATAGAAAAAAGGAATGAGAAACGACAAACTCCTATATCCTACAAACCTTCTACCAAAATTTATACCAAAAAGATGGTCAAAAGAAATAAATTACTACCAAGATTTTCTCCTAAAATCGTTACAAAAAACAACGAGGTCACTGTTGACACTCAAAATACAACTATACACAAGAAAAATGTCAAACACCAGCCAAACAAATCTAATGTAAACCCTATATTGCAGATGTACATACATCATGGCCCAAGAAGTCCTGATCCAGGATCTCAAGGACAACCCAGGAGTTCTACCCCTCAAGCTGGGACTAGCAAGAATTCGAACTAGTAAACACGACTGTATCCACTATTTTCACCTGAGACCATTAGCTGAAGAAATAAATGCACTCGAAAACCAATATCGAACAGTAACATCAGAAATTCAAGAAGGACTAACACAACCTTACTTCGATCAGCTTCAAAATTTCGACCAGAGTCTGCAATACCTACTAATCGCTGCTAAGCAGAAACTCCACAGCATCTATCCAGAATATAAACTGAAGAGAGGATTAATTAATGGTTTGGGAAGCATAATCAAAGTAATATCAGGTAGTTTGGATCAAGAAGATGCCGAAAGATACGACAAGACCATCGCCTCACTTGAGAAAAACCAAAACAACATTATATCAGAAATTGACAGGCATACGAGTCTAAACAAACTAATCATGGCAAACTATAATACTACAGTGACACTCATTACACACAACCAAGAAAACATTGCTTATGAGATAAACAAAATCAGCATTGATATGAACAAATTCGTATTTGACTTCAATAACTACATGGAAATACGAAACATATTAGACCAGCTCAACCTAACTTCAGACTATCTTACAGCTTCTCACGGACATAGAAACGGCCATCACATTTGCAAGATTAAATATCATTCATAGCAGCCTAATCAACCCAGAAGAATTGAAATGGGCAATAGAGAAAATGCATGAACATCACTCGTCCGAACAATTGGCATACGTTCAAGAAGATTTCACGAAATACT
This sequence comes from Galeruca laticollis, assembly GCA_963921935.1. Lineage (NCBI taxonomy): Eukaryota > Metazoa > Arthropoda > Insecta > Coleoptera > Chrysomelidae > Galeruca > Galeruca laticollis. The sequence goes on from OY998181.1 coordinate 71,294,041, forward strand.
TCAACATTCTAAGAGTTGACGGTTATTACACCAATCACACATTGGTATTTGTCATCCACTTTCCAGTCTTCTATCCCGATCCGTTCTCATATTTTCATCTATTTTCAACTCCCACATATAACCAAACAATAATCATTCCACCTGGTCCTTACTTAGCCTCTAATGAAAACCTTTACCAATATATGGAAACACCCTGTGAACCAATGGGTATAGAATACCTATGTGTAGAACAGCTACTTCAAGAAAGCTATGATTGTGTTAACGAAATCCTGAAGCTCACCAACGAAGAAGCCCGATGCGAACATCTACCTATCTCAATTAACTCCACATTCATTCAAGAGATGTCAGAAGCACATTATATAGCAGTTTTTCCCCACGCTACAAATATTTCTACACAGTGTTCCTCTTCAAAAATTATGGTGCTTCAAGGAACATACTTCATCGAACTTCCTCCAGGATGTCGCTTCAGAACAAATACGGAAGCATTTGAAAACACAAAATCGATAATACGAGAAGAAGCTTTAACCCTGCCAAGAATCAAAACCTCCTCACAGACAGATAGCCAAGACCAAACCGTTGACAATCAAGAAAATCCCGCTGGACCAACTCCACCTCCTTACCAGGGAAGAAGAACGACTACAATCAATATCTACCAATCAGCAAAAGACAGACCCCACACACTTCTGGATGACTCCAATCTACATCATCATAACCATTTGTATAATACTGGGATTATATAAATTTCGAGGACGTCAACGTAAAACTCCAGAAGAACCAGAGGTTCATCAGGATCTGCCATCATCACCATCAGTTTTGTTCGTCCCTTACAAAACTTCTTCAGGGGATGGAGAAGTTACAGTTCGCTGACCCATGGCTCATGTATGGTATTAACCTTCGAGCTTCCGGCATAACTCACGACCGCTGATCCATGTTTGTACAACAAATGATGATTCTGCAGAATTGCATATTTTTAGTCTATAGCTGCATTTATTTTAGTATATAAGTTCGATTAATTGAATGTATTGGATATAGTGTATTTTGTGTTTAAGTTGTGTAGTTGTATTGCCAATAAAGTATCTTTTTAAAAAGTGACTTTTCGGGCAGCAACCCTTAATTCGCTCCTGAATACTTTTCTTGTCTTATTAATAAAATTTTAGAAGGTATAGAGGGAGTAGTTAGTTAGTCATATTGACGATATTTTAATTCATGCACCGACGCTTGAACAACATAACGAAATCTTAAACGAAGTTTTAAAAAGAATCAAACAAAACTTTAAATCAACAAAAATGTATTTTTGGGATCCAGTCTTTAACTTTTTTAGGCCATGACATTTCTAACGCAGGAATTTTAGTAGATCAGGAAAGAGTTCGCGAATTTCCGGAACCTAAAAACAGAAAACAAGTTTTGCAATACTTGGGAATGTAAAATTTTTCTAGTAGATTTATCCCAAATCGTTCGGAACTTCTAGAACCACTCACCTCTTTACTTAAGAAAAACGTAAATTTTATTTGGGGAATTTCACAAAAGGAAGCTTTTGAGAAATCAAAAAAAATACTTTCTAACTACCCTACATTAGCATGTTTTGACTCCACCAATCAAATTTCGATTCAAGCCGATGCTTCATCTTTCGGGATTGGGGCTTGCCTAATGCAAACTGCTAACGACAAAACTGAAACTGTCGCTTATGCATCAAGATTATTATCGGACACTGAGAAAATGTATGCTCAAATTGAGAGAGAAGCACTGGTTTTAACATAGGCAGCGGATACATTTTCAGAGTACGTCACTGGCCTACCATCTCTCATACTTGAGACTGATCATAGACCGTTATTACAGGTTTTACAGACAAAACCAATCGACGAACTATCACCGCCTTTACAACGCTTCAGATTACGCTTAATGCTCTATAATTATCAAGTACATTATTCTCCAGGGAAAGACCTCGTGGTAACGGATGCCTTATCACGAAATTTTTCTACAATTGCAAAAAAACCAGAGAAAGACGAAGTAGAGTTCGAAACCGAAGCGCACATCAATTTAATTGTACAATCAATCCAAGTAAAACCGAATTCTCTAAAGCAAATTAACATCGAACAAAACACTGATCCGATCTTAACAAAAATAAAGGAATACTCCGAAACATGTTGGCCAAGCAAAAAAAAGTTGCCTGACGAACTTCTATCGTATTATCAATATAGATTTGAGTTTTCGTTTTCTGACGGAATTTTATCGCGAAATTCAAGAATAGTAATTCCTAAGTCTTTGCAGTTAATAGTTCTGAAATTTATACATGACGGACACTTTGGTATAGGGAAATGTAGAAACAGAGCTAAAAATTCAGTGTGGTGGCTAGGTCTCTCTACCCAAATTGAAAACCTAGTACGGAACTGTCCGCAATGTGTTGAACATCGCACCAATCCGAAAGAAACCATGATAAGCGATACATTTCCCGAAAGACCGTGGCAGAAAGCAGCATTGGACCTTTATAAATGTAGCGAAGTATGGTACTTAATAATAACTGATTATTATTCAAGATTTTTCGAAATATTCAAACTCAATCAAATGACTGAATCAGTTATTATTGAGAAGGTAAAATAAATATTTTCTCGGTATGTAATCTGTGAACTTGTGCGTTCGGACAATGATCCACAATTCCGAAGTGAGTTTCATAAATTTGCCAAGGAATACGATTTTAAACTGATAACAAGTAGCCCGTTTTTTCCTCAATCCAACGGCTGTATTGAGCCGGCTGTAAAAGTGGTAAAAAGTTTAATTAAGAAAAATGACGATATACATCAAGCTTTGTTATCCCATAGAATGCGGAATGCGGCTTTTCGCCCACGGAATTGTTATACGGTAGAAAAATTAAGTCATTTTTGCCCATGTTATCAAGCCAACTAAACTGTCAAGTTCTCTGAAAGAAAAAGAGTAGGTCTAAGGATAAGAGTGCTAAACAGTTTAACCACAGATACGGGCAAAGAATTTGTCAGATTTGAAAATAGGAGATTACGTCTGGGTAACTGATCTTAGAATCTATGCAAAGATTATAGATTTTCCCGAAGAACCGCGTTCATATTTGATCAATCCAATTCTGGTCACATTTACCATCGTAACAGATGGCATTTAATACCCACCCCTTATTATACCAAACCTAATCAGTTTACTCCGGCATTAGTCTCATCTGAACCAGTACAAAACGAGTCAAATTCTTCTGGTTCTGAAAGTAATGGTAACGGAAATAGGGATAGAGAAAATATATGTACTTCCTCCCATTCAAATATTGAAAAAAACACAGCTGTTTTAGAAAATAACTTAAACAAAAGTAATATGCCAGTGTCTTAATCTGTGTCACCTGAATCTAAAGTGTGTGAGTCGCCTACTTCCAATGTGCATTTGTTCCCAAAAACTCAATCTGTGCCTTACAACACTCCAGTTTTACAAAGACCTAAAAGAAACATTAGAAGCCCTCTTACCTGAGACTTTGTGGGTTAAAACTATGTGATTTCTTGTGTTCTTGTTTGATAAAAAATTGTAAAAGAGGGAGATGTATCAAGAGTAGTAGTTTTAAGTAATGAAAAGTCAGAGCGGTCAGACGTCAAATTGACAAGTTTTGACAGCGCGATAGTTTTTGGTAGTTTGTAAAAGAAAGCTATAATAAATACTTAAAAACTCGTGATCTTTTATTTATAATGGCCCAAACAGAGCACTAACCAACCTCTGTTTTTATACCTACGTACCTATATAATTTGATGATTTTTTCTCTTCAATAAACAAAAATAATTGTTTACAATAAGTAAAATGACTTTGGTTACTTTACTTTCAAATTCCTTTTTCTTATTGTTAAGTTAGTAATTATGATGGGAAATTTAGAAATAAGGTAGAATTAGGTAAAGGGACCTGCATGGGTGATGAATCGGGGGGACCTGGACCCCCTAAAAAAGGGGAACACTTTTTAAAATTAATAAATATACAAGAACTTTGGGAACAGGATTTATGATAGCCAAACACAATGTGGGGAGAGTGAAAACATTTAAAGCGATATCAGAACGAATGTGTTACTTGCAAATTAATACAGAAATAAAAAATATGAGCATTCTAAACATACACGCACCAACAGAATGAGATGAAGATGAAACAAAGGAATAATATTACGAAGAAATGGAAGAAGACGAGTACAACATGATGCCAAAGAAAGACATCAAAATAGTAATAGGCGACGCAAACGCAAAAATCGGCAAAGAAGGTATGATGTACCAGTAATTAGAAAATACAGCAAACACGACGAAAAAAATAATAATGGAAAAAGACTGATTAATTTTGCAACCGATATGGGGCTAGTTATTGTCAGCACAAAGTTTGAACACAAATCCACAAGGGAACATGGTTAGCGCCAAACAGGAAGTACTCCAATCAAATCGACCATTTCCTTATACAAAAACAATCACCGAAAAGAGTAGAAAACATGAGAACCTATAGAGAAGCAGATGTGGACAGCGATCACACGAAGTCGCGAAAATAACACAAAACAGTAAAGAAAGAAAGGAAAAGCAAAAGTGCATACCAAAAAGAAGGCTACTGGTGGAAAGGCTCATAGATAACAGAACAACAAACAGACAACGCGAAGAAGAATTGAAGAAACCCCTAGAACAACAACAACAAAACCACAATGTAAACGACGAAAGGAGGCATTTAGAGGAAACTATAAAAAAGGCGGCACAGAAAATAATACCACCGAAAATAAAAAAGGGAAAAGGAGAAGAATGGTTCGATGCAGAGAAGAAATTAAAAAGAGAAGCCAAGCCAAAGAAGGTATGCAGCGCAAAAAACGAAAAGTAATGGATGTCAAAATAAAACGCATACAAGAAAATTTTGTAAATAAAAAAATGAAGAACTTTACCAAGAAATAAAAAATAACAACGGGAAAACTTTGCAGAGGACCATATGTATAAATAACAAAAAAGGAGAAATAATAATGGGTGAATACGAAATAATACAAAAATGGGAAGATTACTTCAAAGAAATATTAAATAAACAAAATGAGAAAGAGCAGCGGGAGGAGCTTACAACCCAAAAGGGACATAACGACGGAGATATATCACCACCATCGAGAAAGGAAATCTCAGAAATAATACAGAGACAAAAGAACGGCAAATCTCCTGGAGAAGACGAAATAGAGCCAGAGCTGATAAAATACGACGAAGATTTACCATTTGATATCGAATATATGGGAACAAGAGACAATGCCAGAAGCGTGGGAAACCTCAATAACGGTACTAATTTACAAGAAAGGGAAAAAGGACGAAAGCAGAAACTATAGAGGGATCGCGCTACTGGACACTGTGTATAAAATAATGGCCAAGGCCATAGAAAAAAAGCTAAAAGAATATGGAGAAAACTTGTTCGGAGACTATCAGTGCGGATTCAGATCTGGAAGATCAGTCATGGGCCAAATTTTCACTCTGAAGCAAACATAAAGAATGGGGTACAAATAGAATCTACCAATCTATGCCATTTTTATAGACTTTCAAAGAGCGTATGACATAGTAAATAGAAAATGTTTATACAGTGTATGCAGTATATGCAGAGCGTTCATAGAAACAGCAGAGACAATGAACCTGTGAGTAAATGATGACAAATCGAAGTTTATGAAAATGGCAATACCTGAAAGGAAAGGAGTAATGAGGAATTTTTCTATACAACTGAATGGACAAAAAATAATGAACTTCGAACAACACCATAGCTATGTATATCTCGGTATGGTTATCAAGGACGACGGCGACGAAGGAGGGAATTTAAAAACTAGGCTGATGAAAGGAAGTAAACAGGCAGGAGCACTGAACAAGATAATAAGTTCAAAGAAAATCTCCAAAACGACAAAGCTACATCTGTACAAATCAGTAATAAGACCAACAGTAGTCTACGGAAGCTTGAATACTTAACAAGGCAGAGGAAGAGAAATTAGATAGATAGAAAAGGAAAATACTCAGGAGGATATTAGGAGGAAAAAGAGGGAGGTATTTGGCTAAAAAGAACGAATAACGAAATACAGAATTTATTTGGGGAAGCAGAACTGAGTAAAATAATTAGATCCAGAAGAATAGGTTGGCTGAGGCATGTACAGAGAATGCCAGATAGTACAAAGACCAAAAAATGATTGATATAGAACAAACCGTAACAAGAAAGAGAGGCAGACCAAAGAAAAGATGGCACGCAGAAGTGATAGAAGACCTAAGAGCGAGTGGAATTCAGGGCTGGAAAACGAAGGCAAAGGAATGGAAGAAAATAACTTCCAAGCTATGGGTCTAAAAGGCCTGCGTGTAGCACATTCGCACATCTTGTACTTTATTAGCCATCATTTTAACGAATATTTATATAATTATATAAGAAAAAAAACGCATGTCTAAATCAATTATAGATGCCGATAGTAAAAATAGTGAGCAAAATCTTCGCTATATTACTGAAGGATTGTGTATCTATAAGAAGTGGCAGTTGTGAAACAATCAATATTTCTAATTGTAACGAGAAATTTGATAGTTTAGGTCCTACATGAATCTGTGAAAATCACGTAATCTACTGACGAAAGTCGTAAGCAGAGAACACAATGTTAATCAAATTTCCATTGAATAAAATCCCGGTTTGAGATTTATTTCACACATTTTCATATACTTTCGTTTGTTAGCGAGCTAAAGTTTAAAGCTGTTGGTTTAGAAACTTGACTTGAAGAACTTGGAGAGTTAGAATTTTGATATACTGATTGATAGGATGATGTTGGAGAGCAGAGGTTTTGATAGATTGGTTGAGTAGGTATTGGGAGTTGCTGTACTTGTGGTTGCAGAGTCTGAATAGGTATTTGAGATGAGTTTTTAGAAATGCATTTGTGGGTGTGTATATTAACTGTTGATACTGTATTGGATTGTTAGTGTTTTGCGTTCTCATCTTTAATAATGGGACAGCAAAATGCGGGAAGTCCTATTTACTTGTATGTTTAATGGGCTCTGAAGGACCAACCGTATATCACGGTCATGACTGCTTTTACATGTATATGAGTTGGTTATTATATTAAATGAAATTCGATGATCACATGGACTTTTTCTATATTTGCATCATTTTACATTTTTGTTCATATTGCGTCACAACTAAGAATATCACAACTGCTTATGGTACAATGCAATTGCTATATTTTTACTTTTTCGTGATTAATTCATGACAAGATGTGACATTAGATTTTTTTTGCTTTTTTGTTACTTGATTAACGGTGTTTTTGTATGACGATGAAATTAAGTTAAAAATGGGTTGTTATGGATATTTTATATGTCGTTCAAAGTGGGTGGTAACAAGGAGAGTTATGTGAGAATGTACCCAATGGGGAATAGGGATTTAAATGAAACCGTCATACGACTGTTGAAAACTCAGCCGATGCATGTGTTTTTGTGGACAAAAGAAATTGTTATATAGTTATCTGTGGTTTTTATATGGAAGGAAGTTTGAAATGGGTTTTGTATGCTTAAATACATATTAAATATGTGGGAAGAATGATATTCTTATTTTATGATATATACGGAATATATAAATTATGATATACAGGGTGAAGACAAAGTAAGAATTTACAGTAGGAATTTGAGTGTTAATTCAAATTCGTACAGTTAGTAAGTTGCATTTGACTATTTATTTGAGGATAATAATAATAATAATAATGTTTATTCATCATAAATGTACAATCAAGTATAATTTTGATAAAACAATGTCAAGTGATTAGTACTTGTGAGCTGAGTGAAATAAACAATGGCATCACTGAAGGAGCAATCGTAGAAAATTACTCCTTGTGCGTGATATAGCCTCTAAATATAATAAAATACTTGAGAATAAAATATAAATTTAAAATAAGATAAAGTATAAGTATAAAACATATGGGTAGAAATTGCATCACATAAAATAAAATATCACAATTCGTAAAAGTATCACTTTCAGGTAAGTTACACATAAAGTGTTTATCATAATCGGGTTCAGAGTTTCATATACACATATATTACAGTCATACGATTTAATATCACAATTGGTAAAAGGGAAACATCCAGGTAGGTTTCACATAATGTGAGTGTCATAATCGGGGTTTAGGGTTACATACACATACATTACAGTATTATAAGTTTGATGAATAATTTGTTGAGGGTTTAAATTATTTTTTGGAATATCTGTCTATCATAGCATTGAAGCCAATTTTTAACTTCTATTTTAAAAATTTCGTTGCTTCGGCTGGTTTTTATTGTTTCAGGTAACAATTCCCAAATTTTTGGACCTAGAAAGCTGCAGTGCCTCTGACCCACTGTTTTAATACATTTCGGTACCACGACGCTGTAGTTTCGCCTTCTTGTATTATATAGATGATCTGGGTGCGTTATTTCAATTTTAATATTGGAAATCCCTTGTAACACATTTTGGCAATAGAGTTGTCTATAATATCAAAAATGCCGCATTCGTTATACAAATTATCGGTAGAGTACGTCTTTCCTTTGCCAAGGATTATTTTGAGAATTTTCTTCCGCACGATATTCAGACTTTTTGAATGCGTATCATCCCCATCCTATAATACCGTATATAAGTTGGGATTGGATTAGGCTATAATATATAGTTTTCAACTGAGAATTTTCAAGGAATTCTTTCAACAGTTTGAATCTTGATATGAATCCACGTAGTTTTCTTGTTAGATACAATATATGTAAGTTCCATTTCATATGTCTGTCAATTTGCATACTAAGGTATTTTATTGAGCTGACTTCTGGAATGGATATATTTTGATTTATATTTAATGGACCCATATTCGGCAAGTTATTGCTATAGGAAGTGAAAGGTAAGTATTTGGTCTTTTCCGCGTTCATAGTTAATTTATTGTATTGGAACCATTTAAAGATGTTGTTGAAGTCTTTTCCCGTCTTTGCTTTCAGTTGTTGCCATGTGTTATCACTGTAAATTACTGCCATGTCATCAGCATAACTTATAATATTACCTACAGTTGTCATTTTCAACAGGCTGTCTATATAGATAGTGAATAGTAGGGGACCTAAGACCGTGCCTTGAGGAACCCCGTAAGTGATTGTTCTCGGAGTGCTCACCACACCATCAATATCTACTACTTGTTTTCGGTTCGACAGGTATGATTTCAAAAGATGGTGCGGTTTACCCCGCATACCAATTTTTTCCAGTTTCTCTAGAAGCCTTTTGTGACAAACAGTATCAAAGGCTTTGGAAAGGTCAACAAAGATACAAAGCGACGGCTTAGAAATGTCGAGTAATTTGTAAATGTACGTTGTCAGTTTTAGTATTGCATCTTCGGTTGACCTCCTCTCTCTGAACCCATACTGATTATCGGATAGAATATCATGTTTTTTCATGAAATGTACCATTCTCTTTTTTATTATTTTTTCAAAGATTTTTGCTATGTTTGATATCAAAGAGATAGGCCTATAATTTGAAATTTGCAGTTTATCTCCACTCTTAAAAAGTGGTTTGATAACACCGGTTTTTAAAATGTTCGGAAATATTCCATTTTCAATACAGCTATTTATAATGTGAGTGAGAGGGACTGTTATGAAGTCGGCTATTTGAATCAGCGTTTCTGCAGTAAAACCGTCATGCCCAGGACTTTTTTTGAGTTTAAGTTGTTTGATTATTTGTGATACTTCTCCAGTGTTTGAGGGGTATAAGAACATATTTTTGTTTATTTCAGTTGTAATGTCTCGGAAGGAATTTGGTTTTTCGATTTTATTTGCAAGTTTTTGCCCTATTCCACTATAGTGTTTATTGAATTCATCACTAATAACCTGTTTGTTTTCAGTGGTACAATTTTCTTTTATTTCTATTTTGGTTATTTTTGTTTTTGGGCGAGTTTTGTTGCAAATGTCATCGACAGTTTCCCAGAGCCCTTTTGTTCTACTTTTATTCTTCCCAATTTCGTTTTGAAAATATTGTTTTTTTCCTTCTTTCGTAAGTTTATTTAAGTTTCGTTTGTAATTATTGTATATTTGTTTTATTTGTAGGTTATTGGGATTTTCAATGAGTAGTTTATAGAGATTGTTCTTTTCTTTTATTGATGTAGATAGCCCTGACGTGATCCATTTTTTCTAGTTTTATCTTTATTTTTTATTTTGATTTCAGATGTGTGTTTTTTTACATGGCATTTCAGTCTGTTTATGAATATTTCACATTTGGAGTTGACGTCGTTTTGTTCATAAATGTTTGCCCATGTTTCACTTTGTAGTGCCACCCGTAGCCTGTTGTAATTTATATATACTTTTGTATTTTTGAATTCTTTATTAACAGTTCTCTCACCGACATCTATTGTTAGAGCAATAGGTCGGTGGTCACTAATTTTATCCTGAAATATGAATGACTTTATACGATCATGCATTTCTATATTTTATTTTACAAAGAAATGGTCGAGGCACGTGGAGCTATCTGGTCGAGTGATATCGTTTATATAAGAGATGAATTCGAAGTATTCCAAATTATTTTTATATTCATCAATGTATTCATTTTCTGATAGTAAATCTATGTTCATATCGCCAGTTATTACGTGAATATCACTTGATTTATTGTTTTGTGAATAGTTAAAATAGTGTTCATTGAAATCATATGGACATGAACTAGGAGATCGATATATCGAAGTTATTTTAATTTTTTTTTCATTTAATTTTATATTGAGTTCGAGAAGTTTAATGTTTCCTATGCTAATATTTGTCTGATCATAATTGAGTTCATTTTTAATGAATATTATGACTCCATCATTTTTGTTTAATGATGATTCATTGTACAGTGTGTTAAAACCTTTTAATCCATATATACTGGCATCAGTGACTTTAAAAAGTTTCTGTCAATACGATTATATCGAAGTTGCTTTCTAGTTGGTTTAGGTAAATGAACAATTCATCTATGGTTTTGGAAATACTTTTCTTATTTGGTATGAAAAATTTTAAAGTCACTGAGTCCTTTCTTCAAATATGTATTAAAGTCTGTGACTTCTTTGATATTTTGTGCTTTGACAGGATCATTTTGATATTCACTTATAAATGTGTCCATAATTGGTGTGGATTAAAACTAATATTATCAAGTAAAAGTAATAAAAACAAAAACAAAACAGTGATACATATTATTTAACCCCTCAGTATCAACCGGTTTATAATTTTCTAATGTTACTCACTATTTTTATTAACCGAACGTGTTCTTGGCTTTTCTTGTGTAGTTTTGTGCGGTTGAGTTGAGTGTGTTGGTTTTTTCGTGGCATGAATCTTCGGGGTGCTGGGTCCAGTTTGTAGTTCCGGTAGAATTTTCGTGTTTTGTTCCAGAATTGTAGGTGTGGAAGGGGCGCTATTTGATTTGTTTTCAAGACCATCTACTTTTTCTAGGTCATCTGCTCCATACGATATTCCGTCAACGATAAGTTTGTTTCCGTATATTTTCCCTCTTGCTTGGTGAGAAAAAGATGTTTTCTCAATATTTTATTCTCGGTTCTTTGTGCCGGTGTTTGGTCGTGGGTATATATATATATATATATATATATATATATATATATATATATATATATATATATATATATATGTATATATATATATATATATGTATATATATATTTACATCTCTTCGATAACCGTGCGTCCGTACATTATGGTTTTTGCATTAATACCTGCGTCCTGCGACTTTCTGCGTCCGTATATGGACGCAGAAAAGTTTTTTGCGCCATTAAATGCAGGATGGTCGAAAACGTAAAAGAATAAATTTTTAGCTGGACGCCCATTTGTGAGAATGGTCGCCAGTTTACGTATATCGTAGTTCAGCCAAACTCCGAGTTGGTGCGCTGTTCACGCTCTGCGTATATCGGGATGGCGTATAATTTTGTCACTATTTCGATATTCCTGCGTCCACGAGATTTGGCAATGTTGTAGTGCTTTATTTTCCGTATTTTTATTTATAATTGATATTGTAGTGTGACAAGAGGACGTGGGTGGATATGCCATTCAGTGTCTCTTTTAGAATATATCACGTATTTCTTATATTGGATTTCGCCTTTTTTCGACGGGTTTGGTTCGGTTATTTTTAGTGCAGTTTTTTAGTAATAGATTTGCTCCAACTACTTAGTAAACCAGGAAACAGAAGATAGGAAGTCTCTTGGGTTCGTGTTGTGTTCCAGAGATAAAACATGTATATTTTGGTCTATTTTGGTGCGCAGATTCACACTATTGCTTAATCACTATGAATAGGATGAACAGGTGTTCTGGAGGATATTAAGAATTACTGAATTACGTTTCATTAATGATTTCTTGTAGATTGATAAGATGTTCACGAGAAATCATTCGGTTTAACTATCTGACTGTCTATCTAATTGATATACGCCAATCTTACAATCGAATTTCCACCCATATCTACCTACCCTATTAACAATAAATTTGATGGAGAAGTTTTGTACTTACTGAGTCCATTGTATGGAAAATTGGTATGTAGATGTTTTGGAATCGGAGAACAGGCTTCTTTGCAATTTTATTCCAAATTGGAATTTCAGAATTTAGGAGATGAAAAATTATAAATTGATTCTCAAAATTCTAAAGTTCATTCAAGGGTTTTGCTAATATTCATCACAAATTGAGGGATAATTTCTTCAGATTTGTGACGTTAGTTACTCTGTAATTAACATATTTAAAAGCATGCCGTGCAATATTCTTTTTTGGAATGATATGGAATTTGTCATTATCACAATATCCTACTTCACACATCCGAAGGAATTATTTTCCCGTTTCAGTACATTCGAAAAAAGCTGGTTACGAAAAGGTTTAATTATATGTTAATGATCCAACTCTCCAGGAAATTGGTATTCAGGAGTTTTTAGGGTCGGATATCATAAATAAGTAGTGTAGCTATAAGAGTTCTGACTCACTACTTCGAAAAAGGTCCGCTAGGCGACGGTGGCGCTGCTGTCGTTGGCGCTGTCGTCCATTTTTTATCGATTTCGCATTTTTACAGATTTCTTTTTTCTGTCGTCCATTTTTTAGTCGGCCATTTTTTCATCGATTTCGCTAGATGGCGCATTTCTTTTTTCTGTAGTCCATTTTTTATCCGGTAAATTTGTGCATGACGTAAAAATTTTTGCCCCGAGTGAGATTCGAGACCACGACCTCATCGTTCCCAGCCTAAACCGTTACATCTCCGCCATAAGGGTTCCAATGTATTATAGTTTTGAAATCTAACTGTATAAGATACAGAGAGTCTGATTTCACAACACGATGTAATTTTCTTCAATACTCCCTATAGTTTTCATCAGCCGTTTGAGTACAAATCAATAGCATACGAGTGAAATAAAAAGTGTCTACTCTTCGTTATTAAACATAAAATGTATACAGAGGGTGTACTACGTTCTTGTTAAGAAAAAAAAAGATATTTGCGTTTGAGTACAAATCAATATTCCGAAGGACCATTGATGAATTCACTGCATACGAGTGAAATAAAAAGTGTCTACTCTTCGTTATTAAACATAAAATGTATACAGAGGGTGTACTACGTTCTTGTTAAGAAGAAAAAAAAAAGATATTTTTATTTTTAGTAGGACGTCTACATAAAATTTCATATGATGCATGTTAGTTGTAGATGATGAATCAGTCGCGATATGTCTTTGGTTGAGCTTAGTCATCGTTGTCGTTGTCGATTTGAGGAGTTTATGATAAAAATCGATCGATTGAATAAGGATATAATCTTTTATGAAGATAAAAGAAGGATTATTAAGCAAATTGAAAACTTGTGTCTTGCAACAACGACAGCTGTCGACCCACATCAGAATAAATGGGAAAATCTTAAAATTAATTGGGTGCCCGAAGAACTACTACTAAACGACGGAATACAACAAAGAGAGATTTCGAGTGCCTTAGATCACATTTTTAGACGCCAGACACCACAAACGATATATCCATTAAACAGAATCAAACCTACCTGGCTTCCACAAGATGAACAACGAAACCTCTCACAACAGCAGCAGCAGCAGCAGCAGCAGAAACATGAAAGACGAACTTAACAATCTTTTTTCATTGGCATGTATAATATTAGCATGCTTATTTGTTTTAATAATTAAAATTCTATTGAAAATTGTTAAACGTAAATTTAAATCGTCATGCAATGTATTGGTTGATGAGTAGATGTTTTTAATAAAAAACCCATTCAATGCAATTTGTTTTATTCAGACATTACAAAGGTAATATAGTATTTGAAAACCATTGTTGGAGACGCTGTGTGTCCATCAACTACGAATCCTTGGATGTCGACGAATGCTATTCTCATGATGACGATGGCCGGAATACTGATGTGCAGCAGCAGTAGCACATTCTAGTTTAAATTCTTAACAATTTCGGTGAGGGGGAAATACTCCATTACGCAATCGTGTATTATGATGCAATATACTTTGGTATTTTCGGGGAAACCAATGTTTGCTTCAATGTCAAGTTTTACATCAACTGTAGATGCCTTCATGCTTTCTTCTTGTTTCGAGCAATCGATAACAAACAATGCACGCCTCTTGAATGAGGAATAATCCAACAGAGGACGCTTCTGCGTCGAATTCATATAGCTAGGATAAAATTCAGTATAGTTGAAATATGCCTCATTGTAATCATTCTTGGTAAAATCCAACTGCATTCTTTCATTGGGATAATACTCTCCATTTAGCGATAACCTGATACTTTGAATGTCTGCATTGTCGAATAAAGTTGGATCAGTTGTGTTGTTGTCACGTTTGTTGGTTTGAAAGAAAACAATAACATAACGAGGTCGTTCCACTGAAGTTGTAGTTTTAACAGCCCAAACTTCACGTCTAGCATTTCTGGTGATGGATGGCAGTTCATGTATCTCCCACTTTCTAAATGGAATAACTATAGGCTGATCCTTTTGAATGGTCCTCATCAGTTCCAACTTAATATCATCATTAGGGTAGATATGCTTGATTTTCAATTCGATGTTGGTAATGTTTATGCTAACAGTTGTAGTGGAAGTCACACCGGCAACATTTTTTTCTGTGATATATACACAATCATTATCGTTTCGAGCTCGAACCAAACGTATTGTTTGCCGCCCACATGTAATCATGGGATAGTCATTGAAAATGTTGAAAATGTGCTTGAGAGGAATTTGTAGGTTGAATGATTTATCTGGAGCATTAAGGATGGGATCTTTGGGATAATTCCAGCCTGCTATAGCCATATGATTGGAATCTTCTTGATTGTAGCACGTCATGGCACGTACAGCACTCACGATTCCAGGATCTCGAACCGTTTCCATTTCTCTTGCGCTTTCACTGTATGTGCACGAATCGAAAAGGAAAGCACCAAAATTATTTGCCAGCTTTACATCACCGGCTCCATGTATATTGAGCGAACCTTTAATGCACAACAATGTTTCGTTCATTGCAAAAAACGAGTCGACTTGATTGATGCTAAATTCCGTAATGTCACTGCAACTGAACGATTTGATGAACGGAGCATATGTTCTGTATTCAGCTTTGCGAATCGATTCATCGAATCTCGGCTTGCGATAGATATCAAACATTGGTGGCATATCGTTCATACGAGAACGTTTTCCATACGTGGTGGTGGTCATCGTTTATCTTTCAATGAAAACCCTAATGTTTGTAAAAGCAATTTGTTTGCAAATGTAAGATGCTGCTGCTTCGAAGGACGTCGCCTAACTAATGGTATTGAATGTGCAGCGGTACGTCTTTTATTATTAATTATCAATCCCATCGGTTGCTTCTCGCTCTAAGCTCCAACACCAAGGTGCTCTTTTCACCACGAAAGTTGATTGGATGTCCGTCTTGATCCAAAGCCTGCACAGTAATGTTGGTAATTTCACGTTGTGGTATAACAGGTAAATAAAGTAAATTATGTGGAGTTTCGTCAATGGCGTACCCAGGATCTACTTTTATAACCAATTCGTAAATAGTATGAGCAGGTCTGTCTGCATCGAAGGCTCCAGTGGTAATGTTACATTCGAAGCGTATGCTAGATACTTTTATAATTTTAACGGGTAAATTTGAAGAGTACCATTGTTTGGCTTCGAGTATCTGTCTAGAAAAACCCAATATGTCGCCAAGACAGTTGGGAGTATCCTGCTCGCCGAACGGAATTCTATATTTACTGTAAATCATACATTGTAACGTATTATTATTGGGTTTTAACGCAAATACAGTTTCAAATGGATTGCTGGTGCCACCACCACCACCTAACTTGTCTAGTATGAACGCTTCAATATCAGCGATTTCGTAACATCCCGTTGGTATATCAAAACTCTGCATCATGTTGTTGTCATCGTAGTAGTGAAATTTGCGATTTTCAATGTTTGGTATACTATGGTATGAGTGAAAGGAACGTAGTGCTAACTCATACTCTTTCTCAGGATAGAGTACAATAGGCGTAGGAGGTTGGAATGTAAATACGTGATTTGTGCTATTTACTCTCAACAACTGCGACATGATGACTGATGCATGTCAAGGGATGAAGGTACTTTAAATAATACACAGAACTATGTTCAAGATTTATTTAATACACTCTGACATAGAAAACAAGATGCCTGAGAACTTGCAGGACCATCCCAATGCGTTGTCCAATCGGGACGGTTGTAGTGAACGAAGCACGGCAGACGAATTTGTAGCTAAAAATTTGTTTTGTAGTCACTAGGTAGTTTATGCCATATATCCAACAATTCAGACGGGCTGACAAACCCAATCAGATATTGAATGGGGACTATTTTCAGCGCATCAACAGTAAAACTTCGTGGCTTTTGCATTAATAATGTTTTAATGTCATCCCACTCCTCTCCCATTGTTCCAAGGATGTTGAAGTAGAAATTTCAAACACAAATGTCCACAATTGATTTGATCGTAGTTTTGATACTGATTATTGTTATAAAAAATATTTTTTCCTCCTCCTCCTAGATACTTTACAAGTTCTTTGGGCGGTTTCAAATTACCAAATGAATCGAAATACTCGATGACATTGTTTTTCTTTATATATGCTACCCAATGTGTTCCACTGTTTTTGGATGAGTCCAAGTTAACCACTGCACACTCTTGTTGTCGTCGAGGACCGGATTTAGGTAGAGTGTCACGCATGAAAACACCACGAAAGTGTGAGATTTTATATAATTTTGCATAACGCGCAATATCGGTGTCGTACAGTGGACGATTGGGTAGCTTTATCGCGAGTTTTTTTTTAAATACAATCCAAATCCTCTGCCACTAGGATACTTTTTCAGATATAAACCATTTCCGACATGTTCCATAACCTTATTATGGCGGTGGTCTTCTTCCAATTTTTTTCGAGCATTATTTGCATCAATGACAGTCTTTGCAATCCCAGCAGCTCCACCCGATAGTGCTCCGAGTGCTGAGAGACCGGCAAACAGAGGTATAAGTGGTAGAAAACCTCCAGATTTTACTGGTATCACTCGAGGAACAACAATTTTCTTCGATCCACCAAATTGTTTAATAAGTGATTTGGCTGCTCGTAAGGCAAACAAGGCGCTTTCTTTTAGAGATGCTCCTCTCTTCATTGATTTTCCCACCTTTAGCACTACATCTCGATGGAAGGAACGTTGTTGTCGTTGTTGTTTCTTTGGACGACTTCCCATTCCCAACTTTCGTTTCACTTTCATGGTACCAGTAACAAGTAATGCAGCAGCTTTTTCACCAAAAGATCCCTCTTTTGATTTTACTCGAGCCCAAGCCTTATCTTCCAACTCCTTATCTGCTTTGTGACGTTCTTCAAGAGATTGATTTTGCGAATAAGCTATATCGTGTTGTTTGCAGGCGTCGTCTAAAGGATTAATGCCTGCGTCACCACGTGCAAGTCGCTTTTGTAGTTTTGTTCCAGCTATAAATGTACGTAATATATGTTTAACGGAAAAAAGACAAGTTATATTCACTTACGACCACAATAATTGTAGGTAGGCAAGTGAAGTTCGAATGGCAGTTTATTTATTAGAGAATTCAAAAGACCTTCTCCCTCAAACACCAACATTAAGACTGATGTATGATAATGCTGCGATATCCATATTTATAGAATAACACTCTAATAAAATTCTTCACAAGATGAAGATCGTTCAACAAGAGCAGACGCTGCCCATTGAAAACTTGGACTTTACCTCTAATCCATCATCTGTTGGTAAACATGGTAAACTACTGCCAAATTCTTTTCGTGCAATCATCTGTGGTCCTAGTGGGTGTGGAAAGACAAATGTTATGTTGTCGCTCCTATTCAATCCAAATGGTGCTAAATTCAAAAATGTTTACGTTTATTCCAAATCGTTATTTCAACCGAAATATAAGTTGTTGCAAGAAGTCCTAGGAGAAGTTAAAGGTGTGGGCTATTTTCCATTTAAAGACAATGAGGAAATTATTAGTCCAGATAAAGCGCAGTCAAACTCGATATTCATATTTGATGATGTTGCATGTGATGGCCAACAGAAAATTCGCGAATATTATTCAATGTGTCGTCACAAAGACATTGACGCGGCCTACTTATGTCAAACATATTCGAAAATACCGAAACAGCTCATACGTGACAATTGTAATATGATTGTGTTATTCAAGCAGGATGAAATTAATCTAAAACATATATTTGAGGAACATGTGTCACCAGACATGACATTTGAAGAATTTAAAAAGATTTGCTCAGAATGCTGGTCGACTACTAACAACTATGGAACATTGGTGATTGTAAAAGATTTTGCTTTAAATAATGGTAGGTACCGTAAAGGATTCGATAAATTTATAAGGCACTAGACATTATCCTCAGTCATCGTCACCATGTCCAACGATAAGGTTGCTATTGCCATGCGTAAGAAAAAAATCAGTGAATTGGCGAGATCTATTCGCAAGAAATATTTAGCGTTAAAATTAGGAAAATCAGAACATGATACATCTCTAAATAAGCTATTTAAACCGATATCTGTACCGCTAAAAGAAATGGTCAAATCCTCAAAATCATTACAACAAGCCATAGTTTCAAAATTCATCCCTCCAAAAGAGGAAACAACGACAAAAAAAGAAAAAAATGCTGATGTGTCATTTCTCGATACAAAACCCATAGCCGAGACGGATGAATCAGGAAATATTATACGTTATGATGATGAAGAAGAAGAAGACGATTATTATTATGATGATTATGATATAGGCACACATCCCAACGTTTCGCGTGATGTCATAGAAGATTATTTAGATCAATATCCAATAATTAGTCAACCATATCTTGAAGATTACTTTCGCAAAGATGATGAAATTGATAGAAGTTATGGTCCATTATATAATGATGAAATTGGTTGGATGTTGGGCAGACGTAGAATTGCATTCGATAAAAGAAACGGTAATATAAACATATTACGAGAGAAGGATGAGGGGGGTGGAGAAGGAAATATACCGGGGACTTCGGGATTGTATCAGCTTGTGTTTTACAATCATCCCAATGAATACTCTGATGATGATTTGAATAATTACAAAGCTCTGCTAACAATAACAAAAGCTCATCTCAATGCAGCAGATCGTCTGAAAAGTACTGCTACCGAAAAGTATCGCAACATAATTAGACCGTTGTTTAAAACTGACTCATCAAATATTAGTAGTAGTACTATAACCAAACCTCCATCAGCTCGAATATTAAAGAAACAACGACAACAACAACAACAACAATCCATTCAAACCGCTCCATATACTAATGTAGGAAAAGGTCTTGTTGTCGGCGGCGGCGGTGGTGGTGGCCCTCTTTTGTCATACAACGAAAAACCGATGGAATACATTTATTGGGACGATCCCAATGAGCTGTGTGACCGTTTAAGATTACTGATTGCATCCAAGGAGGCTGGCAACACCTCATTCTCACACAACAACGAGATAATTGCAATAATCAATGAGTTGAAAGAGGCCAATATAATTGAATAACAAACGGAAAACATAATCATTTCAATCATGTCTGTCGATAAGTTTGGACATCGCCGCAATCATGCTAATGAGCGGGTTAAGCCGTATATGCCGAAAGTATCGTATCCACATACTCTAGACGGTAATATTGATGCAGAAAATCTAAAAATTTGTAATGTAAAGATGCCGACTGCAAATAGCGATGTTGCTAACAAACTATATGTTGATGAACAATTACATGTGTACCATAATGAGCTCGAAACACTTCAAAAAACAATAATCCCCTCATTACAAACGCAATTGGTATTTCATCAAAATAAAATCAACGAAATTGCTGCATTTATTTCGAGAAATCCTCCCGTCAGAGCTCGAGATATGGCAACTAAAATATATGTCGACGAGGGAGTTGCTATGGGCAAGCAATTTTTGAGAAATGATTTGGAGAGTTTTAAACGAGAAGTACAGGATAAATTGTCGAAAAGTAATACTCTAATCAGTGATAAGATCGATATGTATAATACATACATAGAACATGCGTTTCAAGTTTTGGACCGGGACTTGAAGAAGAAGCATGAAATTGAACAAAAGAAGAAAATAGATGAGAAGAGTAATGGATCATCAGTTTAGAAAGTGCATGCGCCCACGAAACATGTCATCCAAAGTCCAGCTTGTTAACGAACTCCATAAACCTATACGTAAAAATTATCCACGCAGACGTACAATTGTCAAAGGCATAGATGATTTATGGCAAATGGATTTAGCTGAAATGCGACCTTACGCTAATCAAAATAAAAATCACAAAATGATACTAGTCGTCATCGATTGCTTTTCAAAGTTTTTATGGACACGTCCATTGAAGACAAAAACCGGTGAAGAGTTAACTCATGCATTCTCGGACATTCTCGCCCGCACAAAACGAGCTCCTAAAAATCTCCAATCAGACCAAGGAACGGAATTTTACAACAGCAAGTTTCAACAACTAATGAAAAAACATGGGATTAATCATTATAGTGTATTTAGCACGAAAAAAGCTTCTATGGCAGAAAGAGTTATTAGAACATTGAAATTAAAGCTTTACAAACATTTCAGTTTAAATGGCACACATAAATGGATAAACATTTTACCCAAAATTACGACGGAATACAATAATACAAAGCATTCAACTACCAACTATAAACCTTCCAATGTCAATAAATCCAACGAAAAAGATATTTTAAACAAAACATATACACATCTAAAGATTGTGGGACGTCGTAAATTTAAAGTCGGTGATATTGTACGTATAAGCAAGTCGAAACATGTCTTTGAGAAAGGATATACACCCAATTGGACGACTGAACTATTCAAAATCGTTAAAGTTAAAATAACAAATCCCACCACATATTTGCTAGAAGATTTGCATGATATACCAATCAGTGGGGGGTTTTACGAGGAAGAGTTACAGAAAACGTCAAATCCAGATATTTACTTGGTGGAAAAGGTGCTTAGAAGAAAAGGCAACAAGATGTATGTAAAATGGTTGGGTTTAGACACAAAACACAACAGTTGGATCGAAAATACAGATGTTGTTGTTGGGTAACTACTTTTCGCTGCGCCGCGTATGAATACATTTTTTGCTTGGCATCAGAGTATAAATTGAGGAGCGCAGTGAAACATATTGTTAGTCATCGCAATATGTTTCCTGAAGACGCCGGTTATTATACTATGAGTAGTAGTGGTAGTAGTAGTAGTGGTAGTATTAGTAGTAGTAGTAATACTAATGGTTCAGAAAATTATGGAGCTGAATTGGATAACATTTTAAATAATTATGAAATGGCATCAAAAATGGAACATCAGTACTTGTTATATACAGAGTATTCTATGGATTCAGTTCGAATTGGATGTGGTATTAGTGTAGCAAGAACTTTTTGTAGTGCAGTCACTTTATCATACATTGGTATGCATCCTAAAAAAATCTCCTTCAGCACCTATGAATGGGCTACGCTAACCGATATTTTAAGAGAAAATTCATTTATAAATGAACCGTTCGGAGTAGAAGAAGAAGAAGAAGTAGCAGCGATATCGTGTGGTGATTACTGCAATGTTCGACAAATAATATACAATAATGTTAAATGGTTGGAAGTGATAAAACATGACATCAGTTTCCTTTTATGCAGAGAAGATGTTCAACAAATTTTGAAAGTGGATGATTGTCTCATTTCACACCGGCTTGCCCATTTAGAAACATTAAATTTTGGTGAATATTACAGAAATGTAGTGGATATTATCAAAAGTTTTGTTCAACATAATGGACATTTGAGCAAGTTTGAATTATTAGTCGCAGTTTGTAATTGTAGTGATGGTATAATGACGATGGCTCTCAGAGAATTTATATATTTCAATGAGTCTAAAGTTGTAAACGATTTAGATGATGATGTAATAATTCAATAAACAATTATATATTTCTTGCAATTTTTATTTTCTTCCATACCACCACCACCACCACCACACAATTCCATTTAAATCACTAGTATTTATGGTAGAGATAATAAAAAACAATTTTTTTTTTTAGTTCATTTATTTCTACTTATCTATCTCTAAATATGCATATATAAACATTCTCATTTTAAATATAGTGTACATCTTTAATTAGTAAAATATATATACCGATTCATTTGAGAAGAAAAGAGAGAAAAAGAAAAACTTAGCTCTCTCTAAATTACATAAAATTGTTTCATTTAAAAATTGTGTGAGATACAAGTTCACAAATTGAGATGGATCAAAACCAGCATTTTTAATAGAAACTATCTTTGAGAGTATTTTATATAACATATACATATAAAAAGTGAATGGGAAAAAATTACAAAATTCACCAATCATTATCAGTGTCTTCATCATCATTATAAATATCAATGAAACGATTTAGATGACGATGATGTGTTCGTTTTGGATGAAAAATATTGTTTTAAGAATATGGTTTACAAACACACACCCCCCACACCCATGTTATAGTAAAGAAAATACATTTCGTAAATATTCAAAAATCATTCAGTAGTATTTAATTTATAATGACCCCACGGAAGCGTATCAAATGATCCTGGAATTAGCACCCGTTTGTCATCTTTAGGGGAAAGACCAATTTTCTTTTGCTCTATACTATACACTTTATGTGCATATGACCGAATAGAATTTTGATGAATTAATGTTGATTTCCAATTTTTTAAACAATTTACATAATCGTCGAAGGTAATTTTATTTCTTACAACATTTTTCTTTACCCCCTTAGATTTTTTCACAATTTTTCCCCCTTGAACTTTGAATGCATACATTTTTGCACGTAAACCTATAAAATGGGTCATGATTGCACCATTACATTCATCCTTAAACAACCCCAACACCTTTTTATTTACCAATGGCATGTTATAACAATTACCTTCAACGTAATCGCTAGTATCAAACAAATTCATATTGGTCTTTATTACTTCTTCGTATACGTCATTACACTGAATTTCATAAGTAAAACTATCTGTATCTGTATACAGTAGCTTGCAATTTTCTTTTGTTAATTTGGGGAGCATAAAATTATAGTGAAAGTCGTACATACATATTTTTGAGATATCTAAAATCGCCATCCCAACGTACAGAGGTTTATTGAAAATTATATTATTTTTTTTAAGTTCTATTATTACCATATTTTCATCTAAAATGACTCTCGAATGGAATTGTGGACTGGCAATTAAATTTTTTGCCCCATATCGACCTAAATATGTTGTAGATAGTTTAACCGTTCTATGATTCCTGATATTTTCCATTGTTTTGCCAAACACAGCATTATTCATTAATTTGTATAGATTTTTGGAAAACGCTGTAGTGGCATCTGTTCTTAATTTGGTATTTAGCATTATGTAAGGTCGTAACCATGCAGCTTGCTTGAATTTCAACATTCGATGTGTTTTTGTTAGAATTAAACCATTCGCCAAAGCCTGTTTTAAATTTCGATAGTGTACAATATAATTATGTTTAGTGTAAAAAGTAGTCAATAATTTTTTTAATTTGGAATTGGGAGGTGCCAGATGTTCGGGACAAAAGGGAAAATCTTGATGTAGATCGTGTAACTCCTGGGGATATTCTAGATCTACCTCAAGAATATATCCTTCTGGAGAGTCATCGGCAATTTGAGTTATGTCAATGTTGGTGACGTCGTCTACCCACTGAAAATTTTCATATGGAAGGAATTCAGACATTGCCCATCCATAGAGGTTATTTACATCGAGGTACATGAGGTATTTGGATGGTTTTTGTGGATCATACCCCTCAAACATGTATTTATTGTTGGCTTCTGCATATCGGTTTGAGCAAACAGTTATTCCTCCACGAATGCCTCGCTCAACAAACATAACCATATCAATGTCTCGGAGTAACTCTAATTTTATTTTTGTATACTTCAACATCGAGTCCCAAGTAAATCCCGGTAGCGTAAAATACCAGATTGGATCGAGCTGATACGTTTGAATACAATTATGTCGCAATTGCTCAAAAACGTCCGCTAATAGCAGTATGTCTGTTTTCATGTACAGACGACTGTACTCACCCAGATTGACAATATTAAAATTCTCCCAAACATTTTTTGCATGCTGGTATTGTTCAATGGAAATGTTGGAATCATTGAGTTTATTATAAAAATTATCAATGGATGGTAATTTCACTTCTTCAAGCTTTTCCATACAATCCATGTAATCATATGGGAAAACACCTTTTTTCATTAAAAGTTTTAGCTTTTCATCACTTAAATCGTGAAATTCCTGCCTCAAATTTTTAAAGTCGCTCTCCTTCAGTGTGGATACTAGTTCGTCTAAACTTGCACACATAAACCTAAGGGAGTCTATGAACCTGAATTTGATGTTAGTTTTAGGATCGTGTAGAGTAAAACTTATATAGATTTCCTTATTGATGGGCAACACTGTAACCTTACCACGTTTAGCAATTTCTCTAATAACAAAGTGTGAATCATAAGAGCTCAGATTGTGAAAGATGATTGGAACAACGAAAACTTTCTTAAAATTCAAATTGCACGCTTGATGAGCAAACCCTCGAAATTGCCCCGTAAAATGGTCATGATCTCTAACAATCTTATCATTACTAGTAAATTTCCGATCACAAATGTGACAATTCACCGCGTGTACGGTGTTAGGTGTCACATTCATGGGAATTATATTTAAAAGTTTAGAGTGTACAAATTCAGCTACATCCATCAACTGACCTGTAAACCAATCAATACAGTCTTCACTTTGATTATCTCTATAATACGAAAGTTCTTCATCATAAGCGCACTTGAAATAATATCCTGCAGAAAAAGCAATATGCTCCTGATATTTTTGAGTTTTAGTTGTTTTTTGATGATCACTATATGCCTTTAACATGGACTCAAAATCGCTGTAAATAGCAAACGGACATTTCTGTTTATAAATAAAATTTTTAAATTCAATATGTGTATAATGCGGAAAAGAAATTTTTGAATCATTTACATTTTTACAAGTCATTTCATGATTGTCTAAAACTTGTTGGCTGTGAAAATAATTTAAACATCTATCGCAAATATATTTTTTACCATTATATTTATTCAACTGTGAACTAATTAAACGAGATAAATTTTTTATCCAGCAATAATGGTATTTGATTTCATCGTTTGTTTCGTCTACAGGAGGTGCATCATAAACACTCAACTGAGGATAATACTTGGATTGAAGTAACAGTAAATTTACATGTTGTTCTAATCTATTTTTAGCTAATCTGGCAGGCACTACGGTGTAAAATTGTGATGACGACTTTGGCGAATGGTTTAATTCTAACGCATATACATTTACAGACATATTGTTCATTTTTTCAAATTTTGTAATTTGAGCAAGAGGCATCTTAATGTCTAAACCTTTAATATTTAAAACTTCCGAGTAATGCGGATACGAAGATGTACGATCAAGATTAATATTTTTGCATAAAGGATTCAAAAAACTGGTAACTGCCCAGAAGAAGCACGCATTATCCATATTGCGAACATTAACTATAGCATGCTTCTGAGAAATGGATTTAGGTAATGGAATATACGATGAGCCTGCAGCCAGTTCATATTTGTTAATTGCCACTTCTAAAAAAATTATTTTCGATAAAGCCCACCCGCTATTTTTTTCAGCAAATTCGGACATGTTGTTTAAAATGGGATCAGTAACATTTATTTTGAACCAATCATATAAATCATCTCCATTATTTAAAACAACGTTGGGAGTACTAAAATATTTGCGGTCTACCAATTCCACATCATTTGACATCTTAACAAAATCACCGCAAAATGTAGTGTTTGCTTTTATAATTTGAAATTTCTTGAAAACTACAGACATTTTCTTTTTAAAAATTTTTGAAGCGTCTGTAAAAAATGAATTGATATCTTTATGACCCAAGTTTATAATAATCCCCGTTTTTAATCTACTATCAAAGGCTGCATTTATGAATTCCCATTTGACTCTATTGGACTGTTTTTTACTATCGTGAATGACATGTTTCCCCCCATTCCCTACTTTTATTAAACATCTCATGCGCTTCAAGTGTGCTATTTTTGAATGAATTTTATGTTTTTGTCCCACAGAAAATTTGAAAAATTTCAATGCCCGATTACATTTTCTAATATGACCATTAATTATTAAAACCCATTTATTTTTACATGAAAATGTCTGAAGTTTGTTCAAGGAATTTAGAATTTCATCTATTTGCTGCAAACTTTTACCACTGAAGTTAGACATTTTGAATAATACGAGAAATGTACTCACTTTGATGATGGTGTGTGTGTGTGTGTGTGTGGGTGCGTGTGTCAACGAAGGATGATTCCTCCAATATTGATGTTCAATATAGGGCTGTGGAGCTGATTCTTGACGTAGGGCTGTGGAGCTGATTCTTGACGTAGGGCTGCAGAGAGGTGATGTAGAGCTGCAGAGAGGGTGGTGATTCTCAATATAGCCTGAAATATTAATACTTTCAGTTAAAAGATTTATAGTTGTATTACATAGAGGTTTAGAATAATGTTTGGGAAAGCCATCAATCAACTTTGTTCAATTCATCAATCAATTTTTTATATTTATATATTATATAAAATAAAAAACTCACCGATTATATCTCAACAATCTCGAAGAGTGCTGTCGAGTGTGGCTTTCCAGTCTCCTTCAACCCTCTGAATATCAACCCGTACTTGTTCGGCTGAAAATGGATTAGATTTGGCGCGAAATGGTCTGTTACACGATTTGGTAAAAACACAACCTTATCGTGCAGCTCCAACAAAACACTCTTGCCGAATCGTCCATTCGTCAACCGAGCTCCAAGAATTGGATAGCTTATGTCTAGTGTGAGATCCTTCAGCTTTCTAATTTTCTTCGATTGGATGTTAGCTACTGCAGAACATTTTTCATTTAATACATTTAAATCCATCTACAAAAATTGAAATAAAAAAAAAAACACTGTATTATAAGTAGAGAAACACACATGCTTGTTGGTACTTACATTGATTAGTTCCTTTTTGATTTTTCTTAACACACTTCTTTTCTCAGTTTTTATGTCGTAAAGTTGCACGAATTTATTAATAATTTGTTAATCAAATTTATCACGATGCTATTAAACTTTTTCAGATTCGACGGATGACTTGTGAGATGATGAATCTAACTGATAATCACATCTGAGTTCGCTATTATATACACGGACCCCTCCTCCATCTTTTTGATTCCCCAACACATCTTCTTGAAATCCAATTAAAATTAATGGTTTAGGAAAATACTGAATGCAATATGGTCATTCAAACTAAATATAATGCTTTGTGTCTAATAAATATCATACGGGTTGACGCTATGATTTAATCGTTAAAAATATATTACATGCACGTGTGTATAATTAAGACCCTCGACTGTTTATAAATGCATTTAATATTTTAATTGAAATCAGATGCTGGTATGCAATTAAGCCAACGTGAAATAAATTTTTTTCT
Organism: Galeruca laticollis; assembly: GCA_963921935.1. NCBI lineage: Eukaryota > Metazoa > Arthropoda > Insecta > Coleoptera > Chrysomelidae > Galeruca > Galeruca laticollis. The sequence continues at coordinate 71,321,976 of OY998181.1, forward strand.
CATGAAATCCTATGAATCA